>CM057464.1:28447864-29928697 GCA_030035585.1 Dugong dugon
GAAGAAAGTGGGAGGCCTCACATTCCTAGATCTCAGAACCTACTATACAGCTAAACCCTGGCGGCGTAGTGGTTAAGTGCGATGGCTGCTAACCAAAAGGTTGGCAGTGCAAATCCACCAGACATTCCTCAGAAACTATGGGGCAGTTCTACCCTGTCCTATAGGGTCACTATGAGTTGGAATCAACTCGATGACAGTGGGTTTTTTTTTTTTTGTACTATATAGCTACAGTAGTCAGAACAGCCTGGTACTGGTACAACAGATGTAGAGACCAATGGAACAGAATCTAGAACCCAGACGTAAATCCATCAGTCTATAGGCAAGTGATATTTGACAAGGGCCATTTGGGGGAAAAGACATTGTCTTAACAGATGGTGCTGGCATAACTGGATGTCCATCTATAAAAAAAAGTAACAGGATTCATACTTCACACTGTACTTAAAAACTAACTCAAAATGAATCAAAGACCTAAACATAAAACCTAAAATGATAAAGATTATGGGAGAAAAAATAGAGACAACACTAGGGGCCCTAATACATGGCATAAATAGAATATAAACCATAACTAACAATGCACAAACATCAGAAGATAAACTAGGTAACTGGGAGCTCCTAAAAATTAAACGCTTATGCACATCAAAAGACTTCACAAAAAGAGTAAAAAGAGAATCTACAGACTGGGAAAAATTTTTTGGCTATGACATATCCGACAAGAGTCTAATCTCTAAAATCTGCAACATATTTCAACACCTCAACAACAAAAAAACAAATAATCCAATCAAAACATGGGCAAAGAATATGAATAGACACTTCACCAAAGAAGACATTCAGGGTGCTAGCAGACAGATGAAGAAATGCTCAGGGTCATTAGCCACTGGAGAAATGCAAATCCAAACTACAGTGAGATACCATCTCACCTGACAATACTGGCACTAATCAAAAAAACAGGAAACAATAAATGTTGGAGAGGTTGCAGGAAGATTGGAACTCTTATACACTGCTGGTCGGAGTGTAAAATGCTACAAGCACTATGGAAAACGATATGGTGCCTCCTCAAAAAGCTAGAAATAGAAATCCTGTATGGTCCAGTAATCCCACTCCTAGGAATATATCCTAGAGAAATAAGCCATCACACGAATAGACATATGAACACCCATGTTCATTGCAGCACCATTCGTAATAGCAAGAAGATAGAAACAACCTAAGTGCCCATCAACAGATGAATGGATAAACAAATTATGGTACATACATACAACAGAATACTATGCAAGGATAAAGAACAAAGATGAATTTGCAAAACATCTCACAATATGGGTGAATTGGGAAGCATTATGTTGAGTGAAATAAATTAATCACAAAAGGGCAAATATTGTATGATACCGTTATTATAAAAATTCAAGAAAAGGTTTACAGACAGAGAAAGACCATCTTTGATGGTTACAAGGGTGGAGTGAAGTGGAGAGGGGAAATCACTAACTAGATAGTAGACAAGTATCAGCTTCAGTGAAGGAAAAGAACACACAATATAGGGGAAGTCAGCACAAGTTTGCAAAGGCAAAGTCATAGAAGCTTCCTAGACACATCCAAACACCCTGAGGGACCGAGTTACTGGGACTGAGGGCTGGGGACCATAGTATCCGGGAACATCTAAGTCAATTGGCATAACATAGTTCATAAAGAAAATGTTCTACATCCTACTTTGGTGAGTAGTGTCTGGGGTCTTAAAAGCTTGCACATGGCCATCTAAAATACATCTATTGGTCCCATCCCATCCAGGGCAAAGGAGAATGAAGGAAACCAAAGACACTAGGAAATATTAGCCCAAAGGACTAATGGACCACATGAACCACAGCCTCTACCAGGCTAAGCCCAGAAGAACTAGATGGTGCCTAGCTACCACCACCTACTGCTCTGACACAGACCACAATAAAGAGTCCTAGACAGAGCAGAAGAAAAATGTAGAACAAAAGTCAGATTCACAAAAAAACACTTACTGGTCTGACAGAGACTGGAGGAACCCTGGAGACTACGCCCTGCAGACACCCTGCTAACTCAGAACTGAAGCCACTCCCGAAGCCTGCTTTTCAGCCAAAGATTAGACAGGCCTATAAAATAAACAATAACACAAGTGAGGAACATGCTTCTTAATTCAATCAAATATACGAAACCAAACAGCAAGATAAGAAGACAGGAAGGGATAGGAAAAATGGACGAATGGAATCGAGGAAACTGAGGTAGAAAGGGGGAGAGTGCTGTCACATTGTGGGGATTGCAACCAATGTTACAAAACAATTTGTATAAAAATTTTTGAATGAGAAACTAACTTGTGCTATAAGCTTTCACCTAAATCACAATAAAATTATTTAAAGAAGGAATCAGGGGATCGGACACTTAATGCAAAGAGATAAATTTTCATAGTGTTTTCTATAATTCTAGAAAACAACAGGCCCCGGTGGCTGTGGCTGGCCCCGATAAGGAGCTGATCTTTCCATTGGAAAGCACAACCCTGGATGGAAGCAGGAGCACAGATGGCCACAACATTGTTTCCTACCACTGGGATACTATTAGGTACCCATCTCACCACTTACCCACGAGGTTCACACCCTTGGTATTATACTACTCTAAACTCTTCTTTGAAGAGTCTAAAGTGAAGAGTCAGTCTGAGCTTATGGAGAAGACAGGATTTAAGCACATTTCGAGAAGTGGTGGGGAATTATTGATTGAAGAACCTATCAAGTGTGGATGGACAAGGGGACACTCATTGACAGTGGAGGGAGGTGGAGCCGAGGGCAGGTGACAAAAAAGTCTTGGTGTGAGGTGAGCTTCCTGATAGAAGAGGTACAGGGAAACCTGTGTGTGGTCCTTGTGAGGCCCTCTGGACACACTCAGACCATCCTGTAGTGACTGGTGGACAACACAAGTGCAGAGTTAAGGGGGCATCTATATTATCTAACATTCGCTGAGGGATTTCTCAGTAAGCATGCTTTACATGCTAATCTCGTAGACTCCTGTAGCAGTTCTTAAGAGGTGGGTAATAATAATATTCCCATTTTGAAGCTGAAGAAACTAAGGTTTGCAGAGGTCAGTGAGATTACATGGTCTAAGGTTTCCTGGATAGTAAGTGAAAGAGAGCTGGATCTCAAACCTAGGCCTATCTGACTACAGAGTCCACGTCTTAATGACTACACTGTAATTCCTCTCTTAGGAGACTGATTATCAGGCTCATTAGATGATGATTTATCTTAATTAAAAAAATTTTTTTTTGGTAATATATTTTATGCAACCCAAGGCCCCCAAAAAACCAAGCCCATTGCTGTCGAGTCAGTTCTGATTCATGGTGACCCATGTGTACCCAGTACATATTTATATAAAAAATATTAGAATTTCAGCATGCAATCAATATAAAAATTATGAATATTTTACATTATTTTTTCATACTAAGTCTTACAGCACAGCTCAGCATGGACCACCCGCATTTCAAGTGCTCAATACCCCCATGTGATTGTTGGCTACCATACTGGACAGTGCAGGATTTATCCTAATTTTATTTGAAGAAGAAATGGGAGTAATTTCTAAGTCTCCATTCTCCAAGAATAGATAATTTCATTGGAAGCTTAATTTAAAAACAGAAACAAAAAACCTCTTCCCAGGAACCCAGCAGGCTCTGTCTGAGAATAGTCTTATGACTCTTAAAATGGACACAAACGAAGCAAAAGTTAGTTATCTTAGAATTCTCTAGATGGTATATGTTATAGCTGGAAAAGTTAAGTGTCTATAAGGACACAAATAACATGCTTGCCATAACCAGATCCCATGGCTGCCCCCTTTTGTTACTCCCTTTCATGTTTTATAGAGGCCCCAGTGCAGTGCAGATGGAAGATAATTGACAAAGCTATAGCCTCTGTAACTGGTCTTCATGTGGATACCTACGACTTCCGTTTAACAGTGCAAGACCAGCAGGGGCTGAGCAGCACAGGCACCCTCACCGCAGCTGTGAAGAAGGGTGAGTCCAGAGGCTCTGCGCTCCCAGCCTGACACAGTGGGTGTGCAGATCTGACAGCTGAGGGGCCTGGGCCCTTTCTGCTTTTCAGTCTCTTGGGAACCTAAGGCAGGCCGGGATTACTCAGAGATGTTGGTGTTTGCGTATTTGTTCACGGCAGATTCCGAGCCAATCTTTTGCCCATATTGGCTGTTTTCCACCCTCTCTCTGGGAGGAAACAGCATTTCCTTTTGTGTGTGGACTATATCTTCTAAACGTTTCACTCTCTCTCCTTCTCTGACTACTGGCAGTTAAATACCCATATCCAAATGACAGCAGTACATTTTACTTTCTCTCCTCCTTGGAAATCCAAGAGCAGAAATGTTTTCCAGTTCCATACTGTTTCTTTTTTATTAACAATTTACTGGATTTTAGAAGTTTGTTTTCAAGAATTTAAACAAATTCCACATTGGAAAAACAGACTTACTTCCTAGTGAATATGCTAACAATGGATACAACTTGATATGAGCTGAAGAAACAAACACAAATACATTAATATTGTATAGTATGTTAATATTTAGTATTTGTTTTGACTGGTATTGGCTTGACATTTCAGTTTAACTGATTTTTAAATTTCATTTTCTCAAAAGAGTATAAGAGAAAATGTGGTTGGAAGATCTAAGTCAAAATTCTAGCATTAATTTATTTTTAAAAATTTATTGTGCTTTAGGTGAAAGTTTCTCATTCAAAAATCTATACAGTTTGGTGACATTGGTTGCAATCCCTGCATTGTGTCAGCACTCTCCCTCTTTCCCTTTCCACCCGGGTTTCCCATGTCCATTCCTCCAGTATTCCTGTCCCTTCCTGCCTTCTCGTTTTTTTTTTTTTGCTTTGTGTTGGTCTCGTATACTTGATTAAACTAAGAAGCATGTTCCTCACATGTGTTATTGTTTATTTTATAGGCCTGTCTAACCTTCGAGAGTGGCTTCAATTCTCAGCCTGGTGTCTGGGGGCCATAGTCTCTGGGGTTCTTCCAGTCTTTGTCAGACCAGTAAGGCTGGTCTTTATGTGTGTGTGTGTGTGAATTTGAATTTGTTCTACATTTTTTCCCACTCTGTCCGAGATACTCTATTGTGATCCCTGTCAGAGCAGTGAGTGGTGGTAGCCAGGCTCCATCTGGTTCTTCTAGGCTAAGGCTGGTGGGGTCTGTGGTTCATGTGGTCCTTTGGACTAATATTTTCCTTGTGTGTTTGGTTTTCTTCATTCTCCTTTGCTCTGAACGTGATAGAACCAATAGATGTATTTTAGATTGCTGCTCCCAAGCTTTTGAGACCCCAAACGCTACTCACCAAAGTAAGATGTAGAACATTTTCTTTATGAACTATGTTATGCCAGTTGACTTAGATGTCCCCTGAAACCATGGTCCCCAGCCCTCAGTCCCAGTAACTCAGTCCCTCAGGGTGTTTGGATGTGTCTAGGAAGTTTTTATGACTGCCTTGGTCAAGTTTTGCTGACTTCCCCTATATCGTGTGTTGTCTTTCCCTTCATCAGAGTCAACACTTGTCTAGTCTCTAGTTAGTGATTCCCCTCCCCCATCCCTCCCCTCTTGGTTTTTTATAATAGCGGTCTCATGCAGTATTTGTCCTCTTGTGATTGACTTATTTCGCTCAGCATAATGCCCTCCCAGTTCATTCATGTTGTGAGATGTTTCTCGAATTCATCATTTTTCTTTATCCTTGTGTAGTATTCCGTTGTGTGTATGTACCACAATTTGTTTACCCATTCCTTTGTTGATAGGCACTTAGGTTGTTTCCATCTTTTTGCTATTGTGAATAATGCTACGGTGCACATGAGTGTGCATATGTTTATTCGTGTGATGGCTCTTATTTCTTTAGGATATATTCCTAGGAGTGGGATTGCTGATCATATGCTATTTCTATTTCTAGCTTTTCCAGGAGGCATCATATGGTTTTCCATAGTACTTGTACCATTTTACAGTCCCACCAGCAGTGAAAAAAAGAGTTCCAATCTCCCTGCAGCTTCTTCAGCATTTGTTATTTTCTGTTTTTTAGTGCCAGTAATGTCGAGGTGAGATGGTATCTCATTATAGTTTGGATTTGCATTTCTCCAGTGGCTAATGATCGCAACCATTTCCTTTTAAGTCTGTTAGCTACCTGAATGTCTTCTTTGGTGAAGTGTCTGTTCATATCATTTGTCCATTTTTTAACTGGATTGTTTGTCTTTTTTTTTTGTTGAGTTGTTGAAGTTTTCTATAGATTTTAGAGATTAGACTCTTGTCATATATGTTGTAGACAAATTTTTTTTCCCAGTCTGTATGTTCTCTTTTCACTCTTTTGGTGTAGTCTTTTTGATGAGCATAAATGTTTAATTTTTAGGAGCTCCCAGTTACCTAGTTTATCTTCTGGTGTTTGTGCATTTTTAATTATGGTTTGTATTCTCTTTATGCCATGTATTAGGGTCCCTAGCATTGTCCCTATTTTTTTCTTCCATGATCTTCACTGTTTTAGGTTTTATATTTAGGTCTTTGATCCATTTTGAGTTAGTTTTTGTGTATGATGTGAGTGAGGTATGGGTCCTGTTTCGTTTATTTACAGATGGGCATCCAGTTATGCCAACACCGTTTGTTAAAGAGACTGTCTTTTCCCCATTTAATGCCCTTTGGTCCTTTGTCAAAGATCAGCTGACTATAGGTGGATGGATTTATGTCTGAGTTCTCCATTCTGTTCCATTGGTCTATGTGTCTGTAATTGTACCAGTAGCAGACTGTTTTGACTACCATGGCTCTATAGTAGGTTCTGAGATTAGGTAGTGTGAGTTTTCCTCCTTTGTTCTTTTTCTTTAATAATGCTTTACTTATTCAGGGCTTCCATATATTTACTTATTCCCTTCCATATAAAGTTGGTGATTAGTTTTTCCATCTCATTAAAGAATGTTGTTGGTATTTGGATAGGGATGACGTTATATCTGTAGATCACTTTGGGTAAGATGGACATTTTCACAGTGTTGAGTCTCCCTATCTATGAGCATGATATGTTTTTCCGTTTATGTAGCTCTCTTTTGGTTTCCTGCAGTAGTGTTTTGTAGTTTTCTTTGTATAGGTCTGTTACATCCCTGGTTAGATTTATTCCTAAGTATTTTATCTTTAAGGGGCTATTATAAATGATATTGTTTTCTTTTTTCCCATACAAAAACTTATACATACATTGTTACGTGACCTTCATTGCTCTCCCCATACTGTGACAGCACACTCCTCCTTTCTACCCCTGATTCCCCATGTCCATTCAATTCCAATCCTCTCTGCCTTACCATCTCACCTCTGGACAGAAGCTGCCTGTTTAAATGATATTGTTTTCTGGTTTCCTTTTCAAAGTTCTCTTTGTTAGTTTATAGGAATCCAATGAATTTTGTATATTGATCTTGTATCCTGCTACTCTGGTGAACCTTTCTATTACTTCCAGTAGTTTTCTTGTGGAATCTTTGGGGTTCTCTATTTATAGGATCATAGCATGTGCAAATATAGATTGTTCTACTGAGTCCTTTTCCGTTTAGATGCCCTTTATTTCTTTTTCTTGCCTTATTGCTCTAGCTAGGACTTCCAGCACAATGTTCATTAGCAATGCTGATAAAGGGCATCCTTTTGATCCTGTTCTCAGGGAGGATGCTTTCAGCCTCTCTCTATTGAAAATGATGTTGGCTGTTGGTTTTCTATTAAAAAAAAAAAAACTAAACCCATTGCTGTCGAATTGATTCCAACTAATAGCAACCCTATAGGACAGCGTAGAACTGCCCCATAGGTTTTCCAAGGAGCAGCTGGTGGATCTGAATTCCTTACCTTTTGGTTAGCAGCCCAGCTCTTAACCACTTCACCACCTGCTTTTCTATAGATGCCCTTTATTATGTTGAAGAATTTCCCTTCTATTCCTATTTTATTGAGAGTTTTTATCAGGAATGGGTGCTGGACTTTAAAATGCCTTTTCTGTGTCAGTTGAAATGATCATGTGGTTCTTTTCTTTCATTTTGTTTATGTGGTGGATTACGTCGATTGATTTTCTAATGTTGAACCATCCTTGCATACCTAGTATGAATTCCACTTTGTCATAATGTATTATTTTTTTGATATGATGCTAAATTATACTGGGTAGAATTTTGTTGAGTATTTTTTAATCTACATTCAGGAGAGATATTGGTGTGTAGTTTTCTTTTTTTGTGATGTCTTTGCCTGCCTTTGGTATCAGGATTATACTGGCTTCATAGAATGAATTCAGGAGTATCCTTTCCTTTCCTATGCTCTGAAATAGTTTTAGTAGTTTTGGTGTGAGCTCTTCTCTGGATGTTTGGTAGAATTCTCCAGTGAAGCCATCTGGACTAGGGCTTTTTGTTGTTGTTGTTGGGAGCTTTTTTTATTACCTCTTCAATCTCTTCTCTTGAGATAGATTTTCTGTCTCAGTTTATGTTAGTTTAGGTAGGTAGTGTGTTCCTAGAAATTTGTCCATTTCCTCTAGGTTCTCAAATTTGTTAGAGTACAGTTTTTCATAGTGTTCTGTTATGATCCTGTTTATTTCAGTTGGGTCTGTTGTAATGTCCCCCATCTCATTTCTTATTTGGGTTATTTGCTTCCTCTCCTTTTTTTCTTTTGTCAGTTCAGCCAATGATTTGCCGATTTTGTTGATCTGTTTTAAAGAACCAACTTTTGGTCTTGTTGATCTTTCTATTGTTTGTCTGTTATCTATTTCATGTATTTCTTCTCTAATCTTTATTATTTCCTTTCTTCTGATGCCTATGGACTTCTTTTGCTGTTCTCTTTCTGTTTGTTCGAATTGCAGGGGTAACGTTTTGATTTTGGCCTGTTCTTTTTTTGATGTGTGCATTAATTGCTGTAAATTGCCCTCTGAACACTGCTTTTGCTCTCTCCCAAAGGTTTTGGTATGATGTGTTTTCATTCTCATTTGATTCTAGGAATTTTTTTCTCCCTCTTTGATTTCTTCTATTACCCGGTTGTTTTTCAGCAAGATGTTATTCAGTTTTCATGTATTTGATTTTTTTTCCTTGCTCTTCCTGTTATTGATTTCTAATTTGATGGCATTGTGATCAGAGAGAATGCTTTGTATTATTTTGATGTTTTGGATTTTATTTATTAAATTTTTTTATTGTACTTTAGATGAAGGTTTATAGAACAAATAGTTTCTCATTAAACAGTCAGTACACATATTGTTTTATGACATTGGTTAACAACCCCATGACATGTCAGCACTCTCCCTTATCGACCTTGGAGGACCCCTTTTATTTGGTGGGGGGGGGGGTGAAAATATACATAGACAAAGTTACACCATTTCAAAAATTTCTACATGTACAATTCAGTGACATCAGTTACATTCCTCCAGTTGTGCTGCTATTCTTACTATCCTTTTCCAAATTACTCCATCACCATTATCTTCAACTCACTGCCCTCCAGGCTTCCCGTTAAACCTTTTGAGTTGCTGTTGTCAATTTGATCTCACGTAGATAATTCTTTTTTTTTTTTTTTTTTTGTACCTTAGATGAAGGTTTACAGAACAAATAGTTCCTCATTAAACAGTTAGTACACATATTGCCCTATGACAATGGTTAACAACCCCAAAACATGTCAACACTGTCCCTTCTCAATCTTGGGTTCCCTGTCACCAGCTTTCTTGTCCCTTCCTGCCTTCTAGTCCTTGTCCCTGGACTGCTGTGCCTCATTAGTCTCGTTTTGTTTTATTAGGCTGTCCATTCCCTGGCTGAATGGTGAACCTCGGGAGTGACTTCACCGCTGAGCTAAAAGGGTATCTGGGGGCCATACTCTCGGGGTTTCTCCAGTCTCTGTCAGGCCAGTAAATCTAGTCTTTTTCTGTGAATTAGAATTTTGTTCTACATCCTTCTCCAGCTCTGTCCATAGCCCTCTGTTGTGATCCCGGTCAGAGCAGTCAGTGGTGGTAGCCGGCCACCATCTAGCTGTACTGGACTCAGTCCGGTGGAGGCCTTGGCCTAATTAGTCCTTTGGACTAATCTTTTCCTTGTATTATGTTCTCTTCATTCTCCCTTGCTCCTGAAGGGGTGAGACCAGTGGAGTATCTTAGATGGCTGCTCACAGGCTTTTAAGACCCCAGATGCTACTCACCAAGGTAGAATGTAGAACATTGTCTTTAGAAACTGTTATGCCAATTGAGCTAGATGTTCTCCAAGACCATGGTCCCCACAGCCCTCCGCTCAGCAGTTCAGTCCTCAGGGAGTTTGGATGTGTCTATGGAGCTTCCATGACATTTCCTTGTACAAGTTGTGCTGGCTTCCCCAGATTTGTGTACTGTCTTACCCTTCACCAAAGTTACCACTTATCTATTGTCTATTTAGTTTCCCCCACCACCACCCCTCCCATCCCTTGTAACCAACAAAGATTGTTTCTTTTTGTGTGTAAACTTTTACATGAGTTTTTACAGAAGAGGTCTCATACAATATTTGTCCTTTTGTGATTGACTTATTTCACTCAGCATAATGTCCTCCAGTTTCATCCATGTTATGAGATGCTTCACAGATTCGTCATTGTTCTTTATCGTTGCATAGTACTCTATTGTGTGTATGTACCATAGTTTGTTTATCCATTCATCTGCTGATGGGCATCTAGGTTGTTTCCGTCTTTTTGCTATTGTGAACAGTGCTGCATTTAATATGGGTGTGCATATGTCTATTCGTGTGACAGCTCTTATTTCTCTAGGATATATATTCCTAGGAGTGTGATTGCTGGATCATATGGTATTTCTATTTCTAGTTTTCTAAAGAAGCGCCATATCATTTTCCAAAATGATTGTATCATTTTGCATTTCCACCAGCAATGCATAAGAGTTCCGATCTCCCCCTAGCCTCTCTAACATTTGTTATCTCCAGTGTTTTTGATTTGTGCCAGTAATGCTGGGGTGAGATGGTTGGTTTGGCTTTTACAAATTCCCTTAATTTCTGTTTATCTGGAAATTTCATAATTTCACTAGCTTATTTGAGAGAATCTTGCAGATGTATTATTCTTGGCTGACAGTTTTTTCTTTCAAGGTTTTATATATGTCGTCCCATTGCCTTCTCACCTGCATAGTTTCTGCTGAATTATCAGAACTTAGTCTTATTGTTTCCCTTTTGTATGTGACTTTGTGTTTTTCTCAAGCTGCTATCAGGATTCTTTCTTTTTCTTTGGTTTTGAAAACTGTGATTATGATATGTCTTGGTGACTTTCTTTTGGGGTCTATCCTATATGGGGTTAGTCGGCTTTTCATCTTTCATGATATTTTGGGAGTTTTTTGCCTGCAAATCTTCAACAGTCTTCTCTGTGTTTTCTGTTTTCTCCTTCTGTTTTGGAACTCCGATGACATGCAAATTTTTGCTCTTTATTGTGGCCCACATAATTTTTAGGTTTTCTTCATTCTTTTCTCTAATTTTTCCTCAAACAAATTGGTGTCCATGGATTTGTCTTCAGTCTTGCTGATTCTGTCTGACATTGTTTCAAATTTCCTCCTAAAAGCTTCTATTGAATTGTCCATTTCTGAAATTTTGTTGTTTACCTTTTGGATTTTAGTAGCTGTTTTTGTATGACTTCTTATTATTTTTTTATTTTGACATTTTGTTCTTGTATTATTTTCCTGAATTCTTCTGTTGCTTTGTTTGTGTTTTCCTTGATTTTGGCTGTGTTTTTGTTGGTTTTATCTGTGTTTTGTATGATTTTGTTTATTTTTTCCTTGGTTATATCTGTATTTTCCTTGGTCTCTTTCCTATACTCTTGAAGAACCCGAAATATTAGTCTTTTGAATTCCATATCAGGTTGTTCCACTGCCTTTTCTTCTATCGAAAGCTTATCTGATTCTTTGTTTGGTTCACTTGCTAGAGCCATCTTGTCCTGCTTTTTTATACGTTTTGTTATTGTCTGCTGCCTGTAAGACATTAAGGTATTTTGTTCTTTTTTTATTGAAGGCATGTTCTTTTTTTTGTGCTGCTTTTTTGTTTTGTTTTGATATCTTAAATGGGCGGGCTTTGTTGCTCACTCATCTGTAGGCACAATAGCTCTCACCACCTTGTCCTGGTGGGCAGGGCAGCAGTAGGAAAGGTGAACCTGTTTTGCTGTTTACTGGTTTAGCAAGGTGGCTGAGGGGGGACTGGGTGGTCACTGTTGGCCTCATGATGTTGGTCCAGTGGTGTGGGAGTGTTCATAGCCTTTTGCAAGCTGGGCAGGGATGTTGGATGGGGAGTAGTGCAAGCTCTTTTCCCACCATTCAGCAGCTAGTCAAGTGGCAGGAGGGGATGGACAGTACAGACCTGGTGCGGTGGGAGACCTGAGTGCTGGGGATGCTCTAGCTGTGGAGGCACAGTGGAGGCCAGCAGGAAAGTGTCAGGAAGTGGTGTGTGGGGCTAGGTGGGATGAAGAAAGAAAAGAAAAAAAGGAAACTTTTAAAACATAAATAAAAATATAAATGGTGCATGGTGGGGACTGGTAATTGGGGCTGGGGCAGACCTGGGGGCCAGTAGGAAGGGAGTGGAGGTTATATACGGAGCTAGGTGGGAGGGAGAGAGGAATGGAAGGAAAAGAAAAAGAAATAAATAAAAATAGTGGCATGGTGGCGGCCAACAGATGGAGTGGGGCAAACCTGGGGCAGTGGTGGGTCAGTACATCAGTGGGTCTCTAGCTGCGGTGGCACTGCAGGGATTGGCAGGAAGGAGAGGAGATGGCATATGGGAGTATGTAGGAGGGAGAAAGAGCAGGAAGAAAGAGAAAAAAGAAAAAAATGACAGCATGGTGGGGTCCAGTGAGTGAGGGTAGAGCAGGCCTGGGGACCAATGTGAAGGAAGGTGAGGTGACATATGGGGCTTGGTGGGAGGGAGAAAGAAAAGACAGAAAGAATTTTTTTTTAAAATGGCAGTGCGGCAGAAGCTAGTGGATAGAGGCAGAATGGACTGGAGGCGGCAGTGGGCTGGTGGCTCTATAGCCACTGTGGCGCAGTTGGGGCTGGCAGGAAGGAGTGGAGGTGGTGTATGGAGCTAGGTGGGAGGAAGAAAGAAAAAGTCTCTAGTGTATTTTCTTAGGATGAAGGTGGCTGATGACCAATGGGATGTTAATAACTTCCTTGGAGCAACACTTGGCTATCCTGACCCTAGGTTTCTGAGGCTTAACTTCTTTTTGTCTATTTTTTCCCTCATTTTTGTCTGCTTCTTGCTTCAACTCTTGGATAGCTCTGAATATTAGAGATTTGAATGCCCTATCAGGTAGTTCTAGTGCCTTTTCTCCTACTGGAAAGTCATCTGGTGTTTCATTTTGGACACCTACTGGAACCATCCTGTCCTGTTTTTGTATAGGTTTTGATATTATCTGCTGTCTTCAGGACATTCAGAGTTGTTTTTCTCATTTATTGATTGTAGATTTATTTGTTTCATCTTGCTTTTTTGTTTTATTTGGTTATGTTTGAGCAGGCGGGCTGTGCATTCTTTGTTGTTTGCTCATCTGTGGGCATGATACTTTTTGCCTTTTTATCCAATGGGAAGGGTCAGTCACCAGCAGGGCAGGTCCAGCTGAAGGGGAGTTGCTGGGATGGGTTGTTTGTGGCACATACTAGGTCTGACAGAGCAGGCCGGGAATCAGTGCAGGGCAGGTTCCGGTAGGCCATGCCTGTACTGCTTGAAGGTGTGATGTTCAGCGCATGGTGCAGGTAGGCAGGAAGGAGGGGGGAGATTGTGATGTGTGGAGCTAAGATGGGTATGGGATAGAGGAGAGAGAGGAGAGAGGAACAGGAGCCAAAAACATACAAACAAACCAAAAAGAGTGCTAAGGGAGCTTGCCATTGGAGTGGAGAGATGAGAGACTGAGAAATGGAGAAAAACAAAAAGAGAAAAAAAACAATAAATAAATAAAAATTAGAAGAAAAGAAAAGCTCCTGGGGATCCCACCGGTGTGGCTGCGAGGACTGGGGAAGTTGCTCCCAGGCCATGAAGTATAGCTGGCTAGAAGGAGTAGAGGTGTCACACAGCTCCAGGTATTCAGGAGACAGGAAGAGAAGGTAAGTATGGAGAGATGAGAAACTGAGATATGAAGAAAGACAAAAAGAGAAAAAGAGAGAAAAGAAAACAAACAAAGAAAAAAAAAAACAAGAAAAAAAATGCTCCCAGGGATTCCACTGCACAGCTGCGCAGACTGAGGGAGTAGCTCCCAAGCCACACAGTACTGCCTGGCTAGAAGGGGCTCCCAATCTGAGAAAAGAAAAAGAAAACAAACAAATCAAAACAAACAAAAGCCCCAAGGATCCCACCAGCATGGCGGCACAGGCCAGAAGCAGTTCCAGAGTCGAGTGGCGTTTCACAGCCTTTCAGGAAGAAGCAAAGATGGCACACGGAGCCAGGTATTTGAGAGAAAGGAGGGGGAGGTGGTGAGAAGTATGTAAGAAACCAAAAGAGGCAGAAAAAGGCAACACTAGTAACCAACAAATGGCACTCAGGGAGCCAGCCAGTGCAGGCAGGTGGAATCCAAATGGCACAGAGGTGAAGCTGGTGCTTCCTGGCCAAGAGACTGTGGCTGCAGGAAGCAGAGGAGGCCAAGTGGGAGTGAAGAAGGATAGGGGGTGGGAAAGCATTTATCGCTGGTTACCAGTTGTTCTATCTCCTTTTGGTAGCTCTGTGAAGCTGCTTTCCCGTACTCCCTGTTCGCTGATCTCTGACAGAAGTCCATGATGGCGGATCTGTGCTGCAGTAGCTGATAGGGGACCTCTGCATATGTATCTCTCCTTGCTCTCTGTTCTCTGTCAGTTTCTTATTCCATTTGGTGCTTGGCTGAGTTCTTTATCTCTTCGTTTGATTCTTAGGGTTTCAGGATTGATGTTTGTCTCTGTTTGACTTAGTTTTTCGGATGTTTGCTGTGGAAGGATGGCGTGGTACTTCTGTCTGTAGTGCCATGTTGCCCGGAAGTCCCTCGACTTGTTTTTAAGGGAAAGTTGTGCCCCATCTGAGCAAGTAAGATTTGCCTCACAGTAGCCTCATCCCCAGATTGGGGCTATTCTTGTTATGGTCCCCACCACACCCCTATTGTGCTAGATATTTCCTTCTCCCTCACTTCTGAGTCTATTATATCAAAAACTGCTCTTTCAGTAGCTCATTTATATCTAAGAGCCAATCAGACAAGTGAGGATCTAATTATCATTGACTCAAGTTATTTATATTACTTAGGCCAGGCAAGATTCAACAGGACTAGAAATCAAAATATTTCTGTGGCCAGGTGGCATGGACTAGTACAAAATGAACCATATTTAAACCAAATCATTTTCACTTTCTGAACCCTTAACATAAGTACAGTCATTATTTGTCTTTTTCAAGCAGAAAAATACTCCTAACAATATTAGTTTATAAAATTCCCAATGTTTTGGCTGCCACCTGATTTTTCATCCCAAATCACAACTAGGTAAGCACAACATGGCTTTAAGAAAGTCTGTATATTATTATACGGGTATTTTTGGCAGAAAATAATATTCTTTGGGTATTTTAAATCTATATATCTGTAGATGGAAGAGTCATGGGTATTTTAGATACACTGCTCCTAATCCAAATGTTTTTAAACCAACCTCTTTACTTTCATTTTTGCTATATTTCACTTAGAAAATAGTAGTCCTCCCACAGCCCAGGCTGGTGGCAGACATATTCTTGTGCTTCCCAACAACTCCATTACTTTGGATGGTTCAAGGTCTAATGATGACCAAGGAATTGTGTCCTATTTGTGGACCTGGGTCAGCCAGAGTCCAGCAGCTGGAGTGAGTACTTAAAGAGAATCACCCCTAGACCACCTATCATGACCTCTCTATTACGACTTCATCTCCCTTTCCACGTTCCCCACTAAAGTTCTTAAGATTATAGGTTTGAGTGCTCTGAGGATTGGAGACAGTAGGCTGTTAGATTTAAAAAAAGCTGAAAGCCTTTCTGACTTTTTCCCTGGACAGACTTTGGATATGGTAGGAACCTATGAGGGCAGTGGTGGCTCAGTAGTAGAATTCTTGGCCTCTATGCAGGACACCCAGGTTCAATTTCTGGCCAGTGTACCTCATATGCAGCCACCACCCATCTTTCAGTCAAGGCTTACATGTTGCTGTGATGCTGAACAGGTGTCAGCAGAGTTTCCAGATTAAGACAGACTAGGAAGAAAGGCCTGGCAATCTACTTCTGAAAATCGCCAGCATGACCCTATGAATCACACATGGGGATGGCACAGGACCAGGCAGTATTTTCTTCCATTGTGTATGGGGTTGCTGTGAGTAGGGGGCCAACTTGACAGCAGCTAACAACAACAAAACAATAGGAACCCGTAGCCTGGAGGGACTTTGAAGCCAAGTCTTCCAGTGAGGACCATTCTGCTCCTCAGTTTCCCCATCCTTCCTGTGGATTCTTTCGTATTCCTCACATTGCACCAGATGGGGCAATAGAACAATTTCACAAGTGCAGAAGCTGAGATGTGGAAGTGGAAAGTGACTTGGCCAAGGTCATTTAAGTCATCCTTGACCAAACCTACAGAACCCAGGTTTTTAAACTCCTGACTAGGCGTTTCCCCCTCGTTAAATCACTCTGCCTCTTAGGCTGTAAATTTAGGTGTATTTTCATTCGTGTTTTTGCTACATAGTTGAGACATACAAATTTACCCTTGGAGATGTACCAAAAGAGTAGTCACAGGGAAGGAACTGAAATGCTTTATACTTTCTAAAGCACCTGTAGAATTAATAATATTCAGGCTAGATGGAGCATTGGCTTCCAAATGTAATTATGATGGGTCTCTGTTCAGAGTATTTGCTACTTTTTGTTACTCTTCTGTTAGCAAGTTCAGAGCAAGGATCTGGGAGACACTCTCCTCAACTTCTCTGGAGCTTTGAGCCCCACAAAACAGAGATGTCTCTACCCAGGTTCTTGGGTCGTCTGAGAAGGTGAACATGGTACACTCTAAGGGAACCCAAGATGAGAGTATTGTAAAGCTATGTTTAAAAATAAGACCCAAAAAACTCTTCAGATAGCATGGTTCACCCTCAAGGCCTTTGTCCTGACTTCAATGATCTTTCCCTCTCTTGGATGAAAGTAATCAGTTGGTAATTTCTGGAAAGCCCTTGTGGCCAGTAAGCTTAGCTCAGGAAGGACTGTCTGAGGAATTTGTGCGCCATGTGTCTGATGTGGAAGAGATGCTGAGGATTACTTCTATCTTCACCTAACCTACCACCCTTGTTCCTCTTTAACTCTCCCTTCAAATCATGCGTGTGTGAAAAAATGGGATGCTGAGGTTTGCAATAAACAGACACTGGGAACTGAGTACTGACAACTGCCCTGTGAATCGCGTTATTTCATAGGATGTAATCGATGGCTCTGACCGCAGCACAGCCCTGCAGCTAACCAACCTTGTGGAGAGAGTCTACACTTTCCACCTAAAAGTCACTGATGGCCAGGGGAACTCGGACACCGACACTGCCACTGTGGAAGTGCAACCAGGTGTGGGTGTGTGTGCCTGCATGGACTTCTGCACTGGGGCCAGTGAAGCTGGCCTGTGATCTGGGTGCTCAGCTTGTGGGGTTCTTGCACTTAACAGGTGTGACCCAGTGTGGGAAGCCCTGTGGCTGTCTTCAGCCAGGTCTGTTTTGAGGATTTTTCTGCACTTTGTTGTATATCTCCAAATAGATCCAGTCTTATAGCTCCTTAAGGAGAATTGTATCTGGGAGCAAGATTCTGTTTTTATTTTCCTGCCAGAGACAAAAGGAGCCCTGGTGGCACAGTGGTTAAGCTCTCCACTGCTAACCAGAAGGTCAGCAGTACGAATCCACCAGCCACTCTGTGAAGAAAGAGTGTGGCAGTCTACTTCCATAAGGATTACAGCCTTGGAAACCCTATGAGGCAGTTTTACCCTGTCACATGGGGGTTGCTGTGAGTTGGAACCAACTTGACAGTAGTGGGTTTTGTTTGTGCCAGAGATTAACACCTAATGTGAAGTGGACACAATGACGCAATTCTGGGAGTGTTGAGGGCAGGAGTTCCAGGGAGGCAGCCATGCTCCCAGAGAGCTAATGGCTTGGATGGATGTCTCCTGGTGTAAACTGAGCAGTGCCCACAGTGCTGGGAGACTGAGTGTCCTTTCCAGTCTTTGGCAAGTGTGCAGAGTGCAGAAATCTCCAATTTAGCCCAAAGGCACACCTGATAATCTTCTGGAAAAGAATTAATAGACAACAAACTGGGAGAAAGCAAGGAAAAAATGCTCTCAGTCTCCTCTGTGGTGTTCGGAAAGATTTCTCTGAGTCCTAAAACCCAAATACAGAAATTACACAGAAGTAACTTTAAACTTTAAATTCTTCAAGCCTGTGGTTTCCAAGTGGAAATCTCATAGCTTCTCTTTTCCCAGACCTTAGGAAGAGCGGTCTGGTGGAGCTGAGCCTGCAGGTTGAGGTTGGGCAGCTGACAGAGCAGCAGACGGACATGCTTGTGAGGCAGCTGGCAGTGCTGCTGAATGTGCTGGACTCGGACATTAAGGTTCAGAGGATCCAGCTGTATGCTCAAGGCAGGGCCTGGCCCCACAAAGTTCCAGCTCTTCCCCATCCCACTGCAGCAAGAAGCTGTGCATTTCCTTTGCTTGTTCTGGATTTGTGCACATAACTTTTACCCTATCCATATGTTTTTTTCTCCTCAGAGGTCAGCAGTAAGGACAACATCATTCCAGGTCCTTCCCACAAGTCTCAGTAAATATTTGCTGGTTGAGAATGGTCTGAATGAAGGAGTTAGGAACCATCAGAGGGAGCTGGTTTTAGCTCTGGTGTCTTCAGAGGGCATGCAGATGGGCTGGGGCATGCAGAAAGGATATCCCATAGCCAGACGTCATCTCTTTCCACATTCATGGGGACTGAGACTTTTCTTTTAATGCGAAAGGATTATTGATTACCCTTGCTGCCTTCTGGAAGTCCATGAGACTCAGATTCTGACCTTTCTTCTTTATAGGATTTAAGTATTTAACTGAGTTTTTTTTTTTTAAGCTCTTATTCAGTCTATGGCTAGTAGAGTGGGGTAGGAGGAGAGAAAGAGTATGAGACTATGGGAATGAAAACTCATTATACACAATAACTTCATTTGCTAGTTATTGTCAGCTATTTCACTTAGGTTAGTTTTCCAGATAACTAAAGCTTACTTAGAAAATTACTAATTAAAAACAAATTCTAATTATCTTTTTGCAACCATTTCAAAAATGTATTACACATCTTCCTTATTTATAAAATGTAAAATACTGAACAAAAGACATGTCTGAAAAATCAATGAAACCAAAAGTTGGTTCTTTGAAAAGATCAACAAAATTGATCAGCCTTAGCTAGACTGACCTAAGAAAAAGAGAGAAGACTAAACTATTAAAATCAGGAATGAAAGAGGGGACATTACTACCAACCTTACAATAATAAAAAGGATCAGAAAGGAATACTATTAACAATTCTATGTCAACAAACTAGATAATCCAGATGAAATGGACAAATTTCTAGAAAGACATAAACTATTGCAGCTTACTTAAGAAAAAAATAAAAAGTCAAACCTATAAGAAGTTAAGTAATTGAATTAGTAATCAAACAGTTTCCCACAAAGAAAATCCTGGGACTGTCTGGTTTTAGGTGAATTCTGCCAAACATTTAAAGAAAAATTAACCCCAGTCCTTCATAAACTTTTCCAAAAAATAAGAAGAGAGAACACTTCTCAACTCCTTCAATGAGGCCACTATTATCCCGTTACCTAAACCAGACAGAGACATTACAAAAAAGAAAACTACAGAACAATATCACATATGAATATAGATGCAAAAATCCGTAACAAAACACTAGCAAACCAAATCCAGCAACATATAAAAATAATTATATACCATGACCAAGTGGGATTTACCCCACAAATGCAAGGTAGGATCAACATATAAAAACCAATCAATATAATATACCATATTAATAGAATAAAGGACAAAAACCATATGATCATCTTAATAGATTCAGAAGAAGCATTTGAGAAGATCCAACACCCTTTCATGATAATAATACACAATAAAATAGAATAGAAGGAAACTTTGTTGACCTGATAAAAGGACATCTACAAAAACCTCACAGCTAACATCACACTTAATGGTGAAAGACTGAAAGCTTTCCTTCTAAGATCAGTAACAAGACAAGAATGTCCACTTTTGCCACTTCTGTTAAACATTGTACTGGAGGTTCTCACCAGGGCAATTAAAGGAATAAGTGACATCCAGATTGAAAGGAAAAAGTAAGAGTATCTCTATTTGCAGATGACAAGATCTCATATACAGAAAATACTAAGGAATCCACACATACACACACAAAACTATTATAGCTAATAAATGAGTTCAGCAGGGTTGCAAGATACAAGATCAATACACAGAAATCAGTTGTAGAAAGATGATACTGTAAGGGGGAGGGAAACTAGATTAATGGAAATGGAACAACCAGAATGGAAATAATGAGAATGTTCATGCATTGTGAAGAATGTAATCAGTCTTACTAAACAATTTGTATATAAATTTTAGGATGGGAACCTAAACCTCTGTGTAAACCTTCACTGAAAGCACAACAAAATATTATTTAAAATAAAAGTTAAAAATCAGTTGTATTCCTAGGCAGTGAACAAACCAAAGTTAAATTAAGAAAATAATTCCACTTACAGTAGCATCAAAAAGATTAAAATACTGAGGAATAACTTTGACAAAAGAAGTGAATGACTTCAAAATATCTTTAAAAGAAATTTAAAAAGAACTAAACAGGGAGGTGTGGATGGGGCCAAGATGGCGGAGTAGTCAGACACTTCCGGTGGACCCTCTTACAATCAAGACCCAAAAAAACAAGTGACTTGATTATCTATGGCAGTGTGGGAGCCCTGAACATCAAAGGCAGAGTTGAGGAACCAGACTGAGTGGCATGGGGAGGGAGAAATGGTTCAGAAGCAGCGAAGAGTTGCCAGACCTGACCCAGCGAGAGCCTGAGCCCTTCAGGCCTGATCAGCTCTGGAGCAAGTGGTGAGGCAGGCAAGCAGCCGTGCTTGAGTGGCGCATTTTCTGCCCTGGGAGAGACCCAGCCAGTGAGAGTCTACCTGGCCACCCAGAACCAGTGAGAAGCAGCCCTCGATCTGGCAAAAGATAAGTAATTGTGTATGGCCTACCACAAGGATCAAAAACACACCCCTTAGGGAAAACCCTCTCTCCAATTTACCTCCTGGCTCCCTGCTCTGCACTGGATCCTGGACCAGCTTCAGCAATTGCCAAGTCCTCTGGGCTGAAAATAGGATCTGTCACACACCCAGAGCCATTCTCCCTGCTTTGGAGAGTGAACAGATTAGATTAACAAATGGGAAAAAATAAATTGCCGGCTCCCCTAAGCCAGGAACCCAGGGTAGGCACAGCTCCTTTGCCTAGGCACAGGCATAAGGGATCCACAGACTTTGAGTGCCTTTTCCCCTGCATAGATTTGTGTAGGCCCATCTTAACAGTGTAGGCCCTCATTAGTGCAGTACAACAGGGTATATACCAGAACCCTAACTTCAACTGTTTCAGCTGTGAAATGGTAGGTTCTTGACATTTGGTACTGCTCTGCCCATTAAGCAGGGTCTTCACCTGCCCACATCAGGGGCCTGAGGACTGGTGGCTCCACCCACGCCACCTACCCACCTGCGAGAGGGGCCCATGAATAAGAGGTGCCCCCCAGTCCTTACAGCCAACAGCATTAGTTGCTCATAGTCCGGCTGCAAAACCCACCCACCTATGTACGTGCTGTAGGGAACAGGGACACGCCTTCCTCCTGGACACTCAGAGGCGGCCGTCAGCCCCCTGCCTTGCTCAGAGTGTGTCCCCCTGCTGCAGCCAGATGCCTGCCTACACCAATCACCCATGCCTGTCTAGGACTGTAAGTGAGAGCCTACACCACATAGTTTGTGGCTATCTACCTGGGCACCTGTGCCGAATCCATACAGGAGGAGTGGCCAGACTCCTGAGCTCACATACCTACTAACAGATCTAACCACCTGGTGACAGGATATTAGAGCTTCAAAGGTGCCAATAATCAAACTAGCTCATACGAGTGGCCTATTTGGGCATATCAAAATAAAACAAGAAGCTAGGACACAGTAAGAAAACATGAAATAAATAAATATAAATAACTTATTGATGGCTCGGAGACAACAGTCAATATCAAATCACATAAAGAGGCAATCCGTGATGGCTTCAGCAAGCTCCCAAAATAAAGAATCTAGAAATTTTTCAGAGGAGGAAAATTTCTTGGAGTTACTGGAGGCAGAATATGAAAGATTAATATACAGAACTCTTCAAGAAATTAGGAAAATAAGCAAAACGCAATAGAGGAAATTAAAAAGATTAGAGAAATTAAAAGATTAGAAATTAAAAAGATTAGAGAAGAGCATAATGACAAATTTAACAGGCTGCAAGAATCCATAGAGAGACAGCAATCAGAAATCCAAAAGATTAACAATAAAATGTCAGACAACTCAATAGAAAGTCATAGGAGCAGAATTGAGGCAATGGAAGTCAGAATTAGTGAGATTGAAGATAAAGCACTTGACAACAACTTATTTGAGGAAAAATCAGATAAAAGATTTTAAAAAATGAAGAAACCCTAAGAATTATGTGGGACTGTATCAAGAGGAATAACTTACGAGTGATGGGAATGCCAGAATGGGAGGGATAACAAAAAATACAGAGAGAATTATTGAGGATTTGTTGGCAGAAAACTTCCCTGATATCGTGAAAGATGACAGGATATCTATTCAAGATGCTCATCAAACCCCATATAAGGTAGATCCCAAAAGAAAGTCACTAAGACATATTATAATCAAACTTGCCAAAACCAAAGACAAAAAGAGAATTTTAAGAGCGGCTAGGGATAAATGAAAAGTCATCTACAAAGGAGAGTCAATAAGAATAAGCTCAGACTACTCATGTAGGCAAGAAGGCAATGGGATGACATATCTAAAGCCTTGAAGGAAAAAAACTGCCAGCCAAGAGTTATATATCCAGCAAAACTGTTTCTCAAATATGATGACGAAGTTAGGATATTCCCAGATAAACAGAAGTTTAGGGAATTTGCAAAAACCAAACCAGAATTACAAGAAATACTAAAAGGAGTCCTGTGGTTAGAAAATCAGTAAAATCAGATAACAACCCAAGACTAGAACACAGGACAGAGCAGCTGGATATCAATCCGGATAGGGAAGTCACAAATGGAAATCAAAGATAAACCACTGAAAAAATGGAAACAGATGTCAATATGTAAAAGATGAGAGCAATAAAACAAAAAAGAGGGACTTAAGAAATGGAGATACAGATTTTTCATATGGAGAGAAAGTCAAGGCGATATAAAGAAATAAAAGACTGGTATAAACTTAGAAAAATAGGCTAAATATTAAGGAAACTAACAATCCTACAAGTCCAAATAAAAAACTAGAAAAATATAAAGATTCAGCGAACACAAAATCAACAACAATGAAAAAGATGAAAAGAAAATACATAAAGAAAAATGACTCAGCACAGAAAATTAAGTGGAACAAAGAAACAGTGAACAACACACAAAAAAAGCCATCCAAATGACAGCACTAAACTCATACCTATCAATAATTACACTGAATGTAAATGGACTAAATGCACCAATAACGAGACAGAGAGTGGCAGATTGGATAAAAAAACATGATCCTTCTATATGCTGCCTACAACAGGCATACCTTAGACTTAAAGGCACAAACAAACTAAAACTCAGAGGATGGAAAAAAATATACTAAGCAAACAACACTCAAAAAAGAGCAGGAGTGGCAATATTAATCTTTGATGAAATAGACTTTAAAGTAAAATCCACCACAAAGGGTAAGGAAGGACACTCTATAATATTTAAAGGGTCAATACACCAGGAGGATATAACTATAATAAATATTTACGCCCCCAATGACAGGGCTCCAAAGTACATAAAACAAACTCTAACAGTACTGATAAGAGAGATAGCTCCACAATAATAGTAGGAGACTTCAACACACCACTTTCGGTGAAGGACAGAACATCCAGAAAGAAGCTCAACAAAGACACGGAAGATCTAAATGTTACAATCAACCAACTTGATCTCATAGACATATACTGAACACTGCACCCAACAGCAGCCAAGTATACTTTCTTTTCCAACCTATGTGGAACATTCTCCAGAATAGACCACATATTGGCCATAAAGGAAGCCTTAACAAAATCAAAAGCATCAAAATATTACAAAGTATCTTTTCTGACCATAAAGCCATAAAAGTAGAAATCAACAACAGAAAAAACAAGGCAAAGAAATCAAACACAGGGAAACTGAACAACACCTTGCTCAAAAACTATTGGGTTAATCGAAGAAATTAAGGATGGAATAAAGAAATTCCTAGAATCAAACGAGAATGAAAACACATTCTACCAGAACCTTTGGGACACAGCAAAAGCAGTACTCAGAGGTCAGTTTATAGCAATAAATGCACACATCTGAAAAGAAGACAGGGCCGTAATCAAAATATTAACCCTACAACTGGAACAAGTAGAAAGAGAGAAGCAAAAGAAGTTGTCAGGCACCAGAAGAAAGGAAATAATAAGAATTAGAGCAGAATTAAACGAAATAGAGAATAGAAAAACAATTGAAAGAGTTAAAAAGACCAAAACCTGGTTCTTTTAAAAGATCGACAAAATTGATAAACCATTGGCCAAACTGAGAAAAGAAAAACAGGAGAGGAAGCAGATAACCCATGTAAGAAATGAGACGGGTGATATCACAACAGACCCAACTGAAATTAAAAGAATCATAACAGAATACTATGAAAAATTGTACTCTAATCAATTTGAAAACCTAGAGGAAATGAACAAATTTCTAGAAACTCACTACCTACCTAAACTAACACAAACAGAGGAAGAACAACTAAATAAACCCATAACAAAAGAAGAGATTGAAAAGGTAACTAAACAACTCCCAACAAAAAAAAAGCCCTGGCCCAGATGGCTTCACTGGAGAATTCTACCAAACTTTCAGAGAAGAGTTAACACCACTACTACTAAAGGTATTTCAGAGCATAGAAAAGGATGGAATACTCCCAAACTCATTTTATGAATTGAGCATAACCCTGGTACCAAAACCAGGTAAAGATACCACAAAAAAAGAAAATTACAGACCAATATTCCTCATGAACATTGACTCAAAAATCCTTAACAAAAATCTAGCCAATAGAATTCAGCATCAAAAAAATAATTCATCCTGATCAAGAGGAATTTATACCAGGTATGCAGGAATGGTTCAACATTAGAAAAACAATCAATGTAATCCATCACATAAATAAAACAAAAGAGAAGAACCACATGATCTTATCAATCAATCCAGAAAAAGCGTATGACAAAGTCCAACACCCATTCATGATAAAAACTCTGAAAAAAATAGGAGTAGAAGGGAAATTCCTCAATATAATTAAGGGCATTTATACAAAGCTCATCCTAAATGGAGAGACTTTGAAAGCATTCCCCTTGAGAACGGGAACCAGACAAAGATGCCCTTTATCGCCACTCTTATTCAACATTGTGCTGGAGGTCCTAGCCAGAGCAGTTAGGCTAGAAAAAGAAATAAAGGGCATCCAAATTGGTAGGGAAGAAGACAGAGTATCTCTATTGGCAGATATATGATCTTATACACAGAAAACCCCAAAGAATCCACAAGAAAACTACTGGAACTAATACAAGATTTCAGCAAAGTTTCAGGATACAAGATAAACATACAAAAATCAGTTGGATTCCTTTATACCAACAAAGAAAACCTTGAAGAGGAAATCACCAAATCAATACCATTTACAGTATCCCCCGAGAAGATAAAATACTTAGGAAAAAATCTAATCAGAGACATAAAATATACAATGAAAACTACAAGACACTACCGCAAGAAACCAAAAGAGACCTGCATAAGTGGAAAAACATACCTTGGTCATGGATAGGAAGTCTCAACATTGTGAAAATGTCAGTTCTACCCAAAGTGATCTACAGATACAATACAATCCCGATTCAAATTCCACCAGCATTTTTTAAGGAGATGGAGAAACAAATTACCAACTTCATATGGAAAGGGAAGAGGCCCTGAATAAGTAAAGCATTACTCAAGAAGAACAAAGTGGGAGGCCTTGCAGTACCTAATTTTAGAACATTTTATACCACCATGGTAGTCAAAACAGCCTGGTACTGATACAACACAAATACAGAGACCAATGGAACAGAATAGAGAATCCAGACATAAATTCATCCACCTATGAGCAGCTGATATTTGACAAAGGCCCAAAGTCCATTAACTAGGGGAAGAGACAGTCTCTTTAACAAATGGTGCTGGCATAATTGGATATCCATCTTCGAAAAACTGAAAGAAGACCCATACCTCACACCATGCACAAAAACTAACTCAAAATGGATCAAAGACTTTAATATAAAATCGAAAATGACAAAGATCATGGAAGAAAAAATGGGGACAATTCTAGGAGCCCTAATACATGGCATAAACCGAATACAAACCATAAGTAACAATGCACAAGCACCAGAAGAGAGACTAGATAAATGGGAGCTCATAAAAATGAAACACTTATGCTCATCAAAAGACTTCACCAAAAGAGTCAAAAGACAGCCAACAGACTGGGAAAACATTTTTGACTACGACAAAGCCAATCAACGTCTAATCTCTAAAATCTACAAGATACTGCAAAACCTCAACAACAAAAAGACAACCCAATTAAAAAACGGGCAAAGGATATGAACAGGCACTTTGCCAAAGAAGATATTCAGGTGGCTAACAGACACATGAAGAAATGCTCACGATCATTAGCTGTTAGAGAAATGCAGATCGAAACTACAATGAGATATCATCTCACCCCAGTAAGGCTAGCATTAATCCAAAAACACAAAGTAATAAATGCTGGAGAGGTTCTGGAGAGACTGGAACACTTATACACTGTTGGTGGGAATGTAAAATGGTACAACCACCTTGGAAATCAATTTGGCACTTCCTTAAAAAGCTAGAAATAGAAGTACCATACAGTCCAGCTATCCCGCTCCTTGGAATGTATCCTAGAGAAATAAGAGCTTTCACACAAATAGGTATATGCACACCCATGTTCACTGCGGCACTGTTCACAATAGCAAAAAGATGGAAACAACCTAGGTGCCCATCAATGGATGAATGGATAAATTATGGTATATCCACACAGTGGAATACTAATCAACAATAAAGAACAATGATGAAGCCATGAAACATAACATGGAGGAAGCTGGAGGTCATTATGCTGAGTGAATTTAGTCAGTCACAGGAGGACAAATATTGTATAAGACCACTATTATAAGAACTCAAGAATAGGTTTAAACACAGAAGAAAACATTCTTTGATGGTTACAAGGGTGGGGAGGGAGGATGAGGGTTATTTACTAACTAGATAGTAGATAAGAATTATCTTAAGTGAAGGGAAGGACAGCACACACTACGGGGAAGTCAGCACAACTGGACTAAACCAAAGCTGAGAAGTTTCCTGAATATAATCAAACACTTTGAGGGACAGAGTAGCAGGGTTAGGGGTCTGGGGACCATGCTTTCAGGGGTCATCTAGGTCAATTGGCATAACGAAGCTTATAAGAAAATGTTCTGCATCCTACTTCAGTGAGTGATTTCTGGGGTCTTAAAAGCTTGCAAGCGGCCATCTAAGATGCATCGATTGGTCCCAACCACCTGGAGTAAAGGAGAATGAAGAACACCAAAGGCAAGGAAAGTAGTAGCCCAGGAGACAGAAAGGGCCACATAAACCAGAGACTTCATCAGCCTAAGACCAGAAGAACTAGATGGTGCCTGGCTACCACCAATGACTGCCCTGACAGGGGACGCAACAGAGAGTCCCGGATGGAGCAGGAGAAAGGTGGGGTGCAGAACTCAAATTCTAGTAAGAAGACCAGACTTAATGATCTGACCGAGACTGGAGGAACCCCAGAAATCATGGCCCCTGGATTCTCTATCAGCCCAGAACTAAGCCAGTTTCCAAGGCCAACTCTTCAGACAGGGATTGGACTGGACTGTGGGACATAAAGTGATACTTGTGAGGAGTTTGCCTCTTAGCTCAAGTAGATACAAGAGACTAAATGGGCAGCTTCTTTCCAGAGGTGAGATGGGAAGGCAGAGAGTGTTAGGAGCTGATTAAATGGACATGGGGAATCAGGGGTGGAAAGGAGGAGTGTGCTGTCACAATATGGGGAGAGCAATTAGAGTAATATAACAATGTATGTATAAATTTTTGTATGGAAAAAAATAAAAATAATAATAAAAAGAACTAAATAAATGTAAATACATCCCATGTTCATAGGTTAGAAGAATTAATATTCTTAAGATTGCAAACCAGACAAAGACATCACAAGGCTTTTCAAGTTGGTCTAAAGATTCTACACAATTCCAGCTTCGTTTTTTTGTAGAAATTAACACACCAATCCCAAAATTCATGTGCAAATGAAAAGGGTTCTGGAATAGCCAAAACAGCCTGGAATAAGAAGAACAGAGTAGGAGGACTCACACTTCCCGATTTCAAAACTTACTACAAGATCAATTATGTGGCATGCTGGCATAAAGATGGACATATAGATCAATGGCAGAGAATTGAGAGTCCAGATATAAACTCTTTATGGTCAGTTGGTTTCCAGCAAGGGTGCTGAGACAATTCAATGGAGAAAGAAGAGTCTTTTCGACAAATGGTGCTGGAACAATTGGCTGTCCACGTGCAAAAGAATGAAGTTGGACCTGTACCATACAATGTATATAAAAATTAACTCAAAATGGATTAAAGACCTAAATGTAAGAGCTAAAATGATAATGTTCTTAGAAGAAAACATTGGTATAAATCTTCATAACTTTGGATTAGGCAATGATTTCTTAGATATGACACCAAAAGCGCCAGCAACAAAAAAATAAATAAATTGGACTTCTTCAAAATAAAAACATCTGTCAGGGACAGCATCAAGAAAATAAAAAAACAGTGATTAGAATGAGAAAATATTTACACATCATCTGTCTGATAAGGATCTAGGACCCAGACTTAAAACTCAACAGTAAAAAGATAAATAACCCAATTATAAAAGGGGCAAAGGATTTGAATAGCTATTTGTCAAGGAAGATACAAGAATGACCAACAAGCACGTGAAAAGATGCTCACGGTCATTAGCCATCAGGTAAATGCAAATCAAAAACATAATGAGATACCACTCCATAACCCTTGAGTATATGGCTAAAATCAAAAGGGAGACAGTAACGGGTGCTTGTGAGGACTTGGAGAAATTGGAACTCTCATATACATTGCTGGTGGGAATGTAAAATGGTGAAGCCCTTTTGGAAGACAGTTTGGCAGTTCTTCAAATGGTTGAACATAGGGTTATCATCCAGTAATTCCACTTCTAGATTTTCACTTGAAGAGAAGTGAAAACATATGTTCACATGAAAACTTGTATGTGAATGTTCATAGCAGCATTATTCATAACCAAAAAGTAAAGACAACCCAAGTGTCCGTCAACTAATGAACTGATAAACAAAATGTGGTATATCCATACCAAAAAAAACACACCCCAAAACTCATTGCCATCGAGTCAATTCCAACTCATAGCGACCCTACAGGACAGAGTAGTACTGCCCTGTGGGGTTTCCAAGGAGCGGCAGGTGGATTCAAACCACCAACCTTTTGGTTAGCAGCTGAGCTCTTAACCACTGTGCCACCAGGGCTCCATATCCATACAATGAAATATTATTCATCAATGAAAAGAAATGAAGTATTGATACATAGTAACTGTGGATGAACCTTGCTAATGTTATGCTAAGTGAAAGAAGCTGGATACAAAAGGACAAATATTGTACAGTTCCATTTATATGAAATGTCCAGAACAGGAAAATCTATACAGACAGTAAATTAGTGGTTGCTAGGGATTGAGAGAATGGGGGAATGGAGAGTGACTGCTAATAGATAGAAGGTTTCTTTTCAGAGTGATGAAAATATTATATAATTAAATAATGGTGATGGTTGCACAACTTCGTGAATTTACTAAAATCATGGAATTGTGCACTTTAGAAGGGTGAATTTTATGGTATGTAAATTATATTTCAATTTTAAAAAGGTAAAAATAAAGACATGTCTGTAAAGTATTCTGTGTATGGTTGTGTCTTTGCACAAATAATACATATTGCTCTTTTTATGTGAAGATCTATCAACTGTACTTTGAGACTGAAGAGGCTTTACTTATGAATAAAAAAAAACCAAACCCATTGCTGTCTAGTTGATTCTGACTCACAGTGACCCTATAGGACACAGTAGAGCTGCCCCACAGACTTTCCAAGGACCGGCTGGTGGATTCAAACTGCCTACCTTTTGGTTAGCAGCCAAGCTCTTAACCACTATGCCACCAGGGCTCCTTACTCAAGAATAGAAACCGATAAAATTTCTTGGCCCACAGAATGTGCCCTTGCATCCTTGCCAAGCTACAGAACTGTAGCGGTGTGCGTCTTCATAGGTTACATGGCTGAGTGCACATGTCCTGGTGGTCATCTGCCTGACTGTGTGGCTGTTCTCTCTCATTGTCTCCTCTGCAGCGCCATGATTGTGTTTTATGTACAGAGTGGAAAGCCTTTCAAGGTTATCAATGCTGCTGAAGTGGCCCAAAATCTGCACGTGCAGCTCTCAAAGGAGAAGGCCAACTTCTTGCTTTTCAAGGTCTTCAGGATTGGCACAGCAGGTATGTCCTCTACAGGAATATTCTAAGAGAATCAGACTTACCAGTCATGGGTAAATTTTGTTGGCACAGATTGAGGAATGATATGTGTGTGAACATATTCACGTTCACATCCAGGGACTCATTTTGCACTTATTTCTCCAGTAGGCTTCCTGTAACACGTTTGGCATCTACTCTTTGTCTTTAAGGGAAACTGGAAAGGAATATTGGTTATGAGTCAGTTTTTAAAACTATACTCACAGATAATGGTGTTATGAATTGAATTGTGTCCTCCAAAAATACGTGTTGTAAATTCTAAACACCTATACCTGTGGATATAATCCCATTTGGGCATAGAACTTTCTTTGTTATGTTAATGAGGACATATCAGTGTAGGGTGTGTTCTTAAGCCAATCACCTTTGAGATATAAAATGAGCAGATTAGGCACAGAGAAGGGGGCACAAATGGAGGGGAAGATACATGCCACATGATGATCCTCAAGGAACCAAGGAAGAGAAGCTGAAGTAGATAAGGATTTTCCCCCAGAGGAGATAGAGAAAGCCCTCCCTTAGAGCTGGTACCCTGAATTGGGAATTCTAGCCTCCTAAATTGTGAGAAAATAAATTTCTGTTGGTTAAAGCCACCCATTTTTGGTATTTCTGTTATAGTACCACTAGGTAACTAAGACAAATGGTCATTATCAGGAATTGCATATTTAAGCTGTCAGCATTCTTAAAGATAGGTTAAGTATTATTGGCTGAAAAAGCCATGTTTATATAATTTGTTTACCTGGACATCTTTCATACCTTTGTTTCTGATGATGCTGTCGTACAGACTATTGAAAGTTTAAGACAGCATATAAGTGCCTTCTAGTTGTACCTCTTTTCATAGCTCTTGCTTATCACCCTTCCTGGGCACCAAAGTGATTCATAGGTGTGGATGGAAATATGGTTTCTGTCCAAGGTCCCTTTCTTCATCCTATGAAAGCAAACCCAAACCTGTTGCTGTGGAGCTGATTCTGACTCATAGCGACCTGATGGGACAGAGTAGAACTGTCCTGTAGCATTTCCAAGGCTGTAACTCTTTATGGAAGCAGACTGCCACATCTTTCTCCCGTGGAGTGGCTGGTGGGTTCTAACTACCAACCTTTCAGTTAGCAGCTGAGCACTTAACCACTCTACTGCAAGGTCACACTACATTAACTGTTTTATGAGAACATGAATCCCTTATGGTGAAGTGGTAATTTCAATAGATGCTTGAACATGACATTTACAAGGGACATGATATTGTCTGGGCAGTAAAATTAATTTTTTTTCAGATATATATCTATTTACAATTGAAATTCTCAACTATAATGTCGAATAATTTAATTTTTTAATTCTTTTGTTCTAGCTACAAAAGTAATATGTTTATCATAGGAAATTTTCAATATCCAGAAAAGCACAAAGGACAAAGTCCTTTAGATCTAGACTCTAGAATTCCTACCCAAAGATAATTTCTGTTAATATTCTGATGTATTTCCTTCCAGTTCCTGTCTCTAGAAATATTTAATAAAATTAGGATAATTTGATAAATATTTTTAATCTGCTTTTTAACTTCAAATTATATCATGAACATTTTCTTAAATTGTTTATCATTTCTCTTCAATAAGATGTTTATGGCTGCATAGTACCCCACCATGGGGTTTATGCAACTAGTCCTCCATTCATGGCTGTTAAGGTTGATTTTAAATAATACTCCAATGTAGATAAATCTTTGGGCTTATCCCCAATTATTTTTACTGGACAAATTCTTAGAATTTATTTTAAGAATTTTAGAATTAGGCCGGAGGGTGCTACATTTTGGCTACATTTTAAGGCTTTTGCCACAAGGTATAGATGGACTCTTTTCTGCCATTGCCATAGAAGATGGGAGAGAAGCTGAAGCCAGGGGTTTCCCTTCCCTCCGTGGTCACCTCGGCCCTACTCACCTCGCTGCACGTTGTCTTCTAAAGTGTTCCGGCCAAGGTCACTGTGACCCCATCACAAAACGCTGCGTTTGCTCTCAGTTATGGATGGAGAATCTGATACAGTGTTATATCCGGGACTGGGAGAGTAACTGTGGTGAGTTCTAGTGCGGTGGTAGCTTTCCTTGAGGAGCTTGATGACAGCCTATTCTGTAATACCAGAAATATATAAACATTCAGCCCTTTTCTTACAGGAAACCAGGTGAACTCCTGGCTCACTTGGTAGTGAGTTAAGATCTTCTCTGCAGTGCACTATGCTATTAATACCTTGGGGGGTATGCTTTCACTTTTCCATAAAACTTTTAATGAGGAAATTCACTTTGGCAGAGCAGATTTGGCTAACAACTGTTGGCCTGTCTAAGAAAGAGTCTCTGTAGGCCATGTGGGCTGCATTCCCATGCTGAACCTGCCTTGGTTTAGGCTCAGTGTGGCCTTCTGGGGAGTCCCTGAGTGATGTAAATGGTTAATGCGCTTGGCTGCTAATCAGAAGGTTGAAGGTTTGAGTTCACCCAGAGGCATCTCAGAAGAAAAGTCCTGGTGATCTACTTCTGAAAAATCAGCCATCGAAGACCCTATGGAGCACAGTTCTGCTCTTACACACATGGGGTCACCGTGAGTCAGTCGATTCGACAGCAAATGGTTTTTGTTTTTTCTTGGTGGCCATCTGGTGAAATGCTTCCTAGCGCAGACTTGCTGGAATCAGATGAAGAAGAGAATTGGGCCCACTTTTTCAGGCTGTCCACCTAAGCAAGAACCAAAAACTAGAGCCACAGCCTCAGCAGGCCAAGCTGGTACCCTTAGTTCAGTTCTGGGGAGAAATCTATATTCGAATGCCAGTCTACTTCTAAGAGCAAATCTGCTGTCTTGGGGATCCACATGGAAATGATTGGCAGGGAAGATCATAAGCGTTTACTGCCAAATTATGCTCCCACTCAGTGTTACAGAAGAAAGCTGGACCCTGGATCATTACTCCAAGGAGATTATATAGTGCTCAATAGAGTTAAACTTTGTGTTTTTGCTCGCTGGGTTTCTCTGTTCCTGAAGTGCTGTTGCAAAGCTTTTTAACATTGGGTTCCTGCAAAGATGTTATCATGGATTGAATTATGTCCCCCAAAAAATGTGTATATCAGTTTGGCTGGGCCATGATTCCCGGTATTGTGTGATTTTCCTATATGTTGTAAATCCTGCCTCTATGATGTTAATGAGGGAGGATGGGCGGCAGTTGTGTTAGTGAGGTAGGACTCAATCTACAAGATTGGATTGTGTCCTGAGACAATCTCTTGAGTTAAAAGACAGAAGTGGGGGCTGGTGGGGGGATACAGACAGGGACACCTCAAACCACCAAGAAAGCAGTGCCAGGAGCAGAGCGTGTCCCTTGGACCCAGGGTCCCTGCACGGAGAAGCTCCTAGTCCAGGGGAACATTGATGGGAAGGCCGACAGAGAGAGAAGGCCTTCCCCTGGAGCTGATGCCCTGAATTTGGACTTTTAGCCTACTTTACTGTGAAGAAATAAATTTCTCTTTGTTAAAGCTATCCACTTGTGGTATTTCTGTTGTAGCAGCACTAGATGACTAAGACAGATGTGGAGGGGATGAAGATCAGCTCTTTTCTGAATTGCTGTCTGGGTCCATGGGAAGCATCTTCATGCCACAGGCAGCTCTACTGGTGCATCAATTGCTTCATTAAAATCAAGCCAGAACTTTTATTAGGGGGTGGGGAGGATTGTGATTATTTTGATTCTGGAATGAATATTTTGATGTGCCATAAATAGGAGTATAAGAGGTATTACTTTGTCTTTTTAAATTATTCCTTCTCTACCTGATTCAACAACTTTTTTTACAATTAAAAAATTTTTTTTATTTTTACTGTAGTAAAAAAATATGTATATATAAACCACAATATTTAAAGCATTACTTTTTAATTGATTGATTTTATTTATTCAGACTATTCTGTTCTCAAGTTAGCATGAAATAGATGCTCTGTGAGGTCCTTGAACCATTTGGGCATCTATGGGGTGCTTTTTTTTTTCTTTAATGGGATGGTTTTAAGTTGTTGTTGCTTTATTTGTATTTTATTTTGCTTATTATGCCCTGCTACCAGCCTGACAAGGTGCTGTCAACACCATAGATGGCCTTTGCTTATAAGGATGCAGAGATATTCACTGTGAATCATCTAGTTGTTTTGCAAATAGTATATAACTTTGTCCACTCTGGTTTTCTTGTTTTTCAGAGTGGAGTATATTCTATGTGGCAATGTTGGCTTTTACGCTTACAGTGCTAACAGGGGGTTTAACTTGACTTTGCATCTGCTGCTGTAAGAGGTACTGGTGGGCTTGTTTATTTATTTGTTTGAAATAAAGACACCTCATTAAATGTGACATGACAGCTTTGGTAGCTTTTGCCTGCATTGGTTAAAGTGCTAAACTGTTTGACAATCACTTTTTTATGAAGACATACTAGATGTTAAAAGTACTTTATATATGCACTCCACATATACACACACATAAGGCATGTGTGTCTAGGTAAAGGCAGTAATGCCAGAGGTAGGTTTTTCTCTTTACCACTCTTACATTTTCTAGGAGGTTCAGTGATTCTATATCAAATCTAATGCTCTTTTCTATCAGTCTCATGTTCTGTTCACTAGATCAGTACCTAAGTGGCCTGACTAAATAGCCCTCGGTAGAGCAAAGAGTTCTAGGAATATACTAGCACAAATAATGGACTTTAATTATTTTAATTATATGAAGCAAAAATCAAATCTGCTTGAATCCAGCTCTTTTAATAAATGGGAAACTTTAAGCGAGGTAATAATACCACTAAAGAGAAGTTTTGCTCTAGGTTTTCCTTTTTTCTTTTTCCTTTGTCATTGGAGCTGACTTCCGAGGAGCCCCAAGCAGCCTCTTCAGCAGACTCTTCCAGAAACCTGTGCCCAGCCCTCTGTGAGGAGATTTGTAGGGACGGTGATTACTCAAGTCCTTAGAAGAACTTGTGGAGTCTGCTTTTCTATATGAAACATTATAACTGCTCTGCAAAGAACGTGGGGTAAAAAATAATGGGTTTACCATAATTAATAGTTCCTTTTCAGAAATCACGTACACTTTTATTTGATTACTTTCTCAAAGGAAAGCCTGATAAAAGAGAACCAGCCACAAACACTTAGGCAGAGGCCTAAATTCCATTAAGTTATCCCAGAAGCATCTGGGGAGATGGCCACCCTACTATGCATGACTTTAAAAATTCTGCATCTTTGTGCCATGAATCAAGTAGATGATGGTGGTGGTGATGACTGTGAACATTTATTAATATTTTCCATTGTCATTAATGGTTCTAAGCACTTCATATATATGTATATATATATATTTTTTTTTATTGTGGTAAATATATATGTAACAAAACATTTGCCATTTCAACATTCTTCACATGTACAATTCAGTGATATTGTGTTCACCATGTTGTGCAGCCATCACCATTCTCCGTTTCTAAATTTTTCCATCACCCTTAACAGAAGCTCAGTGTCTCCTAAGCAATAACTCCCTCTTTCCCCCTCCCTGCCACCCTGTATTATCTTATTTAGTCCTCCCATGCACATATAAGACTGTTCTTACTCCCATTTTACAGATGAGGACATGGAGGCACAGAAGGGTCAACTAATTTTCTCAAAGTCACCCAACTAGTAAGTGCTATACCCAGGATTCAAACCCTTGGGTCAGAGGCCCATGTTCCTAATCATCAAGCTACTGAGAAAATTGCCTTTGTGCTATGTAATATCTGTTTGTTCCTTGCAGACCTTAGCATGGTTTTGATGTGTGTTTGCAAATAATCCTCTATAGCATAGGAAGAGGCACATAGGCCCAACCCAGTTGTTGTTTTCATATATTGTGAAAAAGTGGAAGACTGGGTTGTTGCCGATTATTCAGGGAATTGACTGTAATCTTATTTTTTTAATTAATTAATTATTTTGAATATTTTATTATGTTTTAAGTGAATGTTTACACAGCAAATTAGATTCCCACTCAACAATTCATATACAAACTGTTCTGTGACATTGGTTACGATCCCTGCAATGTGTCAGCACTCTCCCCTTTCTACCGTGTCTGCCCTGTTTCCATCCATCCAGTTTCTCTGCCCCTCCTTGCCTTCTCACCTTTGTTTTTGGGTAAATGTTGACCATTTAATGTCGTGTAAATGTTTAAAGGAACACATTCTTCCTGGGTGTTATTGTTTATTTTATAGGCCAATTTATTATTTGGCTGAAAGGTGACCTCCAGGAGTGGCTTCAGTTCGAGGTTAGAAGGGTGTCTCAGCGCGATAATCTTGGGGGTTCCTCTAGTCTCTATCAGCCTAGTAAGTCTGGTCTTTTTTTTTATGAATTTGAGTTTTGTTCTACCTTTTGCTCCCATTCTAACTGGGACCTTCTGTTGTGTCCATGGTCAGAATGGTCAGTCAGAATGGTTGGTGGCCAGCACCATCTAGTTTTTCTGGTCTCAAGCTAGAAGAGGCTGTGGTTCATGTGGGCCATTATTCATGTGGACTGATTTCTTCCTTGAGTCTTTGGTTTCCTTTACACTCCTTTGCTCCAGACAGGAAGAGACTAATAATTGTATCTTAGATGCCTGCTCACAAGTTTTTAAGACCCCAAACACTACTCACCAGACTAGGATTGTAGAACATTATCTTTATGAATTGTTAGGCCAGTTTATCTAGTTGACCCCTTGGGTTTTTTTTGTTCTTGGTGTTTTGTTTTCTGATTGGTAGTTCATGACATCTTTTCCTTCCTTCATCTTTGGAAATTCCAGTGTAGTATAATTTCAGGGAGGGAGCTTGCTCATCTAGCTTTTTCTGAGTAAGAAATTATTCATGGAGAAAAGCTCTCTGGGCCAGCACACAGGTATTGAGGATTATTCTAAAAGTTTCTGGCACCTTTACCTGAGGTGTGGCTGAGGTCTTGCAGTTAGGTGGCTGATAGTGGTGTGGCCATTCCTACTCCTACATCTGTTTCTTCAAGATGCGTGATATATCTCTATCTTCCTGAACTCAGACCTGGTCTTGCATATTGTTATTATTAATAAAAGATGCCAATTATTAAATATTAAGGGCAAAACATTTCCTTTAGTGCCCTCAACATATTTTAAATCCTGGATCCCAGTTACCTTTCTGATAATCTGAGTTAAACTTTTTCATTGTTTCTTTCAGACAAAAAAGGACTAAAATAAGGAAAAAACCAAAGTGCACCGTTTTGGATAACATGGATGAACAGGAGAAAATGGAGCTGAGGCCCAAGGTAAGACAGTATCCAAGATGATTTCCTGGTACTTAAAATTATTTTTAATCCAGGTGTTTGCCTGAGAGTTATCTTGGTTGAGAGTGAGAACAGGCTTGAGTCAGCTCTTTGGGATGGTACAGTGAGGCTGGGATTCAGTCATGGAAAACAACTTACATCACCCCTGAGAGATATGCTACCCGGGAGGCAACAGTTATAAATGTAATGAAATTTTGGCAAAGGATTTTGAGGCATTAATGGTAAGTGATATGCAAATCCTGTTATCAGTTGAGCATCTACCAAAAAACCCCAGGGCAAAGGCTGCTTTTCAAGCAGAGGTGTTACCAGGGCCTGGCTTTACTCATGTTAGCTGGGGAGTCACCTCATAGCGACCCCAGGCACAACAGAACATAATGCCATCTCTATGAGGATGAGACTGTTGTGATCCACAGGGTTTTCATTAGCTGGTTTTTGGAAGTAGATCATCAGTCCTTTCTTCTTAGTCTGTCTTAGTCTGGAAGCTCCACTGAAACCTGTTCAGCATCATAGCAACACACAGGCCTCCACTGACAGGTGGTGGCTGTGCATGAGGTACACTGGCCAGGAATCAAACCAAGGTCTACCTCATGGGAGGCGAAAATTCTACCACTGAACCACCACTGCCCTCTTCTCTCCTCATGGTTGGAGGGTGATGGGGCATGTGATGCTGTTTCACCCCAGCTCATCTCTGAATGCTGTTCCCTTTAGGTTTGCCAGCTAAGAAACGCAGCAAAATAACATTGGACTTTAAGTTCCTACACAGCCATTCTTCAGCAGCTGCATTAGCTAAGTAGCCATGGAGATAGATGGACACAAAGGCTTTTACGGAAATTTGACTTTCTTCACAAAACGGATTGATCCCTATGCTTAGAACTACCTCTCGCCCACCTCAGTTACCTTTTGATTCTATTGATCTATTAACTGTTAAAGATTTAATGAACCTTCTCTGACCCACTGAGTCTGCCTAGCACTGCATCTATAGATTTTCTGTAGTTCTGGATGTATCACTAAATTAATTCTTACAGATAGCCATACTTACTTTCAAAGTTGTGAGATGGAAAATGTTGCCCACGGTAATTGTTGAGTGTCTACCATGTACATATACACCAGGTTTGGCCCTGGAGACAGGGAGCAGAATGAAGCACAATGCCTGCCTTTATAAGGGAGGATAATTACACCGGGATGCAAAAAGGCCTACAGAAGCCTGGAAGATGCCCTGTAGGAACACAGAGGCCAGAATGGCCAATTTTGTATGAGTGTAGTGAAGGGGCTTTGGCAGGAAAAGCTTCATAGGAAATAAAAATAATAGCCTACATTAATTGAATGTTCACTATTTGCATTACATAATTTAATATCTTAGGTATTATAAAGTGACTTCATACCTGAGAGCCAAAAATGCTTTGGGCTGCATTATCTCACCTATCTTCTTCCTAAAATACACTCATCTTTCTGATATTCCTGTGTTTATTTTTACAGCCTCCATTCTTCCTATTATCCAGGTTCTAAACTTCAGCTGGGGCCCTGGGTAGCCCAAATGGTTAAGCACTCAACTACTAGCCAAAAGATTGGCAGTGTGTACTCACCCAGAGGTGCCTCAAAAGAAAGGCCTGGTGATCTGCTTCCAGAAGGTCACAGCCTTGAAAACCCCATGGACCAGTTCTACTGTGCACACATGGGGTCACCATGAGTCGAAATCCACTCGAGGGCAACTAACAACAACAAAACTCGAAGTCCCTGGGTGGTGCAAACAGTTAACCTGCTTGGCTGCCAACCTAAAGGTTGGAGGTTTTAGTCTACCCAGAGACACCTCAGGAGAAAGACCTGGCGATCTACTGAAAAATCAGCCATTGAAAACCCAATGGAGCACAGTTCTACTCACACACACATGGAATTGCCATGAGTGGGAACAGACTTGACAACTGTTTTTTTTTTTTTTAAACCTCAGTCATTGGTGCTTCCCTCTTGCTTCCCACTCCAGCCACCCTGTTTTGCCTGGTCTTTTACTTTCTGTCCTCATCGTTTTCATCATCACCACTCTAGTTCAGGTCCTCACATCCGAACTAATTGTATACCAATTGTAGTTAACAGATATTTAATGTTTAATATGTACCAGGTTCTGTTCTAAGTGCTTTCTCCATTTAATTCTAACACTACCAACAACTCTATGAGGTATGTCCTATGATTATCCCCATTTTACAGAAGAGGAAACTGAGGCAAAGGGAAGTTTAGCAACTTGCCCAAGTTACAGAGCTGGTGAGTGTCAGAGGTGGGTTGCACCAGGCCATCTGCCCCAGGACCTGGGCTCTCCCACCTTTGTGCACTGCCTGTATCTCTGCAGACAGCTCTCAAGTGGCCTCTCTTTCTTCCTTCCGCCCTGCACATGTGTCATTCCTTTGTTTATAGAATAAAATTCAAATATCATGGTTTCCCTCACATTCCCGAACTTTTCTCTGAGGATCTATTCCTCTCTCCAGCCTCTCATTCATTGTTTCTTACATGAATCATTTGCAACAAAGAGACTGTTTTTTTCCAAATACTCCTGGGTGCCTCTGCATACTCGATGTTCCTCCCAGCTCCTCCCATCCAAGTTTTCCTTTCTTTAAATCCCATCCCTTGTGAAACGTTATTGAAGTAACCCCAACCATAACTATGTGTGGTTATCTCCTCTTGATTCATGTTAAGATTTTTGTAAAAAATTTTTTGCCTGTTACGAGCCATCTTTTCATGAGTCAATGTCTTAAGCCCTTACCTAGAGTATAAGTCCTTTGAGAGCAGGGATCATATCTTAAACCTGCTCTGTCTTTTCTTTTGACAGAAATATTTGGTTGAACCAAACAGTAAAATCACAACAGCTTTCATTTATTGAGTGCTTAAAAAAAAAAACAAAAAAAACTGTTGCCGTTGAAGTTGATTCCGACTCATGGCAACCTCATGTATTATAGAGCAGAACGGCTCCAGAGGGTTTCCATGGCTATAATCTTTACAGAAGCAGATTGCCAGTCCTTTCTTCCAAGGTGCCACTGAGTGGGTTTGAACCGACAACCTTTGGATTAGTAACTGTGTGCAAACTATTTGCGCCACCTAGGGACTGTTGAGTGCTTAAACCAAAAAACCAAACCCGTTGCCATTGAATCGATTCCGACTCATAGCGACTCTATAGGACAGAGTAGAACTGCCCCATAGGGTTTCCAAGGAGCCACTGGTAGATTCAAACTGCTAACCTTTTGGTTAGCAGCCGAGCTCTTCACCACTGTGAGTGCTTACTATGTGCTAAGTGCTGGGCCAAAAGCTTTACCTGCACTGTCTTATTTAATCCTCAGGAGAAACCTATGCTTTCTTATCCTCAGTTTAGTTAATGAGGAAACTGAAAGCCCAGAGATTAGGTATTTTGCCCAAGGTCACGTAGCTAGTATCAAAGCTGGGACTCAAACCCAGGTGTTATCAATCACTACACAACCCAGACCACTGCTGTGTGGGCGGTTGCTTTGATGGTGCAAAGAATGCAAGTCTGTGCTCCTCATGTGACCTGCCACCAGTATGACCAACCGCTGAGAGTGAAAAATGGCCTTTCAAGATGCTTCTGTCTGCCTCTTCTTAGGTATTAAGCACCGAAGCACAGAACACAACTCCAGCTTGATGGTGTCTGAGTCCGAGTTTGACAGTGACCAGGACACAATCTTTAGCCAAGAACAGATAGAAAGAGGGAATCCAAAGGTCTCCATGAATGACTCCATCCCAAATGGAGCTTCCTTCAGCTATTGCGCTAAGGACAGACAATGGAGCTGACTTAAAACGGAAGGACCTCAATAGGAATTCTTTACTCCAGGCCCAGTTAATGGGAGTTAAAACACAAAACTAATTCATTAGAATAGTGCATTAGCAACCTTTCACTGGGCTGGATTTGCATCCCTGTATTTTATAAGACCTGTTTACTTAGGGTTTTCAAGACACAAAACAAATATTGCTCTTTTAACTGGAATACTTGTTAATAGGAATGAAGGCTGGTACATTCTAAGGTATACAAGTAGTCCCTGACTGACGACAGAGTTCTGTTCCAACAACTTGTAAATTGGTTCTGACTTAAGTCGAATACATCTTTTTTTTTTTTAGTTTTCATTATTATTGCCTTTTATTATCAGTATCTTTATAAATGCAATCTTTATTTCTCTTTAGGAGTGGGAAACATTACTATAAATTTACAGCTTCAACATTGGCGCTTCCTGCTTCTCCAGTTATACACACATTATCTAAGCCAAAAAAAAAAAGGATGATTGTTAAGTGCAGTTTGTCATAACTTGAACACGTCATAAGTCAGCTAGTACCTGTATACTTAAAAGAGTTTGTATTTTTATAGCTGGCACAATATTATATTGGTCACATTCAAATAAAGATTAACATCTATTTCTATCTGCAGAATGCTGGAGAACATGAGTAAAGATTGAAAGAGGGCTGATTTCTCTTAGTATCTGTGACTTCCCTTAAGGATGACTTTGGAAACACGCTTCTGGTAGAACCTGCCGAGTCAGATGGCTGTGGATATTAGAATGGCTTATCTAAGAGGTATGGTTAGCCCTCTGTGGAGATGGCCAAAGTAGTCTGTCCAGCAAGTTTTCTGTGCTCATTAGGATATACATACATAGCAAAGCCCTCCTGTTTTTTTCCCCACCATTTCTGTGCCCTCTTGAAAGATCAAGGGCTAAGTAAGAATTGTATTCTAAGGACAGAAGCAATAGAAACGGGGGCAAAAACCCATTTGGTGTACAGTACACTTTGATTCATGCAACCCCACGTGTCAGAGAACTGTGCTTCTTGGGGTTTTCAGTGGCTGGTTTTTTGAAAGTAGATCACCAGGCCTTTCTTCCAAGGCACCTCTGGGTGGACTAGACCCTCCAGCCTTTAGGTTAGCAATCTAGTTGCCCCACCCAGGGACTCCAATAGAAAGTAAGGTGGGGTTTAATGATTTGTAGGCTGAAAGTTGAATGTAGCATTTTAACAGTCTTTATCAAAATACACTAAAGCTTCTCTTAGCTCAGTTTACATTGAACACAAGTGTTTATTTATTGAATATGTACTATAAAGCATGCATTTGAACTATCATAGATAGGGATATGGATTCAGCAGCTTTGTCTGTGTTCTGTAAATCTGAAATACAGTCAGTATTAATTAGAATGGTATGTTAATGATACTTCTGGCCCCTACAGGTATGTTCCATAACAGCTGGTCATATCCACCCCCTATGTTTAACAACAGATATTTATTTTTTAAAGTTTTTTTACTCAAATAATTGTTTACTAAATAAATCCTCTTTTAAACATATGGGGGGAAAAAAAAAAAACTAAACCATCACCAACCACAAAGCATAGGCCAGAGTAGATCTGTACTGTTGTTACTTGTAGGTTGGCAAATATAAATGGTTCATTGTTGGTCCCTGTCAGCCCACAAAGTGGCCTGGGTGGTGCACTTGGCATTCTTTGTGGGAAGATTAGAATGAGACCTGGGGCCAACCACAGATAAAACCAGTGCTGTGGCATCAAGAGTGTCCTCACCTATACAGTATCTGGTTGACCAACTCTTCTATAACACATGGGGAGAACTAGGATTGCTTTGCTGATTAAGAGGAAAACGTAAGACATTTAAACCATCAGGGCAGGAGTGACAGAGAAAATATTTCTCGGGGGCCCTCGAAAAAAATTAAGCTGTCATGTGCTTTTGTCTTCTTCTATAATACTTGTCCTCATGGTTCCATCTTGTTTTTAATTATTGTACTTTATTGGCAAATGGCAGAAATAAAAAGTACGGGAGTGTAATTTTATTTTTTACTTTCTCTGCTTATGCCTACATTTTCTGGAAAGCTAGCCAGTTAGTCGTGTTCAATACTCTCGATTGTGTTAGAAAGAAAATGTGATGCTTTTTGTATTTAGATTCATGAACTTAAAATCTACCCTAGCCAGTGACCAGATTATAAGTGTTATTTTTGTGCACAACAGGAAATTTCTGGCGTAGAGGACAGTACCCCAAATGTGAACTTAATGGAATATAATGATGAAGAAGTGAGTGAACATTTGTTAAGTGCTTTGTATACATAATATACATATTTTACATACTTGAGCCTTACAGTCAACCTTGAAAGTAGATGTTACTACAGCATTCTCATGTTACAGATAACAATCTGAACGTCCAGAGAGGTGAAGTAATTTGCCCAAGGTCACGGCCAATAAGTGGTAGATCTGGGAATTGGACCCACATTTCTTTAACTGCAAAGTCCATGTTTTTCTCCCTACTACACAAAGAACTCCCCACTCCAACTGCTGGAGGGTAAATTCTGGTGGACCTTTCAGACCACCTACAAGTTGTGTTCCTAAGACTAAGAGGAATTCCTTTTGAGGTATCAAGAGAGCATCCCTAGTCTCTCCATTGCTGCCCCTCCCTGTTGCTTTGCAGTGGGCAGCTTCTGCCTCTCCACCTCCTTGATGCTTCTGGCCATCTCAGCCTGGCCTGTCTGACCCTCCCACCACAGAAGGATCTTGAATTTATGGTGAATCAAAAGTAAACACCATACTAGCGATCAGAAAGTGGGCCCACTCTTCCTCAGAGGACCAGATCATGAGGAGGAATGACCTAGGCAGAATTCTTTGTCTTGTGCCTCTTATCATTAAGGGCGTTTGGGAGATAAAGGGCTTTAAGAGCTTTGGGAAGGAGCCTTGGTGGCACAGTGGTTAAGCACTTGGCTGTTAACTGAAAGGTCGGCGGTTCAAGCCCATCAGCAACTCCTCGGGAGAAAGATGTGGCAGTCTACTCCAGTTAAGATATAGCCTTGGAAACCCTATGGGGCAGTTGTACTCTGTTGTATAGGGTCGCTATGAGTCAGAATCGACTCCCTGGGAATGGTTTTTGTTTTTTAAAGAGCTTTGTGTAGAAGGAGAAAAGTCGGGCCCTAAAACGTGGGAGAGGGTGTTTGTAGGGACTCAGTTACTGGTTTAGATGCCATGAAGGAAGATTCAGACCCACAGTATTGAGATTAAGCGTAGTTATGACTAGAAAACTGCAGAAAAAACATGCAATGAGGTAAGAGAATTAACCACTTGTCAAAATTCACCAAAATGTGAACATAAGGTTTATTCTGAGCAGTTATTCTACATGCATATAGGGAGACCATTTTGATTCCAAACCCAAAACCAAATCAAACTCATTGCTGTTGAGTCAATTCCAACTCCTATTGACCCTATAGGACAGAGCAGAACTGCCCCATAGGGTTTCCAAGGAGCACCTGGGGGATTTGACTGCTGACCTTTTGGTTAGCAGCTGTAGCTCTTAACCACTGTGCCACCAGGGTTTCCATTTTGATTCTAGATAAAGCAAATGGCTAGAAGAAGCTAGGTACAATGAGGCTTATAAAGAGAAGAGGAGGGAAAAGAATAGAAAATCAACCATTGGCTAATCTTAACGTGATTGGCTGAACCCTGCCTTCCCCCTCTTTACTGACAGCAACTGATATCAGGTTACTTCTGGCAATTAACAGTGCTATACAGCAGTTTTGGAGCCCTGGTGGCACGCCGTTAAGAGCTTGGCTGCTAACCGAAAAGGCTGACAGTTTGATTCCACCAGCCGCTCCTTGGAAACCCACTCAATGGCTACAGGTATGGGTAGAGCAGTTTCTGGCAGGCTTTTACAGTTTCGGTCAGGCTTTTTATGCTTAATATTTTCATTTTGTGGGTAAAAAAACCCTTAAAATCAGAGTAAGACGTCTGTTATTAATTTTCCTGTTCAACACACTTAACACATCAACTATGCCAGTTTTGTGGGCAGGGAGGAGGGGGAGTACCATTCCTTTTGTGTGTGTGACCAAGCTACCATGGACTTTGGTTTAAATCTTGGTTTTATTTTTAAAATTGTATTATTTATTTCCATGTGTTGACAGGGGATCATTCCTAATATAACACTATTAAATATATATACTAACCAAAATAAAGGTGTCTGGTTTTTCTGTAATGAGGTGGGTACTTTCTCCTTTATGCTTCCATGTAGAGGCACTGCCCTCCTTGAGTAGGGGTCAGCAAACTATGGCTGGCGGCCTGTTTTAATAATGTCCGCAAGCTAAGAATGGTTTTTACATTTTCAAATGGTTGAAAAAATTCAAGACTATTTTGTGATTTGTAAAACTTACATAAAATTCAGATTCAGTATCCATAAGTAAAGTTTTACTGGAATATACCCCTGCTCGTTCTTTTACGTACACATTGTCTATAACTGTTTTTGCCCTACAACAGCAGAGTTGAGTAGTTTCCACTGAGACTATGTCCCCAAAGCCTAAAATATTTCCTGTTTGGCCCTTTATAGAAATTTCTGGAAGCCTGGAGGAGCACCCCTGTTCGCTCTCTCCACCCTTTACTGCTTCCTTTCTCTAAGTGAAGGATCCTGCCTGATTGGTAAGTTTGGGAGCAACTGAGCACGCTCACCTCAGCCTTCCTGCTCCTTGGTTTAAATCCAGCTGCCAACAAAAACCAGCTTCTGTGGAGTGGATTCCGACTCATAGCGACCCTACAGGACAGAGTAGAACTGCCCAATAGGGTTTCCAAGGCTGTAAATCTTTAGGGAAGCAGACTGCCACATCTTTCTCCCACAGAGTGGCTGGTGGATTTGAACCACTGACCTTTTGGTTAGCAGCTGAGTGCTTAAGTGCTGCACCACCAGGGCTGCAAAGAAGGTAAATGCCAGTCCCTCCCTGCCATGAATGGGCCGAGTCTGCCCCCTACTGGAAAAGGCCTACAGTTTTGGGCAGAAAATTAGATTCAAGGGAGTATGTACCTAAGCCACATCCCCTAACCTAGTCCTATCAGTAATGAAGCCGACCTTTTACATTCCATCTGACTCCTGCATCAATTTCTCAGCTGCAAACTCTAGAAGAGTTGGATATTATTTATTGATCTCTTAAAACCTCAGAGCCATTCATGCCTGGCTGTTCTAAGGGTTGTCTCCCTGTTACACAGCTGACAGAAGTTTATTAGAAAGGGCTACTGGACTGGGCTAAAAGGCTTGGAATTGAGGCTTTGTTGCCTTTTTTTTTTTTTTAAAAAAAAAAAAGCATATTGAGATATAACTGACATACAGTAAACTGCACATTGTTAAATACTACAATTTGGTAAGTTTTGACCTATGTGTATGCTTGTGGAGCCATCACGACAAGATAATGAACAGATGTATCGCCCCCAAGTTCCCTTGTGCTCTTTTGTATCAGCATCCCAGGCAATCACTGATCTGCTGTCACTCTAGATTGGCTTGAAGTTTCTAGAATTTTATATAAATGGAATCATACAGTATGTATCCATTTTTGGAGACATTTCCTCCTCAAGCAACAAGTTCCCTCCTTTTCAAGCTATTTAACCCAATCCACTAACAACTTTGATGAGCAAACGCTTGCTGAGGTAAAGATGATGGTAATGGGAGTGAGGCTGTTGTAGTTAAACTAATTAAATGGCTTCCTAGATCATCCTCAGTCCTGTAAAAGCTCTGGATTGGTTTACTGAGAGGAGACCAAAACTGTGCTTTCTGAAGTAAACGAACCAAGTCTTTATAATTCCGATAATGATGATTTTCCATTATTAAAAAAAAGGAGTTTAGAGGAGTTTAAAGAAACAGCTTCTGAGATAACTGAGTCAGCCTCAGACTTAGCATAAAACTCTTCCTTTAAAGCTTCCCCAAGCTAAAGTTGTTGTGGACTGAACTGTGTCCCCTAAAATGTGTGTCAGCTTGGCTAGGCCATGATTCCCAGTATTGTGTGGTTGTCCACCGTTTTGTGATCTGACGTAATTATCCTGTGTGTTGTAAATCCTAACTTCTATGATGTTAATGAGGCAGGATTAGATGCACTTATGTTTATGAGCAGGACACACTCTACAGGATTAGGTTGTATCCTGAGTCAATCTCTTTTAAGATATAAAAGAGAGAAGGGAGCAGAGAGAGGGACCTCATGCCACCAAGCAAGAAAAGCCAGGAATGGAGCGTGTCCTTTAGACCCAGGGTCTCTATGCTGAGAAACTCCTAGTCCAGGGGAAGACTGATGACAAGGACCTTTCCCTAGAGCCCACAGAGAAAGCCTTTCCCTGGAGCTGGCATCCTGAATTCACACTTGTAGCCTCCTAGACAGTGAGAGAATAAATTTCTGTTAAATCCATCCACTTGTGGTTATTTCTGTTATAGCAGCTCTAGATAACTAAGACAGCCCTGTTGACACCCTGAATTCAGACTTTTGGCCTCCAGAACTGGGAGATGATAAATTCCTATTGTTTTAAGGCACCCACTTTGTGGTACATTACTACACCAGCTGAAGGAAAGTAACACAAGCTCCAGGCATGGGGAAGCCCTCCTCTGGGTGCCAGGATACAAAATTTCACACGCAAGCTCCCTGCCCCAAGGCACTCTCTGGGGAGGGAGTACCATTTACACACGTCTCAGCTGTTCTAATAACATCCGATAAAAACTCAAATGGTGAACTGACAAGAAAAAAGCCACAACCAGAAACCTTAATGCAGAAATAGGATATTCTGTCAAGTTAATTCAACATTTATTAATTACGTACACACACGACTCTGTCTGCTGACAAGACACAGATACAAACAACACAATTATTAAAAACTGGAAAAATTAGTTATGTGCACATATTTAAAAAGCAAAATGTTTATCCATTTCCCATTACACTTATTGCCAAGTTTTATCCCACAAAGTACAGCATGAAAAAAAAGAAAAAAAAAACACAGTATAACTATTATTTAATTAACTATCTGCATATGAGTCCCTGAAACACTGGTATCCAGCTTTCTGAAAAGGCTGTCACGTGGCACAATTTAAAGAGTAGTATCCGTTAACAATAAAATAGATTTGTTTACATAATGCTTCTGGTCTTTTATTTGAGCCATCCCATAAGATTAAAGGTAGACAGGGAAAAAGGAAAAAGCACTTCACACAAAATCATATTTAAAAGCCACTCAAAACGGATGAAAGATCTCAGATGCTGATCAGCTCTTCAAATGGGAGAATCCCTGCACAGACGGAGGAAGTAACTGGAATCATTTTTTTCAAGACCAGTAGACTCTTGTTGTCTGGGTAATTCCATTTGAGTTATGGGATAATTGCTGGGAAGTTCTTGCTGAGAACTCACTGTAGCAGTGTCCACAAAAGTACCTTTTACAGAGTCAGTGAAAAACGTGGGTGGGTCAATATCTCCCTTCTGGTCTAGATCAGGGGTCAGCACACTTTTTCTGTAACAAGCTAAACAGTAAATGTTTTAGCCTTTGTGGACCATACTGTCTCTGCTGCAACCACTCAACACTGCCATGAAAACAGCCATAGCAATATATTGTAAATGAATGGGCATGGCTGTGTTCCAATAAAACTTTTATTTATAGACACAAATCTGAATTTTGTGTCATTTTCATGTATCATGAAATATTATTATTTTGATTTTTTTCCCCAACCATTTGAATATATAAAAACCATTCTTAGCATGTGTATTGCACAAAAACAGGTAGCAGGCCAGATTTGGTCTGTGGGCCAGTTTGCCAACCTTTGGTCTAATGGTCCCTCCCTATTTCATGGTGTAAAGCATATTTTTAAAAAAATCATATCCATCACATATGGTTACATTACTGAAAAACAAGAAGTGTTCATTGTAATTGCAAAATTCATTAAGGACATTGCAGTGAGTTGCTGGCCCTCAATTTAGGTACCCAGTGAGCCAAATACACAAGAAAACTCATAATCTGCCACCCTTCCAAAGAATCGCTGGCTTACAAAGTTAAAAGTTTATTTGAAAGTATTCCTTCAAACATTTCACCATCAGTATTCCAGACTTCTGAATAACAATGTTAGAGCCTTTTCATGCTTAATGGAAAAAAACAAACACACCCAAGTCTTAAGAGTAATTAGTAATTAGAATGTTATATAAAACCTAAAACCTCTAAAAACTATAAAAAATAAGGAATAGAAATTAACTGTCACTATGCTGAATATGTGATTCTTGACAGGGCTTGGGCACTGTTTCCCATTGCCACCGAGTCAATCTCAACTCATAGCAACCCCATGTGTTACACAGTAGAACTGCTCCATAGGGTTTTCCTGGCTGTAATCTCTATAGAAGCCAACTGCTAGCCCTTTCTTCCACAGTGCTGGTGAGTGGGTTTGAACCGCCAACTTTTCAGTTAGTAGTAAAGCGCAAACCATTTGCGCCACCCAGGGACCTTTGGGCAGTGTTACCAGGAAGCTAATTTCAGCTCCCTTCTCCTTCAGGCCTTGGGATATGGCTAGTGTGACCCTGGTCAAATGGGAAGCAGCTCCACGATTGGCAGCCATTCCTAGGTGCACAAGGACTTTCCAGACCCTTCAGTTATTCAACCACAGCTCCCTCAAAGGGTCAACGAGGGATGCTAAGTATTGGGTGGGATTCAGGGGTAATGACATCTAGCACTACTCTCATTCATGCTTTCCTTGCGTTACCTAGAATGTCCACTGAATGTCAGTGGGTCTTGCACGCAGAGAACGTAGAAGGGAAGAAGTTTCATCTTTGCCTATTCAGCCAAAAACAGCCTTAATTCCATTCCTCAGTGTGTCAGGACGGATGGGAGAGCAGGCACTAGACATGACCACAAAGTCTACAATTTTCTTACTCAGAGTTTTTCTTTCAGGGTGAGCGGCAACATAGGCCATGGGGGCTTTCTACAATGACTGTAGAAACTCTTCTTAGGTAAAAACCAAACCAAATTCACTGCCAACAAGTCGATTCTGACTCATAGCAACCCTATACGGCAGGAGTAAAAATGCCCCATGGGGTTTCCAAGGCTGTAAATCTTTACGGAAGCACAATGTCCTATCTTTCTCCCATGGAGCTGCTGGTGGGTTTGAACTGGTAACTTTCTGGTAGCAGCTGAGCACTTTAACCACTACTGCACCACCAGGGCTCCTTTCTTAGGTAAAAGGTGCCTGAAATTCAAGCTGCAGAGGAACCGGCAATTATGGAAATTCTCCCTCTTGACGTTACTGCAGTGCTTTTGTTTTTTGGAGGTGAAAGAGCAACCTTGCATACAGGCTGCACACAACAACCACCTACTCAGGCCCAGGCAGATGGGCTCACCTGGGCCAAGCCACTGCCACTGCTGGAGGCACAAGGGGGCTGGGGTGGTGCTGCTAATAATAACTTACACTGCATTTTCATTTTTTTTGTAAAGCACTTCCACTTTCTCTTAGGCTCATAGTATGGCAGGGAGGCATGTGGAAGGGTATGTTCAAGGTAACAGAGCTACTCAGTAAAGGAGCCAGGCCTAGCAACTATGGCCCTTCCATCCTAAGAAGCTGCCTCTGCTATTCTTTCCCCCGACGCTTTGGCTCATTTCCTCAAGGAAACGAAATGAAATAGAAAACAGAACCAAAATGAAAATCTTTAAGCAGTAAATTCAGGATGATGAGGCATCAATGTACAAAGTGATTCAGAAAGAGGAGAGGTGTTCCTCCATTCTTCAGAAAAGCACAGGCCATTCTGTGTGATTTCAGAAGTCTGAAAACCAGTAAATTCGGGCAATGGAAAAATTTAGAAATGGATAGTGGTGATGGTTGCACAAGTGAACACAACGTCACTGAATTGTATATGTACAAAAAATGCTAAAATGGCAAATGTTTTGTTATATATACTTTTACCACAATAAAAAAAATTCATCCAGTAAAAAAAAAAAAAAAAAAATCAATCGATTCAACCTCCACTGTAACAACCCTGGACCTGGACACACAATGAGTCTTTAGGGCTGAGCTGGCTGACTGCTAGGGAAGGAAGGGGATGTTGTGCCCCCTGACCAGCCCATCAGTCATACTTGGGCTCTGTCATGCTGCCCCCTGGGCACGTGCTCCAGAACCACATGAGAGGTGGTTGTGTCATTGCATAGTCAGTAACCAAGCCCTTGTGACAGGGCAGAAGGGGCTGCCTGCCTCACGCCAAGCACTGCTCTGGAGCAGTCTGGGTTGTGGGAGGTCCCAGGACTTCACTCTACAAACCCAGTGCTGGTTCTCCTGGAGTCTGCAGCCACTACCATGTGGCACATATTGGTCCCTAGTTGGGTGATGGGAGATGCAGAATGAGCATCTGTTTTAAGATTACAAGGACCAGATGAGTCTAAAACATTCATACACTCAGATAACCTAGGAAGACCCTGTTAAGTTTATCTAAAATAATGGATGGCATGTCCCCACTTATGTAGGTAAGTTTTTTTATTTTTATACTTTAGAGGATTGAAGGATCCTATAAGCCCCCATAGCACACATACTTGAGTTCCAGATACTCATCAATGCCATACTTTGACCCTTCTCGTCCAAGGCCAGATTGCTTTATGCCCCCAAAAGGGCACTCCACAGTGGAAATCAATCCTTCATTAACTCCAACCATGCCAACTTCCAGCTGTTCTGCCACTCGCCAGATCTGGGCTGGGTCTTGAGAGTAAAAATAACCTGTCGTAGGGATAAAAGGACACATACAGCATGAAGAATATCCATTAAAGACATCATGTCAGCACAAATGGCCAACAAGCACATGAAAAGATGGTCAACATCATCAGTTATTCAAAAAAAAAAAAAACCAAACCCATTGCTGTCCAGTCAATTCCAACTCATAGTGACACTTTAGGACAGAGTAGAACTACCCCATAGGGTTTCCAAGGAGCAGCTAGAGGACTTGAACTGCTGACCTTCTGGTTAGCAGCCGTATCTCTTAATCACTAACGCCAGCAGGGCTCCCATTAGTTATTAGGGAAATACAAATCAAAACCACCCAGCGATCCGTTATATATTTTCACTCCCCCTACTGCTTCCCAAAAACTAAAGTTAAAAAAAAAATCCCAGGGGAGTATTTAAAAGACAAACTCCAGCACTCATTTGAGAAAATCATCATGGCTGCTGAACGAAGAAAAACGCATACCTGCTAAACCAACGTCAGCCGCGTTAGCGATTGCTACAGCCTCCTCCTCTGTGTCAAATCTGCCAAAGTTAAGAGGGGTCATAAGCAAAATCTGTAAGGGAAAGAGTGAAGAAAACCAGCTCTCTTTTCTCCTGATTTGTTCCCTAAATCATAGCAAGGGTCGAATCACAGTTTTGCAAAGAGATCAAAGAACATGGTGAAGAAGAAAACAGCACCATTCACTGTGATGACTCAGCAATCACGGCTGGCACACTAAAATTGTATCGGCTTCATCTCTTCTAATTTATTTTTGTTAGCCGCCAACCCATGTGACTCTGTGGGATTTTTTTTTTTCTTTTAATTTTTTTTTTATTTTACTTCAGATGAAGGTTTACAGAACAAATAGTTTCTCATTAAACAGTCAGTACACATATTGTTTTATGATATTAACAACCCCACGACATGTCAACACTCTCCCTTCTCGACCTTGGAGGACCTTTTTTTTGGTGAAAATATACATACCCAAAGTTACACCATTTCAAAAATTTCTACATGTATACTTCGGTGACATCGATTACATTCTTCCCATTTGCTGCTATTCTATCTTTTCCAAATTATTCCATCACCATTGTCTTCAACTCACTGCCCCCTAGGCTTCCCATCAAACCTTTTGAGTTTCTGTTTTCAATTTGATCTCACATAGACTTTTTTTTTTTTTTTTACTTTAGATGAAGGTTTACAGGATAGTTTCTCATTAAACAGTACACATATTGCCCTATGACAATGGTTAACAACCCCAAAACAAGTAAACACTGTCCCTTCTCAACCTTGGGTTCCCTATCACCAGCTTTCCTGTCCCCTCCTGCCTCCTAGTCCTTGTCCCTGGACTTTTGTGCCTCATTATTCCCATTTTGTTTTATGAGGTTGTCCAATCCCTGGCTGAACGGTGAACCTCGGGAGTGACTTCACCACTGAGCTAAAAGGGTGTCTGGGGGCCATACCCTCAGGATTTCTCCAGTCTGCCAGGCCAGTAAATCTGGTCTTTTTTTGTGAGTTAGTTTCTATATTGTTTCCCAGCTCTGTTCAGGACCCTCTATTGTGATCCCAGTCAGAGCAGTCAGTGGTGGTAGCCAGGCACCATCTAACTGTACTGGACTCAGTCCGGTGAAGGCTGTGGTAGCCGTGGTCCATTAGTCCTTTGGAATAATCTTTTCCTTGTATCTTGTTCTCTTCATTCTCCCTTGCTCCCAAAGGGGTGAGACCAGTGGAGTATCTTAGATGGCTGCTCACAGGCTTTTAAGACCCCAGACACTACTCACCAAGGTAGAATGTGGAACATTGTCTTTATAAACTTTGTTATGCCAATTGAGCTAGATGTTCCCCAAGACCATGGTCCCCACAGCCCTCCACCCAGCAATTCAGTCCCTTAGGGAGTTTGGAAGTGTCTACGAAGCTTCTGTGACCTTTCCTTGTACAAGTTGTGCTGGCTTCCCCAGTACTGTGTACTGTCGTACCCTTCACCAAAGTTACCACTTTTATCTGTTGTCTACTTAGTTCCCCCCTCCGCCCCTCCCATCCCTTGTAACCAACAAAGATTGTTTCTTTTTGTGTGTAAACTTTTACATGAGTTTTTACAGTAGAGGTCTCATACAATATTTGTGATTGACTTATTTCATTCAGCATAATGTCCTCCAGTTTCATCCATGTTATGAGATACTTCAGATTCATCATTGTTCTTTATCTTTACATAATAGTCCATTGTGTGTATGTACCATAGTTTGTTTATCCATTCATCTGTTGATGGGCATCTAGGTTGTTTCCATCTTTTTGCTATTGTGAACAGTGCTGCAATGAATACGGGTGTGCAAATGTCTATTCGTGTGACGGCTCTTATTTCTCTAGGATATATTCCTACGAGTGGGATTGCATGTTGTACTGCTTTTTTTTTTGTGGTGCTGACATTTTCTTTGTTCCTCTTACTCTCCTGTGCTGAGTTTCTCTTGTTTTGTGAATTTTTTTTTCATTTCTTCTGTTTTTGTAGGTTTTATTTTTACTGAGACTTTATGTTTTTCTTCTTTATTTTGATGAGTAGGTTTGTTAACTTTCTTTGTGGTTACCTTGGAATTTACCCTTATCTTCCTAGATTTGAACCAGTCTATTATTACTTGGTATCACCCTGCCTTCCTCTCCATTAGAAGGTTCTATACCTACACCATTTATTCCCTCTTTTATTGTTCTGATGCTGTTGTTAACCTCTCTGATTCCCTGTTGTAATTCTTTTGGTTTTGCATAGTCCTTAAGAGTTCATTTCCTAGGTTGGTATCTGGCTAGTACAGTCCTCTGTCCTATATTCAGCTTGTGGTCTGATGTTGTTTGTTCTCAGATTAAGGAACCCCCTTTAATAAGTTTTGTAAATTTGGTTTGGTTTTTACATAGTCCTTCAATTTCTGTTTATCTGGAAATGACCTAATTTCACCATCATATTTAAATGAGAATTTTGCAGGATATATTATTCTTGGCTGGCAATTTTTTTCTTTCAAGGTTTTATATATGTCATTCCATTGCCTTCTTGCCTGCATGGTTCCTGCCAAATAATCCGAGCTTAGTCTTATTATTTCTCCTCTGTATGTGACTTTTTGTTTTTCTTGAGCTGCTCTCAGGATTCTTTGTTTGCCTTTGGATTTAGTAAGTGTGATTATGATATGCCTTGGTGATTTTCTTTTGGGGTCTATCCTGTATGGGGTTCATTGAGCTTCTTGGATGGTCAGCTTTTTATCTTTCACAATATAGGGGAAGTTTTCTGTCAGCAGTTCTTCAATGATCCTCTCTGTGTTTTCTGTTTTCTCCCTGTTCTGGAACTCAGATCACTTGCAGATTTTTGCTTTTGATTGTATCCAACATAATTCTCAGGGTCTCTTCATTTTTCTGATTTTTCCTCAGAGTTCTATCCAAGTGTTTTTCTTCAGTTTCTCCAATCCTATCTTCCATCGTTTCAAATCTGCTCCTCAGCCCTTCTATGACACTGTCCGTTTCTGAAATCTTGTTGTTTATCTTTTGGATTTCTAATTGTTGTTTTTGTATGATTTCTAGTTGTGAATTTATTTTAGCATTTTTTCCCTGTATTATTTTCTTGAATTTTTCCATTTTTTTGTCTGTTTTTTCCATGAATTTCTCTGCCTTTTCCATGAATTTGTCTATTTTTTTCCCATTTTTGTCTGCTTTTTGCTTCAACTCTTGCGTAATTCTGAATATTAGGGATTTGAATTCCCTATCAGTTAGATCTAGTGCCTTTTCTTCTACTGGAAGGTCATCTGATGTTTTATTTTGGACGCCTACTGGAGCCATCCTGTCCTGTTTTTGTAAATGTTTTGATATTGTCTGCTGTCTTCGGGGCATCCAGTGGTTATTTTTCTCATTTATTGATTGTAGATTTGTTTGTTTCGTCCTGCTTTTTTGTTCTATTTGGTTATGTCTGAGCAGGCAGGCTGCGCGTTCTTTGTTGTTTGCTAGTCTGTAGGCACAATACTTTTCACCTCCTTCTCCAATAGGCAGGGTCAGTCACTCAGGTATGGTACAGCAGGGCTGGTCCAGCTGAAGGGGAGTTGCTGGGATGGGTTGTTTGTGGCACATACCAGGACAGACAGTGCAGAGTGGGAATCAGTGCAGGACAGGTTCCAGTAGACTATGCCTGTGCTGCTTGGGAGTGTGACGTTCAGTGCACAGCACAGGTAGGCAGGAAGGAGGGGGTAAATTGTGACGTGTGGCGCTAAGATGGGTATGGGAAAGAGGACAGAGGAACAGGAGCCAAAAACATATACACAAACAAAAAAGAGTGCTAAGGGAGCTTGCTATTGGAGTGGAAAGATGAGAGACTGAGAAATGAGGAAAAACAAAAATGAAAAAAAAAAAAAGAAAAAGGGTAAAAGAAAAAAATAGAGAAACTAGAAATGAAGACAGACAAAAAGGGAATAAGAGAGAGAAAAAACAAAACAAGAAAAAGGAAATGCCCCCAAGGATGTCCCTGTCCGTCTGCACAGAGTAAGGGAGTAGCTTCCAAGCCACGCAGTACTGCCCTGCTAGAAGGGGCTCCTAAGCCAAGAAAAGAAAAAGAGAACAAATCAAAACAGAACAAATCAGAGCAAACAAACAAAAAAGCCCCAGGGGGTCCTACTAGCATGGCAGCACGGGCCGGGAGGCAGTTTCACAGTCAATCAGTGTTTCACAGCCTTTCAGGAAGAAGCAAAAATGGCGCACGGAGCCATGTATTTGAGAGAAAGGAAGGGGAGGTGGTGAGAGGTAAGGAAGAAATCTAAAGAAGCAGAAAAAGCAACACCAGCAGCCAACAAAAGGCACTCAGGGAGCTCTGCTGAAACCTGTCCACCATGGGTGATCCTGCTAGTATTTGAAATACTGGTGGCAGAGCTTCCAGCATCACAGCAACACTCAAGCCACCAAAGTACAACAAACTGATGGATGGGTAGTGGTGATCTACTTCCAAAATACTGTCCAATATAATGCTGGAAGATGAGCCCCCTAGATTGGAAGGCACTAAAAATACGAAGTGGCTGCAACAAGGGACTTGAGCAATCCAATGATCAGGATGATGGTGCTAGAACAAGCAATGTTTTGTTCCGTAGTGCATGTGGTTGCCATGAGTTGGCGCAGACTCAACAGATGGTAACAACAACAATAATCACCACCCTATGAGGTAGATAATAGTTTTTACCCCTTTTTTATGTGATGAAACTGAGGCTCAGAGAAGTTAACTTGTCCAAGGGAATGCAGCTCTTAAGAGACTGAATCTGCACCCAGTTCAACTCTAAAGCCTGCATTCTTAAATATTGCATCCTTCCAGTTTCCTGTGAAAATGTGAAGTTCACATTCTAGGTGAAATTTTTTTATTAAAACAAACAAGGTGAAAGTTCTTCAAGTGGCCCATTGCCCTGATGGTGGAATAATGTATAAACTTCATTGTCAAAATGATAACAAAACCAGCAAAATATGTGGTAAGGAAGATTTCTGACCAAAAGAGGCTTACATAAATGGAAAAACATACCATGCTCATGGAAAGGAAGACGCAAAACTGTGAACATGTCAATTCCACCCAAAGTAATCTACAGATATAATGCAATCCCGATCCAAATGCCAACAGCATTCTTTAATAAGATGGAAAAACTATTAACGAACTTTATATGAAAAGGAAAGAGGCCCCGGATAAGCAAAGCATTATTGAAGGAAAAGAACAAAGCAGATCTCATACTACTTGATCTCAGAACCTACTATAGAGCCATGGTAGTCAAAACAGCCTGCTACTGGTACAATGACAGACGCATAGACCAATGGAACAGAATCAAGCACCCAGATGTAAATCCATCTACCTATGGTCAGCTGATGTTTGACAATGGACCAAAGTACGTTAAATGGGGAAAAGACAGATTCTTAAACAAATGGTGCTGGCATAACTGGAAGTCCATCTGTAAAAAAATTAAATAGGACCCATACCTCACACCATACACAAAAACTAACTCAAAATGGTTCAAAGACCTAAATATACAACCTAAAATGAAAAGGTCATGGAAGAAAAGATAGGGACAATGCTAGGGGCCTTAATATATGGTATAAATAGAATACAAACCTTAACTAAAAATGCACAAACACCAGAAGATAGATTAGATAACTGGGAGCTCCTTAAAATTAAACACTTATCCATATCAAAAGACTTCACCAAAAGAGTAAAAAGAGAACCTACAGACTGGGAAAAATTTTTTAACTAGGACATAACTGACAAGGGTCTAATCTCTAAAATCTATAAAATACTTCAACACCTCAACAACAAAAAGACAATCCAATTAAAAAATGGGCAAAGGATATTGTCATGAATTGAATTGTGTTCCCCAGAAATATGTGTGTTAATTTGGCTGGGGCATGATTCCCATTATTGTGTGACTGTCCACCATTTTGTCATCTGATGTGATTTTCCTATGTGTTGTAAAATCTGCCTCTATGATGTTAATGAGACAGCATTAGAGACCACCAAGAAAGCAATGCCAGGAGCAAAATGTGTCCTTCAGACCCAGGGTTCCTGTGCGGAGAAGCTCCTAGTCCAGGGGAAGATTGATGAGAAGGCCCTTCCTCCAGAGCCAACAAAGAGAGAAAGCCTTCCCCTGGAGCTGACGCCCTGAATTTGGCCTTTGTGCCTACTTTACTGTGAGGAAATAAATTTCTCTTTGTTAAAGCCTTCCACTTGTGGTATTTCTGTTATAGCAGCACTAGATAACTAAGACAGATATGAACAGACACTTCACCAAAGAAGACATTCAGGTGGCTAACAGACACATGAGGAAATGCTCACAATCATAAGCTACTGTTGTTGTTAGGTGCCATCGAGTTGGTTTCGACTCATAGCGACCCTACAGGACAGAGTAGAACTGCTCCATAGAGTTTCCAAGGAGAGAGGCTGGTGGATTTGAACTGCCGACCTTTTGGTTAGCAGCTGAGCTCTTTATCACTATGCCACCAGGGCTCAAAGCTACAACGAGATACCATCTCACCCCCGACGTTACCAGCACAAGAAAAAAAAAAAAAAAAAAAGAAAATTACAAATGTTGGGGAGGTGGCAGGGAAACTGGAACTCTTATGCACTGCTGGTGGGAATGTAAAATGGTACAACTACTGTGGAAAATGATATGGCGCCTCCTTAAAAAACTACAAACAGAAATACCATACAATCCAGCATTCCCATTCCTAGGAATATATCCTAGAGAAATAAGAGCTGTCACATGAATAGACATATGCACACCCATGTTGGCTGAAGCATTATTCACAACAGCAAGAAGATGGAAACAACCTAAGTGCCCATCAACAAATGAATGGATAAACAAATTATGGTACATACACACAATGGAATATTACCCAACAATAAAGAACAATGATGAATCCGCAAAACATCTCACAACATGGATGGATCTAGAGGGCATTATGTTGAGTGAAATAAGTCAATCACAAAAGGACAAATATTGTATGAGACCACTATTACGAAAACTCAAGAAAAGGTTTACACACAAAGAATATTTGATGGTTATGAGGGAGGGGGGTGCTGGGTAGGGGAAATCACTAACTAGATAGTAGACAAGTATCAACTTTGGTGAAAGGAAAGACAACACACAATATAGGGAAAGTCAAGCACAACTTGACCGAGGCAAAGTCATGGAAGCTTCCTAGACACATCCAAACACCCTAAGTGACTGAGCTGCTGGAACTGAGAGCTAGGGGCCATGGTCTCGGGGGACATCTAGGTCAACTAGCATAACACAGTTCATAAAGAAAATGTTCTACATCCTACTTTGGTGAGTAGCATCTGGGATCTTTTGCAATTAGCCATGTAAGATACATCTATTGTTCCCATCCCATCCGGAGCAAAGGAGAATGAAGAAAACCACAGACACAAGGAAAATATTAGTTCAAAGGATTAATGGACCACATAAACCAGAGCCTCCACCAGCCTGAGTCTAGAACTAGATGCTGCCTAGCTACCACCACTGACAGCTCTAACAGGGATCACAACAGAGGGTTCTAAACAGCAAAAGAAAAATGTAGAGCAAAATTCAAATTCACAGAAAAAGACCAGACATACTGGTCTGACAGAGACGTGAGGAACCCCTGAAACTATGGCCCTGGACACCTTGCTAACTTGGAAGTGAAGCCACTCCTGAAGTCCACCTTTCAGTCAAAGATTAGACAGCCCTATAAAACAAACAATAACAAATGTGAGGAACATTCTTCTTAGTTCAATCAAGTATACGAGACTAAATGAGCAACACCTGCCCAAAAAGAAAAGACGTGAAGGCAGGAAGGGACAGACAAACTGGACAAATGGACAGGCAACCTGGGATGAAAAGGGGGAAGAATGCTTATACACTGCAGGGATTGCAACCAATGTCACAAAACAATTTGTGTATAAACTTTTGAATGAGAAACTAATTTGTGCTGTAAACTTTCACCTAAAGCACAATAAAATTTAAAAAAAAAGAGATTTCTGGTCTGAGACAAATTGGCAGGGTAGCACCAGCTGCCAGCTCTCTCCCTGAATCCAGTGCTGGAGATGCCAGAGCAGAGAAAGAGAGCGCAGCGTGGCTCACAAAACCTCAATCAGCAACTAATACCAAAAATGCAAGACCTTCTGCTGGCAAAGAAGGTGGTTGGATCCTGGGAGAGAATGATGGCCTGAAGGGGAGACAGCAAGAGGCCACCCATGGAGGAGGTAAGGTAGGCAAGAGCTCTGTGGAGACTGTGGTGGCGGGGCTGTACCTCCCCCATCACACCTATGAATTTTAGGTGCTCTTACTTATAAACCTAGGTCCCTGGATCAATGCTGTGTTGCTATAGGAAAGCAGCAGGACCAGCCTGAGGCAGTGGGAAAATAAGGCAGTGCTGAGGCCCAGCTGGCAGAGTCAGTCATTTAAAATAAGTGACAGTGCAGAATGAACCAGCGGCCTCTTCTCCCCAGTCCGTTACAATACAGGTAACTGTAAAATGAAGTCCTTGTGCGGGGCAAAGGTCTCCGTGTGGTGCAAATGATTTGCTTCCACTGGGCTACTAATCAAATTTGGCAATTCAAACCCAGCCAGCAGCACCATGAAGAAAGGCCTGGTGATCTGCTTCTCTAAAGAGTACAGCCAAGAAAATTCCATGGACCTCAGTTCTACTCTGTAACACAAAGGGTTGCCAAGAGTCAGAACTGACTTGATGGCAATGGGTTTGGATGGTACAAATGGTTAACACGCTCAGCTGCTATCCAAAAGGTCAGTGGTTCAAGTCCACCCAGAGGCACCTTGAAAGAAAGGCCTGATTTACTTCCAAAAAAATCAGCCACTGAAAATTCTAACGATTGCAGCTCTAATACACATGGGGTTGCCATTTGAGCTGGAGTTGACTCAATAGCCACTGGTTTTAACTGGAAAAAGTCCCAGGGTACAAAAGATACCTAGGGGAAGGGGAAGTGGGGTTGGATTTTACTATTAGAGGCTCCCTCTCTGAGGCTCAACTCTTTGCCCTCCAAATATATCAGGAAGTGCGCAAACTAAGGTCTAGGCTTTTTTACTACAACCCCAAGGTAGACATTACTAGCCAAGGCAGTTAGCAGTTCAAGGGGATAAAGATGAGCTCACAAGGAAGATTATGAGTTATGTGAGCTCCAAGACTAAGAAAAGAGAATGAACAGACCTACCTATACCAGAGGAGGCAGAAATAATGTAACAACATTCTGTACATGTAAATGTAAGAAAAAAATAACTATCCACAGCAAAATAAGGGAGGATATGAAGCAGGAAGAATCGGTTATGGGGAAGAACCAATTGAAGACATTAAGGATGAAAAAGATAATTGTTGAGATAAAGAACTCAGTGGATGAGTTGGACAGCACAAGGGTACATTTGAAGAATGAATTAATAAGTTGGCAGGTGGAGGGGAAGGAGTCTCCCAGAAGGCATCAGCAGTAGATGAAGAAATGAACAAGACAAGAGTGAAGAGGCGTGAAGGACAGAAGAAGGGTACCACTATAATAGGCGCCTTAGAAGGCTGGAAAAGGATAAATGGAGGGAAGAAAAATATATGGAGAGATAATGTTCAAGACTTGCCCAAGACTAAATACTTTAAATATTGTTGTTTTTGTTGTTAGCTGCCATTGAGTCAGGCCCTGACTCATGGTGACCTTACACACAATGGAATAAAACACTGCCCAGTCCTGTGTCATCCCCATGAGGGGTTGGGGATCCAATCACTATGATCCATAGGGTTTTCATTGGCTGATTTTTGGAAATATATTTCCAGGCCTTTCTTCCTAATCCATCTTAGTCTGAAAGCTCTGCTAAAACCTGTTCGGCATCATAGCAACACATAAGCCTCCACTGACAGACTAGTGGTGGCTGTGTTGGGGTGTACTGACCAGGAATCGAACTGGGTCCCTTGCACGAAGGCGAGAATTCTACCACTGAACCACTAATGCCTCAAACTTTAAATATTAAAGAAAGACATTAGGACCTTAGGCTGAGAGAGCCCACAGAGTGCCAGATCAGGAATATGAGAGCAAAATTTAAGAACATCAAAGATCAAGAGAAACTCTAAAAGTTTCCAAAGAGAAAAAGTAGATTCCTTACAAAGGAGAAAGAACCAGGCATCGGATTTCTCAATAACAACAGAGTGATCATTTCAAAGCGCTGAACCTAGAATTTTATCTAGGAAAATTATTATTTACTTGTGAATGTGAAATAAAAAATCATCTCGGGTACATAAGATCTCAGAATGCTAACTTCCCACAGACTCCCTTCAAAGAATGCTTTGAGGATGTACTCCATTAGGAAGAAAAATGAATTCGGCAGAAAGCAAGAACGAGTAAAGAATCTGGTAAATTCTGTAGTCTAAATAAATGATAAGAAAGTTATAAATTGAACTCAGCTCTTGAACTGACATAACATAGCTCTCTCCCTCTCCAGCCCCCCCTTCCCCAACCCTCACCCCAACCCCTCAAAACTGCACAAAGAACTGAATCTCTCTCTAGGTTTCCTTTTTCTTTTCTATTCTTCCTCCTCACTTCCCACAGACTGGGTCATCTTACTTCATAACTGGTGCCAGAGGCCCAAAAGTCTCCTCATGAGAGCAAAGCATGTCCCGGGTGACGTTGCTGAGCAGGGTGGGCTCAAAGAAATTTTTTCCAAATCGATGTCGCTTGCCGCCTGTCTCAATGGTTGCCCCTTTGGAAACAGCATCACTCACGTGTTTCTCTACCTATGTGAAGAGAAAAAGAAGAGCCCTTGGGACAGGTGGCTGAGAACACTTCCCAAATTGTACAATCTCTTAGGTTGCTTAAACTGCTGAAAACTATAACTTGTTTTCTTTCCTTTCTTTAAGAAGAAAAAAAAAAAAAGATACAAACAAAGCACCCTAGCTCCTTCTAGGGACGCAGGGACACAGCAGAATAAGAGAGCACATGGTGTGCACAATGCCTTCTTTGTCCAGCTCTTTGATATTTTACCTGTTTGATCTTACTATTTGCTGAACACACTGAATTCTTTCTAGGCCTGCAGCTCAGGTGTCTTCCTGGGATTTGTTCTCACTGCAGTCCTGGGCTAGCTCCACTGTTTCTTAGATCTATGTCGTCCTCTTTCCTGGACCTGGCTTTCATTTTGTTCTAGTACATTCTCCTCCAGCAGTTGCTTTGAAAAAGGTGCACTGAAAGTGGCTTACTTTCTGAGTTGGCTTGCACTGTATGTCTGATGTTTTATCTTGTATTCCACCTGACTATTTGGTTATAGATTAAAAAAAATTTTTTTTAAAGTGTTTTATTGTGGTAAAAATGTAACATTTGCCAATTCAACACGTTTTACGTGTACAATTCGGTGACCTTGATTGCGTTCATCATGTTGTACAACCATCTCCACTCTCCATTTGTAAATTTTCCACCACAATTAACAGAAACTTAATGTCCCCTAAGCAAAGACTTCCCACTCCCCACCCCAGCCCCTAGTAACCACTAATATCTATGCATTTACCTATTCTAGATATTTCATATAAGTCGGGATTATACAATATTTGTCCTTTTGGGACCAACTTATTTCACTCAGCATGTTTTCAAGATTCATCCATGTTGTAGCATGTATCAGTACTTCGTTTCTCTTTATGGCTGTTATATTCCACTGTTTGTAAATACCATATTTGTTTATCCATCCATCTACTGATGGACATTTAGGTTGTTCCTGGTTATGGAATTTTGATTCCAAACAATTTTCTTTAAGAATTTTGAGTGCACTTCTCTTATTGATCTTATTGATCAATAAATAGTCTGATTTAAAAATGATTCTCACTCCTCTGTGGGTAGGTTTTCTCTTTCTGGAAGCTTCTATGATCTTCTTTTATGTTTCTGACATTCTAAAATTTTAGCAAAATACACCTGGGTTTTTTCCTTTTCATTCATTCTGCTTGGTAATTGGTGAAATCTTTCAATCTGAAGAATTAAGTTATTTTTCCCTAGCTCTGACAAGTTTTCATCTACTATCTAATAATTTCATTACCTCCATTTTCTTCTTTCTTTCTAGAAATCCTGTTACTAAGATGGATACCCCCCTTGCCTCAGATTAATCTTCTAATTTTTTTTTTCATTTCTGTGAGTTTTTCATCTATCTGTCTTTTGCTTTGAATTCCAAATTTGTCTTCCATTTCCATCTGTTGAAGTTTTTGACTATTGTCATGGATCGAATTATGTCCCCCAAAAAATGTGTGTATCAACTTGGCTGGGCTATGATTCCCAGTATTGTGTAGTTGTCCTCCATTTTGTGATTGTAATTTTATGTTAAAGAGGATTAGGGTGGGATTGTAACACCCTTACTAAGGTCACGTCCCTGATCCAATGTAAAGTGAGTTTCCCTGGGTGTGGCCTGTACCACCTTTTATCTTACAAAAGAAAAAGGAAAGGGAAGCAAGCAGAGAGTTGGGGACTCATACCACCAAGAAAGCAGTGCTGGGAGCACAGCACGTGCTTTGGACCCAGTGCCCCTGTGTGGAGAAGCTTCTCGTCCGGGGGAAGATTGAGAAGGCCAACAGAGAGAAAAAGCCTTCCCCTGGAGCTGACACCCTAAATTTGGACTTGTAGCCTACTTTACTGTGAAGAAATAAATTTCTCTTTGTTAAAGCCATCCACTTGTGGTATTTCTGTTACAGCAGCACTAGATCACTAAGACAACTATCAAGTGTTTGATTTCTACAAACTCTTTCTTGATCTCACTGATTCATTTTCATAGAATTTTTATAGATGTACTATATTCTCAAAACTCATGGAGGACACTAATTAGATTCTTTCAAAATTCCTTTCTGCTTTCTATTTCATCTGTTTCCTTCGGGGTCAGATGTTCTCTTTGTTCATCCCAATCCCTCCTCTTTTGTGCTGATGGTTATCTTCAAAGCATTCATAATCCTTGGTGGTTCATCTTTATGAATGAAGGACTGTGTTGATTAATTTATGTGGCTGGCAGGGGCAACCTGTGCTGTTTCATTTTCTAAGAAAACAACTGCAAGCTTAGGGTTTACTCTGACTTGCAGGCTTCACTTTAGGGGCAGCACTTTCCCCAAACAGCCAAGTCAGGAGAGTCCTGCTCTAGTGCATCTACCTTCCCTCTCAAAGCTATAGCTTTCCTTCAGAGGTATTTCCCAGGCCTGGAGCAAATGCCTCTGCTGTGTTGTGTTATCAGTGGTGGTGGTGGTGTGGGAATGACCCAGAAAACTAAGCAAAAGTGTAATCAATCAGCTTCATATCTCCACTCTTCCCATTTCTACTCTGTACTGCAGCTGATTCTAGAAGGACTGCACATAAAAAATGGTACCCATCTCCTCTGCAGACTTCTCCTGGGCATGCCCCCTCTGCTTAGATTTTTCTGGTAACCTGATCCCTCTGCTTTCAGAAATTCTTCACAATCTCTGATCTACTGGAGTCTTCTCTTCTCCCATTCTCAGTGGAATTTTCCATAGAGTTTCAGAAGAGAGATAAACATAGGATTGGGCACACTCTACCATCCAAAGTCACCGTTTTTAAATCCATGGCCCCTACAATGCTCTCACAGCCCACTGCCAGCAACAAATCCCAGGATGGCTTACTTCCTATGATTCACTTTTAAAAAATTTTTTAATACACTTTATTTTTTAGAGCAGTTTTAGGTTTACAGAAAAATTATGCAGTAAGTAGAGAGTTCTCATATGCCTTCTCTCCCCCACGCACACAGTTTCTCCTGTAATTAACATCTTATGTTAGTGTAGTACATTTATTACAACTGAGGAACCAATACTGACATATTATTATTATACTAGGGTTCATTCTGTATTGTATAGTTCTATCGGTGTTTTTTCCCCCCACTAAATTTTATTTATTCTGTTGTTGAGAATAAACACAGCACATACACTAATTCAACAGTTTCTACATGTACAACTTAGTGGCACTGATTACATTCTTTGAGTTGTGCAACCATTCTCACTCTCCTTTTCTGGGTTGTTTCTCTCTCATTAACATAAGCCCACTGCCCTCTAAGGTTTTTACCTAATCTTTCAAGTTGCTGTTGTCAAGTTGATGCCATATGGATAGTCCTTAAAAGGGCATAATGCTCAAGGCAGACATTCTTTACTAATTAAGCCAAATTACTGTTTAGTTTTAAGATGACTTCAGGGAATATTTTTAGTTTAAGGTTTAAAGATTATCTCAGGGCAATAGTTTCAGGGGTTCATCTATCCACCATGACTCCAGAAAGTCTAGAGTCCATGAGAGTTTGAAATTCTGTTGCATTTTCCCCTTTTGATCAGAATTCTTCTACAGAATCTTTCATCAAAACGTTCAGTAATGGTAGCCAGGCACCATCTAGTTCTTCTTGTCTCATGGCAACAAGGTGGTTGTTCACAGAGGCAATTAGCCACACATTCCATATCCTCCTCCTGTTCCTGACTCTCCTTCCTCCTCTGTTGCTCCAGGGTGAATAGAGACCAATTGCCGTGCCTTGGTTGGCACTTGAAATTTTTAAGACCCCAGGAACTATGCAACAAAGTAGGAGGTAGAACAGAAGCACTAATCACATTATTAGGCCAATTATCTGGGATGTCCCATGAAACCATGACCCTAGACTTCCAAACCAAGGAATCAAATCCCATGAGGTGTTTGGTTGTACATAAGCAGCCTCAGTAGCTACTCTTTTTTTTATTTTCAAAGAACCAACTTCTGGTTTTATTGATTCTATTGTTTTTTCTGTTTTTGATTTTATTTACTTCCGTTCTAATCTTTGTTATTTTTTTTCTTCTGGTAGGTTTAGGCTTAGTTTGCTCTTCTCTTTCTAGTTCCTGGAGTTGTTGAGTTAGGCTGTTAATTTGAGATCTTTTTTTTATGTAGGTCTATGATTTATATTTCAGAAACTATATTTAGCATACTTAATAAGGGACCATCCTCTTGCCCCAAAACAAATCTGCTCTGCCCCTGTCATCTTAAATGTGATGTTGTGCAGTTTGCCCCCGCTGGAATCCACTCTATGACTGCAGGTACACTAAAGTAAACACAAGGGTTGTCTTTAAGCAAGGTGCTTTCCATTAAACGTTTCTCCACCTTAAAAAAAAAAAAAAAATCCTGCATTATGATTGCTTGAAGTCCCAGCAAACAGTGCCCTCTACAGAGCAATGTTTGCATCTTCACTTTGGCTAAAAAAACAAAACAAAACAAAACCTCTAGGACAACAGTTTTGCAACCTGGCTGCAAACCAGCATCATCTGGGGCACTTAAAAAATACCAATGCCTAGGCCCTACCCCAGACTAGTTAATACCCAGCTATGAGAGGCACAGGACCACCACTCTGGGATTCCACCCATGGCATAACAGACCCAAACTGCTTTCAAGTAAGCGTCCATGGTCTGTTCCCAGGGTCCAAAGTCACCTCAAGAATGTACTAGCATAAACTTTAAGATATTTACTCTATCTATAGTAACCCCTGGAGCCCTGGTGGCACAGTGGTTAAGAGCTACAACTGCTAACCAAAAGGTCAGCAGTTCGAATCTACCAGCCACTCCTTGGAAATGCCAGGAGGCAGTTCTACTCTGTCCTATAGAGTTGCTATGAGTCAGAATTGACTTGATAGCAACAGGTTTGGTTTTTTGGTTTATAGTAACCTCAAGGCAGTAACTAGAAATTGATCAGAGTTCTGTCAAAGTTAGGCATGTCCCTTTGTTTCTACTGTGGAAGGTAAGGAATGTGGATTCAGCTGCATTGCCTGTCCACTGGGTCAGGGCAGCCATTCCAGGGCTTGTTCCCCAGCTCACCAAGGTCACTGAATAGGGGTTGTGTTTCCCACTTGAGTGGTGACTTGGCTCATCTCTCCTGCTCCATTCCCACATGCAACCTCCAGCCTTCATATTCTGCCTGATTTAAATTATTCCATTAAAATTCTTTCTATCCATAGAGACTTAACCAGGGAGCGTGCTGGATGTTTACTCTTAAAAGAAAAGTCCTTGTATGCAACACTAAAAAAAAAAAAAAAAAAAAAAAAAAAAAATTTTTAAATAGTAGAGCAAAGAGAGAAATCCTACCTAGCTAGTAGTCTAAATTGTTCGTTTTTTGAACAAACCAACCCTTCTTGATCCTAAAAGCAGATTCCCTTTCCCACCATCCCACCATCTCTAGATCTTGAACATGGGATATCTGATGATACATCTCCCTGCTGGGATGCTTTCTCCAAAGATTCTTCTGGAAGGACATTCTGTAGTCAAGGGAAGAAACAAGGGACCCATGCCAGTATTTCAGATGAAATATCAACAATCTCAAAACAAAGCCAGTTTTCCTCTCCTTTCAGGTGTTCCAAAAACTTAAAAGACTTTATGTAAAAACTTTGTGTTCCGAGACCTTCATCTCTGAGGCAGGGAGGGACAGAAGCCTTGATTATCACCATTAGAGAAGGGAAGGTAGGGAGGGCGGTAGGAGACCTAAAATAACAGATCACATGGGACTGTGTGCACTGACAGAGCTACAAAAGCTTATGACCAGATGATGCCACTCAATTCATACAAGTCAATATAAATTCATTTTTTCAGATTTCTCAACTGCTTCCAAAATCACTTTGCTGGGCATCTTACCAAAGTGTTTTTTTTGGTACTTAAGCTTTTGATACCAAAACCACAAAATTTACTCTAACAGATAATAAAACTAACTTACCTTTTCTATGGCTTTTTCATTTATTAATGGGCCTTGAGTAGTTCCCTCTTCAAATCCGTTGCCTACACGCAGGTCTCTCTTAATTGCTTCAGCCAATTTTTTCACAAAGGAATCATGAATACCCCTTTGCACCAAAAAACGGTTTGAGCAAACACAAGTCTAGACACAAGGGGGAAAAAAAAAAACCTCAACTCACATAGATAGCCTGTTAAAAGCTAGTGTCCCAACCAATAAATTTGTGGTTGCTGCTCCCCCTAAGTGTGAAGACACTTCCCCAGGTGATTCTCATCATGTGTCCAACCTGCTATTATCTTCCCATGTGGGCTTGATCTGAAAGCTATCTGCACCAAGCAAGTGCACGTTCCTTTCCAACGCCCTCCATGGCTGTTGTGTCTCTGGTTAAACAAGTATGCAAGAACAAATATCTGTGCAAGGACAAAAAAAAGGCCACTTAATCAGGTTTTCTTTTTCCAAATGGCTTGGATAAGCCATTACAAAACAAATAGAAAAACAAAACTATAACCCCTGATAGACAATGATGTTGTGCCATCAGAGAGCAGAGGATAGAAGGAATAAGGTCATATGCTAACTTATATCCTTTAACATAAGCCTTCCAAGTGTTTGGCTGAATCTGACATTTTGAAAATAGACGCAAGATGATTCTTCCATGTCACCCAAAATTATTCAAAACGCCTTGGCCTATTTTTTTTTTTTTTTTTCTAATTAGACCTAATATTTTAAACTGATAAATTAGAACCGCACTACAGGAAGTGTAGTTTTGATTGATAAATTTTCTTTTTTCTTAATCATGTATTTTCCTAGTTGAAATGAGTATACATATAATGTTGTACCCCAAGCATTTTAAATTAATAGTTTTATTGGCTGAAAGAAATATGCCCCAAAGCTGGAGCTTTATAATGTGACTCTGAAGGCATTTTGTTTGTAAAAGAAAACAAATTTATTTCTGGAAAAAAAAACAGTCTTATTTAGGTGGAAAATAAACTGACAAAGGCTAAAAACAAGGATGAAACTATTTAATATAGAATATTGTGCAGTATTTCACCTTTTTCCCCAATGCAGTCTTTCAGCAGTACTTATTCTGTTTCTGGAACGCATTTAGAGGTCCCTGGGTAGTGCAAACAATTTGCACTCAGGTACTAACCAAAGGGTTAGCAGTTCCAATCCACCCACTTGGAAGAAAGGCCTGGCAATCTATTGCTACAAAATTACAGCCATTGAAAACCCTATGGAGCATAGTGCTACTCTGAAACACGTGGGGTTGCCACGAGTCAGAATTCACTAGATGGCAATGGGTTTGCTTTTTGGTTTGTTGATGGTACTTTAGGACAAAGTACTCATGAATATTTCTTAAGAAGCCAGGATCCTGATGGCAGTGTGGATAGAAACTGGGAGGCAGCACCCTTGCTTCATGGTCCCAGCTCCTTAGCAGAGTGGGGTCTGTGACCCGGAGATGTATGACCTTAAGCAAGTCAAATAGCCTCTCTAGAGCTTCTCCTCATCTGTAAAATGCAAGGTTTGTATTGGATAACCCTAAAGGTTCCTGCTGATCTAATACTCCAGGACTTCCTAATAAGACCTGACCTCAGGCCACCACTTTCCTGAGGACAACCTGGAGTACTCGTTGGGCACACTCCTCAGGCATGTACGTTTTGTGGGTGCCCATGACATCCCTTCCATCTCAGGAGGAGGGACACTCAGGTAGGTCTTAGTAGGCAACAGGGTTTTGAGTTTTTCAAGGCATTATCCTCAACATTTTTCTACCTTCCTTCCCTGTGGATCTCAGACTACCCGTTCAAGGGGGTTTTGTGTCTGAGAAGATGGTTATACCTGTTCAGTAGAGAAAAGCCCAATGAAGGAAAAGTGTCAACATAACCAGATTCAAAGGGTAGGGGAAAGAAGAGAAGAGACAACAACTGACTAAAAGGCATGTCAGTTATTCAGGAAATTTCTTCAAAGCTAGGAAGTACACCTTACTTCTCTTTAGACCCCTACAGCCTAGCATAGTCTCTGGGGGGGGAAAAAAAAAAAACAACTTACCAAATAGTTTCTGAAAGAGTGAATGAATAAAGAATGAATGATGGAATGAACCCAAAAGTATTTCTAGAAGATGAGCAGTAAGGAGTAGAGGTGGTAGGATCTTTGTAAAATACACATGTGCATACACACACACACACACACACACACACATACACACACACACACACACACCCAGTCTCTGAAAAACTCTCCATGACTCACCTGTCCAGAGTTCCTAAATTTAGATGCCATGGCACCTGCTACGGCCTGGTCCACGTTGGCACTGTCAAATACAATGAATGGAGCATGGCCGCCAAGCTCCATGGAAACTCTTTTCACAGAGTCTGCAGCATAGTGCAACAGTATCTGTAAGCAGAGGGGAGAATGCTGGGAGTGCTGAAATGAATGACCCAAGACTATTACACCTTTGTTTTGAAAAATTACCCAACAGTGAAAAAAGCAAGGTGCACAGTAGCATATACAGTATAGCACTTCGTATAAGACATGGGGAAAACAAGTATATTCACATTTGCTTAGTATTTGCATAAAGAAACACTGGGAAGATAACATAAACCTAAAAGTAATTACTTTCAGAAGGTGAGGAAGAAGCCAGGGACAGAGGTGAGGATGAGATTTCTCAATGTAAACCTGCTAGTACTGTTTCAATTTTTGAACCATACATGTACGTTAAGATAGCTGCCACTGACTCCACCTCATGGCAACCTTATGTATAAGACAATGAAATGTTTCCCGCTCTTGCATCGTTCTCATAATCGCCAGCATTTTGGAGTTTACTGTTGTAGCTATTGTACCAATCCATCTCACCAAGGGTCTCCTTTCACCCTTATCTGGCCCTCTACTTCACCAAACATGATGTCCTCCTTCAGCGATTGATCCCTCCTGATGACATGTCCAAAGCAATCAAGTCAGGCAATGATCTGTTGAGATCCATAAGTTCTCACTGGCTAATTATTGGAAGGAGATCACCAGGCCTTTCTTCCTATTCTGTCTTAGTATGGAAATTCCACTGAAACCAGTCCACCATGAGTGACCCTGCTGGTATTTGAAATACCAGTGGCATAGTTTCCAGCACCATAACAACATGCAAGCCACCACAGAATGACAAACTGACAGGTGGTGGACAGAAGTGCATTACCTATCTGCAAAATAAATTATACCACAGGCTTAAAAAAACAAAATACAGACTGAGATATTTGATGTATCCATTCAGAATTTGGCCATGTAGGTTCATATATATGCACTTTTTTTTTTTTTTTAAGAAAACTAGATCGTATAGTAATACTTTTTTGTAATCTACATTATCTTCCCAAGTAACAATATATCCACAACACTTTACCTGTTCATAACTTTTGTAACTTGCTCCTTTAATGAAATACCGTAATATGAAGATCTTCTCATGTCCTCACTCATGCTTCTGTGGCACCCTTTATATGCCTGTATAGTATTCCAGGAGCCTTGGTGGCACAGTGATTAAGAGCTTGGCTGCTAACCAAAAGGTCAGCAGTTTGAATCCACCAGTGGCTCCATGGAAACCCTTTGGGGCAGTTCTACTCTGTCCTATTGGGTTGATATGAGTTCAAATCAACTCAATGGCAATGGGTTTTTTTTTTTTTTAAACAGTATTCCAATCCACAGCTCTTCTATAATTTATTTATCCAGCTCCTGTCTGTTGGACATTTAGGTTGCTTCCAATCCCTTGCTATTAAAGATAACACTGCATTTATTCCCTCAGGATAAATCTGTAGAAGTAGAATTGATAGCTCAAAACATAATTGTAAGGATTCTTAATATATACAGCCATTTTCCCAGGGACTTTTAATTGCTTTATCACAGGACTGTTGCTGTTAGCTTCAGCTGAGTTGGCTCCTGACACACAGCAACCCCATGCACAATGGAATAAAAGGCTGTCTGGTCCTACAGTATCCCCATGATTGGTTGTGGATCAGACTGTTGTGATCCCTATTCACTAGCTGATCTGCAGAAGTAGATTACCAGGCCCTTCTTCCTAGTTTTAGTCTGGAAGCTCCACTGAAACCCATTCAGCATCATCGCAACATGCAAGCCTCCAACGACAGAGGGGTGGTGATTGCACATGAGATGCACTGGCTGGCAGTCAACCCCGGGTCTCCTGCATGGAAGGCGAGAATTCTACCCCTGAACCATCAATGCTTCCTTATTACAGGATAGTATTTATCCAATCTGTTTCCCTAGGGTCAAATGGCCACTCATGGTTCAATTCACTGTAAAGAAGAGACTAGGTGTTATGTGTAATAAAATGTGGCTGCTGGTCCCTTAGCAGGGCCGGGAGGGTTTGTTGTTGTTGTTGTTGTGTTGTGGAGCTGGTTCCAGCTCATAGTGACCCTGTGTAAAACAGAATGAAACACTGCCTGGTCCTGTGCCATCCTCACAATCATTGCTATGTTTGAGCCCACTGTGGCAGTCACTGTGTCAATCTATTTTGTTCGGGGTCTTCCTCGCCATCCTTGCTTCTAAGGAGCATTCTGGCTGTACTTCTAAGACAGATTTGTTTGTTCTTCTGGCAGTCCATAGTATACTCAATATTCTTCGCCAACACCATAATTTAAAGGCATCAATTCTTCTCTGGTCTTCCTTATTCATTGTCCATGCATACGAGGCAACTGAAAACACTATGGCTTGGGTCAGGCACACCTTAATCCTCAAAGTGACATCTTTGCTTTTGAACACTTTAAAGAGGTCTTTTGCAGCAGATTTGCCCAATGCAATACGTTGTTTGACTTCTTGACTGCTGCTTCCATGGCCGTTGATTGTGGATCCAAGTAAAACGAGGGGAAGAAAGGTGTAGTTTCCCCATATATGGGGGTGAGGGCAGGGCATGCATCTCTAGAACAGACTCACTGTAAGTGGTTCACTTAAGAGTCTATGCCAGAGGACCAGGAGCCCAGCCACTGATTCTCTGTGAAAATAAACTCAGAAAAGGCCTTTGATATAGAGATTATTATTCCTTTGTTGTTGCTGTTGTTGTTAGTTGCTGTGGAGTTGACTCCAACTTATGATGACCCCATGTACAACAGAATGAAATGTTGCCCACTCCTGTGCCATCTTCATAATCATTGGTATGCTCAAGTATATTGTTGTGGCCGCTGTATAGTGACTTCCTACATGTCCATCTTCCAGTAATATGTTGGACAATATTCTATTTTTCGTTTTTTTTTAATTTTTATTTACGGTAGGTGAAGGTTTACAGAACAGTTTCTCATTAAACAGATAGTACATATACTGTTTTATGACAATGGTTAACAACCCCACGACAAGTCAACACTGTTCCTTCTCAACCTTGGGTTCCCTATTACCAGCTTTCCTGTCCCCTCCTGTCTTCTACTCCTTGTCCCTGGACTGTCATGCCCCATTAGTCTTGTTTTGTTTTATGGGGCTGCCTAATCTTCAGCTGAACAATGAACTTCAGGAGTGACTTCATTACCGAGCTAAAAGTGTGTCCAGGGACCATACTCTCAGGGTTTCTCCAGTCTCTGTCAGGCCAGTAAGTCTGGTCTTTTTTTGTGAGTTAGAATTTTGTTGTACATTTCTATTCAGCTCTGTCTGGGACCCTCTATTGTGATCCCTGTCAGAGCAGTCGGTGGTGGTAGCCAGGCACCATCTAGTTGTACTGGACTCAGTCTGGTGGAGGCTGTGGTAGTTGTGGTCCATTAGTCCTTTGGACTAATCCTTCCTTTATCTTATTTTCTTCATTCGCCCTTGCTCCCGAAGGGATGAGACCAGTAGAGTATCTTAGATGGCTGCTCACAGGCTTTCAAGACCCAAGATGCTACTCACCAAGGTAGAATGTAGAACACTTTCTTTATAAACTGTGTTATGCCAACTGAGCTACATGTTCCCTGAATCATGGTCCCCACAGCCCTCCACCCAGCAATTCAGTCCTTCAGGGAGTTTGGATGTGTCTATGGAGCTTCCATGACCTTTCCTTGTACAAGTTGTGCTGGCTTCCCCAGTATTGTGTACTGTCTTACCCTTAACCAAAGTTACCACTTATCTATTTAGTATTTCCCCTCCCCACCCCTCCTATCCCTCATAACCAATATTGTTTCTTTTTGTGTGTAAACTTTTACATGAGTTTTTACAGCAGAGGTCTCATACAATATTTGTCCTTTTGTGATTGACTTATTGCACTCAGCGTAAGGTCCTCCAGTTTCATCCATAGTATGAGATGCTTCACAGATTCATCATTGTTCTTTATTGTTGCATAATACTCCACTGTGTTTAGGTACCATAGTTTGTTTACCCATTCATCTGTTGATGGGTGTCCAGGTTGTTTCCACCATTTTGCTTTTGTGAACACTGCTGCAATGTACATGGGTGTGTATATGTCTATTTGTGTGACGACTTTTATTTCTCTAGGCTATATTCCTAGAAGTGGCATTGCTGGATCATATGGTATTTCTATTTCAGGCTTTCTAAGGAAGCACCATATCATTTTCCAAAACGGTTGTATCATTTTGCATTCCCACCAGCAGTGCATGAAGAGTTCCGATCTCCCCACAGCCTCTCCAACATTTGTTATTTCCAGTTTTTCTGATTCGTGACACTAATGCTGGGGTGAGATGTTATCTCATTGTGGTTTTAATTTGCATTTCGCTAATGGCTAGTGATGGTGAGCATTTCCTCATGGTGTCTGTTGGCCGCTTGAATGTCTTCTTTGGTGAAGTGTCTGTTCACTTCCTTTGCCCATTTTTTAACTGGATTATTTGTCTTTTGTTGTAGAGGTGTTGGATTTTCTTGTAGATTTTAGAGATTAGACTTTTGTCTGACTTTTAAGTTCCAAAAATTTTTTTCCCAGTCTGTAGGTTCTCTTTTTACTCTTTTGGTGAAGTCTTTTGATGAGCATAAGTATTTAATTTTTAGAAGATCCCAGTTATCTAGCTTACCTTCTGGAGTTTGTGTGTTGTCGGTTATGGTTCATATCCTGTTAATGCCATGTATTAGGGCCTCTAGTATTGATCCTATTTTTTCTTCTATGAACTTTATATATTTTCGCTTTATATTTAGGTCTTTGATCTATTTTGAATTAGTTTTTGTGTATGGTGTGAGGTATGGGTTCTGTTCCATTTCTTTGCAGATGCACATCCAGTTTTGCCAGCACCATTTGTTAAAAAGACTGTCTTTTCCCCATTTGATGGACTTTTGGGCCCTTGTTGAAGATCAGGTGACTGTAGGTGGATGGATTTACATCCGGGTTCTCGATTCTGTTCCACTGGTCAATGTATCTGTCGTTGTACCAGTACCAGGCTGTTTTGACTACGGTAGCTGTACAGTAGGTTCTGAGGTCAGGTAGTGAGAGTCTTCCTACTTTATTCTTCTTCAGTAGTGCTTTATTTATCCAGGGCTTCCTTCCTTCCCATATAAAGTTAATCATTAGTTTTTCCATCTCTTTAAAAATTGTTGGTATTTGGATTGGGATTGCATTGTATTTGTAAATTGCTTTGGGTAGAATTGTCATTTTCACAATGTTGAATCTACCTATCCATGAGCATGGTATGTTTTTCCATTTATGTAGATCCCTTTGGGTTTCTTGCAGTAGTGTTTTGTAGTTTTCTTTGTACAGGTCTTTTACATTCCTGGTTAGATCTATCCCTGAGTATTTTACTTTTTTAGGGGCTATTATAAATGGTATTGTTTTCCTGATTTCCTTTTCATTGTTCTCTTTATTGGTGTATAGGAATCCAACTGATTTTTGTATGTTTACCTTGTATCTTGCTACTCTGCTGAATCTTTCTATTAGTTCCAGTAGTTTCCTCATACAGTCTTTAGGTTTTCTATGTATAGTATCATATCATCTGCAAACAGGAACAGTTTAACTTCTTCATTACCAATTTAGATACTCTTTTTTTTCTTGCCTTATTGCTCTAGCAAGGCCTTCCAGCACAGTGTTAAATAGGAGTGGAGATAAAGGGTATCCTTGTCTTGTTCCTGATCTCAAGGGGAATGTTTTCACCCTTTCTCCATTAAGAATGATGCTGGCCGTTGGTTTTGCATAGATGCCCTTTATTATGTTGAGAAATTTCCCTTCTATACCTATTTTATTGGGAATTTTTATCAGGAATGGGAGTTGAACTTTATCGAATGCCTTTTCTGCATCAACTGAGATGATCGTGTGATTCTTTTCTTTCCTTTTATTTATGTGGTGGATTACACTGATTGTCTAATGCTGAACCATCCTTGCATACCTGGTATGAATCCTGCTTGGTTGTGGTGTATTATTTTTTTGATATGATGCTGAATTCTATTGGCTAGAATTTTGTTGAGAATTTTTGCAGCTACATTTACGAGCAATATTGGTCTGTAATTTTCTTTTTTGTGGCATCTTTGCCTGGTTTTGATATCAGGGTTATGCTGGCTTCACAGAATAAATACAGAAGTGTTGTTTCCTTTTCTATGTTCTGAAATAGTTTTAGTACTGGTACAAGCTCTTCTCTGAATGTTTGGTAGAATTCTCCAGTGACGCCATCTGGGCCAGGGCTTTTTTTCTTGGGAGTTTTTTTTTTAATTACCTTTTCAATCTCTTCTCTTGTATGAGTCTGTTCAGATTTTCAACATCACTTTGTGTTAGTTTGCAGAAATGTATCCATTTCCTCTAGGTCTTCAAATTTGTTGGAGTATAGCTTTTCATAATATTCTCTTATAATCCTTTTTATTTCAGTTGGGTCTGTTGTAATGTTCCTCATTTCCTTTTTTTATTTGGGTTGTCTGCGTCCTCTCCTGTGTTTCCTTTGTCAGTTTGGCCAGTGGTTTGTCAATTTTGTTGATTCTTTTGGAGAACCAACTTTTGGTTTTGTTGATTATTGTTTTTCTATTCTCTATTTATTTCTGCTCTGATCTGTATTATTTCCTTTCTTCTGGTGGCTATGGGCTTTTTTTGCTGTTCTCTTTATATTTGTTTGAATTGTGTAGTTAATGTTTTGATTTTGTCCCTTTCTTCTTTTTTGACGTGTGCATCTTTTGCTATAAATTGTCCTTTAAGCACTGCCTTTGCTATGTCCCAAAGGTTTTGGTATGACATGTTTTCATTCTTGTTTGATTCTAGGAATTTTTTGATTCCGTCTCTGATTTCTTCTGTTACCCAGTGGTTTGGAAACAGGGTGTAATTCAGTTTCCATGTATCCGATTTTTTTTTTTCCTTGCTCTTCCTGTTGTTAACTTCTACCTTGATGGGGTTGTGGTCAGAGAAGATACTTTGTATTACCTCAACGTTTTGGATCTTGTTGAGTATTGCTCTGTGGCCTAAGTTGTGGTCTATTCTGGAGAACATTCCATGTGCATTGGAAAAGAACATGTACTTTCCCACTGCTGGGTGGAGTGTTCTATATGTCTATGAGGTCAAGTTGGCTGATTGTGCCCTTTAGCTCTTCTCTATCTTTGTTGAGTTTCTTTCTAGATGTTCTGTCCTTTACTGAGAGTGATGTGAAGTCTCCTGCTATTATTGTGGTACTGTCAATTTCTCTTTTCAGTGCTGTTAGAGTTTATGTATTTTGGAGCCCTGTCATTGGATGCGTAGATGTTTATTATGGTTATGTCTTCATGACAGGTTGTCTCCTTAATCTTTATATAGTGTCCCTCGTCTTTTATGGTGGATTTTGTTTTAAAGTCTTTTATCCGGAATTAGTACTGCCACTCCTGCTCTTTTTTGGTAGCTATTTGCTTATTTTTTTCCATCCTTTGATTTTTAATAAATTTATGTCTTTGTTTCTAAGATGTGTCTCTTGTAGACGGCATATTGATGGATCCTGAGGTTTTATACATTCTGCCACTGTCTGTCTCTTTTTGGGTCCATTTAGGCCATTTATATTCAGTGTAATTACTGATAGGGGTGAGTTTATTGCTGTCATTTTGTAGTGCTTTTTTTTTTTTGTGGTGCTGACATTTTCGTATCTGTTACTCTCCTGTGCTGAATTCCTTTTGTTTGTGAATTTTTTTTCATTTCCTTTTTTTTTTTTTTTTTGTAGATTCAGTTTTTTACTGAGGACTTTATGTTTTTCTTCTTTATTCTGATGAGTAGGTTTGTTAACTTTCTTTGCAGTTACCCTGAAATTTATTGGTATCTTCCCATGTTTGAATCAGTCTATTATCACTTGGTATCACCTTGCCTTCCTCTCCATTAGAAGGTTCTATACCTACACCGTTTATTCCCTTTTTTATTGTTATGTGTTGCTGTCATTTACAGATTAACCTCTCTGGTTCCCTGTTTTAATTCTTTTGGTTTTGGATGGTCCTTGAGAGTTCAATTCCTAGATTGGTATCTGACTGGTATAATCCTGCATCCTAAATTCAGCCTGTGGTCTGTTGTTGTTTGTTCTCAGATCAAAGAACTCCCTTTAATAATTCTTGTAAGTCTGGTTTGGTTTTTACATAGTCCCTTAATTTCTGTTTTTCTGGAAATGTCCTAATGTCACCATCATATTTGAATGATAGTTTTACAGGATATATTATTCTTGACTGGCAATTTTTGTCTCCCAAGGTTTTATATATGTCATTCCATTGCCTTCTTGCCTGCATGGTTTCTGCCGAATAATCCGAGTTGAGTCTTATTGTTTCACCTCTGTATGTGACTTGTTTTTCTCAAGCTGCTCTCAAGATTCTGTTTGTCTTTGGTTTTAGCGAGTGTGATTATGATATGGCTTGGTGATTTTCTTTTGGGGTCTATTCTATATGGGGTTCGTTGAACTTCTTGGATGGTTAGTTTTTCCACTTTCATGATATTGGGGAAGTTTTCTGTCAACAGTTCTTCAATGATCTTCTCTGTGTTTTCTGTTTCCTCCCCCAATTCCATAACTCTGATCACTCACAAATTTTTCTTTTGATTGTATGCTTCATAGTTCTCAGGGTTTTTTCATTTTTCTTTGTTCTTTTTTCTGATTTTTCCTCAAACAGATGTTTATCCAAGTGTTTGTCTTCAATTTTGTTTATCCTGTCTTCCATCGTTTTCTACCTGCTCCTCAGCCCTTCTATGACACTGTCCATTTCTGAAATCTTGATGTTTACCTTTTGGATTTCTGATTGTTTTTTTTGTATGATTTCTAGTCGTGAATTTATTTTGGCATTTTGTTCCTCTATTATTTTCCTCAGTTCTTCCATTTTTTTGTCTGTATTTTCCATGAATTTGTGTATTTTTTTCATCATTTTTGTCTGCTTTTTGCTTCAACTCTTGGATAACTGAATATTAGAGATTTGAATTCCCTATCAGGTAGTTGTAGTGCCGCTTCTTCTACTGGAGTTATCTGGTGTTTTATTTTGGAGGCCTACTGGAACCATCCTGCCCTGTTTTTGTATATGTTTTGATACTGTTGGCTGTCTTCAGGACATTGAGTAGTTATTTTTCTCATTTATGGATTGCAGATCTGTATGTTTCATCCTGCTTTTTTGTTTTATTTGGTTATGTCTGAGTGGGCAGGCTGTGTGTTCTTTGTTGTTTGCTCGTCTGTGGACACAATACTTTTCGCCTCATTCTCCAATGGGCAGGGTCAGTCGCTCAGGTATGGTACAGCAGGGCAGGTCCAGCTGAAGGGGTGTTGCTGGGATGGGTTATTTGTGGCACGCACTAGGGCCCACATGGCAGGTGGGGAGTCAGTGCAGGACAGGTTCTGGTAAACCATGCCTGTGCTGCTTGAGGGTATGATGTTCAGTGCATGGTACATGTAGGCAGGAAGGAGGGGGGAGACTGTAATGTTTGGAGCTAAGATGGGTATGGGAAAGAGGAGACAGAGGAGAGAGGAACAGGAGCCAAAAACATACAAAAAAGAGTGCTAAGGGAGCTTGCCATTTGACTGGAGGGATGTGAAACTGAGAAATGGAGAAAAACAAAAAGGAAAAAAAAGAAAAAGAAAAAAGGTAAAAGAAAAAAATGAATAAATAAAAATTAGGAGAAAAAAATAAAAGCAAAGCCCCCAGGATCCCACCAGTATGAGGACTGGGCAAGTTGCTTCCAGGTCATGAAGTACAGCCTGGATAGAAGGGGTAGAGGTGTCACACAGCACCATGTATTCAGGAGACAGGAAGAGAAGCTAAGTATAGAGAGATGAAAAACAGAAATGAAGACAAAAAGGGAAAGAGAGAACAGAAAACAAACAAAAAAAAAAAAAGAAAGAAAAAAGAATGCTCCCAGGGATCCCACTGCATGTCTGCGCAGACTGATGGAGTAGCTCCCAAGCTGCACAGTACTGCCCAGCTAGGAGAGGCTCTCAAGCCGAGAAACGAAAAATAAAACAGACAAACAAACAAATCAAAACAAACATATTAACAAAAGCCCTGGGGATCCCACCAGCATAGCGGCACAGGCTGGGAAGCAGTTCTACAGTTGAGCAGCGTTTTACAGCCTTTCAGGAAGAAGCAAAGATGGCACACGGAGCCAGGTATTTGAGAGAAAGGAGGAGGAGGTGGTGAGAGGTATGGAAGAAATCAAAGAAGCAGAAAAGAGCAACACTAGCAGCCAACAAATGGCACTCAGGGAGCTGGCCAGTGTGGGCAGGTGCAATCCAAGCAGCACCAGGGTGAAGCCGGTGCTTCCTAGCCAAGAGACTGCGGCTGCAGGAAGCAGAGAAGGCAGAGTGGGGGTGAAGAAGGGTAGGGAGTGGGGAAGCGTATACTGCTGGTTACGGGTTGTTCTGTCTCCTGCTGGAATCTCCATGAAGCTGCTTTCCCATACCCACTGTTCGCTGATCTACTATAGGAGTCCAAGATGGCAGATCTGTGCTGCGGTAGCTGATAGGGGTCCTTTGCATATGTATCTCTCCTCATTCTCTGTTCTCGGTCAGTTTCTTACTCCATTCAGTGCTTGGCTGAGTTCCTTATCTTTTCATCTGATGCTTAGGGTTTCAGGATTGGCATTTGTGTCTGTCTGACTTAGTTTTTCAGATCTTTTCTGTGGAGAGATAGCGTGGTGCTTCCGTCTATAGCACCATGTTGCTCAGAATTCCTGGACAATATTCTATTGTGATCCACAGGGTTTTCATTGGCTAATTTTCAGAAGTAGATCATCAAGTCTTTCTTCCTAGTCTGTCTTAGTGTGGAAGCTCCACTGAAACCTGTCCATCATGGGTGACCCTACTGGTATTTGAAATACTGGTGGCATAGCTTCCATCAACATAGCAACACAAAAGCCACCACAGTATGACAAACTGACAGATGAGTGGTGGATTATTCCATTAGCTGTATGTCATCACTCTTTCCTTTAAGCCACCTCAAGCAAATCATTGATCTGGGTAAATAAAAGGAAAAGTTGAACCTGGCAGGAACATGGCTGGGCATTTTCTTAGAGGCCTGTCAAGGGGTGACATTTTGCCAAAGAAAGTGAAGAACAGTGGGTTGCTGCCCTTTGTCCAGCATCCCAGGAATTGCTCTGGCTTGAACTGCAAGGGTATTACAGTCCTTTCTCCCGGGCTGCTCTCTTGTTCTATAACTACGTCATAGCAACATTTGGAACCCTCTGAGAGTAAGCTTGTACTATGAGATCCATTCATCTCAGGGGCATAGCAGTTCCTGGGTCTAAAAATCCCTGTTTCTGACATGAATGACTGGTAGGGCCCCAAAGCACCACCCCATGTGTGAGTTTGTGGCATGACAAAGGTGATTACAGTTGGGAAGTACGAAACTGCTTGATTCCTTCCTGCTTCCCATGGTGTCTAAACACTACCACAGTTAGACAAAAGCTTTCAGATTATGTTATATAGAGTAAAGCCTGTGGAAGCCAGAACCTGTGTAAGGCAGAAACCTGTCAGAGAAGGAAAATTCAAATATTTTTCACTAATAGAGAGCAAAAGAAAAGTGGTAAGACTGCACCCTGTCAAAGGCAGAAAACTTGTGAGATCCAGAAAAACAAGGCAGTCTCGAGTTCCAGCTTTCGCAGGTTTCAGTGTATTGTTTTTGTCTGACGTGTGCTTATGCAGGAGCCCTGGTGGCACAGTGGTTAAGAACTCAGCTGTTAACTAAAATGGTCAGCAGTTTAAATCCACCAACCACTCTTTGGAAATCCTATGGGACAGTTCTACTCTGTTCCATAGGGTCATTATGAGTCGGAATCAACTCAACGGCAACAAGTTTGAGGTTTTTGGTTTTTGTGCTTATGCATTATGTATATATGCATTAGCAGAAAAAAGTATATCAGCTAGAGAGAATGTCCATAAATAAAAGCTTCTGTTCTACCCAGACCTTTCTCTCTTTTGAACATTTAAAAGGATAGATAAAAACCCGTTCACAGGTATACATGTGAAGTTTTGGGGGAAGAATTTTCAATTTTTAAGGAAAAAAAATTTTAAAAATACTTACATTTCTGTAAATACATTTCTATTAAATACAATTTTTCTTCATTTCTAAGACATCTATTTAAACATCAACTGTGTGTTTCTGGAATCTCCAATTCTAAAAACATCAAAGTATGAAAGAAACAGGCATTCTGCAATCGAAGAAATATGATGGCTAGCTTTTAGCCACTTCACATACAACAAATAATGGGAACCTCCTCCACCCCCAAACTTCTATGGTATTGTCAAATAAGAATCTAGGTCATGTCACAAAGGGGAATTACATTCGAAGTGTCTCCAGAAGGTGATCAGACATTACCTTATTTGACAGAGCTTTTAACACTCTGCTTCCTAGAAATCATGATCAAGATGAAATAGCATTTTTATACTCTATAAGGAGGAAATATTAGAATGACATTTATTTTCTTTGAAACTTAAGTAACATACCTTCCCAGTAGCTGTTGAGCCAGTAAAGGAAATTTTGGATACCAGAGGATCAGTACAAAGAGCTTCCCCCACTTCCTTGGCCTTCTTTCTAGAACAGGGAACAACATTGTATACACCTGGAGGAATTCCAGCCTGCTTGGCAAGCTGTAAAGAGAAACAGCAAATACATAGCAAGCAACAAGTGATCAAACTGAAAACAAAGAGAGAAGGAACAAATAAGAAGTTTTAATCCAAAATGTAATGGAAAAAACTTTAGGCTGGACTTGGGGACAGAGTAAGCACCTATATGGGACTGAAATAAGGTTTTTATTAGTGTTAGAGTGACATTAATGTTTGTGTTGTTAAATTTCATTAAAATAAAATTTCTTAGAGTATGAGTTTCAATGTGACCTTTGGTTAAAGAAAAAAACAAACAAAAAACTTGGAAGACACCATTTCATACCCACTAAGATGGCTATTATCAGAAAATAAGTGTTCACAAGGCTATGGAGAAACTGGAACCCTTATCCATTGCTGGTGGGAATATAAAAAGGTACAGCTGCTGTGGAAAACAGTTTGGTGGTTCCTTAAAAAGTGAAACAGAATTGCCATATGATCCAGCAATTCTACTCTTAGGTATATACCCAAAAGAACTGAGAGCAGGAACTCAAACAGATAATTTTACTCCAATGTTCACTGCAGCATTATTCATAATAGCCAAAAGGTGGAAACAACCCAAGTGTCCATCAACAAACGAATAGTTAAACAAAATGTGGTATACACATAAAATTAAATATTAACGCATAAAGAGAAAGGAAGTTCTGATAAATGTTATGACAGAATGGATGAACCTTGAAAACATTATGCTGAGTGAGTTAAGTCAGATAACAAAAGGACAAATACTGTAGGATCCTATTTACATGAAATATCTAGAAAAGGCCAATGTATAGAGACCAAAGTTTATTAGTGATGATCAGGGATTAGTGGACGGAGGTGGGTTAGGGGACAGGGGCGTAGGGAGTTATTGTTTAAGCAGTACTGATTTTCTGTCTGGGTTGAGGGAAAACATTTGGAAGTATATAGAGGTGACGGTTGCACAACATGTCACTGAATCGAACGTTTAAAATGGTTAAAATGACAAATATTTTGTTATATATACTTTATAACAATAAAAAAAGTACAATGAAATCAACACAATCTTAAGCAAATAAAACTTCAAACCAATGTAACAGCAACAAAAAGAAAAAAACTTGGATTTCTTTCCCAAGCAGAATCAGAGGAGATTTCAAGAGAAAAGTTATTTTGTTTTGTGGGTGGGAACAATCCAGCGACAGCTACAAGGCCTGTGTGGCACCAGCAGCTGTGTGTGAGGGGGGTGAGGGCAAAAATAGGGTGTACGATGGACTCGGGAACAGAGGACTCTAAAGAGCCTGTTCACGGAAAGCACAGAGGCCAGTCTGAGAACACTGAGTACAAGGGACTCTCCAATAAGGGCAGAGGGAATGGAGGGTCTGACCCCTACCAATGGCATGATGAAGGAAGACAAAGTCCAGGTAAAAGCGGGGGATAGGAACAGAGCCAGGGAACCTCAGAAAGCAAGTTGTCTTATTTTTTCCCATACAAAAATTTATACATACATTTTTGCATCAATGTTCATGGGGGATATCGGTCTGTAATTTTCTTTTTTGTGCTGTCTTTACCTGGTTTTGGTATCAGGGTTATGCTGGCTTCACAGAATGAGTTTGGAGGTATTCCATCCTTTTCTATGCTCTGAAATACTTTTAGTAGTAGGGTGTTAACTCTTCTCTGAAAGTTTGGTAGAATTCTCCAGTGAAGCCATCCAGGCCAGAGCTTTTTTTTGTTGGGAGTTGTTTAATTACCTTTTCAGTCTCTTCTTTTGTTATGGGTCTGTTCAGATTTTCAATATCACTTTGTTGTAGTTTGGGTAGGCCGTGTGTTTCTAGAAATTTATCCATTTCCTCTAGGTTTTCAAATTTGTTAAGAGTACAATTTTTCATAGTATTCTGTTATGATTCTTTTAATTTCAGTTGGGTCTGTTGTGATATCACCCATCTCATTTCTTATATGGGTTGTCCGCTTCCTCTCCTGTTTTTCTTTTGTCAGTTTGGCCAATGGTTTATCAATTTTGTTGATCTTTTCAAAGAACCAGCTTTCGGTCTTTCAATTGTTTTTCTCTTCTCTATTTCATTTAATTCTGCTCTAATTCTTATTATTTCCTTTCTTCTGGTACCTGAGGGCTTCTTTTGCTGCTCTTTCTACTTGTTTGAGTTGTAGGGTTGTTTTGATTATGACCCTTTCTTCTTTTTGGATGTGTACATTTATTGCTATAAACTGACCTCTGAGCACTGCTTTTGCTGTGTCCCAAAGATTCTGGTAGGATATGTTTTCATTCTCATTTGATTCTATGAATTTCTTTATTCCATCCTTAATTTCGTCTATAACCTAGTAATTTTTAAGCACGGTGTTGTTCAGTTTCCCTGTGTTTGATTTCTTTTCCTTGCTTTTCTGTTGTTTATTTCTGCTTTTATGGCTTTATGGTCAGAAAAAATGCTTTGTAATATTTTCATGCTTTGGATTTTGTTAAGGTTTGCTTTATGGCCTAATATGTGGTCTATTCTGGAGAATGTGCCATGTGCCTTGGAAAAGAAAGTATACTTGGCTGCTGTTGGGTGGAGTGTTTGGCATATGTCTATGAGATCAAGTTGGCTGATTGTAGCACTTAGCTCTTCTGTGTCTTTGCTGAGCTTCTTTCCGGATGTTCTGTCCTTCGCCAAAAGTGGTGTATTGAAGTCTCCTACTACTGTTGTAGAGCTGTCTCTTTTCAGTACTGTTAAGAGTTTATGTATTTTGGAGCCCTGTTGTTGGGTGTGTAAACATTTATTATAGTTATGTCCTCCTGGTGTATTGAGCCTTTAATCATTATATAGGGTCCTTCCTTATCCTTTGTGGGGGATTTTACTTTAAAGTCTATTTTGTCAGAGATTAATATTGCCACTCCTGCTCTTTTCTGAGTGTTGTTTCCTTGATATATTTTTTTCCATCCTTTGAGTTTTAGTTTGTTTGTGTCTTTAAGTCTAAGGTGCGTCTCTTGTAGGCAGCATATAGATGGATCATGTTTTTTTATCCAATCTGCCACTCTCTGTCTCTTTATTGGTGCATTTAGTCCATTTACATTCAGCGTAATTATTGATAGGTATGAGTTTAGTGCCATCATTTGGATGTCTTTTTTTGTGCATTGTTCACAGTTTCTTTGTCCCACTTAATTTTCTGTGCTGAGTCATCTTTTTCATTGTTGCTGTTTTTTTGTTGGCTGAGCCTTTATATTTTTCTAGTTTTTCATTTTGACTTGCAGGACTGTTAGTTTCCTTTGTGGTTACCTTAATATTTACCCCTATTTTTCTAACTTTATACTAGTCTTTTATTTCTTTATGTCACCTTGACTTCCTCTCCATATGAAAAATCTGTGTCTACATTTTGTAAGTCCCTCTTGTTTGTTTTAATGTCATCATCTTTTACATATTTACATCTGTTTTCCTATTTTCAGCATTTTAGTTTTGATTTACTTTTGTGACTTCCCTATCTGGGTTGATACCTGGTTGCTCTGTCCTGTGTTCTAGTCTTGGGTTGTTATCTGATGTTACTGATTTTCTAACCAAAGGACTCCCTTTAGTATTTCTTGTAATTTTGGTTTGGTTTTTGCAAATTCCCTAAACTTCTGTTTATCTGGAAATGCCCTAATTTCGCCATCATATTTGAGAGACAGTTTTGCTGGATATATAATTCTTGGCTGGCAGTTTTTTTCCTTCAAGGCGTTATATATGTCATTGCATTGCCGTCTCGCCTGCATGGTTTCTGCTGAGTAATCCAAGCTTACTCTTATTGACCCTCCTTTGTAGATGACTTTTCGTTTATCCCTAGCTGCTCTTAAAATTCTCTCTTTATCTTTGGTTTTCGCAAGTTTGATTATAATGTCTTGGTGACTTTCTCTTGGGATCTACCTTACGTTGTGTTTGATGAGCGTCTTGGATAGATATCTTGTCATCTTTCACAATACCAGGGAAGTTTTCTGCCAACGAAAATTCCACAATTCTCTATGTATTTTCTATTATCCCCCCCATGCTCTGGTACTCCAGTCACTTGCAGGTTACTCCTCTTTATAGCATCCCACATAATTCTTAGGGTCTCTTCATTTTTTTAAATCTTTTTATCTGATTTTTTCCTCAAATAAGTTGTCATCAAGTGCTTTATCTTCAATCTCACTAATTCTGACTTCCATTGCGTCAATTCTGCTCCTATGACTTTCTATTGAGTTGTCTAATTCTTAAATTTTATTGTTAATCTTCTGGATTTCTGATTGCTGTCTCTCTATGGATTCTTGCAGCCTGTTAAATTTGTCATTATGGTCTTCTATAATCTTTTTAATTTTCTCTATTGTGTGGTCTGCATTTTGCTTAATTTCTTTCCCAATTTCTTGAAGAGTTCTGTATATTAATCTTTTGTATTCTGCCTCTGGTAATTCCAAGAAATTTTCCTCCTCTGGAAAATGCCTAGATTCTTTATTTTGGGAGCTTGCTGAAGCCATCATGGATTGCCTCTTTATGTGATTTGATATTGACTGTTGTCTCCGAGCCATTAATAAGTTATTATATTTATTTAATGTCTGGTTACTCTGTCCTAGCTTCTTGTTTTGTTCTGATATGACCAAATAGGCTGCTCGTATGAACTAGTTTGATTATTGGCACCTTTGAAGCTCTAATGTCCTGTCACCAGGTGGTTAGATCTGTTACTAGGTATGTGAGCTCAGGAGTCTGCCCACTCCTCCTGTATGGATCTGGCTCCGGTGTCCAGGTAGATAGGCACCAAGTGTGTGGTGCAGGCTCTCACTTACAGTCCTAGACAGGCATGGGTGATTGGTGTAGGCACAGGTATCTGGCTGCAGCAGGGGGACACACTCTGAGCAAGGCAGGAAGTCGACGGCTGCCCCCGCGTGTCCAGGAGGAAGGCATTTCTCTGTTCCCTAGCGTGAATAGTTGGGTGGGTTCTGCAGCCGGATTATGAGCACCTAATGCTGTTGGCTGTAAGGACTGGGGGCCACCTCTTATTCATGGGCACCTATCGCAGGTGGCTAGGTGGCATGGGTGGAGCCACCAGTCCTCAGGCCCCTGATGTGGGTAGGTGAAGACCTTGCTTAATGGGCAGAGCAGTGTCAAATGTCAAGAACCTGCCACTTCACCGCTGAAACAGTTGAAGTTAGACTCCCAATATATACCCTGTTGTACTGCGGTAATGAAGGCCTATGCTGTTGAGATGGGCCCATACAAGTCTATGCAGGGGGAAAGGCACTCAAAGTCCGTGGATCCCTTATGCTTGTGCCTAGGCAAAGGAGTTGTGCCTACCCTGGATTCCTGGCTTAGGGGAGCCAGCAGATTATTTTTTCCCTTGTTTGTTAATTTGTTCACTCTCTAAGGCAGAGAGAATGGTTCTGGGATTGTGACAGATCCTACTTCCGGCCCAGGGGACTCAGCAATTGCTGAAGCTGATCTGCAACCCAGTGCAGAGCAGGGAGTGGGGAGGTAAATGGGAGAGAGATTTTTCCCTAAGGGAGGTTATTTTGATCTGCGTGATAAGCCATTCGCAAGTACTTATCTTTTTCTGATCGAGGGCTGCTTCTCACTGGTTCTGGGTGGCCGTGTAGACTCTGGTGCTGGGTCTCTACTGCTGCGGGAAATTGCCTCCCAAGCACCACCGCTTGCCTGCCTCACAGCTCACCCACGAGCTGATTAGGCCTGAATGGCTCAGGCTCTTGCCAGGTCAGGTCTGGCAACTCCTCGCTGCTTCTGAACTGTCTCTCCCTCCCCCTGCCACTCAGTCCGGTTCCTCAACTCTGCCTTTGATGTTCAGGGCTCCGAGACTGCCATATATAATCACATCACTTGTTTTTTTGGGTCTTTGTTGTAAGAGGGTCCACCGGAAGTGTCTGACTACTCTGCCATCTTGGCCTCACCTCCTCAAGTCGTCTTATTTTTGAACACACAAAAACAACAACTGGTACTCTCTGAAGTTAGAGAAGCTGTTTCTAATCAGGCCTCTCCGTAAAAGTTCAGAAAAAGTTACTTTACGTAAAAATAAACTCAATTCAAAAAAATAAATAAATAAAATCACTTCTCAGAAAAATACTGAGGTCAAATCCCATACAAAGTTATTAAAAGAAAAAAAGAGATTCCCCAGAGGCAATAAAAGTATGTTGTTGTTAAATGTTGCCGACTTGGTTCCAATTCATAGTGACCCTGCGTACAACAGAACAAAACACCACCTGGTCCTGCACTATCCTCAGAATTGTTGTTATGTTTGAGCCCATAGTTGCAGCCACTGTCACAATTCATCGTGTCAAGGGTCCTCCTCTTTTTTTTAACAAGCATGATGTCCTTTTCTAGGGGCTGGTCGTCCCTCCTGATAACATGTCCAAAGTTATATGAGATGAAGTCTCACCATCCTCACTTCCAAGGAGCATTCTAGGTGTATTTCTTCCAAGACAGACTTGTTCATTCTCTGGAAGTCCGTGGTATATTCAATATTCTTCACTAACACCATAATTCAAAGGTATCACTTCTTCTTTGGTCTTCCTTATTCACTGTCCAGCTTTTGCATGCATATGAGGTGATTGAAAATATCATGGCTTGGGTTAGGTTCACCTTAGTCCTCAAAATGACAGCTTTGCTTTCGAACACTTGAAAGAGGTCTTTTGCAACAGATTTGCCCAATACAATATGTTGTTTGATTTCCTGAGTGCTGCTTCCATGGGCATTGACTGTGGATCCATGTAAAATGAAATCCTTGACAACATCAATCTTTTCTTCATTTAATATAATGTTGTTTATCGGTCCAAATAAAAGCATACCAGAAAGATATGCCCACAAAACAGGTTAAAACAGTAATTTATTATTTCAAAATAAGGTAAAAGATGTTAAGAAAATTATACAAGATACAAAAGAACAACATGATCAGAATTAGAAAAAATTAGAAATGACGTAAGAGAATAAAGGAAAGAATTAGAAATAAAATAAAAATATCATTTCAGAAATGAAGACCAAACTAAAAGGAACACAAGAATGAATAAACACAATAGATAACACTCTAGGAAAAACAGAAGCTGAAAAAGAGATTAATTTTAAAAATTAAACATAGAAAAGGTGAAAAGGATACAATAGAAAGTGACAAAAAAAGATTCAACACACAAAAAGGAGTCCCTGAATCTGTAAACCAAACTGAAAGTAAAAAAAAAAATCCTAAAAACTGTAATTCAAGAAAACTTCCCTGAAAAAAAAAAAAGATCTGAAATGACATAGGCACGAGAGCGCATTGCATACCTAGAATATTGACCAAAACAACCACCACAAAGATATATTCTAGTGAAATTACTGATCTTAAGAATAGAGAAAAAGCACTTTGGGGCATTTATGCAAAAAAGAAAGTGACTTATACAGGCAAGAAGCCTAGATTATCATCAGACTTTTTAAGAGCAATACTTCATACCAGACGAAAATGGAGACCACATTTAAGATAATCAAGGGAAGAAAATGTGGGCCAAGGATTTTATATGCAGCAAAACTGATTTACAAGCATAATGAGCACAAACTGTTATCAATATTCAAGAACAGGGAATATTGTTCCCATAAGCCCTTCCTCAGGAATCTACTAGAAAACAAGCCTCAGACCATCAAAATTCCTACAGAGACGTCGACATAAGTGTAGGTGGTAAGCAATAAACATACAGCAATATAAAGTATACAGTTTGTCAAACTAAGTCTAAATGAGGGTTAAACGGGAGAGAGTACACTATGTAATGGCTATAGCTCTGAAAATGCAGATACAGATGGTGCAACTATTTTAAAATATGGGGAAACTGTCACAGCCCAGAGAAGCCTAAGGAGGCATGACAATTACATGTAATGTAGTATCTTGGGTGGCATCCTGGAAGAGAAAAAGGACATCAGGTAAAAAGTATGGAAATCTGAATAAAGCACGGATTTTAGCTAATAATAATGTATCGATATTGGGTCATACATTATAATAAATGTACCATACTAATGTAAAATCAAATCAAACCCACTGTCATCAGTTTGATTCCAACTCATGGCAACCCTACAGGACAGAGTAGAACTGCCCTTAAGGTTTCCAAGGCTGTAATCTTTCCGGAAGCTGGCCGCCACATCTTTCTCCCACAGAGTGGCTGGTGGGTTTGAATCACTGACCTTCGGGTTGGCAGCCGAGTGCTTTAACCACTGAACCACCAGGGCTCTAATGTAAGATGCTAACAGTAGAGTAAACAGAGTATTGGATATGTGGGAAATCCCTGTACCATCTTTGCAATTTTTCTGTGATTCTAAAACTGTTCTAAAATTAAAAATGCATTTAAAAATATGAGAAGAATGGGAATAGAAAAGACAAAAATAAAAAAAATATATAACTGTTTTCTGTAGGTAGGCATATTGGTGGTGATATCAGTACCTGTGTTCAGAAACTGTTGTGTGTGTAATGTGGGACAAAGCAAATGAATAATTATGGAATATTGTAATTCAACCCTCCCATGTCCTTGAGAACGAGGAAAGGAGGAGATGCAGATATAATACAGGAGGAGGTAAGTAAAAACCCCATAGTAATAAATTTGAGTCAGGAGTTTTTGTACGAATTTATGCAGTATTTTGTGTGTGTGTCTGTATACATATGTCTATTTCCTAGCCCTGTCCACTGAAGAGACCTAGAAACAATGATCAAACAGTAGCAACGAGCATCCCTAACACCCTGAGTATAATCTTAAAATATTTCCTATTAAGAGAAACCAGGGATTTTTGCACAAATGGCTAATTTCAGAAAGGGTAATGAAAAGATTTGGAAATAGTGATGATCGCACAATGTGGTGGATGTAATTTAACGTCACTGAATTGTACACTTAAAAATGGTTGAAATGGCAAATGTTTTGTTGTATATTTTACCACAAAAAAGACTTCAAACACACTCCAAATTAAAAAATGAACAAGATACACACGTGGGTGGTGAAACTATAAAAAGAAATGATTCATATAAAAATCAGGACAGAGGCTACTTTTTGAGGGAGGGAGGCAGTGGGATCCAAACAGGGCACACGGAGTTCCTCTGACAAAGTTCTATTTCTTAACCAGGTGGTGGTTACAAGAGTGTTCACCATTCACTAAACTATAAATTTGTTTTATGTGATTTTTCTGTATCTGTGTTTCATTTTGCAATAGACAAAAAAAAACTGATTAGATGCAAGTACCTCATGATTATTTTGAAGATGAAGGAACAAGGCAAAGCAGGGCTCACTGCCTTGACCAGGTGATGGAGAAATCCTGTTTCCTACAAATTTCGAGGTTTCTACATCTTCAGCAACGACCTGTTATTTTCTGTAGGTCTAAGAAGCAGCATTTTTCTTTTGAAATAATCTCTTCTCTCAGTTCATTGAGGTTTTAAAAAAATGTGGTCCTTAAACTTTCCAGTCAATATAGATGTGTACTTTCAAATAAATTTCATAATCAGGTAGAGTCTAGCAGTCATAGATCACTGCTGGTTCTAAACACTGTAATTTGTAGGAAATACATACTTAGTTATACCTAAGGAATCTAATAAAAAGATTAACTCACACATCACACAGGAAAAAGGTAAAGTACAGAGATAGTATAGTAATAGCCCATCTAAAAAAAGCCTTCCATTCGGTTTGTTACTGAATGACTCAAATGAACAAGTTGCATCTGATATAAGGTGTCCTTTGGTGACATGCCCCTTAAGGAAAGATGCTTCTAGTCACTCTGCCTGGAGCTGCACCAGGTCCCTGATTGCTGAAAACAGCAAGTACAGTGACTCCCACAGTTGCCATGATGATGGCTATGTCTGGGCTTTTGGAAGCTCCTTTACCTGACTACAGACAAGAGGAAAAGCAGCAGCCCATGGAATTAAAAGTAGAAGGGGGTTCTGACATAGGAAAGCCTGAGGTAATGAGGTAAAATACTGACACCCAACCTAATGAGTGGTTCTAGGTTTTAACTGTGAATTCCTTCTTTCCTTTCTTCCCTCCTTCTCTCCCTTCTTCCTTCCTTCTCTCCCTCCTTCCCTTCCTCCTTCCTTCTTTCCACAAATATTCACTGAGTGTCTCCTATATCTAGGCACTGTTCTATAGGCTCTGGAATGTAGCAGTGAACAAAACAGATAAAAGTCCCTGTCTCCATAAAGCTTACATTCTAGTGGGGGCAGATAATTATCAAAACAGATAAAATGTCTGGTATGTTAGATGGTGTTAAGTGCTATGGAAAACAACCACAACAACAAAGCAGAGAGGGAGGATCAGGAGTACAAGAGTGCAAGGTGGTAATTTTAAACATGCAGGCCAGGGAAGACCTTCCTAAGAAGGTGGCATTTGAGTGAAGGCATGAAGAGGCAAGTCACAGGGGTATCTGAGGGGAGAGCTTTCAGACAGAGGGAAGAGCATGTGGAAAGGCCTGAGTAGGGAACGAGCCTGTCCTGGTCCAAGGAGCAGAAGAGGGTGGAGTGGCTGGGGTGGATAAGTAGGGGGACAGGACAGTAACAGACAAGGTCAGAGGGGCAGTGAGGGCAGTGGCTCATCTTATTGAGCCTTGAAGGACACTGAAAAAAAAAAAAAAAAAAAACAACAACCAAACCCATTGCTGTCAAGTCAATTCCGACTCATAGAGACCCTGTAGGGTTTCCAAGGCTGTAAATCTCTCTGGAAGGAGACTGCCACATCTCTCTCCTGCACAGCAGCTGGTGGTTTTGAACTGCCAACCTTTCAGTTAGCAGTCGATCGCTTTAACCACTGTGGCACCAGGGCTCCTTAGGAGTTCGAATTTTACTTTAAGTGACAAGAGAAATGAAAAGCCATTAGGTGGTTTTAAGTAGAAGAATGACAAGCTCTGGATGAACACCGATTGAATTGGGAAGGGAGTAGTAAATAAAGGCTTCCTACATGTGACAGACTCCCACACTGTAGTCATACTACTAGGACTGGCTATATAATGACAATGATGGATGGAGATCATTTTTAGGGTAGCCTAAAACATACACTGCCTACAGCAGTAAGATAATCCCCAATCCAATTTTTTCTAAAAAGAGCAACATCTGACTAAAAAAATGCCCAGTCCATTAAAACAAAAGACTATGCAGTATAAGATGCAGATAAAGGAGGAGGCAGCAAAATGGCTTCTTGCTGTCCCAGATAAATATCTATTTTTAGCTCTTGTCAGCTCTGCACAAACATAGGGAGAAAGACTCACCTCAGCCAGGGCCAGGGCGGAGAGGGGCGTGTCTTCGGCAGGTTTCACCACTACAGTACAGCCAGCTGCCAGGGCAGCCCCCACCTTCCGGGTAATCATGGCGCTGGGAAAATTCCACTGCGGTTATAGAGCAGAGGAAATATGCGAGATGAAAGACTGCCCCATCAGCCCAAAAGAAGTCAGTCAATACATTTCACTGCTCAACTGATTGGGAAAGCTTTCTCTGGCTCTTGCACAGGTGAGCACTCAGGACACCTGTCAGCTGCCAACTTGAGAAGTGTGGGAGACAAAGGCTCATAAAGACAGGAAATGTTTTCAGAACTTAATACAATACAGAATTATCTATATCCAGGGTCAGAGAACTTTTTCTGGAAAGAGTCAGTAAATATTTAAGGCTTTGGGGGACAAAGAGTCTGTCAGACCTACTCAAACTCTGTGGTTGTAGCATGAAAGCAGCCACAGATAATATGTACACGAATAAGCATGGCTGTGTTCCGATAAAATTTTATTTATGAAAACAGGCAGCAGACTGGATTTGGCCTGTGGGCCACAGTTTGATGACTCTTGAGCTACATACCTGGAGAATAAAATAGCAAAGGTGATTTTAAAAACAGCAGATGATTTACTATTTCCCTCTTTACATACACACAGACATTTTATATATATATATGTATATGTATATATATATGTATGTATACACGTACCCACAAGAACATATTTTATTTTATTATAACAAATATACAGCACTTACTCTGTGTCAGGCACTGTTCTAAGCACTTGAAAAACATAACTAATTAAATCCTCATCACAACCCAACGAGGCCAGTATTATCATCTTCACTTGCAGGTTTGGGAAAACTGAGTCCAGTTAAGTAACTTGCCCAAAGTCACACAACTAGTAAACAGTAGTTCTGAGTCCAACCTAGTCAGTCTTGACAGTAAGAAAGATGGCATCTGTAACTACTCAGCAGGGAAAGAAAAGTGGCTTTGAGACCAGCTGGCAGATACTGTAGAGAAGTTAATATGAGACCAAGTAGTAGGTAGGTCCAAGAAGGGCTGATCAATGAGAAAGTTGGGCCCTCAACAAGTATACTGCAGCCCCTTCCAGGCAGACACAATATCTTATTTCTTAGCTCATTCCACCTACAGAACCTGGCCCAATGCCTGCTGGGTAGGGACACAAATGCTTAGCTGTTGATGACAATCACACATTAAACAATCTTAGAAACTATGGCACATTAAAAAATGTGTCATGGATGAACCTTGAAAATATTACTCTGAGTGAAATAAGTCTGTCACAAAAGGACAAATACTGTATGATCCCACTTAGTTGAAATATCTAGAATAAGCAAATGTATAGAAACCAAAGTTTACTGGTGGTGTTCAGGGGTAGAATGGAGGAGGAGACGGGGAGTCACTGCTTGGGGGACACTGAGTTTCTGTTGATGATAATGAGATAATGCGGAAATGAACAGTGGTGATGATTGCACAACACGATGAATTTAATCAATGTCACTGAATTGTATGTGTAAAAAATGTTGAACTGGCAAAAGTTTTGTTATATATATTTTTACTACAATAAAACGATTTTAGAAAAGTCAGCTATGAAATTTTTTTAAAAACTGTCATATCTAAGTCTTTTAGAAAAATGATAAATACCAGAAGATCTTCCAAGAAGTGCTAGGCAACACCAGGAAAAAGCCTTTATGCCAAGTCAGAAAAGCCCTCTGGGATCACCCCACATCCGCAGGCATTGGAAAGCATGTACTCCCATTTGCTGCCACCACACCTAACATTAATTATCACAAAGGACCAGGAAACATACCTCAGTGTCCAGCAAAGGAATCAGGAAACCAAAAGCAGATGACAGAGATAACACAATGAGTACACATCTTCAATCCCATCTCCCACCCCAGGATCTTGCTGATGCTGCCACATACCGGGGTGATGACTGCGGCCACACCCACAGGCTGCTTGAGGACCAGGCTCCTCTTATCTTTCGCTGGGGTATAGATGATGTCTCCATATATGCGGCGGGCTTCCTCTGAAAACCATTCTAGGAAAAGGGCAGAGTAGAGAATTTCTCCCTGGGCCTCCTTCAGCGGCTTTCCCTAAATTAAATCAGAAAATGACACATATGTTATCTTCTAATACCAAAAATGGAATCCTTGGGTGGTGCAAATGGTTAACGCAATTGGCAGCAAAGTAAAAGGTTGGAGGTTTGAGTACAGAGTACTGAGTACAGAGGCACCTTGGAAGAAAGGCCTGGAGGTCTACTTCTGAGAAAGCAACCACTGAAAGCCCTATGGGGTATAGCTCTACTCTGACACGCATGGGGTCACCATAAGTCGAGTCGACTTGATGGCAACTGGTTTGGTTTTTGATACAAAAGCATGACTTGTGACTCTAAATTCTTCAAAACAGCAAGTAACATAGAAAAGTCTCCCATCTCCAGATGACAGCATTACAAAATTCATAGGGTCGTTAAGAGATTTCTAACTTTGACGTGAGTCTTAGAAAGCAGAAGTACAAATGATAACAGATATAAGCATGGATGTACCACCCTAAACCTCAATAAAGTTATCTGCATTCTCAATATGTTTACAAATTAGGAGGAGACACCTAGAACTGCTCTTATAATTCCTTCTCCTTGCAGTATCTTCTAAATGTTGTGACCACGGTGTAATGTACTTTATTATAGCTATGGAAGAATGAATGGCACAGTTTAAATGTACAAAAACGCCATGAAAAATTAACAAAAATAGTCACGTAGGAAAAGGTCAAAGAGCAAGATCCATACACTTCCTCCCAAAATCTATTTTCTGCATATTATTGAATAAACTAGAACATACAGATTTTCTTTTAGCAAGTCTGAGTGCTAGATTTAGTTAATTAGAAAAAATTTGTGATTGGCATGCTAATTATCTGATATCTGATTATTAGACAAGGAATTCACGTTTTCTTTAGCTACAGAACAACACTGAAGGGAGGTGCACTAAGCAAGGGGCAATGGGCAACTCCCACCTTCACCGCTAACTGTGTGGTAAAGATCAGCACGAATACAATTCCCAAAGCATGGAAACAGATCCAGTCCTCACCTTCCCACTTCTCTGTCCTTGTCGCCAGCTGTTCACATGGCACACCCTCTCCCAGCCCTACCCACACAGAGCTGGGTCAGAGCCCTCAAGTTAGACAGACAGGGTCTTTCGGCCCTCGCCACCCAGAGCTAGGTCAGAGCTTACATGTGAAAAGGACATCTTCTTCCAGACTGCCAAATAGGAAAACACCACTGGGGTCTTAAAAGCTTGCGAGGCCATCTAAGATGCATCAGTTGGTCTCAATCCACTTGGAGCAATGGAGAATGAAGAACACCAAAGACACAAGGAAAATATTAGCCCAAGAGACAAAAGGGCCACATAAACCAAAGACTCCATCAGCCTGAGACCACAAGAACTAGATGGTGTCTGGCTACCACCAGGCAATGACCATCAGGGCAATGACTACCCTGATAGGGAACACAACAGAGTCCCTGACAGAGCAGGAGAAAAATGTGGAGCAGAACTCAAATTCACGTAAAAAGACCAGATAACGGTCTGACTGAGACTAGAGGAACCCCTGAAGCCATGGCCCTCGGACGCTCTGTTAACCCAGAACTAAAACCATTCCTGAAGCCTACTCTTCAGATAAAGTTTAGACTGGACTATAAAACATAAAATACTACTTGTGAAGAGTGTGCTTCTTAGTTCAGGCAGATACACAAGACCAAATGGGCGACTCCTGTCCAGAGGGAGGATGAGAAGGCAAGACAGGAGCTTGCTGGATGGACATGGGAAACCTGGTGTGGAAAGGGGGAGTGTGCTGTCACATTATAGGGATTGCAACCAATGTCACATAGTACGTGTATAAATTTTTGTATGAGAAATTAACTCGAGCTATAAACTTTCATATAAAGCATAATTAAAAAAAAAAAAAAAAAGGCAGATGCTAGCCCCGACTCACTGCCCCTGTGGGGTCATTAATTTGCTGGAACAACTCAGAGAATCTCACGGTGAGTATACTAAACTTATGACTACAGATTTACTTAAACCAAAAAGGATACAAACAAAGAGACACAGAGGGTGAGATCTGGAAGGGGTCACAGCATGGAGCTTCCATGTGTCAAAGAGGGACATACTACCCCCTCCCGTGCATGGTAACAACAGGAAGCTCCATCTGAGCCTCAGGGATCAGGGCTCTTATCAGCCTCACCACATGGCCATGATACATTACATCATGCCTCTTGAGGCTTAGTTAGCATCAGGCCTCCAGGTGGTCCCTTATGATCTGGTCAGCCCCCACTCAATTGGCCTCAGGTGTTAGTATGGCTAGAGAGAACCAAGAACCTCAAGGCCTAACTGCTTTTGACAAGGTGATTCCACATCTTGCAGGAAGTTAAAGGATTTCTCAAACTTCAGGCTAAGAATCCCTGACCAGTTTCTTAGGGTAGCAAACCAGGCCCCTGCACTTACATTTTCAGCTGTGATTATCTTGGCAAGGTCTTCCTTATTTTTTATCATTAAATCATACCATTTCCGAAGTAATGAACTCCTCTCCTGAAAAAGAAATGAAAAGGTAAAAAAAAAAAAAAAATGAAATGCCAAGTGTAACACACTATTAAATAACCTTCAGTTTCCTAAAATACTAGTTGCATGGACTCATTCTGGGGGGAAATGCATTGGTACTTCTTTGATAAATAAAAACAAAGATCCAATTTCAAGTTGGATCTATAGGCATGTTAGTTGCTGTCAAGTTGGCTCTGACTCATAGCGACCCCATGTGTGTCAGAGTAGAACTGTGCTCCACAGGGTTTTCACTGGCTGAGTTTTTGAAAGCAGGTCACCAGGCCTTTCTTCCGAGGCACCTCTGGGTGGACTCAAACCATCAACCTTTTGGCTAGCAGCCGAACAGGTTATCTCTATGCAGCACCCAGGGACTCCTATAGGCATGTACCAGGCCATAAATCATAGAAGCTATTTTTATGGTAATATGAATAACTTTAATCTCACCACAAAGATACAGTTCTGTATTTTAATGACTGCCAGCCTCAATGTGCAAACCTGGCTTATCCTTCTGACACTCTAACCCGTTCAGCAGGTCTAGCGATTTTAATTATTTTCTTATTCCACTGGTGAACAAAGAGCCTGAGGATGTGTAAACACCACTAGCAGTCCTTCCTCAGCTTGTTTCCCTTCCCTATTTTGGACAGGCTAACAACCTGTGTTTTCTTGCCTCTCAAGGGTGTTGCTGAAGAATTATCTTTGGGGAAGGGAAGGACAACACACACTACAGGAAAGTCAGCACAACTGGACTAAATCAAAGCTAAGAAGGTTCCTGAAAACAACCAAACACTTCGAAGGACAGAGTAGCAACAGTGGGGGTCTGGGGACCATGCTTTCAGGGGACATCTAGGTCAACTGGCATAACAAAGTTTATTAAGAAAACATTCTGCATCCCACTTTGGTGAGTGGCATCTGGGGTATTAAAAGCTACTGATAGGTCATCTAAGATGCATCAATTGGTCCCAACCCACCTGGAGCAAAAGACAATCAAGGACACCAAAGACACAAGGAAAGTATTATAGCCCAAGAGACAGGAAGGGCCACATAAACCAGCAACTTCACCAGCCTAACCACGAGAAGAACTAGATGGTGCCCAGCTACCACCAATGGCTGCCCTGACAGGGAACACAACACAGTCCCCGATGGAGCAGGAGAAAAGTGGGATGCAGAACTGAAATTCTAATAAAAAGACCAGACTTAATGGTTTGATTGAGACTAGAGGGACCCCAGAAGACATGGCCCCCAGACTTTCTGTTAGCACAAAACTAAAACCATTCCCAGAGCCAACCCTTCAGATGAAGATTAGACTGGACTATAAGACATACAATGATACTTGTGAAGAGTGCGCTTCTTAGCTCAAGTAGATACATGAGTCTAAGTAGGCAGCTCCTGTCTGGAGGCGAGATGAGAAGGCAGAAAGGGACACGAGCTGGTTGAATGGACACAGGAAATCCAGGATGGAAAGGAGGAGTGTGCTGTCATGGAATGGAGAGAGCAACGAGGATCACATAGCACTGTGTGTGTAAAGTTTTGTATGAGAAACGCACTTGAACTCTAAACTTTCATTTAAAGCACAATTTAAAAAAAAAACAGTAGGCATGCTCCTAACTCAGGTCTTTTGCTCTAGCTGAATTCCTTCATGTCCTTTGGTCTTTGTATCTCATGTCTTCAATGAGGCCTACCATGACATTATTTATATCTTTTTTTTAATGTATACTGTGAAATTCACATAAAATTAACCTTTTAAAGTGAACAATTTAGTGACATTTAGTACATTCACAGTATTGTACAACCACCATCTCTATCGATATAGTCCTAAAACATTTTCATCAAATGGGGCCAAAAAGAAGCCCCATGTCCATTAAGCAGTTAACCTCTGTTCCCAATTCACTGTGTCTATGAATTTACCTATTCTGGAAATCTCAGACAAATGGAATCATACAATATGTGGCCTTTTGTGTCTGGCTTCTTTCACTTAGCCGGTTTTCCAGGTTCATCCACATTGTAGCACTTCGTTCCTTTTTATGACTGAATAATGTCCCATTGTATCTATATACCATAATTTGTTTATCCATTCATCCATTGATCTATATTTGGGTTGTTTCTACTTTTAAGCTATTGTGAATAGTGCTGCTATGAACGTTTGTGTACAAGTATTTGTTTGAATCCCTGCGTTCAATTCTTTTGGGAATATACCTAGGAGTAGAATTGCTAGATCATACAGTAATTCTATGTTTCATTTTTTGAGGAATTGCCAAACTGTTTTCTACAGTGGCTGCACCAATTTGCATTCCCACCAGCAATGGATGAGGGATCCAATTTCTCCCCATCTGTACAACACCTGTTGTTTTCCTTTGTTTTGTTATAGTCATCCTAGTGGGTGTGAAGTGCTATCTCATTGTGGTTTTGATTTGCTGTCTTAGTTATCTACTGTTGCTATAATAGGAACAGCACAAGTGGATGGCTTTAACTAACAGAAATTTATTTTCTCACAGTTTAGGATGCCAGAAGCCCAAACTTAGGGTGCCAGCTCTAGGAGAAGGCTTTATCTCTCTGTGGGCTCTGGAGGAAGGTCCTTGTCTTTTTTGAGCTTCTGCTCCTAGGCAATCTTCATGTGGATTGTTCTCTCTCTTGTCCATCTCTGCTCTGCTCCCTTGTTTAATTGCTTTTATATCTCAAAAGGGATTGACTAAAAATATACCCTACACTAATCCTGTCTCATTAATGTTTAACAAAGACAGCCCATTCCCAAATGGGATTATAACCACAGGTATAGAGGTTGGGATTTACAACACATATTTTTGGGGGATATAATTCAATCTATAACATTTGCATTTCCCTGAAGACTAGTCATGTTGAGCATCTCTTCATGTGCTTACTGCCCATTTGAATATCCTTTTTGGAAAACTGACTATTCAAGACCTTTGCTATACTGCATGTTGGCCTTCCCTCTGGCTCACAATGCCCTTTACCCTGCTCTCCTTTTTTCTCTCATAGCATTCATCACTTCTAACACACTTATTTACTTGTATGTTTATTGCTTAACCTCTGTTATGAACTGAACTGTGTCCCCCTAAAACGTGTGTCAATTTGGCTAGGCCATGATTCCCAGTATTGTGTGGTTGTCCACCATTTTGTGATCTGATGCGATTATCCTATGTGTTATAAATCCTAACCTCTATGATATTAATGAGGCAGCATTAGAGACAGTTATATTAATGAGGCAGGACTCAATCTACAGGATTAGGTTGTATTTTGAGTCAATTTCTTTTGAGATATAAAAGAAAGAATCAAGCAGAGAGGAGAGGGACCTCATACCACCAAGAAAGAAGTGCCAGGAGCAGAGCATGTCCTTTGGACCCAGGGTCCCTGCACTGAGAAGCTCCTCGACCAGGGGAAGATTGATGAAAAAGGACCTTTCCCCAGAGCCAACAGAGAGAGAAAGGCTTCCCCAGGAGCTGGTGCCCTGAATTCAGACTTCTAGCCTCCTACACTGTGAGAGAATAAATTTCTGTTGGTTAAAGCCATCCACTTGTGCTATTTCTGTTATAGCAGCAGTAGATGACTAAGACAACCTCCAACTACCCCCTCATGTGAGCTCCACAAGGGCAGGAATTTTTGTTTTGGTTTTGTTAACTGATATATCTATCCCAGCACCTCCAACACTGCATAGCATATAGCAGGCCCTCAGTAAATAATCTGATATTGGGCTCTCTGGTACTTGGACTAATTGCTATACATATATCTTCAGAGGGAGAACTCTGAAACATGGAGAAAATGATTTCACTGAGCTGGCTTTAACTCTCAATTTCAAGGATGAGATGAACATTAGGGGTTATAAGTTGGAATCAACTCAACGCCAGTGGGTTTAGTTTTTTGGATAGACTTAATACTCTGTGTGTGCTATAATAAAAGGAGAAGAAAACCTCTTAAGTTGTTTTCTTCTTACTCACTTCCCATCTCACCCCTTCACTTCAATTCTCCAGTGTTCTCTAAGCCAACAAATACCAGCACCTATGGGTGGCACAAACGGTTAAGTAATAACCCAAAGGTTCAGACATACCCAGAGGCGCCTTGGAAGAAAGGTCTGGACCTGGTGATCTGCTTCCAACAGGTCACAGCCTTGAAAATCCTACGGAGAGCAGTTCTACTCTGCACACATGGGGTAGCCATGAGTACCAATGGACTCTACAGTATCTGGTAGAGTCCATTTGATTATCCAAAACCCAAACCAAACCCATTGCCAGGGAGTCCATTCTGACTCATAGCAACTTCTATAGGACAGAGCAGAACTGCCTCACAGGGTTTCAAGGCTGAAAGCTTTTTGGAAGCAGACTGCCACATCTTTTTCCCATTGGGCAGTTGGTAGGCTCGAACCTCTGACCTTTAGGTTAGCAGCCCAGTGATTAACCCCTGTGCCACCAGGGCTCCTTTTCTGGTTATCCATTCATGTGGAAAACCAGGAGTATCATCTTGGACACGTATCTCCTCCCTTCCCTCCATAGCCAAACACAAAGCCCGACTGTTTCTACAGTTATCTATTCCTAATTCCACTACTTCAGCCCAGGGCATTACCAGCTGTTTCCTGGACCACCACAGCAGCTTCCTGCGTGGTCTCCTTGCAACAGGGGAGGTATTTGAGAACCACAGGTGCCCTCTCACCTTCCCTGACCGCCTCCCCTCACATAACATGGTCAGGCCTCATCTACTTGTTCACTGTAACACTCAGCTCACTTGTAATTACGTGCTCGTGTTGTCTCCCCGACTGGACAGTAAGCTTCATGAAGCTTGAGGGGAGAGGCCGTGTCCCTAGCGCGTGGCACAAAGCCGAGGCTCCAAATGTATTTGTTGGTTGACTCCTTTCCTGTTTCCGCGACTTCCCGCATTTTGTACCCCCGGGGAATTGGGGAGAAAGAGAAGTGAAGCGGCTGGTTTTACTTTGGGGGCAAAGCCCCCTCTGCTCCCCGGCCAGCCCTGCCCCTTGCACCCCGTGCGCTCTCACCTTGGCCGAGACCTCCCTCCAGCTGCAGAAAGCCTCGTAGGCGGCGCGCACGGCGGCGCGGGCCTCGGGCGCTCCGCAGTCGGCCACTTTGCCTAGCTCGGCGCCGCTGGCTGGGTCGTGCACCGGGAAGATAGCGCGGGCTGGGAGCCAGCGTCCGCCCACGAAGCCATCGGTGCGCAGCAGCGCCGGGGGGAGGCCCGCCAGGCCCTGGGCATAGCCGCGGAGCAGGGCCAGGCCCGGCTTGGGCTGCGTAGAGAGTCCCAGGTAGCCGGCGCAGGGACAGGGACCGCGGCCGGGAGGCACCAGCGAGAGGCGCTGGGCCCCGCAGCCCCGCAGCTGAAAGCAGGTCGCCATGGCCGGAGCCCAGGCCGTGGCGGCAGGAAACAGGCAAGCGCGCGCGCGCACGCGAGCGCAGGGACCGCGGGGCCGCTGGAGGAGCGAGGCGGTGGCAGGGACCGTAGGGGGCAGGCGAGGACACCCTCTGAAGGTTGCCGAGACTCGGGAGCAACGCCCTCTCCCGCGTCCTTCTTGCTGCACTGCAGGGCCAGACTAGACCTTGCCCTGAGCATAGTGGGGCGACCTTTCACCGCGAAGTGCTGGGAGAGGGGCTGAGGAATGCTCGCCGGAAGATGCACCTGCGAACCGTTGTCACCTATTCCCCTCACCCGTGCTCATTTGTCTGTAACTATTCATTAGCCCCCAACCTCAGGGAAAGAAGATTATTTGCGAGTGGGAAACCTGGCCCCCAAATCCGACATCTCCCCCGCCAAAGGAATCTGTTCGGTCCATAGATGGGCTTGCTCTTGGCGCGACTGCCAAGTGCATGATCACCTTTCTCCATCGCTGCAGCTGCAGGATTTGGGGTGGAGGTTCTCCGCGTTCTGCTACCAGGAAGTTTTTCTGGGTGTGCGTCTAGGTATTCCTTCCAATAATTGGGAGCAGGGGTGCTCCAGATAACGTAACAGCGGGTTTTGGAGACGAACAGACTTGGATCCACAGTCACAATCTGTTGCCGACAAGCTGTGTGACCTTAGGCATATTACATAACCTCAGCCCTCTCATTTGTAAAATACAATGCCTACTCATAGGTTTGTTCTGAAATAACGAGGTAGTGTAAGTAATGCCTAATGCAGTTAGTACATTAAATTCAGTATAATGTTCAAAGTCATCTTAGTTGCCCTGGATCAAGCCACCAATACGATTAAAAGTTAGGCTGCCAACTAGTAAATGACCCCATTTGTCTAAGTGAATTAGTCAAGGTATAGGATTGGACATACTAATGTCATTTTATTCGGTCTGTATGCTGAGCAAATAATCCGAGAAACTGGATTATGAAGAACACAGCATCAGGATTGGAGGAAGACTCATTAACAACCAGCAATATGCATATGACAGGACCTCGTGTGCTGAAAGTGAAAAGGACTTGAAGCAGTTACTGATGAAGATCAACGACCATAGCCTTCAGTATGGATTACACTTCGGCATAAAGAAAACAAAAATCCTCACAACTGGGACCAATAAGCAACATCATGATAAATGGAGAACAGACTGAAGTTGTTAAAGATTTCATTTTCCTTGGATCCACAATCAATGCCCATGGAAGCAGCAGTCAAGAAATCAAACAACGTATAGCACTGAGCAAATGTGCTGCAAAAGACCTCTTTAAAGTGTTAAAAAGCGAAGGTGTCACTTTGAGGACTAAGGTGCACCTGACTGAAGCCATGATATTTTCAATTGCCTCATATGCATATGAAAGCTGGACAATGAATGAGGAAGACAGAAGAAGAATTGATGCTTTTGAATTATGGCATTGGTGAAGAATATTGAATATACCCTGGACTGCCAGAAGAACGAATAAATTTGTCTTGGAAGAAGTACAGCCAGCATGCTACTTAGCAGTGAGGATAGCGAGATTTCATCTCACACACTTTGAACATGTTCACATGCTTGGTAAAGTAGAGTGTCAGAGAAAAAGAGAAAGACCCTCAATGAGATGGATTGACATAGTGGCTGCAACAATGGGCTCAAACATAGCAACGATTGTGAGGACGGTGCAGGATGGGGCAATGTTTTGTTCTGTTGTACATAGGGTCGCTATGGGTTGGAAATGACTCGACAGCCCCAAACAACAACATCCCTTTAAACATCATTCTTCATCTAGTCAAAAGTTAGACTTGTCCTAAAACTCTGAAACAGTAAGGAAACTTGAACCTTAATGAAGATGAAAATTAAAATAGTAGACCTATGTTCAGCGTTAAGGAGCCCTGGTGGTGCAGGGGTTAAAGCACTTGGCTACTAACCAAAAGGTGTGCAGTTAGAACCTACCAGCTGCTCTGTGGGAGAAAGATGTGGCAGTCTGCTTCCGTAAAGATCACAGCCTTGGATACCCTATGGGGCAGTTCTACTCTGTCCTATAGGGTTGCTATAAGTTGGAATTAACTCCACAGCAACAGGTTTGGTTTGGTAGTCTGAACGTGAAGTCCCTGGGTGGTGCAAACTTTACTTGCTCGGCTGCTGACCAAAAGATTGGAGGTTCAAGTCCACCCAGAGGTACCTCAGAAGAAAGCCCTGATGATCTACTTCTGAAAAATCAGGTATTGAAAACCCCGTGGAGCACAATTGTGCTCTGACACCCATGGGGTTGCGATGAGTCGGAATCCACTCAAGGACAACTAGTTTTTTTAGTCTCAATGTACTTCCCCATTTTGATTCCTATGTCATTGAGAGCCTCTTACTAGCTTTTTTGGAGCCTGTGGAATGTTCACCCTTTTCTAGGGCATTGGATTCTTAAAAATTGGAAAATGCCAAGTCAGTAATTTAAATATTGATTTTGTTTTGCTGAGTCAGAGCCATTCATTCTTGACTCAGACATATCTGGCAGAAGTGATAACAGCAGAGTTTAATCTTGTGTTTGTGGATTCACCTTTTCATTCTATACTTTGTTGAAGGAATTGGGGAGAGAGAGGGAGTGTATATCCTCAAAGGGAGGCTGCCAGTTTATTATCTCACTTGGACCTGGGGAGCTGGCACGTTTACGTCTGCTGCCTGCAGAGGGAGCACTACTAAGAGCTGATTTCCATCAGTTTGGGAAACTAAGTTCAGTTGAGGAAACTGAGGCCTAGAAAGGTGAAGTCAACTGTGGCTCTCAAAGTGGGAACAATTCCCTCCTGACTCCTGTCTTACTTCTAAGCTATCCTGATGCCCCTCATAGCTCACTGAGGCCTACAAGGACAAGACCCCAGGCAATAAGGACCTCTTCCCTCCTTTCTCCTTACAAAAAAAACAAAACAAAACCCATTGCCGTCAGGTCGATTCCGACTCATAGCAACCCGGTAAGACAGAGTAGAACTGTCCCATAGGATTTCCAAGGAGCGGGTGGTGGATTTGAACTGCCGACCTTTTGATTAGCAGCTGTAGCTCTTAACCACTAGCCACCAGGGTTTCCACTTGCCCTTATCCTGGGCACCTCCACCTTCCAATTCCCTCCTTTCCCATCCTCTCTTCTATTTGCTATAATGACACCATGATGACAGCAGCATTTTAGACTTGGAAGAAATGACCTGAAATTATATGCTTTATCTCAGAAGTTTCTAGACGTGAAAATTGTATCTCATTTATCTGTGCAAGGAGACCTACCTTCAGTTAAAAAGCCTCACCCAATTTTGCTTTATCCAAAAAAACCCCAGAAAACCAAACCCATTGCTGTTGAGTTGATTCCAATTTATAGTAACCCTATAGAACAGAATAGAACTGCCCCACAGGGTTTCTAAGGAGCAGCTGGTGGATTTGAACTACTGACCTTTTGGTTAGCAGCCTGAGCTCTTAACCACTGTGCGACCAGGACTTCTATATATGCATATCTAAATTGTTATGAAAGATGTATTGTTGAATACCTGAGTGTAAAGGAAATTTTCTTAATTATTGTTGAGTTCAGTAAGGAAGATACTTAATAGAGACCTGTGGTGAATCTTTGGGAAAAGGGAAAAATGTTTTTGAATGATAATAGTTGTTGGGAGGTGGAAACCCCAGGTTCTGCTTGGCATGACTTGTTACAGCCAATAAACAAGAGGCGAGATCAGAAAGACGACTTTATTTTGCTGCACAAGGGAATGAGCAATCACAGCTGCTGCTTCCAAGACTGCTTGCAGGCAGCTTGGAGAGGTGGGCTTTTAGAGAGCAGACAAGGAAATGCAAATTCATCATGAATACTGCGGATTGACCTTCACACAGGCACTCAGAGCTTGGGGATGACTATGGATTTTCTCTAGAGAAGGGTTCGATTCTCGATTCTCCGGGATGGAGGAAGGGGTCGATTTTCCTTCATTAGCATGTTAAGTCTCCACTCAGAGGTGGGGTGCTTATATGTATTTTTCACTTAATGAGCTGACAGGTTACTTGAAATGTTAAGGTGATGTAGAAAACCTGTTAAAATCAGTTGAGGCCTGCTATGGCTGTTCTGTGGTTATCTTGTCAAGGACAATTTCAGAAGAATGTGCAGCCTATTCTGCTCGATGTAGGAGGATAAGCCAGAGCAGGTGTCTCTCAGAAGGGCTGGGCTCTGAGGCTGCCTGCATCACAGTCAGCAGGCATTGAAACTTATTATATACCAGGTTCTGGTCTAAGCATTTTGTATTTGATCCTCACAACAACCTCATAAGGTGGATACTATTATTATCTCTATTTTTATAGATAAGGAAACTGAGGCATAGAGATTTTTAGTAACTTGCCCAAGGTCATACAGATAGAAGGTAGCAGAATTGGGATCCAAATGAAGGCTATCTGGCTCCAAAGCCCATATTCCTACTCACTTGTTCCTTAATGTAACTGCATATTAACGTCTCAACTTTTGTCTGTATTTCCAGAAGAGCTCTAAATGATAGAATCATACTACCTCATTTGTAACAAAGCCACCTGGATTAGGAAAGGGGGTGTGGTATGGAAAGAAAAATATTTCTATACATTTATGATTTGTTGGATAGTTTTCACTGTAATCCACACAATATTGTGAGCTATATTTTAACGTTTGTTTAAAACTCCTATCTCTCCTATCTCACAGTGACAGAAGTACTATAAACTTCATAAAAATTCTAGTAATATTGTCATATAAAGCCCATACTCATAACCATTGCGCAAGTAACTCCCTTCTCTTCTGACTGTTTTATTATGCTTATATCTTTTATATTAGATATTCTTAAACCAATGAAATTATGTCACTGTGCACCTTAAACACAAAAATATATAATGAAAAATTCAGGGTTAGTATTGCTTAGCTACTGAGCCTGTTTCCTTTCATGGTGCTTTTGGATGGATTGGTTTTATTTAAATATGGTTAGGTATTTGCAAGCAACATCATTTTCTTCCTTGCTGACCCTTTGCAACTCTGTTACTCTTGCCACTGATTGACTACTCTTGGAAGTTTTGAGCGTACCAAAGCCCCAAGATGCAACTGCCACCACCTCACCCACAGACTTTAGAAGCCCAGGGTGAGAAAGAAGCAAATTTAAAGCCTTGGTGGCACAGTGGTTAAGAGCTACTGCTGCTAACCAAAAGATCTGCAGTTCAAATCCACCAACTGCTCTTCAGAACCCTCTGGGGCAGTTCTACTCCGGCCTATAGGGCCGCTGTGAGTTGGAATCGACTCAGTGGCAATGGGTTTGGTTTGGTTTGGTTTTATGATGGACGTAGGGGCATAGAAACCTGCACACACTGTGTGGATATTGGGGGCTGGGGGATGTCAGGGAGGGCACACTGTCTAGGGGACAACTGGCTCCTCAGCTCCAGCTCATTGCCATGTCACATGGGAACGTTGGTTCATGAAGCTAGTTCTTGTGTTTTTTAAAGAGAAGCTATAATCTAGATTTCTTTGTGAATTTTCCCATTTAAAAAACGTTGCCCTAATTTTATAAAACACCCTGGTTAGTCAAACAATCTTGTTTGATTATGACCTCTGGCCTCTAAGTAGTCAGAAGCAACTCATGGCCTCAGGGTTGGGGGAAGGCTGCAGCATTCCTTACCTGGGTCTTTGCAGGTGGCTGAGTTAAGGTTACAGAGGAAACTCTTGGCAGACAACTGATGGTCTCAAACCATCTCATCTTCTCTTATTCATCTCTTCCATTTGGCTAACCTGAGAACAAATACCATTTTCTACCACCTAGGTGGCACCAACGTTTGTGCTCAACTACTAACCTACAGGTTGGTGGTTCAAGCCTACCCAGCGATACCATGGAAGAAAGGCCTGGCAATCTGCTTCCACAAAGATTGCAGCCAAGAAAACCCTATGGAGGAGCAGTTCTACTTGGTAACACGGGGTTGCTATGAGTCAGATTACACTAGAAGGCAACAAGTTTTTTTCTTGCTTTTAATGAAAGAAAAGAGATTATGCTTTTAATTAGATGCATAATTTGAGCTTTCAGAGCACCATCATTTCCATGAAGAGATTAATCTGATTATTCCTGTGGATTAAGTGCTATTGATGGGATAGTTTATAACAGGTATATTCTGAGCCTAACATTTTCCAAACCTTCACTTCTTGGCTCTAAATCTGCCCCCAAGTGGAGTCAGCGTCTTTGCTTGGGCTGCAGGAATCTGCCCATACAGCAGGCTCCAGATAAGGCCTATAAGAACAACCAGAGGTAGGCAGGCCAGGTGTGGTTGCTTTTGTGTAATCCCAAACTAGTGTCAGTATCTGTTGCCAAATACTGAAAGAGGAGCTGGTTTCAGTTCATCACCATCAAACCCGTTCCAGCATTTGTGGCTCCAGAGGCTGAGTAAGCAGGGCAACCTGATAAATGCGTGGAAAGGATGTATGAGCCATCAGCCCTCATAAGGTGAGATGATTGAACATAGTGACTATCGATCTAGACAGATGAGTCTCTTTAGAAAGCAAAAAATATCTGGAGACAACCTGGCTTGTGTCTGCATACAAATTTCATGTTAAAATGAAATTCAGAGGAAACCTCAGTCAGAAAATGGCAATGTGTTTTAGATTTCAGTTTGTCACTTTTTTTTTTCTTTCCCCAAAATGGACAGGGTTGGTTTGGCATTGTAGTGTAGCTAAATAGTAGTTGGACAGTTGACTTCATTGGAAAGTAATATTATTTGAAAATGAGACTCGGTTACCAGTGTCAGTGTTCTGCTCAGAGAGAAAGCAGTGGGTCTCTGCTGGCAATGTGTTTCAGATTTTAGTTTATTGCTTCCCTCCTCCACCCCCACCAAGATGGACAGAGTTTATTTGCTGTTCTGGTAAAGCTAAACAGTAGTTGGACAGTTGACTTCATTGGAAAACAATATTATTGGGAAATGAGTCTCCATTTCCTGTGTCAGTGATCTGCTTAGAGAAAAAGCAGTGGCTCTCTGCTGGGATTTCAGAGTCCCTGTGCTGCCGAAGCCCCCAGCATTTCCCAAATCCCCAGTGGAGCTGTGAATAATGAGAGCATGTCTGCTTTTAGGTTCTGGTCCAGCCTGCTGGTTTTGCTGGGGTATCTCTGCCATGGAGGTTCATCATGTGGCATTTCAACACACATAGAAATAGGTAAGTGCTGGTGACTTGTCATGCTACTGAAAGGACCATAAATGTGCCAAAAGAAATTGAGGGAGAGATTTAAAGTTCGTTTGCCCCATGTCTTGATACAATTTTCCTCTTCTGTACTGAGTAGCCTGATAGGGGAGAGGAGAAAGCTGTGATTGGAGTCATCCAGGGATGGGGACTGTCCAGGTGAGTTCATTGGTGGGGGGCAGGTAAGCAAGAGAGTGGATGCCTCCCCGGGTGTTTCTTTGGGTGGGTAAATAGTGAGAGGCTAGATAAACTAGAGACTGCAGTGAGGCAGAACTGATAGAATGGGAGAGGAGAAAGATGGGTGGAATGTTGTAAGCGGTTGTTGTTAGTTGCCATCGAATTGGTTCGGACTCATGGCCATCCCATGTGCTCCATAGGGTTTTCAAGGCTGTGACCTTTCAGAAGCAGATTGCCAGGCCTTTCTTCTGAGGTGCCTCTGGGTGGGTTCGAGCTGCTAACCTTTTGGCTAGTAGTGGAGCACTTAACCATTTGTGCCATCCAGGGACTCCAAATGTTGTAGGAGTGAGGAATTTTTTGTAGTTTTATATGTCTGAGGGACAGACATTTCCAAGTATATGAAAAAGGCTATGTGTGGCTGTGGGTCCCCTGAGTTAAGTGACTTTAAAGGTGGTTGGCTTCAGGGAGGTTAAGAAGTAATGCATAAGGGTGTTTGAATGGTCATCTCCATTGACATTAGAGGTGCCCAGAATGATGGCAGGAGTTGAGGAGAAGAGGGGTACTGCGAGCTGGTGCCAACAACCCATGGCAAAGGCAGAGCGACCTGGATATACGTAGGTGTGACATAAAGATTATGGCTCTTGTAACAAAGTGCATTTGTAATATTTTAACATGTGGGAAGTATAAGCCCATTTGCAATATAATTACATACGATTGCATTCTACAGCAATTTTCAGATTAATTTCAGATGTACCTGATATTCTGGGTTTCCTTTAGTTTAGATAAAAACAGTAATGATAGTTTGTAGTTATACCACATCTAGGAGTTACACAGCAGAACAAGATTAAAAATAAAATAGGGAAACTTATCAGGCAAAATAGACACAGGTATTGAGCTACAGTAGGCAAGAACCTTATGATCATAGACTTTTATGACTTGAAGAGATGCTAAAGGATATTGAGTCCAGTTTCTTAATTTTACAGATGAGGCAACTGATCCCAGAGAGGTCTTTTCCAGAGCTTCACAGCTAACTTGTTAGTGGCAGGTCTAGAATTACATGTCCTGACAGCTAGTCCTGTGTTCTTTCCGTTAAACATTTATTGCTAAAAGGGAGGCAGAAGATACTGGGAAAGAGAATCCGACCTAGGTTCTAATACCAGCTCTGCTGTAAACTAGATGTGTGATGCTGGGAAAGTCACTTTACTCCCATAAAACAAGGGAGTTGAACTTCTTAAAAAATTTTACAGTGTCTTCCAATTCTAACATCTGTGAAATTACTAAAATCTGTTCTGAAGTAGAATAAGCATAAATGGAAACATTCCACTTTTTAAGCCTTTGAGTTTAAAGATTTAAATGACAGATGAAATATAAAATTTTTAATAAAATCAGATAATTACCTTTCTGTAGCAGATGCCAAACAAAGGTCCTAACAGACATTTAAAGAGTAAAATATATATTGATTCGAACATAATTGAAAGCAATTCCTGAAACAGGATCTGCACAAATTTTGAGAATTGCTTACATAAAAGGAGACTAAAACGCCAAAGTTTACTTAACTAATAACTTAGATGATTTTATAAATATCTTGATTGTTCCCTTTTTCACTTCTTATACAGGACCTAAGTGGAAGGTTTATATTTATGTAAGCTAGTTAATTATAACAGGCCTCATTCAGTGGTTTTGGTTGATAAATGAGTTTATTGACTTTCTATATGCAGGTTATTTGTGTCGGTGTGGACTTGTCTTTTATGGTATTAATGCTTCTAATATGTTGTTGTTGTGGTGTGCTGTCGGGTCAATTCTGACTCATGTCGACCCTACAGGATAGAGTAGAACTGCCCCATAGAGTTTCCTAGGCTATAATCTTTACTGGAACAGGTCGCCAGGTCTTTTTTCCTGCGGAGCTGCTTGTGGGTTAGAACCGCCAGCCTTTCAGTTAGTAGCTCAGTGCTTAACCATTGCACTACCAGGGCTCTTTGCTTAGAACATAGTAGTGGCTACATGCTTTTTTTTTCTTTTTTTTTTGGAGCCCTGGTGGTGCAGTGGTTAAGAGCTCAGGCTGCTAACCTAAAGGTCAGTAATTCGAATCCACCAGCTGCTCCTTGGAAACACCATAAGGCAGTTCTACTCTGTCCTGTAGGGTCGCTATGAGTTGGAACCGACTCAACAGCAACAAGTTTTATATACTTTTTTGTTGTATGAATAAAAAAACAAAATTAGATGCAATTCACAATAAAAATAAGGTATCACTTTTGCATATCTCTTCACAAAGAATGTTAGTCTTCCTATTGATTCTAAGAAGATTCGGGGTGTGGGTGTGGATGAGGGTGTGTATGTATTTATGTGTGTGTGTATGTAGGTGGAGTAGATGACCTGAGGTTTTTTTGTCCTTCCAAATGGTCCAATGATGAAAGAACATTTGAGGATCACTGACGAATCCGTGGTTTAGGCCCTTAATCATATTTCCTACTTAGGTTTATCTACCTTAGTAGGTTGTTCTGAGACAAAATATGATGATGGAGAATTCTGTTTACTAAGATCCTACCATGTATCAACCATTGTGCTTGTCACTTAGCATTAATTTTCTATGATTCTCTCAACAAACCTGTAAGGTGGGTGTTATTTACCTAACTTCACATAAGTGGGAACTGAGCCTAGAGAGGTTAAATAACTTACCCACAGTCATAGGGCTAGTTAAGCAGGAATGTAAAAACCACCATGCAAATTTGATTTGTATTATAATAATATAAATATTGTATGAATTTAATTATGCGTAATGAAGATTTTAAATGAGTACAAACTTAATTTCCATTTCCTATTTCTTTGATAGTTACTACCACTGAATTAAATATTTTTCTTGTCAAATGATCTCTAGTAAGTTCCATTTTCAGTTACATTTGAACTTAATTGATTTATGTATTTATTTTTCTCAGGACACAGAGCTCTGGAGTTTCTCAGTCTTCAAGGTGGGACTGTTAACTACAAAGAGGTACAAAGCTTGATTTTTCTTTTATTCCTTGTGCATTAACTTTCTTCAGTAGTACCAAACAAAGATCCTAAAAGATATTTAAACTATTTAAACAATAATTTTAAGAGTTATTTTTATGTCTCTACAAAACATTAATATTTTAGATTAAAAATGTATGTTTTGGAGTATGGCTTACCTCTAAGTACTACTTGAACATTATATATGGATATATATATATGTTGTTAGGTTGTTAGGTGCTGTTGAGTTGGTTCTGACTCATAGCGACCGTATGTACAAGAACTAAACACTGCCCGTCCCTGCACCAGCCTCACAATCATTGTGATGCTTGAGCCCATTGTTGCAGCCACTGTGTCAATCCATCTCATTGAGGGTCTTCCGCTTTTTTGATGACCCTCTACTTTACCAAGCATGATGTCATTCTTTAGGGACTGGTCCCTCTTGATAACGTGTCCAAACTATGCGAGATGAAGTCTTGCCATCCTTGCTTCTAAGGACCATTCTGGCCGTACTTCTTCCAAGACAGATTTGTTTGTTCTCTGGCAGTCCATGGTATGTTCAGTATTCTTCACCAACAGCAGAATTCAAAGGCATATATATACTATATTTTTATTTTTATACATATAATAATGCACACTTTCTATGTTTGTTTGCCAACCACACCCTCCCCAGTGAGGTATTTTTGTAACATGCTATCCTAATATGTTATATATTATGTAACTGTTACTAATAATTTAAAATAATATTTTGAAATGAGTTTTAAGAATTATGTCTTTCTTGTTTTTATAAAGAGAGATCATATCTGAGATGAGTATTTATTTTCTACTTCTTGTCTCTTTGTGTTGTATAAAATTGCATCACCATGAGGAGAAGGAAGAATTTATTCAGAAGTATGCATTGGGATGTTCCTTCCGATATCTCCTCCTACTGTATTCCTGTTAGAACTGTATGATGGCTCACCTCTACCCATTCTCAAACTAGTTTAACCCATTCTGACCCTATGCACTATTTTTAGCTCTATAGCTAAATATTACTTGTGACAAAGATGATTGTTAAATACTTACATTTGATAAAATTGGTTAGTATTCTCTCATATCAGAATTGGATCAAATTATTACCAATAAGTATTTATAATCCAGTATGCAAAGCAGGATGGAAAGATAACTGAAATATATCCCAAACCACTTTAAGTTATTAGTTTCAACTGCCTTACTTGCCATTTTAATAGAACCTCTAGGAGAAAACAACATTTACATTAGATTGTCATCTTTGATGACCCTGGTAGGAAGCAGGTAAGAAAGAGAAGGGGAAGCAAGAATCTTTCTAATTCATCATGTGAAAAATCAACCCTGAGTGCAGAAGAGTGGTTGTCTAGTAGAAGTTTATTCAAGTGTGTATTATTAATTTTAAAATATGTGAAATGGACACTAAACACTCCCTCTCAATGTTGGTCTAATCCAAATTCTGATGTTTTCATTGGAAATGACTAAATGCCCTGAGTACTCACACTTCCTCCTTTTAATTTATGAAGGTAGATAGGGATTATTTTACCTTTTATAATATCAAGTCCATTTTCAAAGACGGATGCTCCATTTTATATCTCCATATGTAGGAGTCATTAATTAATATGATTAATGAGATTAAATATATTTTCAAGTGTTAATTGGCCATTTCTATTACCTCTTTTGTGAATTCCTGTGTCTTTTGTTCATTTTTCTATTAGACTATTTCTCTCTATCTTGATTTGTAAGAATAGCTTATTTATTAGCTGTTGTTGTTATGTGTCATAAGTAGAAGTGCCCCATAGGGTTTTCTAGGTTGTATTCTCTATGAGCAGATTGCCTGGTCTTTTCTCCCGTGGAGCCGCTAATTGGGTTCAAACTGCCACCTTTCAGTTAGCAACTGAGCACTTAACCATTGTGACACCAGGGCTCCTTCTCCCTACTACTACCTGCTTGTTGGTGACCTGTCAACTCATTGGTGTAGTTTGGTAAAGTCAACAGAGGGAAGCGGCCTGCAGGATTCTAGTTGGCAGGTTGGATAGACATATCCCCACAGGCTGGCAGTACCTTGGCATGATCTGCACATTTAGGACTGAGCTTTTTTGTTTGGAGATTGTTGTTTTTCTTGCGGTCAAGTCAGTTCTAACTCATGGTGACCTTATGTATGACAGAATGAAACATTGCCTGGTCCTGTGTCATATTCAAGATCATTGGTATGTTTGAGTCCATTGCTGTGGTTATTGTGTCAACCCATCTCACAGAGTGTTTCCCTCATTTTTGCTGACCTTCTTCTTTACCAACCATGACGTCCTTTTCTAGCGACTGGTCTTTCCTGTTGACGTGTCCAAAGTAAGTGAGCCAAAGTCTTGCCTTCCTTGCTTCTAAGGAACATTCTAGTTGTACTTCTTCTAAGACTGATTTGTTCATTCTTCTGGAGGTTATCTTTTGTTAGTACATTCAGAGGTGATTGCTCCTCAAAGACTTGATTTATACTAAGTACTTCTATTACTTACACAAGTAAATAAGAGATTAATACATAAAACTGAGAAAATCAGTTTATTGATTTATAAGAACTATAGGAATCAGTTGACCTTACATTGATGGTCATTATTGCCATGATATTTGTTCTCTTTCTACAGGAATAAATAGAATGTGGTATGTTGACCATAGAATCAGAGTAATGGGAGTTACTTGGTTGGTTGTCATCTTCTCCCTGTCCCACTCCCCCAGTAGAAAAGGTTGCATCTTTTCAGATTATAAAACAATAGAAGGTCATTGTAAAAAAACAAACAAACAAACAAACAAACAAAAAAAAAACTCAGAGATAACCAATTGTCATGGATTGAATTGTGTCCCTCAAAAGTATCTGTGGACTTGGCTGGGTCATGATTCTCAGTATTGTGTGACTGTCTATCATTTTGTCATCTGATGTGATTTCCCTGTGTGTTGTAAATCCTATCACTAAGATGTAATGAGATGGATTAGTGGCAGTTATATTGATGAGATCTACAAGATTAGTGTCTTAAGCCAGTCTCTTTTGAGATATAAAAGAGAGAAGCAGGCAGAGAGACATGTGGACCTCATACCACCAAGAAAGCAGTGCTGGGAGCAGAGCGCATCCTTTGGACCTGAGGTTCCTGTGCTGAGATGCTCCCAGACCAAGGGAAGACTGATGCATCACAAGGACCTTCCTCCAGAGCCAACAGAGAGAGAAAGCCTTCTCCTGGAGCCTGCGCCCTGAATTTGGACTTCTAGCCTACTGGACTGTTGAGGCCATCCACTTGTGGTACTTCTGTTATAGCAGCACTAGATAACCAAGACACCAGTGTAAACATTTTGCTTTATTTCATTCCAGGCAGTTTTCTATGCATATATTAGCACTTTTTTTCCCCACAAAAGTTACATTCTATGGATTATTTTGACACTTGTTTTTAACAATTACATGTTTTTCTATTGCCCAGAATATACCACAATTTAACTGATTCCCTATTTTAGCTTTTTAAAGTATTTTAAAACTTACAGAAAAGTTATAAAAATAAGATAATTTGTCTTTTCATTCTCTATTTATACTTATTGTTATATATGTATATATATACCTGTTGTATATGTATATAATGTATACGTCTATTAGTTGCTGACTTGATACTTATTATCCTTTAACACATCATTCTTTATTTTCCTAAAAACAAGGACAGTCTTCTACATAACCATAGTATAATAATCAAAATCAGGAAATCAACACTGAAATAACTCTATCACGTGGTCCTCAGACCTCATTCAAATTTTACCAGTTGTCTCAGCAATGTTCATTATGGGTGCAGACTAATCCAAACTCATGTCTTGTATTTAGTTATCAATTCTCTTTGGCCTTCTCCAATCTAGGACAGTTCCTCAGACCTTCTTTGCAATCACCTTGACATTTTTTAGAAGTACAGTCCAGTAACTGTAGAATCTACCTTAATTTGGTTTTGTCTGATGGTTCCTCATGATTAGATTCCCCTGCAGGTTATGCATTTTTCGCAGGAATATCATAGATCATTGAAGTGATGTTGTATTCTTACATCATATCAGAAGGCAAGCAATGGTAATTTGTCCCATTAGTGATGATGTTAACTTTCATTTTTTGTGTTGTGTTTTTCAGTTCTAATATTTCCATTTGGCTCTTCTTTATATTTTCTATTTCTTTGCTGAGACTTTTTTTTTTTTTTTTCATTTGTGTTGAGCATGTTTGTAATTGTTCATTGAAGCATTTTTATTATGGCTGTTTTAAAAGCTATGTCAGATAATTCTAATTTTTCTGCCATCTCAGTGTTGATAGCTATTGATGGTCTTTTCTTCATTCAGTTTGAGATCCTCCTGCTACTTGGTAGGATGAGTGATTTTTTATTGAAATCTAGGCATTTTGGGTATTATGTTATGAGACTCCGGGTCATATTTAAACCTTCTCTTCTAACTGCTTTCCTCTTGACACTACTCCAGGCGGGGAAGGAGGGACCCTATCTTCTCATTGACAGTTTATTGCCAGAAGTGCCAGTTTATTCTTTCTGAGAGTGGTAGAAATGCCTAGTTACTGCTCTCCTCCATGACTTCCAGGAGTCACTGGGTGGTGCAAATGGTTAACACACTTGGCTGCTAATTGAAAAGTTGGAAGTTGGAGTTCACCCAGTAACACCTCAGAAGAAAGGCCTGGCAATCTACTTCCAAAAAATCAGTCATTGAAACCCTATGGAGCACAGCTCTACTCTGACATACATGTGGTCACCATGAATTGGAGTCGACTCAAGGGTAACTGGTTTTCCATTGGAATCGACTCAAGGGTAACTGGTTTTCCACTGACACCAGAGGGTAGGGATGTCCTCCTTACTGCTGGGTGGTGGTGAAAGTCCTGACTGTCTCTTAGGTGTCCTTTGACACCACCATTAATTTATGATTAATAAGATTAAATATATTTTAAAGGGTTTATTGGCCATTTCTATTCTGTGAATTGTCTGTGTCTTTTGTTCATTTTTCTATTAAAGTATTTCTTTCTTGATTTGTAAGAATATCTTATTTATAGGCAGTCCCTGGGTTATAAATGTCTGACTTATGTACAACCCATAGTACGAATCAACTCCCGTAAAGCCTATTATATTAAAAATTTGACATACATACAATGGTTCGTAATAACAAACAGGCACTACTTTGCAATGCTTATCAAAACTTTATTATTATTACTGTATGATTATGTTAAAGATGTTTCAGTGTATCTGGAAGTGTTTCTTTAATGCTTTTTATGCATAGAAAGGTACACTATACACGAAGACAAATATTTGACTAACGGATGTTAGATATGAACCATACCTAACTGTTCTGATGTTTGGCTTAAAGATAGATTTAGGAATGGCACTTGTTCATAATCTGGGGACTGCCTGTATTAGAAATATTAGCCCTTCATCTATCAAATGATTTCCTTCGTTATTTATTTTTCTTTTAAATATGTAAATATGTTTCATGTGCTTTTTACCATGCAGAACTCTTAAAATTTTTATGCAGCTAAATCCACTAATCATTTCTTTTATGGTGCTGCCTGTATGTTATGCTTAGAAAAATCATTCCCACTCCAAAATGATATGATTATTCACTTAAATTTTGTCCTGTTTAATTTATGGCTCCATTTTTTTTTTGGTTGTGGTAAAAATATGTATAAAAAATATTTGCCAGTTTGACTATTTTTATATGTACAACTCAGTGACATTGATTATTTTCATCATGTTATACAACCACCACCACTATCCTTTTCCAAATTATTCCACCACCATTAACAGAAACTCAGTGTCCCCTAAGTAATGACTCCCCTTTCCTTTTCCCTCCCACCCCCAGGTAACCACTAATAAACTTTGGTCTCTATACATTTGCTTATTTCATATAACAGGGATCATATATTATTTTTCCTTTTGTGACTGACTTATTTAACTCAGCATAATTTTTAAGTGTTCATATAAGCATTTAACTCTCTAAGTCCTCTTGTGTTTATTTTGGCATAAAGTATGATAGAGATCCAATAACAGGGATCTGTTATTGGTAATGTTAATTTCAATCAGTGTTATCTAGGCTAAGCCTGGATTCTTCCATGCACAAAGAGTAAGCTAGATATACTCATAGATATTGGGGTTGTGCCAACACCCTTTGCTGATTACTCAATCCTTCACTCATCTCTATTATATATAAGAAGGTCCCTGGGTGGTGCAAACGGTTTGCACTTGACTACTAACCTAAAGTTTGGAAGTTTCAACCCACCCAGCAGCGCCTGGTGATCTGTGTCCATAAAGATTATAGCCAAGAAAACCCTACAGAGTCTCAGTTCTGCTATGTAACACATGGAGTCGCCATGAGTTAGAATCAATTCGATGGTAATTTTTTTTTTTAAATCATATATTAAATTATTATGTATGCTTGAGCCTGTTTCTGTACTTGTTATTATGTTTCATTAGTCTAGCTATCTGTTTTGGTGCTAGTATCATGCCATTTTAATTCTTCTAGCTTAAAAATACATTTTTCTATCTGAAGGATATACCCCCCCTCAATACTCTTCTTTTTATTCCAGAAGTTTCCTGTTTTGTGCATTAATTTTTCAAATTTACTTCAAAATTATTTTGTCGTGTTAAATAACATTATCTACCTCACTAGGCCATGCAGGCTCAACAAGTTTTAGTACATATAAAGTGCTTAAAACAGTGGCTGATAAAGTAAATATTCAATAGAGTTAATTATTATTTTCAAGTGACAAAAGTCCAACTCAGACTAGTTTTAGAAAAAAGGGCAGTTTACTGGTCCATGTAGCTGATCGCCCAGGGGTAGAGCTGGATCCAGGGATCTAGACAGTACTCTACCTTTCTCTGTGGGGAGGACACCCACAAGCTCAGGACTCATCCTTAAAGCTTAGCAGCCCCAAAGGAAAGAAGGTGTCTTCCCCAGAGCTCTAGCTGAGTAGTCTTGGGGAAGGTTCTGACCCAAATAGCTTGGGTCAAATGTGTATCTCTAAGCCAGACTGTGGTGGGGGATGGGTATACTGGCCTTTTACCCTTGTGGTCACCCCCACCTGGTGCAAATGAAATGGATTCATCTCTCTAGAAGGAGAGGGATAGAATGCTGACCAGAAGAAGCAAAAGAAATAAAACAAACAACACAGCAACAACAAAAAACTAACAAAACAGATAATACTATCTTTCTTTATTTTTTAAGTCTTTTTGAGGAGTTATGGTCTACGTAGTAATACCTCCTTACTGAAAAAAAAAAAAAGTTAGGTTGCCAAACCATTATTTTTCCCACTGTATTGTGGCGCAAATGGTTAAGTGCTTGACTACTAACTGAAAGGTTGGTGGTTCGAACCTATTCAAAGCCGCCTCAGAAGAAAGACCTGGCAATCTGTTCCAAAAGGTCAAAACCATGAAAGCCCTATGGAGCTCAGTTCTACTCTGAAACACATGGGGTTACCATGAATCAGAATTAACAGCAACTGGTTTGGTTTTTTGTTTTAGTATTAGAGTTCACTTGTAGATCATGGAAACCACTCCGGCTAGCTTAAGCAAAGAGGGGCTCACTGCCAGAAATTTGGGACTTCTTGCTTATAGATCTTTTATGAAGACTGGAGGAACAGGCTCTAGGATGAGATCCAGGGAGGACTCCCAAAACTATACACAGGACTGGTGGGCCGAGGAGCTGCTACCCAAGCCATAATCAAGGAGCCACTGCCCCATTTATTAGCTCCAGGTCCAATTATTTCATACATAGTTAGGGAATTAAGAAGCCACCACCTTGACTATAAGCTCCAGGACCTCATCACCTCAGTCAGACTCCTCACTAGCAAACATTGGGACCTCTGCTACCACTTTTGCAGAAAAACCAAACCCTCTATGCTAACTGAAGAAACAAAAGAGGTAGAAGTGGGATCCATGGTGGAATCTGGACCACATCAAACCCTGAGCTGTAAGAGAGTCTCAGAAATGTCTTTTGTTTTCTAGCCTCCAGCGTGCAGCTGTTCCTGGGTGATGCAAATGGTTAACTCACTCAGCTACTAGCCAGAAGGTTGGAGGTTCAAGTCTTCCCAGGGTGCCTCAGAAGAAAGACCTAGTGATCTACTTCTGAAAAATTGCTACGAGCAGATAGCATAGTAGCACAGTGCTACTCTGACACACATGGGGTCACCATGTGTTGGAATTGACTCAACAGCAACTGGTTAGCATGCAGCTAGGCACACCAAGAAAAAAAAAAAACAAACAAAAAACTAAACCTGTAGCCGTCCAGTTGATTCTGACTTATAGTGACCCTATAGGACAGAGTAGAACTGCCCCATAGGGTTTCCAAGGAGTGACTGGTAGATTCTAACTGCTGACCTTTTGGTTAGCAACGGTAGCTCTTAACCACTGCACCACCAGGACTCCAGTGCATACCACAAGAGGATTCAAATGAAGTTGAATGAGTTGGCCTACTTAAGAAGAATGTTTAAAAGAAAATCCCCACCATCTGACATCACATCTTTTTAAAAGAGACAGGATACTTTGTTTTAACCTTCCCAGTGCACTAAGGACATAATCTTATACTAAAGCACATGTAGCGACTATAAACTGACATATATTTGAATTTTTCTCATTTCAATGAGGATTAATGAAACTCTTACAAAAACTCAGGTCTAGTAAGCAAAATAGCCTTAGGGAAATATGGCTCTAGTGGGTGGACAGAGAAAATGAAAGGTGAAATTCAAGTAGGTGATTTTTGCCACTTGTTAATTAGCCTGTCAGTGTTTGGTAGGAAAGAAACTGAAGTTATATATTGTAGTGTATCGTCTTGGATTATGCATAGGTTTTTATTTCTTTCTTTCCTTTCCTTCCTTCCTTTCCTCCCTCCCTCCCTTCCTTCCTTCCTTCTTTCCTTCCCTTCCCTCCCTCCCTCCCTCTCTCTCTCTCTCATCCTCCCTTCATCCCTTCTTTCCTTCCTTCCATCCCTCCTCCTCCTCTCCAACAAGTTCCAGCATCTCATAGGTGGAAATTGAGTGGGCCTGCATTTACTGGGCTGTTGATTCTTGCGCTCTAATCTCTGTATTTTCCTGCTCCCCAGCTGTTACTTAAACACCAGGATGCATATCAGGCTGGAACAGTGTTTCCTGATTCTTTTTACCCCAGCATCTGCAAAGGAGGTAAGACAAAGTTTTGCATACCAAACCATGTCACTTTTACTTGGCTAACAGGGATGGCTATAAGTTTTAAAAATATAATTACATATTTTCCACTATTGTTGGTCAAAGACTTGGTTCACATAAGTGCTCTTTCCATTTCACTAAAACCTACTCATTTAAGCATATAAATTTCTGAAAATTTTAGTATTTTTTAATGAAAACCACTCTAAGCATCCTAATTTGATTTACCACTTCGTGGCATAGGAGAAAACTTTTGCCAAGCAATTGAAAGGTCTAAGTTTTGGTTCCTTCTATATTGCCTTTTAACATGTGATCCTGGAAAAATCATTTGCATGCTGAGTCTCAGTTTTAGTATCTGTAAAATAGCATTGGTGCAAGTGGTTAAAGTGTTTGGCTGCTAACACTATGGAGCACAGTTCTACTCTGACACACATGGGATCACCATGAGTCAGAATTGACTCGACAGCAACTGTTTTTTCCTTTTTGAATAGTAAGATAATGCCCTAATGCCTTCTTTGCTGGATTGTTGTTGGCATTACTGAGTGGTATTTTGTCAAGATTTATACAAATCTACGGTAGTGTTATCAGTAACTGAGCTTATGGGTTGTACCGTTATGACTATAGCAGGACTGAGAAGGCACACTCACATTGAGTCATTTGAGGGACATTTCACAAAGGGACCATCTACAAAGGTGTGGACAGCATATCAGGAAATCAACAGGATAGTGCAGTACTGCAGCAGTAAAGCAGGGCCACCATTGGGCCTGACAGGTGTAAGGTGAGGGAGTGGTTTTGGGGTCTGCAGACAGGATGCTGCATGGAGGGGGCCACTTGGCAGGAACTGGACCTTCAGTCAAGGGACACAGCCAGCCTGCTGTGACTCCACAGAAGGGGAGCTGGGGGGAATAAATATCCCTCCCTCTCATCTCCAGCTGGTTCTCCCCATTGGCCAGAACCAACCCAACCAAAAGCCAGAGGACAGAGAAGCCAGTTGGAGCAGGTCACCTGTGGGGTGAAGAAAGGTGGAGCAAGGATCAGCAGGGAACAACAAAAGACTCCAGCACCCTGGGTCATCCTGTAAACCATTTTTGGAATCTTGAGGTCATCAGCCCTTAGCCCATTCTTTTAATGCAGTGATGCTATTAGAGCCAGTGGCATGCTTAGTTCTACTCACCCCTATAGTTATGGTCCAGACAGCTAAGTTTTTGTATTTCTCATATTTACAAGTTTCTTTTTCCTGTTTCCTTTTTAGCCAGTTCACTATCATTTCAATCCACTCAACAACAACGGGTTTAGTTTGTCTTATTACAGTGAACCTGTGAGAGCCAGAACTCCATGACACTGCCTTGTTTTTCCGGGTCTTGCAGGTTTTCCACCTTTGGCAGGGTGCAGTCTCACCACTTTTGTATCACTCCTTTTCGTGGAAAATATTCGAGTTCTCCGTCTCTGACAGGCTTCCGCCTTACACAGGGTCTGGCTTTTGCAAGTTTTACTGTATTTTGTCTGCTTATTGCAGTTCTCCCTCTTTCTAACCTATTATTTCTAGTTCAGCGTTTGCCCATCTGTATTCAGGGGACTCTACTGTCCGTTGATATTTTAACAGTCCCTTTATATCTTACACAAAAAAGAAATTAAAAAGGATTTTTTTTGTCAAATAAATTTGAGAAACATTGCTTATTGAATACCATTTTTAAAGACTGACAACACACATTATAAAGATACTGTGAAGAGTGGAAAATAGATGCAAACTATTTATCCAGCATTTTCCAATTTTTTAAAAAGCAGTGAATACTCTCTTATCTGATGTGAGTGGGACCAGTGTATGATTGAGAAATCAAAAGAGTCAATTAAAGAGAAGAATTATAAAATATATGATGATGACAAGGAATTTGAATTTAGACTCCTCTTAGATTTTTATGAATTTTTAAAAATCTTTTACTCATATGTATCTAATTCAACAGCAGGGTTTTGTTTGTTTTTTTCTTTTTTGGTGATTCACTTTTATTACATCTTTCCAAAGCACTTAATTTTCTTAGATACCTAGTTTTCAAAGAAACGGTTCTTTGTTTCTGTATTAATATTTCATCAGTTTACCTAATATTGAATTAAATTCTATGATTACAATAACAAGGGCAACTGGCACAAACAGGATTAGAAACAGACCTGGCTGACTCTTGGTAAGCTATAGTACAATTTCTCTTGTTTGCTGTCAGCATCCAGCGTGTTCCAAAGGTTAGTTTTCTTTCACTTCCTGTCAGTTATTTATTTGGTCAGCCTGGCAATTTAGCTGCCTTGGTGGTGCAGTTGTTAAGAGCAGTTGTTAAGAGTTAATGTCGGCAGTTCGAATCCACCAGCCACTCAGCGGTGGATTTGGCAACAGGTTTTGGCGATTTAGTTAAGTGGAAGTCGGCCAAAAGAGCTCCCAACCCAAACCCACCACCATCAAGTTAATTCTGACTCATAGCAACCCTGTAGGATTGAGTAGAACTGCCCATAGGGTTTCCAAGCCTGTAAATCTTTATGGAACCACCGCCGAGTGGCTAGTAGGTTCAAACCACCAACCTTTTGGTTAGCAGCTGAGCGTATTAATGACTACGCCACCCCCGTCGCCGTCCAGCCAATTCCAACACATGGTGACTGTGCCACCAGAGATCCTTAAAGTGCTATTGCTTAATTCTGGATTCTTAACTGTATTCTAAAGAATAGGAATTATTAGAAATTTTATCTCTAGGAAAACTGTTGGAGCAAATACAATTTCTTAGTTACAAGTTAATTTCTTTGAAAACAGCTTTCAGAAAAAAAACAATGCTTTAAAACTGATCAGGCAATTTTTACTGTAGCAATAGCATTAAAAAATTGCACTGAGGGATCCGAACTCTGGAATTTTGCTTTCCATTGCTCCACTGACATTTGGCGCCCTGTGCAGTTTGGCCTTTGGAGATTTAGATTGGAGGCCACTTCCTGTCTTTTCTTCCTCTCCTGTGGGAATGAAGAACTGCACGGGGTACCCACTGGCCCACTCAGATGCTGCCGGGTTGAAGGTTCACTGGGGTCTGTGCCATCTGAAAACAATTGTTATAAATTCAAATTCTTGAAAGCCTTGGGAGTAGCTGCTTCTGTTTTTTATGCTGTTAGGGAGGCTAACTGTTATGGACAAAGAAGATTTAAAAAAACAAAAACTTACCTCCTTAGCTTTCTATCCAGTTCCAGTTGCTGTCCAGCGGACTTCAACTCATGTGACCCCATTTGTGTCACAGTAAACTATGCTCCACAGGGTTTTCAACGGCTGATTCTTTCAGAAGTAAGTCCCCAGGCCTTTCTTCCAGGGTGCCTCTGGGTGAACCTGAACACCAGCCTTTTAGTTAGCAGCCAAGCATGTCAACTGTTTGCACCATCCAGGGACTCTCCCTTAGCTTTAGGGCACAGAAATGGAAAACCCTCTAGTCTCTGTGGAGCCCAGGTGATAGAGATGCTGCGAGCCAGTTTAGGCTCCTTTCCTCTTACCGTGGTGCTCTAGACATCAGTCAGACAGAACTGTACCGATTCCAAAATTTCCACCTGCTCTTCTGTTCTAGAGGCTTCCTTTGAACCCCAATAGAAGAAACTAAAGGGCTTGGAGAGCAGGAGGAAAAGGGAGGCAGGTGGTGGTGGAAGATCTGGTTTAGTGAATATTTGATTGAGAATCTCCAACTTTATTTTTTTTTTAAACTCAGTATCAGGTGACTCTTTTTTTTATTGTGGTAAATATATATGTAACAAAGCATTTGACATTTTAACATTTTTTACGTGTACAGTTCACTGACATTAATTACATTCATCGTGTTGTTCAACCATTGCCATTGTCTATTTCCAGTTTTTCCATCACCCTTAACAGAAGCTTAGTGTCCGCTAAACATGAATTCTCCTTCCCCCTCCTGCCCCTGGTAACCACTGATAAACTCTGGTCTCTATACATTTGCTTATTCTAGGTACTTCATATACGTGGGATCATACAATATTCGTCCTTTCGTGACTGACTTATTTCACTCCGCATAATGTTTTCAAAGTTTATCCATGTCATAGCATGTATCAGGACTTCATTTCTCTTCATGGCTGAGTAATGAGAATCTCCAACTTTTTAAGAAAGGATCTTGAGCGCTGTTTTTGTTTTGTCAGGAAAATACCATGAAGTGTCTGAGACCACCCACTGGACTCCATTTCTTAATGCAAGCATTCATTACATCCGAGAGAACTATCCCCTTCCCTGGGAGAAGGTAGGCATGACTCTCTAGTCGTAAAACAATTCTGTTCCAAGCTTGACAAGTACTTTTTTGCACCTACACTTACCCCATTTGACCCTCACTCCAGACTCTGTAAGGGGTCATTCACCATTGTACCTTCAGTGCTGTTGCCCCATTAGGGTCCGTGCCCTGAAGCAGTTGAGCCAATGAAATGTACTCCAAGTCAGAAGGAGAGAGAAAGTTTATTAGGACATGACACCAATGGGGAGTCCAATAGCAACATTGGCTGTCTTCATGGAGTCCCGAAAGGCAATTCTACATCAGAGCTTATATATCATTTTGGCAAGGATTACCTAGTGTCTTCAGACACGTAGCCCACAGATGGTGGGATGAGTATACATCACAAGACAATTACAAGAAACTATTAGACTAAAGATATGCATTCTAGACATCTGGATGCTAATCTTTATGTTTGTAATAGACAAAAAACTTATATAAAAAATCTCTCAGCTAGTGGAACTGGCCGGCCAAGTTTACTCTGACTGAGATAAGGAGCAAGAAAGAGAGTAGCAGACCAAAAGTGCCAGGCAGCCTTCCTAGCTGCCGCCTTGCAGGCTGAAGGCCATCCTCGAAGAGAACAAAGAAAAGGAGAGAGACCAAGCCTGCAAGAGCCGCAACACCCCTTGGGAAAGAGACCAGTGCAGCTGGTATAATAAAAAAGGACGTTGAAAGTGAAAATGTACAAAATACCAAGCAAAAAAACTTATAGGTTACTTAGAGATCATTATGGCATTAGTTATGTCAAGCTCTCAGTTGCCCATTTTGAAAAGGAGAAAGCATGCAGTGAGATATTAGGGTCATGGTGCCAAACACAGTACTAGTTACAAAGTAGGTGGCTGGATAACACTTGAATGAATTATAAGAGACAAATACTGTATGATTTTACTAATAGGAAATACCTAGAATAGGCAAAGGTAAAGAGATTAGAGTTTAATAGTGATTGCTAGGGGCAGGAGGGACAGGGAAGGGCGGAATCATTGTTTAGGTAGCATTCAGTTTTTGTTTATGGAGATGGAAAATTTGGCAACAGATATCAGTGATGATTGCACTATATGACTAATGTAATTGGTTTTATTGAACTGTACACGTGGAAAGTGTTGAATTGGTAAATGTGTTCTTTATATTTGACAATAATAAAAATTATATATATATATATATCTCACATATATATATATCGTATATATGGAGCCCTGGTGGTGCAGTGGTTAGGAGCTCAGTTGCTAACTATAAAGGTCAGCAGTTTGAATCCACTAGCCACTCCTTGGAAACCCTATGAGGCAGTTCTGCTCTGTCCTATAGGGTTGCTGTGAGTCGGAACTGACAGCAATGTTTTTTGTTTTTTGTTTTTTTTATCATACGTATATGATAGATTTTTAAAAAATTGGGGGCTTTTGCCACGTGGTCATTTTGCTCCAGTAGTAATTAATCTGAAAGCACTTCCAAAGCAGGCAAAACATTTCAAAAAATCCTAGGTGTTTTTTGGTAGCTAGAAACTACAATGGACCTGCCTCTGTTTTTTTTTTGTTAAGTTGCAATAATGGAAATGAATTCATATTTATTAAAATTTTTTATAGGATTGTTGTTATAAAATAACCCAAACACACATGACTTCAATTTGCTTCTTTGGCAGGACACAGAGAAATTGGTAGCTTTCTTGTTTGGAATTGCCTCTCACATGGTGGCAGATGTCAGCTGGCATAGCCTGGGTATTGAGCAAGGATTCCTTAAGACAATGGGAGCTGTGAGTACATATCTTTATGGTTAATGACTTTATGGGAGTGATACTGTCATGCTCAGTATCACTCTTATCCTTCTAAAGGAAAGAAAAACTTTAGGTCATTCAGATGTTATACGGAAACAAGTCTTCCTGCCCAAAGTGGTTTTGGTCGGATCTCCATCTTTTCCTATTCATTCCTCTTACTCTTTCTTGCTACTTGGGTAAATTCATCCACAGTGTTCATTGAAAACAGGGACAGATGTGATTTTCTGTTCTAGTCATCAACAGTATTTGAGAAATTTTATGTCTTTATTCAAGCTGTTTCAACCACCTCTGTGTCTTAAAGAAATTAATACCTGCCAGTTGGTACTATTTAAAAAAAATAGTTACAGGCTTTTTGGTTTTGGCTTTGTTTTCTTTTAACCTATGACAATGCACTATCCCCAGATTGAAAATTGTGATCGTACCTGGTGACTTAGCTCCTGTAAGTCCCCTCTGGTCATTTATTGCTATTAATTTCATTCTGTTAGATGTTTAAACTTGGACTCAGTAGAGATTTTGTATATATCCTGTAAGGCATAATTGTCTGCAATAGCTTTGTTATGAGACATTAAGTATATAACTCAGCTGCCAATACAATTTTTTTTAAACTAAAATAAGAGTTTACATGAAAATTGAGTCTACCCATTATGCATATTCTCAGCAATTGTTTGGGTGAGTCTGTAATCTCCCCACGATTTGTTTGATTTGGGAGTAAGAGTTTTGTCTACATTTTGTGATATATACCAGATGGTTCTCTTTCTTTCTCAGATTGATTTTCACAACTCCTATTCTGATGCTCATTCGGCTGGTGATTTTGGTACTGTTTATTTACATTTATCAAATTTTCTCCTGTGGTATTTGTATTTCACTTATAATGAAGTCACTTCTGTATTTTAAATATGTGTATTTTTATTATATGTTGCCATTAGCCTATACGAACTGGCTTTTATTTAATATTGCAGTTTGTTTAGAGTAAACGTATACATCATTTAACATAGAGATGTATTTCTGAAAAGTGCGTACATGTCATTTTTTGTAAAAAATGACATTTTATCATTGACTTATGTCATAATTTTATAAACACTTCACCTTTATATTGGATTAAAATTCATTAGTTATTGTCTCCCAAAACATTAGCTTTAAATTGGTAAACTCCATCTTTTTTTCTGTAGTAAATTACCTTTAAATATACAAACTGGTAGTGAGTGGCATTTATTTAAAAGAATGATTATGCTCTATCTTTCATTAAGTTGAAAAAATACTTTGGTTATATGGCTGATTCTTAATTTATATGTTTCACTAGGTAAGATTTTAAAAGACCATTTTTTCTTAAAGAAAGACATAAAAGAATGAACAGAAACATGCAACCATGTGCAGAGCTAATAATCTGGATTGTGAGAACTTTTGTTGCAAGCATGTTATGTGTTATCACTAACTCACCAAATGTAAATCTTTTTCTCATACTGTAGGAGGGGATGTGTTGAGCCAGTTTGAGTTTAATTTTAATTACCTTGCACGGCGCTGGTAAGAACAATATTTATCATGTCAATCTAACAATTTCCCAGAAAGAAATTTATTAAAAACCTCCCTCTTTTAGTGGCTTTTTCAATTTCCTTGTAGTTCTGTCAAGGTTTGTTTTATATCAGTTTTGGGGGTATATTGTTAGGTGCCTTCAAATTTCAAAGTCTTGTATCTTTTTGTTGAATTGCACCTTTTATCCTTATGTAGTGACCCTCTTTATTTCTAGTAGTGCTTGTTGCCTTCAAGTTTACTTTTTGCAGATGTTATTGTAGTTACACTGGTCATCTTTTGGTTATATTCTGTGGTGCTTTAATTAGTTGGGACTTGAGTTAGAGTTGCATTCCTATAGAGAAGATTTGGCATCTGCAGGCTGCCTGGAGACACTATGAACCCTGGACCATCTTCTTTTATTTCTGACTACACAGGTAGCATGAATGCAAGACAAAACAAATGTGAGGGACAGATTTTTCTTCTCTGGCTACTCATTGCCAAGATCAAGACAAGCTGGTTTCTTTGTTGTCCTTGTCTGTACGATGGGTTTAGTTCTTGTTCATACTCATGTGGAAGGTGTAGCCTTTTGTGTTCTATATTTATACAAGGGTCTCCTCTGAGATGCCTCACTGGAGTTCCTGGGTAGTGCAAAGGGTTAATATGCCTGGCTGCTAACCGAGAGGTTGGAGGTTCAAGTCCACTCACAGATGCCTTGGAAGAAAGGCCTAGCAATCTACTTCTGAAAAATCAGTCATTGAAAGCTCTATGGAGCACAGTTCTACTCTGACACACATGGGATCCCCATGAGTAGGTGTTGACTCGATAGCAACTGACAATGCTCTATCTGTATACTCTGCAGCCATCAAAACTAAAACTCTGGGTTCTCAGGGTTTGGCAGATGTCTTCAGAGCAGAAGTTGGCTTCCCCACTTACTTACCTTCAAAGATTTCCACTTTCAATTTGTTTTTAGCCTTTGGAAAATATTCGCTTTCTCACTAGCTTAGTGATTCATTCAAACAAAATATTTTTGTTACTTTATCTAATGTTTTTAAGCTATTTTTATTGGGAAGGCCATTCTGATGCTCTCATTAAAAAAAAAAAAGCTATCTCAATAGTTTATTTCTTGTAAACATTAAAATCAGGTTTCATTGGTTGTGATTTTTGCCTCGTATACTCTAAGGTCTTTGAAATTAGGATAAAAGATTGATTCAGTAAAAATCTAATTTTTAAGATGCTGCTTCTCTTCCAACTGAAATAACTAATAGCTGTGAGCAAGAAATCTGACTTAGAATTGTTCTGTTTAACACTGTGCCCTCTGAAACTGAGACGTTGAGGTGAGGAGCCATTTTTGGAATTTTCAAAGTAAGAATAATTCAAGTCAAAAGAATAAATGATCCTTTATATTGTTCTTTGAACTTTGAATTCACACTAATTAAATACCCCTCTTGTACTTTATATGGAGCCCTGGTAGCACAGCGATTAAGCACTTGGCTGTTAACTGAAAGATCTGTGGTTTGAACCCACCAGCTGCTCCACAGGAGAAAGGTGTGGCAGTCTGCTTCTGTAAAGATTACAGTCTTGGAAACCCTATATGTGGCAGGTCTACCCTGTCCTAGAGAGCTTCTACGAGTTGGAAACGACTCGTCAGCAATGAGTTTGGTTTGGTTTGTACTTTATAGTTAGTTTCCTATCTTTGAATGTACCTTCATAAATATTTAATTAAAGTACGAGTTGCTTGCTCTGTGTCATTAGGCTAATTATGTAACTTTTCTGAGCCTCAGTTTCTTCTTATATAAAGTGGGAATATGATAGCACGTAGGCTTAAATAAACAGTGCATGTAAAGACCCTTGCAAGGTGTCCAGCACATAATAATCGTGGAATAACTGTTAGCTGCTGTTGCTGCTGCTCCTCCTGTTGTTGTTATTATTATCTTCAACTTCATAATGAATATAACTCTTATTTTATTCTAACCCATTTCTTAGGTATGTGCCCACCAAAGATCTATTGGTAATTTATAAGAAACTCTATGGCCGAAACATCATAACCAAAAATGTAATTGTTGACTGTTCATATCTTCAGTTCTTGGAAATGTAAGTGTCACCCAGGGGGAAATTTGCCACTGATTTTATTATGACTTCACTGGCACAGTTTTCCATGTTCCAGGCGTCTGAGAGTACATAATATAAGGATTTTGCTTATTCAAAGGCGGTTGTAGATACATGTAGATGGTGCTTTTTCTTTAATATTTCCTTAATTTCTCAGTAGAAATCATAACTCACTGTCAAAATTATTGTTTATGTTGCAGGTATGGTGAGATGTTAGCTGTTTCTAAGGTAAAACAAATAAATGCTCTACTCTTGGTTTAAAGGACTATACAGACACCAGGAATAGCACTATATTCATTTCTTTCTTTTTCTCTCTGCCATAGCTTTATCCTACTTATTCTAGAAAGTCCCCATTTCTGGTAGAACAATTCCAGGAGTATTTCCTTGGAGGACTGGATGATATGGCGTTTTGGTCCACTAATATATACCGTCTAACAAGCTTCATGTTGGAAAATGGGACCAGGTGAAGTAATACTCTGTTTCTTATACCAGTCACTACCTGCTTTCCTGTCCCCTTCTCCAACATAACTCCTTAGTTTTTCAACTGATCAAATGGGGTGGGGGGAAGGGGGAAGCAACTCATGGAGTGCCAACTTAACCTAATCAAAGAGGTAAAGAAAGAAAATTTAGTCATCTCAAAACTCTGACTGGCTCCTATCTAGTTAAATTTGCTGACTTTTCTCACATTTTGGGGATAGAGAGAGTATCTTAGTTTTGTAGTGCTGCTGTAACAGAAATATCACAAGTGGGTGGCTTTAAGAACAGAAATGTATTTTCTCACAGTTTAGGAGGCTAGAAGTCCAAATTCAGGGCACTGGCTCTAGAGGAAGGTTCTCTCTGTGTTGGCTCTGGGGAAAGATCCTTGTCTCTTTCAGCTTCTGCAGCCCCTGCGATCCTTTGTTCCTTGGTGATATTCATGTGGCATCTATCTTCCTTTGTGCTTGCTTCTGTGTCTAATCTGCCCTTTTTATAACTCAGAAGTAGTTAGGTTTAGGACATACCCTACTGATAGGGCCTCATTAACATAATAAACGAAACCCTATTCCCAAAAGGGACTACATCTATAAGTATAGGGGTTAGGATCCCAACACATATTTTGAGGGGGCACAGTTCAATCCAAAAGAGAGAGAGAGATTGTGGAATTTGTGGTCTGTGGGAAATGGCTCAGGTGGGAAGGAATCCACTTCCACAGCTGGTCCCACGTCTGTTTCTCTTGGGAGAACCCTGCTGTGGGCCTGAGCACCAGCTCTCCACAGGCTTTGGAGTGGCTCCTGCCACTATGTTCTTGTTGCCCAGCAACAGGAGGTATGGTGATTCTCCTTTCCACTCCAACCTGTCAGGGCGCAAAGGTTTCCACCTAAAACTAGAAGGACAGAAACAAATGGAACCCCAGATACATCTCTTTCCCAACCCCAAAATAAAATCAGAAATGGGTACATTTGTAAAGCCCTAGTAGTACTAGCCAGGTGGGACAGTTGCCCAACCTCCAGTTCCTTTTCTTCTCCTCAGTGTGCTCAGGGCGAGTGTTACTCTGGAGACTCAGACTGAATCTAGGTCAGGATTGACTGGGATCATCCATCTTCCAGCTGTACTAGGATCCTTAGCCTCGTACAGAATCTGCCCCTAGGCCTGAAGTGAGTCGAGGTTCCTCTCAGAACCCATTTCCAACCATGTCACTGAGTATGCAAGCCCCTCCCACACTGCTGTATTGAATGGGATAGGGATGGGGGTTTGGATAGGAAGCACTGGAGGCAACATCTGATGCAGGGAAAGGGCAGGGTGGGAAGATTAAGCAACAGCCACAGCAGTGGGAAAGAGAAGAGGCGGTTCTGTGGCAGGAGCTGTACATGGGGGTTGTTCCAGGAAAGGCTCATAGAGGGGTTGGGTGTTTATAAGCTGGAGCGGCCTATGTAGGCCTAGCTCCAGAATATTATGTACTGGAGACCATGTTCCTTTGCTCTTAAAGACATTTGCTAGTATTCAAATAATGTTAACCATAATTATATATTGTATTAAATAGAAGCAGAATTTCCTTTGATGACATATTCTACTTTAGCCTGGTAAATATGAAGTTTGTTTTTAAGACTCAGTGAGTAATAATTTGACATGAATAAGCAATCTAATATGAATGCCATTTTTAATAGTGAAATAAACCTCCAATAAACTCTCCAAGTCCTTCTTCTGGGGCTTTGGGTTTTTAGGTGCATACTAGCACAGTTGTTGAGAACTTGGGCTTTGGTGGAATTCGAGAGACCTGTTATCACTACTGAGTTATCTGCAGCAAGTTGCTAACTTCCCTAAGTTTTAGTTTCTTCATCAGTAATATGGGGATAGCCCTGGTGGCGCAATGGTTAAGCACTTGGCTGCTAACCGAAAGGTCAGCAGTTTGAGCCCACTGGCCGCTTCTGTAAAGATTACAGCCTTGGAAACCCTATGGGATGGTTCTACTCTGTCCTACAGGGTTGCTATGAGTTGGAATCGATCTGATGGAACCTAACGACAGCAACAATAATTCTGTCTGTATCATAGGGATGTTGTGGAAGTAAATGAGATCACTTACAAAAGGGCTTAGTATGTAGTAAGCACTTAATAAATGTTGGCTACTAGTATTATCATTATTATTAGAAAGAAGTTACCTTTATATTGGAAGGACTAATAACACGTGACCATGTTAGAATGAGTGACCTGCATTTATTTGTTTTATATAACTCATGTGTAACAGTCCTCAAACTGGTTTTCAGTTTGGTGCTCCACACAGCTAAAGAAAGAAGATGTGTAGCTGGACCTTATTCTTTCATTAGGAGGAAACAACTGGGAAGAAGTATATTTCTTGTCTTTTGATCCCTGCCCCAATTTAGCAAGGCAGAAACTTCCATGAATTGACTGCTTCTTTACACCCATATACAAAGAAATACTCATCAGAATTTACAGAAATTTGTGGGAAATTTGGAGAAGGCTCCAAAGAAAGATAACACAAATAAATTCACGGCAGAAAGAAAAATATAAATATTTTCATATTATAGGCATTTCCCAACTTACTAATAGGTTATCTTCCAAAGTTTTATTTATAATTTATTTGAAACTCATAATACATTTTCCTAAAGAAATAGGGAAATACTAGTAGTTAAATTACTGGCCAGCACTCTACTTAACATGAAAACTATTTGTAAATACAGTGCTAATGTTGTAAGGCTACCTTCTGAATCCTGGTGGTGGAGAAAAGAGGATTCAGAAGAACCTTTTCCTCAGCTCAAGACTGGCCCTAAGAAAGATTTTGATAGAGAAGCTTGCCTTCAGCTTCTTCCCTCCTCCTTTTCTGAATTCCTCTCCCAGCAACTAGTCCTCCTCACCCCAGGCTCCAGTCTTTCATACTTCTCTGAACCTCCATCAATGACCTCTATACAAACCTTCCTCTCCTTAAACGTAATATTCACTTGGTTCAGAGATGGGGGTAGTCCCTGGCTGAAAGAACTTACATTCACTCAAAGTTCTTTTCACTTATAAAAGGAGATGTTCAGTTACCTGTTTAATTATTTAAATTGATAAATAAAGGAGTGAAATTGAGAAATTAAGACATACCTGGGCATAAATGGGCATCACTGGGAGAAGGCAGCACAATGTACTAGACAGGGTTATTCAGAGAAACAGAACTAATGGGGTAGATAGACACAGACACAGACACAGACACACAGACACAGACACAGACACAGACACACAGACACAGACACAGACACAGACACAGACACAGACACACAGACACAGACACAGACACACAGACACAGACACAGACACAGACACACAGACACAGACACACAGACACAGACACAGACACAGACACAGACACAGACACACAGACACAGACACACAGACACAGACACAGACACAGACACAGACACACAGACACAGACACAGACACAGACACACAGACACAGACACAGACACAGACACAGACACAGACACACAGACACAGACACACAGACACAGACACAGACACAGACACAGACACACAGACACAGACACAGACACAGACACAGACACAGACACACAGACACACAGACACACAGACACAGACACAGACACAGACACAGACACAGACACAGACACAGACACACAGACACAGACACAGACACACAGACACAGACACAGACACACAGACACAGACACAGACACAGACACAGACACAGACACATCAAGAGGGGATTAGATATCAATATCAATATATTGAGAGAGACAGAGAGAAAGAGAGAGACTGATAGATTAATTTTAAGGAATTAGCTCACACAGTTTTGGGGGCTGGCAAGTCCAAAACTGGCAGGCCAGGTGACAGGCTGGAAACTCTGGCAGGACATCTATGTTACAGACTTGAGGCAAAATTCCTTCTCCATTAGGAAACCTCAGTTTTTGCTCTTAAGGCCTTCAACTGAGTAAATGAGGCCCACCCACATTATCAAGGGTAATTTCTTTTCCTTAGAGTCAGCTGATTATAAATCTTAATCACATGTATATACCTTCAGAGCAACATCTGGACTAGTCTTTGGCCAGACAACTGGGCACCAAAGCCTAGTCAAGTTGACACATAAAATTAACCATCACAGTTGGGAACCAGTTTCTTTCAAAGCCTTTAATTCTGAGATATTTCGTGTCAGCGTGGAACAGCAAAGCGGATGGGATGCAGAGGGAAGGGGAAGGCTGTGAGTCTGGGGTGATGGTTAGTGTGGGACTGCTGTATTACCATAATACCATCATCACTCAACTTAACCACCCTCATCTGGAAGGGCCCAGGCCCTTTAGGGGCCCTGTATGGACAGGTAATGAACAACTCTCAACTCAGTTTATTGGAGGTGGTTTGAAGTGTACCTGATTCTCAGTAAAATCCATGCTTGAAAAGAATATAGAAAAATGCCTGACTCATTTGACTTTCCCCAGTGACTGCAGTCTACCTGAGAACCCTTTGTTCATAGCGTGTGGTGGCCAACAAAACAACACCCACAGGTAAGTGGATTCAAAAGTGTGCATAGAAGGGCATCCCACTGGGAGGTGGTGCCTGTGGAGGCTGGGAGCATGGGACTCAGAGTCAGACAAGTATAGGTTCCAGTTCCAGCTCTGCCATTTACAATTGTGCTGTTTTGGATTAAGTCACTTAATTTTTATGAGGTACAGCTTCCTCCTTTTGCAAAATGGACAAAACACAAACGCATTCTCCGAGAGTTATGATCTAGATCACATGTGGTAATAGACATAAAGCAATTAGACCATAGTAATTTGCTCACAAAGTGGTAGCTCATATTGTTATTCCTATTATTGTTGTTACTCATTAACGTTACCCAAATTTCACGCTGAAGAGCATTTAGCAATGAAACAAGATGGGAAGATTTCTAAGGAAGAGGGCCAGAGGGCTTGTTGGAGTCAGGTACCAACCACCAAACATTCATTCATTCATCTAATAATTTTATTAACATTATAAATATCTACTATTAATAAAAATATAATAATAATGATGATGATCGTTATTAATCATTAGGTTATCATTAGTACTATCATTAGGTGCTAGAGATATCTTTGTGAACAAGACAGAAACAATTGCTTCTCTCATGGAGTGCATGGCCTAGAAGGTGGATCAGCACTGGACAAGTGATTATAAATATTGTGTTATGAAGGAAGAGTGCAGAGTGCTCTGGGGATAGACTACCCAGTGTCCTAACCCAGTCACTGGAGAGCATTCCCTGAAGAAGTGATGTTTAAACTGAGATATTTAAGGGTGAGTAATAGATATAGATATGGAGCCTTGGTGGCACAGTGGTTAAGAGATTGGCCACTAACCAAAAGGTTGGCAGTTCAAATCCACCAGCCACTCCTTGGAAACCCTATGGGGCAGTTCTACTCTGTCCTAAAGAGTTGTTATGAGTCAGAATTGACTCGACGGCAGGCAATGGGTTCGGTTTTAGTTTTTGGTTTTCGAAGAGATACAGGGGCAGTGGTGGTTCAGTGGTAGAATTCTTGCCTTCCATGTGGGAGACCTGGGTTGATTTCTCAGCCAATACACCTCATGCACAGCCACCAGTCAGCCATTAGAGGCTTGCATGTTACTATGATGCTGAACAGGTTTCAGGGGATCTTCCAGACTAAGACAGACTAGGAAGAAAGACCTGGTGATTTATGCCCGAAAAACCAACCAGTGAAAACCCTGTGGATCACAACGGTCCCATCCGCAACCGATCATGAGGATGACATAGGACCAGGCAGTGTTTTGTTCCATTGTGCATGGGGTCACCACGTGTTAGGGGCCAACATGATGGCAGCTAAAAATAACAACAAAAACAAGAATTAAGTACTCAAAAAAGGGCATTGTAGTGAAAGGTCCTAAGGTGGGAGAGAGCTTCGAACTTTGGAAGAATTTGAAATACGCAGAAAGGATTCAGTTAAGCCCTCACTGATTTATTTGAATCAGGTAATTTTTTAAAAATTCAGTTTGATCCATTTCGATTGGCTTGCAATCCATACATCCATGGTGTCTTACACAGTGTCCCCTTCACTCATTTCTGTTGCCTGCCTTCCATTCAATTGTTTATGAAGCCTGTCCGGCTCTTCTAGGCATCTAGTTTATAGGTTGGGTAAAATATATGAATTTGAAAATGGATTTTTATTGTGTAATTAATTCTATCATATCTTTACAGATAAAGCAGTAAGCCTGCATACTAGTTTTCAAACCACCTACAAACCAGTTTCTTGACCTTTTATGTGAATTATTGAAATTTCTCTAATTTTTTTAGTATTGTGGGAGGAATGCAAATGTTTTACTCTCATTACAGTATATAACTCTGAAGCTATAGGAAATAGCTTTTTTTTTTTTTTTTTTTTTAATAAGGATAGGCTGTTAAACCTTAGAAATATGTTTATTAAAAGACTTTGTAGAATCTCCTATGGAGGTTTTTATAACATTTTACCTTTTGTGGTGGTATTCCTTCAACATTCAGATGTTAAAATGTTATGGTCTTTTAACTTGTGCTTAATTGTTTATTCTTCAACTCAGTTATTCAGGGGGTTGGTTGTTTTCTCAGTCTTAATCATTTTATTCCCCTCTCTTTTCAATAGCTCAAAAGTGCAGAAAATTGCTTTTCACAGAAATTTGACTGCATCCCCAACAAAAGATATTGAAAGAAACATAAATTATACAGAAAGAGGAGTGTTCTTTAGTGTGGATACCAGGACCACAGTAAGAATTTTCTGCTATTAATGGAGAAAGAGGAAAATACTACTTCTTGGGATATCTTGTTTTGTAGAGTCACTGGGTATTTAATCATCCATTGAAAGTCACCTGGGCATGTGCCAGCCCAGTGAATACCCTTGGCCTCCAAATTTGGTTTGTTCAGAGATGTCCTGAGACATGAGTCTGGACCTCAGTGGCCTCTGGCAAGTCCAGTGGAGTCCAGGGTAGCCCAGGGCATCTGGGCCAATCTTGCTTTGGCCTTAGTCCAAGATATGTCAGCAATATTGTGTGCTCACTGTGCAGAGCCCCATGCTGAAGGACACAATTGAATATGGAATTCATCCATGGGATCATCTTTTAGTTGTAAGATACTCTACTAGGGATAGCACTGGTGGTTCAGTGGTAGAATTCTCACCCACCATGCTGGAGACCTGGGTTTGATTCCTGGCCAATGTTCCTCAAGCGAAGCTACCACTTGTCTGTCACTGGTGGCTTTAGTGTTGCTATAATGCTGAACAGGTTTCAGCGAAGCTTCCAGACTAAGACAGACTAGGAAGAAAGGCCTGGCAGTCTATTTCCAAAAACCAGCCAATGAAACCCTGTGGATCACATGGTCTGATCCCATTGGGCATGGGGTCACCATGAGTCAGGGGCCAACTTGACGGCAGTTAGTAACAACTCCACTGGAGGGATGTAAAATGGAAGGGAAATAGAGTCTGACCTTTAGAAAATTTCAATCTAATAGAGAAGACAAAGTGAAAAATAACCATTATGTGGGTAGACTGCAACAAATACCATGGCAAGTGGGGAGCCAGTTACATAAGACAGTGATAATTCTTCCCTTGAGAGGCTACCCGAGAATGCTTCATGGAGGAGGTGGCATTTGAGTTAGGCCTGGAACAGTAGCTAATATTTCATCAGTCAGAGAAGACTCTTTGGTAGTGAGTTAAGAAAGTTTCAGGATGTTTGGAAATCTGTAAGTAGTCTTGTTTGCCTGGAACACAAGACAGGGAATACAGGGAACAATGAGAAGGTGGGAGAGGTAAGTAGGTGTTGGATTGTACAGGTTCTTAATGTCTGGAGGAGGGTTCAGACAACATAGTCAATGGTTGGGCAAGGATCTGGAAACAGCCAGCTTCTTGGGTGTGTGACAAGAGCAGTCACTCAAGACTCCGTGCTTAAAAGGGCCCCACACTTGGTTCAATGCTCTGCTGTCACTGCCTTAAAATTCTAAACAATCTTTGAACAAGGGGCTCCACATTTTCATTTTGCACTGGGTTCTGCAAATTATGTAGCCAGTCCTGAATCTGGGAACCTTTATCAAAGCACAGATCATTTTGTCTTGCCACTATTTATATCTGAATCTGTCTCCTCAACAAAAAGATGAATTGCATAAGGGAGGGATATTATATTCCCAAGGCCTATCATGGTGCTTGGCACACAGTAGGAGCTTATTAAATGCTTCCTGGGTGGATGAGCAAGCCAGAACTAGGCATTTTGATAAGCAATCTGTGTACAGGGGCCAGAAGGATTAGTGTGGAGAAAGCAGAAGGCATGGTCCCTGCCCACAGGGTCCTTATAAGCTGTGCTTCTCCAGAGCCTGAGCGGTCCAGGTCTACTCATGACTCTGATCCAATTCTGCTCCACTCTGGGGCAGGCATGGGAAGTCTTGTTCAGTCTCATGACACTCTTGGTGGATTTAGATTTGTGTCCCTTGAATTTAAATGGATCTAGTGCCTGGCCAAGGAGCCCTAGTGGCATAGTAGTTAAGTGCTCGGCTGCTAACTGAAAGCTGGCGGTTGGAACCCACCAGCCATTCCGTGGAAGAAAAGACCTGGTGATCTGCTTCCATAAAGATTACAGCCTAGAAACCCTGTGGGGCAGTTCTACTCTATCACATAGGGTCTCTACGAGTTGGTATCAGCTTGAAGGCATACAACAACAGTGCCTGGCCAGACTGCCTAGAGGAACATCAGTCTGTGTCTCTGCAACGACCATGTTAAGAACAATTCAGCATATGGAGCTGAAGAGCTTATTATTCTCAGATTTTCTGGCATGCATTTTCCAGCATTCTGTGTAAACTCTCTCATGCCTGCCTGGCTTTATGGAACTTGAAGCAAATACAGCAGCATCTCCATCTGGGTTTGGTTTGGAAGGTATTTTTGGCGTTCTGGTGTTCCCCCATTCATTTGTTTGGGGAAAAAAAGGCTATGTACAAATATAACTACAGTTCTACATTGAACTGACTTAGCTTTTTAAAAATGTTAGTCCATAACAATTATTTAAGGAGCCCTGGTAGCACAGTGGTTAAGTGTTCGGCGGTGTGGACCCACCATCTGCCCCACTCTTTATCCATAAAGATTACAGCCTAGGAAACCCTATGGGGCAGTTCTACTCTGTAGTATAGGGTTACTATGAGTCAGAAACGACTCAATGGCACCCAACACAACGATTATTTTATTCAGTTAGGTTTGCAAATCAGTACAGACCATCCTGACTTAGTTGGTTTGACTTAAGTCTCAGCTAACTCTTTCCTCCCATGTCAGTCCATCTTCTTGAGCTGTAACTATACCATCCCTCAGCATCTATTGGTGGTAGTGATTTCATTCTCTTAATTGCATGTCCTAAGTGACCTTGAAGTCCCTGGGTGGCACAAACAGTGAAGCACTTGGCTATTAACCAAAAGGTTGGCAGTTCAGACCCACCAAAAAGTGCCTTGGAAGAAAGGCCTGGCTATCTACTTCTGAAAGCTCACAGCCATTGAAAATCCTATGGAGCACATTTCTACTCTGACACACATGGGGTCACCAGGAGTTGGAATCAACTCGATGGCATTTCATTTGGTACTGGTTTTAAGTGACTTTACTTGTTGATAAAAAAATCCATTGCTGTCGAGTTGATTCTGACTCATAGTGACCCTATAGGACAGAGGAGAACTGCCCCATAGAGTTTCCAAGGAGCTCCTGGCAGATTGGAACTGCCGACCTTTTGGTTAGCAGCCATAGCACTTAACCACTACACCACCAGGGTTTCCATACTTGTTGAGGGGAATCCCTATTTTCTTTTTTAGCACTTGTAAAAACTTGTTTTCTTCACAAAAACCCCATGCTTTTGAAAGAAACAGTAGCTTTGTTGATTATATTATATATTTTACCTACTATAATGATTCTTTTATTTCAGGATTCCTTTACTTTTGTGTACCAGGCTTTGGAAAGGAAGGTACAGACAATATTGACAGGTGACTCGCAGCATCCACTTAAGCATGTCTCTAACCCCTCGGCATCTTACTTCCTGTCATTTCCCTATGCAAGGCTTGGTTGGTAGGTATAAATTTATCTTATTTGTGCATGCTTTCATATATTTTAGTTTCATCCAATCATTTAGTTTCATCCATTCAATAAATGTTTTATTTTCTAATCAATATCTCATCAACAAAAAATTAATTCAGTGGTTACGCTAGCATAAAGATAAAACTACTACTACCTGTTGCCATCAAGTTGATTCTGACTCATAGTGACCCTATAGGACAGAGTAGAACTGCCCCATAGGGTTTCCAGGGAGAAGCTGGTGGATTTGAACTGCTGACCTCTTAGTTAGCAGTCTGAATTCTTAACCACTGTGCCACTCTTAACACTGGTCTAATTGTGCTTATACATAAGGAGCTTTCACTTTACTGAACAATCATAACAATAAAGTATTATTTTATAGAATATTTATTTGTAAAGTTTCAAATACTCTTGGAGATGTCTTGTTACAGATTTTTTGGAATCTGATGACCTTAGAAGGATGTAAGTAGATTCCCATGATACCATAGGTAGCTATTATAGTCATTTGACTATTCTAACTTCATGCAGTAAAAGCCTAGTACACCATGATAAGTTTATAAAGAGAATGTTAGGGATTCCTCTGATTTTAAGAAATCAACCAAAACTGAGCCCAAGTATATAAAAGTGACTGTTTTTTGGAGGTTTTGGTGAAATATCTTTTTTAGACCACAATTCTTAAATCCAAACCACGTTGTATTTCCTTCTAACAATTTACTGAGAGCCCTTCCTTTCTGGGCCATTCAGCTCTAGCACAGCAGGGTGTGAAGTGAATGCTGTCTTTACAGGCCATTCACTGGTGAATAATGGCTCTTTTTGGACTCCTTCCTGAAAGGTCCAGAAGGTGGATCCTGTTGGACAGCAGCCACCGGAGGGAGGCAGCCCTCCAGACATTGTTCCCTGTGGTCCATTACTAGCCGCACTGAGCGTCAGGAGTAAAGAGAACATGACTTTGTCCACTGGTGTGTCCCCTGTCACCAGAAGCCACACCATTTAGAAACTGCTCGTCTCCTTTTCATCTGTTCTGCCATTAAAGAAAAAAATTATTGTAGTAAAAATATAACAAAACATTTGCCAATTCAACAAGTTTTACATGTGTACTTCAGTGATTATGTTCATCATGTTGTACAACCACCACCACTATCCTTTTCCAAATTATTCCACCACCATTAACAGAAACTCAGTGTCCCCTAAGCAACGACTCCCTCTTTCCCCCTCCCTTTCATGCCTGGTAACCACTATTAAGCCTACTTCACAGAAGTGGAATTATATAGTATTTGTCCTTTTGTGAGTGACTTATTTCACTCAGCATGTTTTCAAGGCTCATCCATGTTGTAGCATGCATCAAAATGTCATTTTTGTTTATAACTGAGTAGTATTCCATTATATGACTATACTACATTTTGTTTATCCATTCATCTGTTGATGGACATTTAGGTTGTTTCTACCTTTGGGCTCTTATGAACCGTGCTGCAATGAGCACTGGTGGGCAGGTTTTTCCATTTGTTCTTTATGTGGCCATAAGAACTAGAATAAATAAATGACTTCTGGTCTTTCCAGCCCCAACAGAGACATCTGAACTTTTGACTCAGTTTGTCCATCTCTAAAACTGATACATCATAGAATTTTAGTTAGAAATGTCCACTAAATTTGTTGGACATTCGATTTGGCCCAATACAAGGCATCTTATGTAACTACAGTAGAAATAAAACTACATATATAAAACAAGCTTGCTTTTGATCAGGTGAAAAATTGAAATTAGTTGAGCAGATAGAAAGCAACCTGTGCCACTGGCTGGAGTGACCGGTTGGTTTCGATGCGATTTCCTTCTCTGTTCTCAGCCTGAGCCCAGGGTTATGCTTTGGCTGCTCAGGGTTCTGCATTAGGACACTGCTTTGTGAGGTTGCTTTTTATCCACTCAAGTCCGGTGATCCAGAAATGCCCAGAGTTCCTGATTTGTCCATTTTTGTGATTTTTTCTTTTCCTCTGAAAGTAAGACTGTGAATTACACAAATAGAATGCCACCTCAGAAGTGAATAATCACAACACTCATTCAGGATGGAAACATCAGTGAGAGAAAATTAAAGCACTGGATTCTAGAAAGGAAAGGAAGAAGCAGGAGAGAGTTTTGCCATAGCACTCAGTGGATATGCAGTGGGCTCCTTCCTCTCCTCTACAGGGCATTGGCCTCGGCAGACCTCAACCAGGATGGGCACGGCGACCTTGTGGTGGGCGCACCCGGCTACAGTCGCTCAGGCCACATTCAGGTCGGGCGTGTGTATCTCATCTATGGCAACGAACTGGGCCTGCCCCCGTTCGACCTGGACCTAGACAAGGAGGCTCACGGGATTCTGGAGGGCTTCCAGGTGAGGCTCCCTTCTCATATTTCCTCTTAGTGGTCAGTAACCCACTGCCTGCTTTCTGTGGCAAATTCTCCAGGATGAATCACCAACAACAATTACAGTAACAATGGCTACATTTGTATAGCACTTTTCATTTGGGTGGTGTGCTGGTTAAGAGTTCGGCTGCTAACCAAAAGATCAGCAGTTTGAATCCACCAGCTGTTCCTTGGAAACCCTATGGGGCAGTTCTACTCTCTGTCCTATAGGGTTGCTATAAGTCAGAATCAGCTCGATGGCAATGGGTTTGTTTTGGTTTTTGGTTTCATTTTCAAAAGCATGTTCACTTCATTTATCTCATTCTGTCATTAATTTGGCATCCCTGGGTGCTGCAAATGGTTAAGTAACATGCTTAGCTGGTAATTGAAAGGTTGGAGGTTCGTGTCTACTTAGAGGCACCTCGGAAGAATTCGCCATTGAAAACCCGACGGAGCACAGTTCTACTCAGACACACATGGGGCTGCCATGAGTCGACCTGACAGTAACTCTTAGTTTTAGTAGTTAGTATCAATAACTTTGAGCCTTTAGTCTAATACCTTCATAAATGCACATACTATTTGGAACTGCTTTGAATGGCCAATCAGGATGTGAGTTCTTGATGATTCAAAACCTTTTTTTTTTTTTTTAATATAATGTAGTTTTAGATATAAATTTTTATTTTGCAATAATTTTAGGTTTATGGAAAAGTTGTGAAGATAGTGCAGACAGTTCCCAAATACTCCTCACCCAGCTTTCCCTAATGTTAACATCTTATGTAACTATTGCACATTTGCCAAAAATAAGAAACTGACATTGGTATATTACTATAAATTCCAGACTTTATTCAGATTTCATTCCTTTTAAGTGGTTATTCATCACCAGAAAAATTCTACCGTGACTGTACATATGTTCTTCATGTAGTCTGAACACTAATTCTACTCTGGAGTACCAGGAACCTGGAGGATCTTCCAAATATCAGAGGCAGTAGTCCTTTTAAGAGCAATAAGGAAGGGCAGACAGAGCGCTGCTGAGTCTGGGGGCTTTGGGTGACACTGGTCTGACACTAGATGCTTTGAGTGTAACTGCCAGTGGGACGAACCCTGGACTTTGGGTCAGATCATGGTCCTTGCCCCAGGCAAGCCACTTAATCATTTGCTTGTGGAGTTAATGCTGTGAGAGAAAATAAGATGGCATACCTGAAAGTACTTTTAGAAATGAAAGTACAATGGTTTATGATCTAGTTTAGGCTCTGAGGAAAGGATCCTTGAATCTAAGAGGTGTAAACAAGTTGACTACGAGGGTCTGAGGTCACAGAGTTCCAAAGGGACAGCATTTTCTGAAACCTTCTGACACTCAAGACAGTTCCAAAATAAATCTACCCGTTTCTGTTTTTCTTATTTCTTCACAAAGCAGTCCCCTCAGTCAGACTTCTGTGTAAAATATTATCCTCTGGGCTAATGGAGACTGAGACTAAGAGAGGCAGCTGATCCCTTTGAGAGATAAATTCTCTCAAAGACCACATGGGGCTAAGAAGGAGCTGGCTTTATGCCCTTCTCCCATCAGTGACTTTTGATAATTTTGGAAGATGACAGATAAAGGCACAGGCCAGGGATGGGAATTCTTCACTCTAGCCCTGGTTCCGCAATTAACCTCTCTGTATCCTGGTCTATAAAATAGGGGGTTAGGGTAGATGATGCTCAAGCGTTTGTCCACCTTGAAATTCCATGATCCTCCAGGAATGACTGGTTAATCTGCAGGAGGGTGGGTGGTGATGAAATCAACCAGTCCTCAGAAAGCAGGGGCCCCTACATATTAGTCTCCATCCTGCCCCAACTTGCTTTGTGTCCCCCAGGCAATCCTCTCTTGTTTATCAAGTTTGTATCTTATAGAAATCGGCAGTGTTCACAATGGCCATTGCACATGGGTGTAGAGAGATCAGTCAAAAAACTAGAGATGTGGGTACTGAAGCATGTGTGTTACGTAGCAAGATCACCTTGTTATGTAAGTCGTTGTGAAAGATTAGGAGAACCTAACCAGTTCTCCTATTCTAGGCTGATTCTAGACAGTAGAAAAAAGACCTAGAAAAATTCATCTTGGAAGAAATTGTCCCTGTATAGACTAAGGTTTCCATCTGTAAAATGGGGATAACAACAGTATCAGCCTTAATCCATCTAAAGTGCTTAGAACACTGTCTACAACAGCATCATCTAATAGAACTTTCTGTGATAGTGGAAATGTTCTATATCTGGGCTGTCCAATACAGTAGCCACTAACCACATTGCCTGTTACATTTAAATGCAAAGTAATTAACATTAAATAAAATTAAGAAGTCAGTTCCTCAGCTGCACTAGCCACATTTCAAGAGCTCAATAGCCAACGTGGTTAGTGCAACTGAGGAACTGACTTAATTTTAATTACTTTGGAGCCCTGGTGGCACAGTGGTTAAGAGCTTGGCTGCTAACCAAAAGTTCGGCAGTTCGACTCCACCAGCTGTTCCTTGGAAACCCTACGGGGTGGTTCTATAGGCACCTTAATGTTAATTACTTTACATTTAAATATAATAGCCACACGTGGCTAGTCAAGGACTATTGGACACTGTGGCTCCAGAACATCCTGAGTTCTCAACCAATATTAGCTGCAGTTGCTGGTGTTATGTGATTGTTATTTTGGATACTTTCTGAAAAGAGTTTGGTGCTCAGTGTTGGGTATAATACACACCAGACCATTTTCTAAAAGCCTAGGACTCATATAAGAACTGACTATTTTCTGGTACCTCATCTTCACCTCAAGGCAGACAGGTATGCCAAAATTATCCTTAGGGCAGAGCTACCCAACTGGGGTGTCCTGTTATAAGTTGCTGTGATTTTGTTCTTTAACCCTCGAGTGACAAGTGAGACCCCTAGGTAGGGACCCCTTGAGTAGCCTCCTCTGTTGACTCTCCTGTGCCAGCAGGGATTCAGCAGTGCTCTCTGGAAGGTGTGGTTCAGCCAGGGGAAGTAACTTGTCTCTCTCCAGCCCTCAGGTCGGTTTGGCTCAGCCTTGGCTGTGTTGGACTTCAACAAGGATGGGGTGCCTGACCTGGCAGTGGGAGCCCCCTCAGTGGGTTCTGAGCAGCTCACATACAAAGTAAGGCTGGTGTGTGGTGGGTGGGGTGTTTCCCCATTGCTTGGAGGAATGGGGTAGAAGCAGAGGAGACACTTACGGGAGACCAGTGCAGGATAGAGCCTCTGGAGACAAGCAGACAGCCAAAGGTGCTGGGCGAAGCGTTTGTGGGCAGATGAGCTTGGGCCCCATCTGGGTCCTTGACACGACCTCGGCTTACCTGCCAGCCCATTTCCTGCCCTCCACCCCCACCCCCCACCCCCACACCCTGGCTTTATTTTGGCATCATAGTTTCCAAATTTCACCAGGTTACTTTACTTCCTCCCCCCCCCCCCCCCCCAATGCTGAATGCTAGTGAAGGGAAACAAATTCTAGCCAGTCTATAGCTTCCTGTCATCACAGCAGAGAGGTGACTTCCTTGGACCTCTCCTCTCATGCACAGAACCCAACCTGTTCCCTCTGTCTTCTTACCAAGAGCAGACTTCCTGGCCCCAGGGCCACAGGGCTTTCTTCCCACATGTACTTCATACCATAGTTGGCCATGAGCACCTGGGTCCTGGTGTGACCGTGGAGGCCAAGGCCCTTTATTACCTGCTCCTGGCCCTCTGCAGGCTCATCTTCTGCCCCTCCCTCCTCACACTCTATTTCTGACCTGCAAACAATTTGTTATTTCCTGAACCCACCACTTTGAGGTCTTTGCTCACATAGTTCCCTCTGCCTGAAAAGCCCTTTCTCCCCTTTTTTTCTTTAGGAGTGACATATCACTCCTTGCAGGAAGCATTATCTAACCCTTGGGTTAGGCAATGCTTCATTATCTTCACATAGCATCCTGTACTTGCCCCTACTGTAGCACTTTGCACGCTCCACCACAGTTGTTTACCACCCTTTTGGGAGGACCAAGATTGGTCTTATTCATCTTGTGTCTCCAGTACTTGGCTGATGCTGGGGAATAAATGTTGGTAGAATGAATAAATGAATGGAGATGGAGACAGGAAAGTAATAAGGTGGGATTTGATTCATAACACAAAGCGATAGCACAGGATGTGTTCCAAGACAAAAGAATGGTGCAGACATGGTGAGCTGAGTGTTCAGACGTATAATGGGCTGGCAGGATGGGGGAAGGATTCATGGAGGAGCCAGAAACCGAGCTTAGCCTTGAATGGGGGGAGGAGTTGAACAAGTCATTCTGCAAACAATGAACAATTATATATGGCAGACCCTGAGCCAGACCCCGGGGAAGCAAAGATAAAAACGACAGTTTCTGCTTTGGGAGTATCTTAGTTATCCAGTGCTGCTATAACAGAAATATCACAAGTGGGTGGCTTTAACAAACAGAAATTTATTTTCTCACACTTTAGGAGGCCAGAAGTCTGAATTCAGAGCACCAGTTCTAGGGAAAGGATTTCTCTGTCTACTCTGGGGGAAAGTCCTTGTCGCTTTTCAGTTTCTGTTTCTAGGTTCCTTGGTGATCATGTGGCATGTATCTTCCCCTCCATTCGTGCTTGCTTTGCATGCTTAATCTGCTCTTTATATCCCAAAAGAGATTGATTTAAGACACACCCTATACTAATACTGCCTCATTAACATAACAAAGAAAGCCCACTCCCAAATGGGATAATAACTACAGGTATAGGGGTTAGGATTTACAATACATATTTTTGGAGGACACAACTCCGTTCATGACAGGGGTGCTCTCTCTGCCTGTTGGGAATGACAGACTTAAAGATAAGTCACTGCGCCATGAAGCAACGCACAAGTCCAGTTCCTGACGGCCATTACCCTCCTAACTACAGTCAGTCCTCTTGGCCTTGGCTGTTCTTGAAAGTTCTTTGGTCACTAGCTGAGTCTTCTGATCACCCTGCTGTCTGTCCCCATCTAGGGAGCAGTGTACGTCTACTTTGGTTCTCGACGAGGAAGGATGTCTTCTTCCCCTAACATCACCATCTCATGCCAGGTATGTTTACCTACCACCTTAGCCAGGTGCGGAAAACTAGAACTCGCTGCCTCCTCCTTGCCTCCAGCGCTGAGTAAAAAGTGGTTTCCGGTTTCCTCTTAAGGACACCTACTGTAACCTGGGCTGGACACTCCTGGCCACAGATGTGAATGGAGACAGTGAGCCCGATCTGGTGATTGGCTCCCCTTTTGCACCAGGTGGAGGGAAGCAGAAGGGAATTGTGGCCACATTTTATTCTGGCCCCAGCCAGAACGACAAAGGTAATGCTTGATGGGGGCAAAGGGAAGAGACCACTGCTGCTCTCTGTGTCTGTGACTATTTCTCTTGCATATGTGTTTATGTCCTTCTTCCTCCTCCCATATTATGCTACACTCTTACAGATGTCCTAGCAAGTGACACTGATAGATTTACTGAGTATTAGAAAAAGTGATCCACCTGACACTATTGCCCTGAGATATCTTTAAACCTTGAAACAAAAATATCCCCTGAAATTTTCTTAAAACCAAACAGTAGTCTAGCTTAACTAGTAAAACATATCTTCCTCGAGCATTATGCTTTTTTAAGATCTAGCTATATGGGATCAAACTGACAACAGCAACTTGGAAGATTAGATAGGAAACATAGGGGACCGTGAGTTTATGTTAATGGGGGAGAAATAACTCATAAAAGTAGGGTAAGAATGGTTGCATAACTCCAAGAATGCAGTCAATGTCACTGAATTGAACATGTAGAAACTGTTGAATTGGCATGTGTTCTGCTGTATATTTTCTCAACAACAACAACACAATATAAATTATTTAAAAAAAAAAAAGTGATCCAGTTTCTAGATCCAGATCTGAAGGGGGCAGGGTTATTCTCATAGTCTCCTAAGAATAGATCTTCTAAGGAGGCTTAGGACCAAAGGCTTGCCAGTAAGGCTCTAAAATGTCCACCGAAGGGGCTCCTTTTAAATATTCTGTGGTCTTCGTACCACAGAAATGAGCTCTAGAAGTGGATTTCTTGAATGAAGTGTGAGATCCTTTCTGACACTGGGATCAGCATGGGGGCATATAAGAATTCTGGCAAAAACTCAGCAGAAAGAACCCCAGTTTCTCATCAGCCTACACAAAGGCCCACCCTTTCCACTCCATTCATCTTCCATGTAAAGTAAAAGGGACTGGTTGTCTTGTTTAGAAAAGCTGAGCGTGGAGGCAGCTGACTGGTTGGTAAGAGGCAAGGAGGATTTCGCCTGGTTCGGATACTCCCTCCACAGTGTCAGTGTGAACAGCAGGACTTTGCTATTGGTTGGGAGTCCGACCTGGAAGAATGCCAGCAGGTGAGCATTGTGTTGGAGCCCAGGGACCAGCAAACCCAAGGAGTCAATGAGCGCTCCTTTGGAAACCCATTCAGTATTGTGTTTACAGAAAGAGGTTAAGAACGTCTTCCCCTCTGAGGAAAAGCTAAGGCTCTGACAAGGTTGTAAATTCTCCTGCTTAGAAGTTCAAAAATTAGGTAGATAGATATCCCTATATTTGGTGTATGAGGACAGTGGTAGTTCAGCGGTAGAATTCTCCCCTGCCATGCAAGAGACCTGGGTTCAATTTCTGGCCAATACACCCCATGCACAGCCATCACCCATCTTTCAGTGGAGGCTTGTATGCTGCTGTGATGCTGAACAGGTTTCAGCAGAGCTTCTAGACTAAGATGGAAGAGGAAGAAAGGCCTGGCAATCTATGGCTGAAACATCAGCCAATGAAAACCCTGTTTCAGAACAGTCCAATCTGCAACCGATCATGAGGATGGCATAGGACTGGGCAGCATTTTGTTCCATTGTGCATGGAGTTGCCATGAGTGGAGGGCCAACTCAATAGCTTTAACAACAACGTATTTGGTATAAACTAGGAGGCAGAATGGTGGGCATGGTATCTGGAGAACCTTGATGTTGAGATTAACTCTGAAAGTGCACATGCTCCCGTGCCTAGGATCATGCGTACTGAGAGCAGGTGGTGGGCAGCGGTGGGGGTGAGGTGCATTCTCTTTCCTTGGACCTGGTCCAGGGCTGCTTGCCTCTCTGAATACCTGGCCGGCCTCTAATCCTGTGCCAGGCAGCTGAGCCCAGTATGCTTTGTTCCAGTCTAGGCTATTTATTCCACAACCGGGATGAGAAACCAAACCTCGGAAGGGTGTATGGCTATTTCCCGCCAAATTGTCAAAGCTGGTTTACAATTTCTGGAGACAAGGTATGGCAGCCCCTCCCCAGGAGTACGAGCATGACAAAGCTTTCTTAGCTCTACAGTATTGATCTATTGCATTTCACAGGCAATGGGGAAACTGGGCACTTCCCTGTCCAGTGGCCGTGTGATGCTGAATGGAACCCTGACACAAGTGCTCCTGGTCGGGGCTCCAACTCAGGGTAGGTCACTCACCATGACACTGCTTCCTTTTTTTTTTCTTTTCTTTTTTCCCCCCTAACACAACAAATATTTATGTCTTGTGCATGTTGCATGTCTACTGTGGGTGAACTGGAGGTTCTGCCACGCCTGGACATCACCCCGGATCCAGACTCATGTAGCAGGCACTATCTGGAACATTGCCATTCTCCATGATGGGGGGAAGGAGGAAGTGAGTGAGGCCATCATATACTGGGTTTTAAAATTTCTACCCAGAACTGACTGTGTCGGCTCATATTTCTTTGCCCAAAGCACAGGGTAATGCCAAATTGTAAGGGAGAAGAAAAGTACTTTGCTTCCTTTTAGGCATGTGGTGCCTGGACCACGTCAAATAGGGTGAAAGTTATGGGATCTGAAATCTTGCTCTTTTTCTTGTCTAAAATGAGTATGATAATCCATTGTTTAATTTGCATCCTCAGGGAAATGAGATGCTTTGAAATGCTGAAAATTTTAATATATCTGAATCCTTCCTTTGCAAATTCTGAGAATTAAAAAAAATCTTTTGATGAAATTATTCTAAATTATATAATATACTCCTCTGCTTTAGTAGATTGTGGTGAATATTAGAGGTTTGGGAGTGATAATTAATCACATCTCTTCCCCTCCCTTGGGCCTTTCAAACCATTTGAGAAGTAGACTCGTGAATCATCCAAACAGATATCCAAATATGTGCTTTTAGCAAACAGATCTAGCTGGATTGGAGAACATGGTTGTAGATGGACAGCCATATTCAGGCTTCCTAATCCTTGCTCTAAAAATCTAGATTTTGGGATAATTTCCCTAACAGACAGCTTGGGTATGCCTAGCAGGCACACACCCAACAACCCCAGGAGAAGAGGCAGAGAGATGTGGACTTAGCTCTGCATCTAGAAGGTAGATCTGGCTGTGTCCCATGTGAGCTAACATGCACAACAGGACCAGAACCGACATGCCCATCCTGTAGGCAGGAAGAGCGAGAGGGAGAACTCGCGTGTCCCTCCTCCTCCCTGTGTATGGAGTTAGGCAAGGAGTGAACAGAGAGCTCAAAGTATTACTGCAGCCCTGGTTCCTAGGTAGTGTAAATGGTTTGCGCTTGTCTTCTAACCTAAAGGTTGATGGTTCCAATCCACCCAGCAGTTCTGCGGAAGAAAGTCCTGGCAATCTGCTTCCACAAAGAAAGGCCTGTCATCTGCTTGATTACAGCCCAGAAAATCCTATGGAGCAGTTCTACCTGTAATGCATGGGGTGTCCATAAGTCAGAATTGACTTGACAGCAGACGGGTTTGGTTTTTTTTGGTCATTCCAGGGAGCTCAACTTTCCCTTTAAGGGAGCATGAGAAGAAGGGAATAAGAAATTTCTCTCATCTAAACTCTCCTTGATGACTTCAGGCTGTTACCCGGAATATTAACTACTGTACTTTACCAAAACACCGATTCTCTAGGGGATATTGACTTAAGTCAGATTGTTTACCCTTATGTTGAAAAGCCTCAGATTGTTGAGCTTTTAGAAGTACTCTTTCTTGTTTCCTAGCTGTTTTTTCTTGCTGCTACTGTGGGCTCTGTTTTGATCCCCCAGCTGCTTCTGATTGATAAGGCAGAAGAGAAGGTTGTCAGAGGAAACAACTTTCTCCACAAATGAGCAACGTCAATTTTATAAACACTACTAAGTAGACATTGATGCAAGATTGTATCCACTCACTGGACACTGCCTGTGAGTAAGCTGCTCAGAGGGCCACCATACCCCTCCCCACCCCCTGCCACACACACACAGAAGCTGTTATTTTAGTTTTGGAGCAGGTACTCACTTTTGAAATCACGGCTGTATTCCAGATGACTAAATTTACGGGCAAAAAAAATCTGAATACTTTGTTTTGAATTTTTTCAAAATTTATTCATTCTAAAAACATTTATCGAGCACTTGTGCTGCACCTGGAGTCCCTGGGTGGTGCAAAGGGTCAACGTGCTCGGCTGCTAACCAAAAAGTTGGAGGGGGACTTCCGGGCAACATGGAGCTATAGACAGAAGCACCATGCTATACCTCCACAGCAAAGATTCGAAAAACTAAGTGAAACAGAGACACGTCAATCCTGAAACCCGAAGCATCAAATGAAGAAAGAGCTCAGCCAACCACCAAATGAAATAAGAAACTGACATACATCAGAGAGCGAGGAGAGATACATGCTGAGGTCCCCTATCAGCTAACACAGTATGGATCTACCATCTTGGACTCCTATTGGAGATTGGAAAACCGGGTGTGAGAAAGCAGCTTCACGGAGCTTCCAGCAGGAAAAAGAACAACTGGTAACCAGCGATATACGCTTTCCCACCCCCTACCCTTCTTCACCCCCACTCGGCCTCCTCTGCTTCCTGCGGCCACAGTCTCTTGGACGGGAAGCACCGGCTTCATCCTGGAGCCACTTGGATTCCACCTGCAAGCACTGGCCAGCTCCCTGAGTGCCATTTGTTGGCTGCTGGTGTTGCTTTTTTTGGCTTCTTTAGATTTCTTCCTTACCTCTCACCACCTCCCCCTCCTTTCTATCAAATACCTGGCTATGTGTGCCATCTTTGCTTCTTCTTGAAAGGCTGTGAAATACTGCTTGACTGTGAAACTGCTTCCCAGCCTATGCCGCTACGCTGGTGCAACCCCCGAGGTGTTTTTTGTTTGTTTGTTCTGATTTGTTCAGTTTTGACTTATTTGTTTGTTTTCTTTTTCTTTTCTCAGCTTGGGAGCCACTTCTAGTCAGGCAGAACTACACGGCTTGGGAGCTACTCCCTTACTCTGGGCAGATGCACAGTAGGACTTCTGGGGGCATTTCTTCTTTTGGTTTGTTTGTTTTGTTTTCTTCTCTTTTTCCCTTTTTGTCTTTCTTCATTTCTCAGTTACTCATCTCTCTGTACTTACCTTCTCTTCCTGTCTCCTGAATACTTGGTGCTGTGTGACACCTCTACTCCTTCTAGCCAAGCTATACTTCACAGCCTGGGGGCAACTTTGCTAGTCCTCGCAGCTGCACTGGTGGGATCTCTGGGGACTTTTTTTTTCCTTCTAATTTTTATTTATTCGTTTTTTTCTTTTACCCTATTTCTTTTTCTTTTCTTTCTGTTTTTCTCCATTTTTAAGTCTCTCATCTCTCCACTCCAACGGCAACCTCCTTTAGCATTCTTTTTTGCTTGTTTCTTTGTTTGTATGTTTTTGGCTCCTGTTCCTCTCTCCTCTGTCTCCTCCTCCCCATACCCATCTTAGCTCCAAACATCACAATCTTCCCCCTCTTACCTGCCTACCTGCACTGTGCACTGAACATCACACCCCCAAGCAGCATGGGCATGGCCTACCAGAACCTGCCCTGCACTGATTCCCGATCGCCCTGTCAGACCTACTATGTGCCACAAACAACCCATCCCAGCAACTCTCCTTCAGCTGGACCTACCCTGATGTACCATACCTGAGTGACTGACCCTGCACATTGGAAAAGGAGGTGAAAAGTATCGTGCCTACAGATGAGCAAACAACAAAGAATGCACAGCCCGCCTGCTCAGATATAACCAAATAAAACAAAAGCAGGACAAAACACACAAATCTACAATCAGTAAATGAGGAAAATAACTACTGAAAGTCCCAAAGACAGCAGACAATATCAAAACATATACAAAAACAGGACAGTATGGTTCTAGTAGGCATCCAAAATAAAATACCAAATGACTTTCCAGTAGAAGAAAAGGCACTAGAAGTACCTGATGGGGAATTCAAATCTCTAATACTCAGAGCTATCCAAGAGTTGAAGCAAAAAGCATACAAAAATGAGGAAAAAATAGACAAAGTCATGGAAAAAGACAAAAAAAAAAGGAAGAATTCACGAAAATACAGAAACAAAATGCCAAAATAAATTCACAACTAGAAATCATACAAAAACAACAATTAGAAATCCAAAAGGTAAACAACAAGATTTCAGAAATGGACAGTGTCATAGAAGGGCTGAGGGGCAGGTTTGAAACAATGGAAGACAGAATCAGCAAAATTGAAGACAAACACTTGGATACAACTCTGAGGGGAAAACAGAAAAAAGAATGAAGAAGAATGAAGAAACCCTGATAATTATATGGGCTACAATCAAAAGCAAAACTCTGCGGGTGATCAGAGTTCCGGAACAGGGGGAGAAAACAGAAAACACAGAGAGGATCATTGAAGAACTGCTGACAGACAACTTCCCCAATATCATGAAAGATGAAAAGCCAACCATCCAAGAAGCTCCAGGAACCCCATGTAGGATAGACTCCAAAAGAAAATCACCAAGGCATATCATAATCACACTCGCTAAAACTAAAGACAAACAAAGAATCTTGAAAACAGATCGAGAAAAACAAAAAGTCACTTACAGAGGAAAAACAATAAGACTAAGCTGGGATTATTCAGCAGAAACCATGCAGACAAGAAGGCAATGGGATGACAAATATAAAACCTTGAAAGAAAAAAATTGCCAGCCAAAAATAATACATCCTGCAACACTCTCATTCAAATATGATGGTGAAATTAGGAAATTTCCAGATAAACAGAAATTAAAGGACTATGTAAAAAGCAAACCAAACTTACAACAATTATTAAAGGGAGTCCTTTGATCTAAGAACAAACAACATCAGACCACAGGCCGAATCTAGGACACAGGATCGTACCAGCCAGATACCAATATAGGAAATGAACTCTTAAGGGCTATCCAAAACCAAAAGAATTACAACAGGGAACCAGAGGACATCAGAACAATAAAAGAGAGAATAAATGGTGTAGGTATAGAACCTTCTAATGGAGAGAAAGGCAAGGCAATACCAACTAATAACACACTACTTTGCACCTAGGAAGATAAGGGTAAATTTCAAGATAACCACAAAGAAAGTTAACAAACCTACTCATCAAAATAAAGAAGAAAAACATAAAGTCTCAGTGAAAACAAAACCTACAAAAACAAAAGAAATGAAAAAAAAAATACACAAACAAAAGGAATTCAGCACAGGAGAGTAAGAGGAACAAAGAAAATGTCAGCACCACAAAAAAAAGGCACTACAAAGTGACAGCAATAAACTCACCCCTATCAATAATTACACTGAACGTAAATGGCCTAAATGCACCCATAAAGAGACGGAGAGTGACAGAATGGATAAAAAACAGGATCCATCAATATGCTGTCTACAAGAGACACACCTCAGAAACAAAGCCATAAATTAATTAAAAATCAGAGGATGGAAAAAATACATCAAGCAAACAGCTATCAAAAAACAACAGGAGTGGCAATACTAATCTCAGATAACTTTAAAACAAAATCCACCATAAAAGACAAAGAAGGACAGTATATAATGATTAAGGGGACGATCTACCATGAAGACATAACCATAATAAACATCTACGCACCCAATTACAGGGCTCCCAAATACATAAAACAAACTCTAACAGCACTGATAAAAGAAACTGACAGTTCCACAATAATAGTAGGAGACTTCAACACATCACTCTTGGTAAAGGGCAGAACATCTAGAAAGAAACTCAACAAAGATACAGAAGACCTAAAGGGCACAATCAGCCAACTTGACCTCATAGACATATACAGAACACTGCATCCAACAGCTACAAAGTACACATTCTTTTCCAATGCACATGGAACGTTCTCCAGAATAGACCATATCTTTGGCCACAGAACAAACCTCAACAAGATCCAAAACGTTGAGATAATACAAAGTATCTTCTCTGACCACAATGCCATCAAGGTAGAAATTAACAACAGGCAGAGCAAAGAAAAAAATCAATTACATGGAAACTGAATAACACCCTGCTTACAAACCACTGGTTAATAGAAGAAATCAGATATGGAATCAAAAAATTCCTAGAATCAAACAAGAATGAAAACACATCATACCAAAATTTTTGGGACACAGCAAAGGCAGTCCTCAGAGGACAATTTATAGCAATAGATGCACACATCAAAAAAGAAGGGACAAAATCAAAACATTAACTACACAACTCAAACAAACAGAAAAAGAACACACAAAAAAAAACCCACAGCCACTAGAAGAAAGGAAATAATAAAGATTAGAGCAGAAATAAATGAAATAGAGAATAAAAAACACCAGAAAGAATCAAGAAAACCAAAGGTTGGTTCTTCGAAAGAATCAACAAAATCGACAAACCACTGGCCAGAATGACAAAAGAAAAACAGGAGAGGACACAAATAACCCAAATAAGAAATGAAATGGGGGACATTACAACAGATTTAACTGAAATAAAAAGAATCATAACAGAATATTATGAAAAACTATACTCCAACCAATTTGAAAACCTACAGGAAATGGATAAATTTCTAGAAACACACTACCTACCCAAACTAACACAAAGTGATACTGAAAATCTGAATAGACCCATAACAACAGAAGAGACTGAAAAGGTAATAAAAAAACTCCCGAGAAAAAAAAGCCTTGGCCCAGATGGCTTCACTGGAGAATTCTACAAAACACTTACAGAAGAGCTTATACCAGTACTACTCAAAACTATTTCAGAACATAGAAAAGGAAGGGATACTTCTGAATTCATTCTATGAAGCCAGGATAACCCTGATAAAAAATCCAGGCAAAGATGCCACAAAAACAAAAACCAACCAACAAACAAAAAAAAACAAAAAACAAAACTACAGACCAATATTGCTCATGAATATAGATGCAAAAATTCTCAACAAAATTCTAGCCAATAGAATTCAGCATCATATCAAAAAAATAATACACCACAACCAAGTAGGATTCATACCAGGTACGCAAGGATGGTTCAACATTAGAAAATCAGTGTAATCCACCACATAAAAGGAAAGAAAAGAATCATATGATCATCTCAATGGATGCAGAAAAGGCATCTGACAAAGTCCAATACACATTCCTGATAAAAACTCTCAATAAAATAGGTATAGAAGGGAAATTCCTCAACATAATAAAGGGCATCTATGCAAAACCAACGGCCAGCATCCCGATTGGTAATGGAGTTAAACTGACCCTGTTTGCAGATGATATGATACTATACATAGAAAACCCTAAAGACTTCATGAGAAAACTACTGGAACTAATAGAAGCATTCAGCAGAGTAGCAAGATACAAGATAAACATACAAAAATCAGTTGGATTCCTATACACCAATAAGGAGAGCAATAAAATAGAAATCAGGAAAACAATACCATTTATAATAGCCCCTAAAAAAATAAAATACATAGGAATAAATCTAACGTAAAAGACCTATACAAAGAAAACTACAAAACACTACTGTAAGAAACCCAATGAGATCTACATAAATGGAAAAACATATCATGCTTATGGATAGGTGGACTCAGCATTGGGAAAATGACAATAGTACTGAAAGCAATTTACAAATACAATGCAATCCCAATCCAAATACCAACAACATTCTTCAAAGAGATGGAAAAACTAATCATTAACTTTATGTGGAAAGGGAAGAAGCCCCGAATAAGTAAAGCACTACTGAAGAAGAAGAATAAAGTAGGAGGACTTGCACTACCTGACCTCAGAACCTACTGTACAGCTATGATAGTCAAAACAGCCTGGTGCTGGTACAACGACAGATACACTGACCTAATGGAACAGAATTGAGAACCCAGATGTAAATCCATCCACCTAAAGTCACCTGATCTTTGACAAGGGCCCAAAGTCCGTGAAATGGGGAAAAGACAGTCTTTTTAACAAACAGTGCTGGCAAAACTGGATGTCCATCTGCAAAAAGATAAAATAGGACCCATACATCACACCATATACAAAGACTAGTTCAAAATGGTTCAAAGACCTAAATATAATGCCAAAATCTAAAAAGTTCATAGAAGAAAAAATAGGATCAACGCTAGAGACCCAACACATGGCATTAACAGCATACAAACTATAACCAGCAACACACAACTCCAGAAGAGAAGCTAGATAACTGAGATCTTCTAAAAATTAAACACTTACTCTCATCAAAAGACTTCACCAAAAGAGTAAAAAGAGAACCTATAGACTGGGAATAAATTTTTGGATATTACAAGTCAGACAAAAGGCTAATCTCTAAAAGTCTACGAGAAAATCCAACACCTCTACAACAAAAAGACAAATAATCCAATTAAAAAATAGTCAAAGGAAATGAACAGACACTTTAACAAAGACATTCAAGTGGCCAATAGACACAGGAGGAAATGCTTGCGATCACTAGCCATTAGAGAAATGCAAATTAAAACTACAATGAGATATCGTCTCACCCCAGCATTCAGGCACAAATGAAAAAAAACTGGAAATAACAAATGCTGGAGAGGCTGTGGGGAGATCTGAACTCTTATGCACTGCTGGTGGGAATTCAAAGTGATACAACCATTTTTGAAAATGATATGGCCCTTCCTTAGAAAGCTAGAAATAGAAATACCATTCGACCCAGCAATCCCATTCCTAGGAATATATCCTAGAGAAATAAGGCCATCACACCAATAGACATATGCACACCCATGTTCATCGCAGCATTGTTCACAAAAGCTAAAAGATGGAAACAACCTCCATGCCCATCAACAGATGAATGGATAAACAAACTATACATACACTGTGGTACATAAACACAGTGGAGTATTATGCAATGATAAAGAACAATGATGAATCTGTGAAGCATCTCATAACATTGATGAAACTGGAGGACATTATGCTGAGTGAAATAAGTCAATCGCAAAAGGACAAACATTATATGAGACCTCTACTGTAAAACTCATGAAAAAGTTTACAAACAAAAAGAAACAATCTTTGTTGGTTATGAGGGATAGGAGCGGTGGGGGGGAGGGAATACTAACTAGACAATAGATAAGTGGTAACTTTGGTGAAGGGTAAGACAGTACACGATATTGGGGAAGCCAGCACAACTTGTACAAGGAAAGGTCATGGAAGCTCCATAGACACATCCAAACTTCCTGAGGGACCAAACTGCTGGGCGGAGGGCTGTGGAGACCATGGTCTCAGGGAACATCTATCTCAACTGGCATAACACAGTTTATAAAGAAAATGTTCTACATTCTACCTTGGTGAGTAGTGTCTGGGGTCTTAAAAGCATGTGAGCAGCCATTTAAGATACTCCACTGGTGTCACCCCTTCAGGAGCAAGGGAGAATGAAGAAAACAAGATACAAGGGAAAGATTAGTCCAAAAGACTAACGGACCACAACTACCACGGCCTCTACCAGACTGAGTCCAGTACAATTAGATGGTGCCCAGCTACCACCACTGACTGCTCTCACTAGGATCACAACAGTGGGTCCAGATACAGCTGGAAAAAATGTAAAACAAAATTCTAACTCACAAAAAAAGACCAGACTTACTGGCCTGACAGACTGGAGAAACCCTGAGAGTATGGCCCGTGGACACTCTTTAGCTTAGTAATGAAGTCACTCCCAAGGTTCACCGTTCAGCCAAAGATTAGACAGCCCCATAAACAAAACGAGACTAATGGGGCACAACAGTCCAGGGACAAGGACTAGAAGGCAGGAGGGGACAGGAAAACTGGTAATAGAGAACCCAAGGTTGAGAAGGGACTGTGTTGACATGACATGGGGTTGTTAACCATTGTCATAAAACAATATATGTACTATCTGTTTAATGAGAAACCATCTGTTCTGTAAACCTTCATCTAAAGTACAATAAAGAAATCATTTTAAAAAATAAAATAAAATAAAAATAATAAAAAGTTGGAGGTTTGTGTCCACCCAGAGGCACCTCAGAAGAAAGGTCTGGTGATCTACTTCTGAAAAATCAGCCATGAAAACCTTATGGAGCTTCAGGCTGGATGAACTCTTGAAACTACTGCCCTGAGATAATCTTTAAACCCCAAATTTTAAACCAAAACTATCCCTTGAAATCTTCATTAAACCAAACAACAGTCTAGTAGGAAAGAATTTCTGCCTTGAGCATTGTACTTTTAAAGAATTATCTATATGGGATCAAACTGACAACAGAAACTCCAAAGGTTAGATGAGAAGTTAGAGGGCAGTGAGTTTATATTAACAGTAGTGGAATAATCTGGATGGTTGTACAACTTGAAGAATGTAATCAATGTCACTAAATTGTACATGTAGAAATTGTTACATTGATGTGTGTTTTGCTGTGTGTATTTTTACCAAAAAAATTAAATTAGAAAACACACACACAACCTTGTGGAGCACAGTTCTACTGTAACACACATGAAGTCACCATGAGTGGGAACTGACTCCATGAAAACTTGTTACTGGTGTGCTGAACTAAACTAGGTACAGTGAATAAAAGGACTACGATAAGGTCCCGTTGCTTATGAAACTGACAGCCTAATGCAAGAGACACAAGCGAACAGAAAATCTTTCTACCCTGTGATCAGTACTAGGCTGGCACTAGGTATAGTATGTTATCGGAACATGTAGGAAGGTCAGTGCCTTAAGTATCTAGTGCTGCTATAACAGAATAACAGAAGTGGGTGGATTTAACAGAAATTTATTTCCTCACAATTTAGGAGACTACAAGTCTGAATTCAGGGCACAGGCTCTAGGAAAGGCTTTATCTCTCTGTTGGCTCTGGGAAAGGTCCTGATTCATTGGCTTCTTGGTGATCTTCATGTAGCATGGCATCTATCTGCTCCCATCTCTGCTTGTTCCTCTGTCATAATCTGCTCTTTTTATATTTTAAATGTGATTGACTTAAAACATGCCCTACACTGATATGGCCTCTTTAACAACCAATAAAACCCATTCCAAAATGAGATTATAACCTCAGGTATAGGGATTAGGATTCACAACACATATTTTTGAGGGACACAGTTCAGTCTGTAACAGACACCTACTCTAGACCAGGGAGATTAGGAAAGGCTACATAGAGGAGGTGACCCCTGAGCCAAATTCTCAAGGATGAGCAGGAGTGGCAGCCCTGGTGGTGCAGTGGTTAAGAGCTTGGCTGCTAACAAAAAGTTTAGCAGTTCGAATCCACCAGCCACTCCTTGGAAACCCTACAGGACAGTTCTACTCTGTCCTACAGGGTCACTAGGAGTCGAAATCAACTCTATGGCAATGATTTTTTTTTTTTTAAACGGGAGCAGGAGTGAGCTGGCAGAGAGCTGGGCACGGGAGAGCAAGAGGTGTGGGGGAAGGGCTGTCTATTGCAGGCAGAGAGGACATCATGTTCAAAGGCCTAGATTTAAGAAACAGAGTGGCCTGTGGTTTAAATTCATTATGGGTAAAGTGTAAAAGAAAAGGGGGAAGTGGCCCAGAAGAACGCTACAGTCATACATAGGGCCTTGTCAGGAATTTGGACTTCACCCAAAGGGTTATAAGCCACGACAGAAGCATAGTAGATTTATGATGTAAAAGAAAAAAAAAAAAAAAGATGATTGTATGGAAAATGTATCAGAGGGTGTGTCATGGATTGAATTGTGTCCCCCCAAAATACCTGTCAACTTGGCTAGGTCATAATTCCCACTATTGTATGATTGTCTACATTTTGTCATCTGATATGATATCCCTATGTGTTATATATTCTATCACTATGATGTAGTAAAATGGATTAGTGGCAGTTACATCGATGAGGTCTACAAGATTAGACAGTATCTTAAGCCAATTTCTCCTGAGATATAAAAGAGAGAAGCAATCAGAGAGACATGGGGACCGCATACCACCAGGAAAAGCAGTGCCGGGAGCAAAGCGCGTCCTTTGGACCTAAAGTTGCTGCAGTGAGATGCTCCCAGACCAGGGGAAGACTGATGACAAGGACTTCCTCCGGAGCTGACAGAGAAAGCTTTGCCCTGGAGCCGGTGCCCTGAATTGAGACTTCTAGCCTACTGGACTGAGAATAAAATTCTCTTTGGTGAGGCCATCCACTTATGGTATTTCTGTTATAGCAGCACTAGATGACTAAGACAGGGTGTAAGACTGGAAGAAGGACTACTGGATTGATGGGATATTGCTGAGTTTATCCAATGTTTGAGCCTCGGTATACATGCTAGATGTGCCTTCCTAACAATAGAGATGACCAGCACTAAACCTGGCTGTCCTGTATGATTCTGTGTGCTCTGCATCCTTTGTGGAGCCCTGGTGGTGGAGTGGTTAAGAGTTCGGCTGCTAACCAAAAGGCTGGCAGTTTAAATCCACCACCTGCTCCTTGGAAACTCTACTGGGCAGTTCTACTCTGTCCTATAGGGTCGCTATGAGTCGGAATCGACTCGATGGCAATCAGTTTTTTTGGGGGGCATCACTGGTGGTACACAAGCACAAGGCAAGAATACAATTCTACTCAGTGCTTTACCTCTTATCTTTTATTCTTGTGATGCCAACAGGTATTTCTGATTATCACTCTGGTTCCTTTCAGATGATGTGTCTAAAATGGTGTTCCTGACCATGACCTTGCACCAAGGTGGAAACACTCGGATGTATGAAATAACAGGGGATGCAAAGCCTGCTCTGCTCAGCACCTTCAGTGGGGACCGCCGCTTCTCTCGATTTGGTGGAGTTCTACACCTGAGCGATCTGGATAATGATGGCTTAGGTAGGAAAGGAACAGTGCTTTTAGACAAGTAGAGTTCCTTTACCCAATGGACCAGTCCCTTAATTAGAAAATCTAGGCTCTGCCCTCATAATTGATGGCCCAGTGGCCCAAGGGCCTTTAAGCAGATTTTGAATCAGATAAGACCAGAACTGGATGTACAACAAGAGTGAACATTTGAAGGTGGTAACATTTGTTCCCTGTACCTCTGTGCCCACCCATCTGTCAGTTTGTCATACTGTGGTGCTTTGTGTGTTGCTATGATGTTGGAAGTTATGCTACTGGTACTTCAAGTTCTGTGGTGGCCAGGCTTCAGCAGAGTTTCCAGACTAAGACTAGGAAGAAAGGCCTGGTGATATACTTCCAGAAATCAGCCAGTGAAAACCCTGCTCACAACAGAATACTGTCTGATATAGTTGGAAGGTACTTAAAATACACAGTGGCCGCAACAATGGAATCAAACATACCCATGATTGTGAAGATGGTGTAGGACCAGGCAACATTTCATTCTGCTACAGTACATGGGGGTCGCCATGAGTTGGAGCTGACTTGACAGCAACTAACAATCACAACAGCCTCTACACTCATGGAAACTTTGAGTTGCCCATGTCCGTTGTTATTGATGAATGATGAAATAGTAAACAGAAGTTTTTGACTCTATCAGGGTGAAATCAGTGTAGACTTTTTAAAGAACATGCTGATATTATTTGTGGGAGGTTGGTTTAGGGTCTATTAGTGGAACAATGGAAAAGATGACCAAAAAAATAATATTAATAACACATTGTTGTCGAGTCGATTCCAACTCATAGTGACCCTACAGGACAGAGCAGAACTGCCCCACAGGGCTTCCAAGGAGCGGCTGCTGGATTAGAACTGCTGACCTTTTGGTTAGCAGCCAAACTCTTAACTGCTGTGCCACCAGGGCTCCAAAAATGCCAGGGAGGGGTTATTATATGCTTCTTTCTGTTTCTTACTGTTTACAGATGAAATCATCATGGCAGCCCCACTGAGGATAGCAGATGTAACCTCTGGACTGATGGGGGGGGAAGACGGCCGCGTTTATGTATATAATGGCAAACACATCACCCTTGGTGACATGACAGGCAAATGCAAATCATGGATCGCTCCATGTCCAGAGGAAAAGGTAAAGTGTTGTTCTACAAAATTCTGTACCAGATAGGAAAGGACCACTACTTTCTGATTCCTTGTTAAATCATGTCCACTGTAAACCTCTTGCACATTTTTCCTGAACTCGGGGTCTCTGGGTCGGGACACAATCACTTGCCCTTGTTTTGTAGGCCTGAGCCACCTGTGTTCTTGCAGTTCTGTAGCATTTGCCCCCACAACTAAAGTACAGTTGGACTTGGCATCATTTGGGTCCCTGGGCGCAGCCTGCCACTGCTTGGTTAGGAGCCTACAGTAGAAGAAAGGAAACAGGCCACAATCATTGGAGTTTCATTAAAACATCTGCTCTTTGTTTCCTGTTTCATGATTTACTTCATTCCTTCTCTCAGGTGGATTCCCTTAAATTTCCTAGACCTACAACACTTAGCCATTATTATTTGGGGGTGGGGTGGGGTGGGGGTGGGCATTACTGTTTTTTAAACTTAAAAATGATTATTTTTTAAATTGCAAAATGAAAGTTTCTTGTGAAAATTTTAGAAAATGCATCAAAGTACAAAGAAGAAAATTAAAAATCACCTATCTAGAATCCTCTATGCAGTGATAATGCCTGTTAACATCTTGAAACATATACTTCTAGCATTTTTTTTATGAATTTAATTGCTACCATTTATTGTGCATTTGAGGGGCCCTGGTAGCACAGTGGTTAAGCACTTGGCTGCTAACCAAATAGTCAGCTGCTTGAACCCACCAGTCACTCCACAGGAGAAAAGACCTGATAATCTGCTCCTGTAAAGATTACAGCCTAGGAAACCCTTTGGGGTACTTTTACTCTGTCGTATAGGGTCGCTACGAGTCGTAATCAACTCAACAGCACACAGCAACAACACTGTGCTTTACAGTGTGTCTGGCACTCCACCAACCACCTTATATACGTTTAATCTACACATCAAAGCTAATAAATTGGTATTATGCCCATTTACAGCTAGAGATGGAAGATCAGAGAGGTAATTTGTTCAAGGGCACACTGGTCAGAAATGGCAGAACGAGGATTTTAACCACTACACTGTGTGTATGTATTTTTATTAGCAATTGTGATGATATTTGCATGATTTTGTTCATTTTATAACCTGATTTTTTGTTTAACCTAACAACGTTATGAAGAACGTTTTTCGAGGTCATCCTAAATTCTTATGCAATATGATATTTACTGCCTACCAAGTATTTTGCCTAGAGATAAACATGGTTTAACCATTGTTAAAGTGACTGTCATTAGGCCACCTTCCATTTTCACTATTCTAAATTACATAGTGAATATTTACATATAAACATTTTAATAAACATCTGATTTTTTTTTCTGAGCTAAATTCCTGTAAGTGGCATTTCTGGAGTCAAAGGGCATGCATTTTTTAAGGTTACTTGGGAAGTGCGGAAAAATATACATACTCACTAGTGTAAAGGTGTAATTAAAATTGATTAAAAAAAATAAGAACACTAATAACCTTAATAGTCTCCCTTTCCCCGCATTTTTTTCTTTCAGGCCCAATATGTATTAACTTCACCTGAAGTAAGTACCTCCTAAAGGATTCAAGAATGAGGAATTATAAAACATGCCTTTTCCCCTTGTCATTTGAAACTGATAAACTATTATGGTAAGTTCTCAAAAGGCCATTAACAGACAACATGTTTTACAGGCAAGCTCAAGGTTTGGGAGCTCTATGATCACTGTGAGGTCAAAGGAAAAGGTGAGTACAAGCACTGTGTTTTTTTGATATTTATATACGTTCTGAGGCTGGGATATGGTGAAAATCTTACTTTATTTGCTTATATATTACATATTGTTTTCACCTGGAAAATAGAAACACACACTCATTAGGGATTGACACAATCCCATCTTTTTTTTTTTTATGAAAAATTCCCCTCTCTACCCTTCCAATTTCATCCTCTATATGACCACTATGAGTCTGAATTGACTCGGTGGCAACAGGTTTGGTTTTTTTTTTTTTTTTTTTTTTTTGGTTTTATGGCAGGGGTTGGCAAACTACGGCCCGGAGGCCAAACCCAGCTCACTGCCTGTTTTTATTATTGTATTTTTAAATGGTTGGAAAAAACAAGACTATTTCATGACATGTGAAATTTATATGTAGTTCACGTCAGTGTCCATAAGTAAAGTTTTACCGGAACATAGCCATTGCTTATTAATTCATGTACTGTCTATGGCTGCCATCATGGTATAATGGCAGAGTCGATTAGTTGCGTCAGAAACTGTATGTCACACAAAGCCTAAAATATTTATTATTTGACCCTTCACAGAAAAAGTTTGCCAACCCTTGCCCTACAGAATAACTATTGTTAATATTTTGGTGCGTTTTATTCCAGACTTTTCTTTCAGAGTTTTTGTATGGCTATAGATACACACACACATAATTTATTTCTACTTGTCAGTGTTTCATTATAGTCAACTATATTATGCCTCTTTCTAGACAAAGTACGTATAAAACTAACTGATTCTTTTTAATGGCTGCATAGTATTTTATTTTCTGGATGTACTGTATTTTATTTATATTCATTCATAGTCTTATAGACATTTCGGGTATTTCCAGTTTTTTTTTTTTTTTTTACTATTACAGACAATGCTATAGTGAAAGTTCTTGCATTTATATCTTTATATATTTGTGCAAATATCCCTGTAGGTGATATTTCTAGAAGTAGGATTGCTAGATCAAGGATGTGCATATTCTAAATTTTAATAGGTACAGCAGATTAAAGGGTTTTATCTTAAAATACACCTGTAAACCACTAATTCCATTATAAAGTAAATCACAAACCATTCATTTATTTAATAATATTGTATAGAGCTGTGCTAGTCTATCAGAGATTTAAAGAAACAGAATATAAAGACCCTGCTCTTGAGGGAAACTAAGATGTATACACAAGGGAAATTCAATAAAATGCAAATCAGTATAGGATTAAATGCTGAAGAGTAGTGTGAAAAGTCTTAACTGTGGTATAAAGGACTGGGGAAGCCTTCATACATTTAGAATATGGTAACCAGGTCTATAGAGGGTCACTGAAAAAGAGAAAGACCCTTAACAAGATGGATTGACATAGTGGCTGCAGCAACAGGCTTAAACACAGCAACCATCATGAGGATGGCTCAGGACCGGGCAGTGTTTTGTTCTGTTGTACATAGGGTTGCTATGAGTCAGAACCAACTCCATGTCACCTAACAACAACCAGGTCTATAGGAGTGCAGTGGTGGTTCAGTGGTAAAATTCTTGCCTTCCATGTGGGAGACCTAGGTTTGACTCCCAGTCAGTGCACCTCAAGCACATCTACCACCTGTATGTCAGTGGAGGCTTGCATGTTGCCATGACAGGCTTCAGCAGAGCTTCCAGACTAAGACAGACTAGGAAGAAAGCCCTGGCGATCTACTTCTGAAAACCTTATGGATCAAAGGTCCGATCTCATCATGCACAGGGTTGCCATGAGTTGGGGGTAGACTTGATGACTGCTAACAACTACCAGGTCTATAAGACTTGTTAACTGCTATGGGGGTAGCCCTGGTGGAGCGGTGGTTAAGTGCTCGGCTGCTAACTGAAAGGTCAGTGGTTTGAACCCACTAGCTGCACCGTGGGAGAAAGATGTGGCAGTCTGCTTCTGTAAAGATTACAGCATCAACCTGACAGCAATGGGTTTGGTTTTGGTTTTGTAAGCTTCTATGAATTGTGAAATTGCTCTAGCGGCCAATACTTCAAGTGACTTTTGCTAACCCATTTTACTTACCTGATAGCAAAAAAAATCTATAAGGTTGCTATGAGTCGGAATCAGCTCAGCAGGACACAACGAGGGTTAATCACCCATAAAAACCCATTGCTTTGGAGTCGATTCCAACTCATAGCGACACTACAGGATGAAGTAGAACTGCTCCATAGGGTTTCTAAGTCTGTAAATCTTTATAGAAGCAGACTACCACATCTTTATCCTGTGGAGCAGCTGGTGGGTTCCAACTGCTGACCTCTTGGTTAGCGCTGAGCACTTATATCACCGTACCACCAGGGCTCCCAACAACAAAAAAATGATTATTGTATACACTGTATTTTTATGCAAATAAGTTTGTGAGCCCTCTAAGTTTGTTTGCCAACAGAGCCCTCCCCTCCAGGTATTTTCATAAGCATGCTATGTTAATTTTTTTACAGCAACATGTAAATACCTTGAGGGGAGAAGGCATGGTTGGCAAACAAACTCTGAGAAGGCTGACGTTATTCAAGTAAAAATTCTATAGGCAGATTCTCAAAAGGTATGGCCACAGGAATACTTTATATCATAAGCTTAGCTTGTATTAAAAACTTTGTTCATTTTCCAGAAATTAGACATTATCAAGAATCTATGTATTGTATAAAAAATTACACATGTATCAACTATTATCTATGCTAATTGAGAAGAGTAGCAGTATATAACATCTAAAATTTATATGATTTGATTCCCTTCTGTACAACTCTGCAAATGCACCTTCCTAATTATTCACTTGGGCCAGTGTTAAAATTACTTCACTTTCCCCACACGTACCTGAGACTAAGGTACTACAGCACTGAGTGCAAAGATAAACCAGACTTTAAAAAACGGACAGGGACAGCCTGTGCATAATCAGGGATGGCCTTTTACTGAAACTTGAGTAATGTTTTCAAAGATTCCTTTTCCTTTCTAGGACATACAAGCATAAAATAATGAAATTGTTATTAGTGATTCAACTAGAATTAGGACTTGGCACTTACTTAAGTGGTGCTGCTATCTCTTCCTGGGGCCGCTTAGAGCCAGCTGTGACCGCGCCAGAGCAGTATCTAGTGAGCGTATGTTATACTGGGCATCAGAGGAGTAAAAACCTGAGATGTGATCCCTGCCCCAGGCACTTAGAGTCTGTAACTCATGCCCATAGTCAGTATATGATGACCAAGAGCCAAAGAAGACCAGAAGCAACCGCTGTGGAAGTCTATGATGGTGGTCAGGGAAGGCCTGGGGAGCCCATGGGGGCTTGGGCTGAATCTGGACAGATGAATAGACTGTCGAGGCAGGGAGAGGACAAGAAGGGAGGATTTGATTTTAGGAATGACTATGGTTTGATCAGGGAATGGAGGAGAGACTAGCTCATGGCCAAACTCCAGGCAAATTTAGTAAATGAATAATTCTGTGAATAAGAGAAGAAATAACTACTTGGCTTATTATATTAAAAAAAATCAAGTTTAGATTTCCTGTGCATTAAAAGAGATGATATAAGCAAAGGGCTATAGTGTCTGACACATGGTAAAGGCTCAATAAATGTTAGCCATTATTATTATTTCTCGAGTCCACTGATTCAGAATTAAATCAGTGAGAAACTATTTCATCAGACGGTTAGTTGCTTCATGGTCATATCCTGCTTCTGACCGAAACACTATCAGCCAGTTTGATTACCCACATTTCATTTGCCAGCTTTGGCTCAGAATAACTTTTGGCAGTTTTCAAAAATCATATCGAACCTCCAGGTCTGAAGATTTGCCACCACTGAAATGTTTAAAACTTGTAGCAGGTTTTGAAGGCAATTCTGAAAAACAGTTCCTAAAATGTTTCAAGTAGCAGGGGCAGTAGGAGGTGGTGTTAAGCACCCTTGAGAAAATCAGCCCCTTGTGGAAGTCCTTATTATTCCAGATATGCTGTCCACGTTGCACCACAACCAGAATACTGGAGTAAGCATATAATGATGTACATTTCCTTTATTGCTTGTGTGTCAAAGAGAAGAGATTAGGGTGAAATTCCTCAGCTGTAGTTTTCTGATCCTACAGATCTGAGAAAGTGGTATTTCAACAAAGGGAAAGAGGCATTTAAGTTCAAGCCATGGGGTCTATTCAATGTTTTATTCATCTTGTATCTCCAGCGTGTATCATGATGGCTAGACCATAGTAGGAACTTACCAGATGTTACAAATGAATAATGAATTTTGTCTGTATTGTGTTCCCCGACAGAACCAAGTTGTCATTGCTGCTGGAAGAAGTTCGATGGGAGCCCGACTCTCTGGGGCACTTCACATCTATAACCTTGGCTTACATTAAAGATTTTGCTCTGTTTTCCTAATCTGCCCCTCCCTCTCTGTGCTGAGTCCTCTCCAGGGTAAAAGTTCTGGTGGACAAAGTGGCACACCCAGTAGAGTGATGGTGGATCCAAGTAGAGGTGGGGCTCCTGGGAACAGAGACACAACACTACAGCCAGGTGATCTGGAAATCTGATAAATTATATATATGGCGACACCAAGAGTATGTGAAACAGGAGACACTCTGGTGATTCATGTCCCCTTCCAAAACTTGCTACCTTTGCATGTAAACCTTTCTGCTTTCCTCCCCAACTAGCTTGTCTGTGCTCAGACCTGCCATACAGCCTATTTCTTCTTCCACACAAATACCTGTCCTGTCCTGTCCTTTCAATGCCTGAAAACGCCTCTCTGGTGATCTCTTAGGAAAGTCTCTGTACACAATTCCTTCTAAAAACGTCCTTCTTTTATTGGTGACCCATCCCAAAGTGTAACAGAAAGCATAATATACAGAAATAACACTAGAGAAGGAGGAGAAAGTACAGGGAGGAGAATGTACAGATGATAACCTTACAGCTCCAAAATTACTTGTGAATGACTTTGTTCTTAAAGAGGGCTATCACATTTTCAAGGTTTTATATAGTGAAGGATAAATACTAAAACTTTATCACCTTTCTCTGCTTTTGCAGAGATCACTCTTCTAATAGGACATCAACCTAGAATATGGTGGCTTTCCACTAGACCTTCCATACCAACAAGGACCTCTGTTATATGAGGCTGCCACAAATTATGCCAGCAGGGGAACTGGAGAAAGGAGAGCGATCTGGTCTGAGCTGAAGGCTACTGACTGGGTAAGGGACCAAGAGGAGCGAAGCAGGCCTTGGCCTACTTGTTCCTGGGCTGCTTTAGTAGGGGGCTCTGATTTGTGAGTCCTGCAGTGTGGCATGTATTTAAGGCAAAGAAATGTTTCAAGTTCACTAATACTTTATCTGTAAACATAGGAAAAGTCGGCATTAATATCTACAGATATTGGGAACAGTGAAATGGAAAAATACAGTAACTAGTTGATTTTGTATCTATCAGGGAAGTATTTCTTTCTTCTGACACTCCTGACATGACACTAAAAGCAGGAGAAAATAATAAATGACAAAAGTCCTCCTCTCAGCTTCTCTAGAGGCAGAGGAGGGACTGGTGGAAGGGGACAGGAAGAAGACTCTAGCTGCAGTGCAGAAGTTAAATGAGAGATCAAAGAAAAGCTACTGGAGTTAAAATTCTGAGCATAAAGTGGTTACACAAAGGAAAACAACCTAAATAGGCACACAGCTAGAGAGCACCTCTGGATCTCTCATGGGACTATCTCATTTTTTTTAAAAGGAGGGTGCATTATGGCACAGCAAAAAGGATATAAAAACACCATTTGGTTTTGTTTGTGTAGCAATTACTGGCAGATCAACCTATTTGAAGAATTATTTTTAATTAAAAGGAAGTTTATTTTTAGGGGACCAGAAATTACTTAACTGTATTCACTTAAGAGTCGAGATGTGTGAGTGTCAAACAAACTAATGACATTGACATTGCTTTTTAATAAAGGTGTTTCTCTCAGATACTAGATCTTTCCATTAGAAGGATGCATACTTTCATATTGCGTATTTGTTATTATAATTCACCAAGTGACAGGGCCTATGTTTAAACATGATAATTATTTACCTGAGGATTTATGTTTCTCAACGCCTACACATAACAGATAGTAAGTACCAGGCGGGGAAGGTTAAAACCTATACAGCTGAAAGCAAATTATCAAGTTTATAGGATATTTAACCATAGCAACCCCAGTCAAAAGTGATATAAAACTGTACTACTACTAAAGGTCAACTATATGGCAAATATGTAAAAATGTGGCATAGAGAAAAAATTAGTATGCGAAAGTCTAGTATATTATCCCAATATAAGTGGATTACATTTTCACTCCACTAAGTGTTAACCATAGTTCTAAGCATTGATTCCAAAAAGCTTAATAATTAAAATGGACTGCCCTTTAGGGTTAGGATTTCTCATCAACACAAAATTGAACTATACCATAGTTTGACTCAAAATTATCTTTATTTCAAGATATCAGAAGACATTTACACATTTGCACTTTTTATCTTTCTACTGTCTGTATAGAGTAGATCAGAATTGTTTTATGCCATTTGTATCAAAGCCCTAAGAGACTAAATGTGATCCAAAGTGAGCCTGGGAACAGAATTCAGGTGTCTGGATTCCCTACTCCATGCACCATCCATTAGATGCCCTCTGTAGGTACTACTAAAGCAATGAAAATAAACCCTAAGTTCAATATTTTGAATTACTAATCGTAATTCCAGAAAATGAAAACCCAAAACCAAAACTCAACCCATTGCCATCAAGATGATGCTGACTCATAGCGACCATATAGGAGAGAGCAGAACTGCCCCATAGGGTTTCCAAGGCCATAATCTTTATGGAAGCAGACTGACACATCTTTCTCCCATGGTGCCGCTGGTAGGTTCAAACAGTCAACCCTTCGGTTAGCAGCTGAGTTCTTAACCACTGCACCACCAAGGCTCCTTTCAGAAAATGAAACTGCACAATTTTTGGACTAATTCACCAAAAGAAATAACTTTTTAATATGAAGTTGTTTAGTGGTTACTTATCACAACCTATTTTTACCAAGAGTAAAGCAAGCATTAGTGGCATCCTAAAATGACATCTGTCCTATGACATTTGTCAGAGGCTTTCCAAAGACAAAGATGTCTGTTAAGGTTATCGTACCTTATCCTTGTACGTGTTAAATGAAACAAAAAAACCCAAACCTGCTGCCGCTGAGTTGATTTCAACTCATAGCGACCCTATAGGACAGAGTAGAACCGCCTCATAGAGCTTCCAGGGAGCGCCTGGTGGATTTCAACTGCCTACTTTTTGGTTAGCAGCCGTAGCTCTTAACCAGTACGCCACCAGGGTTTCCACACGTTTAACAGGGGATATAACTGCTTGCTAACTCACATGACCAAACGTTTGTTCCTATCACTTTACTCTGGAATAGTAGTTAATGTGCTAAGTCTATTTAATTCAAAATTTAAAGCTACTGAACTTCATTTTTCTTTAGCATAGGCTATTTCATTATTTAAGGGACGTTTCACGCAAGAAGCATCTTGCAATTGCTGAGGCAGAGCTAGCTGATGTTTGAAATCATACTTGATGTAACCACCTTCAAGAATCTTATAGACTATTAGTAAGTTCCCTTATAGACTTATGAGGTAGTCCTATCATTTTACCTTATACTGATGGGACATGACATTAAAAAAAAAAAAAAAAAAAAAAAATTATTTCACCCAAGCTCAAAAACTAAGTCAGTAAGGAAAAATGACCTAACAAGGAAAAATTACCAAAATTCTATTCTATGCCTGATGTTAGTTAAATCAAATTTTACCCTCTGGGCTGCCAATTTCTTCATATGTCACAAATGAAGCAATATTACCTATCTTACAGTGATAAGACCAAAAACAGCATGAGTGCTTGGAGATATGTCAAAGAAGAGTGTCCTGTGAAATCGGAGTATTAGCAAAGATATTCATGAAAACTATCAGGTTCATAATGCTAGAGAGTGCTGTACATTCACATTCCAACAAGCACACCATAAAGCGTGTTCCAGATACACAGTACAGTGCAAAGTGGGCCACTTGGTGTTCCAAGACAAGCCTAGCCTGTTTTGCACCATTCTATTCCCAGCTTCCCTCTAATGGCTTCTCATAACCACACATAGGGGTGGAGCAAACCTTACTTGTAATGTCAGGTTTTCTCTCAAATCAGCTACTCGAACGGCATTTTTATTTCTTATCACCAAACCCGCCTGGTAAATGGACCCAACTTCCTCATCTGACATCATTTTAGGGTAATCAGGTACTTCTTCAACATCATCAGGCTAGGTCTATTTATTCTTCTATTACCAGTATGTTTGCAGTGCAAGAGCTTCCCTGAATTCTTGGTGACACTCTGGAACCTTGCATGCATGCCACTTTTGTAGGCAAGTTTAACTGTAATGTTATATTGCATAACTGTACTTCATGTCCAAAAAATTTTTTAAAAGGGAGTATAGCAGCTTTCAGACTCACAAATATTAGCTACTTTTTAATATTCCAAATCTGACTGTGAAAGCTAAAAGTTATCACAATTGTAAAATTTTACCTATCCTCTTGTTTTAGGAAGCCCATCTGTCAACTCTGAGGTACAAGCATATAGCTTGACTGAGCTACATAAAATTTTCCTTTTTAGGGAGTGGGGTGGCACATCCATATGCTCTAAAAACCATGCAGTGAACAGAATGGAAATACTTGCTTTGAACTTTACCTCCAAAGGCTTTAATTATAGCCAAGGAAAGAAAAATAGTTTCAGGGGTTCGGAAATAAAATCTAGATTAACTGGAATCCATGTAACGCCACTATTAAAATTATTTTTTCCGTTTTATTCACCTTATATAAAAAAGGGGGGGGGCAAATACAAGAAAATATGGTTATGTCAAGAATTGATTTAAAGCACAAACTTCCAGCGTTTGTTTTAAGGTTCATACATACTCTGTTAGCTTTCAGTCACCTGAGAGTAAGGAAATTCACATGATCATGATTCACTGTACTAAGAACTACAACTATCAGCTCTTTTAACTACGCATTTGTCAAGTTGATAGGCTTCATTCAGCATGAAACTGCACTTTTCTCATTATGTACGAATTAAAGAAAATATATAAAAGTCTGTTCTTGTGTTAAATCTCTCCATGCCTCACATCATGTCTATAAAAACAGCTTCTTAATTTTGTAGGATATAGAATGTTGGCCTTTTATAAAGCAAGTACTTTGCTTCTTTTCTCAAATTTCTGAAAATGCAATTAAGTTCTAGTGCTATGACTTCCATAAGATTTTTTACCATCAGACACTGTCATTTTAATATCAGTGGTTATTTTTTTTCCCCTCAAGTCTCTGACTCTATAAAATAAAACAATAAAAGAATATCAAAAGTTTCTTGTGACTCCCATAAAAAATATTCATTCTCGCCTGGGTGTTCCTAACGGTTTGTTAGGATGTTCCTGCTCGACCCAAGTCCATCCGGCCTGAGATTGGTTTTCACTTCCATCCTTCTATCTGCCTGAAGGGTCTTTTTAGGTAAAGAGGTCATCTAAATAAAGCAGGAAAATTAATTTTAGTTTGTGTCTTAAAAGAAAAGCCACTAGTAAATGGATGTTTTATGGAATTACTAAATGAGGAAAGGACCGCACATCACAGATCAATCTCTTAAGCATTTATTCAGTGATGTAATCTACAAGCACAAAGATAAGGAGGTAAGCTATGTGTCTCTTCTTAGTGAAAATAATACAAACGTTTTCAACCCTTCAATTTCAGTTATGACAAAACCTTGTCACAGAATCACTAACATCTGTCTAAATGTATAATGCCTGTCAGTGTTCTAAACAAAATAAATTATATTTCTAACTTACTTATTGTGCCAGGCACTGTGCTAATTTCTTTACACATACTACCTCATTTAATTCTCACAATAACCCTGGGGCAGGTGGTACTGACTTAACTGACAGATGAGAACTGAAGGGGGCTTAGAGAAGTTAAATATCTTGCTCAGGGTCACAAAGACTTTCAGAATTTGAACGTAGACTGTCTGACTCCAGGGCCCATGATCGCAATTCCTCTGCTATATGCTATGAACGATATCTTTCATACCATAGGAGGCAAAGGTGCTTCTAGCTGTCGTCCAAGGAATGAGAGCAAACGCCTCCAGATTAGGCCACTTCCCATAAACATAATTCCTGTAATCAGCCAAAACACTCTATGGTCCTAAAACAGAAAATGTAGTTAATTTCATGCACAAAAGATTCCTCAGAGATAAAATGTCCTGAATTATTATTACCCCAGAGTTTAAGAGAAACCTTCTGTTATTTGTACACATCTTTCCTATAGAAAGTACAGGTGCCAAGAATCATAAAACAAATCAGGAGGGAAGCATGTTTTGTAAGAGTTGAGTATTTTTTTAATCACCTGTAAGTCTACTACCCAGACACAGCTATGTTTATTTTGTGTGTTTCCTTCCAATCTTTGATCATATGCATACAAATTTTAATAGTCATATCCAGAGGACATATAACTTAATTTTTTTGCTTATAGCCAGCAGTTCCTAAACTTAAGCTGAGGTACCCTGCAGCACCTCAGGATATTTTAAAAAATTTCCAGGGAAACACAGCGACACCTGTGGGACACCATGAGAACTACTACCAAGTTGTTTTGCCCTAACTGCTTCCTAAAAGGAACTCTTTATTTCTTTTGGCCTAAGGATGCTATGAAAAATTAAGACATTAAGGGCATTGTGAACCAAGAAAGTTTAGGAACCTCTGACTTACAGTAAACATCTTTCCTCACAATAATTTTCAAAATTTTAATATTTTGCAGTGCAATGTTTTTAGTTAATGCATTAACTTACAGAATCACAGAATTTAAATTTAACCTTCCACAGGAAAGGAACCTCATCTACAGCTATGCCATTAGATGGTCTCCAACCTTTGCTTGCTTAGCTCCAGTGATTGAGAGCTGGTCACTTTACCCCAAGGTAGCCTGTGACACAACTGATCAGCTATCACTGTTGGAAACTTCTTTCGTATAGTGAGCATAAATCCGCTATAATGTATTAGGAAAAGAAGCGCTAACATGAATTAACTGTTTTTGGATGCTTAACACATTTCCAGTTATCCAAAAAGATGGGTCTTTATTAAGTGAAAATTCTGTTTAAATAAGTTTTAGTATGCACAGATCACTGCTGTTCTTCACTGTGGATTGGTCCTGCAATTCCCTATAAATCAAGTCTGGGGATGCCAAAATGTGATGAACTTGAGGAAAAGGCTCAGTAAGAGGCAAGCAGAACTCAAAATTTCATGTGCCATTAAATACACACATGGTGCAATGTGAGACCTCTCAGAGAGGGTTAAGTGTCTGAGTTGGAGATTTAAATGCTCCTCTGACTTGGCCATGCCCTGAAATACATTCCTTCTCATCTGGTATTAGTTACCTATTTTTCAAACCTGTGGTGCCCTTTATCTCCTCTACTGTTCAGTCTAGCAACATCATTTAGAAATAGCTTATCTTTCACAGAACATCGTGATGTGGTACAGGAAAGAAAGCACTAAAATCTGATGGAGACAGGCCAAAAGTACTCAGAAGCCTACATCAAGGGGACATTTTGAGTATCAAAATAAATGACAGTAACAGTAACTCACTGAACAAAATAAGAATCCATGCTGATATAAATGGATAAAGGAATAGGCAGTGAGAAAGAAGGGAAAGCTCTTCTTTACAACACAACGTCAACTAATAAGTGTAGCAAGGATGACAAAATTAGAAAATCATTCAGCAACCATCATAGTATTAACTGATTCAGGCAAGGGCCATCAGTGGATACTAAAACAAATTTAATCATTTAAATAATGCATCCTCACCTCTTCAAGAGAAGATTCCAAATTCATTCCAAAAGCGACTCCCATTAGTCCAAAGAGTGAGAGAGAGAAGGTTCCCATGGTCAACTGCAGGTTCAACCTCATCATCACATTACGGTGGCTGCACAGAAAAACACCTTACTCTGATCAGAAGGGCCCACTAACTACATCACCAAATTGACTAGTCTATTAAAGACCATATGGATCACATCCATACCATTAAAAAAATTAAAAAAGGACATACTCCCATGTAGTGGTTATACATGTTAAAGATGGTTTAATTCCTTTCAAAAATCACAGTTCCTTAAAGGCTTTATTACTTTATAATTATTATCTTATAAAGAAAATACTTATTGAATGTTTTACATAATGCTTTCTTACCTGTCCAGATTGATGAAAATAATACTTTGTGAATCGTCAATCAGTACCCTAAGTTCCCGAGCTGCATTGGAAAGATCGTCAGCTAATCGGTAATAGTTTTCCAATAACAACTCCATCTCTTCTGCATGGTCAATTCCAGTACTGCTCTTTTCACTTTAATTAAAAGAGGTTAACATAATTAGCATGCCTCCAATATGTGCATCCTATATTTAGTATCAAAACACTTCCTGAATTAGGATATAGTATTCAGCCACCAGTGAAAAAACTAGCCTTTGTTTTTTCTATTGTCGTGACTGAGGCCAATCTGTGAGTGCTCTGTCAACTGATCGTAAACACTACACAGATGATCAAGGGCACAGGTTCCATTCCTAAAAAGGCTCTTCCATGGCCCCAATCCAAGAGTCTCATGCAAACACACACTACCAGTTATAGGAAAATCCGGATGTGTGAAAGTCAATGAATGCGTGTAAATCCAAAACCACTATCAGGAAAACCAAAAATTAAAAATGAACATAAAGAACATTTTCTTTCAAGGTAGAAATATGATGTCATTTTCAGATATGAAGATAAATGTTTTTGAATGATGTCAACACATAGTTATTTTTCTCTGCTATACTTACACCCTACCCCATTGAGAGAGAGGAGAAAGGACAAGAAAGTACTCTGTAAAAGATTTTATATTACAAAGCATATTTAAGAGACAGACTGGCCTACACAAAGCAATCAAGTGTATTCATGTTTCTGCTACTAAATCTATCTGCTATAATATCAAAAGTTATATAGCAGTTTTTATCTTATTTTCTTATTAGAATATAGATAGCCAATTTTAAAAAATGCTTAGAAATAAAAGTTCCCATATTCTCTTGTCCAGAAAGATACTATGTTCTCTCTGAAAAATCATCCCAAAGAAGAAGACAGAAGATTTACCCTAAGGAAATAAGTAACAAGTATGGCCATATACTTACAAGACCTGTGGGTCGCTCCATTTTGTGAGACAGAGCTCTTCCAGCATCTCTTCCTCATCCAAGATCTCCAAAATGGACTCTTTGAAAATTTTAATATCTGTTTCTAACTCTGATAAGCTATAAGAGTAGTGGTATAGAAATGACCAGTAGCATAAACTTTTAAAAACATTTCATTATAAGAATAGTGTCTTTTTAAGGTATCTTATCAAGTAAAACAGAGCCCTGATGGTGTAGTGCTTAAGAGCTTGGCTGCTAACCAAAAAACTGGCAGTTCGAGTCTACCAGCTGCTTCTTGGAAACCCTATGGGGAAGTTCTACTCTGTCCTATAGGGTAGCTATGAGTAGGAATCAACTCAATGGCAATGGGTATCAAGTAGACCATTGATATATTCATGGTAAAAATGGACTTGTTAAAACAAATTTCAACATTTACCATGCACATTCAGAATAAATCCCCAAACCAAAAGAAAATTAAGCAGTAAGATTAATCAATGATGTAAGTCTCAGCATATACTATTCATCTCAGAAACACACAATCACTGTTAATCTAGGATTTTTAGGTTAGGGAATTTATTTTTATTCTTAATAAACAGCACTGATAATGTAAGGACAGAGTATTCACCCTGAACTGAGGGAAACACTCCAACTTTTTTGGATAAGGTATCAATGATTCATGAATCTTAACTCTTAAAAAATTTTTTAAAACCATTAACTTTAAAAAAAAGATTTCATTTTTTGTTATTGCTGAAAATATACACAGTACACCAACTCAACAATGTCTACACATACAATTCAGTGACACCGATTACGTCCTTCAAGTTGTGCAACCACTCTCACCCTCCTTTTCCGAGTTGTTCCTCCCCCATAACCTAAACTTACTGTCCCCGTAACTTCCTATCCAACCTTCGAGTTGCTTTTCTCAATTTGATCTCATATAAATAGTTCTTTCAAAAAGCACAATGCTCAAGGCAAACATTCTTTACTAATTAAGCTAAACTACTGCTTGGTTTAAAGATTTCAGGGGATATTTCTGGTTTAAAGTTTGAAAATTAAGGTTTAAGGGCAAAGTTTCAGGAGTAAACTGTTAAAGAGATTTTAGGGGGTACAAATCTTGAGAGCATGTTTATTAAATTATGATGCAAATTAATTAAAATATTGCTCTTAACTTCTGGAATGCATTATGAGAAAAAAGAACATGGACCCTGGAGGGAGAGAGAACTGGATTTGAATTTAGATCTGCCATTTACTAGCTATGTAAGTTTAGGCAATTTACTTGCCCAACTCTCTAAACCTGTTTTCTCCTCTGCAAAATGAGGATGATATCAACTGCCAAATATTTAAAAGAGCCTCAGAATGTTTTATGTAAAATAACTGCTAAATGAATGTTAGTTTATGTGCCCTCTGTAGCTTAAGTTCTCACTTAGGCCACTTCAAAATTTTAGTATTAAACCAAATATGGCAATGAAGGCACTGAGAGTAGATCGTAAAGTAAAAATCATCAAGTAAAACAGGAGCCCTGGTGGTGTAGTGGTTAAGAGCTCAAGCTGCTAACTAAGAGGTCAGCAGTTCGAACCCACCTGCTGCTCCGTGGAAAACCCTATGCGGCAGCTTTACTCTGTCCTATAGGGTTGCTATGAGTTGGAAACGACTTGATGGCAAACGGTTTGTTTTTTGGAGCCCTGGTGGTGCAGTGGTTAAGAGCTCGGCTGCTAACCAAAAAGTCAGCAGTTTGAATCTACCAGTGGCTCCCTGGAAACCCTATGGGGCAGTTCTACTCTGTCCTATAGGGTCGCTGTGAGTCGGAATCAACTCGACAGCGACGAGTTTTTTTTTAAGCTAGTATTTTTAAAATAGGTAATACACTAATTTTTTAATCTGAATTTATGCTAAACATTTCATTGTTAGTACTGAGAGAGAAGTTTAAAGATATCTGCCACTACCTCCCAACTAGGTCAATCACCCATATTTACCTTTTGCCATTTTGTAGTAAGACGTGCAGTTTGCTTCTGTCTATGGAAGAATGTTTGGGATCCACTAAAGTTTCCAATGTCTCAAGGATCACTGGCTGCAAAATGCTAAGTTTCCCCTGAAGGGTGTTGATCTAGATAACAACATGACCTTTCATAAGAATTAAAACAATCCTTTTAGAATACTCAGGGTCAATGAATCCTCTGATTATTAACAAAAATCTGTAATAGTTAGAAATGCTGGTGACATTTCACAACACGGTCACTGCCAGAGTGCTTATTCCAGACTATTGCAAAACTAGACCCCCTGGCTTAAAAGATAACGCACATATGTTGTCATATAGGCTCAGGTTTGGTTGACAGGGAATTAACACTCATACATATCTTCCCTGACAGATACTTATTATGAAAAACGGGGGATTGATTAATTTTACGTTTGGTAAACAATACCTATATTCTTTGTAAAAAGAATATAGTTCACAATTTCTATGGATAAAACTCTTTTGAAAACCAAATCATAACTTGGACTTTAAAAAAATAAAACAAATTGGTATAAAGTCAATGTGTACTTCTTATTCAGGTTACTACAGACATGGCTGATACTCAGCAGGTATGCACTAGTATAGCTGTACCAGTAGCAGTACTCGTTGTCATTGAGTCGATTCTTATTCACAGCAACCCCATGTACGTGAGAGTAGAACTGTGCTCCATAGGGTTTTCAATGGCAGATTTTTCAGAAGTAGACTACCAGGCCTTTCTTCTGAGGTGCCTTCTGGTGGACCTGAACGTCTAACCTTTCAGTTAGCAGCTCAGTACCTACTATTTGTGCCACCCAGGGACTCCAGTATAACTATACTAGTTGTTAAAATATTCAAATACTTGCAGTTAGCAAACAACAGAATGGTAATGGAATGAAGCAGTGAAATTAATTGATGATATGAATTCTAGCATATCCTGTTTATCTCAGAAATATACAATTACTATAAATCTAACATGTTTTGTTTGTTTCTGGTTTGGAGATTGAAGTGCAGTCAGGGTGCCTGCTTTAGAAATCCTATTGTTTATTTCAGGTTATCAAGGAATTGCTTCCAGGTTCAAAAGTCCTTGGGGGGTCGGGGAGGGGAAGGCTGGATAGCGAAACTGAACCAGACCTAGTTTTTTAGTATTCAAAATACCAAACCCCATGCCCAAAGAGGTGGACTCAGGTAGCAGCTGGGGAGGCTGCCATGGGTCATGGACATAGACAAGTGTTTGTGCGGAGTATACCTGTTCATTGTATGTTATGGTCCATAAGGTGGGTTTGAGGAGCTTTCCTTTATCTGAAAACTTAACCCTTGTAGGGGATGGCTGCCCTTGCTTATTGTGTAGTGGTTGTTCAGAAGGAAATCTTCCTGGGACCCCACTTAATGGCAAGAAGAATGTGCACCCCAGCAGATAGCCTATATTCCCTCTATTCTCCCTATAGCCAATTTCTAGGCAGAGGAGACCCATGCCAGCCCAGCCCCTCTCTCCATAGTTATCTGCTCCCTTATTCAAAGTTTTGCGTAATGACATGAGCTCCTGGGAGCTTACCCAGTATGACATTAACCATTGTGCACCTTCTTTTCTTTCCCTCTTCTGCTTTTTCTTTGCTTTGTACCTGGGCTCCAATTATCCACCATTGGCTGGTACTAGCTGGTGCCATCACCTAAATAACCCGAGCAGGGTATGTTCCCATCTCTTATTCCTCAATAGAACAAGGCAGACAAAAGAAAAGCGTACTAGGTTACCCAATCTCCACCCACATCATGCCCCCTTTACCCTCCTTTCTTTCTCTCCCTTTGGCTACTTCTAGCACCAATTCTTGTATGCAGCCAGCTCCTGACTAATAGAGGGAGGAAAGATTTGTGGAGGCTAGGAAAGCAGTGAACAACCCTTGCTCAGGGCCTGACAGAATCCCCAGACACCAGTGACTACCAATTTAATGGAAGAGTCATTAGAAGAATTGTATGGTTCCCTATGTCAAACCACACTGCAAACAGAAGCATCATTTAGCTGCCTCAAAGGCTCATACAAATAAAGACTGATTTGGAAAGTATTAGAGTAATTTGATGAATGACTTGTGCTATAATATTTATTATGTGTAAGCAGTTTTATAATATATACACAGTACATTAAAATAAATACACTAAAAAATTTTGATTTATATATTAATTTATACCATATTTTGGTTGTTACATATTTTCAGTATCATCCATCAACAGTTATTAAAACTGTAAAAACAGCAGTCAACTTGAAATGTGCTTCACCGAATGCCATAAAAGACTATGCACTATACCTGGAGTCCTTAGTTCTACTTGATTGGGTTATAAAGTTTAAGAATTAAGTATCATTTCATTCAAGACCCTTGAAGATGTTTTTACTTGGGGAGAAGATGTGGTCAGGGAAAGTGCCACTGTAACCACACCAACTTGTCTTCCTACTCAATAGCATTTTACAACCACAACAAACTCAAGAAGCTAAATAAAAAACAAGCTTACCCAATACTGCAGGAGTGCTTCTATAGCTCTAAACTCAAAAGGTAAAGGGTACGTGACAAGCTGACCCTCTCCAGCCAACTGTGAAGGAAGCTCCCGGAACAGCCACTGCTCTAAATTTAAATTACGGTAATCTAATATAAGAAGGCACTCTGGAGCTATCACAGCTTTCAAATACTGTAAAAACAAACAAACAAAGTATCTATATCTATATATACATACACACACCACACATACGTATATATGCAAGTTGTAGAATTATGGGAAAAAGGTGACATTCATAAAATAAGGTTTAATAGTTCACCAATTTTAGATTAAGACCAAACCAAATCACTGTAGAAGTCACTGTTCATTTCAAAAACACCAAGGCATATATTTTTTAAATAAAGGAAACCGAAAATATCATAACTCTTAAAATCTCTAACTCATTTTCAATAGAATTAGAATTATGTGCAAAAATTATGTATTTATTACAACTTCCAAGGTAGTCATGAGAAAAACAGGGAATAAAGGGGCATCATAAAGTCTTCTTGAGTCAGGCATTGGGTAGACTTTCAGAAAAGATGTAGTTTAATCCTAATTAGTTAGGCTCAAATGGGAAAATTTCCTTCTTAAATTATCGCCAAAATCTATTCGGCTAAGTAGAAATTGTATAAGATAAAACACAGCCTTAAATGCTTAGAAGAGTATGAAATTAGAAATTATTTGAAAGAGAAAGATTAGTATCTTTATGGTATTAGAGTAGAGAAGAGAAGGCTGTGGCCACTATATTGGAAATTTTTATACAGAAAAGTTGGCTTTTTGAAGAAACCAAATCCCATGCCCACTGTATGGCCAATACCATTGAGCCTCTGTCTCTTCATCTTTAGCCCCCCCAAAAACCTGATGTTCACAGCAACTGAGTCTGGTGTGCTCTGAATAGGCAGGGGAAGATACAGCACATTTTAGGAAGGTTCACCCCAAAATAAAAACTTAAATTAAGATTATAAAATTTAAAGGATATTCCAAGCTATTTGATAAACGAGGATATGCTATTAAAGCTAAGATTATACTATAATTAGACAGTAACTATATATAATTAAAAATGTTTTAAAGATTCTTTTCCTATTATTTCAGAAACTAGAGACTAAGATACTTCAATACTTCAGTATTACCGAAGTAATGAACTAGAGACTAAGATGAGTATTACTGACATAATGAAGTGTTACCTGTCCGCTGACTTTTGGCATGAGCACGCATATATAATGCACGTAAGTCCTACTCTTCCTAATAAATTATAAGATATCCTGTTTCATGTAGGTATTTTTATTCCAAAATTACTTTTAACCTAGCTACTCATCAAGGTAGTATGCAATTTTACTAAGACTGTGGTAGAGAAATGTAGATGAAATAAAATAATTTACCTCCATTCTCATGATAATTCTATTGCTTCTGGTTGTGATGCTCATTACATGCTGAAATCGTAAATCTCTGGCTTGAAGACCTAATTCTTGGTATAATTCAATTTTCTTCCTTTCTATAAAAGAAACATTATCAATAAAGAATAGACTGTAAGAGTTTAGATTTTTAGGTCTGAGCACCCACCAAGTTAATTTTCTATTACAAACTTCAAAACCTAAATGAGCCTTTTGATACCTTATAATACCCATTTTTATCTCAAACCATACTCAGGCTAAAACTGGTCAAACTCTAATTATTCTCTGCTCCTCTTATCCATACTTCATAAGGTTTCTCTGTACTTAGAAGCCACATAAGGACCAATATCCTCTGTAACAGTCTCAAAGACATAATTATAAAAACCATAGCTATATAATATTAGAATTCATATTATTAATTTCTAACTCTACAGACCATCTTTCTTGAATATGAATTTTACAACCCACATTTTTCTATTTTTTCTCACTACATCATCTTCAGTATTTTAGATCTGTGAACAAGTTCAATCTTCTCTACTTTTAAACTAATACAAAGTGAGAAAATAAATTTAGCTCCTCATACTAGATTTTCCTACCTGCAATTCAAGAAATTGTACTTGTTAGGGTAGTATCTGTACTTTTAGGGTCAAATCACACCTGTGGAAGAGCTGTAAGTGTCTTTTGAAGAGGATATTGAGCAAAAAAGCAAACTACTCTGCTAGGATCTGAGCAACGGCAGAAGCAGGATCATGGCGTTGAGTGAAGGGGAAAGCTGAAACTTGTTTCTGAAGTCAGCAAAAAAAAGGACTAGTTTCACTTTTAAAAATCACTGTCCATACAGAGCAATCAATGGCAGAGTTCCATTTGACTGCCATCCAGTGTCCCATCCCTCTCGATCTTCCAGTCACCCATTGCCAGTGCAATGTCAGTGATGTGATTAAACACGGTACAGATAGACAATAAATAATACAAGGAGAGGGCAGTGAAAGGGAGACTAACAGAGGAGAAACAGAAGGAAAAAACGGTGTTTCTCTGTGCTCTAGCTCTAACCAGCCTATGCTTTCAAAAATATTCATTTAACATCTTGTTAGAGCAAAAGAAGGAGCCCTGGTGACACATGGTTATGAGCTCAGCTGATAACCCAAAGATCCGTAGTTCAAACCCAGCAGCTGCTTCACGTGACAAAGATGTGGCAGTCGGTCTGCTTTCGTAAAGATTTACAGCCTCAGAAATCCTATGGGGCAATTCTACTCTGCCCTGTTGGGTTGCTACAAGTTGGAAATGACTCGATGGCAGTGGATTTTTGTTTTTCAGAGCAAAAGCGGCTCCTGCCAGTAAAAAACAATTCTGGGAGAATAAGCACAGTCCAAGTATTGCCAGTTTCAGTTAGGATAGGTGGACAAATGCTGAAGGAAAAAAAAAAAAAAAAACTCCTTCAATATACCCACATACTCACAGAATATTCTACTTAAAACACTACAACTTCTTGATTTCCCTCAGCTTCACTCATTCACTGATTTTTTTTTTTTAAAAAGCAATTTAGAAAAAAAACATACTCACCAAAAGAAGTGACATTTCCCTCTTTGTCAAATTTTGTCTGGAAAGAGATAATAAACACAAAATATACAATTTATGAATTATGAGTAATATGAAAATACTGAAATGCAGATATAAACCATAACTACTCTTCTTTAGCTTAAATTCAGTAATGAATCAAGGGCTAAAAAATCCTTTTTCCTTTGTTAAGGACAAATCTGACCTTGGATTAACCTTCTACATTGGTTTCCCCTAGAAACCTGATAGAGAAGTATCAGTTGTGTTACTGGGCAACAGTGCTTATGGTAAAAATGATGACTGAGTGGTAGGCTGCATTGGACAGGGAAGGCTATGAATTCATTACATAGCTTCAACCTTCCTTGAGTGTGGTGGCTCTTTTAACAGCCCATGTTCCTGTACCTCTGAAATGGATACAAGAGATATTGGCACTATGAGGCATGGGGTATCTCCCAATCACTTCAGCGGATCTTGTCTCCTTGCATCTGAGCCGTTGCTTGGGGGGCCAGAGAAGTCCCCGGACTAGGGCAAGGGCTTCTTCGGAAAAGGAAACCCCTGATACTGCCCTGTTGAGCTTCCTATCTTTGACCCTTCTGAGTAGACTAGGGCCAAGTATGGCCTGTCCTGTGACTATAAATGTCTAGTTGAGGCTAAGAAGTCTCTGTGGTATGTGTTGCAGAATCAGTATTTACGGAAGAGGCCTCTTCTGACAGTTTTGAGAGGACACAATGCAGAAAATGCACCTATTTCAAGTAAAGTAGAGGGAACAGATTTCTGTAATGCTTGCCCACAGTCAAGCTGGAAATTGTCAAGTAATATTTAATGAATCACTATGTACTGGCCCGTATTAATTACTAATATGCATTTTGAGAAAAACACACTTTAGATTAAGATATAGTTGTAGGTAGAATATAGATCCTGGGTTACTACCATGGAAACACAGGCAGTCCATAAAAACCCACTATATATTAGCTTGCTTCCCATGAAGATAAGAGCAATAGGAATATATAATGAGAACCATAAAACATCAGCATTAAAGGGAAATTTATATAAAAGGATGCTTTACATTTTGTGTAATAAGGACTAGCTTTTCTCCTTAAATTTATTTCACAAATATATTTATCTGCTCCAGAAAATCTGAACAGAGATAAGGAAAATAAAACTATTTCCATTACTTGAAATGACAAATCTTAGAGAAAACCCAGAAGGTCAGCAGTTCGAATCCACCAGCCTATGGAAACCCTATGGGGCAGTTCTACTCTGTCTTATAGTCAGAATTGGTTCAACAGCAACAAGATTCCCAATTTACAGATGAGAAAACTAAGGCACAAATATGTTAACATAACTTATCCAAGTCCATCCAGTTTTACAGAATGTCCTTCCAGACTTTCCCCTAAGAAAACATATTCATGTTACATACAATTCTTTTTGGTCTCTCCCTCACTTGCAACTTAATTTATGCTAAATGTTTTTACATCTCAATATTCATCTGTAACATTTTTTTCTTTAATGGGATTTTTTTCCCTAACATTAAAAAAAAAAATGAAGTCAATAAGCCCTTATTTTCTAAAATGTTTACTTTGTAACCAGCTCACTTTCTAAACTCTCTTATTATTTCTAATAGTATCAATTGATTCTTAAGTGTTCTTAGGAGACAATTATTTCACCTGCAAAGAACTTTACTTCAATATTTATCCCCTGATTTTGTATTCTTGTTTAATTAACAGGCTAGCTCTTCCAGGACAACAGTAAATAACAGTGATAACTTTTATATGTAATTCTAGGGGTCGTCTTGTCCTGTATAGCTCATAAAGAAAAGTTCCTATGATAATAAACTGAAATGATATTAATAACACCTAACATATACTGAACACTTACTATGTGCCAAGCACTATTCTAAGTTTTACATATATGAGCTAATTTAATCCTCATAATAATTCTATGAGTTAGGTACTATTATCCCCAATTGGAGCCCTGGTGGCGCAGTGGTTAAGCGTTTGGCTGCTAACCGAAAGGCTGGCAGTTCAAATCCAACAGCCTATGGAAACCCTATGGGGCAGTTCTACTCTGTCTTATACGGTCACTATGAGTCGGAATTGACTCAACAGCAACAAGATTCCCAATTTAAAGATGAGAAAACTAAGGCACAAATATGTTAACATAACTTGCCCAAGTCCATCCAGTTGATAGCAAGAGGCAGAGCTGAGATCTGAATTTAAGACATTTGGCTCAGAGGATGCATCCTTTTTTTGTTTTAATCAAAGTTTTTTAAAAATTGAAATCCTACAAAAAGGCTGCAACACTACAACAAAAGTTTTACCTAGAGACAGCCTTTGTTAACATTTTGCCCCAATGGTCTTATTTCTCTCTAAATATATATACATATGTGTATTACATGATACTGTTATTTTAATTTTTCTGAGCCATTTCAAGGAAAGTTGTAGAGATCGTGACCCTTCAAAGCATGCACTCTTAAATACTGCACTGTGCTCCCTCTAAGATAGGTCTGCATATTATCTTGCACAGCACAGATTCAAGCCCCTCTAAGGCTAATAGCCTTCAAGGACTTCTAAACAGATTCATGGGCAAATCCTGAGTGCTCAAGTATGAAGCACAAAACTGTGATTAGAATGATCTACTCTAGCATTAAAAGAAGAGCTCCACAGCTGTTAATGAAGTTGCAAAGGTCTGTCAGGTAAAACTAGCTGGTGCTCAGGACACTGGCTAAGCACAACACAAAGACATGACTTACAAGTAAGATTCACTATAAAACACAAAACAAGTAATATCTTGGTCAAAAGTCCAACTTGGATAACTTAAGAAGTATGGTAAGTACTTTCTATTAAGTCTGCAAATGTACTACGTACACTTACCACAGTAAACACTGGGGCTACACTGGCTAAAGTGGCTTGAGCAACATCGGATGTTCTAAACCGGTGCACTTCACCTGAATAAATTAGAGAATAAATTTAAGAATTGACTAAGGACACAGTTCAAAATACTACACATAAGGAAAATGCAGAAAGTGTAAAAATATCATCAATTATTTTATGACTCTAATGTAATTATACTGACTTCAGAAAATTGCAGATATATTCTCATTTCTGATATTATTCAACTACGTACATGAAGGTGGTTGTTTTCTTTCTACAAACTACAAATTATGTTATAAAGGCCAGATGGTTAAAGGTGAAAAGCAGACCAATAAATCAGCATCTGCTAATAAGTCACAAGTTTGGTAAGCGTCACTGGATTGAGATTCTGAATCTCGATGCTGTCCTAAACAGTTGCCCCAGTAGATGGTCTGAACCTGGGCTCCCAAGTATTATCAAAGGAAAGAACACGGGACGTAACTCAACTTGGAAAGATTCTCCAAAGTGTGAAGAGAGAGGTAGGAAGCTTCTTGAGAGCACAGTTGAGAAAATGTACCTGAGGACACTGCTGTATTTTTGAGAAAGGCATACCTTTTGTTTCTGAGCAATATTTGCCCCCACTCTCACAGTTGTGAAGATGTTAACGTATCCACGATTCATCATTAGGTAAAAAAAATTAACTCATATACTCAAGTTACGGTTATTTGGTTATACAGCATTTAAAAATAATCAGATCTTTCTCAGGAGCAACCATGAAGTCCCAAAGTTCTTTAGCTTCACTTACAGGTGCGTTCCCATGCCCACTCCCAATTCCTGCCCAAATGAACAATTGCGTAAACGCGACTATAAGGAAGAGCTAAAAGAAAGGAAGAGAAATTAATACCTGTAAAAAAAAAAAAAAAAAATTCCAGGTAAACAAATTCAATCTTAGCCTTAGAATTATCATGATGAGTAAGGTGAAATCAAATCCTTCACAAGAGCAGTGAAACCGGGTGATAAGCAAGGTACAGTGCGAAAGCGGTATGCAACCGGTATGCAAACCACACCGCAGAAGCCAAGGATCTGTACGATTTCTATTATCGTCACAAGATTTGCAGCAGGGGGCGGAAGGGCAGCGGACATGGAGCCGAGCCGCACGGTCAGTGCAATAACCTAAAGCCACTCCAAGCCTGCGTCCCGGGGCTGCGGGGCGAGGAGGGGCGGTACCTGCAACGCGGAGCCGGCGGGGCCCGGACAGCAGCGCGGTCCGGCTCCTTCCGAGCAGTTCGGCAGCGCGACCGCAAGCAACAACGGGGTGAGCCACAGGGGTCGAGCACAAGGCCAGAGCACACAGGGTCCGGCGGCGCAGCCCCACTGCGCGAGGAAGGAGCAGGGTTAGGCTCCGCAGACATTCCATGGCGCCGGAGCGAAGAGGAGACAGCAGCCAGACCCCAAACCTTCATGCCTCACGGTGGTTCTCAGCCGGCACCCGCAAGCGCCGAAGACGCGGCCGCTGCTTACCCGGCATGCGCGGGGAGCGCCCCTCCTGCGTGTTCTCCCCGCGCAAGCTCGGAAGCTGCCTGTGTGAACGCGTTACTTTGGTTCCGTGGCCAATAGGCGTTTGTGTCCTGAGCACGTACCTGCATTTGTTAAGAAGTGGAGGTGGGACAAGTTTACATGAGCAAGGCCAGCTGTGGAATTCAGGTTCTTGGGCTCTAGGAGAGGTTAGGCCGGTAGTGTAAAGTATCAGTTACTTCTGTTAACTTTTCTAGTTGCCGTCAAGTCGATTCCCACTCAGGACGACCCCATGTAATCGCTAAATGCGAAAAAATACCCAACGTGTATAATGCTTTGCAGTTTCTGGAGTATTTTCATACGTATGATGGCATTTACAATTTGGAAGTGAGGAAGTTACAACCATTCCCAACTTATTTGATTTATATTTAAGTTGAACTTAGCAAAAATAACTGTTACATAGAATGATTCCGTATTAAACTTTTGATAGTGAGGAATGTGGAACGTACACAAACAGGAGTTAATCAAATCTAAGATGACATCAATTTCAAGGTATTATTTTATATAAGGAGAGCCCTGGTGGCACACTGGTTAAGCGCTGGGCTGCTAACCTAAAGGTCGGCCCAGCAGCCCCTGGGGGAGAAAGATGTGGCAGTCTGCTTCCCTAAGAAACCCTATGCCTTAGAAACCCTGCTGGGCAGTTCTTCTCTGCCCGATTGGGTCACTGTGAGTCAGAATCAACTCACTGGCAACAGTTTTTTTTTTAAACGGGTATATTTTATGTACTACCAGGAAAGAAAAAGCGCTGATAAATTATGCATTCTAATCATATCAATTGTATCTCAATTTCAGTCATTAGAATATTTTAAAAAGTAAGTCTCAGAGTTGATCATATATGATATGTACACATATTTTTTCAATTGTCCTTCCAAAGCAGTAATGCTAAGTAGACACGAGTTTCACAGATTTTTAATCAGTCACTATGTGTGAACATCGAGTAAAGGAAACACAGGAGAGAGCTGTCTATTCTGCAGAGTATTAGAGTTGAGGGTGGAGTAGGAGGGAAGCACACAGAAGACTTCACAGAAGAGGGAATGTTTGACTTGGGCATTGAGAGCAAAGGAGAACTTCAAGTACTGCTTCCAGTTTGAAGTTTGGAAGGAGTTGGTACAGAGAACATGACTGGTAGATTATTCATTTTTCTAAAGTCTTTAATGATGAAATGAATTTTTCAAAAACATTACGTTCTCTCAAAGACATTTCTTTGAGAAAATGTTTGCTAACTCTTTTCCTAAACTTTGCTGTCAGGACAGGGAGATGACTCTGTCTAAGATGACCCTTGCATAGCCTTAGAAAACCTCCAGGACCTAGACTGACACGTGGCTTTATAATTCATGGAAAACATTTGCATTTTAATCTGAGAAGAGTGGGAGCCACTGGGGGACTTTCAGCTGAGAAGTAAAGATCTGATTTATGTTTAAATGCATCAATCTGAGGAGGGAAACCCTGGTAGCATAGTGGTTAAGAGCTATGGCTGCTAACCAAAAGATTGGCTATTTGAATCCACCAGGCGCTCCTTGGAAGCAGTTCTACTCTGTCCTATAGGGTTGCTATGAGTCAGAATTGACTTGGTGGCGACTGGTTTGGTTTTTGAGTAGGGAAGAGATTGTAGAGAGGCAAGGGTGGAAGCAGAATGGTGATGGTGCCTTGGGCTAAGGTGGAGGTGGTGAAGGGGAAAAAGAGATGGCCTTGAGGCTGTTTATTTGAAGGTGCAGTTAAGATTTGCAGATAGGATTTAAGAGAAGAGAGGCATAGAAGCTGACTCCAAATTCTTGGCCTAAACAACTGGGTAATGGTGGTGCCATTTACTGAGATGGAATTTTGGAGAGGAGCATGGTGTTTAGTTTTAGACATATTAAATGTGAAGATTTACTAGACACTTAAGTATGTTGTTGTTGGGTGCCATGGAGTTGATTTTGACTCATAGTGACTCCATGTGACAGAGTAGAACTGCCCCCATAGGGTTTCCCTGGCAGTAATCTTATGGAAGCCAACTGAGGTCTTTCTCCCATGGAGACTCTGGGTGAGTTCGAACCACCAACCTTTTGGTTAGCAGCCGAGTGCTTTACTGTTTGTGCCACCAGAGCTCTTACACATTCAAGTACAGATGTCAAGTAATCAGTCTAAAGTTCAGGGGAGACATCAGAGCTGAATATTTGGGACTACATGAAAGTATTTAAAGCCATATGACTGGACAAGATCTTCTAGGAAGTGAGTTAGACAGCAGCGGGTTTAAGCTTGAGCTCTAGGTGCTCTGACATTTAATGGTCAGAAAGAGAAGATGGATCCAACAGAAGACTATGAGAAGGAGTGTCCAGGAAAAAAAAAAGTTGCCATCCAGTCAATTCTGACTCATGGAAACCCTGTGTGTTTCAGAATAGAACTGTGCTCCACAGGGTTTTCAATGACTGATTTTTCAGAAGTAGATCACTAGGACTTTCTTCCGAGGCGCCTCTGGGTGGGCTCGAACTTACAGCCTTTCAGTCTGCAGCTAAGTGCATTAACCTTTTGCACCACCCAGGGACTCAGTAGCTAGGAAGGAGGAGTAAAATTGAAAGAGAGTAGGGTCCTAGAAGCCAAGTGAAGAAAGTATTTCAAGAATGAGGAAGTTGTCAGTTATGTCAAATGCTACTGATAGGTACAGTGTCTGATAAGTAAGATGAGAAATGAGAATTACCTGTATTGGAGGTGGCACTGTGGAATTTACTGGTAATCTTGATAAAAGCAGTTTCAGTAGGGTGGTAGGGAATGGGACCTGGATTGCTGTCTTCCTTCTCATCCCAAGCCATGACATGATCCCAGAAGATTTCTGCACATACATAACAATTTAGCTTTAAAATTTCTTAATCTCTTTACTTACGTCATTAGCTCCATGGCATGGAGATTACTTAACTGCAGGCTCACACCCCGGATTGTTTCACTTCAGAAATTTTATAACAATAACCCACTCTCTGACCATAACCTCCTTGAGGCTTCCCACTCACAACTATTTTCTCCCATCAGACCTTACCTGTCTACTCCTCCTTCTCTACCCAGCCAGGATTATGTAACTGATCATCTGAAACCACTTGGAACATGCAGGACTCGTGGTGTGTAATCATAGAAGCCGCTTTATTTTTATCCCTCACAGTCCCTTTGATCTTGCTTAGTGGGGCTAATCCTTCCTCTGCCCCTTGGTGAAAACTTGGGCAGCTTCCATAACTTTCTTGGTCTCTCGGTCCTATATTCACTTTACGTCTCAATTCAGTGATTTAAAATGTCCAGTGTCTATATTTTGGAGGTATGGTAGCTCAGCTGCTAACCAAAACGTTGGCAGTTTGAATCCACCAGCTGCTCCTTGGAAACCATATGGGGCAGTTCTACTCTGTCCTATAGGGTTGCTATGAATCAGAGTCGACTCAATGGCAACGGGTTTGGGTTTTTTTTTTTTTTTTTTTGGTTTAGTCTATATAATAATTTCAACTGACTAATTTGCAACGTCAAACATAATATACTAATCAACACTTTAATCTTCATTCAAAGGAAAGACTTGTCCCCTCTATCCTTGTGAGCCTGGAAGCAAATGGGAATTTTTGGAGCAGGTAGGGGTTCAGGCTAGGCCCCCCGACTCGTCTCCCCTCTAACTTTCTGATTCCGTGCATGCTGTTTCTGACTCTGCTGGGATAGTTGTCATTTCAATTCCAATTCATAGTGATCCTATAGGACAGAGAGAGTAGAACTGCTCCACAGGGTTTCCAAGGCTGTAATCTTTACTGGAGCAGATCACCAGGTCTTTTCTCCCGCAGAGCAGCTGATGAGTTCGAACTTCTGATGTTTCAGCTAGCAGCTGAGCGCTTTAACCATTGTGCTACCAGGACTCCTGCTAGAGCAGTAAGGACAAGTAACATGAACAGAAAGTTTTTATTGGAAGATGGATCATGCTCTGTAGGAGGGGCAGATGTTTAAAGCTGGCTCTTTGTTGTGGTCATGATCACTTCTTCTCTGGAGGACCTCCCCACCCCATGTGGTTGCTGTTCCCTCGATGCGGGCAGTGTCCCTCTTTCAGCCATTTCTGATCACTCTCAGCTTCTGTCCCTTTTTGGCCTTTAATATCCAGGTCCCTCTTTCTTGACAAGCTGCCCCTTTGCACAGGATCCTCTTTCAAATAACCCCTGGCTGATGTTCCTGTTGTCACATCTGGACCCCAGGATATGTGCACCTTTGATCGACTGCTGGAGGGGAGTAAGTTACTTCAGAACAGACAGAGCTGTTACCGCTTGCTCACATGTGAGTCTGTGCCCACTTGAAGCTCTTGGAGTGGCCTTAAGAAGCTCCTCTCACAAACTTGAGGGGAGTGGGCAGGCACTCCCCTAGATCCTTCCTCTTGATTGTTGTGGTGGGGGTAGGACTCACACAGCATAGCTTTTCCCAAATCTTCCATACACTGTCTGCCCCAGGTCTTCAGTCTTTTGACCCTTTTCTATCTTCCATTTGATTGAGAGACCCAGGAGTTGTGTAGTGAATTCTCAGGTTATTTCCTTTGGAATTTGCACCTAGTGATCTGTTTGACAACTGATGTTGGTGGCTGACATCATATTTGGTGTCTTATAGGACGCACCTACTTTCTCAGCACCTTTGATTCTTTAGTACTTCGTTTACTCATTTATTAACACAGTCATTTGTTTCACAAATATTTTTATTGAGCATCAATTATGTGCCAACCATTATTCTAGGTACTAGGGATAAAGGAGTGAATGAAATAGACAAAGTTCCACCTGTAGTAGGTTAACTCTTGCTGCTGTCGAGTTGATTGCAACTCACAGAGACCCTAAAGGACAGAGCAGAATTGCCTCATGGGGTTTCCAAATCTGTAAATCTTTACAGAAGCAGACTGCCACATGTTTCTCCGATGGAGAGGCTGGTGGGTTCCAACCACTGACTTCTGGTTAGAAGCCAAGCACTTAACCAGTACACCACCAGGGCTCCTATTAGGTTAACTAGTGGCCCCAAAAATTCATGTCCACTTCGAACCTCAGAATGTGGCTGTTTTAGGCTGGGTTCTCTAGAGGAGCAAAACCAGTGAAACATATATATGAATATACACATAGAGATATTTTTTCCCCCATCTTTTCAGAGATTCTGGTATTGGCCAAATTAAGGACGGTAAGCAAAATTGGATTTGACGTAGCCCTAGTGACAGAGTGGGTTTTTTAGGGCTTCTTAGAAGTGATAAACTGTTGAGAGATTTCTTTTTAATTTTTTTATTGTGCTTTAGAATAAGGTTTACAGAACAAACCAGCTTCTCATTAAACAGTACATATATTGTTTTCTGACGTTGGTTACCAACCCCATGACATGTCAACACTCTCCCTTCTCGACCTTTCCTTTCCCCTCCTGCCTTCTAGTCCTTGTCCCTGGGCTGGTGTGCCCCTTTAGTCTTGTTTTGTTTTATGGGCCTGCCTAATCTTTGGCTGAAGGGTGAACTTCAGGAGTGACTTCATTACTGAGCTAAAAGGGTGTCTGGGGGCCATACTCTCACAGTTTCTCCCGCCTCTGTCAGGCTAGTAAGTCTTATTTTTTTGAAAAAATTTTTTCCCATACAAAAATTTATACATACATTGTTATGTGGCCCTAATTGCTCTCCACATACTCTGACAGCACACTCCTCCTTTCCACCCGGTTCCCCATGTCCATTCAACCAGCTCCTAACACTCTCTGCCTTCCCATCTCACCTCCAGACAGAAGCTGCCTGTTTAGTCTCTTGTATCTACTTGAGCTAAGAGGCACACTCCTCACGAGTATCACTTTTATGTCGCACAGTCCAGTCCAATCCCTGTCTGAAGAGTTGGCCTCGGAAATTGTTTTAGTTCTGGGCTGATAGAGAATCCAGGGGCCATGCTTTCCGGGGTTCCTACAGTCTCAGTCAGACCATTAAATCTGGTCTTCTTAGTAGAATTTGAATATTAATTCTTCTAACCTATGAACATGGGATGTATTTACATTTATTTAGTTCTTTTTATTATTATTTTTATTTTTTTCCGTACAAAAATTTATACATACATTGTTATATTACTCTAATTGCTCTCCCCATATTGTGACAGCACACTCCTCCTTTCCACCCCTGATTCCCCATGTCCATTAAACCAGTTCCTAACCCTCTCTGCCTTCTCATCTCACCTCTGGACAGAAGCTGCCCCTTTGGTCTCTTATATCTACTTGAGCTAAGAGGTCCACTCTTCACGAGTATCACTTTATGTCCCACAGTCCAGTCCAAACCCTGTCTGAAGGGTTGGCCTCATAAATTGTTTTAGTTCTGGGCTGATAGAGAGTCCAGGGGCCATGCTTTCCAGGGTAACTCCAGTCTCAGTCAGCCCATTAAGTCTGGTCTTCTTACTAGAATTTGAGTTCTGCACCCCATCTTTCTGCTGCTCCATCCAGGACTCTCTGTTGTGTTCCCTGTCAGGGCAGTCATTGGTGGTAGCCAGGCACCATCTAGTTCTTCTGGTCTCAGGCTGATGAAGTCTCTGGTTTATGTGGCTCTTTCTGTCTCTTGGGCTACTACTTTCCTTGTGTCTTTGCTGTTCTTCATTCTCCTTTACTCCAGGTGGTTGGGACCAATTGATGCATCTTAGATGGCTGCTTGCAAGCTTTTAAGACCCCAGACGCCACTCACCAAAGTAAGATGCAGAACATTTTCTTAAGAAGCTTTGTTATGCCAGTTGACCTAGATGTCCCCTGAAACCATGGTCCCTAGACCTCTACCCCTGCTACTCTGTCCCTCAAAGTGTTTGATTGTATTCAGGAAACTTCTTAGCTTTGGTTTAGTCCTGTTGTGCTGACTTCCCCTGTAGTGTATGCTGTCCTTCCCTTCCCCTAAGATAATTCTTATCTCCTATCTAGTTAGTAAATAACCCTCACCCTCCCTCCCCACCCTGGTAACCGTCAAAGAATATTTTCTTCTGTGCTTAAACTTTTTCTTGAGTTCTTGTAATAGTGATCTTATATAATATTTGTCCTTCTATGACTGACTAAATTCACTCAGCATAATGACCTCCTGATTCCTCCATGTTATGTTTCACGGCTTCATCATTCTTCTTTATCGTTGTGTAGTATTCCATTGTGTGGATATACCATAATTTGTTTATCCACTCTTCTGTTGATGAGCACCTAGGTTGCTTCCATCTTTTTGCTATTGTGAACAGTGCTGCAATGAACATGGGTGTGCACATATCTATTCATGTGACGGCTCTTGTTTCTCTAGGATATATTCCAAGGAGTGGGTAGCTGGATTGTATGGTACTTCTATTTCCAGCTTTCTAAGGAAGCGCCAAATCGATTTCCAAATTGGTGGTACCATTTTACATTCCCACCAACAGTGTATAAGTGTTCCAGTATCTCCAGCATTTATTATTTTGTGTTTTTTGGATTAATGCTAGCCTTGTTGGGGTGAGATATCTCATTGTAGTTTTGATCTGCATTTCTCTAATGGCTAATGATCGTGAGCATTTCTTCATGTGTCTGTTAGCCACCTGAATATCTTCTTTGGCAAAGTGCCTGTTCATATCCTTTGCCCATTTTTAAATTGGGTTATTTGTCTTTTTGTTGTTGAGGTTTTGCTGTATCTTATAGATTGTAGAGATTAGATGTCGATCAGATTTGTCATAGCCAAAAGCTTTTTCCAAGTCTGTAGGTTGTCTTTTTACTCTTTTGGTGAAGTCTTTTGATGAGCATAAGTATTTGATTTTTAGGAGCTCCCATTTATCTAGTCTCTCTTCTGGTGCTTGTGCATTGTTACTTATGGTTCGTATTGTGTTCATGCTATGTATTAGGGCTCCTAGCGCTGTGCCTATTTTTTCTTCTATGATCTTTATCATTTTTGATTTTATATTTAAGTCTTTGATCCATTTTGAGTTAGTTTTTGTGCATGGTGTGAGGTATGGGTCTTCTTTCAGTTTTTCGCAGATGGATATCTAATTATGCCAGCACCATTTGTTAAAGAGACTGTCTTTTCCCCAATTAATGGACTTTGAGCCTTTCTCAAATATCACCTGCTCACAAGTGGATGAATTTATGTCTGGATTCTCAATTCTGTTTCATTGATCTATGTATCTGTTGTACCACTACCAGGCTATTTTGACTACCGTGGTGGTATAATAGGTTCTAAAATCTGGTGGTGTGAGGCCACCCACTTTGTTCTTCTTCTTCAGTAATGCTTTACTTGTTCGGGGCCTCTTCCCTTTCCATATGAAGTTGGTGATTTTTTCTCTATCTCATTAAAAAATGCCAGTGGAATTTAGATCGGGATTGCATTTTATCTGTAGATGACTTTGGGTAAAATTGACATTTTCACAATGTTGAGTCTACCTATCCATGAGCAAGGTATGTTTTTCCACTTATGCAGGTCTCTTTTGGTTTCTTGCAGTAGTGTCTTGTAGTTTTCATTGTATAGGTCTTTTACATCTCTGGTTAGATTTATTCCAAAGTATTTTATCTTCTTGGGGGCTATTGTAAATGGTATTGATTTGGTGATTACCTCTTCGAGGTTCTCTTTGTTGGTGTAAAGGAATCCAACTGATTTTTGTATGTTTATCTTGTATCTTGAAACTTTGCTGAAATCTTGTATTAGTGCTAGTAGTTTTCTTGTGGATTCTTTGGGGTTTTCTGTGTATAAGATCATATCATCTGCAAAGAGAGATACTTTGACTTCTTCCCTACCAATCTGGATGCCCTTTATTTCTTTTTCTAGCCTAATTGCTCTGGCTAGGACCTCCAGCACAATACTGAATAAGAGTGGTGATAAAGGACATCCTTGTCTGGTTCCCATTCTCAAGGGGAATGCTTTCAAAGTCTCTCCATTTAGGATGTTGTTGGCTGTTGACTTTGTATAAATGCCCTTAATTATACTGAGGAATTTCCCTTCTATTCCTATTTTGTTGAGAGTTTTTATCATGAATGGGTGTTGGACTTTGTCAAATGCCTTTTCTGCATCTGTTGATAAGATCATGTGGTTTTTGTCTTTTGTTTTGTCTATCTGACGGATTACATTGATTGTTTTTCTAACGTTGAACCATCCCTGCATACCTGGTATACCTCCCACTTGATCATGGTGAATTATTTTTTGATATGTTGCTGAATTCTTTTGGCTAGAATTTTGTTGAGGATTTTTGCTTCAGTGTTCATGAGGGATATTGGTCTGTAATTTTCTTTTTTTTGTGGTGTTTTACCTGGTTTTGGTATCAGGGTTATGTCGACTTGATAGAATGAGTTTGGGAGTATTCCATCCTTTTCTATGCTGTGAAATACCTCTAGTAGTAGTGGTGTTAACTCTTCTCTGAAAGTTAGGTAGAATTCTCCAGTGAAGCCATCCGGGCCAGGGCTTTTTATCATTGGGAGTTTTTTAATTACCTTTTCAATCTCTTCTTTTGTTATGGGTTTATTTAGTTGTTCTACCTCTGTTTGTGTTATTTTAGGTAGGTAGTGAGTGTCTAGAAATCTGTCCATTTCCTCTAGGTTTTCAAATTTGTTGGAGTACAGTTTTTCATAGTGTTCTGTTATGGTACTTTAATTTCAATTGGGTCTGTTGTGATATCACCCATCTCATTTCTTACACAGGGTATCTGCTTCCTCTTCTGGTTTTCTTTTGTCAGTTTGGCCAGTGGTTTATGGATTTTGTTGATCTTTTCAAAGAACCAACTTTTGGTCTTGTTAAGTCTTTCAATTGTTTTTCTATTCTCTATTTCATTTAATTCTGCTCTAATTCTTATTATTTCCTTTCTTCTGGAACCTGAAGGCTTCTTTTGCTGCTGTCTTTCTACTTGTTCGAGTTGTAGGGTTAATGTATTGATTATGGCCCTTTCTTCCTTTTGGATGTGTGCATTTATTGCTATAAATTGACCTCTGAGCCCTGCTTTTGCTGTGTTCCAAAGGTGCTGGTAGGATGTGTTTTCATTCTCATTTGATTCTATGAATTTATTTCATCCTTAATTTCTTCTATAACTCAGTAGTTTTCGAGCAAGGTGTTGTTCAGTTTCCCTGTGTTTGATTTGTTTTCCCTTGCTTTTTCTGTTGTTCATTTCTACTTTTATGGCTTTATGGTCAGAAAAGATGCTTTGTAATATTTCGATGCTTTTGATTTTGTTAAGGCTTGCTTTATGGCCTAATATGTGGTCTATTCTGGAGAATTTTCCATGTACGTTGGGAAAAAAAGTATACTTGGCTGCTGTTGAGTGGAGTGTTTGGTATATGTCTATGAGATCAAGTTGGTTGACTGTAGTATTTAGCTCTTCTGTATCTTTATTGAGCTTCTTTCTGGATGTTTTGTCCTTCACCGAAAGTGGTGTGTTGAACTCTTCTACTACTATTGTAGAGCTGTCTATCTCTCTTTTCAATGCTGTTAAAAGTTTGCTGTATGTATTTTGGAGCCCTTTCGTTGGGTGCATAAATACTCGTTATAGTTATGTCCTCCTGGTGTATTGACCCTTCAATCATCATACAGTGTCCTTCCTTATCCTTTGTGGTGGATTTTACTTTAAAGTCTATTTTGTCAGAGATTAATATTGCCACTCCTGCTATTTTTTGAGTGTTGTTTGCTTGATATATTTTTTTCCATCCTTGGAGTTTTAGTTTGTTTGTGTCTTTAAGTCAAGGTGTGTTTCTTGTAGGCAGCATATAGACGGATTGTGTTTTTTTATCTGATCTGCCACTCTATCTCTTTATTGGTGTATTTAGCCTATTTACATTCAGCGTAATTATTGATAGGTATGAGTTTAGTGCTGTCATTTGGATGTCTTTTTTTGTGTGTTGTTCACAGTTTCTTTGTTCCACTTAATTTTCTGTGCTGAGTCTTTTTTCTTTACATATTTTCTTTTCATCTTTTTCATTGTTGTTGATTTTGTGTTTGCTGAGTCTTTATATTTTTCTAGTTTTTTATTTTGACTTGTAGGATTGTTAGTTTCCTTTGTGGTTACCTTAATATTTACCCCTATTTTTCTAACTTTATACCAGTCTTTTATTTCTTTGTATCGCCTTGACTTCCTCTCCATATGAAAAATCTGTGTCTACATTTTGTAAGTCTCTCTTGTTTGTTTTAATGTCATCATCTTTTACATATTTACATCTGTTTTCCTATTTTCAGTGTTTTAGTTTTGATTTACTTTTGTGACTTCCCTATCTGGGTTGATATCTGTTTGCTCTGTCCTGTGTTCTAGTCTTGGGTTGTTATCTGATGTTACTGATTTTCTAACCGGAGGACTCCCTTTAGTATTTCTTGTAATTTTGGTTTGGTTTTTGAAAATTCCCTAAACTTCTGTTTATCTAGAAATGCCCTAATTTTGCCATCATATTTGAGAGACAGTTTTGCTGGATATATAATTCTTGGCTGGCAGTTTCTTTTCCTTCAAGGCTTTATATATGTCATTGCATTGACTTCTTGCCTGCATGGTTTCTGCTGAGTAGCCCGCGCTTATTCTTATTGACTTTCCTTTGTAGATGACTTTTCGTTTATCACTAGCCACTCTTGAAATTCTCTCTTTGTCTTTGGTTTTGGCAAGTTTGATTATAATATGTCTTGGTGACTTTCTTTTGGGATCTGCCTTATGTGGGGTTCAATGAGCATCTTGGATAGATGTCTTGTCATCTTTCCCGATATCAGGAAGTTTTCTGCCTACAAATCTCCAACAATTGTCTCTGTATTTTCTGTTATTCTCTCCCATTGTGGTACTCCAATCACTTGGAGGTTATTCCTCTTGATAGAGTCCCACATAATTCTTAGGGTTTCTTCATTTTTTTAAATCTTTTATCTGATTTTTCCTCACATAAGTTGGTGTCAAGGGCTTTATCTTCAATTTCACTAATTCTGACTTCCATTGCATCAATTCTGCTCCTATGACTTTCTATTGAGTTGTCTAATTCTGAGATTTTATTGTTAATCTTCTGGATGTCTGATTGCTGTCTCTCTGTGGATTCTTGCAGCCTGTTAAATTTGTCATTATGCTCTTCTCTAATCTTTTTAATTTCCTCTATTGCATATTCTGCGTTTTGCTGAATTTCCTTTGTAATTTCTTGAAGAGTTCTGTATATTAGTGTTTTGTATTCTGCCTCCAGTAATTCTAAGAGATTTTCCTCCTCTGGAAAATTTCTAGATTCTTTATTTTGGAAGCTTGCTGAAGCCATCATGGATTGCCTCTTTATGTGATTTGATATTGACTGTTGTCTCTGAGCCATCAATAAGTTATTATATTTATTTAAGTTTGCTTACTGTGTCCTAGCTTCTTGTTTGGTTTTGATATGCCCAAATAGGCTGCTTGTATAAGCTAATTTGATTATTGGCACCTTTGAAGCTCTAATGTCGTGTCACCAGGTTGTTAGATATGTTATTACGTATGTGAGCTCCGGAGTCCACCCGCTCCTCCTGTATGGATTCAGCTCAGCTGCCCAGGTAGATAGCCACCAAGTGTGTGGTGTAGGCTCTCACTTATAGTCCAAGACAGGCATGGGTGATTGGTGTAGGCACAGGCATTTGGCTGCAGCAGGGGGACACACTCTGAGCAAGGCAGGGGGCTGACGGCCGCCCCTGAGTGTCCAGGAGGAAGGCATTCCCTATTCCCTAGAGCGCATAGGTGGGTGAGTTTTGCAGCCGGACTATGAGCACCTAATGCTGTTGGCTGTAAGGACTGGGGGGCACCTCTTATTCATGGGCCCCTCTCGCAGGTGGGTAGGTGGCGTGGGTGGAGCCACCAGTTCTCAGGCCCCTGAGGTGGGCCGGTGAAGACCCTGCTTAATGGGCAGAGCAGTGTCAAATGTCCGAACCTGCCACTTCACAGCTGAAACAGTTGAAGTTAGAGTTCCAGTATATACCCTGTTGTACTGCAGTAATGAGGACCTAGGCTCTTGAGATGGGCCCACACAAGTCTGTGCAGAGGGAAAGGCACTCAAAGTCCATGGATCCCTTGTGCCTGTGCCTAGGCAAAGGAGCCGTGCCTACCCTGGGTTCCTGTCTTAGGGGAGCCCGCAGTTTTTTTTTTTACCCTGTTTGGTAATTTGTTCACTGTCCAAGGCAGGGAGAATGGCTCCAGGAGTGTGACGGATCCTACTTCCAGCCCAGGGGACTCAGCAATTGCTGAATCTGGTCCAGGACCCAGTGCAGAGCAGGGAGTGGAAGGTAAATTGGAGAGAGATTTTTCCCTAAGAAGGGTGTTTTTGATCCGCACGGTAGGCTGTACACAATTACTTATCTTTCACTGGATTGAGGGATGCTTCTCACTGGTTCTGGGTGGCTGTGTATATGTAGACTCTCTGGGGCTGGGTCTCTCCCAGTGTGGAAAATACACCTCCCGAGCACGGCTGCTTGCCTGCCTCACCGCTCACCCATGAGCTGACCAGGCCTGAAGGGCTAAGGCTCTCACCAGGTTAGATCTGGCAACTCCTCACTGCTTCCAAACCATCTCTCCCTCCCTGTGTCACTCAGTCTGGTTCCTCAACTCTGCCTTCAATGTTCAGGGCTCCCAGATTGCCATATATAATCAAATCACTTGTTTTTTCGGGTCTTTGTTGTAAGAGGGTCCACTGGAAGTGTCTGACTACTCCGCCATCTTGGCCCCGCCTCCATGAGTTAGAATTTTGTTCTACATTTTTCTCCACCTCTGTCTGGGACCCTTTATTGTGATCCCTGTCAGAGCAGTCGGTGGTGGTAGCCAGGCATACATAGAGAGATTTATCTCAAGGAAATGGCTCACACAGTTGTGGAGGTTGGCAAGTCCCAAATCCATGGGTCAGGCTGGAGACTTCTCCTGACTTATGTGGTTGCAGGGACTGATGAATCCAAAATCGGCAGGTCAGGTGAAAGGCTGTTGGCTCACAGGGTTGCAGGAGCTGGCGAATCTCAAGATCTGCAAGTTAGACGGCAGGCTGCTGGCTCTCATACCAAGAATCGGATGTCAGAGGATGGCGAGTTGTAAGCAGGATCCAGAGAGAGCTTTGCCAGAAATCCATATACATTGAATACAAGCTACACCCACAAGGAAACTGACTGACCTTTCAACTGATTGGCTACTCACATCAGATCATGAAATGGAGGATGATTACATCGTATCTTCCAAATGATTGAGAATCATGGCCTAGCCAAATTGACATATAACCTTATCCATCACAGCGACCTTTCCTGGAAATTGAGTCTTTGCAGATTTATTTAGTTAAGTGTCTTGAGATGGACTCAGTGTGGATTTAGTGTGGGCCCTAAATCCAGTGACTACTGTCTTCATAAGAGAAAGGAGAGGGAGATTTGGACACACAGACACAGAGGGAAGACGCCATGTGAAGATGGAGGCAGAGACTGGAGTGATGCTGCCACAAGCCACGTAATGCGTGGTACCACCAGAATCTGGAAAAGGCGAGTAAGGGTTTCTCCCCTAGAGCCTTCAGAGAGCACATGGCCCTGCTGTCACCTTGACTTCAGATTTCTAGCCTCCAGAACTGTGAGAGACTAAATTCCTGTTGTTTTAAGCCACCCAGTTTGTGGTACTTTGTTACAGCAGCTGTAGGAAACTAATACACTGCCTTCATGTAGCTTAAATTCTAGTTGATTGGGGCCCCTACAAATTAAGGGCCTCAGCTCTGCCCTCAGTACTGCCTGTCAATTATTTTACCTGCCCTCTGTCAGTCCTGTCGTATTTTCCCCTAACATCTCCTTTAAAGCTTTGTGGGTATCGTCAAACACCCCATTCTAGCCCAGTTCTACTGTCTCTTATGAGATAGATTGTCTCTAGATGTTTAAGATATAAAATAATTTTACAATGTCAGGAAATATAGTGATACAATTCATAAGCAAATAGGATATTGTATTTTCATGTTCTCATCCAGCTTAAGTTGCTCTAAGTTCTGGCTTTTATGATTCTTTAATATTTGGTTTCAAAATTCAAATCAAAGCCTTTTCCCTTAATATTTTGAGTCTTTAGGAGAAGTAAAGTCTATTCCTTTGGGGCCTCAGGTGTATTTCTTGAAAGCAGTCACGTGTTCTGGTCATTCTTTATTTCTTCAACAAGTATGTGCCAGGCACTGTACTATATTGTTGTTAGCTGCCATCGAGTCAGCCCCCAACTCTTGGTGACCCCATGCACAACAGGACAAAATGCTGCCTGGTCCTGCACCATCCTCACAATCGGTTACATATCAGACCTTTGTGATCCATAGGGTTTTTATTGGCCAATTTTCAGAAGTAGATCAGTTGGCCTTTCTTCCTAGTCCATCTTAGTCTGGAAGCTCCTCTGAAACCTGTTCAGGATCATGGCAAGAAACAAACTTCCACTGACAGATGGCTGGTGGCTATGCATGGAGTGCATTGATGAATCAGACTGGATATCTCGAGTGGAAGGCTAGAATTTTACTACCGATCTGTCAGTGCCCTCAGGCATTGTACTAGGCCCTGGAATACAGAAAGAGAGAGAGAGAGAACGACTTCATTACCTACCCTCAGAAGCTCATATTTCAAAGACAGACATTAAACATGATTATGCAGATAATTATTTAATTTCAGTGGTTAATGGTGCTGTGGAAGAATAGTGCAGGGTTCTATGAGGACTTACAAAAGGTGAACTTAACCTGGGAGGCCTAGGAAGGCATCTTTTAGGAAGTAGCCAAGACCAGAAGCATGCATAAGTATTAGCCAGATGAAAAGGAGGAGCTAAGAAAAATTTCCAATTATAGCCTTCAGTATGGATTACACCTCAACATAAAGAAAACAAAAACCCTTACAACTAAACCAATAATCAACATCATGATAAATGGAGAAAAGATGGAAGTTGTCAAGGATTTCATTTCACTTGGATCCACAGTCAGCACCCATGGAAGCAGCAGTCAAGAAATCAAACCACATATTGCATTGGACAAATCTACTGCAAAAGATCTCTTTAAAATGTTAAAAAATACGTTTTAAAAAAAATAACCTTGAGGCCTAAGGTGCACCTGACGCAAGCCATGGTATTTTCAATCACCTCATTTGCATGCAGAAGTCAGACAATGAATAAGGAAGACCGAAGAAGAATTGATGCCTTTGAATTATGGTGTTAGTGAAGAATATTGAATATACCAGACAGTGTCTTGTTTAGCTGTACATAGGTTTGCTATGAGTTGGAAGCAACTTAGTGGCACCTAACAACAACAACATATGTAGGTGTAGTATATGTACACTGACGTGCATACATACTAAAGTGTATTTACAGATGTTGCATATGTTCACTGAAGTGTATATAAATGAAAGTATACACAAAGCAATTTGTATACAGTTTTAATGTATATCCACAGGAGTATATCAGATGTGTATATACACAGACCTATTTATTCAGGTGTAGTATAGACACAGACATGTATATACACATGTGGGTATATATACACAGATATATATACGTGTGTGTGTACATAGCAGTGCTTGTGCTTAGGGCAGTAGGGAAAAATCCTTGCCTCTTTCTAGCTTCTCGTGGTTCCTGGAAATCTTTGGCATTCCTTGATGTCTTAGTTATCTAGTGCTGCTATAACAGAATTACCGTAAGTGGGGGCTTTAACAAACAGAAACCTATTTTCTCACAGTTTTGGAGACTAGAAGTCTGAATTCAGGATGCCGGCTCTAGGGGAAGGCTTTCTCTCTCTGTGGACTCCGGAGGAAGATCGTCTCTTTGAGCTTCTGTTCTTTGGCGATCTTCATTTGGCTTGGCATCTCTCCTCCCTCATCTCTGCTTTCTAGCTTTCTTGTTTAATCCCTTTTATATCTCAAAAGAGATTGACTCATGATACGTCCTACGCTGATCCTGTCTCATTAATGTAACAAAGACAACCCATTCCCAAATGGGATTATAACCATAGGCATAGGGGTTAGGATTCATAACACATATTTTTTGGGGGTACAATTCAATCCATAACACTTGGCTTGTATATGCATCATTTTAGTCTCTGCCTCTGTCATTACATGGCTGTCCTTCTGTGTCTGTCTCTGTGCCTCGCCTTTTCTTTATATAAGGACAGTACTCACATTGGATTAGTACCCACCCCACTTCAGTATATGATTTCATATTAACTTCACTGATAACATCTTCAAAGACCTTCTATTTCCAAACAAGGTCATGTTCACAGCTATCAGGGTTAGGGCTTCAGGATATCTTTATGGGTGACCCAGTTTAATCCATAACAGTGTCTGCTATTCCAAATTGAAAGCCCAGCTATTAAAATCATGTTCCTGTTTCACCACTGCATCTACAGTGGTAGGTGGGTTTCTTTGGGCTGTGCGTCCCTGTTCCACCTGGGGTTTGCAAGAGGTAGGTTTTCCTGCTTGAAGATTTTTTTCCCAAGGGATTTGGCCACAAGAGGGAGTACTGTTCATTTCCTATGCTTGCTTGCTTCTTTATTTATTAATTATTTTAATACTGGTTTGTCAGGGAGAGTTTAACAATCCATGGAATTCCTATTTTAGAAATCAAAAGCACAACTAAATTATACATCTATAATTTAACCACATCTCCATCCTTATAATCTAAACTGATGCTCACCTGCCACTGAATTCCTTTTTTTTTAAATTTATGAATCAGTAGTGTAAGATAGTGCCTATAGATTCAAGATTACTGTAGTACACAGCTGTTATAAGCACACAGCTGTTATAAAGAACTTCTCAGAATACAAATGTTAAAACTAATATCCTCTACTTTGATGAAAATACATGGTATACGGTAACATCTAATATTTGGTGCACCCTCCACCTTTCTACAGTATCTACAGGTATTTTGGAAACAGTATAAGGCAGCATTTTTACTCTTTATAAAGATTTAACTTTTGTTAAAATGTTTAATATTTTGGCTTGTGAAGATTGCATACCTTAGCCAGTGTACATCTGTATGCTTTTAAGAAATAAGTGTACATATACCTTATAATACAGTATGCTTGAATCATCACTAGATATAATAACAAAGAGTGATACAGTAATTTGATTAAAAAATTACTTTAAAGTAATTTATATTGGGGAGATAGAGTTAACTAGAGTAAAACCTTTTATGACATGGAGTGCCATTTGTTAAATTCCACCATTTTACCCTTTTAAAATCTCAGCTTGTTATAGGACACACCACAGTGCTTTCTACTCCTTTCTCCATACACAGTATGAAGCCCTGTTCAGACATGTCTCGTTTATGATGATATGAGAAGCATTTTAATGTATCACTTTTTTGGGAAGTTTGGAAATGATTCTAGACCTTCCCCAGTTTATTGCACATGGAAGTGAAGTTTTGAAATTAGTAAAGATGCATCAGTACACTTTAATATAAGCCTAATGCCTAAGGAAAGTCCTTGGGTGGTGCAAACAATTAATGCACTCAGCTGCTAACTGAAAGTTTAGCTGCTAATTGAATCCACCCTGAGGCACTTTGGAAGAAAGGCCTGGCAATTTACTTCTGAAAAATCAGCCATTGAAAACCCTAAGGAGCGCAGTTCTATTCAGATATACATAGAGTTACCATGAGTTGTCAGCTCCAGAGCAACTGGTTTAGTTGTTACTTGTTTTTTTTTTTTTTTTAAATGCCTAAGGAAAGATCTCATAGTATCCAAATTTTGATGCAAAATGGCAGAGCTGAAGCTAACCAGAAAGTGCAGGGAATCGGGTCCAAAGTTAGTTGATGGATAGTTAGTGAGACCCGATTTTTGTTTCAATCCTTCTTATTGGAAAGGTTTCTAAACTATATTGTTGTTCTTTTCTGCAATTGTCTTAGTCATCTAGTGCTGCTGTAACAGAACTACCACAGGTGGATGGCTTTAACAAAGAGAAATTTATTTTCTCACAGTCTAGTAGGCTACAAGTCCAAATTCAGGGCATCAGCTCCAGGGGAAGGCTTTCTCTCTCGGTCGGCTCTTGGGGAAGGTCCTTGTTGTCAGTCTTCCCCTGGTCGAGGAGCTTCTCAGTGCAGGAACCCTGGGTCCAAAAGATGAGCTATTCTGGCGCTTGTTTTCTGCTTGTCTGATTTCCCCACGTCCCTCTGCTTGCTTCTCTCTTTTATATTTTGAAGGAGATTGGTTTAAGAGACACAATCTAATCTTATAGATTCAATCCTGTCTCATCAACAGAACTGCCGCTAATCCCATCTCATTAACATCATACAGTAGGATTTACAACACATAGGAAAATCACATCAGATGACAAAATGGTGGACAATTCCACAATAATGGGAATTATGGCCCAGCCAAATTGACACATATTTTGGGGGGACACAATTCAATCTATAACAGCAATAGTGACAAGTGAATCTTTGGTAACCCGCGCTATGATTGCAAACATAATTTCTTTCTGAATAATACCCCAGAAGTAGGTCTTACACCAGGTAAGGTTACTTTTGATTTCCATGTCTTACAATCAAAGTTGACTGTTGAGAGTAGAGGGTGATGGTCCTGAGAAGGCAGCTGCCAGCTTTGCTTCCTCCTCTTCTGGGAAACTCTATGATTTTGGAGAAGGAGAAGGATGATGGCAACTAGGGCCCGGACTGTCAAGAACGGTCACATGGCTGGGGACTCCTGCTGTAAAGCTGTTAGGAGAGATTTATGAGTACTTACCCTGTGGTCTTGAATGACTCCTTCTTCCAATCTCAGAGACCTTTGATTAGGAGACACACCATTATTTTATGTACCACTAACAAAGAAAAGGAAGTCCGTGGATGGTGGAAACAGTGAACAACATGCTTGGCTGCTAACTAAAAGGTTAGAGGTTCAAGTCCACCCAGAGTTGCCTAGGAAGAAAGACCTGGTGGTACAACTTCTGAAAAATCAGCCACTGAAATTCGTATGGAGCACAGTTCTACTCTGACACACATAAGGTCGCCATGAGTCAGGGTCAACTCAGTGGCACAATTGTTCTTTTTTTTAAAACAAACAAAAAAAATTCTGATTAAATAGTTTCTTACCACGTAGATTTTTAAAAATTTTATACTTATTAAAAGTACTCTTTTAGACTTACTTAGATATAGATTTTTATTACATATTCTTATACAGTTGAAGAAAAATATACGCAAAATAAATTGGTGAAGGCATTCTTAAAATTTCTTTGTTTCAATGCTAAATCATAGTGTAATCTTTAAAAAATTCATATAAAGTCAATTAAACTTAACACACAAGGTAGCCATCATGCACGTATCTCAGCTGAAGCTGTGGCAGTGTGAATAGTGCAGCCATGTTTTTTCACTTGTTCACATGATACAACTATATCATGTCAACCGTCTGGACCCAGCCTTCATTTACCCTAAGCCACATCCTGATTTCAGAGATTTAAAGATGTGAAGGAAAAGAAATGTACGTCTTAGAATAAGTGAAATGTGATTTGCTTCTTCCCTCCTCATCTGCTCTTCCTCCTCCTCCTTCTGGCTTAAGTACATTCCTGATATTAACTTGTTTTGTCATTTGTCTTCCTCAGATTGCAGTTGAGTTAGTCGTGGGAACAGTCGTGATTAAGCGGGGCTCAGGGTGAGCTGGGTTCTTGCTAGGTAAGGTTTTACTGTATTTTAACTTAGATCTTCTTAAAACCACTTCATTTATTCACATAATGTTTTAAAAAGCACTGTTTAAGTCTACACTCGGTATGGTTTTGCTGTACTATTTGCAAATGTCACTGGGAAATTATCAAGTAGGTCATAAAACTGAGGGATTGAAAAATGCCATATTGTGCAATCACTGAAACTTCTGTAATTTATAATTAAGTTAGAAATTGATATATGTGAGTAGAAAATACTAGAGTGCCTAGCCTTAATAATATAATACACACCTCTTAGGTTAGTCACGGTCTTAATGATGATGTAAATTTTTTTAAAAATTATTTATTTATTTATTTGTGTTGTTGAGAATATGCACAGCAAAAACATATACTACCTCAAGTTTCTACATGGATGTTTCAGTGAATGATATAAATTTTTAAAATTAGAATTTCCAAACTTTGAATGACATCACGTCTTTCCGTTAATTCCAGAAACTGGACTGCTATTAACCAGTAACTTCTGTATCAGTGACACAATTTCCTGCAAAATTGCGATTTTGTAATGGTTAACTTCTCTCTTAGTTGTTCACAGCAGGGGGTAGTTTTCTTTTATGAAAGTCTTTTACTTGTTATCATTTACTGTGACTTTTTACCCTAAAGACATTTTACCCTAACACACACACACACACACACACACACACACACACACACAAACCCTTTCCAGGTACTAAGAAATAAGACTGTTTTACCCAGTAATTTTAATTTTAAATTAACTTTAATAAACTCTAATTTAATAAAATTAATTTTAACTCAGCAAACTAAAGAAGATTCTTGAAAGGAGCTAACTAGAAACTGGTAGTTTAGACTAGACATCTAAGATTTTCCCATCAGTAGCCTTTTCATGATGATGGAGCTGGAAGCATAGCCATCTAACACACTTGTTGGTGTTAAAAGATGGTGGGGGGTATTTTGTAATTTAAAAAAGAGAAGCTATTGTTCTGAGGTTGTGTAGAATTAAAGTCAGTAGCGAAATTAAAGTCAGTAGTGTGAAGATATGAAAGAAGCCTCTGGAATATTTGAGACAGACCTAATCCATTTTTGCTGCATTGTTATATTGCTCAAAACCTGAATTACAAAAAAGAAAATCACCTGAGGGTTACTATGGTTTACCAGCAAAAGCTCAACAACCTCGGGTGTGCATTACTTTAATGAAATGTGATGATAATTTGGGTAACAGCAAGTGAAATCATCAACCCAGAATACTTTCAACACTACAGGGAAAAAAAAAGTCATTAGGTTCCTTAACATGTTTTGGTTTTATTTATTTATTTATTTAAAGTAGTTGCTGACTTGTGATATTTTGTTGTAAACTTGTTAGCTGTTGTCACGTTGGCCCCCAGCTCATGGTGACCCCATACACAACAGAACAAAATGTTGCCTGGTCTTGTGACATCCCCGTGATCTGTTGCAGATCGAACTGTTGTGATCCATAAGGTTTTCATTGGCTGGTTTTCAGAAGAAGATTGCCAGGACTTTCTTCCTAATCTGTCTTAGTCTGGGATCTCTGCTGAAACCTGTTCAGCATCATAGCAACATGCAAGACTCCACTAACAAACAGGTGGTGGCTGAGCATGAGGTGCATTAGCCAGGAACTGAACCCCGGACTCCCTCATAGAAGGCAAGAATTCTAACACTGAAACACCATTGCCCCCATAAATAAGATATTTATACTTACTTAATGACTGGAGCCCTGGTGGCGCAGTGGTTAAGAGCTCTGGCTGATAACCAAAAAGATTAGCAGTTCAAATCCACCAGCTGCTCTTTAGAAACCCTATGGGGCAGTTCTACTCTGTCCTATAGGGTCACTATAAGTTGGAATCAGCTCGATGGCAATGAGTTTGATTTTTTTTTATTTTAATGACTGGAGCCCTGGTGGCACAGTGGTTAAGAGCTTGGCTGCTAACCAAAAGGTCAGCAGTTCGAATCATTCGAATCCAGCAGCGGCTCTTGGAAACCCCTATGGGGCAGTTCTACTCTGTCTTTTATGGTCGGCTATGAATCGGAATCGACTCAGCAACAATGAGTTTTATTTAATGGCTATGCATATAAATGAGAACTAAGAAATATGATAACAAAACTCAGTTTGATATAGTAAAAGCATTCCTAAGATATGTTCCAGAGTTTGTTAGTAGAGTCATGCAGAAGAAAATGAGTAAAAAGTTTATTAACTTGGAATCTAAGAAAGGCCTCTTGTTGAGAATGACAAAAATAGTTTAATTGTAAGTGAAGGGAATGGAGAGTTGCCTGAAATGTTGAAGGGATTTAGAGCTTAGGTTGCCTAGTTTCTTGAAAGTCCTTTTTCCACCCTAGCTGGATTGTTAAATCACCAAGGAGGAGAAATTGGCTTTGTTTAAATAGCTTCTCTGTGCAAACAATAAAAGTAGTACAACAAACTCTTGTAAGTGAGAGTAAATTGTGCCACAAGTGGAATTACTCAAGGAAAAGTTTCAATGTTATATCTACTTCTAGCTGCCCTAAAGGCAAATAAAGTCAGCCTAGCAGCTTCACTTTCCCACTGAGGCAGAAATCATTTTATTTATTTAGTTTATTGTGCTTTAAGTGAAAGTTTACAGCTCAAGTTAGTTTCTCATACAAAAACTTATACACACATTGTTATGTGACCCCAGTTACTATCACTGTAATGCGACAGCACACTCCTCCTTTCCACCCCGGAATTCCCCCGTCCATTCAACCAGCTCCTATCCCTTTCTGCCTTCTCATCTTGCCTCTGAACAGGAGCTGCCCATTTAGTCTCGTGTATCTACTTGAACTAAGAAGCACACTCTTCACGGGTATCATTTTATGTTGTATAGTTTAGTCTAATCTTTGTCTGAAGAGCTGGCTTCAGGAATGGTTTTAGTTCTGGGTTAACAGAGTCCGGGGCCATGCCTTCTGGGGTTCCTCCAGTCTCAGTCGGACCTTTAATTCTGGTCTTTTTATGTGAATTTGAGTTCTGCACCCCACTTTTCTCCTGCTCCATCAGGGATTTTCTGTTGTGTTCCATTTAGGACAGTCATTGGTGGTAGCCAGGCACCATCTAGTTCTTCTGGTCTCAGGCTGATGGAGTCTCCGGTTTATGTGGCCCTTTCTGTCTCTTGGACTAATATTTTCCTTGTGTCTTTGGTGTTCTTCATTCTCCTTTGCTCCAGGTGGGTTGGGACCAATTGATGTATCTTAGATAGCTGCTCGATAGCTTTTAAGACCTCAGATACCACTCACTGAAGTGGGCGCAGAACATTTTCTTAATAAACTTTGTTATGCCAGTTGACCGAGATGTCCCCTGAAGCCATGGTGCCCAGACCCCCACCCCTGCTACACTGTCCCTCGAAGTGTTTGGTTGTGTTCAGGAAACGTCTAAGCTTTTTGTTTATTCCAGTTGTGCTGCCTTCCCCTGTATTATACGTTGTCCTTCCTTTCACCTAAGATAATTTTTGTCTACTATCTAGTTAGTGAATTCCCCTCCGCCACCATTTCCACCCTCATAACCATCAAAGAATGCTTTCTTCTGTGTTTAAACCTTTTCTTGAGTTCTTATAATAGTGGTCTCATAAAATATTTGTCCTTTTGCAGCTAATTTCAGTCAGCATAGTGCCTTCCAGATACATCCATGTGATGAAATGTTTCGTGGCTTCATAATTGTTCTTTATCGTTGTGTAGTATTCTATTGTGTGAACGTACCATAATTTGTTTATCCATTTATCCCTTGATGGGCACCTAGGTTGTTTCCATCTTTTTGCTACTGTGAACATGCTGCATTGAACATGGATGTGCATATATGTATTCATGTGATGGCTCTTATTTCTCTAGGATATATTCCAAGGAATGGGATTGCTGGATCGTATGGTACTTCTAGCTTTTTTATTTTTTTTAATTGTATTTTAGATGAAAGTTTACAGAACAAATACTTTCTCATTGAACAGTCAGTACACATATTGTGTTATGACGTTGGTTAACAACCCCATGACGTGTCAATACTCTCCCTTCTAGACCTTGGAGGACCTTTTTTTTGGTGAAAATATGCATAGCCAACGTCACACCATTTCAAAAATTTCCACATGTACAATTCAGTGACATCGATTACATTCTTCCAGTTGTGCTGCTATTCTCACTATTCTTTTCCAAATTATTCCATCACCATTACCTTCAACTCACTGTCCCCTAGGCTTCCCATCAAACCTTTTGAGTTTCTGTTTTCAATTTGATCTCACATAGATAATTATTTTTTTTTTTGTACCTTAGATGAAGGTTTGCAGAACAAATAGTTTCTCATTAAACAGTTAGTACACATATTGTCCTGTGACAATGGTTAGCAACCCCATGACATGTCAACACTTTCCCTTCTCAAAATTTTCCTGTCACCTTCTGCCTTCTAGTCCTTGTCCCTGGACTACTGTGCCTCATTAGTCCCATTTTGTTTTTTGAAGCTGTCCAATCCCGGGCTGAATGGTGAACTTCGGGAGTGACTTCACCACTGAGCTGAAAGGGTGTCTGGGGACCATACTCCTGGGGTTTCTCCAGTCTGTCAGGCCAGTAAATCTGGTCGTTTTTTGTGAGTTAGAATTTTGTTCTACATACTTTTCTAGCTCTGTCCAGGACCCTTTATTGTGATCCTTTATTGTGTCAGAGCCGTCAGTGGTGGTAGCCGGGCATCATCTAGCTGCACTGGACTCAGTCTGGTGGAGGCCGAGCTAGCTGTGGTCCATTAGTCCTTTGGACTAATCTTTTCCCTGTATTTTGTTATTTTCATTCTCCCCTGCTCCCGAAGGGGTAAGATAAGTGGAGCATCCTAGATGACTGTTCACAGGCTGTTAAGACCCCAGACGTTACTCACCAAGGTAGAACATAGAACATTGTCTTTATAAACTGTGTTATGCCAACTGAGCTAGATGTTTCCTGAGACCATGGTCCCCATAGCCCTCTGCCCAGCAATTCCGTCTCTCAGGGAGTTTGGAAGTGTCTATGGACCTTTGCTTGTTCAAGTTGTGCTGGCTTCTGCAGTATTATGTACTGTCTTACCCTTCACCGAAGTTACCTCTTACCTATTGTCTATTTAGTCCCCCCCGCCCCACATCCCTCATAACCAACAAAGATTGTTTCTTTTTGTGTGTAAACTTTTACATGATTTTTTACAGTAGAGGTCTCATACAATATTTGTCCTTCTGTGATTGACTTATTTCACTCAGCATAATGTCCTCCAGTTTCATCCATGTCATGAGATGCTTCACAGATTCATCATTGTTCTTTACCTTTGCATAATACTTCATCGTGTGTATGTACCATAGTTTGTTTATCCATTCATCTGTTGATGGGCATCTAGGTTGTTTCCATCTTTTTGCTATTGTAAACAGTGTTGCAGTGAACATGGGTGTGGATATGTCTATTTGTGTGATGGCTCTTATTTCTTTAGGATATATTCCTAGGAGTGGGATTGCATTTTGTAGTGTTTTTTTTTTGTGGTGCTTATGTTTTCCCTCATCCTCTTACTCTCCTGTGCTGAGTTCCTTTTGCCGGTGGATTTTTTTTTTTTCCATTTCTTTTGTTTTTACTGAGACTTATTGTTTTTCTTCTTCATTTTGATGAGTAGGTTTGTTAACTTTCCCTGTGGTTACCTTGAAATTTACCCTTATCTTCCTAGGTTTGAACCAGTCTACCATTACTTGGTATCGCCTTGCCTTCCTCTCCATTAGAAGGTTCTATACCTACACTGTATTCCCTCTTTTATTATTCTGATGCCGTTGTCATTTATGGACCAACCTCTCTGGTTCCCTGTTGTAATTCTTTTGGTTTTGCATAGTCCTTAAGAGTTCATTTCCTAGGTTGGTATCTGGCTAGTACAATCCTGTGTCCTATATTCAGCCTGTGGTCTGATGTTGCCTGCTCTCGGATCGAAGGGCTCCCTTTAATCAGTCTTGTAAGTTTGGTTTGGTTTTTACATAGGCCCTTAATTTCTGTTTGTCTGGAAATGACCCAATTTCACCATCACATTTTAAAGAGAGTTTTGCAGGATCTATTATTCTTGGCTGGCAATTTTTTTCTTCCAAGGTTTTATATATGTCATCCCATTGCCTTCTTGCCTGCATGGTTTCTGCCGAATAATCCGAACCTAGTCGCGTTGTTTCTCCTCTGTATGTGACTATTTCCTTTTCTCGAGCTGCTCTCTGGATTCTTTGTTTGTCTTTGGTTTTAGTGAGTGTGAATATGATATGCCTTGGTGATTTTCCCTTGGGTTCTATCCTATATGGGGTTCATTGAGGTTCTTGGATGGCCAGCCTTTCATCCTTCATGACACTGAGGAAGTTTTCTGTCAGCAGTTCCTCAGTGATCCTCCCTGTGTTCTCTGTCCTCTCCCCCTGCTCTGGAACTCTGATCACTTGCAGATTTCTGCTTCTGATTGCATCCCACATAACTCTCAGGGTTTCCTCATTTTTCTTCATTCTTTTTTTCTGATTTTTCCTCAAACAGAGTTGCATCCAAGTGCCTGTCTTCAACCTCGCCGATCCTATCCTCCATCATTTCAAACCTACTCCTCAGCCCTTCCATGACACCATCAATCTCTGAAATCTTGTTGCCCATCTTTTGGATTTTCAATTACTGTTCTTGCATGAGCTCTATTTGTGAATTTATTTTAGCATTTTGCTCCTGTATTATTTTCTTGAATTCTTCCATTTTTTTGTCTGTATTTTCCATGAACCTGTCTGCCTCTTCCATGAACTTGTCTATTTTTTCCTAATTTTTGTCTGCTTCCTGCTTAAACTCTTGGATAATTCTGAATATTAGAGATTTGAATTCCCTATCAGTTAGATCCAGTGCCTTTTCTTCTGCTGGAAGGTCATCTGGTGTTTTATTTTGGATGCCTACTGGAACCATCCTGTCCTGTTTCTGTAAATGTTTTAATATTGTCTGCTGTCTTCAGGGCATTCAGTGGTTATTTTCTTCGTTCATTGATTGTAGATTTGTTTGTTTCGTCCTGCTCCTTTGTTTTATTTGGTCATGTCTGAGTAGGCGTGCTGTGCGTTCCTTGCTGTCTGCCCGTCTGTGGGCATGATACTTTTAACCTCTTTCTCCAGTGGGCAGGGCCAGTCACCCAGGTATGGTACAGCAGGGCAGGTCCAGCTGAAGGGGAGCTGCTGGGATGGGCTTGTCTGCAGCATGTACTAGGGCTGACAGTGCAGACCGGGAATCAGTGCAGGGCAGGCTCCAGTAGGCTGTGCCTCTGCTGCTTGGGAGCGCAATGTTCAGTGCACGGTACAGGTAGGCAGGAAGGAGTGGGTAGGTTGTGATGCCTGGAGCCAAGATGAGCATGAGAAAGATGAGAGAGAGGAGAGAGGAATAGGAGCCAAAAACATACACACAAACAAAAAAGAATGCTAAGGGAGCTTGCTCTTGGAGGGGAGAGATGAGAGACTGAGAAATGATGAAAAACAAAAATGAGAAAAAAAAAAAAAAGAAAAAGGGCAAAAGAAAAAAATGAACAAATCGAGAAACTGGAAATGAAGAAAGACAAAAAGGGAATAAGATAGAGAAGAAAACAAAACAAACAAACAAACAAACAAAACCTGAAAAACAAAAACAAACAAAAAGAAAAAACAAGAAAACAGAAATGCCCCCAGGGATGTTGTGGGGATATATGCCATTTAAACATGGCTGCACTATTGACAACTGCAGCCCCCATAGGCCTCTATGCTGCACAGCATGTTGAGACTTGTCCCCAACATGTTGAGACTTGTCACGACTTGTCTGGATGTGTTTTCCCAAACCTATTGTCCCTTTACTGATTGACTTGTTCCTGAATTCCTTCTCCCTTGCCCGCATTCAAAGCCCATTGTTTTGTTAATTGCCTTATTGATTGCTGTATTGACTATAAAATAAACTCCTGGGACTGAAGTGGGGGTCGACTCCTCAGAGTGACCCTCCTGGCCCCACTTCTCTGTAAGAGTTGTGCAGTTGGTTACTGTCTTCACCGTCCCGATTACCGTCGCCGCTGCGACAGGATGTCCCTGTGCGTCTGCACAGAGTAAGGAAGTAGCCTCCAAGTTGCACGGTACTGCCCTGCTAGAGGGGTCTCCCAAGCTGAGAAAAGAAAAAGAAAACAAACAAACAAATCAAAACAGAACAAATCAGAGCAAACAAACAAACAAAAAAACAAAAAAAGCCCCAGGGTCCCCACCAGCATGGAGGCACGGGCTGGGAAGCAGTTTCATAGTCAAGCGGTGTTTTGCAGCCTTTCAGGAAGAAGCAAAGATGGTGCGGGGAGCCAGATATTTGAGAGAAAGGAGGGGGAGGTGGTGAGAGGTAAGGAAGAAATCTGAAGAAGGGGAAAAAAGCAACACCAGCAGCCATCAAAACGCACTCTGGAAGCCGACCAGTGCGGGCGGGTGGAATCTAAGCAACACCTGGGTGAAGCTGGTGCTTCCCAACCAAGACACTGTGGCTGCAGGAAGCAGAGGAGGCTAAGTGGGGGTGAAGAAGGGTGGGTGGTGGGAAAGCCTATATCATGGGTTATCAGTTGTTCTGTCTCCTGCTGGAAGCTCCGTGAAGCTGCTTTCTCATACACCCTGTTTGCTGATCTCCGATAGGGGTCCAAGATGGCAGATCTGTGCTGCGGTAGCTGATAGGGGACCTCTGCATGTCTCTCTCCTCGCTCTCTGTTCTTGGTCAGTTTCTTATTCCATTCGGTGCTTGGCTGAGTTCTTTATCTCTTCATTTGATGCTTAGGGTTACAGGATTGATGTGTGACTCTGTTTGACTTAGTTTTTCTGATCTATGCTGCGGAGGGATGGTGTGGTGCTTCTGACTATAGCGCCATGTTGCCTGGAAGTTCTATTTCTAGCTTTTTAAGGAAGAGCCAAATCGATTTCCAAATTGGTGGTACCATTTTACATTTTCACCAGTAATGTATAAGTGTTTCAGTCTTTCCACAATCTCTCCAACATGTATTATTCTGTGTTTTTTGGATTAATGCTAGCCTTGTTGGGGTGAGATGGTATCTCATTGTAGTTTTGATTTGCATTTCTCTAATGGCTAATGATTGTGAGCATTTACTCATGTATCTGTTAGCTGCCTGAATGTCTTCTTTGGCAAAGTGTCTGTTCATATCCTTTGCCCATTTTTCAATTGGGTTATTTGTCTTTTTGTTGTTGAGGTTTTGCAGTATCTTGTAGATTTTAGAGGTTAGACACTGATCGAATTTGTCGTAGCCAAAATTTTTTTCCCAGTCTTTAGGTTGTCTTTTTACTCTTTTGGTGAAGTCTTGATGAGCATAAGTGTTTGATTTTTAGGAGCTCCCAGTTATCTAGTTTCTCTTCTGGTGTTTGTGCATTGTTAGTAATGTTTCGTATTCTGTTTATGCCATGTATTAGGGCTCCTAGCATTGTCTCTATTTTTTCTTCCATGATCTTTATCATTTTCAATGTTATATTTAGATCTTTGATCTGTTTTGAGTTAGTTTTTGTGCATGGTATGATGTATGGGTCTTGTTTCAGTTTTTTGCAGATGGATATCCAGTTAAGCCAGCACCATTTGTTAAAGAGACTGTCTTTTCCCCAATTAACAGACTTTGGGCCTTTGTCAAATATCGGCTGCTCGTAGGTGTATGAATTTATGTCTGGATTCTCAATTCTGTTCTGTTGGTCTATGTATCTGTTGTTGTAACAGTACCAGGCTGTTTTGACTAGCATGGCGGTATAATAGGTTCTAAAATCAGGTAGTGTGTGCCCTCCCACTTTGTTCTTCTTCTTGATTTATGCCTTACTTATCCAGGGCCTTTTCCCTTTCCATATGAAGTTGGTGATTTGTTTCTCCATCTCATTAAAAAATGCCGGTGGAATTTGGATCGGGATTGCACTGTATCTGTAGATTGCTTTGGGTGGAATTGACATTTTCACAATGTTGAGTCTTCCTATCCGTGAGCAAGGTATGTTTTTCCACTTATATAGGTCTCTTTTAGTTTCTTGCAGTAGTGTCTTGTAGTTTTCATTGTATAGATCTTTTACATCTCTGGTTAGATTTATTCCGAAGTATTTTATCTTCTTGGGGGCTATTGTAAATGGTATTGATTTGGTGATTTCCTCTTGGAAGTTCTCTTTGTTGGTGTAGAGGAATCCAACTGATTTTTTGTATGTTTATCTTGTATCCTGAAACTTTGCTGAAATCTTCTATTAGTTCCAGTAGGTTTCTTGTGGATTCTTTGGGGTTTTCTGTGTATAAGATCATATCATCAGCAAACAGGAGTACTTCTACTTCTTCCTTACCAATTTAGATGCCATTTATTTCTTTTTCTAGCATAATTGCTCTGGTTAGGACCTCCAGCACAATGTTGAATAGTGGTGATAAAGGGCATCCTTGTCTTGTTCCCATTCTCAAGGGGAATGCTTTCAAACTCTCTCCATTTAGGATGATGTTGGCTGTTGGCTTTGTAAAAATGCTCTTTATTATGTGGAGGAATTCCCCTTCTATTCTTATTTTGCTGAGAGTTTTTATCATGAATGGGTGTTGGACTTTGTTAAATGCCTTTTCTGCATCAATGGATAAGATCATGTGATGTCTTATCTTTTGTTTTATTATGTGATGTATTACATTGATTGTTTTTCTAATGTTGAACCATCCTTGCATACTTGGTATGCATCCCACTTGGTCATGGTGAATTATTTTTTTGATATATTGTTAAATTCTTTTGGCTATAATTTGTCGAGTATTTTTGCATCTATGTTCATTAGGGATATTGGTCTGTAATTTTCTTTTTTTGTGGTGTCTTTACCTGGTTTTGGTATCAGGGTTATGTTGACTTCATAGAATGAGTTTTGGAGTATTCCATCCTTTTCTATGCTCTGAAATACCTTTAGTAGTAGTGGTGTTAACTTTCCTCTGAAAGTTTGGTAGAATTCTCTGGTGAAGCCATCAAGGCTAGAGTTTTTTTTTTTGTTGGGAATTTTTTAATCACCTTTTCATTCCCTTCTTTTGTTATACGTTTATTTTGTTGTTCTACCTGTGTTTGTGTTAGTTTAGGTAGGTAGTGAATTTCTAGAAATTTGTCCATTTCCTCTAGGTTTTCAAATTTGTTGGAGTATAATTTTTCATGGTATTCTGTTATGATTCTTTTAATTTCAGTTGGGTCTGTTGTGATATCACCCATCTCATTTCTTATTCCGGTTATTCGCTTCCTTTCCTGTTTTTCTTTTGTCAGTTTGGCTAGTGGTTTATCATTTTGTTGATCTTTTCAAAGAACCAGCTTTTGGTCTTGTTAAGTCTTTCAATTGTTTTTCCATTCTCTATTTCATTTAATTCTGCTCTAATTTTTATTGTTTCCTCTCTTCTGGCACCCAAGGGCTTTTTTTGCTGCTCTCTTTCCATTTGTTCGAGTTGTAGGGTCAATGTTTTGATTTTGGCCCTTTCTTCTTTTTGGATGTGTGTTATTTATTGCTATAAACTGACCTCTGAGCACTGCTTTTGATGTGTCCCAAAGGTTCTGGTAGGATGTGTTTTCACTCTCTTTTGATTCTATGAATTTCTTCATTCTATTCTTAATTTCTTCTGTAACCCAGTAGTTTTTGAGCAAGGTGTTGTTCAGTTTCCCTATGTTTGATTTTTTTTGTTTGCTTTTCCTGTTATTGATTTCTACTTTTATGGCTTTATGGTCAGAAAAGATGCTTTGTAATATTTTTATGTTTTGGATTCTGTTAAAGCTTGCTTTGTGGTCTAATATGTGGTCTCTTCTGGAGAATGTTCCTTGTGCGTTGGAAAAGAAAGTATACCTAGCTGCTGTTGGGTGTAGTGTTCTGTATAGGTCTGTGAGATCAGGTTGGTTGATTGTAGCATTTAGACCTTCTGTGTCTTTACTGAGCTCCTTTCTGGATGTTCTGTGTTCACTGAAAGTGGTATGTTGAAGTCTCCTACTATTATTGTGGAGCTGTCTGTTTCTCTTTTTAATGCTGTTAGAGTTTATTTTATATATTTTGGAGCCCTATCATTGGGTGGGTATATATTTATTATGGTTATGTCCTCTTGGTATATTGAACCTTTCATCATTATATAGTGTCATTCCTTATCCTTTGTGGTAGATTTTACTTTAAAGTCCATTTTGTCAGAGATTAATATTACCACTCCTGATCTTTTTTGAGTGTTGTTTGCTTGATATATTTTTTTTGCATCCTCGGAGTTTTAGTTTGTTTGTGTCTTTAAGTTTAAGGTGTGTCTCTTGTAGGCAGCATATAGACAGATTGTGTTTTTTAATCCATTCTGCCATTTTCTGTCTCTTTATTGGTGCATTTAGTCCATTTACATTCAGCATAATTATTGATAGGTATGAATTTAATGGTGTTATTTTGATTTTTTTTTTTTTTGGTTGTTGACAATTTCTTTGTTCCACTTAATTTTTTGTGCAGAATCATTTTTCTTTAGGTATTTTCTTTTCATCTTTTTCATTGTTGATTTTCTATTTGCTGAATCTTTATGTTTTTCTTGTTTTTTATTTTTATGTGTAGGATTGTTAGTTTCCTTGTGGTTACCTTATTATTTACCTCTATTTTTCTAACTTTATACTAGTCTTTTATTTCTTTATATCGCCTTGACTTCCTCTCCATTTGAAAGATCTATGACTACATTATTTAGTCCCTCTTTTTTGTTTTAATGTTGTCATCTTTTACATATTGACATGTCTTTTTCCCTATTTTCAAGTGTTTTAGCTTTGATTCCTTTTGTGACTTCCCTATCGGGGTTAATATCTGGTTGCTCTGTCCTGTGTTCTAGCCTTGGGTTGTTATCTGATGTTATTGATTTTCTACCTGGAGGACTCCCTTTAGTATTTCTTGTAATTTTGGTTTGGTTTTTGCAAATTCCCTAAACTTCTATTTATCTGGAAATGCCCTAAGTTCGTGATCATATTTGAGAGACAGTTTTTCTGGATATATAATTCTTGACTGGCAGCTTTTTCCCTTCAAGGCTTTATATACGTCATCCCATTGCCTTCTTGCCTGCATGGTTTTTGCTAAGTAGTCCGGGCTTAGTCCCTTTACTGTGGAGAGATGGCGTGGTGCTTCTGCCTAGAGCGCCATTTTGCTGGAAGTCCTCTGAAATAGGTAATATTATTACTCCCATTTTATAAATGGACAGACTGTGGGCATAAACAAGTTAACTTGCCCAACGTGCAGAAGGAGAATTCAATTCCAGGCAGTCTGGATTTAGAGCCCACTCTTTAACTGCTACATTATTTGATTCAAAATACATATAAAGTGTCTAGCACAGTGCCTGCTGGGCACATAGTAGTTATTAAATGCTAGTTGCCTCCCACCCCACTCTAAGTTATTGGCACAATAGAGAATTTACCATAAGCAGATGAACAACATGCTGATATTATGAATCATCTGCTGGGACCTGGAAATGTGTTTGTTTGGAAATTATCAAACCCCAACTTACAGTGGATACCCTTAGAAATAGTAAAATAATGAAATTACAAAGCAATAGATTATAGTTGATAAGTGATAATTTATCACAATAGAAGTTCATTTGTGGACCCCAGGTTTAAAAAATTTTTTTTTTTTAAAATCTGACTTATCCTACCAAGAGGCATAATCAGTTTCTGAAATGGTAGGATAGGGCAATCCTTTTAAAATTCTTCACAATTCTTATAATAATCCAGAGGGACCCAGAAGCCTTGCCACATCACTGGAAGGCATTCTGCTTCCTCCCTTAAAAAAAGTATCCCCTCCGTGACGATTAGGAGACAATGAAGAGATTGTGCCATGATGTGAAAATGGGGCAGAAGAATGAGAAGTAGGGAGACACCAAAGATAAACTCTAAGTCCCAACATTTGCTGAGGGTTGGTTAGAAACTGCCCAGTAATCGAAGAGAATGACATCTCTCTTGTTCTGTCTTGGGGAATTTCATGGCAGGAGAGAGGATGAGGAGTTACTAATTGTGTGTGTGTGTGTGTGTTTTCCAACTCAGTTGAAAACAAACCATAGACCCTTCTCTCCTTTTGTTTCTTCTCTTCTCCTCTCTCTCCCTCCCTCCCTTCATTCCGGAGTATGCAGCTGGGTATTGGGAAGTACAGGAGAGGGAAGCAAGTGGTGAAGACAGGTGACAAAAGGGCAGAATCTTAGCTATATTGTATAAATTAGAATGTGCTTTGTCCAGAGTAGGTACTGAGAATTTGATAATGAATGAATGAATGAATTAGGTATTAAGCAGCTCAGGTCCTGAGGCTGGAGGTTAGAGGTTTAGAATGGGTAGGGTCATAGACTGAGTTCCTCAGAAGCTGATGCCGAGGCAAGAATTTATATGCAGTGATTTATACGAAAGTATTTCCAGGGTAATTGGTAAGAAGCAGCCAGGTAAAGGTGTGATTTCAGGCAAAATCCCACTTATGGCAGCTTCAACTTGATTCTACAGGGGAGCTCTGGAGTGTAAATTATGCCTCAGTATTAACCCAGCTGAAAGCAAGGTGCTGGGCTTCACAACCCCTAGGTGTGAGTGGTGTGAGGGAGGTGGCAGGAAGGGAGTTAACTCCCAGGCACTGTCTGCAGGTTCAGACAAACCACTCCAGTAGGCTGAGGCAGCCTGCCCTAGAAGAGTCACAGGTACAGACACACAGAAGCCAGGGACTGCACACACACAGAGTGGAAGGAATCAGAGAGAATGTTGGCCAAGCAGAGACAGTGCCCACCTCAGGTAGTGAGGCAATTGGTTTTAAACTAAACCCAAGGAAGAGCTGTCTTCTCCTTACTCTGTTGTATTCTACTGGGTCCGGCCAATTGCTGCATATGTAATACAAGAATTTATTACACTCATCTGTACAAGAGAATAAGAAAGATATATTTCAAAAAGTAAGATATAATATCTATTTGGTGCTTACTATGTGCCAGGCAAGAAGCCCTGGTGGTACAACGGGTGTTTGGCTGCTAACTGAAAGGCTGGAGGTTTGAATCCACCTATCAACTCCATGGGAGAAAGATCTGGCAATCTGCTTCTGTAAAGATTATAGCCTAGAAAACCCTATGGGCAGTTCTACTCTGTCACGTAGGTCACTAGTTGAAATTGACTCAATGGTATGCAACAATAACAACAACATGTGCCAGGCACTTCTCTAAGCACTATAGATTCATTATATCTTTTAGTCCTATGTAGGTAGAGTTTTCTTGTCCATTTTATAGATGCAAAAACTAAGGCTTAGAAACATTCAGGAACAGACCCATGGTGACCCGACTATTAAGCGATGGAGGAATCAAAATTAAGCTACAAGTATCATGTATAAATAAAACAACACAATCAATCTATGTTGAAGAACAGTGACATTTTCAGGGAATCTATTTAAAGTCAATTTTGAGACCATCCCTGTGAAATAATATGGATCTTTACCAAGTTAAGAGATTTAAATAATTTGAGGAATTAATTTGAATGTATACACATTTTTAAATGCAGAATATCTCTAGTCAGAAATTTTGTTAATTCTCTCTCTTTTAGTAAAAGTCTATCATAGCCCATAAATATTGAGCAAGTCAGTTTCAGAGGTCAGATTCTGTTGGTTTGAAAAAAAGATCTCTCTCATCTGGAATATATAATATTTGGTCACGTCTATATAATACCTGGAGTCCTGGTGGCACAGTGGTTAAGAGCTCAGCTCAAAGCAAAAGGTCTGCAGTTCAAATCTACCAGCCACTCCTTGGAAACTCTATGGGGCAGTTCTACTCTGTCCTATGGGGTCATTATGAGTTGGAATCAACTTGATGGCAGTGGGTTTGGGTTTGGGTTTTTTTTTTTTTTTTCGTATAATACCTGGTATAGAAAAAGAGTAATCATTCAAGAGTGAAGTTTTGTACTTAACAGACCTGTGGTGGCTACGTGGTCCATCTGACATTTATTGCCTCTGAAGAATTTGCCTGTGATACTTGTCCTCTGTTGAAACCACAGGCAATTTTTAGTCCTTGCTGTGAAATAATTGTCTAGAGACAGGCGAATCCTCCAGGTGGCTAGTTAAATGCCTCCAGAAGGCATGGGGCATTGATGAATCCCTCTGAGGATTTCTGTACTTTACAAGTGGTCTTATTGGTAAAAGAATCTCATTAATCATATCCCATAGAATGGTATCTCCAGAAGTGATCATGTTTATGAAGGGAATCATAAAGTAGATGCAATGCTACATCTCAGTATCTCTGGGTGGAACTTTCATCTTAAAAAACAAACAACCAAACAAAAAAAAACACCAACATTGATATATAAAATTGTTTGTCTTTTTTGACATTACTATGTTCGATTAATTTTTTTGCCTATACCTCTCTCCCTCACTCTCATTGCTCTAACAGTGTATTTTCACAGCCTCTATCAGGGTAGGGGTTCCTGGGCGGTGGAAAAAGTTAATGCACTTGGCTGCTAACCAAAAGGTTGGAGGTTCAAGTCCAACCAGAAGTGCCACAGAAGAAAGGCCTGGTGATCTGCTTGCAAAAAGTCAGCCATTGAAACCTTATGGAGCACAGTTCTACTCTGACACACATGGGGTCATCATTAGAACTGACTCGACAGCAACTGGTTATATATCAAGTCAGAAGGTAAAACAGGCATAACTGAATAAGATACAGCTTTTCAGGCTCTTGCTTCCATATGAAAAGTACATGTGTATTGCATAATCCTCCCCTCCCAAAATTCTCCTTAGTTATTTCTAGAAGTTTCTGGGGAATGAGTTCTCAAACGAGTCTGCACAGCTTCTACATGTTCCTTATACCCTGTACCAGCTCCTTTTGGTGATAATTCCTACTGAGGCCTCTCCTGCTTGTAAGGCAGGTGCTGGCACCTGGCACTATTGCCTCTGAGGGTAACACTGCCTCTTTCCAGGCACCAGTGCCATGGATGCCATGCTAGAGTCCTCAGGGTCCAAGGAGACACTGCCAAGGGGACTGTGCTCTCTGCACAAGAATGACTCTCTCCTCCCCTCCCACATGATATTTTACACATGGATACTAAAGAAACACTGTGTGTGCTCACTGCTGTATAAAATTTATAGTGAAATATTTATTTCAGGTTTTACTTATAGCCAGGCCCAATGAAACATGGGGATTAGAAGCTACAAACAGGATGTTACACTTAAATTGCCCTTCTCCCATGATGTAGGTGTTGTTACTGGGACCAAGTTTATTTCTCTTACTCCCTTTAATTTTAGGATGCGCTTCCCCATTGCCCCCCGCCCCCGAGTTGCCTATTTCTTATAAAAATACATTCCTGATGGGTCTACCTAGCATGTCACACATGCTTACCAGTTGCTGTTGAGTCAGTTCTGACTCCCATGTGTCTCAGAGAAGAATTGTGCTCTATAGGGTTTTCAGTCGCTGATTTTTTGGAAGTAGATTGCCAGGTCTTTCTTCAGAGGTGCCTCTGGGTAGACTTGAACCTCCAACCTTTCGGTTAGCAGCCAAGAGCATTAACAGTATGTACTACCCAGGGACCAGACATGCCTGGTTGTGCAAATTCCTATAGCAGACATAGCTGAGGATACCACCTCCCTCCCTCCCTCCTTCTCTCCCTTCCTTCTTTCCTTCTCTTCTTCTCACTTCCTCTCTTGCTTCCTTTCTGCTTCTCCTCTACTCTCTCTCTCTTCTTTTTATCCATGTAAATATATAATATTCATTCATTCATTGAGCACTGATCTGGGTTCTTCAGATGGAACAGTGATAAAACAGAACAGGTCCCTCTTTCCTGAACTTTTTGTAGAATGACAGGTATTATGAAGAGGAGAGTGCCTTAATGGGCAGTGAATAGGGTCTAATTCAGATCAGGTGATTAGGGAAGACCCTTCTGATGACCTGACCGTTCAGATCTCAGCTAAAAGACCCAACTGTACAAATACCTGACACTTAAACCTTCCATGCAGAGAAGATAGCAGTATTTATATGTATTTCTTCTCTTTGTATTATATATCTACCTCTGAGAGCTTCCCTTACTCCTAATGATGTAAGAAGTGGGGTTTTACACAGACACATGCCTGGTTGGCTTGCTACACTCACCCAGGTGTGACAGTGGAGCCCATCTTGAGCAGTACTGCATGTGAGTGACCCCGTCTCACAGGGCCCTTAGCGATAGGGATCCTCCGCAGATCCCACTTGGGGCACAGCCATATCCCCTAGTCAGCTCATACTCTAATGGGGCCTCTGGGCTTATGGTTTGAAGGGTTTCTGACCTCAGTCCACAGGGAAGGAGCTTCAGGGAAATCCCAGGCCAAATGCAGAATCACAGCTGAGGAGATGCTGGTGGGAAACCTATGCCCCTCTATTCCCAGGGAATGAGAGATGCCACATAATTAAGTTCCAGAAGATGAAGTGTAGGGATTTCTCCACTCACCATGGGGCACCTCTGATATAGCCGGAGCATAAAACCTGGATTCCCCAAGAAGGCTATGGGATTCTGGGGGCTCCAACACCTCCATGAAGGTCAGGATCTCCCTTCCATTCCTCAGAGGGGTCTGGGACCCTGATCATGATGGGTTGGGGCCTCCTCTTGGCAGCCTCACTGATTTTTCCCTCTTTCAAGGCCTCCATGATGGGGCTCTGCCTGTCCTCACCACAGGCCCTTCCCGCCAGCCACATCACAAGTACGTGACATTTTTATTCTTCATATGCTTTTCCCTCGATATTTGTTCATTTTCTTTCCCTCACTAACCAAAACCCGTTGCCATCGAGTCGATTCTGACTCATAGAGACTCTATAGGACAGAGTAGAACTGCCCCATAGGGTTCCCAAGGAGCAGCTGGTGGATTCGAACTGCTGACCTTTTGGTTAGCAGCCAGCCCCTTAACCACTGTGCCACCAGGGCTCCTTTCCCTCTCTAGGACTCCTTTTATTTCCTCTCCCTCTCTTTACTGTATCACATCCAGTCAATTCTTCAAGGCCCAGCTCAAAACCCACCTCCTCTGGGTGGCCCTCCCCAATTGCTATTGCTCCCATTAGTCTCTTCTTCATTGAATGCCAACAGCACCTAGCGTCTTACTTATACATCCTTGGTAATTCCCTTCCCTCCTGCTCTTTCTTCTCTCCTTTCCTCTCTCCCTCCCTTTCTTTCTTTCTTCCTTCTAAATAAGAATTAGCCTATTCATCCCAATTCTTTAAAACAAACATTACTAAATACTAAATACATACCAATAATATTTATAATACATGTGAAGGGTATAAAACAATAACAGTAATATGAGCACATGTACCCTCCACCCAGCTCAAGAATGAGAATATTATTTTCCTACAAGATCCCAATTTGGCTCCTGCTAGATCGCATTCCCTTTATTCCCCCTACCCCAATGGGTGACCGCTATCCTGAATTATGTGTCTATCACTCTTCCTTTCTTTTCTTTATACCTTTACCACTTTGGATCTTTAAACAATGAATTATTTAGTTCTGCATGTGTTTGCATTTTATATTAATGGAATTATATATACTCTTGTGTCTTGCATTTTTGACCCAACATTATGTGTTGATGTGTGCTGCTGAGTTCATTTTCACTGCTGTATCATGTTCCATTGTCTGAGTGTATCATATTTCATCTACCCATTCTACTCCTGTTTGATGTTTGGATTGTTTGTTTTTCCTATTGTGAGAATTGCCTCTATCAACGTTCTCGTACGTGTCTCTTGATGCAGGCATTTCTCCAGGACATGTACAAAGTGGAAAAATTGTTGAGTTAGGGTACATACATTCACAACTTTATGGGAAATGCCAAATGATTTCCAAAGTAGTTGTCCGTTTATAGTGTCACTAGTGGTGGACCAGAGTTCCTTTGCTCTGCATGCTGGATGACATTTGGTTAGTCATATCTTAATATTTCCAACTTTCGAATTCCAGTCACCAATAATTATCAATGTATCCTGATTGCATGTTTGATCAATTTCAGACTGCAGAAGTTGGTAAAAATCTTGAATTTCTTCATCTTTGGCCTTAGTGATTGGTGCATAATTTGAGTAATAGTGGTATTAACCGGTCTTCCTTGTAGGCTTATGGATATTATCCTATCACTGACAGCATTATACTTTAGAATAGATCTTGAAATGTTCTTTTTGACGATGGATGCAACGCCATTCCTCTTCAAGTTGTCATTCTCAGCATAGTAGACCATATGACTCTCCAATTCCAAATGACCAATAATAGTCCATTTCAGCTCACTAGTGCCTAGGATATTGATGTATCTGCATTCCACTTCATTTTTGATGATTTTCAATTTTCCTAGATTCATACCTCATACATTCCAGGTTCTGATTATTAATGGATGTTTGTTTCTTCACATTTTGAGTTGTGCCACATCAGCACATGATGGTCCCAAGAGCTTTACTCCATCTATATCATTAAGGTCGACTCCACTTTGAGGAGGCAGATCTTCCCCAGTCGTATTTTGAGTGCCTTCCAACCTGAGGGGCTCATCTTCTGGCACTATATCAGATAGTGTTCTGTTGCTATTCATAAGGTTTTCACTGGCTAATTATTTCCAGAAGTAGACTGCTGGTTGGACAATATGGCCTTGGTGATGGAAATGATGCTGGAGATTTCATGACAGAATTTTGCAAGACCAACGACTTCTTCATTGCAAATACATTTTTTCACCAACATAAATGGTGACTATAGATGTGGAACTTGCCAGATGGAATACACAGGAATCAAATCGACTACATCTGTGGAAAGAGAAGATGGAAAAGCTCAATATCATCAGTCAGAACAAGGCCAGGGGCTGACTGTGGATCAGACCATCAATTACTCATATGCAAGTTCAAGTTGAAACTGAAGAAAATTAGAACAAGTCCATGAGAGCCAAAGTATGACCTTGAGTATATCCCACCTGAATTTAGAGACCGTCTCAAAAATAGATTTGACGAGTTGAACACTGATGACTGAAGACCAAATAAGTTGTGGAATGACATCAAGGACATCATACATGAAGAAAGCAAAAGGTCATTAAAAACACAGGAGAGAAAGAAAAGACCTAAATGGATGTCAGAAGAGACTCTGAAATTCGCTCTTGAACATCCAGTAGCTAAAGCAAAAGAAAAAATGATGAAGTAAAAGAGCTGAACAGAAGATTTCAAAGGGCGGTTTGAGAAGATAAACTATTTTAATGAAATGTGCACAGACCTAGAGTTAGAAAACCATAAGGAAAAACATGCTTGATATTTCTCAAGCTGAAAGAACTGAAGAAAAAATTCAAGCCTCAGGTTGCAATACTGAAGGATTCTACAGGGAAAATATTAAATGACACAGGAAGCATCAAAAGAAGATGGAAGGAATACACAGAGTCACTATACCAAAAAGAATTGGTTGACGTTCAGCCATTTCAGGAGATAGCATATGATCAGGGACAGATGGCACTGAAGGAAGAAGTCCAAGCTGCACTGAAGGCGTTGGCAATAAACAAGGCTCCAGGTATTGATGGAATACCAATTGAGATGTTTCCACAAACGGATGCAGCACTGGAAGTGCTCACTTGTCTATGTCAAGAAATTTGGAAGACAGCTACCTGGCCAGCTGACTGGAAGAGATCCATATTTATGCCTATTCCAAAGAAAGGTGATCCAACTGAATGTGGAAATTATCAAACAATATCATTAATATCACGTCCAAGCAAAATTTTGCTGAAGATCATTCAAAAACGACTGCAGCTGTATATCCACTGGGAACTGCAGAAATTCAAGCTGGATTCAGAAGAGGACATGGAACCAGGGATATCACTGATGCTTACCTGTGTTTTATCGATTATGCTAAGGCTTTCTAGTGTGGATCATGACAAATTATTGATAACATTGCCAAGAATGGGAATATTCTGGAACACTTAATTGTGCTCATTAGGAGCCTTTACATGGATCAAGAGACAGTTGTTCAAACAGAACAAGGGGATATTGAATGGTTTAAAGTCAGGAAAGGTGTGCATCAGGGTTGTATCCTTTCACCATACCTAGTCAATTGGTATGCTGAGCAAATAATCCAAGAAGCTGGACTATATGGAGAAGAATGGGGTATCAGGATTGGAGGAAGACTCATTAACAACCTGCATTATGCAGATGACACAACCTTGCTTGCTGAAAGTGAAGAAGACTTGAAGCACTTACTGATGAAGATCAAAGACCACAGCCTTCAGTATGGATTACACCTCAACATAAATAAAACAAAAATCTTCACAACTGGACCAATAAGCAACATCATGATAAATGGAGAAAAGATTGAAGTTGTCAAGGATTTCCTTTTACTTGGATCTACAATCAACACCCATGGAAGCAGCAGTCAAGAAATCAAAAGACTCATTGCATTGGGGAAATCTGCTGCAAATGACCTCTTTAAAGTGTTGAAAAGCAACGATGTCAGCTTGAGGACTAAGGTGTGCCTGACCAAAGCCATGATGTTTTCAGTGCCCTCATATGCATGGGAAGGCTGGATGATGAATAAGGAAGACCAAAGAAGAGAGGATGCCTTTGAATTGTGGTGTTGGTGAAGAATATCAAATATACCATGGACTGCCAAAAGAATGAACAAATCTGCTTGGAAGAAGTACAACCAGAATGCTCCTTATAAGCAAGGATGGGGAGACTAAGTCTCATATACTTTGGACATGTTATCAGGAGGGATCAGTCCCTGGAGAAGGACATCATGCTTGGTAGAGTAGAGGAAGACCCTCAACTAGATGGATTGACACAGTTGCTGCAACAATGGGCTCAAGCATAGCAACAATTTTGAGGATGGCGCAGGACTGGGCAGTGTTTCGTTCTGTTGTGCATTAGGTTGTTATGAGTCAGAACTGACTCGATGGCACCTAAAAACAGCAACACATCTTAATATTTACCAATCTGGTGACAAAATCTTAGAGGTTTTAGTTTGAATTTCTCTGATTTCTCAAGAAGCTAACCATCTTTCCATATATTTTTTGGCCATTTACATTTCCTCTTTCATTAAGGGCCTGTTCACATCTTCCACTCCCTCTTCCCCCCTTTTTATTGTATTATTAGAGTTTTTGAATTTTTTTTTCCTTTTTGAATGCCTGGTAGTTCTTATATATTCTCAGTAGTAGTCCTTTATGGGTTATGTAATTTGCAAATATCACCTCAGTTTGTGGGTTCTTTTTTTGAACATGAGTTATTAATTTTAATCAAATCAGATGTGTAAATCTTTTCCTTTATGCTTTTTGTACATTATTTAAGAAATTCTTTCTTCCTTGAGGTCATGATGATATTCTCCTATATGTTGTTGTTAGGTGCTGTCGAGTCTGTTCCAACTCATAGCAACAGCAGAACGAAACACTGCCCAGTCCTGCACCATCTTCACAATCGTTATTATGTTTAAGCCCATTGTTGCAGCCATTGTGTCAATTTATCTTGTTGAGGATACTAACCTGTATTATATTACCTGTATTCTCCAATATTACCTTCTAAAAGCTTTAAAGTTTTGCCCCTCACAATTAGGTTTAATCCACCAGGAACTGATGCGTGTGTGCATTGTGAGAGAGGGATGCAATGTTGTTTTACCCATACGGGGACCCACATTGTCCCATCATCATTTATTGTATAGTCCATCCTTCCCCCAGTAATGCAGCACTATCTGTGTCATATATGGTGCCCAAATACAATATAGGTCTATTTCTGAGCTTTCTATTCTGTTCTATCGGTCCAGTTGTCTAGGTCTGCAGCAAAACCATACCTAAATATTATGGCTTTTTAAGTCCTGATATTTTGTGGGGCATGTATTACCACGTTTTCCCTTTTTTTTTTTTAAAGGATGTCTTGGATATTTTTTGTCTTTTGCTTTCTCATAACAAAAAAGATAAATTAAATTGGAAATAAAGGTATATAACCACAGGAGCTATAGATACTGAAGACAATAAGGGGATATTATGTACATTACATAAATACATGTGAAAACCAATAAAGAATTCTCAAAATATATACTTAGTAATCTGACTCAAGAAGGGATGTCTTCCTAGAATTTTATTTTCTGTTTACTGCTGATAATGTATAGAAATGCAATAGATCTTTGCATGTTAATTTTGTGTCTAGCAATCTTCCTTATATGAAGCATAGTCCTCACAAGTGTTATTGTTGGCCCTATAGACTTGTCTAATCTTTGGCTGAAGGGTGAACCTCAAGAGTGACTTTAGTACTGAGTTAAAAGGGTGTCTGGGGGCCATATTCTTGGGGTTTCTCCAGTCTCTGTCAGACCAGCAAGCCTGTTTTTTTTTTTTTTTAATTTGAATTTTGTTCTACATTTTCCTTCTGCTCTGTCTGGGACCCTCTATTGTGATCCCTGCCAGAGCAGTCAGTTGTGGTAACCAGGCACCATCTAGTTGTTCTGGGCTCAGTCTGGTGGAGGCTGTGGTAGTTGTGGTCCATGAGTCCTTTGGACTAATCTTTCCTTTGTATCTTTGGTTTTCTTAATTCTCCTTTGCTCAGGATAGGACCAGTAGATGTATGGCCGCTCGAAGACTTTTAAGACCCTAGTCACTACTCACCACAGTCGGATGTAGAACATTTTCTTTATAGACTATGTTATGCTACTTGAGCTAGATGTCCTCTGAGACCATGGTCCCCATCCCTCAGCCGAGTAACTTGGTCCCTCAGGGCATTTAGATGTGTCTGTGAAGCTTCTATGACTTTGCCCTGGTCAAGTTGTACTGACTTCCCCAGTATTGTGTACTGTCTTACCCTTCACACAAGTTACCACTTATCTACCATCTAGTTAGTATTTTTCCCTTCCCACCCCTCCCCTCCCCCTCATAACCATCAAAGATTGTTTCTTTCTGTGTGGAAATATTTTCATGTGAAATTATATGTTTTTCAGTGGAAGAGATAAGTATTTGATTTATTCAGAATTTAAAGATAAGCACTATGGATTTCTTTGGAGTTCACTTTATGGCAGGAAGCAATATCCAAAAAAAGAGGGTTCAATGTTTATTGTTTCAGGAGATGTGATTACTCTAAATAAAGGTGTGCTTGTTGTCCGTGTGTTGCATACTAAGGAAAAGCCATTCTCCATCATTAGGCTTCTCTCACACTAAATGGGAATAAATAAAGAAGTAAACTATCACTTTTCATTATTCTTAACTCCTTAAGTATGTGGCAATTTACAGAACAAGCATTCCTACTAAGCTCTTGCCATGGATTGAATTGTGCCCCCCCCCAAATGTGTATAAACTTGGCTAGGCCATGATTCCCAATATTGTGTGATTGTCCTCTATTTCAGCATCTGATGTGATTTTCCTATGTGTTGTAAATCCTACCTCTATGATGTTAATAAGGCAGGATTATCGGCAGTTCTGTAAATGAAGCAGGACTTAATCTAAAAGATTGCATTGTGTTTTAAGCCAATCTGTTTTGAGATATAAAAAAGAGAAGCAAGCAGAGAGACAGGGGGACCTCACACTACCAAGAAACAAGAGGCAGGAGAATAGAGTGTTCTTTGGACCCTTGCACTGAGAAGCTCCTCGACCAGCGGAAGGTTGATGACAGGGACCGTCCTCCAGAGCCAACAGAGAGAGAAAGCCTTCCCCTGAAGGTGACGCCCTGAATTTGGACTTCTAGCCTACTAGACTGTGAGAGAATAAACTTCTGTTTGTTGAAGCCATCCACTTATGGTATTTCTGTTATAGCACCACTACATAACCAAGACAGCTCTGAAGCAAGATAAGAAAAGTGAGAATGTGAGAAGGGGAAGGATTTAAGACATGTTAAACAGGTAGAATCTACAAGATTTCCTGATCAGTTGTGTATAGGAGATGAAGGTAGTCTAGCTTACAGTCAGTATTGTTGTTTTTGTGTTTTAGACTCACAGTGACTGCATGCGATAGAGTAGAATGCCCCATAGGGTTTTCTAGGCTATAATCTTCACAGGAGCAGATTGCCATGTCTTTCTCCTGTCTGGAAATATTAGGTACCTTTAATATAGCAGAAAGGACCCCTGGTGGTACAGTGGTTAAACACTCAGCTGCTAACTGAAAGGTTGGCTGTTGGAACCCACCAGCTGCTCTGCAGGAGAAAGATGTGGCAATCTGCTTCTGCATCAAGATTACAGCCTTGGAAACTCTATGGGGCAGTTCTAGTCTGTCCTATGGGGTCATTATGAATCGGAATCGACTCGACAGGTCTCAACAACAGCAATACAGCATACTCAGGTAGGGAACCTACTACATGGAAATGAAGAAGAGTTTAGCCTTACCAACACCAGTTGAGTTAATCTGTTCAGAGGTGTTCAGGACCTGTTAGAAACTGTCACCATATCCATGTGTGTATCTAAGAAACAATCTCTCAGGAAGCTGAAGTCCTTACTCTTTGTGAAATTGAGATATAAAAACCATTTGTAAAGTTAACATTTTTTAAGGGGAAATTAACAGAATATGTGCCACTTTACACATATAATCCTATTGCTTGGAAAGAACACAGAAACTCATTAGCAGAGTGTGTAGGTCAGAGAGCTGGTTTCCTGTGTAGTGTTCTTCTTTCATGTGGCTGTGTATTTTCTGTCTGAAGCTAAGCAATTCTGTTTATGGTCTCTTTAGTTGTTAGGTACTTATTTGTTGATCTGAAAATACACTTTCTCTACAGGAGCCGTTCCTAAATCTTTTAACATTTTTTTCTTAATTTTTAAACTTAATTGATTTTTAATTAATTCACAGATATTTTCCACATCTATTCCCTCAATCTAAATTTTCCTCTTCTATTTCCCCCCTGTATTATTCTCTTCCCTTCTCAACAGCCTTCTTTTGAAAAACTTCCAAGACATTACATTGTTTTAATGACTTTAATAAAAATGTTTCCGCACAAGATTGTAATGGCCAACGTATTTACCTTTCATGTGGTATGACATGGTTAAGGAGGCTCTGGAATTGTGACCTGGGGTAAATTTCTTTGGTTTCTCTGCATCTCAGTTTTCTCATGTGAGGAAAGAATAGTATTTACCTCTGAAGGTTATTGTGAACATTAGATAATCTATGTAAAGTGCTTAACATAATACTGTCCATAAGTGTTCAATTAATAGTAGTTATTATTATTTTTTATTCATGTATGAGTTAGGAACACCCTGTAATAAAATTTGCACATGACACACAGTAACTAGCTCTTAGGAGGAATGAGGAGAACAATGATAGAGATGAGCTGGAAGATTTCATCTCTTTTTAGAGAACTTTCCTGTTCCCACAATGTGTATGTCCTAGACTGGAATGGACAGAACACTTCTGATTTCTTATTATTCTCAAAGCTCCTTTCCCCATCTAGCCCCATATACCCACCTATTCGCACACAGACAGCATGGATGTGGGCTCTTGGGCACTGAACAACCATGTAGCTGTTTAGCCTTGTTGCTCTCCAGCCGGCTGGCTCATGGCGACCCTATGTATAACAGAGGGAAATACTGGAAGTGCTGCCTGGTCCTGCACCATCTTCATGATCGTTGATATGTTTTAGCTCATTAACTTTCTTGAAGACAGTGAAAAACCCTTTTCCCAGCCGAGCTAGGCACATAGAAGGCACTCGAAACATTGTAGCTTATCCTCTTATATCGATCTATCCCCAAATCCTAGAACAGAGCCTGACACACAGTAGGCGGCTGTTAACTGAATGAGCGAAAGATAGTGCCACCCAAGCTCCCTTTTCATCCCCAACCTCTCACTCCTTTTGCGCCTCTGCCTGAAGCAACCAGCAAAGTCCAAGGGACGCAGGCGCGCGCCAGGCCTACTCTACGGACTCGACTCTCCCCGCGCTGCTGCAGTTGCTATGGAAACGGCGGGAAATAACAACTCCGTTTCTGCGGGGTGAAGGAGGCCCGCAGAGGTAAAGGCAGCGGGAGGAACAGCCGGAGCGAGGTGCGGCTGCCGCCGAGTTCACCCGGGTGCCAGCCAAGCTGCAGTGCGGCGCCTCAGCCCTGCGCCCCCGCGCGGCGCCCTCTGCCAAGCCCAGCAAGTGCCCTCCCCACCTTCCTCCCCACTAGTCCTTGAGTGTCGGTAGGTACCAGCTCGGCGGGCGCCTCCCCGGAGACCCCCGCAGACACCTCAGAGACCCCACCGCCTGCCCACCCCCCGTACTCCTCCCCCGGGACCCCAGTGTGCGCCGTTGCTCCCCGGGTTCAAATGATGCCTTCGGGAGCTACGCCACCCCGCGGTGGCGGTCATCCGGAGATGGGGAGAGAGTCTAGAGGTCGGGTCCGCGTCTCTGTCTCTCACTGCGCCTTAGGCATTTATTTTTTGAATCGGCAAAGAAAAAAACTGACCAATTCCAACCAGGATCTTAATTGCTCTAACCTGGGCGCAAAGAGTAGAGATTGAGGGTTAAGGAAGCAAAGAGAGAAAAGAAAAAAGTAACACAAGTATGACGTTAGAAATTGGGTTGGTTTCATCGTATTTATAATTCGCCACCCCTCCCCCGTCCCTTCTTCCCTATCTCGGCCTGCCTGTTTAAAGCCCCTCACGTGGCTCTTGTCCTGAGGTTATACACCTTGATTCTGCCTGTAGCAAGTGTAACAAGTGTCGTACGCGCATCGTTAGCGCTGATTGGTTGTGCCGACTAAGGTGAAATACTTGAACTTCTACCGTGAGCCCTGCAGTCTGCAGGGTCTCAGCGGGCTGGACGCCAGGGCACGGCAGTTACTTCTTTCTTACCTTTGGGTTTGTCTCTTGCCCATTAGTTTCAGGAATCGATCCCGCGCTGTGTGTGCGGTGAGACAGTTGGGACAGCAGAGGTGCCTCCCTTGGAGCAGCGAGCCGCGGCGGCGACCAGCGGGTAAGATGAGCGGCACCAGCGCCAGGTCCAACCACCTATCTCAGCCGGTAGTGAAGAGCGTGCTGGTGTACCGCAACGGGGACCCGTTCTTCGCGGGGCGCCGCGTCGTCATCCATGAGAAGAAGGTGTCTAGCTTTGATGTCTTCCTGAAGGAGGTGACGGGTGGCGTTCAGGCGCCCTTTGGGGCCGTCAGGAACATCTACACCCCGCGGTCCGGCCACCGCATCCGGAAGCTAGACCAGATTCAGAGCGGGGGCAACTACGTGGCCGGAGGCCAGGAAGCCTTCAAGAAACTCAAGTGAGTTCGTCTGCCCCCACCGCCCACCATTTCAGGGTGCGTTAAGGTGTTTGATGAGAAATGAATGACGCCCTTCTGCAACACACACCCTCTCAATGAGCTGAAGGGCTGTGCTGCAAGGTTTTATGCCTCTCAAAGCCCAGTTGCAGTTGGGCGTAGAGGTTCAAAATGTGAATGCAGAAGAATTTCACTTGGCTAGCAGTAGGAACAGACTTAGAATTTGTGTATAAACAACACGAATCTTGAAGTATTCACGCAAGGGATACTTTAAAAGAACATCTCATACTTTAGCATATTGTGTTCTGCTTTGATTTTTCTACTTTTTCCCCCTTTTCTTTGAAATTATCTTTTAGTTCAAGCAAAGATTTTTTAAAAATCACTCTTACTGAGAGTATTAGATAATATATTGTCGTGAGAGGAGAAAACCATGGAGAACTGACCATGCCCCACTTTTTGGTGCCTTCTCCGAGGCCTGCATGTTTTCACAACTGGTATAGTACTTGGAAAAGTTGATTGCGCTTACTGTGTCTACATGTCTGTCTCCAGGTACCTGTTAGACCCTCAAGCACAAGGGTGGCTTATGAACAGGACATGGCTCCCTGTCCTGAGGAGCTTACAAGCTAACGGGACGGAGAATACACAGACACCCATCATTTTAATGCCAAGTAGAAAAGGATAAATGTAATCAGAAGAACAGTTAAAGTTACTTGAGAGTTGAGAGAGATTGTTTCTGAGAGCGATGGATGTTAAAGGACAGGTTGAATTTTATATTCTGTATTTTTTCACGACTTTATTGAGATATATTTCACATAGCATAAAATTTACCCATTTTAGTATATTCACAGAGTTCTGCAACTATCAGCACAATCTAATTTTAGAACATTTTCAGCATCCCAAAAAGAATCCTGTACTGATTTGTAGTTATGATTCTATTTCCTCCCACCCCCCAGCTCTAGGCAACCACTTATCTATTTCTGTCTCTATAGATTTGTCTCTTCTGGACATTTCACATAAATGGAATCATACAATATGTAGTCTTTTTGGCTAGCTTTTTTTCACTTAGCACAATGTTTTCAAGGTTCATCCATGTTGTAGCGTATATCGACACGCCATTCTTTTTATTGCCAAATAGTGTTTCATGATATTGATATACCACATTTTGTTTATCTATTCATCATTTGATGGATATATGTGTTGTTCACTTTTTGGCTATTAGGAATAATGAATGCTGCTATGAACATTCATGTACAAGTTTTTGTGTGGACATGTTTTCATTTCTCTTGGGTAGATACCTAGCAGTGGAATTACTGGAACATGTGATAACTCCATATTCCATAGTTTTTTAATACAACATTTTATTACATTATATTTAGCTCAGGCATTAGAGTAGCAAAATATAGCCTTACCATAAACTGTATGCTTATGAATTATTTTTAATCGGCTAGATTTTTCCAAATACCACTAAAGTTGCCTAAAATCCTTCTTTTCCTACGTTTGTTTAAATTGAGTTCTAAATATTCTGCCTTTTGTTACACCAGACATTCTTTTTATGGGAGGTGAGGGATACCTTTGGGTTTATTTTTCCCTTCCCTGCAGCCTCCCCTTAAGGGTGTCTTTTCTACCTTAGTAGAAAAGAGCTAAATTAAACTTGTGTCCTTTAAAGAAACTCACAACTTAGTCAGAAGACTGGAGACTAAGCTGTTTATTAGCTCTGTATCTTTGGGCAAGTCACTTGACTCAGCTGATCAGTTTCCTAACAGAAAAGAAACAGAATCATTCCTACCTCACAAGCTTGTTGTGAAAAGTAAATGCTATGGATATGAGTGTGTTTTGTAAACACAAAAGTGTTACCTATATGTAAGGCATCTCTGTGTCCAATTGCTTTCATCGCACACTTTGTTTATTTTTCACTGAATACTTTCCATATCAAACCATTTTCATGGCAATAGAAATCTGATCCAGAATCTATTAACAGCTGAAAATTGTAGAAGCACTTTGGTAATTTATATTCTCCTGTGTTTATTTGGCATCGCCAACTCAAAGACAAATAGAAAGTGCACTTCAGTCTTGGCTTTCCGTGTATATGAGAACTCACCCTTCATACGTACGAGATTTGCAGGGTTACTTTTGCTGTTAGTTCACAACAAAGTTTGTTGTAACAGTGTCTGTGTTCGTTAGCTTTCTGTGTTGATAGATGAATAGTTTATCTTATTTGTGTTAAAGTAGTATATCTATGGTTATAATGATAGAAGCCAAGGGAATTTAAAGGCCAAATGTATTTGAAGCTTAGTGCTTGTAAGTTTATGTGACAAATGAAGCATTAGCAGAACAAAAGAAAGCCCAAAAGGTATTGAGAGTAATGTGTATACTTTCACAGAGACCCTAAATGATGTCGGGGAAGATAATAGTGGAAAAAACATTTTTCAAATGAAAATGATAAACCTCCAGCTAGAATTCTTTTCGCCTAGATTTTTCTAATGTTTTTGAAACTGTAAATATACTTCAGGCAGCTATGAAACCTTTATTTTATAGCATAGAATTCTAGAGATAGTTATTTTCCCAAAAAGTTCTGTTATACATTTTTTGGAAGTTGACTTTACTACATTAATCATGTTGCTCCGAGGTCACTTCCTTGCACATGGAAGTTAGAATGTTTTGGTATTAAGTCAGAAATCAGTCTCTGCAGATTCACAAAAGAGCCATTTTATTGCTAAGACAGAGGGAGTATTTGTACTGCCTCCTGTAAATACTATTGGTGTGGGGGAAATGAGTAATTTCCAAAGGTATTGATTTAGCTCAAGCATTCTATCCAAAAAAGCAAGCAACAACAAAACCACATTTGAAAGCCAAAAGCAAAAATTAATTCTAATATAAACTTTTTTTTGGCAACTTGGGAATTATAGTAGTTGAGGTAAAGCATTATATATTGTATGTATATGCATGTGTTAAAATTAATTGCTAGATTTATATTTATTTATTAAAAGATTTATTTCATACCTTCTATATATGAAGCAATGAAACACAGTGCAAGGGAGCATATAAAACTGGAACCAGATCACAGTGATGAACTTAAAGTTGACAGAAGTATAAAATATAAAGTTTTCAGGTTGTGGTTATGTCACAGTTAATACCTGTAACAAACAGTAATGGAGTAGTAGGGGTCTCCAGAGGTTAACTAGTCTACCTATCTGTTTCTTAGCTGAACCAATACCTAAACCATCTCACATGACTGAGCATTTCTGCATCATTAAAGTGATTTCATAGGGAAAAAGATTTCCCAGCCTTTTCCAGTTATTACTCTAAAACACTTCCTTAATTTTATTGACTTAAAGTATGTGATTAATGGTGCTGTTAAGCAGCTTAACATGTAAACCACTCTTTATGTCAAATTCATATAAGAATCAGAAAAATAGTATGTATAGTGTGTAGCTATTATGGGGGTAAAATATTCCCTAATAGAAGTATGTATTTCTAAGACTTTGATTCCCTTGATGTTTGAAATACACGTGTTGGCTCTGCTCGGCGATGCTGAAACCAGTTCTTACTACTATAATTGCTTTTAATTAGTAACTATTGATTTTACTCTAGGTATAAGTATTTCCTATGACTTGCTTTACTTTTTAATAATTTCAAAAAAAATTTTATGTAACTAACTCAAAAGCTATATAAACAACCCTTATTGTCTTTTCCCCCCCAGTTACTTGGACATAGGAGAAACCAAGAAAAGACCAATGGAAGTTGTGAATACGGAGGTAATGCAATGTAAATAATATTTTGAAGGCTCAAATAAATAACAGTGCCAATTTTTTGTTTCTTATGGTGTATCTTAGAGGTTTGGATGCCATTCTAATCATAAGAGATGAGTTTTCTAGTTTATATAAAAAAAAGTTGCTGTCAAGTGTATTTCTTCGAGGTGCCTCTGGGTAGATTTGAATGCCAACTTTTTGGTTAGCAGCCAAATGCTTAACTGTTCCTGCTACTCAGGGACTCCTATGTGTGTCAGAGAAAAACTGTTTTCACAGGCTTTTCAATGGCTGATTTTTCCAAAGCAGATTTCCAGGCCTTTATTCTGTGGTTCTTCTGGGTGGACTCGAACCTCCAACCTTTTGGTTAGCAGTCGAGTGCGTTAACTGTTTGCACCACCCAGGGACTCCTAATTTAAATAAATGGGATATATATATACACACACATATATACACAACAACAATACACATATACATACATACATATATATGTGTGTGTGTGTGTGTGTGTGTATAAATTTATATAAACTAAAGAATATGTCCTACAGAATACCTGAAAATTCTACCAGGGTTTCAGAAGCTATGTGGAATGTGGTATCCTGAGTATCTATTTTACAAGACTTATTTCCAAAGGAAATAAGGAACCCTGCTGGTGCAGTGGTTAAGAACTTGGCTGCTAACCAAGAAGTTGGCAGTTTGAATCCACCAGCTGCTCCTTGGAAACCCTATGGGGCAGTTCTTCTCTGCCCTAGAGGGTCTCTATGAGTTGAAATCGGCTCAATGGCAATGAGTTTGGTTTGTTTGTGTTTTTTTAGCTTATATAAATGGGACATTATACGTTTTAAAGCAAAGATGACCATTTACTTGGATCAGTATCAGAAGTGGAGAGACTGAGTAGGTGTCCTAAGATATATAGGATTAGACCTCAGCATGTTCTTAGCGTTCCATTTTCTAGCTACGTGGTCTCTGGTTGCGATCCATAGAAATTTTCCCTGTCAAGGGGAAAAAGATATTGAGCATTATCCACATCTTTACAAAAACTACATCCCCTGTCCTAACTTGCTTTTGCGAGTCCAGTTTTTGAAACAGTCTGGATCACCTTGGCTGCCCCTGAGTCTTTCAAAGGAGATGTGAGGATGCCATGTTGGACTTTAGGTGACACGCAGGAAAAAACACCTCCATTCTAACTTGCACTGAAGTTCACTTGAGCATAGTCAGCAAAAACTTGCACAATGATTGGAAATGAGTCTTGTGAAATAGAGGTTCAGGACACTACATCCTGCATAGTTCCTGAAACCCTAGTGGAGTTTTCAGGTAATCTGTAGGACATACTCCTTATTGTGTGGATGATGATTAAAAACAAAGATTAAAAACAAAGTTAAATGTCCCAGTGAGACAGAAGGAAAATTGAAGTTAGACCCAGACCGGGACTCTGTTTACCAGCCCAGACTGCCATGCTCCCCAGTTGAATCCCTCATAAACTAGTGGTTTCAGTGAGAGTGCTCTGTCAGTAAGACATGACTAACAGAAAAAGTAGTCTTTCTCGTTTGTTGTCTGCTTCCCAGACAGACTCTCCTAAACTCTCACCACTTTCTCTTACATCACGTTTATGCCCAGCAGGACCACATAGGTCCCTCTACAACAAAACCACATAAGAAAAATTTCTAATTGTGCAGTATTTGAAGAATGTGAGGTTAAATTCATTATTCAAATTATTTGTGGGAGGAGGTTCTATCCTAGACACTATTTAAAATAGTTAATATTATTGTTTGCATTTTTGAATTTCAATGTGTGTCAAATTGTTTACAAAAGTGATGGACTTAATAACTTTGGACAAAGGTATAAATCTTTTAGGTTGTGTTTATACGTTAATTTAAGTTATAAAAAAGGACAGATTAGTGAATTAGTAACAAAGGGCTAATTAGTGAATGGATACAACACGGTTTGAAGGAAGTACAACTGGTTGAAGTAGGCTACCTTGCATGAAATTGGTGACTGGATTTTTGCAATGGCATTTGAAATGTGTGAATTTCTAAAAAATGTGAGCACAGTAAATATATTTATTCTGGGTCCTAATGTCTTTGATGAAGACATTGTGTATGGCATGGTGCAACAGATGTGCAATAAATTTATCAAACACACTTTTTTTCCTTAAAAGATTATCTTTAACAATGGAAGCATTCATGAGGACGTTAATGAATTAAATTTGCTAATTGCTCTTCGACTTTAGGGATAGTAGCCATTATTTTCTCTTTATTCTGAACCTACACACGAACCACACAGACAAGGCTGTCACTTATGAATGCACATCTGACATGTGAAAAACTCACCCCTATTCTCCAGATAGGAAGCCATGAGTGGTGTGATGGATTAAGTGCTCAGCTTTTAACTGAAAAGTTGGTGGTTTGAAGCCACCCAGAATCGTTTGGAAAGAAAGGCCTGGCTATCTGCTTCCAAAAGATTGCAACCATTGAAAACCCTGTGGAGCACAGTTATACTCTGAAACACATGGGTTTGCCATGAGTTGGAGTCAACTTCAGTTGCAACTAGTTTGTTTCTTTGCTTCTCCCTTTTTCTTTCATTTTATTGCACAGATCCTTCTGTATATTTCTTCTCAGTCCTTCCCAACAAAGCCTTCCAAAGTGGGTGAAAAGAAAGAAGTAGAGGATGTTTTGGAAGGAGATGGGAGGAGGTGGTGGGAAACTGTCCATGCACTTCAACCTTCCCTGCCGCCCCCAAATCCCTCTTGCTCCCTGGAGCTCTTTCTCCAGCTTTCGGCTTTCGTCCTCCCTAGCTTTTACTCCCAGTGTAAATGTGCAATGTATTCACTTCCCTCAGTTAGCATTCCCAGTCTTGATCTTCAACACAGAGACCCTCCTCCCTAAAGGTCATATCATGGTCCCCATTCCCAGACTTGCTTTGAGCAAGGAGAGTCCCTACTGTCATTACCAGAAAGGGAGGTTTTTGAGTTCCTGTCATCCCAAAAGAAAGCTCTGAATGCATTTTTCCCTTAGAAATTTCACTTTAACTGTTGATCCTTTAGTATTATTACTGCACTGTTTTAGGCAGACCACAATTTAAAAAGGTTTTTGTGGGCTGAGCTGAGATCCTAACTATTGCCGGTTAATTGTTAACAAGGGGAAACACCGTTCTTTTTTACACAACTGATTTACAGTCGAGCTTTTTGAATTCAACAAGTTTAAGCTAGAGGACCCTCTCTATGCTCAAAATTTGAGGACAGACTTGATAGATGCTGGCTTTTCACACACACACACTCAAATACAGACTTTTTTTCTTTAAGGTGGTGATTTCCTTTCAACATTGGTATCTACTGAGAAAAGTTTGCGCTATTGTTGCAGTCTTTCGGTTTTACAAGTACTGTTATTGACAGGGGAGCCCTGGTGACGCAGTGATTAAGAGCTCAGGCTGCTAACCAAAAGGTTGGCAGTTCGAATCCAGCAGTCGTTCCTTGGAAACCCCACGGGGAAGTTCTGCTCTGTCCTGCAGGGTTGCTATGAGTCAGAATGGACTCGACGGCAACTGGTTTATTATAGACAGGCATTCTTTGGAGTATGATAACATGTAAGGGGAGAACATCACAGAATTAATTTTAAAGTGGGTTTGAACATGAATACACAGAAATAGAGGATTTAGAGTTTTCAAGGAGGAAGTTTCAGTGCAGTGAAGTTCTAGTGCACTAAAAAATGTTTATTCAAAGATATGTCCATATAAAAATTGAGTAAAATTACTTATTCACCAGAACTGGGTACATTTCCCTCAAATCTGAGGCAATTTCATACTGTTTGAGTTTTCAGTAATAGGGCTGTATAATAAAAGCCACCACACCGGTATGCATGATTCATTTTCCTAATTGCTCAAAGCATATTAATCCTAGTTATTCCCAGTACATTTTACTCTAGAAGGATCTTTCTGGTTTGATGGGGTTATACAGAATGTGTAACACCGGGTCCTGCCACTGTGGCTAGGCTTTCATTATGTGCTGGGAAATCTCTCCTGTGACTGCTGGGAGTTAGAGGCATTCCTTCCTTTTTCCCAGATCACCTTCACCTAAATCCATGATACAGTCTGGTTGCACCTTTGTTGTTGTTGTTGTTAGTTGCCATGGAGTTGGCTCCAACTCATGGTGACCCCATGTACAACATTACAAAACGTTGTCCAGCCCTGTGCCATCTTCACAATTGTTGGTATACTCCAGTTTATTGTTACAGCCACTGTGTATTTTGAGTTCCTTCTAATCTAGGTGGCTCATTTTCCATCACTATATCAGACAATATTCTGTTGTGATCCATAGGGTTTTCATTGGCTCATTTTTGGAAGAAGATCTCCAGGCTTTTCTTTTTAGTCTGTCTTAGTTTGAAGCTGTGCTGAAACCTGTTCCCCATGGGTGACCCTACTGGAATCTGAGATACCATTGGCATAGCTTCCAGCATCATAGCAACACGCAGCCACTACAGTATGATGAACTGACAGGTGGCGGGGGGTATTGCACTTTAGACAGTCAATAATTCAGAATGGATGGCATTAAATTTCTGACCACAGGTCACAGTAACTAAAATATGTACATCACCTTGACATTTGACATTCTTTTGTGGTGCATGTGACTACTTTTATGTTTCATGAGGCTCCTCTTCAAAGAAACATTGGAAGAACAGCCAGTCCTGTTCCTTTTCCTTTTCTACTGCACTGTGATCAGGGCAGAGAAAGGCAGTAATGTAATGGGCCTCTCCCACGAACCCAAAAGAAGCACATGATCTTATCTGGCTACCACTTTGGGTGGCAGAAGGAAAGGAGGGGAATAAAAATAAAGAGAGGAAAGAAAAAAGAGGGGGGAATAAGAAGAATGAAAGGTTAACTCTGTAGTGATTTGCACTTGCTTCAAAGTAAGAGGCAGAGTTGCCAGCTCAGAGCAGTCTTCCCCTTGCTTCATTATATGCAAGTCCCGGATTCACTAATGTCTAGATAAAGAGAGGGGACAGTGGTAGATAAGTGGTAGAATTCTCACCTTCCATGCTGGAGACCTGGGTTTGATTCCCAACCAATGCATCTCATGCACAGCCACCACACAGCTGTCACTGGAGGCTTGTGTGTTGCTATGATGCTAAACAGGTTTCAGTGAAGCTTCCAGATTAAGATGTCCTAAGAAGAAAGACCTGGTGATCTACTTCTAAAAGTCAACAAATGAAAACCCTATGGATCTCAGCGATCTATCTGCAGCCAATGGGGATGGCGGGCACAGGACTGGGCAGTGTTTTATTCCACTGTGCTTGGGGTCACCATGAGTCAGGGGCTCACTTGAGGGCAGCTAACAACAAACAAGATAAAGAGAGCTTCTAGGCTTCCCTCATGCTCTTGCCTCTGCTCTTTAGTCACTTTGTGTAGTTATGGTTTTGTCTTTCTTCCCCATTTTGCCTACATCAGTGGTGGTTTTAATTAAGATGATTTCCTCAAGTTCTGACCCTGACTCCCTATTTGTGCCTTCCCTGTCTCTCATGTAGTATCCTTGGTGGCACAATGATTAAGAGCTCAGCTGCTGGCTGAGAGGTTGGCAGTTTGAACCCACCTAAGGATAAAAGACCTGGCAATCTGTTCCCATAAAGATTACAGACTAGAAAACCCTATGGGGCAGTTCTACTCCATCCTGTATGGCTGCTATGAGTCAGAATTGACTCGAGGATACACAGCAACAATAGTCTCTCTTTGTTTCCTCCTCTCCCTCTTCTCAGCCCAGTTTCAGATCTCATTCTAGGCTTCCATGTTCCAAGTCGACTTACCAGGTTCTTGATTCCTTAACTTAAGCAGTTGTGGGAGTCTTGTCCTCATGTAGTGAAGGTCTCTGAGTCTGAATGTGTGGATGCCCTTTCTCTCCCTTGCCAGCCCACACTGCTTGTAGTGGATGGGATTTCTGCTTCCTTCCTTCTTGTTTTCTACCTTATCTGTTTTACTTCCACGTGACTCAACACCTCTACTGTGTAGTACACTGGGTAGAGTGCTTGGGAGCAAAAACGAACAAGACACACACCTCCAGGAATTTGTGCTGTCATTAGTTGCAATCGAGTCGAGTTGGCTTCGACTCATGATGACCCCAGGTATACCAGAATACAATGGTGACCCGTCCTACAGCATCTTCGTGATTGCTGGTATCTTCGAGTCCATTTTTGCAGCTATTGTGTCTGTCGGTCCATCTCATAGAGGGTTTCCCTCACTTTTGCTGAGCAGGAATTTATATAGTCTTGCTAAAAAGACTGATATATGAACATCTAAAGTGCCAAATAGTAAGTGATCCAATTTAGTAGCTGTAGTTTGCAAAAGCTGTTTATTTCAAGTGCTTCTCACTTTATCACCTTGCAACAAGCCATTTGCGGAATCCTCCAAAGATCCCTTCTGCTTTGTTCTAGAGTTGAACTTTACAACCCTGCTCTATGTCTCATTTGTGTGGTGAGTCCTCCAAATAATGACATTCTTAAATAGTTATTTAGAGCCAAACTGTTTTACTGTGTGAGGGTGTTTGGTACACATCATATGTAGAGAAGAAGGGCAGACAGCTTGGCTGTGGCCCACTTATGATGTGCTGGGAACCATGCTAGGCACGAGGCATACAATGAATACTTCACAGCTGTTGCTGTTTAGGAGTTTAGAGTCTAAAGGAGAAGACAGAGAAGTAAACCAGCTGTTATCCAGTAGCATAGGTACCAGGCTAGGGGTGTGCTCAGAGGGCTGGGGAAGTGTGATGACAGGGGATTAGGGTGGTGAGTCAGCCAGTTTGAAATAGGTTTAAATGTAATAGAAAGCTTTATTTTTGACCCATTCCTCTCACTTTAAACTTTTGAGATATGCTTTTCTACAACTTACAATCCATTTATTTAGCTATTTCTTGAGGAAATCAGTTTTCACACGTGTCTCCTGCCAGCTTGTTTGACTTCTTCTACAGTTATTTTTTTTTTTCTATTAAGGAGCATGACTTATTCCAGTGTCTCAGTCACATCTTGTCCCAAATCACATTTCTCAGTGTATAGCCAACTCTCCATATTTCCATCTTTCTACTTTATGTGTATTGTTTTGATGTTGTCAGCCAATTTGTGGTTTTTGTTTTACAAATAAAATACAATTCAAACCTATATTTTCATGGACTATTTAGAATAGTGGTCCTTGCAGATATGCAGACTCTGTGCCACATTTGTAATCACTGATAACCAAAAAAACTGCATGAATTGTGTGGAATATGAAAAGCTGCAGTGGGAAGAACATTGGTTTAGGAATTATTAGTATTATGTATTAATTAATTTGGACTTATTCAATAAATACCAATAACCAACTCAACAAATCTAGCTTCCTCTTGCTATTTAAGTCTTACCATTTATGTCTCAGTGTAATCCATAGATAGTTAAAGTGATGTAATAAACTATTGCAAAAAGGAATGTACTATTGCAATAAAGAAGATTGGAGAGGTATTATTTAATACATATCTGTGAAAGAGTCAAACCTGCCTCAGGCAGAAGGGATGAAAATCAACTTAATTAATCAGCCATTAATCAGGCTGGAAGGACAGACACAGGCAAAGCTAACTGCAAAAAAACAAAAACAAACTCATTGCAGTCAATTTCAATTCACTGTGACCCCACATGTTATAGAATAGAACTGTTTCATAAGGTTTTCTTGCCTGTAGTCTTTGTGGAAGCAGATCACCAGGCCTTTCTACTGTGGATCCTCTGGTGGTTCAAACTGCCAACCTTTAGGTAATAGCCAATGGCAAACTGCTTGCACCACGTGGACCTAAAGCCAGCTGCATAGTTAGCAGTAAACATTTTTTCTCCCAGGGTCATGCAGCAAGTGTAAATGCCATAAGGGCTCCCCTTTAGAGTAATTTCTGCTTTCTTACCACTGACATTCCCAGACTTGCTTTGCAATTTCCATCCATTCCTGGGGATTTAAGTGCTTGATTGTCACTTCATAACAATCCCCAGTTAATCCCCACTTCTCCTAATCCCCGTTCAAAAATAGTGTCTAAGAACTTCTTGAGACCAGCACCCTGAGATACTCTTTAAACCTTAAACTGAACTTAACCCTTGAGGTCACCTTTTTGCTAAATAACAGATTGGCTCATAAAATAAAGAATAGCACCTTTTGAGTAATGGGCTCCTTTAAAAAATCATCTATATGAGACCAAATTGTCAAAAATTAAAGCAAAGATGAGAGGGTAATGGGGCAGGAAAACTAGAGTACTGGAAATGGTACAACCAGAATGAAATGAATGAGAATGATGACACATTGTGAAACATGTAACCAAGATCATAGAATAATTTGTGTACATATTGTTAAATGGGAGCCTAAAAACTGTGTAAACTTTCACAATAAGCACAATTAAAGAAAAAAACAAACAAAAAAACCCAACCAACCCAGAACTGATCCATGCTTCCCTTAGATCCTCCTCAGAATCCTTCAGTGAGAACCTGAACCTTTCAAAAGATGCTTCCCTCCTCCCTCTTTTCCAGTGTCATTCTGTGGTCTCTCCGAGTGCCCATCCTTGCTACACCAGGTCAATAAATCTGATTTTATCAGACTGCAGGCTTGTCCCTGGTGGTTTTTACCTGCATCAGAATTGTCTATTAGAGTATAAGCCTCCAGGCAGCCTGTTAATTCTGAATAGAAGCTAGCATTAGTGGGCTGATAATAATTTCAATTCTTTATACTTTTGAATATTTCTTCTCAGTTAAGGTAGAAGTAATTTGCCCATGCATACCTGATTTTTCTGCATTTTATATGTGGGTGAGATGTCTCAAATAACTTAAAAGTCTTAAAAGTTTTCATAAACCAGTTGCTGTTGAGTTGACTCCAACTCATAGAGACCCGTGTGTCAGAGTAGAGCTGTGCTCTGTAGGGTTTTCAATGGCAAATTTTTTGGAAATAGATCACCAGGCCTTTCTTCCAAGGCACTTCTGAATTTTGTTTCAGGGATTAAAATAAGTTGTGGTTAAATCTTTGTGATATACATGTATTGTCTCTCCAGTATAATTTGGAGCTTTAGTAGATGAATGCTATTCATTCAACAAGGATTTATTGTTGCCTACTATGTGCCAGGCATTGTGCTTGTCAGCAGGGAACCAAACAAACATGACCTCTGTCTTTGTGGAATTTACTAATCTTTAGCCTTTCTTGCCTGGTGTACCTTAATTTTAACTCTACCAACATTGGTCTTTGTTGCAGACATTGGTGCAAGACAGATTTCTTTGGTTCAAGAACGATATTTTGGGAGCTAGATAAGCAGTTTTTGAACTTTATTATTAATAATGGGCCAGAGGGATAATGGTGCTGATTCTCCAGGAGTAGTAAACATCTAATTCCTGGAACATTAGTTCCTCTTTCCTGGAGTTATAAATACCTATGATACTAATTGTAAAATGAATAACAGCTAGAGTTGTCCTCCTCCTTCTGGTCAGGATAAGATTTGTCTGAATCTTCATTCCATAGCCTTTGGAATGTCCACCGTTCTTCCCAAGATTTCTGTAAATTTTTGCGGGGGTTATTATCCCATGCTCTCCTCTTCTTCTGACTTTCTGCTTCCAAAGTATTGTTGAGTTTATGGACTGACTGATTGTCCCCTTGAAAGTTGTTTCTGTTTAAGACCCGATCTTAGTCTCTAGTGCTGCTGTAACAGAAATACCACAAGTGGCTGGCTTTAAAGAACAGAAACTTATTTTCTCACAGTTCTGGAGGCTAAAAGTTTGAAACAGAGTCTTGACTGTGTTGATTCCTTCCTTGTCGGTAGCCCTGGGCTTTCCTTGGTTCCTTGGCTTGTAGAGAATCCTCCCATGGTGTCTGTCTTCCCCAGTTTGTGCTTGTCTCTCCGTCTAATCTGCTTATTTTATAACTCAGAAGTGATTAGGTTTAGGATACATTTTACACTGGTATGGCTTCATTAACATAACAAGGAAACTCCTATTTTAAAACAAGATTACATCCACAGGTGTAGGTATTAGATTTCTGACACATATTTTTTTTTTGTGGGGGGGCACACTTCAATTCATAACAGACCCCACCAACCCAGAGGTGAAGTTTTTTCATCTTTGATGTCCACTCAGACACCCCACGCACACAGCTTTGTGTGTGGTGAATGAAATTTGCCAATGGTTTGTAGAGATGGAGTAGGCTGCGTAGAAGTGCTAACAACTCAAAACTTAACATCAGACTTCCCCATTCTTAAAAATATCTTGGTTTTGTGGGCCAAGTATGTGCTCCAGCCTTTGGCCTTGCTTATTGATCTCCTCTCTCTTCTCTCCCTCCTTGCTCTCTTCTCTGCTCTATCCCCATCCCAAGTTCCTGTTGATTTCTCATACAGAACAATTTAGAACTTCATTTTGTTTCCCTGAATCTTGCTAATCTATGTTCTCAGGGTCAGCAGTAAAGATAATTTTCCTCCCCTTTCTTCACATTTATATTTAAAAAAAATAAAGGGTCTGTTTTGGGTTTCTTCTTTGTTTTATTTTGCTTCCTCACCTGCTAGCGGTGGTGCCAGTCTAGAAGAGGGAGGAGAAGATCAGCTCACCATATTCTAAGTAGCCCATGAATAAGTGTACTAGCTATAGTTTGGAGAAGTGCTTGCTGCCTTAAAAAGAAATCTGTGGATTAAAATCTGAAGTAAGACCCAATGAATGTCTTCCAGAGGAGAAAGCCTCTCTGTTGGATAAGCCATCACATTGAATCCTTTTGAACACACTGCCTCATTTCAGGTTTTCATTAATGGAGAATTTGGATGAGCTTTGTTTCTTCTTAGTGGGATGGAAAACTGTAGGAGTACCATAAAGAGACACAGTGAAAGGAAGAGAGTTTTTAAAACCTTGGAAATCTGCTTCTGTTTGAAAAGTTTTTGTAAACCTGGGCTGCACTTTGAATGTTCTTAAGGGTTTGAATATCATTATTAAAACTTCAGATTTTAGTTTAATAATAAGGCATAATCTCTAATGAAACATACTATGAGATTTGCTACTTAAAGGCTTTTGGTTAGGAGTGGAATTCTAGACATTAAATCGAGTATAATTATTAACCTTGCTGAGGAAGGCATGGGGTTATGTGGTTTAACTAATCTTTAGCTTGGGAATTCTGGGTTCAAAGGGACACCACTAAATAGTTAAGCTTCTAAATAGTTCTTTATTTCACTCGGGGAAAGCTTTCCAGATTATGTTTCTCATGTTTATTGAAGAATCAAAGAAAATAAAACCCACTTTTGTAAATTCTTCCAACAATAATTGAAGCCCTCCTTCTTGATTTTTTTTATTTCTGTGCCTTACCCCCACCTCTCCAATGTAACTGCTAAGTAAGAAACATTCTTTTAAGGACAGTCAGTTCCCATCAGTGATCATGGTGATTACAGGGTGTATATGACCTTGCCAAGATGCTATGAAGATCAAGTTTTCTGCTAAAGAACAGAAATACTGTCTGTATTTCGTTATTTCTTTCACATTTTCTTGTTTTGACGTTTTTTTTTGTTTTGTTATTTGTGTGTGTGTGTGTGTGTGTGTGTGTGTGTGTGTGAGTGAGAATGAGAAAGGGAGAAATGATTATATCAACCTGGAAAATATTGGTCTAATGAAAATTATTCATTAATATTAGCATTCATTAATAATCAGCTGTAATTGAAAGTGAAAAGGTTGGTAATGTTAGTTTGACCATTAACATATATCATGGCGTTTGTTCCAAATATCTCACGTTCTCTTTTTGGCATTTAGACATGATTCTAGGAGACTGAATGTCTGTTAAATTGACAGGAATGTGAATTAGAGCATATATACCCACCCACTGCTGTGGAGTTGATTCCAGCTCATAGTGACACCATAGGGTTTCCAAGGCTGTAAATCTCTACAAAAGCAGATTGTCACATTATTCTCCCACAAAGCGGCTGGTGGGCTTCTTAGAGCATATATGTATATATATAATATATATGTATAATTCATAGTAATAAGCTGTTCCAATCAAAGACAAAGAGCCCTGGTGGTGCAGTGGTTAAAGCAATTGATTGCTAACTGAAAGGTTGGCAGTTTGAAACCACCAGCGGCTCTGCGGGAGAAAGATGTGGCAGTCTGCTTCCATAAAGATTACAGCCTTGGAAACCCTATGGGGAAGTTCTGTTCTGTCTTATTGGGTCACTATGAGTTGAAATTGACTTGACGGCAATGGGTTGGTTGGTCGATATAATAAAATAGTTAAATTAGTGACTAAATATATACATTTTAAAATACCTTTTAATTCAAGTATCAAACTATTCTCACTAAAAAAAAAATTAAGTTTCTACTAAATTAATGTCCTTTTGGCAACTAAGAAAAACATCCATTGAACAGGGAAGAACTTCTTTTTTTTTTTTTTTTTTTTTTTTTTTATATATATATATTTTATTGTACTTCAGGTGAAAGCTTACAGAGCAAATAGTTTCTCATGAAATAGTAGTACACATGTTGTTTTTTTTGACATTGGTTAACAACCCCACAACGTATTAAGCCTCTAAATTCTCAACCTTTTTTTTTTATGAAAATTACAGATGGCCAAAGATACACCGTTTCAAAATTTTCTACATTCACAGTTCAGTGACATTGACTACGCTCTTCCAACTGTGCTGTTATTCTCACTTAAGATGAAGGCTTACAGAACAAAATAGTTTTTCATTTAACAGTTACTACACATGTTGCCCTATGACAATGGTTAACAATCTCACAGCACATCAAGAATATCCTTACTCCACCTTGTGTTCCCTATCACCAGGGGGCTTCCTTGTCCCCTTCTGTCTTCTGGATCTTGTCAGTGGACTATTGTACCTCTTTAGTCTCATTTGTTTATTTTTTATTTTATTTTATTTAAACACCATTTCAAAACTTTTTACTTCCACATTTAAGTGATATTGACTATGCTCTTCCAATTGTGCTGCCATTCTCGCCCAAGATGCAGGCTTACAGGACAAAACAGCCTCCCATTTAATAGTTACTACAAATGTTGCCCTATAGCAGTGGTCAACAATCTCACAATACATCGACAGTGTCCTTATTCAATTTGTGTTCCTTATCATCAGTTTCCTACTCTCCCTCTGCCTTCTGGCCCTTGTCACCGGACTCCTGTACATCGTTAGTCCCATTTAGTTTTACTGGGGGGGAAGAACTTCTTGCTCTTACACTGCATGGGGCTCAGAAATAGATAAGATGAAATGTTAGGAATATGTAGTATGATTTGAAATTTTGCCAAGGTATACCAAGCTGTTGGTTGATTTGTTGTCATTAGTTGCCGTTGAGTTGATTCTGACTATACCTGGGAACTGCTAGAAAACCAATACTGACGTTCATATTTTAAGATAATTGTTGCAGGTAGGTGTAATCGAGTTGATTCTGACTCATAGCAACCCCACGTGACAGAGCAGAACTGCCCCATAGTGTTTTCTTGGCTGTAATCTTTACAGAAGCAGATCACCAGGTCTTTCTCCTGCAAAGCCACTGGGTAGGTTCAAACCGCCAGTCTTTCAGTTACCAGCCAAGTGCAAACCGTTTGTGCCAAGTTGTTAGCATGAACGTACTGAATTTTCTGGTGAAGTCAGAGGAGCAGTCAGGAAGGAATGTGATTATTTCCATATGGTAGGAATAATGGGAAAATAAGACTAAATGAATAGCAAAGTACATCCAAAGAAGACAAATAAATTATGCCCAACCATTTATTGAATGCTGCTCATGTACAGTTTCACATTCTGTCAGGAATATTTATTGAGAGCTTGCTGAATGACAGGCAGTGGTCTAGATTCTAGCTATATAGATATAAAAAAGACACTTACTATGCATCAATCAGAAATTACAACAAGGTAATTGTTCCTGTAGGACTCTGGAAACAGTTATACAAAGTAAGATACATGAAAAGAATAAAAAGATTGGAAAGTTATACCAGAGGTGTGATGGTTAAGGTTGTTTGTCAACTTAGCTGGGCCATGATTCTCAGTGGTTTGGCAGTTATGATGTAGTTTGGCAGTCATATGATGTTGTGATCACTTCCATGATGAGATTTGATATAATGTGATCATCTCCATGATGGGATCTGCTGTGAGTAGCCAGTTAGTTGAAAAGGAGTTTCCTTGGGCATGTGGCCTGCATTGAATATAAGTGGACGATCTGGCAGGGCTCAAGGGCTTTTGCTTGCTCTGGATCCTGTAGCTGGCTCCTGTTTGTCTGACCTCCAGTTCTTGGGACTTGAGCTAGCATCTTATCTGTGGTCTTGCCTGCGATCTTGGGATGCATCAGTCTTTTCAGCGTGTGAGCAAGAGACCTGCTGTCTGACCTTGGGTTCTCCAGCCCCTGCGGCTACATGAATCAGGAGAAGCCTCTATCCTGACCCACGGACTTGGAATGTTCCAGCCTCTACAACCGCGTGAGCCATTTCCTTGATACAAATCTCTCTCTATATATATTTATATGCTTTACTGGTTTTGCTTCTCTGGAGAACCCAGCGTAAGACAAGAGGTTATCAATCCAAGGGAAGAAAATTGTTTAGACCCAATTGATAATTGACTTCAGTGCTTACAAAGACTACGGTGAGCCAACAGCCAACATCATCCTAAATGGAGACAGTTTCAAAGTATTCTCCTTGAGAATGGGAACCAGATAAGGATGCCGATTATCACCACTCTTATTCAACATTGTGCTAGAGGCCCTAGCCAGAGCAATTAAGCTATAAAAGTAAAATAAAGAGCTTCCAAACTGGTAGGGAAGAAGTAAAAGTATCTCTATTTGCAGATGATATGATCTTATACACAGAAAACCCCAGAGAATCCACAAGAAAACTACTGGAACTAATAGAAGATTTTAGCAAAGTATCAGGATACAAGATAAACATACAAAAATCAGTTGGATTCCTCTACACCAACAAAGAGAACTTCCCAGAGGAAATCACCAAATCAATATCATTTATAATAGCCCCCAAGAAGATAAAATACTTAGGAATTAATCTAATCAGAGATGTAAAAGACCTATACAATGAAAACTTCAAGACACTACTGCAAGAAACCGAAAGAGACCTGCATAAGTGGAAAAACATACTCGCTCAGGTACAGGAAGACTCAACATTGTGAAAATGTCAGTTTTACCCAAAATGATCTACAGATACAATGCAATCCCGATCCAAATTCCAATGGCATTTTTTATGAGATGGAGAAACAAATCACCAACTTCATATGGAAAGGGAAGAGGCCCCGGATAAGTAAGGCATAACTCAAGAAGAAGAACAAAGTGGGAGGCCTGACACTGCCTGATTTTAGAACCTATTATACCACCACAGTAGTCAAAACAGCCTGGTACTGGTACAACAACAGATACATAGACCGATGGAACAGAATTGAGAATCTAGACATAGGTTCATCCACCCATGAGCAGCTGATATTTGACAAAGGCCCACAGTCTGTTAATTGAGGAAAAGACAATCTCTTTAACCAATGGTGCCGGCATAACTGGATATTCATCTGCAGAAAAATGAAACAAGACCAATTGTTTACACCATGCACAAAAACTAACTCAAAATGGATCAAAGACCTAAATATAACGTTGAAAACAATAAAGATCATGGAAGACAAAATACGGACAATGCTAGGAGCACTAATACATGGCATAAATAGAATATGAACCATAAGTAACAATGCACAAGCACCAGAAGAGAGACTAACTAGATAAATGGGAGCTCCTAAAAATCAAACACTTATGCTCATCAAAAGACTTCACCAAAAGAGTAAAAAGAACCTACAGACTGGGAAAACATTTTTGGCTACGACAAATCCAGCCAGCATCTAATCTCTAAAATCTACAAGATACTGCAAAACCTCAACAACAAGAAGACAAATAACCCAATTAAAAAATGGGCAAAGGATATGAACAGGTTCTTCGCGAAAGAAGAAATGCTCACGATCGTTAGCCATTAGAGAAATGCAAATCAAAACTACAATGAGATACTATCTTACCCCAACAAGGCTAGCATTAATCCAAAAACCACAAAATAATAAATTGTGGAGAGGTTGTGGAGAGAGTGGAACACTTACACACTGCTGGTGGGAATGTAAAGTGGTACAACCACTTTGGAAATCGATTTGGTGCTTCCTTAAAAAGCTAGAAATAGAAGTCCCATACAATCCACCAATCCCGCTCCTTGGAATATAGCGTAGGGAAAAGAAAGCTGTCACATGAATAGTTACCTGCGCACCCATGTTCATTGCACCATTGTTCACAGTAGCAAAAAGATGGAAACCACCTAGGTGTCCATCAATGGACAAACGGATAAACAAGTTATGGTATATCCACACAGTGGAATACTACACAACTATAAAGAACAATGATGAATCTGTGAAACATAACATGGAGGAATCTGGAAGGTATTATGCTGAGTGAATTTAGTCAGTCACAAAAGGACAAATATTGTATGAGACCACTATTATAAGAACTCAAGAAAAGGTTTAAACAGAGAAGAAAGCATTCTTTGATGGTTACTAGGGTGGGGATGGAGGGAGAGGGGTATTCACGAACTGTATAGAAGGCAAGAATTACCTTCAGTAAAGGGAAAGACAGCACACACTACAGGGGAAGTCAGCACAACTGGACTAAACGAAAGCTAAGAAGTTTCCTGAATACAACCAAACATTTCGAGGGACAGAGTAGCAGGGGCAGGGGTCTGGGGACCATGCTTTCAGGGGACATCTAGGTCAATTGGCGTAACAGATCTTACTAAGAAAATGTTCTGCATCCTACTTTGGTGAGTGGCTTCTGGAGTCTTAAAAGCGAGCGAGCGGACATCTAAGATGTATCAATTGGTCCCAACCCAACTGGAGTAAAGGAGAATGAAGAACACTAAAGTCACAAGGAAAGTATTAGCCCAAGAGACAGAATGGGCCATATAAACCAGAGACTGCATCAGCCTGAGACTAGAAGAACTAGATGGTGCCCAGCTACCACCAATGACTGCCCTGACAGGGAACACAACAGAGAGTCCCTGATGGAACAGGAGAAAAGGGGCAAGGGGTGGGAGGTGGGGGGAGAGGGCAGAACTCAAATTCTAGTAAAAAGACCAGACTTAATGGTCTTACTGAGACTGGAGGAACCCCAGAAAGCATGGCCCCTGGACTCCCTGTAACCCAGAACTAAAACCATTCCCAAGGCCAACTCTTCAGACAAAGATTAGACTGGACTATGGGACATAAAATGATACTCGTGAATAGTGTGCTTCTTAGCTCAAGTAGATACATAGGAGTAAAAAGTCACAAGGAAATGGGCATCTCCTGTCTGGAGGTGAGATGAGAAGGCTGAGGGGATCAGGAGCTGGTTGAAAGGACACGGGAAATCAGGGGTGGAAAGGAATAATGTGCTGTCACAGTACAGGAAGAGCAACTAGGGTCACATAACAATGTATGTATAAATTTTTGTATGAGAGACTAACTTGAATTATAAACTTTCACTTATAAAGTATAACAATTAAAAAAAAAAAAAAAAAGAATATGGTGACTAGCTCTTCTCCATCATCACTGGATACCAAAAAAGAGGGAAACAAAATTCAGCTATGGTGTGAAGGTTAGAGAATTTAGGTCAGACTGAAAGAAGGCTTTTTTTTTTTTAAATTGGTGAAGGTTACTGAACACTTATTGAAAGAGAATATCAGATCTCCTTTTAACTATTTTTTAGTATATTCACAGAGTTGTGCAACCATCCTGAAAAAAAAAAAAAAATCCTACTCATAGCGACCCTGTAGCACATAGTAGAATTGCCCCATAGGGTTTCTAAGGCTGTAAATCTTTATGGAAGCAGACTGCCTCACCTTTCTCCTGTGGAGTGGCTGGTGGGTTTGAACTGCTGACCTTTCTGTTAGCAGCCAAGCATTTTAACCACTCTGCCACTAGGGCTACTGTGTACAACCATCACCAGAATCAATTTTAGAACACTTTTAATTACTTTAGCCTCTGGGTCACACAAATGGCAAAGCTTTCTGCTGGAGTCTACCCAGAGCTGCCTCAGAAGAAAGGCCTGGCTGTCTACTTTTGAGAAATCAGCCATTGAAAACCCTAAGGAGTGCAGTTTACTCTACACACATTCTGGCACGCATGGGGTTGCCATGAGTCAAAATCAACTTGACAACTGTTTTTTATTTTTTAACTGTTAAAAAAAATACACACACAAAAAATGCATTCTTTTGACTTGCATATATCCGTTATATGGCAGAGATGACTTGAGGTTGACTTAAGTTTCCAAATGCCCTCTAACCTAAGGTCTTGTGGGTCAGAGTGTGTCAGAGCCTTCCTGGGAAGCATGGAAGGACTACTGCACAGGTTGTCACACTCCTTCATGGAGGAGGCCGTGTGTGGGGGAACACTAGTGACTGGCAGCCATCCATGTTGATACATTCTGTCACAATTTCTCAAGTTTCAGAGAGCTCTTCAATATAAGCATGTGGCACTGTGATTTGCAGGCACTTTCAGTTAGGATAAAAATAATAATAATAATAATAAAAAAAGCAACACAATTTGAAACAACCCCATGAAAGTAAAAGATTTGGAGAGTCATTCCTATTTTGGAGTATGGTTGTGTATTTAGAACTGAAGGTAGCATAGCACCCTGAACAGATACAGCAACCATCCAAAGAGATATTTCAAGTTTTTCTGCACATTGTATGTCGAGAAAAGAGAACCCAAGACAGTGATGTGTTAATTAGAAGAACAAGGGAGTTGAGACTCAGAGGAATCAGTAGTAAGAAACATGCATATAAAGTCATCTGTGATGATACAGGTATTTTTGATTAGTTATAGAAACTTGTCAGTTTGTTGTTGTTAGGTGCCTTCGAGTCCATTTTCCACTCATAGCAACCCCGTGTGACAGAGCAAAACTGCCCCATAGGGTTTTCTAGGCTGTAATCTTTACAGAAGATTACAGATCTTTCTCCCTTGCCGCCACTGGGTGGGTTCTAACTGACAACTTTTCAGTTAGCAGCCAAGCCTTGTCAATTTAGACAGCTTAAATCTGATTTCTCTTTAATTTAGAACAAAGTGTGTGGGTGTGTAATCTTACATACCAAATTTGTGGGGGATGTATTTTTGGGCTGTGGGAAACTTTGTTTCAAGATCCAAAGTAGCACATGTTCTTGTGGTTGGCTGCTTCCAAGTTGGCCTTGACTCATGGTGACTCCATGCACAACAGCATCTGACCGTTGTGATCCATATGGTTTTTATTGGCTGATTGTTGGAAGTAGATCACCAGGCCCTTCTTCCTAGTACATCTTAGTCTGGAAGCTCCACTTAAACCTGTTTAGCATCATAGCAACACTGAAGCCACCAGTGACGGACGAGTAGTAGCTTCACTTGAGGAACATTGGCCAGGAATCAAACCTAGGTCTCCTGCATGGAAGGCTGGAATTCTACCACTGAACCACCAATGCCTAACACATTGTTGTTAGTTGCCCTTGAGTCGATTCCAACTCATGGCGACCCCATGTGTGCAGAATAGAACTGCTCCATAAGCTTTTCAAGGCTGTTACCTTTTGGAAGAATGCCATGCCTGTCTAACGAGGCACCTCCGGGTGGGTTCGAACCACCAATCTTTTGGCTAGAAGTTGAGCGCTTATCCATTTGTACCACACAGTGACTAAATTCTTGTACTCTTCCGGGTGGGGTAGCAGGTGAAAACACCATGTTTATGAAGCCAAGGACTTTGGCTTGGACCCCAGTGGGCCTGTTTGTACTGCTGAGGTCCCTGGCCCCAAATTATTCCCCTAAAGAGCCAGTATCCTGTCAAGTGTGGTGCTAGTTAAGGTGTGGATGAGAGTGTATGTGTAATCCTGTTTACATCTATCCTCATACTGGGAAAACAACTAAAAAGTTCTGTGTCTTTCAGGTAGTAGGCCAATAGCCTTATCTTTATGTGCAAAATGTAACTAGTTTCAGTGTTCTTCAAGATAGATGGAGGCATTTTTCCTTTTTAAAGGCAGGAATATTTATTTGCATTTGGTTTGTTTCAGCATGAAGTATGCAGGCAGTGTGACTTAGTGTCTGGCTTGGTCAACAATGAAAATTCCCATTTCTCATTGTGAAAGACTCCTTTATAAGCAGCCAGCCAGATCAAACTCAGATGTCATCCCATGATTACATAGTTTGGATGTTTGGTTTATTGAAATAAGGTTAATTTCAGCCCACCTGTTTTCTGGGGCGACAAACTTAAGTGGCAGAGAGACAAATAAATTGAGTTGGTATATTTGCAATGTCTAATGTTTAACCTGGAGCTTTTCTCTCTAGGAAATGTCTGATGGCTGTCTATTTTTTTCCCCCTTGTAACAGTAAGAATTTTTGAGTTTGAAAGATTTGTGAACCACCATGGCCTTTCTTTTTTTAAATTATATTTTAGATAATGACGTATAAAACAAACTAGCTTCTCATTGAACAGTTAGTACACATACTCTTTTGTGACATTGATTAACAACCCAATGACATGTCAACACGCTCCCCTTCTCAACCTTGGGTTCCCTGTTACCAGTTTTCTTGTTCCCTCCTAACTTCTATCCTTGCCCCTGGGCCAGTGTGCCCCTTTAGTCTCGTTTTGTTTTCTGGGCCTGTCTAATCTTTGGCTGAAGGCTGAACCTCAGGAGTGTCTTCATTACTGAGCTAAAAGGGTGTCTAGGGTCCATATTCTCAGAGTTTCACCAGTCTCTGTGAGACCAGTAAGTCTGTTTTTTTTTTTTTTTTTGATGAGTTAGAATTTTGTTCTGCACTTTTCTCTAGCTCTGTCTGGGACCCTCTCTTGTGATTCCTGTCAGAGTAGCTGGTGGTGGTAGCCAGGCACCGTCTGGTTGTACTGGACTCTGATGGAGACTGTGGTAGTTGTGGTCCATTAGTCCTTTGGACCAGTCTTTCCCTTGTATCTTTGGTTTTCTTCATTCTCCCTTGCTCCAGACGTGGTGAGACCAGTGGAGTGTCTTAGATGGCCGCTCACAAGCTTTTAAGACTCCAAACGCTAGTCACCAAAGTAGAATGTAGAACATTTTCTTTATAAACTGTGTTATACCAATTGAGTTAGATGTTCCCTGAGACCATGGTCCCCCGCCCTCAGCCCAGTAATTCAGTCCTTCAGGGAGTCTGGATATGTCTATGGAGCTTCCATGACCTTGTCCATGGCCATTTGTTGCTGTTTAAAATGATACAACCTAGCGTAACTGGGCTGCCAACTTACAGTAATTTTTATAAAGCAAGTGATCTAATATTAAATAAGTTGCATTTTGTAAATTATATACTACTGGCGGACAAAACTCCATATTCACAACCTGTTTTCCTGGAAGTGAGTACCACCAGTTGCTGTCAAGTCAGCTCTGACTCATGGCAACCCCATGTGTGTCAAAAGTAGAACCGTGCTCCATAGGGTTTTTAATGGCTGTGATCTTTTGGAAAATTGATTACCAGGCCTTTCTTCTGAGGCACCACTGGGTGGACTCGAGCCTCCAACCTTTCAGTTAGCAGCTGAGCATGTTAACCATTTGGACCACCTAGAAGTGAGTAGATAACTCAATTTCTGGTACTGCAAATTTTGCATTAGTTAGTATGGAATTTTCCACAGCTGGTTTTTAAAAGCTGGCTTGAAAAAAGAAGGATTTGAAATGTTAATTTTTTGTTATACATTTTTTTCTACTATAGGAAAGAGATCATGTTAGTATTTTTTTTTTTGCAAGTGTATAGTTTCTCATGAAAGCTCAATTGATTGATACTTAACTTAGTGAAATAGCAAGTGAAAATTGGATTAAAGTACCTTTCCTTTAGCCTGCACTTCTCCTAATCAGATTGCTATTCCCTTGTGTTATTTCTATTTCAATTAGTTTATCAATAACATTGATTAACTTTGTCTGGCTTTCCTCACATATCAGTCTGTCCAAACACATATATGTGGTTATATGTATAGTGCAGTGCAAGCAATATTATTTATCTGCTTGGAATTTTTAGCAGTTTTACGTATTTACTTTTATTTATTCCTAAACTCTATTACCTTCCTCACTTCTCCAATTCACTTGCTCATAGATAACTGTATTACTGCTTAATGTTTCCCTATCTGTACTTAAAGGAACCACGGTGGCGCAGTGGTTAAGCAATTAGCTGCTAGCCAAAAGGTCGGCAGTTTGAACCCACCGGTCACTCCATAGGAGAAAGATGTGGCAGTCTGTTTCTGTAAAGATTTACAGCCTTGCAAAGTCATAGAAGCTTCATAGACATGTCCAAACTCCCTGAGGGACCAAGTAACTGGGCTGAGGGCAGGGGACCATGGTCTTTGGGAACATCTAGCTCAATTGGCATAGCATAGTTTATAAAGCAAATGTTCTACATTCTACTTTGGTGAGTAGCATTTGGAGTCTTTAAAAGCTTATGATCTAAGATACTACACTTGTCCCACCCTCTCTGAGCAAGGGAGGATGAAGAAAACCAAAGACACAATGGAAAGATTGGTCCAAAGGACTAATGGACCACAAACTACCACAGCCTCCACCAGACTGAGTTCAATACACCTAGATGGTGCCCGGTTATCACCACCGACTGCTCTGACAGGGATCACAATAGAGGGACCCGGACAGAGCTGGAGAAAAAAGTAGAACAAAAGTCAAACTCAAGAAAAAAGACCAGACTTACTGGCCTGACAGAGACTGGAGAAACCTTGGGAGTATGGCCCCCAGACACCCTTTTAACTCAGTACTGAAGTCACTCCTGAGGTTCACCCTTCTGTCAGAGATTAGACAGGCCTATAAAACAAACAGTAATACATGGTGTTTGACCATGTGTATGAGACTGAATGGACACACCAGCCTAGGGACAAGGACAAGAAGGCAGAAGGGGACAGGAAAGCTGGATGAATGGAAATGGGGAAACCAAGGTTGACAAGGGGAGAGTGTTGACATGTCATGGGGTTGATAACCAATGTCACAAAACAATATGTGTATTAATTGTTTAATGAGAAACTTGCTCTGTAAACCTTCACCCAAAGTACAATGAAAAAAAAAAAAAAAAGATTTACAGCCTTGGAAACCCTGTGGGGCAGTTTTACTCTGTCCTATAGGGTGGATATGAGTCGGAATCAACTTGACGGCAACAGTTTTTTGTTTTTTTTTTTTGTTGTTTGTTTTTAATCCTCACAACAACCTTATGATTATGAAGTAGGGATTGTTATTATTTCCATTTTACAGAGGAGGAATTTGATGACTAAGAGCTTACAGCTAAGAGGGACAGCATGTTAATATATTGTGTGTTAGTGCAGAGGGAAGCATTTCCTACTGAGTTAACAGAATTTAATTGAAGATGATCACTCAGAGCCTTTTTGTTCATAAAAAGGGGTGCTTGGAGAGTGAAGGTTTTTATTTATCTATCATACTTCAATTTGATGATGCTAGGAAGAAGAAGATATATAAATAAGACTAAAATTTAGGAAATAAATCCAGAAAAGGGGCACAGTTAAAAAAAATCTTAATATTCTTCTTTAACAAGTCATCACTAGTCACAAAATCTTCCCTAGAGTTATTTTAGTGTCATTCTCAATTGACTTTTTTTTTTTTTTTTTGGCTCTTGCTAATATTCCCTATAGGACCAGATATTCCTGTTGAATGTTTCCAGTACAGTATGTGAAATGGTTTTGGCATGTCTGCTTATAAAAAGGCTCCCACAGGAAGCCAAAGATATTTTTACATGGAAATTTACTACAGAGTGTGAAGAGATTAGGGAAAGATATTGAGCTAAGAACTACTGAAAGAGTTTTTCGTTTTTTCCGTCATGTTTACTGACAAAGGACCATTCGGTTTCTTTAGCTATTCTGACCAGATGCTTCCAGTAACATCTACCAAGTTACCAGGCATACAAAACAACTTGCAGGACTGGGGAAGATAATACAGAAGGGACACATATGTTGAAGACAAATTGCATTTTCCCCCTACCCCATCCCCCCAAGATCTTAAAGTATAATTTGCTTGATCTCTGTAAGCCTCACTTTCTTCATCTGAAGTATAGAAATACTAATACCTTCCTTAAGGATTGTTGTGAGGGTTAGAAACACATAGATATATGTTGAGCTCCTAGCACTGTGCCTGATACATAGTAGGGCCTCAGCAAATAGAAATTATGGCATGTTGCTGCTGATGTTAAGGGCCATGTGCGTTGAGTAGCTGGTAAGTGGAATAAGAGGGAGGTCACTGGCATCATTTGCCCGCTTTACCAGTCTATGACCAAGAGGAGAAAATGCAAATGTACATGCTCGATCAGCAACAAAAATCTCTACAGATGTTAAATGTTACTTATAACTTATTTCTGATTGTGGTGGCCAAAGAGTAGAAGTTCGATAAATGTTTGCTAGAGATCATTATGATACAAATACAGGAAAAGGGAAATAATTTCAGTAAATAAAATAGTATACAATAAATTTCTGTGTGTCACTGAGTTTTGGGGTTGTTCTTCAAATATTGCAGGCTTACCTAATTTTACAAAGACCGAGACAGACAAAGAGAGTGAAAAAATACACATGTGATTTAGTCAGAGGTTTTTGGAATAAGCAAAAGAAAATGTCTATGGCTTATTTTAGCCACAAAGGAAGTTTGGTCTTCCGTTAGCTTTATTATTTTTAAAAGCTGTGAACTGTATCTTGCATGAAAAAGAGAAAATATATTTATAGTTTATAGATTAATAATAAAATTTACACCTGTGTATTCTTCACCCAAGGATCCCTGGTGGCACAGTGGTTAAGCACTCTGCTGCTAACCAAAAGATTGGTGGTTCAAACCCAGCAACAGCTCCATGGGTGAAAGATGTGGCGGTCTGTTTCCGTAAAGATTATAGACTTGGAAACCTTATGGGGACAGTTACTGTGAGTTACTGTGAGGGTTACTATGAGTTGGAATCGACTTGACAGCACACAACAACAACAACATATGTAAAATAGTCATTCTTGTTAGTTGCTGTCTTAGTTATCTAGTGCTGCTATAACAAAAATACCACAAGTGAATGGCTTTAACAAAGAGAAATTTATTCTCTCACAGTCTAGGAGGCTAGAAGTCCAAATTCAGGGTACTAGCTCCAGGGGAAGCCTTTCTCTCTCTGTTGGCTCTGGGGGAAGGTCTTTGTCATCAATCTTTCCCTGGTCTAGGAGCTTCTCAGCACAGAGACCCCTGGTCCAAAGGACATGCTCTGCTCACAGCTCTTCTTTCTTGCTGGTCTGAGGCACCCTCTCCTCTCTGCTTGCTTCTCTCTTTCATGTCTCAAAAGAGATTGACTCAAGATGCTACCTAATCCTGTAGACTGAGTCCTGCCTCATTAACATAACTGCCTCTAATCCTGCCTCATTAACATCATAGAGGTAGGATTTACAACACATAGGAAGATCACATCAGATGACAAAATGGTAGACAATCACATAATACTGGGAATCATGGCCTGGCCAAGTTGAACACATTTTTTGGGGACACAGTTCAATCCATAACAGTTGCCATTGAATCAATTCTGACTCATGGTGACCCATGTGTTACAAAGTAGAACTGCCCCATAGGGTTTTCTTGGCTGTAATCTTAACAGAAGCAGATCACCAGGCCTTTTCTTCTGCTGTACTGCTGGGTGGGTTCACACCCTATGGAAGGGTTGGAAACTGTGTCTCCTAAATGCCAAAGTCCATTAATTACTCAATAAGCTGGCTGTTTCACTCCACCCAGGGCACATTTCCTTGGTAAATGGCTCCAAGTCCCTTTGAAAAGACTTTGGTGAAGACTCACAGTGTTTATTTGTAATATTATAGGATCCTTCTATAAGGGTACCAGGTCTCCCCTTCAGTTTTGGAGGTTGTTAGGTCTGGTAATTGTGGGTTTGTGAAGATTGATGGTTTAAATAAGTTCTCTTTACCAATCAAGTAGTGGGTTGTCTTAGAAATCCCATGCTCATTTACCCACCATCATAGATCCTTGCAGATTGGTTCATCGTGATTATCACATTGACTCTGCTGCCATTATGGTTACTGTGCCTGCCTTGTTTTGGAAGAATAAGTGCTGCTACTTGTCTTCTGCCACCTCAAGATCCTGATACCTCATTGAATTCATGAAGCCCATTTCAAATGCAGCATCTTCAAAATGTAGGGATTTGAGCTTGTCATTCTCTTATCTGAATGCTAAATTACTAGCAAAAATGACTTCATTTGTAACTCTTGAACTTCCACATTCTTCAGGTTAGCCTATGACAGTTACTTAGTTCCTCAAAACTTTACTGTCTATAGCCCTTCTTTCTAGGTGATCACTGACAATAGTTTAACTATTTCACTGAAGTTTTCCATGAACTCCCGAATTCCCATTCATTAACACTAGCTAGATTTTCACTGTCATCAGTCCCAATAAGACCTGCCTCACAACAAAGTCCAAGTTTCTTCTGTTTTCTTGAAGGTCCGTTGTCTCCAATTACTCTTGCACCAATTTCTGTATTGCTCAGTGTTCGTACTCAGGCAACATGATATAAAATGGCTCATATAAGCAGGAAGGGAATCTACTGAGTGGATATTGAATAGCTCTCAGATTTGGAAATCCACGCTCAGGAACAAAGCAGTAACAAAGGGAGACTCGGCAGTAGGACAACAATAGACTTGGGCCACAGAACTAGCCCATAAAGTTTCCATTGCTACTTCCCTGAACACTGGATGCCACATATTTTCCCTCCTCCTTTGGTGATATAGAACAGCAGTCACCTCCTCTGGCACCATCATAACTGCCTCCCTAGAAATTGGAGAGTAACTGTTAGCACTAGAACTAAAATTTGTTCTCTATGCCCCACTTTATTTTTGCTTAAGTTCCCAATTAAAGTCCTTGTGTGTCTGTCTGATTAGATCATATGCCATACCCTATTCATATGGGGTGGTGGGAAGTGAGTAGCTGGCCTTTTCAGCTCTTACAGCTGGTGACAAATCAGATTTGGTAAGACCCATTGCTTTTGAGTCGATTCTGACTCATAGCGACCCTATAGGACAGAGTAGAGCTGCCCCGCAGGGTTTCCAAGGAATGGCTGGTGGATTTGAACTGCCAACCTTTTGGTTAGCAGCCAAATGCTTAACCACTGTGCTACCAGGGCCCAGATTTGGTAAGGGATTCCCTAAATTTAAGAAAGGGGTTGATCTAAGTGGACAACCCAAAGAACAGCAAATGTCCTCTACAACACACTAATCTGTGTGCTTCATTAGTATGCTGATAATGATGACAAACATTTTAGTGTATATCTTTCGTGTCCAAAATTGTATATATAAATACAGTTAACTCTTATTCATTCCTGCTAACAGATAATAGAGCTAGTACACACAATTTAATTTCATAAAACATTTGCCTGTTATTTAAGATTACTCATGAAATCTTTAATCAGGGAGGTAAATTAGTGGCAAAATTAAATTAATTTTACATTTAAAAAAATTCATACAAAAGCAGATAGGAAAGTGATAAAAGAAGAAAAAAAAAAGGAAAACCCTAGAATATTGTCTAACTTTATCATCATTTGATAAAATATAGGAGTATAGACTTGACTTCTTTTCATTTTGTACCATACTGTTTATCACTATAGCTACCAATTTCATTTTTTAAAGGTTGGCACTTAGCTCCACAAATAGATAATTTGGCCATAATTTTTTTTTTTAAATTAAAAGAATGGCAGTCTTTCATTTAAATTTTCATTAACACAGAAAAACTAAAGGATATATGTTATAGTCATACAAGAGATACCAGTTGATTTTTCAGATAACAAAGTAATATATTAGGTACTTATTATAGGTTTACAGTCATTGCCTTGATTATATCAATAGCGTTTTGATATGATCATATAAAAACCCAATAATTATATACTTAGTCTAAATTAGATGCATAGATTATAGCAGTATCAATCAAAAGGTAGAGGGGTTCTTACAATTTTTTAGTATTCATGATTTCCCTCATCATCATAATCAAGTTCAAGTATGGTTTGGTAGTCAATTTGTTATCATTAATGTGCTTAGAAAAAACTGGTTTTGCTACATATCATTTTAATTCCTGTGCTATCTCCTTGATCATCATGCTAACTTCTAGGCCTTACCCTCCTTAATATTTTCTTCTTTCTCCCAGTCTTTTATTTTCTTTATGGGCTAGCAATCCAGGAATTGCAGAGAGCCCCCTAAAGCGTAAACAGTATTTCCAGTGGAAGACATATGTCTCATTCATTTTACAAGTATTCATTCATTGTAGTGCCAGACACTATACCAAGTGCTGTGGAAGGCAAAAGTAAAATAACACAACTGCCCTCACGAGGGTTTGGTGAAGGAGGGAGACAGACATGAAAACAATTTAGATATTACATGATGATTTCTATAATAGACGATCATGAGCCTGCCTGGGAAAATTGTGAACTGAATTTGCACTGAAACTTAAAGGATTAGTAAGAGTTTCTAGCAGATAGTAGGTCGGCATGTGGGTAGGGAACATTCCAGGCAGAAACTATGTGTTTCTAAAGATGAGGGTGGGCTACTACAGTCCTGGAGAGACTAGGGTGGCATCTGTGGGATAGAAAAGAGGGGAGACAGATTTGACAGGACTTGGTAATTTATTAGACATTTAGACTTAGTTGGAATCATTGTGGTAGGTTGAGCAGCCAAGCTCTTAACCACTGTGCCACCAGAGCTCCGATTTTTGTCCAGCAAGACCCATTTCAGACTTCTGACCTCCAAAACTGTAAGGTAATCAATTTGTATCATTTAAGCCACTAAGTGTGTGGTAATTTGTTATAGCAGCCATAGGAAAACTGATAAAATCATCATCAACCCTACATGCTGTCAGGTGCCATGCTAGATCTAGTAAATAACCCAAAAACCAAACCTACTGTTGTGGAGTTGATTCTGACACATAGCAACTGTATAGGACAGAGTAGAACTGCCCTGTAGGGCTTCCAAGGCTGTAAATCTTTACCAAATAGTCTGCCACATCTTTCTCCCGAGGAGTGGCTGGTGGGTCCGAACTGCTGGCCATTCATTTTACAAGCACTTAACCACTGAACCCCAGGGCTCCTCTAGCATAATAGAATAATTATAACAAAAATAAGGGCTTTGATAAACCAAATGACACACGTCAATGAGCTACATTCATGTGCATCTTTGGTATCATTTTAGATGTGAATGTACAGTCCTCTAACCCTCATCCCATAGAAAATCCAGTGACCCCACCAATATTCTCCCAGTCATTTTTTGATCCAATTTCCTGCTTTTTCTGGATTCTCTCCTTTTGTTCTGTCACCTTCTGTGACTGTTATAATTTTTCCGCACTACTGTATTCCACCATAGACTTACCACTTTTAAGTCTTCATTATCCCCGAGTCCATCTAATACAAGGCTGAGTGTGGGGCAAGCTTGTACGAAAGGCAACAACTTAATATTTAGTATAAGATAGCATTGTCCTAAAGTTTATTGGCTGTTTCCCATGAAGGGGAGTTTCCAAATAGTTATGCTCCCCTGTGACTAATACTTACTGTCATTTGGTGCTTTTCTCTCCTCTGAGACCCTTTTCTCCCTTTCCTAGCTACCAGACTTCAATGCCCAAATTCTGTAATTTTTTTTTTTTTTGCTAAAGATTTATTCGATACTGTTTGTTTTCAGGTTCCTTCTAGTGGTTCTCAACCAGGGGCCAGTGTTGCTTACCCTGGGGACTTTGGAAATATGGGGGCAATTTTTGTTGTCACTATGACTAGAGTGGGGGTACTAGGGGTATAGTTAGTGGTCAGAGATACTAAATGTCCTTCAGTGTGCAGTCAGTCCTGCATAATGAAGACTAATCCAGCTTAAAAGAGCAACTCGGGGCCATAGTCTTAGAGACTTCTCCAGTCTGAATAGGTCCGATAAGTCTGGATTCTTTAAGAATTTGAAGTTTTGTTCCACTTTTTTCTCCCTTTTATTCATCTATTGTGTTCCTGATCAGAACATTCAGTAGTAGTAGCTGGGTACCATCTAGTTCTTCTGGTCTCAGGGTGGAGGAGGCAGTCGTTCATGTAGACAGTCCTGCATTCCAGTTCCTGTTCTTGAGTTTCCTTCTTTCTTTTTTGTACCAGACAAATAAAGACCAATAGTTGTATCTTAGATGGCTGCTTGTAAGCTTTTAAGACCCCAGACACTGCTCACCCTACTGGGAGGTAGAACATAAACTTTAAGAACTATGTTATGCCAAGGGACTGTATTTTCCTACGAGACGATGACTCTAAGCCCCTGAACCAAGAAGGCTAATCCCATGAAGTGATTGGTTATGTCTAATTAGTATCAGCATCTGTAGCCCTCCCTTTATTTTTTTTTGGTTGTTATTGTTGCAGAACCATACACAACCTACCATTTGCCCATTCATCCCTTTTCCCCGTGTACTGCTTATTGACATCAGTTACATCAGTCGTGCCATGCAAACTTCACCCATATTGGTGCCACATTTCCTATTTCCATAAACAAAAAGTGACTACTACCTAGAGAGTACTTCTCCCTCTTCCCCCCACCCCCACGGTTGGTAACCACTAGTGAACATTAGTTTCTGTATATTTACCTGTTCTTGTCATTTCATAAAAGTGAAAACATACAGTATTTTTTTTGTGTGTGATTGACTTATTTCACTCAACATAATGTCCTCCAGCTTCATCTACATAGTGAGATGTTTTGAGAACTCATTTTTTTTTTTATTGCTGAGTAGTATTCCATTGCATGTTTGTGTCACACTTTACTTATCCATTCATCTGTTGATGGGCACTTAGGTTGTTTCCAACTTTTTCCTATTGTAAATAGTGCTGCAGTGAACATAGGTTATGCATTAATTCATCTTTCTTGATGATGTGTCCAAAGTAAGTGAGTTGAAATCTTGCCATCCTCACCTCTGAGGAGCATTCTGGTTGCATTTCTTCTAAGACTGATTTGTTTGTTCTTCTGGCAATTCATGGTATATTCAATATTCTTTGCCAGTATCTTAGTCTACTAGGACTGACATGAGCATTAGCTGAAGACTTGAAGGCCGGATGCTGGAATCATCTGAAAGCTCATTTACTCACATGAATGATGGTTGATGTTGGCTGTTTGCTGGGCCTTAGTTTCTCTTCACCTGCGCTTTCCACGTGGTCTCTCCCTGTGGACAAGATTGGGCTTCCTCACATAATGGTGGCAAGGTTTCAAGGGCCAGTATTCTGAGAGTGAGAGAGTGGGAAAGCAAGCCTTGGAAGCCCCACAGGGTCACTACTTCTGCAGTTTATTTATCTGGGAAATCCAGGCTTGAGGGGATAGGAAATGGATTCTATCTCTTGATGGAAAGTGGCAAGGTTCTGGAAAAGCATATGGGGCTGTAAATATTGCTGTGGACATTTTTGGAAAATTCAATCTTCCATAATGACCATTTGTTTCAGTTGTGGATTTAAATGTATTATTGCATATTTTCAGATATAAATATATTTGATGGTTAATTTGTGAATTAGCACATAGGCTTCCCTCCTTTCCATTCCTCTATTTTTCAGGATCTTGAAATGAAGAACTGATTTTTCACCTAGTTGCTTCCAGATTAGATATATTTAGATCTAAGAAATTAAAAAAAAAAAAAAATCAAGCCGGTTGCCATTGAGTTGATTCTGACTCGTGGCGACCCCATGTGTGTCACAGTAGAACTGTGCTCCATAGGGTTCTCAGTGGCTAATATTTCAGCAGTAGGTCACCAAGTCTTTCTTCTGAGGCACCTCTGGGTGGACTTGAGTCTCCAAGCTTTCAGTTAACAGCCAGGCATGTTAACAAAGGTGAATTCTAACTACAACTATTTAATAACTTTTGTGCTTAATTTTTTTTATTAGGTCACATTTCCATGTTTTTCTTATATTTTTACCTCTTGTTTCTTCCATTGTCTTCCATTTGACAACTTTGAATATCTCTGTCCCACCTTTCCTCTGTCCTCTCTTCATTTCTTTAACTTGTTTGTTTATTTACTTCTCTTTAAGCCCTTTGCATGTACTTCTAGCCATTACTGCAATGCTTCTAAAAAAAAATCTTTAGCAGTCATCTTCTCACTTCATCTCCTTACACTGAATTTTACATCTTATTTTCAAAGCTAAAATATATATGCTGTGATGTCTTGGTTAAATCCAGATTTTTTGGTCAAGTCTGTAGTTTGTTGATCCCTCTAATTTACTTTGATTTCTTGATAATATTTTTATTAACTGTTAATTTTGCCAAAAAAGTACTTCAGATTATTTCAGCAAGTTTTTTTTTCAAAATATTTTATTGTGTTTTAGGTGAAAATTTTCATAGCAAATTAGGTTCCCATTTAATAATTTTTTATACAGCTAGTTCCATGACATTGGTTACATTTTCCACAATATGTCAACATTCTCATTTCTATTCTTTTTGTTCTATTTCCATTAATCTAGCTTCCCTGCTCCTCCTTAACTTCTCATCTTTGTTTTAGGATAAAAGTTGACCATTTTTTTTTAGTTAATTAATTTAAGAGAGCATAGTATTCATGGATGTTATTGTTTATTTTACAATCCAATCTATTATTTTAATGAAAGGTGACCACTGGGAGTGGGTTCAGTTCCAACTTCAAAGGGTATCTTAGGATGATAGTCTTGGGGGTTCCTCTAGTCTCTATGGTCCAGTCAGTCTGGCCTTTTTTAAGAATTTGAGTTTTGTTCTACATTTTTCTCCTATTCTAATTGGGACCTTCTATTGTGTCCATGGTCAGAATGGTCAGTAGTGGTAGCTGGGGACCATCTAGTTCTTTTGGTCTCAGGCTTGAAGATGCTGTGGATCTTGTGGGCCATTAGTCCTGTGGACTAATTTCTTCCTTGAGTTTTTGGTTTCCTTCACTCTCCTTTGTTCCAGACAGGAAGAGACCAATAGTTGTATCTTAGTTGGCTGCTTGCAAGCTTTTAAGACCCTGGATGCTACTCACCGAACTGGGATGTAGAACATTGTCTTTATGAACTCTATTATGCCTATTGACTGAGTTGTCCCATGAGATTATGGTCCCAAACCTTCAAACCTGGTAAACCCATCCCATGAGGTGTTTGGTTATGTCTTGGGAGTATTCATAATTATGCTTCCTATGTGGTTTTATATATATATGTATATATATATATATATATGTATATATATGTGTACGTATATATGTGTATGGAGCCCTGGTGGTGCAGTGGTTAAGCACTGGCTGCTAACCAAAAGATTGGCAGTTCAAATTCACCAGCCACTCCTTGGAAACCCTATGGGGCAGTTCTACTCTGTCCTATAGGGTCACTATGAGTTGGAAATGACTCAATGGCAAAAGGTTTGGTTTTTATAGATACACACACACACACACACACACACATGAATATATATGCAGCATACCTAAACATGTATATACATATGTCTGCAGATACACCTGTGCATGTATCCTCATATGCCCACATGTGCCTTCCTATACACATATATGCTTGCATGTCTACCTGTATGACCACACACATATTTTGTTGGTTGTTATTGTCTGTTACAGTGTTTATCGAAGCTGTCCATTAATTCTTTTAATACCCAATTATTTTCTGCTTTGTTTTTTTTTTTTTTTTTTGATATTGTCTTTTCATTAATGGAAGCATACTATCATGGAGTGTGTTTAAATTTTTGGTTGGTGATATGGATTTTGAGGAATATTACCTGTTACTACATGGTTACCATAGAGCTTTTAAGGTTTGTGAACCCTGATTAGCAGGCACCCATCTGCATCTCTGGACCTTGGTTGCTGATGCTTTCCATGGTGCCTTTATTAGGTTACATGGGGATCCTCTGGTTTTCTAAATATGACACACAAAAAACAAAAAAAGACCCACCAGGACTTCCTATCACACAGGAAACCATAAATATACTTACAAGGCTTATCTAGGGGTACAAAAACCAAAAGTGGCATTTTTTTCCCCTCAATCACCCTTCCTGGTTGCACCACCTCACTTGCAAGCCTCATACCCTAGCTATTTTGCTTCAACTAATGTTTCTATCACCTTTTGCTGTTATGTGATTCCCCACTGGAGGGCAGCAAATACTTTTCAGTGGTAAAATTATACTCCCAAAGAATCTGAGAGCCAGAAAAAGTGGGTGGTATGCCATATGTATCATGGGTCGTGAAAGGGTTTAATCTTGCATACTTCTTAGTGTCTTCATTTACCTTGAAAAAGTTGTGCATACTTCACCCTTTTGGGTATTGTCTTTCCCATCACCAAAATTAACAAGTGTCTACTATCTAGAAAGTGATTCCTCTATCCTCCTCCTCCCACCCTTGGTAACCATCAAAGGACATTGCTTTCTGTGTGTATACCTATTCCTGATTTTTTATAAAAGTAGTGCCATACAATATTTGTTCTTTTCTGATTGACTTATTTCAGTCAGCATGATGTCCTCCAGATTCATCTGTGTTATAGGATTCTTTGCAGACTTCTCATTATTCTTTATAGTTGCATAGTATTCCATTATATGTATGTAACATAGTTGGTTTATCCATTTATCCTGTTGATGGGCACTTAGGTTGTTTCCATCGTTTTGCTATTGTGAATAATGCTTCAATGAACATAGGTGTGCATATGTCTATTTGTATCACTGCTCTTATTTCTCTAGAATATATACTGAGGAGTAGGATTGCTGGATCATAAGGTATTTCTATTTCTAGCTTTTTAAGGAAACACCGTATTGTTTTCCATAGTGGCTGTACCATTTCACATTCCCACCAGCAATATAAAAGAGTTCCAGTACCCCCACAACCTCGCCAGCATTTGTTGTTTTGTTTTTTTGATCATTGCCATTTTTGTAGGGGTGAGATGGTATCTCATTGTAGTTTTGAGTGGTTAGACATTCAGCTGCTAACCAAAAGTTCAGCAGTTCAAAGCTACCAGCTGCTCCTTGGAAACCCTGTGGGGCAGTTCTACTCTTTTGGAGCCCTGGTAGTGCAGTGGTTAAAAGTTTGGCTGCTAACCAAAAGGTTGGCAGTGTGAATCCACCAGACTCTCTAGGAAACCCCAAGGGGCAGTTCTACTCTGTCCTATAGAGTCTCTATGAGTCAGAATTGACTCAATGTCAACCAGTTTGGTTTTTGGTTTTTTAATGGCTAATGATTGAGAGTATTTTTTCGTGTATTTGTTGGCCACCTGAATGTCCTCTTTAGTGAATTGTCTGTTCATGTCCTTTGCCCATTTTTTCATTGGATTGTTTGTCTTTTTGTTTTTGTGTTGTTGAAATTTTCTATATATTTTAGAGATTAGACCCTTATTAGATATGTCTTTGCCAAATATTTTTTTCTCAGTTCGTAAGTTCTCTTTTTATTCCCTTGATAAAGTCTTTTGTTGACTATAGGTATTTAATTTTTAGGAGGTCCCAGTTATCTAGTTTATCTTCTGTCATTTGTGCATTTTTAGCTTTGTTTAATAGGCTATTTATGCCAAAGATTAGGCCCCCTAGTTTTGCCCCTATGTTTTCTTCCAGGAACTTTATATTTTTAACTGTTAACATTTAGGCCTTTGAGCCATTTTGAGTTAGTTTTTGTTCATGATGTGAGGTATGGATCCTGATTCATTTTTCTGTATATGGGATATCCAGTTTTGCTAGCACCATTTGTTAAAGAGACTGTTTCTTCCCCCATTGAATGGATTTTGACCCTATGTAGAAGACCAGCTGCATGTAGTTGGATAGATTCACTTCTGGATTCTTAATTCTATTCCACTGATCGATGTGTCTGTCATTGTACCAGTATCAGGCCATTTTGATTACTGTGGCTGTATAGTAAGTTTTGAGATCTGGAAGTGAGAGGCCTCCTACTTTGTTCTCCTTCTTCAATATTGCTTTAGCTATTTGAGGCCTCTTTCCTTTCCATATAAAGTTGGAGGTTACTTTGAGACTGTTGCCCTAAGACAGCCTTCTTGCTTGGAACTGAAGCCACTCTCGGAGATCACCTTTCAACCAAATAATAGACTGGCCTATAAAATAAACAATAGCACCTGTGAGGAATGTACCATCTAGAGCTATCAATTATACGAGACCAAAAGGGCAAAATTTACCTAAAAGCAAAGATAAGAAGGTAGGAAGGGGCAAGGAAACTGGAGGAATGGAAACGGGGAACCCAGGGTGGGAATGGGGAGAGTGCTGACATATTGCGGGACTGCAATATGTTATGGATTGAATTGTGTCCCAAAAATGTGTGTCAACTTGGCTAGTCCATGATTCCCAGTATTACGTGTGATTGTCCACCATTTTGTCATCTAATGTGATTTTCCTATGTGTTGTAAATCCTACCTCTTTGATGTTAATGAGGCAGGATTAGAGGCAGTTATGTTAATAAGGCAGGACTCAGTCTACAAGATTAGGTTGTGTCTTAAGTCAACCTCTTTTGAGATATAAAGAAGTGAGGAGAGAGACAGGGGGACCTCATACCACCAGGAAAGCAGCTCTGGGAGCAGAGAGTGCCCTTTGGACCCAGTGTTCCTGCTCTGAGAAGCTCCTAGAGCAGGGAAAGATTGATGACAAGGACCTTCCCCCAGAGCCAACACAGAGAGAAAGGCTTCCCCTGGAGCTGTGCCTTGGATTAGAACTTCTAGCCTCCTAGACTGTGAGAGAATAAATTTCTGTTTGTTAAAGCCATCCACTTGTGGTATTTCTGTTAGAGCAGCACTAGATAACTAAGACACAACCAATGTGATGGAACAATTTGTGTATGAATTGTTGAATGGGGAACCAATTTGCTGTGTAAACATTCACCTAAAGCACATTAAAATGTTCAAAAATAAATTTAAAAAAATCCACCCTAGCACCACTTATTCTCCTTACGCTCTGCCTTACCTTTTCCATAGCACTCTGACATATTATATATTTATTTGTTTATTTAAATTATCATCTGTTTCCCCCTACTAGGATGTACGCTCTTTAGGGGCAAGGAATTTGTCTCTTGTTCAGTGCTGTATCCCCAGCTGCTATGAATAGTGCCTAGTACAAATAGCTCAATAAATCACTGTGGAATGAAAAAAAATTGGAGATTAGTTTTTCCATTTTATTAAATAATGTTGGGATTTGGATTGGGATTGCATTTTACCTATAGATCACTTTTGGTAGTATGGAAATTTTCACAATGTTAAGTCTACCAGTCCATAAGCATGGAATGTTTTTCCATTTATGTAGATCTCTTTTAGTTCCTTCAGCAGGAGCTTTTTGAAGTTGAATTGAATTTATGATTCAAATAGAAAAAGGAATGAAATATGAGGGAGTCAAAGTTATAGGTAAAACAAGTTACAGCTAGCAAGACTTCATAGAGAGCTGCTTGATAAATGAATGAATGAGTAAAAGTGATTATGTAACTTCTTAGCATACCAAGCAGATCTGAATGTCATATGCAGTCACTGAGTCTGTGTCATTTAAATACTTTTAGTGTTTATTATTAAATAAAGGATTAGATGTAAAATATTACTACTTTAAATATAATATACTGTCTTAGTCATCTAGTGCTGCTATAACAGAAATACCACAAGCGGATGGCTTTAACAAAGAGAAATTTATTCTGTCACGGTCCAGTAGTCTACGAGTCCAAATTCAGGGTGTCAGCTCCAGGGGAAGCCTTTTTCTCTATGTTGGCTCTGGAGGAAGGTCCTTGTGGTACATCAGTCTTTCCTTGGTCTGGGAGCATCTCAGCACAGGAACCTCAGGTCCAAAGGAGGCACTCTGCTCCCGGCACTGCTTTCTTGGTGGTATGAGGTCCCCATGTCTCTGATCGCTTCTCTCTTTTATATCTCAAAAGAGATTGGCTTAAGACACTACCTAATCTTGAAGACCTCATCAATATAACTGCCACTGATCTGTCTTATTACATCATAGTGATAGCATTTACAACACACAGGGAAATCACATCAGATGATAAAATGGTAGACAATCATACAATACTGGGAATCATGAGCTAACCAAGTTGACAGGTATTTTGGGGGGACACAATTCAATCCATGACATATACCATCCATTCTAATGAAAGAAAATACAGTTTTCATTGCATTATTTTTGAAGGCTGTTTTGCTAAAAATACTTTGGGCTTGTGAAGGAGATACAAACCCATTGCCGTCAAGTTGATTTCATCTCATAGTGATCCTATAGGACAGAGTAGAACTGCCCGATAGGGTTCCCAAGGCTGTAAATCTTTATGGAAGCAGACTGCTACATCTTTTTCCTGTGCATGAAGGAAAATGTAATATAAAATCTTCCCTGTCTAACTGGAAGAGATGTAGACAATTCATTAATAATTTTGTAAAACTAATTCCTGTTTCCTTCAAGTAGTATAGTTGGTGTATATGAACTAAAAGTTCATAAAAATGAAAGCTCTTCATGTATTTATTAGAAGTGTGACTGCAAACAAGATTGTATCAGTTTCATTTGTTATTTCAGCCACATAAATATTTTTTTTTCTTCATTGATCTCAGGCATATTTTCTTTTTCGAAAGCAGATACTTGTCAACTGTTACTTAAAGATATTAATAAAGACTTCAAATGGAATTACAAAACACAGCCACCTATATCAGACCATTTGCACTTCACGAGGGCAAGTCTGTCCTTTTTGATTGATCTTTAAAGTTTTCATGCTACTATGCTAGGCTGCTCATCAAAAAAGAGAGGGTGGCAGTTGTTTAGGAACTTGTAAGACAAGTAGTACTGACAAAGGTATATAGGTGACTTAACAAATACTAAACTAAGACTTAGATTGATTTATTAGCATTATACATAAGCAATGGCTTAATGCCTATTACAGGGCTGTGAGTGAAGGGAGAGCTGTGAGAATTACATGCCACCAGAGGGAATTTTCTTCGTGCATTTCAGTTACATAGGAAAGTTTTATAGAACAGATGAGGTTTCAGTAGCTGTTTGAGTAAAAGAAGGGTGACATCTGGAAGAATTGGCACCAGAAGAAGGCGAGCTGATAAATTCCAATATGTATTTTACCATACTGGAAAAAACAAGTGAAAGACATCCACTATTTGCCTTCCTTTTATGTCAATCTTCCTTTTCTCTCCAAATATTGCATTTTTAGAGTATAAAAAATGCCTCAATGTCTTTTCATGGTAATTCATTTTAATGATAAAAATATCTAGCTTCTTTAAATGCATTTTAAGCCTTTTTGAACACAACCAGGCATCACTGTTCTTGGTAAGGGTTTATTATAGAGTTGAAAAGTATTATTAAATTATTGCTCAAAGGTTGGCAGTAGTAGAAAGATCTGGTGATCTGCTTCTGTAAAAATTACAGCCAAGAAAATCCTGTGGAGCAGTTCTACTCTGTCACACATGGGGTCACCATGGATTGGAATCGACTCAATGGCACCTAACAGCAACCAAAACCCACTGCTGTTGAGTTGATTTTGACTCATAGCAACCTTATAGGATGGAGTAGAACTGCCCCATAGGGTTTCCAAGGCTGTAAATCTTTACGGAAGCAGACTGCCACATCTTTCTCTGGCAGAGCAGCTGGTGAGTTTGAACCACCGATCATTTGGTTAGCAGCCGAGAGCTTTAACCGCTGTGCCACCAGGGAACGATAGTCACCTAACAACAACAGTCTTCTCTTATTCAGAGAGAATAATGCCCGTTTTAAAAATCATTCCTCAGTCATCCTGTTTCCCTAACCCTCATTTGCAGTGGCTATCTGCTGTTTCCTCTTCCAGTTCCCTCTATCCCCCTTGAGTTGTGGGGCCCTATCTGTACACAGTCATCTCAAAAGAGATGGACCGGTGTTGAATCGAGAAGATAGCTTGCCTGACACACCACTAAGGCAAATGTACAAACTAAAAATTTCTTAAGTGTTCTTCTAGATGGTCCATTTTAAAAGGCCAAGTTTTCAGATAAACACTTTCGCAGGCCAAATTCCTTCTCCTTTGAAGCTGCACAGAATGGCTTGTAGTTCAGGGTTGCCCAACCAGTACTGTTTGTACAGTGTGACCCTTTACTTTGATTTATTATTCTTCTCCAAACGGGTGTGAAGATTGCAATTTGTCTTTTGATGCATGTGACAGGTTTTAAAGTCTTTGGAACAGCATGTCTAGAAGTTATATTCAGCCCACTGTTGTTTGGTAGTTGGTAACCTGGAAACCTAATTGCAACAACAAGCCATCCAAACACAGTTATTCTTCTGAGTGCTCATAATGAAAGTAATACCAGGAGGGATAAGCCAGGAATTGACTAGACAGCTCTTGCAAATAAAATCAGCCTCTAGTTTGTGGTGATTGCTAATTGGGGTACTGTATTTCCGAAGCATGTTTAGTGGAATTTTTTAGTTTATTTTTAAAATAATTCCACAGTCCTTGGTAATGAGTTCAATGAATAATTTAGTTGAGAAAATAATAATGGAAGAAGCATCATTCTACTTAATATGAAGCGTAAAGTAGCTGTTTTTTTTCCCCTCCCTATTCAAGAAAGTAGTGAGAGACTTGCTTTTTTAAATAAAAATTTTTCTTTTGTTTGGTTTTCAGTGTTTCATATTTTGCAAGCACCACAATTAAATGGAAAAGAAAAACAGCATGGAAATTTGAACACAAAAAAGCTTTCTTTCCTGCTGTTTTTTCATTTATGTTTTCATTCTGGTGTTATAAAAACACATAGAATAGAAGACCATGCAGAGAAGGCTCAGTGTTTCATATGGGATTGACTTATCTTTATGGATTCCTTGTATTATTTGTGTTGAGTATAATTAAGGCACAAAGTGAACTAGGCCTCTTGTTGTAAAATGTAGGTCATGGAAACAGGCTGGTTCCAGTTTGGGAATGGTACAGGGACTCTCTTCCCAATTCCCCACTCTAAATGCTTGGAACATTAGAAGGCTAATATTAACTTGCTACCTAAGTTATCTTTTTCTACTATATCCTCAATTTCAAGCTATCACCTTTCTTCCTTTCCTTACTTTTATAATTTTGGAATTGCAGAATGAGAATGAGAAGTTGAAATAAAGCAAAAATGGCAGGGTTTTTTTTTCCCCGATTAATCTTTCAACAAATCTAAGTTGGAAAGAGATGTGACTGTTTTAAAAAAAAAAATTAATGCTTTATACTCAGGAAAAACAAACTAACAAACTTGATAAAGGCTTTCCAAGAAGCCTATCTTGTATGCAAAGGGAATGAGGATCAACACTCTCCTTCAACTGTGTTACTAATTATTATGTATATATCTCCCTATTTACCACACACATACAAACATTTGAGTAACTAAGCTTATTTAGCCTTAATTGTTTCCCCAAACCTTAATTTATACCTTTCCATCAGTAGCAAACAGCCCTGTGTTATCATTTGAAGGCTTCAGTTCAGTAGGTACCTTCATTTGTTTGTCATTGAAAGATGGCATACATAGTGGAAAGAACATGGATTTTGGAACCAAATAGGCTTGGGTTTAAATACTGGTTCTGAGAATCTAGGTACAGTTTCCTCATTGGTAAAATGGAAAAAAAATAGTGATACTTGGAGCCATAGCTATGAAGAAATATTGAGTGAATATCATGTGTCAGATGCTGAGCTGGATCATTGGGATGAAAAATAAGTAAGATGTGACCCCTGCTTTCCAGCAAGAATAAAGGATATGCATGCAAATAACAGTAGAAAATATAAGTACCTCACAGTGTTTAAGCACACTGCTGATGGGAATACCAATGGGAATGTAATTAATACTGCATGATAAGGGGATCTGGGAAAGGACACTTCAGAGAGGAGCTGGGTCTTGAAAAATCAGTTGTTCAATAGACATAATATGGTGGGGGTAAGAAGACCATGAGCAAGGACCTAGAAGTATCATATTTCATAGCTGCATTGGCTACTAGTTTGTTGAACAGACCTCTGAGGTATGATAGATTACCTGGATTTGACCCTTAAACTCTGACAGAATTGGTCTTTGACTGTAACAAGTCCCCAAAGCCTGATTCTCAACTTTCAGGACACTGTTTGAGTTCCTCTCTGCCCAAAGATACTCTGATCGAAGTTATGGTTTCAATTATTTGAATTTGTAAGCATTGCATATTCAGATGTCCAAAGGACAGCCAGTTTAAAATTCCTTGTATTGTATTTTACAGGAACCTAAACTCTGTATTACCTGGGGGTCTAATAACTGTAAAGGTAAATCTACACAGGGAAATACACTTTAAAACCCTCAGTTGTAGACAACTCAGAGCCAATAGGCAGGGGATTCAGAAGCACTCTATGACCTGGGTGGGAGAGCTTGTCAAGTTTTTGTATATATGGAGGAGATGTATATCCTTGTGGAAAGAATTCCTTTTTGGTTCTTAAACAAATAACATTTATTCGACATCTTTTCAACACACAAACTACTCTTGGTAATTGTCAGGAAATTTATAGTCCACTCAGAAAGTAGTCTCTATTTTGTTCCTCTAAAGTGGCAGAACATGAATCTAGATCCCATTTTCTTGTGCTTACTGTCTTTTGGATAGCAACAAATGTTGGGTATTAAAGTGTAAATCAAGCTAAATACAGGCTTTAAAAAAAACTTTAAGAAATATTCATTTTTATTTACTGATAACACCTCATCTCTTCATTATAAGTTAATGTCAACAGATTGAGCATGGATTGCTACAGTGAAAACTAAGTATATACAGTAAAAGCTGCAAAAGCTGAAACCTGTCAGAAAAGGAAAACTCAAATATTTTCAGATATTTTCCACTAATAGAGAGCAATAGAAAAGTGGTAAAACTGCACTCTGTTAGAGGTAGGAAACGTTTGAGACCTGAAAAAACAAGGCAGTCCATCAAGTTCTGGCTCTCACAGGTTTCACTGCATGGGAAATTCAGACACATCACGTACTGCTGATTGCTAAAGACCCTGAAGATATTATAGGAAATCAGACTCGAAGCACTTACTGATGAAAATAAAGACTACAGCCTTCAGTATGGATCACAGCTCAACATAAAGAAAACAAAAGTCCTCATAATTGGATCAATAAGTGGCATCATGATAAACGGAGAAGACTAAGGTTGTCAAGGATTTCATTTTACTTAAATCCACAATCAACACCCATGGAAGCGGCAGTCAAGAAACCAAATGATGTGTTTTATTGAGCAAATCTACTACAAAAGACTTCTTTAAAGTGGTAAAAAGCAAAGATGTCATCTTGAAGGCTAAGGTGTGTGAGACCCAAGCCATGGTGTTTTCAGTTGCCTCATATGCAGGCGAAAGCTGGACAGTGAGTAAGGAAGAACAAAGAAGGATTGATGCCTTTGAATTATGGTATTGACAAAGAATATTGAATATACCATGGATTGCCAGAAGAACGAACAAATCTGTCTTGGAAGAAGTACAGCCAGAATGCTTTTTAGAAGCGAGGATGGTGAGACTTCGTCTTATGTACTTTGGGCATGTTACCAGGAGGGACCAGTCCCTTGAGAAGGACATCATGCTTGATAAAGTAGAGAGTCAGCAAAGAAGAGGAAGATGGATTGACATAGTGGCTGCAACAATGGGCTCAAACATAGCAATAGTTGTGAGGATGAGACAACTGGAAAGTGTTTCGTTCTGTTGTACATAGGGTCATTATGAGTCAGAACTGACTCGATGGCTCCTAATGACAACAAGTTGGGTTAGCAAAGAAAGTACTGATAGTAATTAAAATATGTGAAGTAGAAAGACTCAAGATTTTATAGTCGGAAGTCCTAGGCTGGGTTGCCTCATGCTGTATTATCTCTCTGGGCCTCAAGTTTACTCAGCTGTGAATTGGTGATGACAACAATATCTGCCCTAACCTAAGTTTCCTTGTAATCATTTCAACTCAACTCATCATAGAGTCCCTTGGTGGTGCAAATGGTTAAACACTCCACTACTAGCCAAAAGGTTGGCGGTTTGCACCCACCCAGAGGCTCCTTGAAAGACCTGTCTAGTGAAATGTGATAGCCTTGAAAACCCTATAGACTGCAATTCTTCTCTGCACACATGGGGTCACAATGAGTTGGAATCATCTTGACAGAAACCAACAACAACAACTCATCAAACACACACTCCAGTTAATTACAAGTTTCTGTAGGCCAAGAACCCTGACTGACTTGTTCATGGCTCTGTGAAGGGCTCCATAGGTGAGATGATTGCTGTTGTTGCCTACAATGTGCCAGGCCTTGGGCTGCAGTGGAGGAATGAAGATATGATGAAACAGTCCCTGGGCTCAACAAATCTGAGGAGACAACAGTCAGCAAACACTGTAACTACAATACAACGTGTTATGTGTTTAATGAGAATGTAAGTGAAAGTTCTTCATTAATTCTTAGTTTTTATTGATGTGAAAGATGGTGATTTTCCCCCTGCTAAATAAACTTTAGCTTCGATTCTGTATGTATTCTCTCTGTAGCTGGGATATGTATGAGCCAGCTCTTAACAGTTTTGTGTGATCATCCATTTTGTGGATATTCTATAGCAAACTTTAAAATTTGGACTATTTTCCACTATTTTGGGAGTTAGGAGGGGATGTCGCTTTGTTGGATGGTGTGTTCTCGAAATGAAGACTCATTTTATCATCAGCGTGAGCTGAAAAAGGAGATAGTATATGTGCTGGCAAAATGTAAAGGACTGATTTAATGAATTTTAATTATAAATTATTTTTGGATTAGCTAGCACTTTGATTATCCATTTCCCTTCTCCTGTCTATCAAGTAGGCATGCTTATTAACAAAATTGCAAAATATAACTAGGTGTACATGCTTCGGAGCCCTGGTGGAATGGTGGTTAAGAGCTTGACTGCTAACCAAAATGTCGGCAGTTTGAATCCACCAGCTGCTCCTTGGAAACCCTATGGGGCAGTTCTACTCTGTCCTGTAGGGTTGCTATGAGTTGGAATTGACTCGATGGCACGAGGTTTGGTTTTTTTTATATATGCTTCAGGTATTACCTTAGTTGATCAGAGCGTAAATTTTCTTTCCTTTGTCTTCTTTTTCTTTTTTTTAAGATTTTGGAACATCACATGAAACTTGATCTACAGTTTTACTTCTGTATTCTTATATATGATGATAATAAAAGAAATTATATTAGTTTATGGCCAGGTGTTCAATTATGGGAATGGGGAAGGGAGTCCTGAAATAATAGCAGCTAAATATTATGGTAGTAGGAATAGAGAGGTTGAGAGACTGAAAAACAATTTTCAGTCTTTTTAGTTTTTTTAAAAAACAGAGATACAGTAAAATAAATGTGACTGTTTTGTCACTTAACATGTGAAACAGGCCCTGACATTGTGCTAAGGAACAAACCCTATAGACTGAAATGTGAGTGCAATGATGAAGAAGAGGGAGAGAGACAGTGAGTAAAATGTCCTAGATTTTCTCTAGTAATTTATTTTTTTTTAAATTAAAAATAATAAACAACTATTCCACTTGCCAAATATATCTTGGAATTCCAGAAAATTTTTGTGGAACGTACTTGTTAAAAAATTCTGGACTAGGACATGACACTAATGTAACTGAAATCTTTGATTCATTCTTTGCTTGGAAGGACCTTGCAGAAATGGGGTGAGATACCAGACCTGTTTTGTAATGTCCTCAGGGTTTGGTGGTCATCTAGTTTCTCAGAGTAGAGGACAAAACCCCTACTGTCTTTGTGGGGTCGGAGCCAAGATCTAAGTTATCCTTCCAAGATAGACCGTTGATTGAGGTTTCAAGTCTTTAAGAGTTCCTCCATAGGGCATAATAATCTTTATTCCATGCTGATTTTCCTATCACCAGGAGGACTTTATGATTTGATGGAAATAAACAAAACCACCCAAATGAGAACAAGCAAAGGCTGTTGATTCAGAACTTGTTACAGCAAGGGAGTCAGCCACCATCACTCGCCTTTGACAAGTCAGAGGAGTGGGAATGTATAGTGGAAAAAAGGGAAAGGCTTCACGCATGCCTTCATTGGAGGCTGTTGGCATGGGGAAGCTGGAGGTGGGCTAACTAGAAGCAGGGCATCTTATGTGATTGGTTAGGGGAGCATATTTGTCTTTCTCCAGTTTGGCCCTAAAGTGGAGGAGGGGATCACAAACATTAGGGAAGCTTTTGGTTACTGATAAAGTCTTGGCTGTTTTGGGCTGATTGCTACAGAGATTGTGGTTTGGCTGCCTCGACTGGTTGTGGGTCAGAGTTCTATTTTCATATGTGGTCTGGCCTTTGTTCAGGAGCCCTGGTGGCACAGGGGTTGAAGCAATCAACTGCAACCAAGAGATCGGTGGGTCGAACCCACCAGCAGCTCCTCAGGAGAAAGATATGGCAGTCTGCTTCGGAAAAGATTTACAGTTCTTGGAAACATTATGGGGCAGTTCTACTCTGTCCGGTAGGGTTGCTATGAGTTGGAATCAACTCCATGGCAGTGGGTTTGGTTTTCTGGTTTATGGCCGTTGTTCATTTGCATATTAAGTCTCTCAGTTTACTTAAGTATTGTAATGCAAACTATTCATGGGGTAATTAAAAATGGTGGCCTGCCAAAGAGCACCTTTATTTGAGAAGAAAAGGGGCAGAATGTGAGGAGGTGGACATCTGCTCCCTCACTACTAGATGGAAGTTGGGGTTTGGACCAGACAGGCTCCAGAGATTCTGGTTTTGGATTATTCTGAAGGTCAGGGTTCACTTCAGGGTCAACCTTCTGATCCAAGGTTTTCCCTGCGATAGACATAGATTGGGAGTAAGACGAACATGGCTTTACTTAATTGCTTTTGATGTGAAACCCTTTCTTCTGCCTCTCTTGTTGTCTTTGCTTTAAGCAAAATATTCTAGGTACCGTGCCCTTGCTCTTTAATGAACTACCCTCTGCAAAGAAATCCAGATAGAGAAGGAAGTGGAATATAAGAAAGATGGGATAATGAGGGAACAGATTTTGGTTTGCTTGCCAACAATTAGTCACAAGTGAGGCATTACAATATCATAAACCTTTGGGTTTTTTTGCAGGTCTTAATGTTTTTCCTACGATGGTTGGGCTCCCATTCATTTTGTGATCACGTAAATCCACTCCACTCGAGTAGGAAGCCTTTAAACTCTAGCCACTTAGGAGCAATCACTGTGCTGCTGATAGTTTTGAACACTTACCTTTTGTGGTTTTCTTACATTTTTAATTGAGGGGGGGGAAAAGTAGTTGAAACTTTAGCATTCTTTTTTATCTACAACTCAACATCATGTGCTTTGACCCCCTGGATGGAAGGTGAAATTCTTTTGACCTAGTTCTGCTCTTAGGGAAAGCAAATATTTTCCCAATTAAGCTAGGTTCACTGGTTAACAACAAACCATTGTTTCTTATTGTTCTGAGCTAATAAGCTTGGTATGTGAAAAAAGACTCCCCCTCCCCTGATGCATTTTAGTGACAAAACCCATGACTGATCTTCAGGAGATAACTGTGCTTTCTTCTCGGATTCCGTAGTGAAATAAATCATTAATTTAGTGTCAAATCTAGCTTGAATATTTTTCTGTTCTTTTAAACTTGCCTTTTGGCTTACAAAAGCAATAGAAGTTCAAGTTTCTTTGAAACCATAACAGAAGTGCTTAAGCTTAGTCTAGTTATGAGTGGAGACTATCGTTGGCAATCTCGGGAGGTGTATATATATATATATATATATATATATATATATATATATATAAAACATTGTGAGTGCAGAGTTATGCCTGATTATTGGAAGAAGACAGGGTGAAGGAGGGGAAGACAGGAAGAGGGAGGCCTGTAACTAAAGATATTAGCTCTTTAGTTACATTAAGGGATGATATTAAATATTTAACTTTTTATTTTGAAATAATTTTAGACTTAGAAAAAAATTCCAAAAATAGTACAGTGAATTCCTTGTATACCGTACTTCACCCAGCTTTCTCTAATGTTAACATCCCGCATTACAAGAGTGTAGTTATTTAAACCAGGGAATTAAATTTGGATCAATGAAATTTCCTAGTGTACATACTGTATTTGAATTTTGCCAGTTTTCCCACTAATGTCTTTTTTCTAGTTCAGCATCCAGTCTGGGATCCCACATTGCATTTAATTGTCATGACTTTTGAAGGTAAGTTTTTTGTAGAATGTCCCTTAATTGGGGTTTGCCTGATGTTTTCTTATGATTAGGCTGAGGCTGTTCACTTTTTGGCAAGAATACCGGGAAATCCTACTCAGTGCATCGTATCAGGGGGCACATGATGCCAATATGTCCTATTATTGGTAAGTTAACTTTGATCATTTGGTTAAGGTGGTGTCTGCCAGTTTTCTCCACCGTACCTAGTAACCAGTTGCCATCAAGTTGATTCTGACTCATGGCAACTGCATGAGTGTCAGAGTAAAACTGTGCTCCCTTGGTATTTCAATGGATGATTTTTTTCTGAAGTATATCGCCAGGCATTTTTTCTAAGGCACCTCTGGGTCGACTTGAACCTCCAACCTCTTGGTTAGCAGCTGATTGTGTTAACTGTTTGCACTACCGAAGAACTTCACCCCTGCAAAGTTACTGTTTTTTACTTTGTAATTGTAAGTACCTTGAGGGGAGATACTTTGTAAATATCCTGTTCCTCCTCATTCAGTGTTCCATCCACAAATTTTAGCATCATTGACGGTTCTAGCCTGCAACAGTTATTACTATTATGTTTGTCTAATGTGATTTTCTATTTCCATTATTCCTTCCACATTTATTAACTGAAATTCTTCTGTAATGAAGAACTGTCCTTACTCTCACATTAATTATTTATTTAAACATTTGTTTATAGCAGCATGGAGTCACAACGTATGTATTTTATTCTGTCGGTTAAAATCCAGTACTATCATTAATTATTTTGTTGCTCAAATTATCACAGCTTTGGCCGTTGGAGCTCCTTTGAAATTGCTCCTGTGTCTATTTGACATAGCCCTGCCATTTTTTGAGTACTTTCTTACTTTCTAATACCACAAGATGTTCAAGGCTTATCTTGTATTTTCTCTTTCCCAGCCCTGGAATCAAACATTTCTTCAAGGAGCCCTAGCTCCTTTTATCGGAGAATGGTATTTAGAAACCAAGATCTGGGCATTCGGGGTGCTCCTTGCTACTGTGATGTCATTGATCCTAGGGCCTCTCAGCAGACAGAGCTAGAAAATACATGTATGCTTACTACATAGCCACACATCTACATTTATTTCTAAGTCTATCCATCTCTGTGTGTGTTTGAGTGTATTTGTGTGTGTATATAAAATGTCTAAAATACTAAGCTTATACTGATGCTTCCAATTCCATCCCAGCACCACAGTGTTCATTATTGCCTCCCCCTTCCTAATGTGTAAATTCTTTCACTGACAGTGAGAAACCTTGCTCTTAATGTAACTGTGTATTTGTTCAGTTTTAACATACATATAAAATAATTTCAGTATTTGTTCAGTTTTAATGTATACATAAAATAATTTCAGAATTGCTAACCCATACTCCTATGAAAAAAATTTAATTAACTGAAGTACAGTATTTGTGTATAGTTCTTTTTGTCCTTAGCCTTCCAGTATAAAGTAAAAATACTTTTTTTCCCCAAAGTTAGTTCTTCTTCACTCCTTTCAGTGTAGTTGTTATTCGTTTGTAATACAGTTAAGTATATTTGCTACTGTTTATGTTCCATTTAAGGAGCTTTGGTGGCACAATGGTTAAGCTCTTGGCTGCTAACCAAAAGGTTGGTAGTTTGAACTCACCCAGTGGCTCCTCAGGAGAGAGACCTGGCAATCTGCTCCCATAAAGGTTACAGCCCAGAAAATCCTATGAGGGCAGTTCTACTCTGTCACATGGGGCTGCTATGAGTCGGAATAGACTTGACAGCATAAAACAACAACAACAATAACAACATATCCCATTTTGGGTCCCATTTTGTGTCCCCTGCCCCCTCAGCTGATTGATTTTAATTATTTTCCATGATTCTAAAAGTCATCAGCTGTACAAAAAGGTGTACTGAGAAGTGTTGCCTCTTTCTTCCCATCCCTACTACTCAGATCTTTCCACTTGGTTCCTAACCACTGTCTTAAGAAACTAATCTCCTTAGGTTCTGGTTTACCCTTCCTGTACTTCATCTGTATAAATAAGTGGTTTTATATATATATATATATATATATATATATATATATATATATATATATATATATACATATATATATATATTTTCAATTCTTTCCTACATGAAGCATAGCATACTATAGATATTCTTTTGCACTTTGCTATTTTTCACTTAACAATATGTCCCTGAAATCTCTTCGTATCAGTATGTTTCCAATAATTTGAAATTATAAACAATACTGTAATGAATAACCTTATGCATATGTATTTTTGTATTGCTGGATGTATATGTTCAGGGTAAATTGCTGGAAGTGGAATTGCTGGGTCAAACAGTAAGGGAATATATAGTTTTGTTAACCTTATGCCACAGAGTCAATTCCAACTCACAGTGACCCTATAGGATGGAGTAGAACTGCCCCATAGAGTTTCCTAGGTTGTAATCTTTACATAAGCAGATTGCACACATCTTTCTCCCATGGAGTGGCTGGTGGGTTCGAACCGCCGACCTTTTGCTTTGCAGCCAAACACACTTAGTCACTGTGCCACCAGGGCTCCTTATAGTTTTGTTAGATATTACCAAATTCCCCTCTGGAAGCCTTGTACCACTTTGCGTTCCCATCATCATTGTCTGAGAGTGAGTATCTCCACAGCCTCAAAACCAGAATGTATTGCCATATTTTAAAATTTTTTCTAATCTGATAGGTGAGAAATGGTATCTCAGTGTTATTTTAATTTGTATTTCTCTAATTATAAGTTTGGAGGAGCCCTTATGGTACAGTGGTTAAGCATTTGGCTGCTCTCCAAAAGGTCAGCAGTTCGAACCCACCAGCCACTCCAAGGGAGAAAGATGTGGCAGTCTGCTTCCATAAAGATCACAGACTTGGAAACCTTATGGGGCAGTCCTAGTCTGTCTGATACAGTTGCTATGAGTCTGAATCAACGGGAATGGATTTGGTTTAATTATAAGTTTAAACATTTTTCATATGTTGAAGGGCCATTTATATACACACACATAAATTTAGTGAATTGTCTGTTCATATCTTTCCTTATTTTTTCTATCAAGTTTTTGGTCCACTGACCCTCAATTTTTAAAAGGTCTTTATATACTAGGGATATAAGAGTTTTATTTGTGGAATATGTCACAACTATTTTTCCCAGTTTATCAGTTGTCTTTTTGAGTTTGCTTGTGAAGTTTTTTGCCATGAAAAAATAATTTTTAAAATTTTTATGTAGTCAAATTTATCAGTCTTTCTTTTTACTGCCTCTGTATTTGGAGTCATATTGGGCTTTCTAATCTATTCTACTTGTCTATTTATGCACAAATACCACATTGGTAAAATTAATTTTTAACATTATAGTTTAAAAATTGAAAAATATATTAGTTGAGAAAAAAAAAAAGATTATTTTTGAAAATGAAGACTGTATTACCCCTAAGTCCATCCTTCAAACAATTGGATTTCATTTTTGTACATTCTCTTCAAGTTTTTCACCATATGTATGTATGTACGTGTATGTGTGTGTGTATGATGTTTTTTGCCACGGAAAAATAATCTTTTATGTGGTCAAATTTGTGTGTGTATGTATGTACATATATGCATATATATACACATACACATATATACATACATACGTATGGAGTTGTAATCATAGAATACTTAATTTATACAAAGCTTTTTTCACTTAGATATTATTTATATTGTTTCTCTTATGTTTTTCACTTTTACATAGTCTTTGTCATCATTTTTGATGGAAATATTCATTATTTAATGAACTGATGCCATAACTTACTTAACACAATTATACTTAGATAATTTCTAATGTTTTTGCTACACAATATTCCAGTCAACATCTTTAGATACATAAGAATAAGTAAGACATTGAGTAATTCAGTGTCAAAAGACATAAGTGAATTTTGTGGCTCTGGATACATAATTCTCCAGAGTTTTGAAAAGCTATTATATTAATTTAAAATGTTATCAGCAATGTAGGTTTGCCCCCAAGTCTCTGACATTGGAAGAGTAGCTTTTTAATACTCTCAAGAATATGTAGCACTTTAGACTTCCTTAAAGCACTGTGAATTTGGCAATATTTTGGCATGTGTTTCTCTTTACAAAAAAAGTAACAAGAATTTTGGCACTGGAGGCTGGTAGCTAGGAAAGGGAGAAAAGGGTCTCAGGAGAGAGAAAGTCCTAAATGACAGTGAGTGTTAAGTCACAGTGGATCATAAGTAGACATTCCTCTTCACAGGGAATGGCCAATAAACTTTTAGCATATGTTGTCTTACATTCAATTTTAAGTTGTTGCCTTTCAGTACAAGATTTCCCCACACTCAGCTTTGTGTTACAGGGACTTTGGGATATTGAAGAATTAGAGGTGAAGTCTATGGGGTGGGGATGGGTAGAGGGATGCGGAAAAGTTATAACAGTCACAGAAGCCAAAATGTAGAGCAGAAGGTGAAAACTCAGAAGAAGAAATTGGATCAAAAATGCCTGGGAGAATATTGGTGGGGTCACTGAATTTCCCACTGTACGTGGGATGAGGCTTAGAGGACTCTACATTCAAATCTAAGATTATACCAAAAAAGCACATAAATGCAGCGCATTTATGTGTGTTGTTTGGTTTAGCAAGGTCCTTATTTTTATTAGAATTGTTCAGTTACACTAGATCCAACATGGCATCTTGTAGTCATGTACAGTTTGGATTGATGATGATTGTATTAGTTTTTCTATGGCTGCTATAACAAATTACCACAACTGTAGTGGCTTAAATGATACAAATTTAGTATTTTACAGTTCTGGAGGTCAGAGGTCTGAAATAGGTCTCATGTGGCTAAAAGCAGGATGTTGGCAGAACTGCATTCCTTTCTGAAGACTATAGTATACAATCCACTTTCTTGCGTTTTCTAGTTTCTAGAAGCTGCCCATATTCCTTGGCTCTACATGGACGACACCTCTACTTGATTGTCTCATAGGCATCTCAGAGATCTGTTGTTGTTAGGTGCCATAGAGTAGGTTCCGACTCATAGTGATCCTATGTACAACAGAAGGAAACACTGCCCAGTCCTGCACCATCCTCACAATCGTTGCTATGTTTGAGCCCATTTGTCATAGATTGAATTGTGTCCCCTAAAAATATCTATCGACTTGGCTAGGTCATGATTCCCAGTATTGTGTGATTGTCCACCAGTTTGTCATCTGATGTGATTTTCCTATGCATGGTAAATCCTATCTCTGTGATGCTGATGAAAAATGAATTAGCGGCAGTAACATTGATGAGATCTACAAGATTAGATTGTATCTTAAGCTAATTTCTTTTGAAACTGGGGTCCCTGCGCTGAGAAGTTCCTCAACCGGGGAAGACTGATGACAAGGACTTTCTCCCAGAGCCGACAGAAAGAGAAAGCCTTCTGTTGGAGCTGGCACCTTGAATTTGGACTTCTAGACTCCTAGACTGTGAGAGAATAAATTTCTCTTTGTTAAAGCCATCCATTTGTGATATTTCTGTTATAGTAGCACTGGATAACTAAGACACCATTGTTGCATCCACTGTGTCAGTCCATCTAGTTGAGGGTCTTCCTCTTTTTCAAGGACCCTCTACTTTACGAGGTGTGATGTCCTTTTCCAGGGACTTGTCTTCCCTGATAATATGTCCAAAGTATGTAAGACCAAATCTCACCAACTTCTCTTCTAAGGAGCATTCTGGCTGTACTTCTTCCACAACAGATTTGTTCATTCTTCTGGCAGTCCATGGTATATTCACTATTCTTTGCCAACACCATAATTCAAAGGCATCAATTCTTCTTTTGTCTTCTTATTCATTGTCCAGCTTTCACATGCCTATGAGGCAATTAAAAATACCATGCCTTGGGTCAGGCACACCTTAGTCCTCAAAGTGACATCTGTGCTTTTGAACACTTTAAAGCGGTCTTTTGCAGCAGATTTGCCCAATTCAGTATGTCGTTAGATTTCTTAACTGCTGTTTCTATGGGCATTGATTGTGGATCCAAGTAAAATGAACTCTTTGACAACTTTAATATTTTCTGTGTTTATCATGGTATTGTTTACTGGTCCAGTTGTGAGGATTTTTGTTTTCTTTATGTTGAGGTGTGATCCATACTGAAGACTGTAGTCTTTGATCTTCATCAGTAAATGCTTCACTTTCAGCAAGCAAGGTTGTGTCATCTGCATAACGCAGGTTGTTAACGAGTCTTCCTCCAATCCTGATGCCACATTCTTCTTCATATAGTCCAGCATCTTGGATTATTTGCTCAGCATACAGATTGAATAAGTATGGTGAAAGGATACAACCTTGACCCACATCTTTCCTGATTTTAAACCACTCAGTATCCCCTTGTTCTTTTTGAATGACTGCCTCTTGGTCTATGTACAGGTTCCTCATGAGCACAATTAAGTGTTCTGGAATTCCCATTTTTCACAATGTTATCTGTAATTTGTTATGATCCACACAGTCTAATGCCTGTGCATTGGCAATAAAACACAGGTAAACATCCTTCTGTTATTCTCCGCTTTCATCCAGGATCCATCTGACATAGACAATAATATCCTTTCCACCTCCTCTTCTGAATCCAGCTTGAATTTCTGGCAGTTCCCTGTTGATGTACTATTGCAACCGCTTTTGAATGATCTTCAGCAAAATTTTACTTGTGTGTAATATAAATGATATTTTTTGATAATTTCCACATTCTATTGGATCACGTTTCTTTGGGATGGGTACAAATACAGATATCTTCCTGTTGGTTGGCCAGGTAGCTGTCTTCCAAATTTCTTGGCATAGAAAAGTGAGCCCCTCCAGCACTGCATCTGTTTGTTGAAACATCTCAATTGGTATTTCATCAATTCCTGGAGCCCTGTTTTTTGCCAATGCCTTCAGTGCAGCTTGGACTTCTTCCTTCAGTACCATAAGTTCTTAATCATATTCTATCTACTGAAATGGTTGAATGTTGACCAATTCTTTTTGGTACAATGACTATGTATTCCTTCCATCTTGTTTTAATGCTTCCTGTGTCATTCAATATTTTGCCCATAGAATCCTTCAGTATTGTAACTTGAGGCTTGAATTTTTTCTTCAGTTCTTTCAGCTTGAGAAATACCAAGCATGTTCTTCCTTTTGGTTTTCTAACTCTAGGTCTGTGCATATTTCATTAAAATAGTTTGTCTTCACCCTTTGAAATCGTCTGTTCAGCTCTTTTACTTCACCATTTCTTTCATTCACTTTAGCACTCAGTGTTCAAGAGCAAGTTTCAGAGTCTCTTCTGACATCCATTTTGGTCTTTTCTTTCTTTCCTTTTTTTTTTTTCAGTATGAAGGAATTTTATTTTTCAGATGATACCACTAATGACAGCATCATATTTGCATTCACAGGCTGTAATAGATTCCAAAATTTTGCATTTGTTCCCTTGAGTCTTTATGTTTACAAAATGCAATCCAAACATTTCCACTTCATTCGTGCTCTACTTTTCCCAGGATTATCTCATGTAGTTATCTAGAGATGCCAGGGGTAGCCTTACACACTGACATCGTGAACTTGCAGTCCTTCCTGTCAGGTAGGTAAGAGGAACCTTTTCAGGATTGTGAACTCTAAATACTACCACCAAATACTGCACATTCCACAAAAGTGATTTCCCTTCTCCTTCAGCAGACAGAGCAGTCACAATATTAGGGTTAACAGTGATGCTGATTGGCATAAGTATATATATTGTGTTTTAGGTGAAAGTTTAAAACTCAAGTCAATCTCATACAAAAATTTATACACACATTGTAATGTGACATTAGTTGCAATCCCTGCAATGTGACAGCACACTCCCCCTTTCCACCCTGTGTTTCTGGTGTCCATTCAACCAGTTCCTGTCCCTTCCTGCCTTCTCATCCTGCCTCCAGTCAGGAGCTGCCCATTTGGTCTTGTGTATCTGATTGAACTAAGAAGTGCACTCCTCACGAGTATTATTTTTTGTTTTCTAGTCCAGTCTAATCTTTATCTGAAGAGTAGACTTCAGGAACGGTTTTAGTTCTGGGTTAACAGAGCATCTGGAGGCCATGGTTTTGGGGTTCCTCCAGTCTCTCTGAGACCATTAAGTCTGGTCTTTTTACCTGAATTTGAGTTCTGCTCTGCACGTTTCTCCCACTCTGTCTGCGACTCTCTGTTGTGTTCCCTGTCAGGGTGGTTATTGGTTGTAGCCGGGCACCATCTAGTTCTTCTGGTCTCAGTCTGATAGAGTCTTTGGTTTGTGTGGACCTTTTGTCTCTTGAACTAATATTTTCCTTGTGACTTTGGTGTTCTTCATTCTCCTTTGTTCCAAGTGGGTTGGGACCAATTGATGCATCTTAGATAGCCACTCGCAAGCGTTTAAGATCCCCAGATGCCACACACCAAAGTGGGATGCAGAACATTTTCTTAATAAACTTTGTTATGCCAATTGACCTAGATGTCCCCCAAAACTATGGTCTCCAGGCCCCAGCTCCAGCTACTCTGTCCCTCAGAGTGTTTGGTTGTGTTCAGGGAACTTCTTAGCTTTTGCTTTGGTCCAGTTGTGCTGACCTCCCCTGTATTGTGTGTTGTCCTTCCCTTCACCTACAATGATTCTTATCTACTAGTTAGTGAATTCCCCTCCCACACCGTCCCCACCCTTGTAACCATCAAAGAGTGCTTTCTTCTGTGTTTAAACCTTTTCTTGAGTTCTTATACCAGTAGTTTTATACAATATTTGTCCTTTTGTGACTGACTAATTTCACTCAGCATAATGTCTTCCAGATTCATCCATGTTGTGAGATGTTTCTCAGATTCATCATTGTTCTTTATTGTTGCATAGTATTCCATTATGTGTATGTACCATAATTCGTTTATCCATTCATCTGTTAATGGACACCTAGGTTGTTTGCATCTCTTTGCTATTGTAAACGTGCTGCAATGAACATGGGTGTACATATATCTATTCATGTGATGGCTCTTATTTCTCTAGGATATATTCCAAGGAGTGGGATCTTTCCTATCTGTTTAATGGCCCATTGTGTTCTTCATGTATGATGTCCTTGATGTCATTCCACAACTCATCTGGTCTGTGATCATTAGTGTTCAATGCATTAAATCTATTTTTGAGATGGTCTCTAAATTCAGGTGAGATATACTCAAGGTTGTACTTTAGCTTTTGTAGATTTGTTTTAATTTTCTTCAACTTTATCTTGAACTTGCGTGGGAGCAACTGATGGTCTGTTCTGTAGTTGGCCCCTGGCCTTGTTCTGACTGATTATATTGAGCTTCTCCATTGTCTCTTTCCACAGATGTAGTCGATTTGATCCTTGTGTATTCTGTTTGATGAGGTCTACGTGTAAAGTTGCCATTTATGTTGTTGAAAAATGGTATTTTTGATGAATATGTTGTTGGTCTTGCAAAATTCTATCGTGTGATCTCTGGTGTCATTTCTGTCACAAAGGCCATATTTTCCAACTACTTATCCTTCTTCTTTGTTTCCAACTTTCACATTCCAATCACCAGTAATTATCAATGCATCTTGATTGCATGTTTGATCAATTTCAGACTGCAGATGTTGGTAAAAATCTTCAATTTCTTCATTTTTTGCCTTAGTGGTTGGTGTGTAAATTTAAATAATCGTCATGTTACCTGGTCTTCCTTGTAGGCGCATGGATATTATCCTATCACTAATAGCATACTTGTGGATAGAGCTTAAAATATTCTTTTTGGCAATGAATGCTGTGCCATTCCTCTTTTAATTTGCCGTTCCTGGCATAGTAGACCATATGATTGTCCCGTTCAAAATGGCCAGTACCAGTCCATTTTAGCTCACTGTAATGCCTAGGATATCAGTCTTTAAGTGTTCCATTTCGCTTTTGACATCTTCCAGTTTTCCTAGATTCATACTTCGTACATTCCATGTTATCATTACTAATGAATGTTTCCAGCTGTTGCTTCTCATTTTGAGTTGTGTCGCATCAGTAAATGAAAGTCCTGAAAGCTTTACCCCATCCATGCCATTAATGTCAATGCTGCTTTGAGGAGACAGCTCTTCCCTAGTTGTACTTTGCATGCTTTACAACCTGAGATGCTTTTCTTCTGGCACTATATCACACAATGTTCTGTTGCTATTTGTGAGATTTTCACTGGCCAATTTTTTCAGAAGTAGATCACCAGGTTCTTTTCTTAGTCTGTCTTAGTCTGGAAACTCCACTGAAACCTGTCTACCATAGGTGACCCTATTGGTATTTGAAATACCAGTGGCATAGCTTCCAGTATTCCTGCAACACTCAAGCCACTAGAGTAGGACAGACTGACAGATGAGTGGTGGATCTCAGAGGTAGTGTCCAAAATTAAACTCTTGATTCCACAGCCAGCCTAAATCTTTCTTTTCCATCTAAGTAAATAGCAGCACTATTCATCCAGCTGCTCAAGCAGTCTTTCTCTCACTACCCACATGCTTCTTCCTGCAACTTGTAATTTCTAGTTTTAATATATATCTAGAGTCTACCCTCTTTTCTCTGTCGTACATCTTGCATCTGGATGACTCAACAGTCTCTTTTTTGGTCTCCGTGCTTCCAGTCTTGCTTCTTTTCCATCTGTTTTCCATATAACATCCAGAGTGATTTTTGTAAAAATCTGCAGCAGAGTCTAGTTAGACTTAGGCTAAAATCCAGCCTTCTTTCCTTAGTTTATGGGGCCCTGCATCATCTCATGCCTGCCAGCTTGTCCTTCTCTCTTCTCACCTATTGCACTCCAGCTACTCCAGCTTCCTTTCAGTTCTTTGGACATGCCCAATTCTTTCCTTCCTTAAAGTTTTGCACATCTCTATCTTATGGATGGATCATTTTCTTGTGATGACTTTTCATAATTTGTGATTATGTATTTTTTGTTTTGATTTCTTATTTACTGCTGTCACTGATTGCTCTATTATTTTATGGGCTTCATGATGACAGGAGTATTGAGTATTATCTTCATTTGCTAGGGCTGCCAAACAAAATACCACAAAGTGGGTGGCTTTAAGGAACAGGAATTTATTGTCTCACAGCTTTGGAGGCCAGGAGTCCAAATTCAGGATATTGGCCAGGCTGTCTCTTCCTTTTCACTGTAGAGAAGGATCTTTCCTTGACTCTTCCAGTTTCTGGTACCCATCGGTGGTCCTTGGCATTCATAGGCTTGTAGAGGCATCTTCACATGACCTTCTTTCTTCTGTTTGTGTCTGTGTGTCTATTCTCCTCTTTTATAAGGAAATCACTATGATTGGATTAAACTCCACCCTACTCCAGTGTGACTTCCTATTAATTTATAACACCTTTAAAGACTCTATTTCCAAACAAGGTCACATTCACAGGTGCCAGGGGTAGGACTTCAACATACCTTTTTTGAGGGACACAATTCCATCTATACCAACTATATTATTTACCAATATACACTCAGCACTTAACTCAGTGCCTGGCACACAGTAACATAACTGATAAATATTACTGAATGAATGAACCTTCTATGCTGAAAGTAAATAAACTTTGGAATGTTTAGAGTATTTTACTGCAGCTGGCTTTGTAGTTCAGAATGTAGGGTGTCTTGTAGGAACTCTTTTCCCTTGGAAGAAGGGTAGCATCCACAGGAGATTTTTCTTTCTGGGGTGCTTCATGATGTGCTCAACCACTGCATTACAGCTGGTGGTTGGTGTGGCCAACTCTATTCCTGGGAGTTTCCCTCAGGCACAGTGCTCACTAAGGAACTGCAGAAACATACATTATCTGGCACTATTAATGGATTGGCTCTTTAAAAAAAGCTTAGATGGATACGTATCATTTTGCATCCTGATACACTAGCCTAAAAGTGAATTACTAGAAATCAAAGTGTGTTTCACTGGTATTTCTATCAGAGAAATACAATTATTTTACATAAATAGGAAAAAGAAACATGAACATTTGATGTCGAATTAATTCTTAAACTGAGCCTTTAGTGCTAGTCTAAGAAAAATATTTCTTTAGCAATGTCTCGTGCACCTAAAACTCACATCAAGTAGTTTTGCTTAAGGATGTAACATATGGAAGCTACTGTTTAGGACAGCGTGAGTCATTGGCATCATGGATGTGTTCTTGAAGACTATATATATGTCAGAGGATTTTTCTGGCCTCCTGGACTTTTTTTTTTTTTTTTTTAATGCTGCCTCTTGTTAATTCACATTTAATTACCATATACTTGCTCTGTGAAATGTATGTTTGTAAATGTGACATCTAGTAAACAATTGAAATTTATAGTTTTTTTTTTTTTAAAACTTGGTTGACCTAGTTGACGTTATGTTTCTCTAATGGTTATGAGAGGAAGTTGTGATAACTATATCAGATCCCATTTGCTGTACATAATAATGTCTACTTTTCAATCTTCGAGATCCTTGTTGCCTTAGTGTTTGACACTTGTGGTAGTAAGCTCATATTTTTAGTATTCTAATTTTTAAAACCTCTTATTTTTGTTTAAGGTAAACTGCATTTTAATAACACTTTGTTATTTTTGAAGAATGTTGGAACTTGAAGGAAATTTTAGAGATTATTGAAACGCAGTTCCTGTATCCTGTACCTGAGTAGATAAGTCCACCCAGATTGGTGAAGTGACTTGCCTCTGGTAACACAGTGAAGAGTTGAGCTTCTAGGACTCAAGCTAAGTCCAGTCCAGTGCTCCTGAATAATTCGGTGCTGCTTTATTCATTCATTCACTCTTTTACTGTCTGCCCCCCGGCCCCCCTGCCCCCTGCCATGTAAACTCAGTGAGAGTGGGGACTTCATCGTCGCTTTTCAGTGCTGAACCTCAGCACTGAGCAGCAGTTGCTGTCCTGTCAATTCTGACTCACGGCAATCCCATGTGTTACAGAGTAGAACTGTGCTCCATAGGATTTTCATGGCTGTGACCTCACTAGATCTTTCTTCCAAGGTGCCTCTGGATGTTTGAACTGCCATCCTTTGGGTTAGTAGTCAAGTGCTTAACCATTTGTACCAAACAGAGACTCTAGCACTGAGCACAGTGTCAGTTACTGTGGGTGAAAAACTAATGGTCACTTACAATGTTATCTCCCCTTCCCTTGCCATTTGTTGATGGGTTATTATCTTTCTTAGTATTTACAAAAGACTGCACATAAATCATGTACAGTTGGCACATTCTTCAGTGGGAATCCGGGACCTAAATGACTTATTTCAATGCAGGTGGAAGCTGCACTCACCCACACAGACTGCCCTCTGCATACTCAGCATTGCTAGCTTTCATCTTGCATTGTTACATACACACTTGCATCTACTCTGCATTCTTAGTGGAACTTTTACATTTCACTATTTAGATTGGTTTGGTTACCAAAATCCCATTTGGGAAAACAAAAATTGACTATAGTGAAGCAGTAAGCATGCTGTAGTAAATTAAGAAGGAATACAAAAGAAAAGAAAAACAAAACTCTCTCCTCCCTCCCTTTTTTTTTTTCCTACAGTGCTTTGTTGTGGTAGTTCCTGTAACTTCTCCAGAGAATTCTCTTGGGTTAATCAGTTATTTTTTAACTTTGTGGGGGTCATATTATTCTCTTCAGCATAGCATTAGGGAAACCCGTGCAGACTTACTTATGAATGCCTTAGCAAGTATTCAAGTCCTGTTCAGTTTTTTCTGTAAAGTGCCCACTCTAATTGTTTTTGAATGAATTTGGTAAAACTTGAAGTTTAAGGTTACATTTTCAGAATGTTTAGGATTATCTGGTCTTTTAAAATATTCCACAAAGTGCGATAAAGAGAAAATTAAACCAGGATGTCAATGGCTTAAAAAATTAGGGGAGCTGTAGGGAAATTGAGTTGATGGACCACAATTTGCTGAAAATTGATAGGCATTACTTATTTAAGACAGGAAGACTTAGCAACATGAACTTTTATTTAAATATGTGCTTACACTTACGAGTTTCCCAAGGAAGGTATTACTTATGATAATGTTTTTTCTTTTGGGTCACTTTTAAGCTGAAACGAAATCCTTTACCTTCCTATGTTTTGAGTAACCATAATCATTTGTTAATTTGTGTTGAATTGTTTTCCTGCTTCCATGAGGGAAGGCATTACTTTAGAAAACAGTTCAAAAGACAAATCTGCAAACTGATGCTATGGTATCCATTATTGGCAGAAAAATAACTGTCTGGAATAGAGATGATAATCCACACCTGACAGGTGAGCCTGTCCTCTGGGAATCGGCACCTGGACTGGAGACAACAGCATGGGGACCTGTAGAGGACCTGGGTAGAGATGAGCGGTTTCATCAGCTCATAGATACTAATTGGATCCTTCTGGGAACTTTCTAAACAGCTTGTTCATTATAATTAGAGGTACTCACTGAAGTTAGAGTGGTTGGAATTTTTTTTTTTTCTTTAACAAAGAGAAATTTATTTCTTCACAATGAGGTAGGCTGAAAGTCCAAATTCAGGACATCAGCTCCAGGGGAAGGCTTTTTCTCTCTGTCGGCCTTCTCATCAGTGTTCCCCCAGACTAGGAGCTTCTCTGCACAGGGACCCCGGTCCAAAGGACGCGCTCTGCTCCTGGCACTGCTTTCTTGATGGTATGAGGTCCCCCTGTCTCACTGCTCACTTCTTTTATATCTCAAGAGATTGCCTCAGGACACAGTCCGGTCTTGCAGATCAGGTCCTGCCCTACTAACACAACTGCCATCCATCCTCCCTCATTAACATCATAGAGGCAGATTTACAACATACAGGAAAATCACACAGTACCAGGAATCATGGTCTAGCCAAACTGATACACACATTTTTGGGGGGACATAATTCAAACCATGACATTCCACCCTTTGGCCCCCAAAAAAATCACATCCTTGCAACATGGAAAACATATTCACCCCATCATATCATAGCAGAAGTCTTAACTCCAAGTCCAGAATCCAAAAATTCCTCTTCATCTGTGAAATCTAGAATACAAGTTATCTGCTTCCAAGGGTACAATGGCAGAACAGGCATAAGCTAGACATTTCAATTACAAATGGGAGAAATTGCAGGGAAAGAAGGCATAATAGGCACCATGCAAGTTAGCAGAACACATTACATTAGCTCTTAAGGCTTTGTGAATAATCTTCTGTTCTCTGAGACAATTTACACAATAGCACTGTCCTCTAGACTCTAGGTATTGGCCACAGTCTCTGGATTCTGAGTGGAGGCCCCTCGGTCCTGGGCTTCAGCTCTGCCTTACAGGCCCCCTGGGACAGCAACTCTGCTCCCTTGGCTTTAGGCACACCATTCTCCCAGTCCATCTGAGTGCTGACTCCACCCTTAGAAGCACCAGAGGCCATTGCTCCACCCTTTGAAACCCCTGAGGTCATGGCCATACCTTTTGAGACTCAGGCAGCTGGGCTTCTTGTGTCCCTTGTCTCTTCAGCTTCTGCTTCTGCTTCATGTGGCCTCTTGGCCCTCGGGCCTCATGCCCGCATCTGCCCTGCTGGGGCAAGTGTTCCAAAGCTCTGTAGCTCCACAGGTATAAGTGCCTGGAGGCGCCCCACTCTACCAGAAAGCCTCGTGCACACAGACACTCAGCTCTCCCGCTCCGTGGGTTGGCAAGCCTAGATCCACCGATAAGTGCCCAGAGGCACCCCACTCCGCCAGGAAGCCTTCTGCCCACGCCCACAGGCACTCAGCTCTCTCGCTCCGTGGGTCTGCTCCAGCGCCGTCTTGCACTGGTCTCCTGGTTCTGCTGCTGTTGGTTCTCTGCTGCTGCCACTTCTATGCTGCTGTAGGTTCTCTGCTGCTGGTGGTTCTCTGTCACTGCCGTATGTCTATCCGTTCACAGTTTTAAAACCGCTTCCACATTTTAGGTATCTGTTAGAGCAGCACCCCACTCTCTTGGTACCAAATTCTGTCTTAGTTATCTAGTGCTGCTGTAACAGAAATACCACAAGTGGATGGCTTTAACAAAGAGAAATGTATTTCTTCACAGTAAGGTAGGCTGAAAGTCCAAATTCAGGGCGTCAGCCCCAGGGGAAGTCTTTTTCTCTCCATTGGCCTTCTCATCAGTGTTCCCCCAGACTAGGAGCTTCTCTGCACAGGGACCCGAGTCCAAAGGACGTGCTCTGTTCCTGGCACTGCTTTCTTGATGGTATGAGGTCCCCTGTGGTTGAAATTTTTAGTTTTTTTTTATATAACAGTGCTGATGAAAATAGTCTCCCCAAAGTATTTCTGTGGCTGGCCTGATTTTACCACTGTGCCTTTCTGGAATTTCTATAAGTTTTGGGGGTTAATAGATTTCAGTTTTTATTCATTTGGGGGTTTGCCTTAGTTATCTAGTGCCACTGAAATAGAAATACTGCAAGTGGATGGCTTTAACAAACAGAAATTTATTCTCTCACAGTCTAGGAGGCTAGAAGTCCAAATTCAGGGTACCAGCTCCAGGAGAAGCCTTTCTCTTTCTGTCAGCTCTAGGGGAAGGTACTTGTCATCAATCTTCCCCTGGTCTAGGAGCTTTTCAACATAGGGACCCTGGGTCCAAAGGACACGTGCTCCTGCTTCTCTTTCTTGGTGGTATGAGGTCCCTATGTCTCTCTGCTTGCTTCTCTCTTTTACATCTCAAAACAGATTGGCTCAAGACAAAATCCCATCTTGTAGATTGAGTCCTGCCTCATTAACATAACTGCCACATATCCCACCTCACTAACATCATAGAGGTAGGATTTACAACCCACAGGAAAATAATATCAGATGACAAAATGATGGACACTCACACAATACTGGGAATCATGGCCTAGCCAAACTGATACACATATTTTTGGGGGATACAATTCAGTCCATGACAGGGTTGTAAATAAGTAGCATTAATATAATCATGCAAAGAATATTTGACAGGTAGCAGCCAAGGGGAGAGAAACTTGAGTAGTCTTGAAAAGATATTGGGCCCATTGAATAAGGGTGGTCTAGATATACCACTTTACCACCTGTCTGCCAGTTTGTTATACTGTGGTGACTTGGGTGTTGTTATGATACTGGAAGCTATGTCACCAGTATTTCAAATACCATCAGAGTCACCCATGGTAGACAGGTTTCAGCAGAGCTTCCAGACTAAGACAGACTATGAAGAAAGGCCTGGCAACCTACTTCTGAAAATTAGCTAATGAAAACCTTATGGATCGCAACAGAACATTGTCCGACTTCCTTGCTTTGCACACATCACTAGGAGGGATCAATCACTGGAGGGAGACATCATGTTTAGTGAAGTAGAGGGCCAGCGAGGGCAAGGGAGACCCTCAGTGCGATGGATTGGCACAGTGGCCTCGGTAATGGATTCGAACATGCTGGCAATTGTGAGGATGATGCAGGACAGGGCAATGTTTTGTTCTGTTGTATGTAGGTTGCCATGAATCGGCGTCTACTTGATAGCAGCTATCTGTGTATCTGGATATGCCAATATATAAAAATATTTTCATATATTCAGCTACATTTAATTCAAGAAAGGTTTTATTTTAAAAGGGTACAAATGTGTGTCTTTTTTTTTTTTCTGTTAGTGGACAATTTCTTTCTTTGGAACCATTAACAGGCTGCATAGTGCAGTAGGAAATACCCTGGATTGAAAATCAGAAGAAGTGGATTCATATGATTGCTTCTTTGATACTGTGTGACTTTGTGGATGAGGAGGCTCAGCTTTTCCCTCCTATACAACTGAAACAACCAAAACCTCACAAGGTTGTTTTGAGGAACAACAGTGAATATAAATGAAAGCATTTTATAAATTCTGATGTGTTTTACATTTGTAATCTGTTATTTGAAAAGAACTATCTTATAAAGATATTGCAACAAGTCAAGCTAAGGTATGGAAAGTGTTTGATACAGTTCTGGGCATGGTATATGCTCAAAAATTGGTCCTAGAAGTTGTTTAGGAAAAGTATTTATTGAGTGAGTTCTGAACACAAACCAACATGAATGCGTCTTTGGGTTATAAGTAAGGCAGTTTACTAAATAAATAAATAAATAAGAGAGATGCAGTCCATATAACTATTGATAACATAAGGGGAATATGTTATGTCTATGAAAAATTTGTAAGAGAGAGGCAAAATAATATGGAATTTCAGAGGAGAGATAGTATATCTGAGTGAGGTTTTCATGGAGGAAGTGACCTTTGAGTTGAGTCTTGGGAAAAAACCAAAAAACCCTAAAAACTTAGGACTGGAGAAAGTGTTGTTGTTTGGTGCCGTCGAGTCGGTTCCAACTCGTAGTGACCCTGCGTACAACAGAACGGAACGCTGCCCGGTCCTGTGACATCCTATGCTATCATTGCTATGCTTGAGCCCATTATTGTAGCCACTGTGTCAGTCCATCTCATTGAAGGTCTTCCTCTTTTTTGCTGACCCACTACCTTAGCAAGAATGATGTCCTTCTCCAGGGACTGGTCCCTCCTGACAACATGTCCAAAGTACGTGAGACAAAGTCTCACCATCCTCACTTTTAAGGAGCATTCTGGATGTACTTCTTCAAAGAAAGATTTTTTTTCATTCTTTTGGCAGTCCATTGTATATTCAGTATTCTTCACGAACACCATCATTTAAAGGCATCAATTCTTCTTTAGTCTTTCTTATTCATTGTCTAGCTTTCACATGCATATGAGGTGGTTGAAAATACCATGGCTTGGGTCGGGCACACCTTATGGCTCAAAGTCACATATGAACATTACCTGAAGGCAGAGGTGGTTGCCTTTGATGGTGTTTACATAGGGGAAGTCATGTGTTGGGGGTCTATGCTTCAGGAAGGCTGAATTGAGAAGTAGGTGATGAGAAAGACTGGAGGCAGGAGTACTGTTTGGCTAGTGCTGGGTGCTGTTGTGTGAGGGATTATGAGGACCTGGACCCAGGCCACGGGGGATGTAGATGAGGGGACAGATGAAGCAATTTTGAAGAGGGAGAAGCTGTAGGACTTCATCAATGTCTTAGTGTAGAGGTAATGAAGTATCTGTGGTACCTTTTCTTGCAACTGCTTTGAAAAAAATTCTAGGTGATTTAGGCAAATTTAATAATGCGAAAAAAAAAATCACATGTGATAGTGGCTTAGCTGAATTACCGAGTATTTAGGTACAAACATATTTTACAAATATTGTCTTAGCTGTCTTTTAATAGTTGTGAAGAAATTTTGATGATGGATTAAGCTCACTACCATATTATTTTGTGTGACTGTCTCACATTTTGCACAGCTGTAACAAATGCCTTTGTTCTATCAATATTTCTGTGGGTAGCATCTCTCTAAGTAAGAAGCATTATGCAAAGAACATGTGAAAATGTACAAAATTAGGCAGAGGAGGAGAATAGTTAAAGAGATGCTATTATTATAGTAGACATGAGGAATACTTCTGGTATGAATCAAACAATGTGAGAGTCTTGTTTATGATGATGATGACTTTGTGTCTATTCTATTGCTTTAACCCTGTTTCCTCAGCCATTGAATTATTACAAAGTAAAATTGCATATCATCTGATGTATAGATATGTGTATCATATCTACATAGGTAATTTTTTGGCAGCCCTTGATATCTTGTGGTGCTTTTGCCTACATAGATTATTAAGTAGGTTACACTTAAATAATTTGTGTCAGACACATTATTTCCAGTTGTATGTTAATTACAATCCTCCCTTCTTCATCTAACATTTAATGACTATCTATTATTTGCCAGGCTTGGTGCTCAGAATTTAAAGATGGAAAGATGTGGTTATTTCCCTTAATGAGCAACCATCACCACTGTCCATTTACAAGTTTTTCCATCACCCTTAACAGAAACTCAGTGGCCCCTAAGCAATGACTCTCCCTTTCTTCCTCTCGGCTCCTGGTAACCACTAATGAACTTTGGTCGTTATGCATTTGTCTATCCCAGATACTTCATATAAATGGGACCATACAATATTTGTCTTTTGTGACTGACTTATTACACTCATCATAATGCTTTCAAGGTCATTTATGTTGTAACACGTATGAGAACTTCATTTCTGTTTATGGGTGAGTAATATTCCATTTTATGTATGTACCACATTTTGTTTACCTGTTGTTTATCTGTTGAGGGACATTTAGGTTGTTCACACCTTTTGGATATTGTGAATAGTGCTTCAGTGAACATTGTTATACATGTTTCTGTTTGTGTTCCTGCCTTCAGTTCTTTTGGGTATATACCTAGGAGTGGAATTACTAGGTCATAAGGTAATTCTATGTTTAACTTTCTGAGGAACTTTCAAACTATTTTCCGTAGTGGCTGCATCATGTTGCATTCTCACCAGCAATGGATGCAGGATCTAATTTCTCTAAATCCTCACCATCCAACACCTGTGGGGGTGGGGGTGTTGTGGTATCTCATTGTGGTTTTGATTTGCATTTCTCTGATGACCGATAACATTGAGCGTCATTTTGTGTAGTAATTGTCCATTTGTATATATTCTTTGGTGAAATACCTATTCAAATCCTTTGCCCATTTTTCAGTGTTAAGTTGTAAGTGTTCTTTACATATTCTGGATATTAAACCCTTATCCAATACATGGTTCCCCCAAATTTTCTCCAGTCTGTAGGTTGTTTCTTCACTTTGTTGATAAAGTCCTTTGATACACAGAAGTTTTTAATTTTGATGAAGTCCAATTTATCTTTTGTTGCTTGGATTTTTGTTGTTATATCTAAGAATCCATCATCAAAAACTAGATCCTGAAGAATTACCTGTATGATTTCTTCTAAGAGTTTTATGATATTAGTTCTTACATTTTTGATCCATTTAAATTAGTTTTCATATATGTTGTGAGGTATGGGTCCAACTTCATTCTTCCACATGTGGAAATCCAGTTGTCCCAGCACCATTTATTAGAGTGTTCTTTCCCATTGAATGGATTTAGCACCCTTCTTGAAAAATCAATTGACCATATACCTATGTATTTATTTCTGGACTCTCGATTCTATTCCACTGGTTTATATGTCTGTCATTATACCAATACCAGGCTGTTTCTATTACTGTATCTCCATAATATGTTTTGAAATATGTGTGAGTCCGCTTACTTTGTTCTTCTTTTCAAGATCGCTTTGGCTATTTGGGGCCCTGTGCAGTTCTATTTAAATTTGAGGATTAGCTTTTCCATTTCTGCAAAGAAGGCTATTGTAATTTTGATGGGGATTGCATTGAATCTATAGATTGCTTTGGGTAGTATTGCCATCTTAACAATATTAAGTCTTCCAATCCATGAACATGGTATGTCTTTCCATTTATTCAGGTCTTCTTTAACTTCTTTCAGTAATGTTTTGTAGATTAAAAGTGTATAAGTCTTTCACTTCCCTGGTTATTTTTATTCCTATGTAGTCTGGCAATCTACTTCCAAAAAAATCAGTCTTTGGCAACCCGATGGAGTACGGTTCTACTCTGACACATATGGGGTCACTATGAGTTGGAATCAACTCAATAGCAACTGGTAGTGGTATTTTATTCTCTTAGATGCTATTGTAAATGAAATTGTGTCCTTAATTTATTTTCCAGAATACTCATTGGTGTATAGGTATCCAACTGGTTTTTGTGTGTTGGCCTGCCACTTTGCTAAATTCTTTATTAACTCTTGTAGATCTCTTGTGGCTTCTTCGTGTTTTTCTATATATAGTATTATGCCACCCAATCTAGTAATTTTTGTGTCCCAGAAGATCTGTGTTGATCTACAGATTGGGGGTATGGTGAAATTCCTATCTATTAGGATTCAGTGTAACACCATCTTCAGAAATTGAAGGAGAGAGTGAATATAGGTTTTTGTTTTTTTTTTTTAAAGATTGGACATTGTCATCAGCTCCTTCTCACATTTCTCTTTCAGTCTGTGCATCTGGAGTATCTCCATGAAAAATTGCTTTATTCTATGAAGTTTAGGAAACTTTCCTAGCATGAAATATTCTGATAGAGGCACTTTTGATTGCCAGTTGTGATATCTATCATCAAAAATAGTACGTGGTCAGCCTGGTGGATCATACCATCACCACATGTCAGGTACCTTAGCTGATCATTCTTCCATTTTAAAAATAGTAACATTGAGGAAAAAAGCCCAGATGATTATTTTTAAAGATCTCTTTAGAACAATCTATAACTTAGATGCTTCTGGTATATTGACTCTCAGGTAAATTACTTTCTGCTCTGGCACCTTTTAAAAATTTTTGGCCTTTCTCATTTATCAAAAAATGGTGAAAGTTTATTAAATATTTTAATCCTATTTGATCTTGTGTGCTGTCTTTGCAAAGCAGTAACAAAAGTTTTCTCAAAGATTACGATTTTGATTATGCACTTTCTATTAAATCCTTGTGATAAACAGAATAGAATTGAAGCCTTTTGTGTAAGCTGGGCTTTATTTTGCAAATAAATAACTAAAGAACATTTTTCCCCCTAAGTGCTTAAGTGGACAGTCACAAAAACCTGCTATCTTTTGTTAAAAAAAAAGATTTAAAATTGAGCTTTTAAATTATATAATCAGTTTTTAAAAAATATTTTATTGAGTTTTTGGTGAAAGTTCACACAGAAAATTAGATTCTCATTTAACAATTTCCACACATATTGTTCAGTGACATTGGTTACATTTTCCACATTGCACCAATATTCTCATTATTTCCATTCTTGCTTCCCTGCCTACCCTCCTCCACCCCGCTCCCCTTCTCATCTTTGCTGTAGGGTAAATGTTGACTGTTTGGTCTCAAATAGATGATTAATTTTTTTTTTATTATATTAATTGAGCACAGTACTCATGGATGATATTGTTTATTTTTTTAATTGTACTTCAGGTGAAGTCTTACAGAACAAATAGTTTCTCATGAAACAGTAGTACGCATATTGTTTTATGACATTGGTTGACAACCCCACAACATGTCAACCCTTTCCCTTTTCGACCTTTTTTTTGTTGTTGTTGAAAATATACATAGCCAAAGATACACACCATTGCAAAAATTTCTACATGCACAGTTCAGTGACATCGACTACGCTCTTCCAATTGTGCTGCTATTCTCACTTTAGAGGAAGGCTTACAGAACAAAATAGTTTCTCATTTAACAATTAGTACACATGTTGCCCTATGACAATGGTTAACAACCTCACAACACATTAACACTATCCTTACTCAACCTTGGGTTCCCTATCACCAGCTTTCCTGTCCTCTTCTGCCTTCTGGCCCTTGTCCCTGGACTGCTGTGCCTCACTAGTCCCATTTGGTTTTATGGGGCTGTCCACCCCCAGGCTGAGTGGTGAACCTCAGAAATGACTTCACCACTGAGCTGAAAGGGTGTCTGGGGGCCATACTCTAGGGGTTTCTCCAGTCTCCTTTAGGCCAGTAAATCTGGTCTTTTTTTTTGTGAGTTAGAATTATGTTCTACATCCTTCTCCAGCTCTGTCCAGAACCCTCTGTTGTGATCCCAGTCAGAGCAGTCAGTGGTGGTAGCTGGGCACCATCTAGCTATACTGGACTCAGTCTGGTGGAGGCCTTAGTAGCTGTGGTCCATTAGGCCTTCGGACTAATGTTTTCCTTGTATCCTGTTCTCTTCATTCTCCCTTGCTCCCGAAGGGATGAGACCAGTGGAGATGATATTGTTTATTTTATGAACCAATCTGTTATTTAGTTGAAAGGTAACCTCTGGGATTAGTTTCAGTTCGAAGTTTAAAGGATATCTCAGGATGATAGTCTTTAGGGTTCCCCAGGTCTCTGCCAGCCCGGTAAGTCTGACCTTTTTGTAAGATTTTGAGTTTTGTTCTACAATTTTCTCCCATTCTTTCCAGGAACATCTACTGTGGCCCTGGTCAGAATGGTTGGTAGTGGTAACTGGACACCATCTAGTTCTTCTGATCTCTGGATAGGTGAGGTTGTGATTTGTATAGGCAGTTGGTCCTGTAGACTGGTTTCTCTTTTGAGTCTTTGGTTTTCTTCTTTCTCTTTTGCTCCAGGCAAGTAGAGACCAATAGTTGTAACTTAGATGGTATATAATCAGTTTTTATGAGAGGACAATAGTAATTAGGTTATTGTGATGGTATCAGTTTAACAGGATCGTTTCCTCAGGTCCTTAGACTGAGTTTGATTTTCTTGGCCCAGGATTTCAAGAGGTGGAGAGTACTGAGATTTGAGGCAGATGGATTTTCTGAAGCATGCAGCCTAACAGCCCCAGGGACCGGTATTGTCACTTTATTAATTAGTTCATGGAACATCCCTTTGGGCTAGTTTAGCAGGATTATCCTAGTTTTTACAGATCAAGAAAATGAGGTCTGAGGAATTGAATTGGTTCACATAAAAGTTTTTGCTATCAGTGCTGGAGTTCAAAATTTCAGACCTTTAGTCTGTTACTTAGTTTATAGACCTTGATCTTAATATTTCAAATATGAATTTTAAAGTAAGAATTCTAGTTTTATTGGGTTTATTTTTCTTAACACACAAATTTCTATTTTTGGGTCATGCAAATTTTAACTTGAATGTTGATCCAACTGTGACATTGTCCTACTAAGTGTCTTGAAGAATTTGTGAACTTGAGTTAAATTACTTACTTGGCTTTATTAGGTTCACATGAAACATTTTATTTTTGCATGGCCACCTGTGGCATAAGTAAAATCTAAATAAGATACAAGAGATAGCATAATATATTAGAAACAGCATATGATTTGTATCCGAAGACCCACACTAGAATCTTGGCTTACCCCATTCTAACAGGGTTACAATGGTGAACTCACTTTTGTCACCTTTGACTTTAGAAATACTTCTGAGAAAAATGCTAGCCAAATATTTAGACAGTCAGTCAGTCAGTAAGTCTGTCTTTCTATCAGTCTGTCTATCTATCTATCATCTGTCTAATCTTCACTCAGGGAGTGGAAATGAGTGTTTCCTCAGCTTCTCCAGCACGATTTCCCTTGCTGAGTCACTAGGCCAACCTATTTCTAATAATCAGATAAGTGGGTTTTCTAAAATAATGTTGAACTAGTGCAAAATCAAGGTGAGAGGTCAGTCATCAGCATGTCCTGCTTTTGCTTGGTGGTGGTTCCCTAACCAATGGACAAAGTTAACCAGGAGTATTAGCTCTACTAGGTACAAAAATGAATGTTTGAGCTTTCCATTGACACCTTTCCATTTGGTTTGGTTTCATAGTCACAGATTACAAAACTAATGCTGTTCAGCCTGCTCACCAGAGAGACCTATCCTTGGGTACACAGGGGTCCAAGTGGGAGTGTGCTCCATTCCTAGATGTCCATCCCTCCATAACTCAGTGTGTTGATATTTAACATTATTCTCATATTTGAGATATTGCTTATTTTCAAAGGGCAAGGCAGCATGTATGGGCTAAGTAGGAAATTTGTAAAATTAATATCATATTCTAATTTATTGTTATGTTACCCATTATCTAAAGCCATAATATCTCTACAACAGCATCAAGTGACCAGCACTTCATCCCTGTGAAGGACTCTGGAAAAGCTCCTTTTATAAGCAGTTGATTTGGTTTAAATAAAAATTTTAAATTAATATTTAAAATGCCAATTACAAGAATGCATTTTAGATGACAAAAATATTTTCTCCAAAAAGTACATAATTGTTTTATATAACAGTCTTACATACTTTTTAAAATTCAGATATATAACTTGGATTATTTTTTCAATTCATTTACTAGTTTTCCTGAAAACAGATTAATTTAGTTATTTTAATTGTAATAACTCAAATATATATTTATGATTCATCTTCAGTTTATCTGGTTAATCATGAATATTTGGGGAATACTTTTGCCTTGCTTGCTGAATGAGGGAAAACAACTGTCATTCAAAACAGATGGTTTGATTTAATTTAAGCAACAATTTACAGGCAGTCCCTGGGTTACGAATGTAAGACTTAAGTAGACAACTTGTCCTTACCAACAGACTGCCAGATGCCTATTATATTAAAATTTTGAGTTAAATACAATGATTCGTAATAAGGAACGCACACACTAGTTTATGACGCTCATGAAAACATTGTGTGGTTTGGAAGTATTTCTTCAATGTTTTATGTGCACAGAAAGGTAAAATATATACCATATACTAAGACAAACATTTGAGTGACACTAAATAAAACTGTATGTACCTATTCTGACTTACCTGCAAACTTAAAGACAGACTTAGGAACACATCTCGTTTGAAACTCAAGGACTGCTTGTGTATACTTAGAATAAAGTTATGTAATTATTTTAACAATCATGTGTATTAAAAAATTTCTATATATTTTGTTTATGGATATATATATTTGTCAAGCAAAATAGCATGTTAGAGACAATTCAACAAGAGAATTTGTTTATTTATGTAACTTACTCACCTTCACCTTTAATTCAACAATCCAGCAAGGTCTTAAACAATCAAGGTCAGTAGGTAAGGCATATACATTTGGAAAGATAGTAACTGTTATGAAGTACGTGCTTAGTACATTGTGAGGTAATATTGAGAATAACTAAATAACAGTCGTTATTTTTTAGAGTAACTAAAAAATAATAGTTGCTATTGTGTGCCACCGAGAGACAGGCAATTAAGAACAAAATATATAATATATCAGATGGTGATAAGTGCTATGGAAAATAAAAATAAAGCAAAGAAGGACAATAGGGAACCAGAGATGTAGATAACAGCTTTAAATAGAGTAGTCAGGGAGGCAGTATAGTTATGTTTAAGAGTGAGAGGGTATCAAAGGAAGAAAGAGTTAGCAAAGGCACAGAATAAGACAGGGCAAGGTTTGTTTGGCAAATGGTGACCTAGGCTGGGGCTAGAGCCTCTGAAGATTGTAATGGGACACGTGAGGCTATATCTTGTTTATGGAAGGTCTTGACCACTTGGCTACAAGGTTGCTGGTTTGAACCCACCCAGTGGCACCATGGAAGAGAGGCCTGGTGATCTGCTCTGTAAACATAACAGCCAAGAAAAACTTCTAAGATATAGGGTTGCCATGAATTGGAATTGATGCAGTCGTAATGAAGTTTCAAAAGTTTGAGGGGCAGAACCTAGAGTTTGAAATTTATGCACGCACTCACTCTCATGCCCAGGTCCTGTGCAAGGTGCATGGGATGGCCTTTTCTTTCCAATGAGAAAGATATTCCTTGAGAAACAAAATTGCTCACACCTTCGACTGAATGAAATTCCAGGTAGATCAAAGATTTAAACGAGAAGATTGAAGTCCTAATGCCATTAGGAAAAAATGGAAGACCAGTTTTTACAACATTATTTCTTTTATGACAGTTGGGGTTTATGTCACACATAGAAATAATTTCTTTACTCTGAAATTATAAAGCCCAACAGTCATAAAAGGAAGTATTAATCAATTTGCCTCTGTAAACAAATAATTAAAAAGCCTGTATCATAAAAAATAAATAACAAAGTCTAAAGATAGATGAAGATTGTGAAAAATGTTTTTCAGTACATATCACAGACCTGGGGTTACCTTCTTTAATATATGAAGAATTCCTTCAAATCAATGAGAAGAGATCATCAGAACAATGGAAAAATATGGCATGAAAGTTTACAGAACTGCTCATAGAAAAAATAACGTGAATGGCTCAAACATATCATATTTGTAATAAGATAATGCAAATTAAAACTACAGTGAGATATCCTTTTTCTCATATCACTTGGCAAATATCAAAAAGTAAGATAGGACCACATGAAGATTTGAGCAATTTGTCAATATCTGTCAAAATTAAAAATTGCTCTTCATATAGACAAAAGCTTATTTACAGTTAAATCCTGCTAAGCCTTAACAGTAAGCAAATATTCTAGGAAATCCCCAAAGGGATTTATAATTGTCCAGGGATATGGTAAACCACAACCCTGGCCTCAAAACTGCATTCCTCGTATGTCTAACCCAGTTTTTTATGCTGCAGGATAAGGGACTCGAAATAGATCAGGAGTAAGTTTGCAACAATTTCATTAGACGAAAAAGAATTACCTTTTATTTCAGCAAATTCCCAATTGTAATAATTTATTCTACAGATAGATATTTGCACAAATACTTGTTCACAAGGAAATCTGTTACAGCGTTATCACTTGTGTTTTTAAAATTGTATATGATATTGTAATATATTTAGGCTATGTTAATATATCAATGCATGTTAATACACATATAACTATATAATATATTAATATAATTATATGGTATATATTAATATATATTAGATTATAATATTACATGGCATATATATTATTATATGTAATATATACATTAAAGAATATGAATATATATATGTATGTATATATAGACTATCCTTGAAGGGATATTACTAACTCTGGTTGCAACTTGGAGGCTGGCTGGGGAACAGGAGTGGTAAGGAAACTTCCTTTTCACTATATTTCACTTTTTAACCACTTGAATATTGTTCCAGGTGTATGTATTACTTATCAAACATTTACATAAAGTCAGTGTCACTGTACATATTAGTTTAGGGCCAAGAGCCTTTGGGTTTAAAATGGAAAAATTTATTGATTGAAGTTTTAAGAAGTTTACTGTAAATTATATTTAATCTCTTTATTAAATTTCAATAAACACTGTGCAACTAGCAGGCACTGCTGTAGAGATTCACAGAAGAATTTGTCCTACTTTTTTCTCTCAAGTACGGCATAACTGACAGAGGGGAGCATTTCATAAATAATTTAGGGCTAATTTTAGATCTCTAAAATAACTAGCAAAGTGCATGGTGGCCAGTTGGAGGCTCACAGTTAGAGGCTTACTGATATGGGTTTGCTAACATCTCTGTCCCTTATTAAGTGTGATCTCAGGCAAACTAGTTAATTACCCAGTTTCTTCATTTGTAAAATGGGGCTATGTAGTAATAGTACTTCATGGCATTGTTTTGATGATTAAGTGATATATGATTCATGTAAATTACTGAGTACAGTGCGTGCTTGAAGTAATAGCACAATGCTATGTTTTATTATCAATTCCCTTTGCCAATAAGTTTTCCTTTCAAATCAGGAGAAACGACTGAAAACAAGAAGCTATCATTAGTGCTATAGCAGCAGTCTGAGACAGAAAGCTAAAGAAGAATGAGCAGGGAAGGATTGTTGGTACCCGAGCTGGGCCTTGGATAACAGATTGAATTTTAGCAGTTGGAGAAATGGGGAGGGCATTTTAGGCAGAGGGGACAAGATGAGCAAAGGCATGCAAATGTTTGGCAGGGTATGTTTTGGGAATGGAGGGGAGTTGTCTGATTTGACTAATGTGCACAGCTAGGAGTTTGGGTGGAAGGAGTACTGGTAAGAGATGAAGGTACCAACTCAGCAGTGGCTCGTGATGAGGGTTCTTGTAGTCCATGCTTAAAAGTAGGGCTTTATCTTTCAGTGGTGTAGGTGGAAACCAGATAGCAGAAGAGTAGCTATGGTGGGAAGAAGTAGGAATATGAATAATAGAGAGGAGAGATAGGGGAGGATAATACTTGACAGGAGTCACTGGGTGATGCAAATGGTAAACACATTTGGCTGCTAACTGACAGGTTGGCAGTTCAAGTCCACCCAGTGGTGCCTTGGAAGAAAGGCCTGGCAATCTACTTCTGAAAAATTAGCCATTGAAAACTCCATGGAGCAGTTCTACTTTGACACATATAAGGTCACCATGAGTTGGAATTGGCTCAACGGCAACTGGAAGTACTTGAGAGAGCCACAGGGTCAAGGGAGAAAAGACACTAGATGGAGGTGGAAGGTTGTGGATAATTAATGGCACAAGTAGAGGCAGCAATGGGAAAATAATGAAGATCTAGATGTGGGGTTAGCTTTGTAAAGGGATAAGGGCACTTCTTCTGAGACAGGAGGCAAAGAAGAAGAGAAGTGAAAATGTGGATGAGTTGGGTTGTGGAGGGAAGGGAGGTTGAAGGGCTTCATGGCTATTGGTTTCTATTTTCTTGAAGTTTGGAAAGAAATTATCTGTTGAGAGTGAGCACATCAGGAGTGGGATTTAGGGTTTAGGATGACAGGTAAGGATTTGGACTATCCCCTGTAGGATATGTAAACATAGTTGGCTTGGGAGGAGCAGAAGGATGGCTAACAGCACTGAAGTCCAGCTGATGCCCAAAGCCCTCTATCAGGCAAAGGCTCTCAGCCGGGCTGTGTGGTTCTTTCCAGCAGCGCCTGGGCCCTGGATGCGAAAGAAGAGGGAGATGTGATCAGACTCAGGCAGATGCAAGGGGTGCAGGGATCGAGCGTGCTGATGGACATGTGGCTGATGGATGGATAGGGGAGGAAGTGCAGCCTAGACAAAGTTCACCAGTTGGTGTGAAGAGAATAGGGTGAGGTTGAGGGCCTAGCAGGGGCAATGGAAAACAGGTGTAATGAGAGTGGGAGAGGAGGGGAACCAAACATATTATGTTGTGACTGGAGAGGGAGGGCATTTTAGGATTTGAAGTTTTATAGGATTATTTTATTTTTGTTTTACAGAAAGCATTGCTTAAAAACTGACTTAAAATTCTCATAATACCCCAGCTGTTTTCTTTGTTTGCACAAATCATGAGCAGTATGCCCAGGGCTTAAGTGAAATTTTGCTTTGCTTTTCTTCAGAGCTTTGTTAAGGGCATATAATATTGATAGAGGGTGAGCTGAGAGTGTTTTATGTAAGTGGGGGGAAAAGCAAGGTTTTTACAAAGGCACAACAGGTCTCAGCCAGTTCTCTGGAAACCTGTAGTTTTTCCTATCACAGAAAAAAAACAAGCAAAGCAAAAAACCCAAAATAAACAAATAAACAAAAACCAACAAAGAATATAAGCTCTTTCTTTTCTTTGCTTGTATAGGTAAAACCAGTAATCCACAGCAGGATCAATGTGTCAGCTCGCTTTAGAAAACCGCTCCAGGAACCCTGTACCATCTTGTAAGTTGGAGCCCTTTTGCATTTGGAGTTGAAATTGGCTTGTCGGTTTCCTTTTGGTTTGGGATTTGTATTGTCGGTTTTTGTTTTTTTTTCCCCTGAAATAACTTGTTTTATTTTTCTTTCTCTCTCTGTTTTTCATATTGTGCTTTAAGTGAAAGTTTACAGCTCAAGTTATGTTCTCATTCAAAAATTTATACACATATTGTTTTGTGACATTGGTTGCAATCCCTGCAATGTGACAGAACTCTCCCTCTTTCCAGCCTGGGTTTACTGTGCCCATTTGTCTGGTTTTCCTGTCCCTTCCTGCCTTATCGTCTTGCTTTTGGGCAGGAGTTGCCCATTTAGTCTCATATATTTGATTGAACTAAGAAGCACTTTCCCCATGTGTGTTGTTGCTTATTTTATAGGCCTGTCTAATCTTTGTAAAAGCATAATTATTTCAAATGGTTTGGCTGCTGGGCTTTGCTTTTTTTCCAGCTTGATTGCAAATGGAGACCTTATAAGCCCAGCTTCTCGCCTCCTCATCCCAAGAAAAGCTTTGAGTCAGTGGGATCATGTGCTACAAATGGTCACGGAAAAAATAACTCTGAGGAGTGGGGCCGTCCATAGGTATGTCAAAATAATCCTATAAGTGGATGGTTTTTGGAACTGTTGAAGACATTTCCAGGAAGCTCGGGAGACACTTGTTCCTAGATTTAAATCCCAGTCCACCAATTAGGCTCTGTATGCCTCAGTCTCCTTATCTATAAAATGGATTTATAGTAGTACTTACCTCCTAGGGTTGTTTTAAGGAATGAGGTAATCCATATAAAGAGCTTAAAACAGTCCTTGGTGCATAGTAGTAGTATATCAACAAATATAAACTCTTTATGCTTTTGATTTAGAGCAAAGGGACAAACATCAACATTTTTTTGGTGAGAAGGACTTTTTTTTTTGAGAGCACCAGCTTCTTGAATCATAATATCAGGAGATATTTATGATTATTTGATGGTCCAGACTATTTGCCTGGGGTAAAAAAGCCAGACATCAGGAAGTGTTAGTGGGTTAAAGGAAGATGCTGGAGAGAGAGGATATTCAGTGGGGTTGTCTAAATTTGAGTAATCAAAGGCACTTTTCTCGGGTTCTGTAATTTCAGAAAAGATTAAAATCATGGCTTTTAAATTGTGAAATCTATGGAATTATCCCTTGATGGAGGCTGACTTATTTATTTTCCTTTAGGTGAGAGGGTTACATATATACATATACACAACATATGAAGAATATATTAAAAATATACATAAAAATACTTGAAATTCACTCAAGAGTTTTTTGGTAGTTCTTGAGTCCTATCTTCACCCCAGTCTCTCCATTTTACTCAACTGGTAGAGCTCTTATGGAGTCCCCGGGTAGTGCAAACGTTTAACTTGATTGGCTGCTAACCGAAAGATAAGAGGTTCAGATCCACCCAGGGGCTCTTCGGAAGAAAGATCTATCGATCTACTTCTGAAAAATCAGCCATTGAAAACTCTACGGAGCACAGTTCTACTCTGACAAACGTGGGGTCGCTATGAGTTGGAATCGACTCAATGGCAACTGCTAATGCCTATTTTCGTGTATATACATCTCTACAGACATACAATAAAGTAAGTTCTCAAATGATTGCATATTATGTCTTTCAGTTACATGTATATGCAGATTATGTATATTCACATATACTAATATATACAATTTCATAGCCAAAGAGATATTAAATATAGTTAGGTGTTTTAATGGAAAATAATATTTGCAAGTGGTACAAAAAACTCAAATAGGATAAAAAATATAAATAAAAAGTATCTCTCCCACCCGAGACCCCAACCTCTCTCACCAGTACTTTTTTTGTATCATTCCAAAAATATTCTATGCATATGCATGCTCATATATTTTTTATTTCTTAAAAACAGAACATATATATGCACCTTGCTTTTGTCATGTAACAACAAATCTTGGAGATTAATCTTAGCACAGATAGCTCTATACCATCATTTTTAATGACTGTGTAGCATTCCATTTTATAGGTGTATCCTAGATTTATCTTCAGTCTCCTCTTGATGGAAATTTCGGACATTTCTAATCTTTTTCTATTGCATGCGCATGTTTTTGTGTATAAGTAGAGTTTTTCAGGAGACTAATGTCTAGAAGCTGAATTGCTGTGTTGAGTGGTATATGTAGCTTAAAATTTGATAAATATTTCCAGTTGTCCTCCAAAGAGCTTGTACTATTTACACTTTCACTTAAAATGTGTAAGAGAGTCTGTTATCTCATACTCTCATCTACACTTAAAAAATAACACTCATATTACATAAAAATAGTATTCATTGTTTTTTGGTTTTCACTTATTTAGTATACAGCAATAACAACATCTATCAAGCATTTCTTGTTTGCCAGGTATTATTTCAAGTGCTTTATATTTTTAACTTACGTAATCAACTCAGTAATGATACGAGGCAAGTACTGTTATTATTCTCGTTTAAGAGAAATGAAATGTGAGATGGAGAAGAGGAAAGTTACTTGCCCAAGATTATGCAGATAGTGAATAGCAGTGCAGGAATTCAAGCTTAGTAGGCAGTTTGGCTCCAGATCCTGTGCTCGTAACTATTAAGCTGCTCTCTAAATAAATTCCACATATTTATATTTCATTATATATATACTGATGCCCTGGTGGTGCAGTGGTTAAGAGCTATGGCTGCTAACCAGAAAGGTTGGCAGTTCCAATCTGCCAGCCACTCCTTGGAAACCCTATGGGGCAGTTCTACTCTGTCCGGTAGGGTCACTATGAGTCAGAATTGACTTGATGGCAAGAGGTTTTGTTTTTTTAAAAATACATGCTATCTATCATAGCCTTTGCATGTATTTCTTATTGATTTGTAGGTGCTGTTTACATATTAGGGAAGTTGATCCTTCCTTATCTGAGTTTTAAATACGTTTCCAGTTTGTATTTTTTGACAATGTTTCTGTTTCTTTTTTGCATACAGATATTTTGAATTTTGATGCAATCAAATTTATCAATTTTTCCTTATGATCATTAAGTTTTATGACTAGTTTAGGTCTTTCTCACCCCAAGATTATGAAGTATTCTCACGTGTTTTCTTCCTGTACTTTTAATTTCATTTAAACCTTTGATCCTTTTGGACTTTATTTTGGTGTCAGGCGTAAAAGAAGATCTCAATAATTATATATATAATGATAACGATATATAGTTTGGTCTTTTGACGCACACATATATGTAAATCCACCCAATAAAGAAACAGATAATATTAAGCACACAAAGATATATGCGCATAAACTCAGATATACCTATCCATACATACATTGGTATAAACAAATTTATATTTATAAATAAAAATATATACAAGTATAAATAAATGAAAATATAGTTATATGTTCCTCAAACACTTGCATACTTAGAAAAACTTAATTCTGACTCTAATGCCAGATGTGAATGAGATTTGACTGTTGTTCACTTGAGACTTGTCCACTTTCTCTTAACTGAACGTTAATGACTATCACGAATCTATGAATCAGTATATTAAAATATCAAAGGCATCCCATATAAATTGGTTTAACTCCATGTTGATGTATATTGTATTTTGTAGCAAAGGAAGAAAGCAGGTCAATGTGAATCATGTTGACCAACAAAAAAAAGGCTAAAATCATGGGTTAGAATTTATTCAATACCCTCTTTCTACCTGCAGAGGAAACCAGTTAAATCCTGACTGTTTCCAGAGTCTACGGCTATTTGGCCTTCTGATTTCTAGCTATAAAAGTTGTCTACTGATTCTGGTCTTCCTATTTTGAAGACAAGTGAAAGAAGAAGATTGTCTGGGTCTGGGTCTAGGTCAGTGGGGTCTTATCCAGGGGTGATTTTGCCCCTGGGGGACATTGGGCTTGACAGAAGTTAGGGTGCTACTGGCATCTAGTGGGTAGAGACCAGGGATACTGCTGGAACATCCTACAATGCACAGGGCAGCTTCCCTTGGTGCTTCCATAGTAGTGCCACTGTTTAGAAACCTTGGTCTAGGTCAAGGCAAGAAAAATGGAAATCCAGGTTAGGTGTTGATATTTAGACGTGTGGTATAGAAACACAGTGTTATAAAGAGAGGGACTTTAGCAACTGTATACTAAGTAACTACAAACACATTTCAGAAAATTGGGGGGCTATTCTCACTGTACTTCATCCCACCATGTGATATGGCCATAGATATATATAATCAGTAAGCAAGCCAACAGACCAATGAATTATTTTGCTTTGCAAATGTCGCTAACATTTATTATGTAATATAAGAAGTTTGAGGATTTTGTAATAATTAGCTTAAAGTCTTTCCAGTTACTCACTCTTATTTATAACCTTTAATAATATGCATTGTCTTTCTATTATAGTTTTCATAGTCTGTTTTTTCCTATTCTTTAAAAAAAAATTCTGTGAACACTTCAAATTGTGTAGTAAAGTTACCACTGTTCTTTTAATAAGTAACATATTAATTGTAATTTGGAGCAGCAGTTTTACAGTAAAGGGAGGTTCTTGTGACACCCCTTGATTCTGGGAAGATATAATGTTCACTCTCTTGCTTATGAGGGAGGGCCAAAAAAAGAAAGGAGCATGAATGCTATGCGGTTCTGCATCATTAATACTGGCAATGGCTTCTTTTCCCTCCTGCCCTCTCACCTCTTTTTTTCTGACCCGGATCTGTGTTTGTTGCCTATTCTTGCACAGAATTCAGGCAGAGGCTTTGTCAGCCTGACAAATACACAAAGAAAGTAAATTTTAGAAGTTCTCACAAAATATAAATAGTAAGAATTAATCTTTAATGGAAGCTGAGCTTTATTTAAAGCACCACAACCTGTACAAAGTCAATTTTTCCCCTCTGAGATCATAATATGGCAGTAATAGGAATCCTTCTGTTAGATTGTCAGGCTCATTGGAATGAAACACTCTACAGCCAGATGCTAACTGGATCTACATAATAACACTGGCATTTACTTGAATGTAATGACTTTGACACATTTATAGTTCAATAATTGTAACAGTGAAAAATGAACCAAATTAAGAACAGAATGTTTTTATTTACTTTGCAATTTTAAGTAACTCTTTAAATGCTTGTTAAGATTCTAATTGTTGGCATTAATATTTTGACAGACTTTATACTTTAGAAGGAAAAGTTGTCGAAAGTGGGGCAGAGTTGGAGAATGGGCAGTTTTATGTGGCTGTCGGCAGAGATAAGTTTAAGAAATTGCCTTACAGTGAATTACTTTTTGACAAGTCAACAATGAGAAGGCCTTATGGGTAAGTCTTTCTCCTTATTCACTCCTCATGTTTTAATTATCACTTGAAACAGCATTCAGTTTTGTGGTTCAGTTGAGTTTCAAACGAAGTCTTTTCTTACTAAGATTGATATCTGCAAAATAGCCTATTATAATCTAGGGATTTCATCTCTTTTTTGGTGAGAATGGCTAGTTTAAGACTTCTTGAATATAAATTCCATTATTTTACCACTTGAGAATTTATGAAAGATTGTATAGTTTGTTTTTGTTTTTTTTTTTTTACCATGAACAACATCTGTAATAAATATAAAGATTTATCTTTGTGAAGGGGATACAGGGCAGTGAGCTTCCATAGGACAAGTATTATTAGAAGCTTTAATAATGTCTTAACAGTCTAGCTAGACCAAATTATTTTTCAGTTGGTTCAGATAGAAATGTCCAAAACTATTCAACCAAACATTCTATTTTACACCTCTTTTAATAACTGTAAATTTTAAAAATCAATGTAATTCCATGTGTGCAAATAAATAGACTGGGTGTATATTTAATAATGCAGTATTTTAAATGTTACAATTTTAAGTACACACGCTAAACTGAACACTTTTTCTCTCTGAAATGTCATGTATTTAGAAAAGATGCTTTATTTCAGCCTGGTCGAGTCTAGGCTTAATGAGTGTCTCAGGATGGTAGTCTCAGGGAGTCCTCTGTTCTCTACTGTTTCAGTTTGTGTGGCTTTTTTTTTTTTTTTAAATATGAACTTGAGTTCTGCTCCGTATTTTTCGTCCATTCTATCCTGGATCAGCTATTGTGACCATGGTCAGAATAGTCAGTGATCATAGCCGGGCACCATCTAGTTCTTTTGTCTCAGGGTAGATGAGATTGTAAGCCAGTGTAGACTTGTTTCTTCTCTGCGCTTTTGGTTACTTTCTTACTGTTTTGCTCCTGATGAGTTGAGACCTGTAGTAGTGTCTTAGATGGCTGTTTGCAAGCTTTTAAGACCTCAGACGCTACTCATTTCACTAGGATGCAGATGATGATTTTTGTGGACTATGTTATGCCAGTTGACTGAGTTGTCCCGTGAGACTCTGGTTCTAAGCCTTCAAACCCAGAAAACCAGTCTTAGAAGGTGTTAGGTTATGTCTGAAGAGTATCCGTATTTGTGTTTTCAATGAATATATGTGCCTGTACCCACATATTTGTATTTACATGTACCTATAGATATTTCTGGAAATCCTGGTGGCGTAGTGGTTAAGTGCTACAGCTGCTAACCAAAAGGTCAGCAGTTCAAATCCACCAGGTGCTCCTTGGAAATTCTATGGAGCAGTTCTACTCTGTCCTGTAAGGTCGCTATGAGTTGGAGTTGACTTGATGGGAACGGTTTTTTTTTTTTAATAGATACATTTGGAAACCCTGGTGGAGTAGTGGTTAAGTGCTATGGCTGCTAACCAAAAGGTCGGCAGTTCAAATCCACCAGGTGCTACTTGGGAATCTTTTGGGGCAGTTCTACTCTGTCCTATAGGGTCATTATGAATTGGAATTGACTTGACAGCAACGGGTTTGGTTTTTTTTTGGTTTATAGATACTTCTATCTGTTCTCACCTATGTACACACCTACACCTACCCATATACCAATTTGCCTATACCCATCCATGTGTACTCAAGCACTCATCTTTACTGTGGTTGTGCTGTACTCACTACATCCACATTTGGTGCCGCTTTTCCCATGACCAAAAATAACAAGTCTCTGTGGTCTAAAGTGTACTTTCCCCTCCCCCTCTCCTCTCCCTGGTAAACAGCAATGCACACTGGTCTCTCTATATTTATCTACTCTTCTTATAAAAGAGGGATCATACAATATTTGTCCTTATATACTTGACTTATTTCACTTATCATTATGCCCTCCAGGTCCATCCATGTTATAATGTGTTTTGTGGACTCATCATTGTTCTTTATGGTTGTGTAGTATTCCATTGTATATATGTACCACCATTTGCTTCTGCATTCATCCATTGATGGGCACTTCTGTGGTGTACATTTACTTGCTATTGTGAATAAACCAGCAATGAACATAGGTGTACATATATCCATTTGTGTCATTATTTTTAGGTCCCTAGGGTATATATGGAGGCCTGGTGGTGCCGTGGTTAAGAGCTCGGCTGCTAACCAGCAAAAGGTTGGCAGTTCAAATCCACCAGCTGCTCCTTGTAAACCCATGGGGTAGTTCAACTTTGTCCTATAGGGTTGCTATAGGTCAAAATCACCTCAACACCAGTCGGTTTAGGGTATATACCTAGGAGTAGGATTGCTGGATCATAAGGTAGTTCTATTTCTAGTTTTTTCAGAAAGTGTCATATTGTTTTCCACAGTGGTTGTACCGTTTTACAGTCTTACCAGTAATGGATCCTTGCCAACATTTATTGTTATCTGTTTTTTTTAAAATCAGTTGCATTTTAGCTGGGATAATATGTAGCTCTCTAATGGCTAATGATCATGAACATCTTTTCATATGTTTGCTGGCTGCTTGGATGTCCTGGTGAAGGTTCTATTCATGTCCTTTGCCCATTTTGTGATTAGGTTGTTTGTCTTTTTGTTGTTGAGTTGTTGCAGTTTTATATAGATTTTAGAGATTAGACCCTTATTGGATAAGTCATTTCTGAAGATTTTTTCCCAGTCTGTAAGTTGTCTATTTACTCTTTTGATAAAGTCTTTGGATGAACATAAGTTTTTAATTGTTATGAGGTCTCATTTATCTATTTTGTCTTCTTTTATTCATGCATTTGTTGTAATGTTTGTTACCCTATTTTTACAAAAGACTGGGTCCCATAGTTTTCTCCCTATGTTGTATTCCAGGAATTTTATGGTTTTAGGTTTAACATTTAGGTCTTTGATCCATTTTGAGTTAGCTTTTGTGTATGGTGTGAGGTATGAGTCCTGTTTAATTATTCTGCAGGTGGATATCCAGTTTTTCCAGCACTATGTAGTAGAGAGACTGTTTCTGCACCACCCACTGAATGGACTTTGACCCCTTGTCAAAAATCAGTTGTCCATAGATGACTGTGTTTAATTCTGAGCACTCAATTCTATTCCACTGGTCTATATGTCTGTCGTTGACCCACTATCGGGCTGTTTTGATTACAGTGTCTGTATAGTATGTTTGGACATTAGGGACTGTGAGGCCTCCTGCTTTGTTCTTTTTCTTCATTATTGCTTTGGCTATTCAAGGTTTCTTTCCTTTCCATATAAAGCTGATCATTAGTTTTTCCATGTCAGTAAAAAAATGCTTTTGGGGTTTTCATCAAGATTGTATTGTATCTGTAGATCACTTTAGGTAGGATTGACATTTTCACTAATAAGTCTTTTTAATCCATGAGCAGAGGATGTCTTTCCAGTTTTTGTACATCTCTTAATCTCCTGTACTAGTGTTTTATAATTTTCATTGTGTAAATCTTTTATGTCCTAGGTGTTTTATCAATTTGGGGCTCTTGTAAATGGTATTGTTCTCTTGATTTCTTTTTTCAGAGTTGTCTTTGTTAGTGTAGAGGAACCCAGCTGATTTTTGTGTGTTGATCTTGTACCCAGCAATGTTGCTAAATCCTTCAGTTATTTCCAGAAATTTTCCTGTGGCATCTTTAGGGTCTTCTATGTGTTGGATCATGTCATCTGCAGATAGAGATAGTTTTATGTCTTCTTTTCCAGATTGGATATCTTTTATTTCTCTTTCTTGTCTTATTGCTCTGGCAGTACAATGTTGAATAAGAGTGATGATAATGGCCATCATTGTCTCATTTCCATTCTCAAATGGAAGGCTCTATGCCTTTCTCCATGGAGTATAATGTTGGCTGTTGGTTTTGCATATATGCCCTTAATTATGTTGAGAAATTTCCCTTCTATGCCTATTTTGCTGAGAGTTTTTATCAGGAAAGGTGTTGAATTTCATTGAATCCCTTTTCTGTATCAATTGACATGATTATATGGTTCTTTTATTTTGCATATTGATTTTCTAATGTTGAACAACCCTTGTAGTCCTTGTATGAATCCCACTTGATCATGGTGTATGATTTTTTGATATGTTACTGAAGTCTGTTGGCTTGAATTTTGTTGAAAATTTTTGCATCTATGTTCATAAGGGCTATTGGTCTGTAATTTTCTTTTTTTGTGATGTTTTTGCCTGGTTCGGTATCAGAGTTATGCTGGCTTCATAGAAAGAATTTGGTGGTGTTCCTTCCTCTACAATTCCTTCCTCCTATAGTTTTGAAGAGATTGAGTAGGATTGTTGTCAACTCTTCTCTGAATGTTTGGTGGTAGAATTCTGCAGTGTAACTATCTGGTCCTGGGCTTTTGTTGTTGTTGTTGGCAGTTTTTTTGAGGACATCTTCAATCTCTTCTTTTGTAATGGGTCTAGTTAAACTTTCTATCTGTTTGTGTTAGTTTGGGTAGATAATATGTTTCTAGGAATTTGTCCATTTCATCTAGGTTTTCAAATTTGTTGGAGTGCAATTTTTCATAGCAATCGGTTATGGTCTTTATCTCTGTTGGACTGGTTGTAATATTACCAGTTTCATTTCTTAATTTAGTTATTTGCCTCTTCTGGTTTTTTACTTTTGTCAATCTAGCCAGTGGTTTGTCTATTTTATTGATTCTTTCAAAGTACCAACTTCTGGTTTTATTGATTCTTTCTATTGTTTTTCTGTTTTCTATTGCATTTATTTCTGTGCTGATCTTTATTATTTCCTTTTTTCTGGTAGCTTTTGGCTTCTTTTACCTTCCTTTTCTATTTATTTAAGTTGTTGGTCTAAGTTAATGATTTGGATCTTTTTTTTAATGTAGGCATTTACTGCTATGAGTTTCCCTGTGAGTACTGCTTTTACTGTGTCCCAAAGGTTTTGATATGTGTGTTTTCATTTTTGTTTGATTCTAGGAATTTTAAATTTCAACTTTGATTTCTTCTATGACCTGATAGTTTTTGAGTAGTGTGTTATTTATTTTCTACATATTCATTCCCCTCCCCCACTTTTTTTCCTGTTGTTGATTTCTAGCCTTATACTGTTATGGTCAGAGAAGATGCTTTGTATGATTTCAGTCTTTTTAAATTTATTAAGACTTGTTTTGTGTCCTAGCATATGGTCTATTTTGGAAAAATGATCATATGTGCTAGAGAAGAATATGTATTGTTCTGATGCTGGGTGGAGTGGTCTATATATGTCCATTAGGTCCAATTGGCTTATGGTTTTATTTAATTCTCAATGTATTTAGTGATTTTCTTTTCAGATGTCCTGTCTATAATTTAAAGTGTTGTGTTGAAGTCCCCTGCTATTACTGTGGGATTGTATATTTCTCCTTTCATATCAGTCAGTATTTGTTTCATGTATTTTGGTGCATTTCTGTTAAACCAAATCCATTGCCATTGAGTTGATTCTGACTCATAGCGGCTCTACAGGACAGAGCAGAACTGCCCCATGGGGTCTCCAAGGAGGGGCTGGTCAATTCAAACTGCTGACCTTTTGGTGAGCAGCCTTAGCACTTAACCACTGTGCAATCAGGGCTCCTGTTAGGTGCAGATATACTTATAATTGTTATATCTTCTTGCTGGATTGACCCTTTTATTGTTATTTAATGCTTTTCTTTATCTCTTGTGATAGATTTTGATTTAAAGTCTATTTTATCTGATATGAGTGTGGTCACCTCTGCTATTTTTTGTTTACTGGCTGCATGGAATATTTTTCTCAATCCTTTTATTTTCAGTCTATTAGTGTCCTTATGTCTAAGGTGTGTTTCTTTTAGACAGCAAAATGATGGATCATGTTTTTTTGTTTTGTTTTTTTTTTTTTAAATTCATTCTGCCACTCTCTGTCTTTTGCTTGGGACATATAGACCATTTACATCTAAGGTTATTACTGAAAACAAAGTTTCTACCTCACTCATTTTGCTATTTGTTTTTTGAGTGTTCATATCCTTTGTTTTTTTATTCTGATTTTTCTGTTTTTATTTGGCTGCTTTTTATGATGAGCCTTTTTGCTTTATCCTTCTTTTGTTTCAAATGTTTCTTCTTGGTTACTTCTTAGTGGTTACCACATGTTACATTACACAACTTACAATTGCAACAATATTTAACATATGAATAACAGTTAACACCCAACCTTAACAACCTTAACCCAATCTTGAATTCCTCCTATGCTCTTCCCTCCCCCATTTCTGTGGGTGGATTTCCTTTGACATTAGTATACAACCTATATTTGATAAGTTTACTCTGTACTTATTTCTTAGAAACTTGATGTTGTATTGTTTACAGGATTCAATTATTGAGTTTATTCACTGAAAATATCATATACTTGGTCCTTATAATTGCCTGTGTTGTTGCATTTTTTGGAGATTTTTTTTTTTTTTGTGTATAGGTAACAAGTATTTATTTAACAGTCTTGCCTTTCCAGTTGAAGTATTCCCTTCAGTAATATTTGCCGAGCTGGTCTGGTAGTGGCAAATTCTCAGAGCTTCTGTTTGTTTGGGAATGTCTTGATTTCCCCCTCATTTTTGAATGACAACTTTGCTGGGTAAAGAATTCTTGGCTGGTGATTATTTTGGCTCAGTATTTTATATATGTCATTCCATTGTCTTCTGGCCTTTAGAGCTTCAGGGGAGAAATCCGAACTGACTCTTATGAAAGACCCTGGGTAAGTTATATTGCACTTTTCTCTTGATGCTTTCAGAATTCTGTCCTTGTCTTTGGTTTTCAAGAATTTTATTAGGATATGTCGCAGAGTTGATCTTTTTGTGTCTCTTCTGATGTGAGTTCCTGTAAGCTTCCTGTATTTGCAGGCTTGTTTCTCTGTTCAGATCTGGGAAATTCTCTCTGATTATCTCTTGGAATATTGTTTCTGTGGCTTTATTGTTGTCATGGTGCTCTGGGATTCCAATAATTTTAGTGTTAGATTTCTTAACTGAATCCCATATTTCCTTTTGGGTTTGTTTGCTTTTCTTTTTCTTTTCTCTTGTTTCTGTTGAGACTTGATAAGTTCAGTTATTTTGTCTTCTAGTTCGTTTATTCTATGTTCTGTCTGTTCAAATCTATTGTTTAGTGTTTCTCTTGTTTTTTCTAATTCAGTTGCTTTATTCTTCAGTTCCAGTAAATCTGTGGGTTTTGTTTATGTTTTCAGTTTTCTTGCTGAGTCTCTCATTTTGTTCCTCCATTTGTTTCCTAATCTCTGCTACTTTATTTTCTGTGTGATTTTTGCTTTCATTAAATATATTTAGCACCATAGGTTGAAAATTATCAATTCTTTGCATTAGTCTTGCCTCCACAGGAAAAATTTCCTCTTCTTCATGTTTTGATTTTGATTGATCCTTCTTCTCTAGTGATTCTGTGTGTCTTTTACTGTTGTTTGTTGAACTTGGAACATTTTGTTACTTTTTTTTTTACTTTAAATTTTGTATTCTGGTTTTTGTGGGAAGTTTTTATGATTGGGTTCCCTGGTGGTGCAGTGGCCAAGCACCTGGCTGCTAACTGAAAGGCTGGGGCCCACACCCACCAGCTGCTCCATGGGAGAAAGATGTGACAGCCCATTTCCTCAAATACTCAGAGCCCTGAGAACCCCCCTTGGAGCCCTGGGACAGCTCCACTCCCATCCCACAGGGTCACTATGAGTCAGAATCAACCTGCAGCACTGGGCTTGGTATCTTCTCCTGAGAACCACTAGACAGCCCTCTTGTCCTTAGGTGTTTTTCAGTGCTGATTCAGTTCTGGATGCTTGATCTCTAGAATTCAATACGCATGTGCATGAAGGAGGTGGGTTTATCTGGTCACATGCTCGGATATAAGCTGTAGAACTTGACTTTCTTGAGGCAAAGATGGAGGGATCTCTGTGTCTTTCCCTTATGGGTGTTCTTTCACAGGCTCTCGCACAGTGTTCTGCTGTGGGCAAGGAGCTAGCTGTTTCCTTCTGTGTCACTGTCTGTCTGAAGTATTCCCCTCACCCTGCTTCCCTTGCTGTTCCTCCCAGTCTTAGTGCCCATCTATCTCGGGCCTCAGCGAGATTCAACAGCACTCTCTCACAGCATCACAGTCTCCCTTTGCCTCTTCCCAGTTGTGCAGTCCATGAATTCACATGGCCAACCTGTGCTGCCTTAAAAAATCGGACTATACCATCCTCAAATTAGTTCCCCTTGTGTGTTCCCTGTTTAGGGTGTTGTCCCAACATGGCTGCAGTCAGTGAGTTCTCAACGAGTTTCTCCCACCTTCTGTGCCATCCCTGTTCCTCCTCTCCCCAGCTTCTGGACTCATCCCAACTCACCAACACCTCAGCTACCCTCCAGAGTTCTGAGATCTCAGTCTGTGCTTGTTTTCATTCAACGTTCAGTGGGTTACTTGCTGAGGGAGTAAATAGGGGCACCCACTCACTTTGCCATCTTGCTCTGCCTCCTCCCATGATCTGTGTAGTTTGATGGAGAGCCAATGAGAGAGTTTCTAAGTAAGTAATAGATAAAAATGGAATTTCAGGGGTGGTAATTTAACTATGCAAGAGCACGTGACTTTTCAGTACGTTAGACTTATTTACCAGCAGACCTATTGCTAGCCATCCTTACCATCTATGAAATCAAATCCTTTAACAATCTCTGCCAAGCAACTGTAAATCTCACAGTTACTAAAAGAGGTGGATTAACCTGCTGTGAGCTACTGTGTATAGCTCAGTTACTACAGTGATAGTAAGCAATCTGTAACTTATGTTGGCATTTCTTGTACAAATCAGTAAGATTTACCTTTATATATGTGTCCTGTTTTTGGAGAGGTTCCGTTGGATTTCAAACTGAGTCTTTTCCTAATTCATAGATATCTGTGAAATAGCTTATTCTTATAATCTCAGGAATTTATTTTTTGTTGAGAGTGGCTAGTTTAAAGACTCTCTGGATATAAATGCCAATATTTTACCATTCTACTCTTCTATCAGAGGTAGACAGAGTGGACCTTACAAAAACAATGGGAAATTAGTTTTTAAACTAAATCTGGCAAAATAATTACTCAGCCTGGGAAATGATTTATTTTGAAATGCAAGCAGAAAATTTTGGAATTTGAATAAGAGTCCTATGAAAAAATTTAAAGTGGTACTAGTTTATTTATAAGCATCAGTTAAAATAGTATATAGGAAGTCATTAAAAATCTTTTTCTAACAGAATTTGGACAATTTACGGTATTCTTTGTGAAATTGGGAAAATCTATGGTACCTTTTGTGAAACACAGATGTCAGTAAATGGTTGCCTTCTAGTTTGGGGTGACAATTGTCTTGCATTATGTATTATTTGCAAATAATGTTCAGATACCTAAATTGCAATTTGTTTTTTGCAGTCAGAAGGCCTCTTCACTACCTCCTATTGTAGGATCCAGAAAGTCTAAAGGGAGCGTAAGTATCAGATGGTTTACTCATTAATGTTCTATATTTCTGTATGATGCAGAGAGAGCTGTCCTTAGGGTTTCAATTAAATTTGAAGAAATAAAACATAGCTGCCTAGTGGTGTATAAGTAACTATGTGAAACAACAGTAGCACTTTAGTGTTACAATTAAGGTCCAAAAAAGAGAGCTAACATTTTTAAAATGTGGATTTCAACATAGATTTCTTTTTCATTGTATATAGACCTGATTTACTTTATATTATGGTTGAAAGCTAGTCTATAATACATGAAAATATAGGACATGCTATATTATTAGGTCATGTACGTGATCTGTCCATCTTATTGTATATCTGTGACAAAGTTTAAAAAAGATTTGGTAAGAAAATGATAATCCTCAGTTATATTTCTCAAAAGTTTAAGAATCATTCTAAATATTATGTTCCCCATCAGAATCTTTTCCATCCATCATTCATTTATTTATTCATTAATTCAGCAAACATTTATTAAATGACTGTTATATGGGAGAAGGCAGTGGTGGTTCAGTGCAAGGATTCTTGCCTTTCATGTGAGAGACCTAGATTTGATTCTTGGTCAGTGTGCCTCAAATGTAGCTACCACTTTTCTGTCTGTAGAAGCTTGTGTGTTGCTTTGATGCTGAGCAGATTTCAGTGGACCTTTCAGACTAAGACAGACTACGAAGAAGGGTCTGGAGATCTACTTCCAAAAATCAGCCAATGGTTTGATCTCATTGTATATGGGGTTGTCATGACATGAGTTGGGGGCTGACTTGACTGCAGCTAATAACAACAACGTTATGTGGAACCTACGACAGGCTGTTAGGTAATTTCTTAACCTATTTGTTTTTTTTTTTAAATTTTTTTTATTGTACTTTAGATGAATGTTTGCAGAACAAATAGTTTCTCATTAAACAGTACACATATTGTTTTATGACAATGGTTAACAACCCCATGACATGTCAACACTGTCCCTTCTCAAACTTCGGTTCTCTATTACCAGCTTTCCTGTTCCCTCCTGCGTTCTAGTCCTTGTCCTGGACTGTTGTGCCGCATTAGCCTCATTTTGTTTTATGAGGCTGTCTAATCTTTGGCTGGAGGGTGAACCTTGGGAGTGACTTCATTACTGAGCTAAAAGGGTATCTGGGGACCATACTCTCAGAGTTTCTCCAGTCTCTGTCAGGCTAGTAAGTCTGGGCTTTTTTTCTGAGTTAGAATTTTCTTCTACATTTTTCTCCAGCTCTGTCTGGGACCCTCTGTTATGATCCCTATCAGAGCAGTCAGTGGTGGTAGCTGGGCACCATCTAGTTGTACTGGACTCAATCTGGTGGAGATTGTGGTAGTTGTGGTCCATTAGTCCTTTGGACTAATCTTTTCCTTGTTTCTTGTTTTCTTCATTCTCCCTTGCTCCTGAAGTGGTGAGACCAGGGGAGTATTTTAGATGGCTGCTCACAGGCTTTTAAGACCCCAGACACTACTCACCAATTAACCTATTTGTAATTTAAGCCTATACCTCATCATGAAGATGAGTTTCATGTCATGCTGATGTATTGCTTTGACAGGTTTTTCTGTCCAAGATTTTCTTTCTACCCTCGGATTGAATTACCTGACTAGTCCTGATAAAACCTGACTGACATATCTGCCATCCCTGTGAATTAACTAAATCAGCATCTTACTTTGTAAAATAAATGATGATTGGGCAATAATACTGTCTCCTACTGATGCTTTAGATATCTCCTGCCCCTTTTTTGTTAGTTATATCATGTAAAATTCTTAAAACAAGAAAAATAATTTTGGATGAATAGGTAGTGCTGAACTCAGCATAGCAAACATCAGATGTTTATTACCCATTAATTTGCTGAGAGTATTGTGCTATTTATGATATATCTCTTGCCCTCAAGAAGCTTGCAATCTACTTGAGATAGAGAACAAGATTGAAAAGATAATAAGATAAAGCTAACACCAAATATGTGGTGAGATTAATAAACATGAGAAAGTGAGAGAGAGAGAAAAAGAAACAATGTGAGTTGGAAAAAGTTCAAGGAGGAAGTTGAATTTAAGCCATGCCTTAAGAATCAAGTAAAGATAGGTGAGGGGAAAGGGTTTTCCAATAGAAGGGATAGTGTGTGGAAGGCAGCAAAGATTCTCATGTGGAGAATCAATAACACTGGCTGATATTTAGTGAATACTTGAGGGCTCAAAACTATGCCACACTCTTTACAGATGTGATTTATTTAATCCTCACTCCACAGAGCAGGTACTGTTGTTACCCGCATTTTAAAAACAAGAAAATGAAGCACAAATGGTGGAAGTAACACATTCAAAGCCCCTGCATCAATCAAGTGGCTGGGGAAGGGGAAGGATCAAGCTTGGAGGGGGACAGTGAATTCCTCAGGCTGATAGAACCAAGGATCCATCCATGGTATGGTGGATGATGAGCTTGAACTGGCAGATGGTAGCCATTTGTAGATGGTCTTGAATGAGGAGTCTAGTCTTCATCCTTGAGTAAAGGGCAGCTCACAGGGTTTCTGAGAGGTGAAAATATTAATTGGAGTTGATTTCAGAAAGGTCAGATCTTTTATGTGGAGAAGGATTAAATGTGGAGAGAGGCCATTGATAAGATGTCAAGTATGAGGTGATTGCAATAGCCTGATTATGAGAGTCTAGGCTAGAGAGGTGGCAGAAGTAGCAGTAAGTGATTGTTGTTCATGAAGAAACAACAGACTTTGTTGGTGATTGGATACATAGGGTTAATGGAGAGATTTGCACCAAAGATAACTGCAGGCTTTCGAGCTTGGATGCCTGAGAAAAATGGTGGTGCTGTGGTCAAAAAGAAGGTGGTGTTGGCGTTGTTGTTTTCGCTGTCCAGTCAATTCCGACCCATGTGTACAGAGTAGAACTTTGCTCCACAGGGTTTTCAAGGCTGTGACCTTTTGGAAGCAGATCTCCAGGCCTATCTTCTGAGGTTCCTTTGCGTGGGTTCAAACCACCAACCTTTCAGCTAGTAATTGAGTGGCTAGTAGTTGAGCACTTAACCATTTATCCCATCTAGGCACTCCTAAAAAGAGGACAGTCAAAGGAAATACTGACCTGCTTAATTTTGAATGTATTGAGTTGAAAGTGTCCAACAAGTAGTTGTAAAAGGCAGAGATTGGAGCCTGAAGAGGACATGAGGGCCAGAGATTTAGACATGTGAGTTCATCCACAGAATGGTCATAGGAAGAGCAGAGATGGTGTCTAGTTCATTGTTGTATCTCTCTCAGGCTTCACCCCTACTGATTGAATGAGGTGGGTGAGCGGGAGCCCAGACAGAGAGAGAGCAGAGAGAACTACAAGGAGTAGGCTTGAGGCAGCCTAACTTCTCGGAGTATGGAGAGGAAGAGGAGTGAGAAAAGCGTTCCAGTAGCTGAAAAATATATTTAGCCATTATAAAGCTAAATAAAACCAATGAATTAAGGGTTTGGAAATTGTATTTTGTACTCTTGTTCTTCTTCAAGACTTTGTAGAGGAATCTGTTCTGTGTGCCATGCAAACATTAGCTTGTTAATTCTTACAGGGTAGCTCATGTAAGGGTAATGGTTACCCAGGGACCCCGTGTAGTTGAATAACCGATCCAAATTCACGGCAGAAGTCAATATCAGAACAGAGAGCACAACTCAACTCTTTGAATTCACAATTACTGAATGGTGGAATTATGTGTCTATAGTTGTAAAATTTGGAAAATTTAAATTTCTCATTAAAAATATGTAACATGTATCCTGCTTTAAAATGCATGTGCATGTACACACATGCAATTTTATTTCTTGCTCAATCATTTGAAAGTTTTTTTTCTTTTTAAAGAATTTGTACACTGAAGACTGGTTCATCTAATGACAAATGATTGAGTTTTCCATGTGCCTGACGTGGTACTAGGCCCCAGGGAGACAGTGATGAGCAAATAGACATGATGCTCAGTTTTATGGACCTCATGGTGCACTTGGGGAGATGGACATTAAACAAACAATTCCACAAATAAATATATAATTATAATGTGTGATAAGAATGATATAAAAGTAAAGTAATACGAGACAGTGAAAGGACAACTGATATAGATAGATGTGTCAGGAAAGGCCTCTTAGAGGAAGTAGAGTTTAAACAGAGACTTGGCATTATAAAATATATTTCCATCTCATAAAAAACAAAGACTTAAGGTTATAAAATATATTTCCATGATATGATTTATAAAAATAAAGTGATAGCAGAGTCTGTCTTTCTGCAGTGCTTCCACAGTATTCTGTTTATCCATCCATCCATCCATCCATCCATCCATCCATCCATCCATCCACCCACCCATCCACCCATCCACCCACCATCCACCCCTCCACCCACTCGCCTGCCCATCCATCCATCCATCCGTCTGTCCATCTATCCATCCATCCATCTCCCCATCCCCCATCTCCCATCCCCCATCCACCCACCCATCCACCCATCCATCCACTCACCCATCTACCCATTTATCCACTCAGTCAGTCAGCTATTCAGCACATATTTATTGAGCACTTACTAAGTGCCAGGAACTACTCTAAGCACTGGGCATATAGTAGTGAACAGACAGACAAGGTCTTGAACCTTATGGAGCTTTCACTCTAGTGTGTGTGCATTTGGGGTGGGAGACGGGTGGGGGTAGACAGATTATAAACTCATAAACAAATATATGAAAATTTTAGGTGGTGATAAGCACTATGAGGAAAACAGAATGTGGCAGACACCAATTTATATAAAATTCTCTGAAACTGAGACCTTAATGATATAAAGGATGTAGGAGTGTGGATGGGGAGAAAAGAACATCCAAGGCAGAGGAAGCAAAGTTACAAAGGCCCTTGATAGAGAGCTTGGCATGTGTGGAAGGCAGAAAGAAAGCCAGAGTGGTCTGGGATGACATTAGAGAGTCAGGCAGGGCCAGGTCATGTAGGGACTTGTAAGCCATGCAGGAAGCTTGGATTTTACTTCTTGATGGGAAGCCACTTGAGGGTTATAAGAAGGGAATGATACCATTTAACAAAAAAAAAAATTTTGTGTGTCCTCAGTGAAAGTTTACACAGCAAAATAGGTTCCCATTCAACAATTTCTACACAAATTGTTCAATGACTTACATTTTTAAAAGATCATTCTGGTTGGTGTCTACAGAGAACTGGGTCAAGGCACAAATAGAAGCAGGAGGCAGTGGGAAGGCTGGAGTCCAGGTGGGTGATGCAGGTGACTTGGACCAGCTGGCAGCAGCAGAGAATGAACATGTATTATAATTCTTCCTGGAGAACATTGTAACGTCTCCTGTCCTTGATTGATCCATTCATCCAACAGGTATTTATTGAGTGCATATCATGTCCTAGGCACTGTTCTAGTGCTTGGGGGTCCAGAGATAAGCACTTAATTTATGGAGGTTGGAGTCCCTGGGTGGTGCAAACAGTTAACATGCTCACTGCTGACTGAAAGGTTGGAGGTTCGAGTCCACCTGGAAGTGCCTCAGAAGAAAGGCATGGTAATCTACTTCTAAAAAATTACCCATTGAAAACCCTGTGGAGCATAGTTCTACTCTGACACACACAGGGTCACCATGAGTTGGCGTCAAATGGATGGCAACTGGTACTGGTTTTATGAAGCTTACATTCTAGAGGAGGTGGACAAACAAAGAATAAGTGTGATATTAATAAGGAATAAGCTTGAAGAAAAATACATCAAGTTATGGGAAGAGAAGGTGAGAGGGGGTGCTATTTTAGCTGGGGTGGTCAGGGAAGGCCCCTTTTAGGAGGTTGTGTTGGAGCAGAGGAGAATAACCCTTAGCACAGGGCCTGGCCCATAGTAGATCCTCACTGAAGCTTGTTCAGTGAATGTAGGGGTAGCTGGGAGTGAGCTGCAGGGGAGAATACCTTATGTAAATAAATCCGAAGTCACAAAGTCGATTTTTAACAGGAGGATTAATTTACTCCTTTTCCTTAATTGATTGGTTCCCTGGAGACTGTACACATTTGAGAGATCATTAACAGCTCAGTACTCAGAGGCATTGTGAGTGAAGGGGGCTGTGAGAAGGGAAGAACTAGCTTAGGAACTTTAGGAACCACTGCCAAATCAGCAGGGAAAGCAACCCTGAGCTTGTGGTATAAATCAAAGGGGACATAGAACTAGATTTTTTGAAATTCATTAGAAATCTATCTTTCCACACAGCTCTCTAGGAATTGGTTTCTTCCATAAAGAAGGGTGTGTGGGTGGGGGCCTGATAGAACTTGAGTAAAGAAAAAGAAAGTTTCCCTGGTCTATACAGGAGACCCTTGCGGTGCATAAGTGACTCAGTTAGCAGGGTCATTGTGAGACATCCTTGCGGTACAGACTGTAGGGGACAAGCAGACCCTTTCAAAACAGCCCTCAGGGAATGCTGTGGGTAAAGCAGGGTGAGGCCAGAAACCACCCTGTTTACAGACTCACAGTGCTGGGAGAGTCACAGAAATGAACAAATTGGGAATGATTTAAGTTAGTGAATTGTCTTAAGTTCTACTGAGTTTAAAAAATAAACCCATTAATGGAAGGCTGTCCTTTGTAGCTGCAAAGTGGCACCACATAGAATCAAAGCACCCTCTAGTGTAAGATGCATAAAATCAAAGAAGAATTTGACAGGTAGGCCAAAGACAGAATTGTCTTTTGTTGCTCCTATTATCATTTCCATATTTTACCATGTTATCAGTAATTTTATAGAATCTAATATTGTAATTGCTAAGGTTTGGTAAAGAACAAAATAAAACAAAAAACCCACCAGCTGCTTCCGGGGGAGAAAGATGTGGCAGTCTGCTCCCGTAAAGATTACAGCCTTGAAAACTCTGGGGCATTTCAATTTCTGTTCTGTATGGTTGCTATGAGTCAAAATCAACTCAACAGCAACTTTTTGTTTTTTAAATCCATGTATCACAAGTCACTGTGAAGCAAGTTATGAAAGTATTAAGAAAAATTCTGCATACTCTAAAAACTTCATTTGTCATGGGGGAAACCGAGGCTCCCCCTGCACCCCCCCCTCCAAAAAAAAAAACCAAACCTGTGGTTGTCAAATTGAATCTGACTCATGGTGACTCTGTGTGTTTCAAGGTAGAACTGCTCCATAGGGTTTTCTTGGCTGTAATTGCTAGGCCTTTCTTCTGTGGTGCCTCCAGGTGGATTCAAACTGCCAACCTTTAGGTTAGTAGTCAGAGCACTAACTGTTTGTGCCACCCAGAGCCCTTGAAAGGGAGGCCAGGATGGATAAAAGGGCTTCTCCCACTTTCAATCATCAGATATACAGTGAGAGAAAAGCCATCCTGAGTCAGGACCTCTCCTTGCTCACATGTAGAAACTGCTCAGTGAAGCAAACCCCTGTCAAAATTATCTCAACTTGAATAATGTAAATAGATTTATGATCTGTGTGTCTTTCACATGCTTTTATGGGTGTGGAAAATGGTTTATTGATGTAAGTAAGCTGAGTTGGTTGGATCTTGTTGAAAAGACCCTAGAGATCTGTCAGAAAATCCAAATCTCATTAGACTGAGAGGTGATTTAAGGGACTCTTGTTGCTTTGTTTGAGCCAGAGGTTTACTATTCCTATCGGATGTACTGATATGTATATAAGGCAAAAGGCAGGATAGTGGTTGAAGTATCACATGGGGTCTAGTTTTTGTGTAGGATACCCTATAAAATTATGCTGCATTCCTGATTCCTTCTACTTAGTGATAAAGTCATATAATTTGTCACTTTCGGGTTGACTGTTTCAGGGAGCCGTACTATACAATAGGTGTTTCTAGTGCCTTGGACGTTAGGAATCTTCAGGGTAGTGGCATAAACAGGCTAGAGGAACCTGGGGAAAGTGAATTTCTTTATTATAAAATAGTGACAATAATACTTATCTATAAATTTTGGTAAAAATGAGTCTTAATGTTTATTTAGCACATAAGAAATGAGCAATAATATATCCACTGGCATAGCTGCCTTATCCTGTATCATCTACCCCCTAGATAGCAATGAATATCTATATCTATAGCTAGGAGCCCTGGTGGCACAGTGATTAAGCAGTTGGCTGCTAACTGAAAAGTCAGCGGTTTGAACCTACCAGCTGCTCCACGAGAGAAAGTTGTAGCAATCTGCTTCTGCAAAGATTACAGCCTTGGAAACCGTATGGGGCAGTTCTACTCTGTCCTATAGGGTTGCCGTGAGTCGGAATCGACTCAATGGCAGTAGGTTTTTTTTTTTTTTTTTGGTTTATATCTATAGCTATGTATATATATTTATAACTATAGCTATAACTATACTTATCTATATCTATTATCCATATAATTTAATTGTATCCAAGTCACATGTGGAAGCCTCAAAAAAGATTCCTTCCTCATCTATCTTTCTATCATCTATCTGTCTGTCTGTCTACTTATCTAATTTATTTATGTATTAGATTTAATTTATATAATTAAATATATAAAATAAATATGTAACACATGAATATCTAACATCTATATTACATACTATATAATTTATATTCAGTTTAAAATTATTAACACTTTATATGAATCAATTTTCTTTTTAAAAAAAGAAAAGCACTTAAATTATTTCTGATTTTCTAATTACACAATTTTTCCCATTCTCTCAGTTTAGTTCTTGCAGAGTATCTGGTGCAAAGCCGATATTCAGTAATTGATGCATGGGTGTTGTTTACCAAAGACGTGCCCTACATAGTTACCTGAAGCAACTAATCTTTCTTAATGTTCCAAAATCACCAATATGAGTGTCCATATCACAAATGCAGTAAATCAGAACTTTTCCTGTATATTCAACACGAGAGTTGATTTTTAAAATTATATGAATCATTAGGCACTCCAGGACTGGACTTCTGCTTTCTCTTTTGTTATATCTGTTTTATGAGTAATACTTTCCCTAGAAAACTGTAAAAAACTGTATCTTCCTGAAATCCAGAATTTCTCATTCATTAGGTCTCATTTTAGTCCTCACAAGTTCAATAGCATCTCTGAACATTCTAGTAGGCCTGCCAATTGCTTGTGAAGGGTTGCTACTCTCATCCAAGGCTCTTCAAATTTTAGCATCTTGGGATGGATAGGGTCGATTGAAAAAAAGACTGGGATGTGAGACCCGGCTGATGGTTTTGGAATCTCTGCTATAATCATATTATCAATGCCAGAGAGTTTATGGCCTTGTGAGAAAGAATCACTGAAGAAAAGAAAAAACTCTGGTTGCAGTTAATGCAATAATTAAATGAAAAAGTGTGTGTTTAAATTGCAGTTGGAATAGGAAATTAAATTACATAAAAAAGTGTTATAGATTTGGACAAGTTTTCATACTGTTAATAAATCTATGCATAATTCATTTTCTTGTAGGCTATGACAAAATAGCATAAATAACTTCATTTATAATGCTGTGAATTTTTCTGTTCTTAATTCTTAATTGGGTGATGTCTAAAATCATTTAAATGCTTCTGGATCGCTGAATATATAAATGTTTAAAATGAGCAGTTCTAATAGGTTTCTAGGCAGATTTGTTTAATAATATTGCATTTATTTTCAGATGCTAGCATAGCACAGACGTTGTATAAAGATTGCAGCCAATATGGTGTGAGTTTGATATGATTTTTAAAGAAGAAGATATTAAATCTCTACCCCTGGAGAAAGCACTCTGATACTCATTGAGCTAATATTATATGCTAGGCACTATACTACTCACTTTCCCATTTCTTCCTTACTATAGAGCTAAAGGAGCCCTGGTGGTGCAGTGGTTAAGAGGTTGGCTGCTAACCAAAAGGCGGGCAGTTCGAATCCATTAGCTGCTCCTTGGAAACCCTATGGGGCAATTCTACACTGTCCTATAGAGTCGCTGTGAGTCAGAATTGACTCAGTGGCAGTGAGTTTGGTTTGCTTTTTTTATAGACCTAAAGGCAGGTGTATTAACCTCATTCAACTGGTGAGGAAATTGAGGCTCCAAGAATTTAGGAGTTAGTTAGCCCCAGGTTCCATAGGTGGTTAGTGGCAGAGCAGTGACTTTGACCCAGGTACTTTGAGTCTCTGAAACTTGCATTCTTTCCATGACCTACAGCCTGACCCCTTACACACTGAGGGAAGTTTAGCACCTAAGTATCCGAGAGCCAAGCCTGCTGTAGTAGGAGGGAGTTTCTTGCTGTAGGGAGTCCCCTGGTGGTGCAAATGGTTAAGCACTCAGCTACTAATTGAAAGTTGTTGGTTCAAATCCATCCAGAGGCTCCTGGGAAGAAACACATGGTGATCTACTTCTGAAAAATCAGCCATTGAAAACCCTATGGAGCACAGTTCTAGTCTGACACACATGAAGTCACATGAGTCAGAGCTGACTCCGTGAAAATTATTATTTGTTTTTGCTGCAGCAGTGGCCAGGCAGTGACTGAGTATCAGCATAGCCACTCCTTGGGTGCTTGCAGTAGCTACCACTATAGCATCTGTTTTGTGGCTCCTAGGAACTGCACTTGAGGCAGTGACAGGAGCCACTGAAACTCAACCTCACCCTAGTTCTGAGGAGCCCACTTTTGGCAAAGGCAAGGTCTTCATTACCTGAGGCATGTGGGGAACCAGAGACAACCACCAAAGGTGTGATAGCCTGTGGCTGCCTTGCAGGACTAGGGGACAAGCCTACCACACGGAGCCCTCGGGGTACCAAGTACAGAGCATGTGGTCCTGGGTTGCTGTGTCTGTATGTCCATCTGGGTTTGCGATTCATAGAGACCATGGCTGTCACCAATCAGATGAGTTAATATTGGAGAGTTTCCACAAGCACGGCGTATGTCTGCTTGTATGATGATATCTATACATTCCCAGAAACAACTCATTAAGATTTTTCTAGATTAACTGATCAAACTCAGGGTTGTCAGTATTCTTCCCCCAATATATACCTACTGCTTCTTCAGAAGGGTGTGGGAGTGCGAGGATGGTTAAGGCAATGGGCCTGCTATGGTCCTGCAGGCAGACTGCTCTTCACCTTACTGGCTGTGTGACTTTGGGCAATCTGCTTAACCTGTATGCCCCATTTCCTCATCTGTATAATGGGGTGACAACAATACTCATCTCATAGCATTATTGTAAGGATGAAGTGAAATAATTTTATGGAATTCTTGGTACATATTAAATACTCAACACTTGTTAGCTATTATTTTTATTCTCCTTTTTCTGCTAGACCCTTCTTCTGCCCCTGTGAAGATAAATTTGGTGTTACTGTATCAAAACGGAAAGTAGCAGAATCAGCACAATACATCCATCTCCCCATCCCCGCCCTTTTAGTGACATTAATGACATGCATTTACTGGGAATCACTTTGGGAGTTCACTAGCCAAGTGTAAAGATCTAATCTTTTTCCATTTAGGGAAATGATCACCAATCTAAGTCTACAGTTGGATACAGTGACAACTCATCTCCTCAACCCCAGAAGAGAAAAGGGAAAAAAGAAGAACTTGCAAATTCAGAAAAACCCACAAAAGTGAAACAAAATGTAAAGTTAAAGAATTCACTGCAAACAATTCCAAACAGTGGTAAGTTTGTTGCTACAATTATACAGCCATCTTGAGGCTGTGACAAAATTTTAGTTCTTACACAGATTCATTAATTTTCCTGGGTGCACAAAAGGTACTCTGTATAAGAATTTTCGAGGAAGGCTTTTTGGATATGAGGGATGCTGCTGTTTTTCATGCTCCATTTCTTAGGTGTTGCGTTGGGAGAACACTTGTTTTGGAATCAAATGTTTCTTGTGGTGGTCTTATAAAAAAGGTAAAATTTACCATTGTCTGCTCCTACTGATAGTGCTTGATTAACATTTTTATCAGCTGCTGTTGACATCAGTTTCCCTTATTTATCTCCAGCCCGTGTCCACTTGTGGTTTACTTTTCACACAGATCACCTTTCCTGACAAGATGTTTTATAATTCTACTGATAGTCAAGAGAATACTAAACACACACAAAACTTTACCAATAAGCAACAGAATACATACCAAAAATAGTTAATGCAGTTTTTTCTTCAATACCATGTGAGAGGTGGTATACCAGTTGCTGTCGAGTCATAGTGACCCTGTAGAACAGAGTGGAACTGTCCCATATTGTTTCCAAGGCTATGATCTTTATGGAAGCTGACTGCCACATCTTTCTCCCAGTGGGGCATAGTGCGTGAGAGGGAAGTGATGTGGGAGGGCAGGAAGGGCTGGCTGGAAAATAGCCCAGTGGAGTGACTGCTTCTCCTTCCTACCTGGAATCTGCTCACACCACCTGCAGTGGGACATAGTGGGGTGCCCAGGAGGAGGATGGATGGGTTGAGGTGTGGACAGAGCCTCATCTTGTGCCTGGAAGCCCCAGCTCATTTCACGGTTGTTATGAGAAGTCACATTAGAACTGCAGCTAAGGAAGGCTTCACAACTGATGAGACTTCGGGAACTTGTGCAAGAGTCTACAGGAAACTGCACAAATGATGAAAGAGCTGGAAGAAACATGTGTGAGATTAGGCTAAAAGAATAGGCTAAATGAATGAACCAGTTACACAAAGAGGGACCAATTACACAAAGTGCAAGGGGTTTAAGTCTTGAATGACTTAAGTCATGGTGATAGCTGGAAGTCAGAGTCCTAGATTCTTGTCCTAGTCCTGCTATTGACTTTGGGCAAGTCACAAAACTTTTTTTTTGGCTTTATTATCCATCTGTAAAATGTGGGCTCATACTAAGATTTATCTTTAAGGTTTTGCTTATCTAAGTCTGAACACTCCTTGTCAGTCACCATGAAACAAGGGGGCCAGAGTGAAGTGCAGTCATTCAGCAAAGGTTTACTGAGTGCCTGTTACATGGCAGGTGGAATCCCTGGGTGGTGCAGATGGTTGATATGCTCAGCTGCTAATCCAAAGGTAGGAGGTTCCAGTCTACCCAGAGGTGTCTTGGAAGAAAGGCTTGGCAATCTACTTCTGAAAAATCAGCTATTGAAAACCCTATGGAGCAGAGCTCTACTCCGACACACATGGGGTCACCACGAGTCATAAATGACTCAACAGCAACTTTTTTTTTTAAATTAACAGGTACCAATGGGGGGAAAAATTAACTTGGAAGAACATGCTATTCATTGAGCATAAAAATTAACAGAGGTTTATTTTAATCACTGTATTTTAGATTGTGATGCTCCCAAGGTTATGGACTATATCTTGCTAGTATTTTTATCCCTAACAACTGACACAAGTTTAATACATATGAAGGAATGAATGGTGGAAGTTAAAAAATAGATAAGTCTCTGTAATATTAAAATCCACTCAGAAACAGGACCCGTTTTAAAGTTTTTATGAATTATTTTTGATTGAAATGCTTTTATAGAAGGTTGATTGCTTATTCTCTGTGATGCTCTTACTATCTTATGAAAATTCCTTTCCAAATCCTACTTTCAGTATATTTTTTTAAAGTTTTTAGATTTACTATTTGACCCTGAGAACAAATCTCACAACATAATCTTTTCAGGTGATGCCATTTATAGAGAGTTGGGGACACAAGAGACTGCCTGAACACATCCACCTTTTGTAGAGAAGAAACCTTTACTAAAAGTTGTATTATCAGTATTTTTGCTTTTGTACAAATTCACAATTTTCGAAAACATTTGTGTCTGCATAGAAAAAGAACAAAAAAATGTTTAACACTGAAGCAAGTTATATTTTAAAAATGCTAAGAAAAGGTAGAAGCCCTCAACAGTTCTTTCCTTGTCTTTAGAGCATCCTGCAGTTGTTTTGGACAATTGCCTATTTAAAGTGTATATTTTCTAATGAGCTTTATCATAAGCAGATCACAGGTTTTTAACTGTTTGGATCTCATTGTTATATGGAACATCTGCTGGTGTCTTTTGAATAAAGATTCTGGGGACTGAATTTTTTTTTTTCCCCCAGTAGGAGGCTTGTACCATTGATCTAGAAGCATATTTAAGCGTTTCCTGATAGAAAGAACATGTAACCTGGAAAATGATTGAATCTTGGCTTCCAGAAACAACTTCTCCAGGAAAGAGGAAAAAACAAACGCTTAAAAAAACTGTGCGGTTCAACTGGCTTAAACAATCACTGATAAATTTAAGCAGATTAGCTTAAACCCATACTATTGAATATTGAGCTATTTTTCCTTAATGGATCTTCCTCTGCATGTCTTCGCCATAGAAATTTTCCGGATCGTGATGTCAAACCATCTCTTTTTTCTTTAACTGCTTAATCCAACCTTCAGTTGCTTTTTAGTTTAATGCCATCTATTTTAGTAATTAGAATCAAGTGTGTGCTTTTGGATACTTCTTTCTCAAGAGGGCTCTTATTCTTTAGAGAGGTAAAAGCAGTAAAGATCTGAAAGAAAATGAATGTGAAGGACATGGAGAATCAAGATAATGAGTAAAAAATAGAAGAGTTTAGTTTTGGAGATGAAATCTATATAGTTTTTTCTACTTAAAATATATATTTTAATTTGGTATTAAATAAACTAATTTTATTTCAAAGGATTAAATATTAGAGTTAGTGTGAATATCTATGTTTATTTTATAGCATATGTTAAATGTGAATTTTTTATCCAGTGTTTTTTTGCCTATGTACTTTTACAACTGTTCTCATCTTAATTTGAAAAAAAAAAAGACTTTGTAGACTATCTTCATTTTTTATAATTAAGACTGGAGTTGCATGTTTTTGTTCTTTTTTTCTCTGTATTTTGATATTTAATGCTATATGAGCAATGCTGAAATCAGTCTGTAGATGGCAACCTGGATCTAATTTTATTTCCTTTTCTTTTGACTCTCTCTCTCTCTGTAATAGTAAAGCTTAATAATTCAAGCAGAGCAGTGACATATTTCTTCAGGGAAACAAATCTCATTTTCTTTTGGTAGCCAAGATGTAAAATAAGATTGGCTGGTGAATGATGAAGTTAGGTGTGAAATGCATTTTTAGTGCTACATTTAAATACCAGCTTAACTGGCCAGCACATGTTTTTGTTACACTTTACACTTCAGTTGTGGTGCCTTGAGATATGTTTTAGAGGCTGTTAACTAGCTACGCTCTCTATTATGAGCAAAATAGTAATGATGATTGCTCTGAAATAGCATTTTGGGTAACTAATTATATTCATTGTTAGTTTTAATATTTGGTACATGAAAAAATTTAGTGATTTTTGGAACCCTTGGGAACACAGGAAGTATAGTGAATTTTGGCCTCCTTAGAAATGTTGGAAAGGCTGTAGAGAAAATACACAGGTCTGTATTACTACAGCCTATGTTGTATTAATAATTATACAAACTTTTAAAAGGCAAAGTGTGAAAATGTAAGCAAAAACAGGGACTGCCTTCTTTTGAAGGATGTGGTTCTCTCTTTCTACATGTGTGCACACACACATGCACACCTATGCACTCACACATGCACACACTCACACCTCTACATGTGTACACACGCGTGCACACTCATACAAGGACCTGTATCCTTCTTGATGCAGTTCCTGGCTTACTCCCAGTGTCGTTCTGTGATAGTTCCCAAGGAACCCGTGTGATTTAGAGTCTTGATGAATGATAGGGAGCAGGTGCAGTGCCTGAGAAAGGATGCCTGAATATTATGACCTTGCTTGGGTGACTGCCCTTGAGCAGTCATGCTCTTGAATTTCCTAATAACTACAACCTGGACATGGTTTGCCTGCATTGCTCTGAGCATGTGCATTACCGCAATCCATCCTTAGAGTCACAGAGCCAGGGGTGCGTGGAAGCCAAAGCTTTTTTGGTTCAGCCACGAACCAGTGCTTAGGCACTTACATGGTCTATAGTCACAAAAGACCCTGAAGATGAAACAGAAGGCACATTTTCCAAATGTCTGTCCTTGCTCTCCCAATCTAACCTTCCAAGGGGTATTGTGTACTGGAAGGAGTTGTATAAGAAGAAACGAAGATAGTTTCATAAAGTGTGGCACTGGTTTTATTTAATAAACTAAGGTAAGACTTATGATTCATTGGTGTCCGTTGCCCGCACATTCACCCTATAACAGGGTTTCTGTTCCTTCATTGACCATAACTTCTGTCTCAATGGCAGTGTATGTTGTGGGATATGGGTCAGATTTTATTACATCAAGTACTATTCTGATAAAAATTTGTTAAGACAAGCAGTTTTCCAAGGCCTACTGACCCACTTATTGTAATGATATATTGTGCAACAAAATTCTAGTACAGTAAGGGGTTTTAGTAATTTCTTGAGGGTTTACTGTGGCATCATTCAAATTCTATTAATCAAAGTTAGTTTCAGAATGTGTATTTTGCCATCAACTTTAGTGCTGAGAGATTGAAAATTTGCAGGCTGACTGAATACCAGTAAGATGCGTATCTCAGTCTGAATAGAGTTTAAGATATTAACCCTCTTTAGAAAAAGATTATTTTCATATTTTGCCCTCTTATACATTGTATAGAGAAGTACTTTGAGAGAATAATTCTTTAATAGCAGATACAGGGTTGAAACCTCTGCAGTAAATTCTTTTGGGAGCTATTTTTTATGGAGCCTAGTGAGGGTTATAGAGATCCTATTGGTTTTCAAAAGAAGTTTGTGAGATATTGGATTATACAGATATTTCTAAACCTTTGGAAGATTTTATTCCATAATTTATTTTAAGTAGATATTTTGGTACTTACATCACATTTTCTGTAAAAGTAGCCCATAAAATTCCATGTAACCCATGTTGTTACTGTTGTTAGCTGGCTTCGAGTTGGCCCCAGGCTCATGGAGACCCCACACACTACAGGATTGGACCATTGTGATCCATAGGATTTTCATTGGCTGATTTTTGGAAGTAGATTGCCCAGCCTTTCTTCCTGGTTTGTCTCATTTTGGAAGCTCTGGTTGTTTAGCATCATAGCAACACTGAAGCCACTAGTGACAGATGAGTGGTGGCTTCTCTTGAGGAACATTGGCCAGGAATTGAATCCGAGTCTTCTGCACAGAAGGCAACAATTCTACCACTGAACCACCACTGCCCTCAAGTAATCCATAATGCATCTTAATCACTGCGTTTTACTAATTATGCCATATAATGTACCCACAGGGTGTAATAACGTTTCTGATGGAAACACAAACTAGGCGTTCTGTATTAGAATACCAGGAACTCACGTTACCTGCTGCAGAGGGATTTAAAACTGCCCTAGGTCAAGTCACTGGCGAAGGCCAGAGCCTTGAGGTCAGGGATCCAACGAGGTTTGAGTCCGAAGAGGAACGCAAGGGTTATGGGGCCAAATCTGGGGTTACAGGCATAGGGACAGGCACCGTGGGCTGAGGTTCTTTTATTAGTGTGATCCTCTGTAAGAGGATTATGTTGGGATTGTCTCATCTTTGTGTTTTTCCCAACCTCCAGGATTTGGCTGGCCAGTCTCCCTTTTCATAGATGCTACACATTACTTCTGAGCAGTGCCTCTTTTCTTCTTGACCCCCTGAAGGCTCCAGCACGTTTCACAGCATTTCCTTAATTCCAAAGCCTCCAACGTCAGCTCTAAACCTTGCTGTAGCTTACTGTAGATAAAACATGTATCCACACCAATGCTTAGTTTCTGGCACAATAAAGTCTGGAACATGATTCATCTGCTTTTCAGAAAGAAATCAAAATTGAGTTTGTTGTTGTTTGTTAGGAGCCCTGTGGCACAGTGGTTAAAGGTGCTTGTCCGCTAACCGGAAGATTGTTGGTTTGAACCCACCAGCTCCTCCATGAGGGAAAGATGTGGCAGTATGCTTCTGTAAAGATTTACAGTCTTGGAAAACCTATGGGGAAGTTCTATTCTGTCCTGTAGGGTCACTGTGAGTCAGAATGGACTTGACAGCAGTGGGTTTGGTTTTGGTTTTGGTGGTGGTTTGTTAGTTACCATACAGTTGGCTGTGACTCATGGCGACCTTATGTATAACAGAATGAAACGTTGCCCAGTCCTGCACCATTTTCATGATCATTGATATATTTGAGTCAATTGTTGTGGCTATTGTATCAATCTATCTCATTGAGGATATCTCTTGTTTTCGATGACCTACTACTTTACCAAACATGATGTCCCTTTTTAGTTACTGGTCCTTCCTAATGACATGTCCAAAGTAAAGAGCTCTTACCGCCCTCACTTCTAAGAAGCATTCTGGTTGTATTTCTTCTAAGACTGATAAAATTGGGTCATACTGGACATTTCATCATGGGATCTGAACTAGGGCCCAGACTGAGGCTTAGCTAGGGAGAAGTCTATACCAGGAATGACTGGGAGACACTGATCATGGGTGAGTGGCAGAAAGAAGGAGGAGGAAGTAGCCATGGGATTTATTACCCTTCCTCCCTCCTCAACCTCCTCTTTCCTGTACCAGGCCTTGGTTGAAATAAAACCAGGGTGGAGACCTGGTCTGTTAAAATATCACACCACAGGGTACCAGGGGAGTGGGGAGGGGTGTTATCCAGTATTCTGTTGTAGCTGCTCCTTGGCCATCATTCATATGTAAGTGATATATATAAACATTCACCAGAATATTCCACGCAGAGTATCACTCAGTTAGTGTTTGCTGAGTGTGTGTGTGTGTGTGTGTATGTAGGTCAAGCATGCCTATATTTGTGTGACAATTGAGATCAAGGACTGCCAGTTACAAAGACTGAGTAATGTTACAAATTCTGTTACCTACCCATGCTTTAGAACATTTCATTTGTGGATTTTAACCTGATATTTTATAAACTTCATCTAAAAATACTCAGAAGAGATGAAGAGCATTTGATTAGTTTTCCAGATGAGAGGGAAAAGTAGAGAAACCAGAGTTTACCGAAAGTCAGAGGGTATGTCAATGGCTAGTGATTTCTGGAAACTCCCACACTGCCCCATCGTTGGCTAAGGGGTGGACGCCGTGTGGCTTGTTTGTAGGCCTATTAATGCCCATGTGTCTAGGGAAAGGCATGAAGGAGGTTTTCATGTGCATGTCCTTTGACCTGTCTTCCTTCAGTGGTGAGAATATTGACGTATCTCCGCAAACACTGAAGCTTATTGGAGAGATTTTGGGGAGTTGCTATTTTTCTCCTCCTCCATTCTTCAGTATTACATATTCTTTTGTAAAATGGGAATGATTGATTTGAGAACTTTCTGTTTTGTAGATGTAGGAGTTAGTTTGGTATAGTCATGGTTCAGTGGTAGAATTCTTGCCATCCATGCTGGAGACCCAGGTTCAATTCCTGGCCAGTGCACCTCATTCATGCACAGCCACCACCCCTCTGTCAGTAGAGACTTGCATGTTTCTGTGTTGCTAAATAGGTTTCAGCAGAGCTTCCAGACTAAGAGACACTAGGAAGAAAGTCCTGGTGATCTGCCTCCTAAAATTAGCCAGTGAAAACCCTATGGATTACAATGGTCCAATCTGCAACTGGTCATGTGGATGGTGCAGGTCCAGGCAGCATTTTGTTCCGTTGTATGTGAGGTCACCGTGAGTTGGGGGCTAACTCCATGGAAGTTAATAACAACAACAGGAGTTAGTTATTACTAACAAGGAGTCTCCTTTTTTGCAATCCTGGATTGGATAATGGGTCTTTGCTACTCTCACACATCCCAGGCTGGGAAGAGTCTAAATCTTCAGCATTCAGACATATATTTTCAGGAGTTGGGAACCTTGAAAAAGGTGGATATTTTTGAGGCTGATCTCTAATTTATTTATCAAATGACCAAATCCAATTTTTTTTCTTTTTTGCAGTTACTTGAATGTGTTAGGACTTAAACTGTCATAACCTGAACCCTTCTCTGTGTCTGAATTTCCTTCCCCGTGTTTCATGTATCTTTAGGCTTAACCTCACTTTGCTTCCTGGAACACCTTTCAGTTTTTTGATAAACATTTATTGAGTGCCTACTCTGTGCCACACACTTTGCTAATCACCAGGGATAACTCCATTTTTTCTTTTTTAAACTAATTGCTCGTCATACATTTTCTTCCAATAGTCGGTTGTAATTACATCTCAATAAATTTTTCTTGATGAACTAGGAGCAGTTTTTCTTCCCCATCCATTTCAATGACCAAACTCCATTCACCACCTATAAATGCCAAAATGTGTTTATGTTGTAAGCACTGACATTTTTTTCTTCTTGGTTTTGTCATTTCCTAGGCCTCTGTATCAACTGTGTCCATTTAGAAAGTAGCAGCACGTTGCCAGAGAGCAAGGTCATTTGTGCTTATATGTATTTAGCACTGTGTCTGGGACACCTGGTACTGCAAGACAGGGGAGAGATATTCCCTCACTCACATAATATGCTGGGGCACCTTGGTAGACTGTGGCTTACTTTATATATGAATTCTATTTTTCATTCTTCTCTTTTGCCCTGCTTGTTTTTGGAGTAAGATATAACCTTTACTGCAAATCACCATGCAATGTTCCTATCACAAAGGGGCTAAAGAGGAAGAGATGATATCTATAAAGTACTTTTGAGCTTCTTAGAGTTAATCCAGCCCACCAAACCCACTGCCGTCCAGTCGATTCTGACTCATAGCAACTGTACAGGACAGAGCAGAACTCCCTCATAGGGTTTCCAAGGCTGTAAATCTTTATGGAAGAAGGCTGCCACACCTTTCTCCTGTGGAGTGGCTGATGGATTCAAATCGATGGCCTTTTCAGTTCTCATCTGAGTGCTTTAATGACTGCACCACCAAGACTTCTCTTAGGGTGAAAGCTATCCATTTATTTTTATTTTATATATTTGGATGATCATTTCAAATTGTTTCTGTGAAATTGGGCAAGGTGTCATTCCTTTTAAAATGACATAACAAAACCACTTTTCCTAACGTGAGCGCAGCTGACAGCCCCTCTCTGCTCCCTTTACAAGTTAAGGGCTTGTGCTGGTCATGTTTGGATGGATTATAGCTGCTTTTCTTCATGTCCTTGCTTACCTTAATAGTAAGAGTACCAGCACAAAGGAAAAGTCATTTTATGTTGGGTGCTGTGCCATAGTAAGAAGGAGGAAGCATCCTTCCAAATCATTGAATAAAATCCCTCAGACACTGGCGAGGCAGGCCAGCAACCTATGCCGTTTCACAACATCTCAGGATCATGTAGAGCTTCTGGATGATCTTAGGGTGAAGGCTTGTGCCCATAGGACTTGTCATTTCCTGAAGCAGTAGTTTTATGGGCTTTTAGTAATGTTTTTTGTAATAAGAGTTCCATGCTTGTTTGGTAAATATTGGATTACACAGAGTTAAGCAGTTTTCTTTGCTATAGGATTTCTCAGAGCCTCAATGTGGAAGTAGCCCATGCTTGTTTGGATTATGGATTTCTTCCTGAGGAGCATCTAGTAAGACTATTGTTCTTGAGAACATATTTGAGAAATATTTATGTACACAAATAGGCAAGGTGTGTCCATACGTTACTGCTTCCTTGGTGGTTGTTAATGAAGCCCTGGTGGTACAGTGGTTAAGCATTCAGCTGCTAACCAAAAGGTTGGCAGTTTGAATCCACCAGCCACTTCCTTGGAAACCCTATGAGGCAGTTCTACTCTGTTCTAAAGGGTCAGTATGATTGGAATCCACTCGATGGCAACAGGTTTGGTTTTGGTTTTTGGTGGTTGTAAGGTGTATTGCTTTCCTAGGGCTTCTGTAACAAATTGCTACAAATTAGGTGGCTTGAAACAGCAGAAATTTATTCCCTGATAGTTCTGAAAGCTAGAAGTCCAAAATCAAGGTGTCAGCAGGGCCATGCTTTCTCTGAAATCTCTAGTATCCTTGCTTGTCTCTTCCAGCTTCTAATGGCTCCCACAGTCTTTGGCATTCCTTGGCTTGTAGTTGCATCTCTCCATTCTCTGCTCTGTCTTCACATGGCCTTCTCTGTGTGTCTTCTCCTCTTCTTATAAGGCTGTGTCACTGAGGAATTACAGCCCATCATCATTAAATACATCTTTTCTTTTGGGCTGGACAGATTGCACAGGGAGGAATCCTTTTATTTCCTGCCTGGTGCAATCTGGCATGGTGATGGAAGGGAGTAGATGCCTGACAGCATTCTGTGAGCTCAAGTGGGGGAAAGGCTTGGGATTTAACTTCTTGAAATGTAGAATTTTATCTAATCTTCTTGTTTTGAGCAAGGTGCCTCACCTCAGCTATGCTGGTGTTTCCCGTTCTCGATCTGTTCCAAGTCAAGCTCTCCATTGCCTAAGTAGGCTGGAGGAAGAGATATAGGAGACTAACTCCTCCTATAAGGAGTCCTGGTGGCATACGGGTTAAGTGCTCATCTGCTAACCAAAAGGTTGGTGGTTCAAACCCACCCAGAGGCTCTGTGGGAGAAAGACCTCACGATCTGCTTCCGTAAAGATTACAGCCTAGGAAACCCTATGGGGAAGTTCTGCTGTGTCACACAGGGTCACTATGAGTCAGAATCAACTCTGTGGCACCCAATAACAACGACTCCTCCTATGCAACCTATCATCCAATCCTTCTGTTTTTAGCCCCACACTGCACATTAGTCTTCAGTGGTACTTAGTTCCTCCAGTTCCTGAGCCTTTCCAGATTTCTGCAACATGGACTGGCCTGCTTACTGTTGGTCTTCCCACAGGTGTCCTGAACATCCACCCAATTACCACTGCACATTCTGTTTTCAAAATTTCATTTGATATGTTTTGTATGTTGCCATTTCTTCTTACATTCTCTTTGTCCTTCTAGATTTATACATTCAAAATGTTTACTTTTTAAAGTGGGGTTTTAGAAGAGAGTTGGGATAAATCCATGTGTTTAATCTGCCATATTTAACTGGAAGTCATCCAAGCATTTAATAGGCACTGTCTCACTAACGGAACCCTGGTGTCACAGTCGTTAAGAGCAACAGCTGCTAACCAAAAGGTTGGCAGTTCGAATCCACCAGCCATTCCTTGGAAACCCTATGGGTCAGTTCTTCTTTGTCCTGTAGGGTCACTATGAGTCGGAATCAGCTTGACAAGAACAGGTTTTATCTCACTAATGCACTAAGAAGAAAACACTGTTTCCTATCCCCACTTTATAGATGAGAACACTAAAGAGCAGAGCAGTTACTTGCTCAATGTCCCACAGTTATTAAGTTGTAGAAGGAAATTTGAATCCAATTCTGACTCCAAATCCTGTGCTATTTATTAACAACTATCCTATACTCTGCTTTATACTTAATTTTAAATTAAGTTGGACGTATATCAAAAATAGGCAGGCCCTGGGTGGCACAAATGGTTAAGCACTCCACTACTGGCTGAGGCTGGCAATTCAAACCCACCCAGAGGCACCCTGGAAGACAGGCCTGGAGATCTGTTTCCAAAAGTCCACAGCCTTGAAAAACTCTGTGGAGCACAGTTCTACTCAGCACACATGGGGTCACTGTGGACTGTAATCAACTTAACAGCAACTAAAAACAACATAGCAAATAATAACACATAACATTTCATATATTCAACAGGCACCATGGCATGCTCTGTGCATGTAAAGTGAATAATCCTTTCTATCGGCATCATTGTATATAAATACCACAAGGACACACTCTAGGGAAGTATTGGGGAAGGGAAGCCTCTCTTTGATGAGGAATGCTTCATAAAAGAGATGACATTATGGCTGGGTCTTGAAGGATGAACAGAGCATTCTCAGAGGGAAAAGAGGGAAAGAATCCTGGTCAAGGAAAGAGGCTGAGTACAGGGGCAGAAGGATGGAATATTTTGAGAATGTTGAGTAAATTCGTATGGCTGGAGCTTATGATATGTGGAGAGAAGTAGTGGGAGAGAAAATGGAAAAGATAATAAGAGTAATAACTCTTTATATTGGTGCCTACTTACAACACATATTACCAGTTTCTGTCAGGTCGATTCCAACTTATGGTGACCCCATGTATGTTAGAGTAGAACTGTGCTCCATGGGGTTTTCAGTGGCTGATTTCTTAAAGATCACCAGGTCTTTCTTCTGAGGTGGCTCTTGGTGGACTTGAACCTCTTTCTGTTAGCAGCTGAGCATGTTAACCATTTGCACCAGCCATGGACTCCTTACACATATTGTTGTTGTTGTCCTTACACATCGAGTCAGTTCCGACTCATAGTGACGCTATGTTCAACGGAATGAAACACTGCCTGGTCCTGCGCCATCCCCACAATCGTTATGCTTGAGCCCATCATTGCAGCCACTGTGTCAGTACGTGTAGTTGAGGGTCTTCCTCTTTTTCACTGACCCTCTACCAAGCATGATATCCTTCTCCAGGGACTAGTCCTTCCTGATAACATGTCCAAAGTATGTGAGATGTAGTCTCGCCATCCATGCTTCTAAGGAGCATTCTGACAGTAATTTTTCCAAGACAGATTTGTTCGTTCTTTTGGCAGTCCATGGTATATTCAATATTCTTTGCCAGCACCATAATCCAAAGGCGTCAATTCTTCTTCGGTCTTCTTTATTCATTGTCCTGCTTTCGCACGCATATGAGGCGATTGAAAACATCATGGCTTGGGTCAGGCACACCTTAGTCTTCAAGGTGACATCTTTGCTTTTTAACACTTGAAAGAGGTCTTTTGCAGCAGATTTGCCCAATGCAGTGCATCATTTGGTTTCTTGGCTGCTGTTTCCATGGGCATTGGTTGTGGATGCAAGTAAAATGAAATCCTTGAAAACTGCAATCTTTTCTCTGTTTATCATGATGTTTTTTATTGGTCCAGTTGTGAGGATTTTTGTTTTATGTTGAGGTGTAATCCATACTGAAGGCTGCGGTCTTTGATCTTCATGAGTAAGTCCATCAAGTCCTCTTTACTTTCAGCAAGCAAGGTTGTGTCATCTGTGTAACACAGGTTATTAATGAGTCTTCCTCCAATCCTGATGCCCTGTTCTTCTTCATATAGTCCAACTTCTTGGATTATTTGCTCAGCATACAGATTGAATAAGTATGGTGAAAGGATACAACCCTGATGCACACCTTTCCTGACTTTAAACCACGAAGCATCCCCTTGTTCTGTTGGAATGACTGCCTCTTGATCTATGTACAGGTTCCTCGTGAGTACAATGAAGTGTTCTGGAATTCCCATTCTTTGCAATGTTATCCATAATTTGTTATGATCCACACAGTTGAATGCCTTTGCATAGTCAATAAAAGACAAGTAAACATCTTTCTGATATTCTCTGCTTTTAGCCAGGATCCATCTGACATCAGCAATGATATCCCTGGTTCCATTTCCTCTTCTGAATCCCAGTTGAATTTCTGGAAGTTCCCTGTCAATGTACTGCTGCTGCTGCTTTTGAATGATCTTCAGAAAATTTTACTTGTGTGTGATATTAATGATATTGTTTGATAATTTTTTTATCTGGTTGGCTCACCTTTCTTTGGAAGAGATATGGATCTCTTCCCATTTTTGGCCGGGTAGCTGTCTTCCACATTTCTTGGCATAGACAAGTGAGCGCCTCCAGCACTGCATCCATTTGTTGAAACATCTTAATTGGTATTCTGTCAATTCCTGGAGTCTTGTTTTTTGCCGATGCCTTCAGTGCAGCTTGGACCTCTTCCTTCAGTACCATCTGTTCCCGATCATATGCTACCTTCTGAAATGGTTGAACATGGACCAATTCTTTTTGGTATAGTGACTCTGTGTATTCCTTCCATCTTCTTTTGAAGCTTCCTGTGTCAATTAATATTTACCTGTAGAATCCTTCAATATTGCAACTTGAGGTTTGAATTTTTGCTTCAGTTTTTTCAGCTTGAGAAATGCCAAGCGTGTTCTTCCCTTTTGGTTTTCTAACTCCAGGTCTTTGCACATGTCATCATAACACTTGACTTTCTTCTCGAGCCGCCCTTTGAAATCTTCTGTTCAGCTCTTTTACTTCATCATTTCTTCCATAAATACATATATTCAAATCACCCAAAGAATTCTCCCAGGTAGATAGTATTACTCTGATTTTATAGATCAAGAAATGGAGGGTCAGAGAGCTTAATTGACTAGCTTAAGGTTACAAAGTTCATAAATAGCGGAGGCGGAACCCTAATCCAAGTCCTAATGGTTCCTTAGTCAGTGTTCTTAGAACACTCTATCAGGCTGCTTCGGTGACAAGGACTAGGATGTCAACTGTGAGCTTCAGGAAGCCCTGAAAGGGAATGACATGCCCAAATTCTGTTTTGGAGAGAGAGGTGATGCTAGATTGGTGTGTGGATTTTGAATTAGAGGGGGGATTTCCTGAGTGCTTGGAAATTTAGAAGGCTTATAGTTGACAAGAGAAGGAATGATGACGGACTTCACAGTCTTTGACAGTGGGATAGAGAGGAGAGGACAGACTTAAGAAATATGTAGGAGACAGAATGGACATGACCTGAGATCCTACGGAAAGGGGTGGTGGTGAAAGAGTAAGTGGGACCAAAGGGGACACTGAAGTATTTTGGCCTAGGTAACGAGGGAGATGGCGGGTGCCATTAACTTGCAGGGAATGTGTGCATGAGGAGGGGAAGATTGTACACGTTGAGTTAAAGTGACCTTTATGGCATCTGTGTACATGGATCACATGGAAATGTGAATCAGGAGAAAGACTCCACTTGCAGATATAGATCTGAGGGTCACCAGCCAACAGGTGATAGTTGAAGCCATGGAGAAGGAGGAGATGCCTAGAGAGGACTATAGACTTAGAAGAGAAAAGGCAACCCTGACTCTTACGGAGCAGATAGAGGAAGAAGATGCAAAGAAGTAGAAATTAAAAATATATATTTGCATAGCACTTTTACCTCTAATTACCTCACTTGTTTTATAGAGCAAACACTGAGAGGTAGGTGTTATTTATGGCTTCCATTTTACAGATCAAAAAGCTACAGTGCAGAAAGATTTAGTGTCTTGCAGCCTCCTGCAAGCCAGGAAGCATTTAATAAACGGCAGCTATTTAATTTTTTTAAATAATACTTTATTGTGTTTTGGGTGAAATTTTACACAGTAGTTTAGGTTTCATTTCAACAATTCTACACAAATTGTTCAGTAACATTGGTACATTGTTTACAGTGCATAAACATTCTCATTATTTCTGTTATGGTGGTTCCAGTTCCATTAATCTAATTTTCCTGCCCCCTTAAACATTCTCATCTTTGTTTTAAGGTAATTGTTGACCTTTTAATCTCATATAGATGATATTTGTTTTTTAAGAGCACAGTGCTTACGAGTGATATTCTTTATTTTGTGAACCAGTCTGTTATTTAGCTAAAAGGTGACCTCAAGGGCTAGTTTTGGTTCATGGTTTAAACAGTATCTCAGGGCAGTAGTCTCAGGGTATCCCCCAATCTCCATTGGTCCAGTAAATCCTTTTTTTTTTTTTTTTTTTTTTAGCATCCAAGTTTCTTTTTCACATTTTTCTCCCATTCTATCAGGATCCCATCTGTTGTGGCCCTGAACAGAAAGGTTGGTAGTGGTAGTTGGGCACCATCTAGTACTTTTGGTCTCAGGGTAGATAAGGCCATGGTTCATGTAGGCTATTAGTCCAGTAGACTAGTTTCTTCTTTGAGTCTTGGGTTTCCTTCTTTCTCTTTTGTTCCCAACAAGTAGAGACCAATGAAGGTCCCAAAAGCTTTACTCTATCCACATCATTAAGGTTGACTGTACTTTGAGGTGGCAGCTCATCCCCAGTCATATTTTAAGTGCCTTCCAACCTGAGGGGTTCATCTTACAGCACAATATCAGACAATGTTCCACTGCTATTCATAAGGTTTTCACTGGATAATTCTTTTCAAAAGTAGACCACTAGGTCCTTCTTCCTAGTCTGTCTTAGTCTGTAAGCTCAGCTGAAACTTGTCTGCCATGGGCGACCATATTGGTATGTGAAACACCAGTGGGATGGCTTTTAGCATCACAGCAACATGCAAGCCACCACAGTATAACAAGCTGACATATGGGCAGAAAAACAAAAAACAAACCATTACTGTCAAGTCTATTCCAACTCATAGCAATCTTATATGACAGAGTAGAAAAAAAAAAGTATTATGATGAAATGTGCAGAAACTCTGGAGTTAGAACATCAAAAGGGAAGAACATGCTTGTCATTTCTCAAGCTGAAAGAACTGAAGTAAAAATTCAAGGCTTGAGTAGCAATATTGAGAAGCAAAATATTGAATGATGCAGGAAGCATCAAAAGCAGATGAAGGACTACACAGAGTGACTGTACTAAAAAGAATCAGCTAATGTTTAGCCATTTCAGGAGGTAGCATATGATCAAGAACCAATGGTATTGAAGGAAGAAGTCCAAGCTGCACTGAAGGCATCGGCAAAAAAACAAGGCTCCAGGAATTGACAGAATACCAGTTGAGATGTTTCAACAAATGGATGCAATTCTGGAAGCGCTCACTCATCTATGCCAAGAAATTTGGAAGACAGCCAACAGACTGGAAGAGATCCATATCTCTTCTGAAGAAAGGTGATCCAACCAAATACAGAAATTATCAAACAATATCATTAATATCACATGCAAGTAAAATTTTGCTGAAGGTAATTCAGAAGTGGTTGCAGCAATATTTCCACAGGGAACTAGCAGAGATTCAGGCTAGATTCAGAAGAGGATGTGGAATGAGGGATATCACTGATGATATCAGAAGGACCTTGGCTGAAAGCCGAGAATACCAGAAAGATGTTTACCTGTGTTTTATAGACTATACAAAGGTATTTGACTGAGTGGATCATAACAAATTATGGATAACATTGTGAAGAATGGCAATTCCAGAACAGTTGATTGTACTCATGAGGAACCTGTAAATAGATTAAGAGGAAGTCGTTCGAACATAATATGGGGATACTGTGTGGTTTAAAGTCAGGAAAGGTGTGCATCAGGGTTGTATCCTTTCACCATACTTATTCAATCTGTATGCTGAGCAAATCATCCAAGAAACTGGACTATATGAAGAAGAATGTGGCACCAGGATTAGAGGAAGACTCATTAACAGCCTGCGTTATGCAGATGACACAACCTTGCTTGCTCAAAGTGAAGAGAACTTAAAGCACTTACTGATGAAGAGCAAAGACTACAGCCTTCAGTATGGATTACATTTCCACATAAAGCAGAAAAAAGATCCTCACAACTGGACCAATAAGCAACATCATGATAAACGGAGAAAAGATTGAAGGCGTCAAGGATTTCATTTTACTTGGATCCACAATCAATGCCCTTGGAAGCAGCACTGGGAAAATTTGCTGCAAACGACCTCTTATTTAAAGTGTTGAAAAGCAAAGATATCACTTTGAGGGCTAAGGTTCACCTGACCCAAGCCATGCTATTTTCAATCACCTCATATGCATGCGAAAGCTGGACAATGAATAAGGAAGACTGAAGAAGTATTGATGCCTTTAAATTATGGTGTTGGTGAAGAATATTGAATACACCATGGCTTGCCAGAAGAAAGGACAAATCTGTCTTGGAATAAGTACAGCCAGCATGCTTCTTGGAAACAAGGATGGTGAGACTTTCTCTCATGTATTTTGGACATGTCTTCATGAAGGATCAGTCTCTGGAGAAGGATGTCATGCTTGGTCTGCGAAAAAAAGGAATACCCTCAATGAAAAGGATTGACACAGTGGTTGCAACAGTGTGCTCAAACATAGCAATGATTATGAGGATGGTGCAGGATCAGGCAGTGTTTCATTCTGTTGTAGAGAGGGTCGCTGTGAGTCGGAACTGACTGGAGGGCACGTGACAATAACATAGTGGCTTTAATCGGATTTTAACATAGTCTGTAGCCTAAATGTGCTGGAGAAATAAAGACCAAATGCAAAATACTAAGCCCTGTGTCACGGCAGTGCAGTGATTTTACATACAATGGATCTAATACAATTCTATAAACCTAGTGTACATGGCACCAGTAAAAGTAAAAAGCATTGAGATCTCAGGTTACAAAGAGAGACGGAGTCACTGTAGAGTAGAAAACCAGAATTGATTTAAACTGTACTTTAATGAGAGATACAGAGACAATGATATTTGAGAATTCTAAAATCATTCTTTTTATACGTGAAAATTTTGCAATCTTAAAATGAACTGACTATTCCTCTGTTATGGCAAAAGTACCAAGAAGATGCAATTGGAAGAATTTTTCACATGTCAGACTAACTAGCCCAAGAATGTATTAGGAGCAAATGGGAACAATGGCTGCTTTTCTTAATTAAATATAAGAATACTGTCATTTACCCCTCCTTGCTAAAAAGAATTCTCAATAATTCCATGTAATTTTGGAATAAGTGGAATAGCTTCCACTGTTCTGAGAGCCAAGAATAGTAGCCTCTCAGGACAAAAACTTAAAAGGAGCCAACGAGTACTCTTGCTAAGAAATATTCTCCATTTTTCTCCGATGCGTTTTTGTCCCCTTCCGTTTGAGATTTATTACATCTTCAGTTTGGTAAAGTTTGCTAAGTAAAACAGAGTTCCAGATCTCATTAGTACAGCACTCGATAACTTGTAGATGGATGAGCTCATCTCTTAGGAATTTTATTTTCTGAGCAAGCCTCAGACGAAAGGGACCAAGAAATAAACATTCTTTAATAGTTAGATAGGTATGAGGCAGATGTTCAATTGTGAGGCAGGTTGTCTGTTTAATTTTTATAAATTAGTTGTGAGAATAATCATATTCTCTTTAGACCTTATTCCTAGGTTCACCCTGAGGTTATACTTTAGAAGGAAGCTTATAGTTATTTAGCATTTTTATAATAATGTAACATTAATAAAAATGAATGCGAAAACACTTTTTTAAAGTAGAAAGTGCTTAAAGAGGCTAGGAGAACTCCCTAGGTGGTGAAAGTACTTAAGTGCTAACTGAAAGGTTGATGGTTCACACTCACCCAGAGCTGCGTTGGAAGAAAGGCCTGGCAGTCTGCTTCCAAACGGTCACAGTCATGAAAACCCTAAGGAGCACGGTTTTTTTTTTTTTTTAATTATAAAGGTATTATAAATAAATTTAATATCTTATATGATTAGTCCACACTCATTACTTTTATTTTTCAGAGATTTCCTAGACATTCTTGAATGTTTAACTTTCCATATAGCTGTAACATTAAGTTTCCTAGTTTCACAGTAAAATCCTGTATATATTTTGATTAATTATAAATTAATTTAGGAAGAAATTAACATCTTAATTTTATTAAAATGTTGGTGTTAGCTGCCATCGAGTCAGCTCCAACTTATGGTGAGCTTATGTATAACAGAATGAAACATTGTTTAGTCCTGTGCCAGCTTCATGAATGTTGGTATGCTTAAGTCCATTGTTGTGGTTGTTATGTCAATCCATCTCATTGAGGATTTCCCACATTTTCACTCACCATCTACTTTACCAAATATGATGTCCATTTCTAGGGATTGGTCTTCCTTTTTTTTTTTTTTTTTTTAATTTCTTTTTTTATTATACTTTAGATGAAGTTTTACAGAGCAAACTAGTTTCTCATTAAACAATTAATACACATATTGTTTTGTGACATGGGTTGCCAACCCCATGGCATGTCAACACTCTCCCCTTCTTGAACTTGGGTTCCCCATTTCCAGCTTTCCTGTCCATTCCTGCCTTCTCATCCTTGCTCCTGGGCCAGTGTGCCTGTTTAGTCTCGTTTTGTTTTATGGGCCTGTCTAATGTTTGGCTGAAGGGTGAGCCTCCGGAGTGACTTCATTACTGAGCTATAAGGGTGTCTGGGGACATACTCTCAGGGTTTCTTTAGTCTCTGTCAGACCAATAAGTCTGGTCTTTTTTTTGGGTGTGTGAGTTCAAATTTTGTTCTACATTTTTCTCCAGCTCTGTCTGGGACCCTCTATTGTGGTCCCTGTCACAGCAGTTGATGGTGGTAGCTGGGCACCATGTAGTTGTACTGGACTCAGTCTGGTGGAGGCTGTGGTAGTTGTGGTCCATTAGTCCTTTGGACTAAATCTTTCCCTTGTGTCTTTGGTTTTCTTCATTCTCCTTTGCCCTACAGAGCACAGTTCAACTCAACGGTAACTTTTTTTTTTTTTTTTTTTTTTTAATGTAAGGAGATAGGATTTTGTTTAGATTGGTCTCCAAGTCAGAAATGAGGAACTTCAGTGCCTGAAATTAGAGGGCCTGGAGATGACTAGAGAGGAATACCTGGTATTAATTCATGTTTCCCTATGTTACCTGTTAAAAAACCTGTTGCCATCAAGTCGATTCTGACTCATAGCATACCTGTAGGACAGAGTAGAACTGCTCCACAGGGCTTCCAAGGAGCGGCTGGTGTATTCAAAATGCTGACCTTTTGGTTAGCAGCCCAACACTTAACCACTGTGCCACCAGGGCCTAGGGCCTTCTTATTGCTTCCCTCCCTTCTAAGACCCAGTTGCCGTAATGTGGTGGTGTTGTTTTGTGCCATTGAGTTGACCTTTCAGGAGGTAGACCTGCCCCATAGGGTTTCCAGGGAACGGCTGTTGGTTTCAAACTGTCCACCTTTTGGTTAGCAGCAAGCTCTTAGTCACTGCACCACCAGGACTCCACAATGTAGTAAAGTCAAAAATTGAAGAAGCCTCTTTGGAGAATGATAAGGAATTTAAAGAGGGTTAGTAGAAATAGAAAGGAGTAAAAGGAGAGAAAGAAGAAAAAGGATCATCTGGGAAGGCAAAAATCTGTCTTGTTCTAATAATATTTTTAAAACTAAAATAAAATGTTAAGCATTACTTCTTTCACTCCAGTTAGCCTCTGTGTGTTAATGTCCTTCTTCCCAAGCCAAGCTCAGCCACATTTTTCTCTCAACATGGTGAGTACTCTCCTCAGAGAAGAGGCATAAAAATGGGGAAAAGCATGGTTTTCTTCTCATGAAACTTCAAGTTAGTTGGAGACTCAAAAAATTGCTAAGTCAAGGTAGAATATGGTAAGTAGCGGAATAGAGGACAAATAAAAGGCTTAGATAACACGGGGGAGAGGTTCAATCTGGCTGCTGAGATTAGGAATTAATATTTATTTGTGAATGAAGTTCTGGCTATGCAGTTTGAAAAAAAAAAGATAAACCAAGGACCGATTTTTGCATTTAAATCTCTAATGCATTTTAAACCTAGAGTAGTTAAATGTTGATTAACCTTCTAAATTGGAATAATAATTTAACTTAATATATACAGAGAAGGGGAGAGAGTGTTCAGAAATTTGTTTATTGGACAATGAGAGAATTGGTATAATTTTCTTTTGGGGAGTACTTTTCCCTTGTGGTTTAACCTTATAACGCTCATTTTTATTTCTTATCTTAGATTAGCTCAAAAGTTGCCATACACTCTTCTTAAAAATCATAATAGTGAAAATGAAATCAGTGTTTACTGTAAAGCCCATCACCCATAAAACAAACAAAAAATTGTGACTATTCCTTAAAGTGAAAAATAGACTTTAATGTTTCAATTTTATTTATCCCTCACTCAAGGCCCTATAGGGTTGCTATGAGTCAGAATCTACTTGATGGCAGTGGGTTTGGTTTTTGGTTTCAAAGGCTTTTAACACATTTAAACAGCTCCTTTGTAGACATGACTTTAAATTTATCTCCAGACCCAATCATTTTTCTTAGAATAAGATCCTTATTTCCGACTATTTGAAATTTTTAGCTTGATTTCTCACAGGTAGCCTAGATGCATATGTTAAAAAAAAAATCCTTATTCAAGCCTTGAATTCCCCTTATATACTTTGCTTTCTTTGCGTACCCCGTGTCAGAGTTCCAGCAAGCTAGAAACCTGGGAGTCATCCATGGTGGTAGAAAGGGCAGAGGGAAGTGTTGATACGTTTCCATTTTCTGATAGCTTGCAGTGATAATTTGGGACATGAGCTGTCCCTGCCCTCTTCTTTTACAAACCCTCCCATGTCACTCCTTGCACCATTTTAATCATGTTAATTTTAGAGTCAGCATATTATTGTTGTTAGTTGCCATCAAGTGTGCTCCTGCTCATGGCAACCTTATATATAACAGAAGGAAACGTTGCCCAGTCCTGCACCATCTTCATGACTGTTGGTATGTTTGAGTCCCTTGGTCCATTGTTGCAGCTATTGTGTCAATCCATCTCATTGAGAGTTTCCTTCATTTTTGTTGGCCCTCTACCAAACACGATGTCGCTTCCTAGTGATTCATCTTTCCTGATCTCATGTCCAAAGTAAGCAAAAGTAAGTGAAAGTAACTGAAAACCCTGTGGATAACAACAGAGTCAGCTTACTCCATTTTCTTCATTCTGCACTCCCACTCAGGGCTAATTTTCATTGATTTTATCTTCTCACATCCTCTTGTATTTGGCACTTCCTCTCCATCCTTCGTTTAAACTCCTGATCATTTTTCATGCAGACTACAGCAGCCTTCTAGATGCTCTCCTGAGCTCCCTCCCAGTCTGTCCTTCACAACCATCAGAGTGATACTCTAGAAACACAAAGCTTCTCACTCTCATTCATGACCTTTCTTTCCAGCTTCATCTTCCATCAACCTTCTATATGCACACTGGGCATACAGACCTTTCTAGAGTTTCTTTTTTTTTTTTTTTTAAATATTTTATTGTACTTCAGGTGAAGGCTTACAGAACAAACAGTGTCTCATGTAACAGTAATACACATGCTGTTTTATGACTTTGGTTAACAACCCCACAACATTTTAACCCTCTGAATTCTCAGAGTTTTTTTTTTTTTTTTGGTGAAAATACACATAGCCAAAGATATACCATTTCAAAACTTTTTACGTACACATTTAAGTGATTGACTATGCTCTTCCAATTGTGCTGCCATTCCTACCCAAGATGAAGGCTTACAGGACAAAATAGCCTCCCATTTAACAGTTACTACAAATGTTGCCCTATAACAATGGTTAACAATCTCACAACACATCAACAGTATCCTTCCTCAACTTGTGTTCCTTATCATCAGCTTCCTACTCCCCCTCTGCCTTCTGGCCCTTGTCACTGAACTCCTGTACCTCGTTAGTCTCATTTAGTTTTACTGGGCTGTCCACTCCCAGGCTGAACAGTGAACCTCGAAGGTAACTTCACCTCTGAGCTGAAAGGGTGTCTGGGGGCCACACTCTTGAGGTTTCTCTAGTATTCTTTAGGCCAGTAAATCTGGTCTTTTAATTTTTTTTTTTTTTTGGGAGTTAAAATTATGCTCTACATCCTTCTCCAGCTCTGTCCAGAACCCTCTGTTGTGATCCTGGTCAGAGCAGTCAGTGGTGGTAGCCGGGCACCATCTAGCTGTACTGGACTCAGTCCGGTGGAGGCCTTGGTAGCTGTGGACGATTAGTCCTTTGGACTAATCTTTTCGTTGAATCCTGTTCTCTTCATTCTCCCTTGCTCCTGAAGGGATGAGACCAGTGGAGTATCTTAGATGGCCGCTTATAGGCTTTTAAGACCCCAGACACTACTCACCAAGGTAGAATGTAGAGCATTATCTTTATAAGTAGTGTCATGCCAATTGAGCTAGATGTTCCCCGAGACCATGGTCCCCAGAGCCCTCCGTCCAACAACTCAGTCCCTCGGGGGGTTTGGATGTGTCTATAGGGCCTCCATGACCTTTCCTTGTGCAGGTTGTGTTAGTTTCCCCTGTACTGTGTACTATCTCACCTCTCACCCAAGTTACCACTAATCTATTACCTATTTAGTATTCCCCCCCCCCCCATCCCTGGTAACCAACAAGGACTGTTAGATTTTGCATGTGAATTTTTTCATGGGTTTTTACAATAGAGGTCTCATACAATATTTGTCCTTTTGTGATTGACTTATTTCACTCAGCATAATGTCCTCCAGTTTCATCCATGTTATGAAATGGTTCACAGATTCATTGTTGTTCTTTCTCGTTGCATAGTACTCCATTGTGTGTATGTACCATAGTTTGTGTATCCATTCATCTGTTGATGGACATCGAGGTTGTTTCCATCATTTTGCTATTGTGAACAATGCTGCCATGAACACAGGTGTGCATATGTCTATTCGAGTGATGACTCTTATTTCTCTAGGATATATTCCTAGGAGTGGGATTGCTGGATCGAATGGTATGTCTATTTTTAGCTTTCTGAGGAAACGCCATATCATTTTCCAAAATGGTTGTATCATTTTGCATTCCCACCAGCAGTGTATAAGAGTTCCCATCTCCCCGCAGCCCCTCCAACATTTGTTATTTCCAGTATTTTTGATTCGTGCCAGTAATGCTGGGGTGAGATGGTATCTCATTGTGGTTTTAATTTGCATTTCTCTAATGGCTAGTGATCGCGAGCATTTCCTCATGTGTCTGTTGGCCATTTGAATGTCTTCCTTGGTGAAGTGTCTGTTCATTTCCTTCGCCCATTTTTTGATAGGATTGTTTGTCTTTTTGTTGTACAGGTGTTGGATTTTCTTGTAGATTATGGAGATTAGACCTTTGTCTGACTTGTACTGTCCAAAATTTTTTTCCCAGTCTGTAGGTTCTCTTTTGACTCTTTTGGTGAAGTCTTTTGAAGAGCATAGATGTTTGATTTTTAGAAGATCCCAGTTATCTAGTTTATCTGTTGGGTTTTTTGTGTTGATGTTTATGGTTTGTATCCTGTTAATGCCATGTATTAAGGCCTGAAGTGTTGGTCCTATTTTTTCTTCTATGAATTTTATAGTTTGAGGCTTTATATTCAGGTCTTTGATCCATTTTGAAGTAGTTTTTGTATATGGTGTGAGGTATGGGTCCTGTTTCATCTTTCTACAAATGGATATCCAGTTTTGCCAGCACCATTTGTTAAAAAGACTGTCTTTTCCCCATTTGATGTATTTTGGGCCCTTGTCAAAGATCAGGTGACCGTAGGTAGATGGATTTACATCTGGGTTCTCAATTCTGTTCCATTGGTCAATGTCTCTGTTGTTGTACCAGTACCAGGCTGTTTTGAGTACTGTAGCTGTATAGTAGGTTCTCAAGTCAGGTAGTGTGAGTCCTCCAACTTTATTCTTCTTCTTCAGTAGTGCCTTACTTATTCGGGGTTTCTTCCCTTTCCATATAAAGTTAATAATTAGTTTTTCCATCTCTTTGAAGAATGTTGTTGGTATTTGTATCGGGATTGCATTGTATTTGTAGATTGCTTTAGGTAGAATTGCCATTTTCACTATGTTGAGTCTGCCTATCCATGTGCATGGTATGTTTTTCCATTTATGTAGATCCCTTTGGGTTTCATGCAGCAGTGTTTTGTAGTTTTCTTTGTACAGGTCTTTTACATTCCTGGTCAGATTTATTCCTAAGTATTTTATCTTTTTAGGGGCTATTGAAAATGGTATTGATTTCCTGATCTCCTTTTCATTGTTCTCTTTACTGGTGTATAGGAATCCAACTGATTTTTGAATGTTTATCTTGTATCCTGCTACTCCGCTGAATCTTTCTATTAGTTCCAGTAGATTTCTCGTGGAGTCTTTAGGGTTTTCTATGTATAGTATCATATCATCTGCAAACAGGGAGAGTTTAACTTCTTCATTACCAATTTGGATGCCCTTATTTCTTTCTCTTGCCTTATTGCTCTAGCTAGAACTTCCAGCACAATGTTAAATAGGAGTGGTGATAAAGGGCATCCTTGTCTTGTTCCTGTTTTCAGCCTCTCTCCATTAAGAATGATGTTGGCTGTTGGTTTTGCATAGATGCCCTTTATTATGTTGAGAAATTTCCCTTCTATACCTATTTTATTGAGAGCTTTTATCAGGAATGGGTGTTGGACTTTGTCAAATGCCTTTTCTGCGTCAATTGAGATGATCATGTGATTTTTTTTTCCTTTTATTCATGTGGTGGATTACGTTGATGGATTTTCTAATGTTAAACCATCCTTGCATAGCTGATATGAATCCTACTTGGTTGTGGTGTATTATTTTTTTGATATTATGCTGAATTCTATTGGCTAGAATTTTGTTCAGAATTTTTGCATCTATATTCATGAGAGAGATTGGTCTGTAATTTTCTTTTTTTGTGATGTCTTTGCCTGGTTTTGGTATCAGCGTTATTCTGGCTTCATAGAATGAATTTGGAAGTGTTGCTTCCTCTTCTATGCTCTGAAATAGCTTGAGTAGAACTGGTACAAGCTCTTCTGTAAATGTTTTGTAGAATTCTCCAGTGAAGCCATCTGGGCCAGGGCTTTTTTTGGTTGGGAGTTTTTTTATTACCTTTTCAGTCTCTTCTCTTGTTATGGGTCTGTTCAGATTTTCAATATCACTTTGTTGTAGTTTGGGTAGGCCGTATGTTTCTAGAAATTTATCCATTTCCTCTAGGTTTTCAAATTTGTTGGAATATAGTTTTTCATAATATTCTGTTATAATCCTTTTTATTTCGGTTGGGTCTGTTGTAATGTCCCCCATTTCATTTCTTATTTGGGTTATTTGTGCCCTCTGCTGTTTTTCTTTTGTCAGTCTGGCCAGTGGTTTGTCGATTTTGTTGATTCTTTCAAAGAACCAACTTTTGGTTTTGTTGATTCTTTCTATTGTTTTTGTGGTCTCTATTTCATTTATTTCTGCTCTGATCTTTACTATCTCCTTTCTTCCGGTGGTTGTAGGCTTTTTTTGCTGTTCTCTTTCTATTTGTTTGAGCTCTATAATTAATGTTTTGATTTTGTCCCTTTCTTCTTTTTTGATATGTGCATCTATTGCTATAAATTGTCCTCTGAGGACTGCCTTTGCTGTGTCCCAATTTTTTTTTTGAAAGTGTATTTTTTTGTTTATTGTTGTAGTTTAAGTGAAAGTTTACATTTCAAATTAGTCTCTCATACAAAAATTTATACATACATTGTTATGTGACCCTAATTGCTCTCCCTGTACTGTGACAGCACACTCCTCCTTTCCACCCCTGATTTCCCATGTCCATTCAACCAGCTCCTAACCCTCTCTGCCTTCTCATCTCACTTCTGGACAGAAGCTGCCCATTTAGTCTCATGTATCTACTTGAGCTAAGAAGCACTCTCCTCACGAATATCATTTTATGACCCATAGTCCAGTGAAATCTTTGAAGAGTTGGCTTTGGGAATTGTTTTAGTTCTGAGTTGACAGAGAGTCTGGAGGCCATGCTTTCCAGGTTCCTCCAGTCTCAGACCATTAAGTCTGGTCTTATTACTAGAATTTGAGTACTGCACCCCACCTTTCTCCTGCTCCATCAGGGACTCTCTGTTGTGTTCCCCCTTTCTAGAGTTTCTTGATTGCCGGAGCCTTTTCCATGCCCCTTTGCACATGCCTAGAATACTCTCCCAGTTTCCATCAACTTTATCCTCTGTAAGACTCACTGTGACATCATCTCTTCTGTAAAGTCTTCCCTGATACTGCCAGCATTTAGTTTTTTCTCTTTCCTGCCTCAATAGTGGTACATGACTTCATAATAGTGTGTATTACATTGTATAATAGAGCCATCTGTTCTCTTGCTCTTCTTCTTCATTGGTCCGTGACCTCTTTGAGGGCCAGAACTCTTCCTTAGTATTTTGTTCATTTTTGCTAATCCATCATCTGGCTCAGTTTCTAGACCTCGTTAGTGCTCTGTCATGTCTGATGAGAGAACAACTGAATTTTTCTGAATATTCTATGATTTTTGCTGTGTTTTTATTTGAAGGTAGGCATTTTAATTATCTATGATGATAGATCTTAATCAAGGTTAGCTTGATTAAATCAGATTTGCTAATCAACTATCTCCCAGTAGCATAGAGATTAAAATGACAGGGTCTCTGCCTAATACAAGCTTACTATATAACGTCAAGACAAAGTAGATATATACCAATGTAAGTAGAGGCGTTTTATTAAAATTCAAGGAAAAGTAATAGGTTAGAGAAAAGATGGCTTATTAGTTTTAAAAAAAAAATCAGTATGAGAGTTTAGGTGCCATACATGGCTCTGTGGGGACAACTGAAAATTAATCTTGTTTTAATTTAATAAAAAAGTCAATGTGGTCGAATAGCCCCTGGATTGTGATATTGTGCTGCCAAGATAATAGCTTTAAGAAGATACCAGTAAAACATGGAGGCTATTAAAACCAAACTGAGTTGATAAATTTTCCTCAATTTATAATGTGAAATTATTCCTTGTGTAGCGCTGTCTATGTGATATCGATTTTTCCGTTATTAGAGGTTTTAAAAGCCACTTTGGACTGAAGATTATTTGTATTTCTACTTTCTTACCTTAAATGATGGAGCATAACTTTAAATTGTAGCCCCCAAAAGAAAATTTTATAAAGGCACAATCCTCAGACTTCTGATTAATCCCTTTCATGTTAACAGAGACTTAGGCCATTCACTCTCCTCTGTTTATTGTTAGTTTTTTCTTGCGCTTCATGCCCTTAGACTCCAACTTGCACAAATGGGCCAGTGCTCCTTGGAGGTTGTTCTCTTTACTTGAGCATCCAACTACCTGTCAAAAGAGAGAGTGGCTGCACACCCACAGACACACACAGTCATACACACACACATATACATGGGCACATTAAAAAAAAAACAAAACCTTTTCCTAACAAGTAACATACCTGCGGAAGAGTACTCAAATCATAAGTAGACATCTTGATGAATCTTTAAAAACTGAATAGATCTATGTAACTGGCAATCAGGTCAAGAAATAGAACATTACCAGCAATTTAGAAGCCCCTCGTCATGACACTTCCAGAGATTATGCTGTGAAAAAAAAAAAAACACAAACCATTATCCTGATTTCTGTCATCATAGATTAGTTTTCCTTGTTTTTGAACTTTTAAAAATAGAATCATACATTATGTTATAACCTTTTATGCTTGATTTTTTTTTTAACTCAAAATTATGTTTGTGAGATTCATCCATTTTCTTGCATGTAACGATAGTTTTTCTTGTTGCAGTGTAGTATTTCATTGCGTGGCTATACTATCAATTATCCATTCCACTGTTAATGGACTTTCTGTTATTTCCATTTTGGGGCTGTAATAAGTAATGCTGCTATATAAACATATACACATATAACCCGCCCCCTCAAAAAAAAAAAAAAAAACCCAGAAAAGAGGAAGATTCTCAATGAGATGAATTGACACAGTGGCTGCAACAATGGGCTCAAGCATGACGATTGTGAGGATGGCATAGAATCGGGCAGGGTTTGTTCTGTTGCACAGAGTCACTATGAGTTAGAACTGACTCGACGGCACCTAACAACAACAACATATACATATATGTATGATATATACACACACACATATATGTATGTATGTGTGTATCCTTTATATATAACCTTTGGTGAACATATCTAAGCATTTCTGTTGAATTGTTGGGTCATATGCTATGCATCTTTCTCTTTAATAAATATTAACAAACAGTGTTCCAAAGTGGTTGTACCAGTTCACGTTCACACCAGCAGTGTATGAGAATTTGAGTTGCTACACAGCCTCACCAGTTTTATTTGTTATTGTCACTTACAAAAATTTTAGCCATTCTAGTGGGTGAGTAGTGGTATCTCATGTGGTTTTAGTTTGCATTTACTTGGTAATGAGGTTAAGCACCTTTTCATATGTCTTTTGGACATCTGGACATTTTTTTAGTAATGTTTCTATTCAAGTCTTTTGTTCATTTTTTTCCTGTTAAAATATCTACTTTTTTTCGTGTTGATCTGTAAGAGTTCTTTATGTATTAAATTCTTTGTTGAGTGTATATATCAAAACTGTTTCTGCATTCTGTGCCTTGTCTTGTCACTCTCTTAATGATTTCTTTTGTAGAACAGAAGTTCCTTAATATTAATGAAGTTCAATGTACTATTGGATGTATGATTAGTGGTTTTTGTGTCCTGTTTAAAAAAAACTCCACTATCCCAAAGACTCCTATGTTTTCTTCTGAAGCTTGATTGTTTTACCTTCTACTTTTAAAGCTATGATCTGCCTGTAATTGATTTTTGTATGCAGTATGAAGAAGGGATCAAGATTAGTTTTTATCTGTATAGCTATTCAACTGATGCAGCCCCATTTTCATCCAGTTAATGAAAATTCCATCACTTCCCTCTGCATTGTGTTGTCACTTTTGTCTTAAGTTGTCTACTTGTGAATCTGTTTCTATCTTCCCTTTTCTGTTCCACTAGTATATTGTCTACCTTTGTGCCACACTATCTTAATTATTTTAGTTTTATAATAAGTCTTGATACTATGTAATCAAGATACTGTGTATGCAAATTCTCCAGCTTCTTTTGTCTCTTTTAAAGAATGCCTTCTCTATTCTAGGTCCTTTTAATTTCATATACATTCTAGAATCAGTTTCCCAATTTCCACAAAAACACTTCCTGGCAATTTGATTAGGATAGAATTGAATCTATAAATCAGTCTTTGAAGTATTGAGTCAAATAGTGCATCAATATGGAATATCCCTTCACTTATTTAAGTTTTTCCTACTTTTTCTCGGTTGTTTTATACATATTTTCTGTATTGCATATCTTTTATTAGATTATTCATAAATATTTTACACTTTTTGATCCTATTGTAAGTGGAAATATTTAAAAATGTAATTTTATAAATATTTGTTGCCAGAAATACAACTGATGTTTATATATTTGACCTTGTTTTCAAGAACATTGCTGCTGTTGTTATTGTTAGTTGCTGTCCAGTTGATTCCAATAACATTACTAAATTTAATTATTATTTGTAATAGTTTCTTTTGGATTTTCTAAGTACATTATTATTCCACTTACAAATATTTACAGTTTTATTTATTTGTTTTCAATCACATAGCTTATTTCCTTGCTTTTTGTACTTCAGGACAAAATTGAATAGAATTAGTGATAGTGAAATCTTTATCTCATTCTTGATCTGAGGAGAAAACTTCCAGTGTTTCACTATTAAGAATGATACTTGTTCTAAGTTTTTGTACATACTCTTTATCAGGTTTAGGGGATTCCATTTATTGGGGATGTTCCCTTGTTAGTTTGCTAAGAGTTTTAAAATTGAAAGGGGTGTTGAATCATACTAAATGCCTTTTCTGTATCTGTTGAGATGATTTTTATCATTTTTCTCATTTAGTCTTATAATGTGATGAATTACATTCATTGGCTTTTGGATATCAAAGTAGCCTTGCATTTATGGAATAAATAAAATTGGTTATGATGTTTTATCCTTTTGATATCTACTGCTGCAGCCACTTAAACTTGGTTTTCTTTATGTAAATTTTTTTAATTCATTTCAGGTTCAATTTCTTTAATAACTATGAGGATATTTATTTTTTATTTATTCCAGTGCCAGTGTTGGTAAGTTGTGTTTTTAAAGTTTATTTCACTTACATTTTAAAATTTATTGGCATAAGGTTGTTCCTTATATCCTCTTTTATTAAAAAAGTCCATAGGATCTATAGTAATGTACTACTTTCCTTCCCTATATTAGTAACTTATGCTTTTTCTCTTTTTTCATAATCAGTCTTGCTAATGTCCATCAATTTTATTAGTCTTTTAAAAGAACAAACTTTTGACTTTGTTGATTTTTCTGTATTGTACATTTGTTTCATTTTTCATTTAATTTCTATCCTATTATTTCTTTTCTTCAACTTTCTTTGGTTTAACTTGTTATTCTTTTCTAAATTCTTGAGATGGATATTTAAAACGTTGATTTGCAGCTTTTCTTTTCCTAATATATACATTTAAACTCATAAATTTACCTCTGAACCTTGCTTTACCTCTATCTAACAAGTATTCTCATGAGGTCACCATGAGCCAGAGTCGACTCAACAACAATAACAACATTCTCATTGTTTATATAAAATATTTTCTGATTCCCGTCGGCATTTCTTTCCAGACCCAGGGCTATTGAGAATGATATTGCTTAATTTCTCAACAGTTTGGGATCACTAGTTATCCTTTTATTGTTGATTTATGGCTTAATTTCACTGTGACCAAAGAACATACTTACATAATTTCAACCCCTTTAAATTGTTGAGACTTGCTTTATGCCCCAGCATAGTGTCAAATCTAGTAACAATTCCAGAGATACTTGAAAAGAATTTTTTCGTGTTATCATTATTGAGTACTATATCCTTTATTTGTCAATTAGGTCAAGTTTCCTAATTTTGCACTTTTGGTTTGGAATAGCTCTAGTCGTATCCTCCCCTCATTACCTGCTTTCCGCTTTCTTGCTCATCAAATCCCTTTATCCTCTTGTTTGCTTTTAACATGGCTTTCTCTTTTGGTCTACCTGAATTTGGATTTGCATATGTTTTCAAAAGGTTTCATTTGACTCTGACCCATCCTCCATTTAACATTCTGGTCTCAGTTATTGTCCCTTATCCCTTTAGTTCTGTGGCCTTGGTGGTCCTTTTCCCTTAGATCTTACATGTTATAGCTAAAGGAGCTAATCAGATAGCTCTGTCAGCAGTTGTTCACTGAGAACAGGTTATGGAATTCTAGAAATATTTGATGTTCCATGCCCTTGAGGAGCTTATGATCTAACTGGAACCAGGTCCCCTACATACAGAGATTTAACAGTATATTGTTGTTGTTAGGTGCTGTCAAGTTGGTTCCAACTCATAGCTGGAATGAAAAAGTGCCCGGTCTTGCACCAGTCTCATGATTGTTATTACGCTTGCTTGAGCCATTGTTGCAGCCACTGTGTCAATCCATATATATAACATATGCGGAAGTACATGATAAAAATGTTATATCAGTGTAGTAGGAAAGAAAAAAGAGCAGTTATTATAGGCTGGAATGGTCAAGAAAGGTTTTGTAGAGAACCTAGAGTTTGATCTGAAATCACAAGATGGGAAAACATTACAGTGAATGGGAATTTGCATGAGTGAAAATCCCGGTGCAGGAAAGCTTAATTACTCTGTGTTTGTATTTCATAGGCCACATTGGCTAGAAAGGATGGTATTAGTTAGCAAAGAAACAGTAACCTGATCCATAGAGGTAAGCTGGAATCAGACCATAAAGAGCTTTAAATGCTAAGCTAATGCATTTAGACATTTATCCTGCAGCTACAGAGGCAAGGCATTGGAGATTGTGAGTATGCTTGCAGTATTCTGATGTGGTGAAAGCAGTGTTTTAGGGAACATGATCTTATGGTTGTATATAGAATGGAATTGGAAGGAGTCCAGACAAACCCTGAAAAAATTATTTGATTTGAGATGAGAATGCACATAGCAGGCTGGTGATAGAAACCCTGTGGATCACAACCAATCATGGGGATGGTGCAGGACTCAGTAGCATTTCTTTCCATTGTGCATTGGAATGCCATGAGTCAGAAGCCAGCTTAACGGCATCTAACAACAACAACAAATAGAGTAGTAGAGAGTCTTAGGGAAAGGGAGAGTTGGCAGTGATAACACTTAAGAAATCCAGCCTAAGTTTTTAAGAGACCAGTGATGATGTGGACAGAAACAGGGAAATAAGGATGCAGAACGGAAATTAGACACTCAAGGTTTCAGAATGGTGCCCAAGACCAGAGAGTTGGAAGCTGTGCTGTGCAGGTGAGGTTTACCTTAGGCAGGCTCTGAGAATGAAAAGAGGATGGATGTTTGTGTTGGGAGGTGGTAAAAATGGTGTATGGAAGGAGTTTCACCTGGAATTTTCTTGAAGATAGCAGAGTTTCATGACATTTGTGATGACTGTGGAAGCCAATGTAACCTAACATTGCTGCTGTCACAAATTTCATAATCTCTGAAGTAGCAGACCAAAACAAAATAAGAGTAATAGTAGCACTAATAGTAATAAGGGTAAAGCACAGCCTTACCAAACTACAGGTGGAATTCATCTGTCACTATTTGGGGCTCAGTTTTAAAGGAATAATCTATTCTTCATGTATCCTCCTGTTCTGAAAGTTCCTGTGCAACTGTCCAGTTTCACCTTAACAAAGATGATTTGCTAAGGAAAAAGGACAAAATCCTAAACTCCAATTAGCCAGTGGTATCAGAAATTAATCATACTTTAGACCTGCTGGAAGCAGCTTCACATCTGAGCTTCTTCCTACTGTGTCATGGCAACAATGTACAAATTTTAATAATAGATTTCCTCTTTGAGAAATTGCATTTCCTTATGCTATGGGAATTTTTATGATTAGAACTATACCTCTTCCACTGCAGTTGTTTTCAAGGCATTTATGTTACCATTTTTGCTTATTAGTAATGGTTCAAACATTTCCTAACACAGAGCAATTAATATCTGTCAGCAGAAATAAATTACATTTTTCATTGCTTGTGACACTCTCTCAAATGCTGTTTGAAAGTGCCATAATTATGCATCATCATGCTATATAATTTTGGTGCCTGGTGTAGTGGTGCTTTAGGGGTATGATTTATATTTTCTGCTTTTTTTTTTGTACTGAATTAATAGGATAGGTATAGGATGGGATCTAAATTGGGAAATGACATTTTACAGAATAATTTGTATTATTTCCATCCTTCTAAAGCAGCCTGTCTTTTAGAATTGTTCACATATTTTATACATATTTGTGTATGCAAATTGTGTGCCTTATGATTGTACCACTGACAACTTTTGCCTTATGGAGCTAGAAGGCACAACGCACTTTTAAAAATTGAATGCATAGAATATATGTATGTTCAGAACACATTTGCCACTACCCTAAGGAAAAAGTGTATAGTATTTGCAAAATTGTTACCTCTGTAGGATCTCTTTTGTCCTTGCCCTTTAGACATACCTTAGTCATAATTACTAGCCACAGACGAGGGCCTGTGACAGGTAACAGTCCATGCTACCCTATCCTTACCCTTGGCCCTATATTCTTCTCTTTTGGCTGTGTAACCTGGACTTAACTTTCTGATTTTTGACCTCTTCTCTTTTAGTTAGAGTAGTCCCTGTGTGGAGCAAATGGTTATCTTACTTGACTACTGACTGGAAGGTTGAAGGTTTGAGTGCACTGAGAGGCACCTCAGAAGAAAGGCCTGGCAATCTACTTCTAAAAAATTGGCAGTCTGACAACTGTGGAGCACAATTCTACTCTGGCATATGTGGGGTTACCATGAGTTGGAGTTGACTCCACTGAAGCTGGGCTCTTTTAGTTACCTGCTTGCATTCAACCTCTTGCTTAATGGATTTCAACTTGCCTGGAGGCTCTTCTTGCCAATCAGCATACTCCACCATTCAACTCCCTCAGCCCCCTTTCCAGGGGGAGAGATTATCAGACCAAGTCAAAAGGGTGGAGAGGGAGGCTATCAGGAATTAGGGTAAAAACCTAACAAATCACACAGGACTTGAGCCTACTAATTAAGCTCCTCAAATTGCAGTTGTGCTTAAAACACAGAATGAGCCCAACATTATCTTCACTCATTGCTACAGGACAGCCATCCTTAAAAGTGAGGAATATATTTTTCATCCCATTGGACTACAATTGACGATCCCATTCCAAAACAGAAAAAAAGATGTTTAACTCTCCCATTAGTAATTCAAAGAGTATAACTACTTACATATAGTTATCACAAAGGGAAATCAGGTCTGAGGAGAAGGCGCTATCACTCAACATGTCTATATAGAGTTTCTGCTATCTCCATGGAGCCCTGGTGGTGCAGTGATTAACAACTTGGCTGCTAACCAAAAGTTTGAATCCATCAGAAAACCCTATGGGGCAGTTCTACTCTGTCTTCTAGGGTCACTATGATTCGGAATCGACTCAATGGCAAAGGGTTTGGTTTTTACTTATTTATTTATTTACTGTCTACATGCACTACATTACGGGTATGATATTCCTGAGGAATGCAGTCAGGAGATGGAACATTAGATGTGGTTTTCAAAATAATCGACAGTCGCTACAAAGAAGTCTGTCTCACTCTCCATTGTTTAATTTTTTTTTTTTAATGTGATACTTTTTGTTTGGTTCATTTAGGCTTGGATGAAATACACAGAGGAATATGGAGAGATAGAATCCTACATTTTTTTAAAAAATTGTACTTTAGGTGAAGGTTTACAGAACAAGTATTTTCTCATTAAACAGTCAGTACACATATTGTTTTATGACATTGTTTAACAACCCCATAATATGTGAAAACGCTCCATTCTCGGCCTTGGAGGACCTTTTTTTTTTTTTTTTGGTGAAAATATACATAGCCAAAGATACACCATTTCAAAAATTTCTACATGTACAATTCAGTGACGTCGATTATGTTCTTCCAGTTGTGCTGCTATTCTCATTTTAGATGATGGTTTACAGAACAAAATATTTTCTCATTGAACAGTACACATTCTGTTTTATGACATTGACTGACAACCCCACGACATGTCAACACTGTCCTTACTCGACCTTGGGTTCCCTATCACCAGCTTTCCTGTCTCCTTCTTCCTTCTAGCCCTTGTCCCTGGACTACTGTGCCTTATTAGTCCCGTTTTGTTTTATGGGGCTGTCCAATCCCCAGCTGAATGGTGAACCTCGGAAGTGACTTCACCACTGAGCTGAAAGGGTGTCCGGGGGCCATACTCTTGGGGTTTCTCCAGTCTCTGTCAGGCCAGTAAATCTGGTCTTTTTTGTGTTAGAATTTTGTTCTACATCTTTCTCCAGCTCTGTCCAGAACCCTCTGTTGTGATCCCGGTCAGAGTATTCAGTGGTGGTAGCTGGGCACCATCTAGCTGTACTGGACTCAGTCTGGTGGAGGTCTTGGTAGCTGTGGTCCATTAGTCCTTTGGACTAATCTTTTCCTTGTGTCCTGTTCTCTTCATTCTCCCTTGCTCCCGAAGGGGTGAGACCAGTGGAGTATCTTAGATGGCTTCTCACAGGCTTTTAAGACCCCAGACGCTACTCACCAAGGTAGAATGTAGAACATTGTCTTTACAGACTGTTATGCCAACTGAGCTATATGTTCCCCGACACCATGGTCCCCACAACCCTCTGTCAATTTAGTCCCTCAGGGAGTTTGGATGTGTCTAGGGAGCTTCCATGACCTTTCCTTGTACAAGTTGTGCTGATTTCCCTGGTATTGTGTACTGTTTTACCCTTCACCAAAGTTACCACTTTTCTATTGTCTGTTTAGTATTTCCCCCAACCCCTCCCATCCCTCGTAACCAACAAAGATTGTTACTTTTTGTGTGTAAACTTTTCCATGAGTTTTTGTGATAGAGGTCTCCTACAATATTTGTCCTTTTGTGATTGACTTATTTCACTCAGCATAATGTCCTCCAGTTTCATCTATGTTACGAGATGCTTCACAGATTCATCATTGTTCTTTATCTTTGCATAACACTCCATTGTGTGTATGTACCATAGTTTGTTTATCCATTCATCTGTTGATGGGCATCTAGGTTGTTTCCATCTTTTTGCTATCGTGAACAATGCTGCCATGAACATGTGTGTGCATATGTCTATTCATGTGATGGCTCTTATTTCTCTAGGATATATTCCTAGGAGTGGGATTGCTGGATCGTTTGGTATTTCTATTTCTGTTTTTCTAAGGAGGTGCCATATCATTTGCCAAAATGGTCGTATCATTATGCATTCCCATCGGCAGTGCATAAGAGTTCCAATCTCCCCGCAGCCTCTCCAGCATTTGTTATTTCCAGTGTTTTTGATACGTGCCAGTAATGCCAGAGTGAGATGGTAACTCATTGTGGTTTTGATTTGCATTTCTCTAATGGCTAGTGAATGGGAGCATTTCCTCATGTTGTCTGTTGGCTGCTTGAATATCTTCTTTGGTGAGCTGTCTGTTCTTTTCTTTTGCCCATTTTTTAACAGGATTATTTGTCTTTTTGTTGTAGAGGTGTTGGATTTTCTTGTAGATTATGGAGATTAGACCTTTGTCTGACTTGTAATGTCCAAAAATTTTTTCCCAGTTTATAGGTTCTCTTTTGACTCTCTTGGTGAAGTCTTTTGAAGAGCATAGGTGTTTGATTTTTAGAAGATTCCACTTATCTAGCTTATCTTCTGGAGTTTGTGTGTTGATGGTTATGGTTTGTATCCTGTTAATGCCGTGTATTAGGGGCTGTAGTATTGGTCCTATTTTTTCTTCTATGAACTTTATGGGTTTTGGCTTTATATTAAGGTCTTTGAACCGTTTTGAAATAGTTTTTGTATATGGTGTGAGATATGGGTCCTGTTTCGTTTTTTTGCAGATGGATATCCAGTTTTGCCAGCACCATTTGTTAAAAAGACTATCTTTTCCCCGTTTGATGGACTTTGGGCCCTTGTCGAAGATCAGATGACGGTAGGTGGATGAATTTCCATCTGGGTTCTCAATTCTGTTCCATTGGTCAATGTATCTGTCGTTGTACCAGTACCAGGCTGTTTTGACCACTGTAGCTGTATAGTAGGTTCTGAGGTCAGGTAGTGTGAGTCCTCCTACTTTCCTTCTTCAGTAGTGCTTTACATATTCGGGGGTTCTTCCCCTTCCATATACTTAATGATTAGTTTTTCCATCTCTTTGAAGAATGTTGTTTGTATTTGCATTGGGATTGCATTGTATTTGTAAATTGCTTTGGGTAGAATTGTCATTTTCACAATGTTGAGTCTACCTATCCATGAGCATGGTATGTTTTCCCATTTATGTAGATCCCTTTGGGTTTCTTGCTGTAGTGTTTTGTAGTTTTCTTTGTATAGGTCTTTTACATCCCTGGTTTGATTTATTCCTAAGTATTTTGTTTTTTTAGGGGCTATTATAAATAGTACTGTTTTCCTGATTTCCTTTTTATTTCAGTTGGGTCTGTTTTAATGTCACCCATTTCATTTCTTATTTGGGTTATTTGCATCCTCTCCTGTTTTTCTTTTGTCAGTCTGGCCTGTGGTTTGTCCATTTTGTTGATTCTTTCGAAGAACCAACTTTTGGTTTTGTTGATTCTTCCTATTGTTTTTCTATTCTGTTTCATTTATTTCTGCTCTTATGTTTATAAATTTCCTTTCTTCTGGTGGCTGTGGGCTTTTTTTGCTGTTCTCTTTCTATTTGTTTGAGTTCTGTAGTTAATGTTTTGATTTTGTCCCTTTCTTCTTTTTTGATGTGTGCATCTATTGCTATAAATTGTCCTCTGAGGACTTCCTTTGCTGTGTCCCAAAGGTTTTGGTATGATGTATTTTCATTCTCGTTTGATTCTAGGAATTTTTTGATTCCATCTCTGATTTCTTCTATTCCCCAGTGGTTTGTAAGCAGGGTGTTACTCAGTTTCCATGTAACTGATTTTTTTCCCTTGCTCTTTCTGTGTTAATTTCTATCTTGATGGCATTGTGGTCAGAGAAGATGCTTTGTGTTATCTCAACATTTTGGATCTTGTTGAGGACTGCTCTGTGGCCAAGATGTCATCTATTCTGGAGAACGTTCCACGTGCATTGGAAAAGAATGTGTACTTTGCAGCTATTGGATGGAGTGTTCTATATGTCTGTGAGGTCAAGTTGGCTGATTTTGCCCTTTATGTCTTCTGTATCTTTGCTGAGTTTCTTTTTAGATGCTCGGTCCTTTGCTGAGAGTGGTGTGTTGAAGTCTCCTACTATTATTTTGGAACTGTCAATTTCTCTTTCCATGCTGATGCTGTTAGAGTTTATGTATTTTGGAGCCCTGTCATTGGGTGTGTAGATGTTTATTATGGTAATGTCTTCATGATGGATCATCCCCTTAATCGTTACATAGTGTTCTTCTTTGTCTTTTATGGTGGATTTCGTTTTAAAGTCTATTTTATCTGAGATTAGTATTGCGACTCCTGCTCTTTTTTGGTAGTTATTTGCTTAATATATTTTTTCCAACCTTTGATTTTAATAAACTTACATCTTTGTGTCTAAGGTGTGTCTCTTGTAGACAGCATATGGATGGATTCTGTTTTTTTTTAATCCATTCTGTCACTCTCTGTCTCTTTAAGGGTGCCTTGAGTCCATTTACATTCAGTGTAATTATTGATAGATGTGAGTTTAGTGCTGTCATTTTGTAGTGCTTTTTTAGCGGTGCTGACGTTTTCTTTGTTCCTCTTACTCTCCTTTGCTGAATTCCTTTTGTTTGCGGATTTTTTTTCATTTCTTTTGTTTTTGTAGGTTTTGTTTTTACTGAGACTTTATGTTTCTCCTCTTTATTTTTATGAGTAGGTTTGTTAACTTTCTTTGTGGTTACCCTTGTCTTTCTAAGTTTGAAGCAGTCTATTATTACCTGGTATCGCCTTGCCTTCCTCTCCATTATGAAGGTTCTATACCTACACTGTTTATTCCCTCTTTTATTGTTCTGATGTGGTTGCCATTTATAGGTTAACTGTTCTGATTCCCTGTTGTATTTCTTTTGGTTTTGGATAGTCCTTGAGAGTTCATTTCCTAGATTGGTATATGGCTGGTGTGATCCTGCATCCTAGATTCAGCCTGTGAGCTGAAGTTGTTTGTTCTCAGATCGAAGGACTCCCTTTAATAATTCTTGTAAGTTTGGTTTGGTTTTTACATATTCCCTTAATTTCTGTTTATCTGGAAATGTCCTAATTTCACCATCATATTTGAACGAGAGTTTTGCAGGATACATTATTCTTTGCTGGCAATTTTTTTCTTCCAAGGTTTTATATATATCATCCCATTGCCTTCTTGCCTGCATGGTTTCTGCTGAATAGTCTGAGCTTAGTCTTATTGTTTCTTCTCTGTATGTGACTTCTTGTTTTTTTCGAACTGCTCTCAGGATTCTTTGTTTGTCTTTGGTTTTGGCAAGTATGTTTATGATATGCCTTGGTGATTTTATTTTGGGGTCTATTCTATATGGGGCTCTTTGAGCTTCTTGGATGGTCAGCTTTTCATCTTTCATGATATTGGGGAAGTTTCCTGTCAGCAGTTCTTCAATGATCTTCTCTGTGTTTTCTGTTTTCTTCCCCTCTTCTGGAACTCGGATCACTCGAAAATTTTTCTTTTGATTGTATCCCACATAATTCTCAGGGTCTCTGCATTTTTCTTCATTCTTTTTTCTGAGTTTTCCTCAAACAGAGCTGTATGTAAGTATTTGTCTTCAATTTCACTGGTCCTGCCTTCCACCATTTCAAATCTGCTCCTCAGCCCTTCTATGACACCGTCCATTTCTGAAATCTTGTTGTTTATCTTTTGGATTTCTAACTGTTGTTTTTGTATGATTTCTAGTTGTGAATTTATTTTGGCATTTTGTTCCTGCATTATTTTCCTGAATTCTTCCATTTTTTTGTTTGTATTTTCCATGAATTTGTCTGCCTTTTCCATGAATTTGTCTATTTTTTCCTCATTTTTGTCTGCTTTTTGCTTCAATTCTTGGATAATTGTGAGTATTAGAGATTTGAATTCCCTATTAGGTTGTTCTAGTGCCTTTTCTTGTCCTTGAAAGTCATGTGGTGTTTTATTTTGGATGCCTACTGGAACCATCCTGTCCTGTTTTTGTAAATGTTTTGATATTGTCTGCTGTCTTTTGGGCATTCAGTAGTCATTTTTCTCATTTATTGATTGTGGATTTGTTTGTTTCATCTTGTTTTTTTTTTATTTTATTTGGCTATGTCTGAGCAGGCGGGCTGTGTGTTCTTTGTTGTTTTCTTGTCTGTGGGCATGATACTTTTTGCCTCCTTCTCCACTGGCAGGGTCAGTCGCTCCGATATGGTACAGTAGGGGAGGTCTAGCTGAAGAGGAGTTGCTGGGATTGGTGGTTTGTGGCACTTACTATGGCCACCAGGGTGGGCCGGTAATCGGTGCAGGGCAGGTTCTGGTAGGCTGTGCTTGTGCTGCTTGGTGGTGTGATGTTAAGTGCATGGTGCAGGTAGGCAGGATGGAGGGGGGTTATTGTGATGTATGGAGCTAAGATGGGTATGGGAAAGAGGAGGGAGGAACAGGAGCCAAAAACATAATAATGAGCAAAGAAGAGTGCTAAGGGAGCTTGCCATTGGAGTGGAGAGATGAGAGACTATGAAATGGAGAAAACCAAAAAGGAGAAGAAAAAAAAAAAGAAAAGAAAAAATTGAATAAATAAAAATGAGAAAGAAAAAAGAAAAGAAAAGTTCCCAGGGATCCCACTGGTGTGACTACAAGGTATGAGGAAGTTGCTCCCAGGCGTTGAAGTACAGCCTGGCTAGAAGGCGTAGTGGTGTCACTTAGGGCTAGGTATTCAGGGGACAGGAAGAGAAGGAAGGTACAGAGAGACAAGAAACTGAGTAATGAAGAAAGACAAAAAGGGAAAAGAAAACAAAATAAATTAAAAAACAAAACAAAACAAGAAACCCCCCAAACAACAGGAAAAAACAAAAAAGCCATGAAAAAAGAACTACTTTCAGGGATCCCTCTGCATGTCTGCACAAACTGAGGGGGGTAGGTCCCAAGCCGTGCAGTACTGCCTGGCTAGAACGGGCTCCCCATTTGAGAAAAGAAAAAGAAAACAAACAAACAAACAAAAAAAAGCCCCAGGATCCCACGAGCATGGTAGCACAGACCGGGAAGCAGTTTCACATTCGAACGGAGTTTCACAGCTTTTCAGGAAGAAGCAAAGACGGCACATGGAGCCAGGTATTTGAGAGAAAGGAGGGGGAGGTGTTGAAAGGTAAGGAAGAAATCAAAGAAGTGGAAAAAAGCAACACCAGCGGCCAACAAATGGCACTCAGGGAGTTGGCCAGTGCAGGCAGGTGGAATCCAAGCAGCCCGTGCTTCCCAGCCAAGAGACTGTGGTCATGGGAAGCATAGGAGGCTGAGTGGGGGTGGAGAAGGGTTGGGGGGTGGGAAGGCATATATCACTGGTTACCAGTTATTCTGTCTCCTGCTGGAAGCTCCGTGAAGCTGCTTTCTCATACCCCCTGATCACTGGTCTCTGATAGGAGTCCAAGATGGCAGAACTGTGCTGCATAAGCTGATAGGGGACCTCTACCTGTATCTCTCCTCATGCTTTGTTCTCTGTCAGTTTCTTATTCTATTTGGTGCTTGGCTGAGTTCTTTATCTCTTCATTTGATGCTTAGGGTTTCAGGATTGCTGTTTTCTCTGTTTGGCTTAGATTTTCGGATCTTTGCTGTGGAGGAACGGTGTGGTGCTTCTGCCTAGAGTGCCATATTGCCCGGAAGTTGAATCCTACAACATTTTGCAGTTAACACATCCCTACCTTGTCTTGAAACTTCTGGAATTATTCCTTCAGGAAAGGTTTTGTTGTTGTTTTCCATGGAATCGATTCTTATTCTTGGTGACCTGAAGTACAACAGAACAAAAAGTTGCGTGGTCCTTTGTCATCCTCATGATTGTCAGCATGTTCAAGTCCATCATTTTGGCTGTTGTGTCAGTTCATCTCACTGGGGGTCTCCCAAGCCCTCGTTGGCCCTTTACCATACGTAATGTCTTCCTCTAGTGATCGATCCCTCCCAATGACATGTCCAAAGCCAGTGAGTTGGACAGTGTTCTGTTGTGGTCCATAAGATTTTCATTGGCTAATTTTTGGAAGTAGATTACCAAGTCTTTCTTCGTAGTCTATGTTAGTCTAGAAACTCTGCTGAAATCTGTCCACCATGGGTGACACTGCTGGTATTTGAAATACTGGTAACATAGCATCCGGCATCACAGCAACACACAGGCCACCACAGTATCACAAACTGACTTACGGGTGTGGAAGGCAAACCAACAAACAAAAAAACCTCAAACCTATTTCAGTCAAGTCAATTCTCACTCATAGTGACCCTCTAGGATAAAGTAGAACTGTTCCATAGGGCTTCCAAGGGTGTAAATCTTTACAGAAGCAGACTGTCACATCTTTCTGCTTCAGAGCAGCTGGTGGGTTCAAACCACTGACCTTTTGGTTAGCAGCTGAGCACTTAACCACTGCGCCACCAGGGCTCCTTTAGAAGAGAAGCTATAATGAATTTCCCAGTTGAAGAAAAGAAGTATCTTAATAAGAGGAAAATTGTTCTTTCTACATGGGACTCTATCATATCCCCAAGTAGAATTTTAGCAGTTTATACCAGTTACATAGGTTTCAGCAAGTCAAACGCATCTCCACAGAGCTGTGATTATAGTATATTTCAAATTACGGAGGTATTAAAAGCAATCAGCTTACATTAACTTTCTTTTAAATAGAACCAGAAAGCAGAACCTTTCACTCTGATAATTCCTTTGTTTAGGGAGTCACCAAGTATTCTTAAGCGAGTCACTTTAGAATGAATGGCTTGTTGTAAGACTGAGTTTTAATATAATGAGTAAGAATAAATCAAGTAGAGGGAACCTTCGAGATTATCCAGTATGGTCACCTCATTTTTTTTTTTTTTATATATTTTAATGTACTTCAGGTGAAAGCTTACAGAGCAAATAGTTCCTCATGAAATAGTAGTACACATGTTGTTCTATGACATTGGTTAACAACCCCACAACATATTAAGCCTCTAAATTCTCAACCTTTTTTTTTTTTTTTTGATGAAAATACAGATAGCCAAAGATACACCGTTTCAAAAATTTCTACATTCACAGTTCAGTGATTTTGACTACGCTCTTCCAACTGTGCTGTTATTCTCACTTAAGATGAAGGCTTACAGAACAAAATAGTTTTTCATTTAACAGTTACTACACATGTTGCCCTATGACAATGGTTAAAAATCTCACAGCACATCAAGAATATCCTTACTCCACCTTGTGTTCCCTATCACCAGGGGACTTCCTTGTCCCCTTCTGTCTTCTGGCCCTTGTCACTGGACTACTGTACCTTTTTAGTCTCATTTGTTTTTTTATTTTATTTTGTTTTAACACCATTTCAAAACTTTTTACTTACACATTTAAGTGATATTGACTATGCTCTTCCAATTGTGCTGCCATTCTCGCCCAAGATGAAGGCTTACAGGACAAAACAGCCTCCCATTTAATAGTTACTGCAAATGTTGCCCTATAACAGTGGTCAACAATCTCACAATACATTGACAGTGTCCTTATTCAATTTGTGTTCCTTATCATCAGTTTCCTACTCCCCCTCTGCCTTCTGGCCCTTGTCACCGGACTCCTGTACCTCGTTAGTCCCATTTAGTTTTACTGGGCTGTCCACTCCCAGACTTAACATCGAACCTCGAAGGTAACTTCACCTCTGAGCTGAAAGGGTGTCTGGGGGCCACACTCTTGAGGTTTCTCTAGTATTCTTTAGGCAGGTAAATCTGGTCTTTTTTTTTGGGGGGGGGGAGTTAAAATTATGCTCTACATCCTTCTCCAGCTCTGTCCAGAACCCTCTGTTGTGATCCTGGTCAGAGCAGTCAGTGGTGGTAGCCGGGCACCATCTAGCTGTACTGGATTCAGTTCGGTGGAGGCCTTGGTAGCTGTGGACAATTAGTCCTTTGGACTAATCTTTTCGTTGAATCCTGTTCTCTTCATTCTCCCTTGCTCCTGAAGGGATGAGACCAGTGGAGTATCTTAGATGGCTGCTCATAGGCTTTTAAGACCCCAGACACTACTCACCAAGGTAGAATGTAGAGCATTATCTTTATAAGTAGTGTCATGCCAATTGAGCTAGATGTTCCCCGAGACCATGGTCCCCAGAGCCCTCCGTCCAACAACTCAGTCCCTCGGGGGGTTTGGATGTGTCTATAGGGTCTCCATGACCTTTCCTTGTGCAGGTTGTGTTAGTTTCCCCTGTACTGTGTACTATCTCACCTTTCACCCAAGTTACCACTTATCTATTACCTATTTAGTATTCCCCCCCCCCCCATCCCTGGTAACCAACAAGGATTGTTAGATTTTGCATGTGAATTTTTTCATGGGTTTTTACAATAGAGGTCTCATACAATATTTGTCCTTTTGTGATTGACTTATTTCACTCAGCATAATGTCCTCCAGTTTCATCCATGTTATGAGATGGTTCACAGATTCATTGTTGTTCTTTCTCGTTGCATAGTACTCCATTGTGTGCTCCACTGTGTGTATGTACCATAGTTTGTGTATCCATTCATCTGTTGATGGACATCGAGGTTGTTTCCATCGTTTTGCTATTGTGAACAATGCTGCCATGAACACAGGTGTGCATATGTCTATTCGAGTGATGACTCTTATTTCTCTAGGATATATTCCTAGGAGTGGGATTGCTGGATCGAATGGTATGTCTATTTTTAGCTTTCTGAGGAAACGCCATATCATTTTCCAAAATGGTTGTATCATTTTGCATTCCCACCAGCAGTGTATAAGAGTTCCCATCTCCCCGCAGCCCCTCCAACATTTGTTATTTCCAGTATTTTTGATTCGTGCCAGTAATGCCGGGGTGAGATGGTATCTCATTGTGGTTTTAATTTGCATTTCTCTAATGGCTAGTGATCGCGAGCATTTCCTCATGTGTCTGTTGGCCATTTGAATGTCTTCCTTGGTGAAGTGTCTGTTCATTTCCTTCGCCCATTTTTTGATAGGATTGTTTGTCTTTTTGTTGTACAGGTGTTGGATTTTCTTGTAGATTATGGAGATTAGACCTTTGTCTGACTTGTACTGTCCAAAATTTTTTTCCCAGTCTGTAGGTTCTCTTTTGACTCTTTTGGTGAAGTCTTTTGAAGAGCATAGATGTTTGATTTTTAGAAGATCCCAGTTATCTAGTTTATCTGTTGGGTTTTTTGTGTTGATGTTTATGGTTTGTATCCTGTAATGCCATGTATTAAGGCCTGAAGTGTTGGTCCTATTTTTTCTTCTATGAATTTTATAGTTTGAGGCTTTATATTCAGGTCTTTGATCCATTTTGAAGTAGTTTTTGTATATGGTGTGAGGTATGGGTCCTGTTTCATTTTTCTACAAATGGATATCCAGTTTTGCCAGCACCATTTGTTAAAAAGACTGTCTTTTCCCCATTTGATGTATTTTGGGCCCTTGTCAAAGATCAGGTGACCGTAGGTGGATGGATTTACATCTGGGTTCTCAATTCTGTTCCATTGGTCAATGTCTCTGTTGTTGTACCAGTACCAGGCTGTTTTGAGTACTGTAGCTGTATAGTAGGTTCTCAAGTCAGGTAGTGTGAGTCCTCCAACTTTATTCTTCTTCTTCAGTAGTGCTTTACTTATTCGGGGTTTCTTCCCTTTCCATATAAAGTTAATAATTAGTTTTTCCATCTCTTTGAAGAATGTTGTTGGTATTTGTATCGGGATTGCATTGTATTTGTAGATTGCTTTAGGTAGAATTGCCATTTTCACTATGTTGAGTCTGCCTATCCATGTGCATGGTATGTTTTTCCATTTATGTAGATCCCTTTGGGTTTCATGCAGCAGTGTTTTGTAGTATTCTTTGTACAGGACTTTTACATTCCTGGTCAGATTTATTCCTAAGTATTTTATCTTTTTAGGGGCTATTGAAAATGGTATTGATTTCCTGATCTCCTTTTCATTGTTCTCTTTACTGGTGTATAGGAATCCAACTGATTTTTGAATGTTTATCTTGTATCCTGCTACTCCGCTGAATCTTTCTATTAGTTCCAGTAGATTTCTCGTGGAGTCTTTAGGGTTTTCTATGTATAGTATCATATCATCTGCAAACAGGGAGAGTTTAACTTCTTCATTACCAATTTGGATGCCCTTTATTTCTTTCTCTTGCCTTATCGCTCTAGCTAGAACTTCCAGCACAATGTTAAATAGGAGTGGTGATAAAGGGCATCCTTGTCTTGTTCCTGTTTTCAAGGGGAATGTTTTCAGCCTCTCTCCATTAAGAATGATGTTGGCTGTTGGTTTTGCATGGATGCCCTTTATTATGTTGAGAAATTTCCCTTCTATACCTATTTTATTGAGAGCTTTTATCGGGAATGGGTGTTGGACTTTGTCAAATGCCTTTTCTGCATCAATTGAGATGATCATGTGATTTTTTTTTCCTTTTATTTATGTGGTGGATTACGTTGATGGATTTTCTAATGTTAAACCATCCTTGCATACCTGGTATGAATCCTACTTGGTCGTGGTGTATTATTTTTTTGATATGATGCTGAATTCTATTGGCTAGAATTTTGTTCAGAATTTTTCCATCTATATTCATGAGAGATATTGGTCTGTAATTTTCTTTTTTTGTGATGTCTTTGCCTCGTTTTGATATCAGCGTTGTGCTGGCCTCATAGAATGAATTTGGAAGTGTTGCTTCCTCTATATGCTCTGAAATAGCTTGAGTAGAACTGGTACAAGCTCTTCTGTAAATGTTTTGTAGAATTCTCCAGTGAAGCCATCTAGGCCAGGGCTTTTTTTGGTTGGGAGTTTTTTTATTACCTTTTCAATCTCTTCTCTTGTTATGGGTCTGTTCAGATTTTCAATATCACTTTGTTGTAGTTTGGGTAGGCTGTATGTTTCTAGAAATTTATCCATTTCCTCTAGGTTTTCAAATTTGTTGGAATATAGTTTTTCATAATATTCTGTTATAATCCTTTTTATTTCGGTTGGGTCTGTTGTAATGTCCCCCATTTCATTTCTTATTTGGGTTATTTGTGCCCTCTGCTGCTTTTCTTTTGTCAGTCTGGCCAGTGGTTTGTCGATTTTGTTGATTCTTTCAAAGAACCAACTTTTGGTTTTGTTGATTCTTTCTATTGTTTTTGTGGTCTCTATTTCATTTATTTCTGCTCTGATCTTTAGTATCTCCTTTCTTCCGGTGGTTGTAGGCTTTTTTTTTGTTGTTCTCTTTCTATTTGTTTGAGTTCTGTAGTTAATGTTTTGATTTTGTCCCTTTCTTCTTTTTTGATATGTGCATCTATTGCTATAAATTGTCCTCTGAGGAGTGCCTTTGCTGTGTCCCAAAGGTTTTGGTATGATGTGTTTTCATTTTCATTTGATTCTAGGAATTTTTTAATTCCATCTCTGATTTCTTCTATTACCCATTGATGTGTAAGCAGATTATTATTCAGTTTCCATGTGTTTGATTTTTTTCCCTTGCTCTTTCTAGTGTTAATTTCTACCTTGATGGCATTGTGGTCAGAGAAGATACTGTGAATTATCTCAGCATTTTGGATCTTGTTGAGGATTGCTCTGTGGCCTAAGATGTGGTCTATTCTGGAGAACGTTCCATGTGCATTGGAAAAGAATGTGTACTTTGTAGCAGTTGGATGGATTGTTCTATATATGTCTATGAGGTCCAGTTGGCTGATTGTGTCCTTTAGGTCTTCTGTATCTTTGCTGAGTTTCTTTTTAGTTGTTGTGTCCTTTACTGAGAGTGGTGTGTTGAAGTCTCCTACTATTATTGCTGAACTGTTAATTTCTCTTTTCAGTGGTATTAGAGGTTTTTTTTATGTATTTTGGAGCCCTGTCATTGGGTGCATAGATATTTATTATGGTTATGTCTTCATGATGGATCATCCCCTTAATCATTATATAGTGTCCTTCTTTGTCTTTTATGGTAGATTTTGTTTTAAAGTCTATTTTATCTGAGATTAGAATTGCTACTCCTGCTCTTTTTTGATAGTTGTTAGCTTGATTTTTTTTTTCCCAACCTTTGATTTTTAATAAATTCACATCTTTGTTTCTAAGGTGTGTCTCTTGTAGACAGCAAATTGATGGATCCTGTTTTCTTATCCATTCTGCCACTGTCCATCTCTTTATGGGTGCATTGAGTCCATTTATATTCAGTGTAATTATTGATAGATGGAAGTTTGTTGCTGTCATTTTGTAGTGCTTTTTTTTGTGGTGCTGAAGTTTTCTTTGTTCTTCTTACTCTCTTGTGCTGAGTTACTTTTGTTTGTGGATTTTGTGTTCATTTCTTTTGTTTTTGTTGGTTTTGTTTTTGTTGAGACTTTATGTTCTTCGTCTTTATTTTTATGAGTTGGTTTGTTAACTTTTTTTGTGGTTACCATGAATTTTACCCTTATCTTTATAATTTGAAGCAGTCTACCCTTACTTGGTATCACCTTGCCTTCCTCTCCTTTAGAAGGTTCTATACCTATGCCGTTTGTTCCCTTTTTCATTGTTTTGATATTGTTGTCATCCTTTGATTGATTTCTCTGATTCCCTGTTGTATTTATTTGTTTTTGGAAAGTCCTCTGTAGTTCAGTTCCTAGGATGGTATCTGGTTCATGTGAACCTGCGTCCTAGGTCCTAGGTCCTGCCTGAGGGCTGAAGCTGTTTGTCCTCAGATCGAAGAACTCCCTTTAATAATTCTTGTAAGTTTGGTTTGACTTTTGCATATTCCTTTAGTTTCTGTTTATCTGGAAATGACCTAATTTCACCATCAAATTTGAATGAGAGTTTTGCAGGATATATTATTCTTGGCTGACAATTTTTTTCTTTCAAGATTTTATATATGTCATCCCATTGCCTTCTTGCCTGCATGGTTTCTGCCAAATAATCTGAGCTTCGTCTTATTGTTTCTCCTCTGTATGTGACTTCTTGTTTTTCACGAGCTGCTCTCAGGATTCTTTGTTTGTCTTTAGTTTTAGTGAGTGTGAATATGATATGTCTTGGTGATTTTCTTTTGGGGTCTCTTCTATGTGGGGTTCATTGAGCTTCTTGGATGGACAGATTTTCATTTTTCATGATATTGGGAAAGTTTTCTGTCAGCAGTTCGTCAATGATCCTCTCTGTGTTTTCTGTTTTCTCCCCCTGTTCTGGTATGCCAATCACTCGTAAGTTTTTGCTTTTAATTGTGTCCCACATAACTCTCAGGGTCTCTTCATTTTTCTTTGTTCTTTTTTCTGAGTTTTCCTGAAACAAAGTTGTATCCAAGTGTTTGTCTTCAGTTCCACTGATCCTGTCTTCCACGGTTTCAAATCTACTTCTCAGCCCTTCTATGACACCGTCCATTTCTGAAATCTTGTTGTTTATCTTTTGGATTTCTAATTGTTGTTTTTGTATAATTTCGAGTTGTGAATTTATTTTGGCATTTTGTTCCTGCATCACTTCCTGAATTCTTCCAATTTTTTGTCTGTATTTTCCATAAATTTGTCTATTTTTTCCTCATGTTTGTCAGCTTTTTGCCTCAGTTCTTGGAAAATTCCGAGTATTAGTGATTTGAGTTCCCTATCAGGTTCTTCTAGTGCATTTTCTTCCACAGGAGAGTTATCTGGTGTTTTAATTTGGACGCCTATTGGAGCCATCTTGTCTTGTTTTTGTAAATGTTTTGATATTGTTTGCTGTTTTCGGGGCATTCAGTAGATATTTCTCTCGTTTATTGATTGTAGATTTTTTTTTTTTTTTGTTTCGTCCTTGTGGTACAGCTGGGCAGATCTAGCTGAGGAGGAGCCACTGGGACGGGTTGCTTGTGGCACTCACCGCAGCCACCAGGACGGTCGGTAGTCAGTGCTGGCCAGGTTCCAATAGGGCGTGCCTTCACAGCTTGGTGGTGTGATGTCTAGTGCATGGTGCAGGTAGGTAGGGTGCAGCGGGAAGATGGTTATGTGTGAAGCTAAGCTGGATATGGGAGAGAGGAGAGAGGAGGAGGAGCAAAAAGCATACAAACATAAAAGAATGCTAGGGGAGCTTGTTGTTGGAATGTACAGATGAGAGACTATGGGATGGAGGAAACCAAAAGGGGGAAGAGAAAGAAAAGGAAAGAATGAACAAATAAAAATCAGAAAAGTTAAAGAACTGCAAAGTTCCCAGGGATCCCACCGATGCAGCTATGAGGTCTGGGGGAGTCGGTCTCAGTTTTCACAGCACAGCCTGGCCAGAAGGTACAGAGGCATACATTGCCTGGTATTCAGGGATCAGAAAGAGAAGGAAGAGATAGAGAGACGAGAAATTAATCAATGAAGAAAGACAAAAGGGAAAAAGAGGGAAAAGATGAAAAAACTAATCAAAATAGAAGAAAAATAAAATTAAAAAGAAAAAGCACACCAGCAGTCAGTGCCAACAAATGGGACCCAGAGAGCCCCCACTCAGGGACGCGAATTCCAAGAAGCCGGCCGTCTCGGGGTTAAGAGACCGTGGCCACGGAAGGCAGTGGGGCGAACGAACAAAGGCCCTGGGATCTTACCACCGCCGCAGCCCAGACCCGGATGCAGCCATACGCCCGAACGCAGCCCCACAGCCCCGTGGGAGAGAGCAAAGATGGCACTCGGAACCAGGCACCCAGGTAAAAGGAGGGGGAGGCGGCAGAAAAAGCCCCGCCAACGGCCAGCAAATGGCTCTCAGAAAGCCGCCAGCCCGGGCGCGCGGAATCCAAGCACCGGCGCCCCCCAGCCCAGGGACCCTGGCCACGGAAAGCAGGGGAGCCCCAGCCGAGGTGGAGAGGGGTGGGGGGTGGGAAAGCACGCACCGCAGTTTACCGGTCGTTCTGTCTCCCACCGGCTGCTCTGCAAGGCTGCTCCCCCTTTCGATGGTCTCCGATAGGAATCCAAGATGGTGGATCCGCGCTGCGTTAGCTGGTAAGGAATCTCTGCATGAGTCTCTCCTCGCTCTCCGTTCTCTTTTAGTATTCTCACTCCGTTTGGTGTTTGGCTGAGTTCTTTATCTCTTCATTTGGTGTTCTAGGGTTTCAGGATTGTTGATTCTCTGTTAGGCTTTGTTTTTCAGATCTTTGCTGTGGAGGGACGGCGTGGTGCTTCTGCCTAGAGCGCCATCTTGCCCCGCCTCCCTATCTGGTCACCTCATTTTACAGGTTTCTATTTCATTTCTCAAACCAAATACCTAAAATGATTTAATGCATAAAAAGAAACTAGAGTGGCTCACTGGGTGGTGCGCTGATGATTGGTAGTTACGGTTTTAAAGGAGTAAGGGCATGAGGTTAACTGGCATAATATGAAGACAGATGCTTTATTTTTTCAAACATCTTATTAGTTATTCCCTATTGAGCTCCCACTTTAACATCAATGCAGAATTTCATGTTTTGAAAATGTTTCTAGTCATTTTTCTTTGTTGTGTCTTTTATACGAGGTAGGTCAGCACATCCTTTTATATGGGTAAGTCATCAGTTAACACACGGAGTACCTGGCCCGTAGTAGACAGATGTTCCTGTCCTTGAGGGAATGTCAAATTAAAATTTGCCTCTTAGTGTCTTAATGTTCCTAAGGTCATACAGCTACCTTTGCTTAATTGCACACCCCTTGCCAGTTAAACTGGTTTTTATCAAACTGTGTCTAGAAATAATAACAATAATTCCTACCATTGATTAAGGGCTTCTTGTGTGCCAGGCACTATACTAAACTCTTTATACACATTGTATAATTTAATTTTCATAGCACTGCCATGTTGTTGTGCCATCGAGTTGGTTCTGACTCATAGCGATCCTATGTACAACAGAACGAAACACTGCCCGGTCCTGTGCCATACTCCCACTCGTTGCTGTTTGAGCCCATTGTTGCAGCCACTGTGTAAATCCATCTTGTCGAGGGTCTTCTTCTTTTTCGCTGATCGTCTACCTTACCAACCATGAAGTCCTTCTTCAGGGACTGGTCCCTCCTGATAAAAAGTCCTAAGTAGATGAGAACACATCCTAAGTAGGTAAGAAGAAGTTTTGCCATCCTTGCTTCCAGGGAGCACTCTGGCTGTACTTCCAAGACAGACTTGTTCATTCTTCTGGCAGTCCACCAACACCATAATTCAAATGCGTCAATTCTTTTTCGATCTTCCTTATTTATTCATTGTCCAGCTTTTGCATGCAAAAGAGGTAATTGAAAATAGTGTGCCTTGGGTCAGGTGCACCCTAGTCCTGAAAGTGACATCTTTGTTTTTTAACACTTTATAAAGGTCTTTTGCGGTGGATTCGCCCAATGCAATACGCCATTTGATTTACTGACTGCTGCTTTCAAGGGTGTTGATTGTGGATCCAAGTGAAATGAAATCTTTGACAACTTCAATCTTTTCTCCGTTTATCATGATGTTGCTTATTGGTCCAGTTGTGAGGATTTTTGTTTTCTTTATGTGGAGGTGTAATCCATACTGAAGGCTGTAGTCTTTGATCTTTATCAATAAGTGCTTCAAGTCCTCTTCGCCTTAAGCAAGCAATTTTGTGTCATCTGCGTATTGTAGGTTGGTGGGTATTATCTCAGTTTTACAGATAAGGAATCCAAGGCTTGAAGTGCTTCAGAACAAGTAACTTGTATGTGAAGTCCTAGATCTGGTAGGTGAAGGGGCTGGGGCTTGAATCCAAAGCCCTTGTTTCCCAGAACTATACCATACCATCTCTTGCAGTAACAATAATGGCTAAATTTATTGAGCAGCTACTTAGTGCTGTTACTATTGTTGTTGGTTGCCGTCAAGTTGATTCCTACTCATGATGACCCCATGTGTGCAGAATAGAATGGCTCCCTAGAGTTTTCAAGACTGTGACCCTTCAGAAGCAGATTGCCAGGCCTATCTTCTGAGGTACTTGGCTGTTCAAACGCACCTAGAGGTGCCTCGGAAGACAGGCCTGGCGATTTGCTTCTGAAAAGTCACAGCCTTGAAATCCCTATGGAGTAGTTCTACTCTGCACACAAAGGGTCGCCATGAGTTAGAATCGACTAGATTAGATGACAACTAACAACACCACCACTTAGTGCTGCTACTCTATAAGCATGCTGTGACATATTTTCCATTTAATACCCACAAAAACTATATGTACTTTATTTCCAACCTATAGTCGGGGAAACTGAGCTGGAGAGAGGTTATATAATATATTTAATATTATAATGCTACTAAGGTACAGTGCTGAGTTTCAGAACAGATTACTATGGCTCCAAAGCCCATTGCTCTGCCTGTATTTCAAGCTTTCCCCCATTTAAGCATTTTGTGTGTGTGTGTGTGTGTGTGATAACAACACATAACTAATCTTTATTTGAATCAAGAAGAGCTCAGCATGTATTTGTGAGTGACTGAATGGGGGTTTTATCTGGAAATTTTGGAGCATTCTCCTTTTTTTCTTTCAATATCTGCTTCCTTCTTTAGCATACCCCATCTTTAGTGCCACCATCATCTTTAGTGCATCCCATTTTCAGACAACTAGGGTCTCCAGACCATCTCTTATTCCCTCTCGTCCCAAGTAAAATTCCATGTTGAAAAGGCTATGATGAGCTTGGTTGCAGTAAGTTGCAAATCTTAGTGTTTGGGTCTTCCCAGAATTATGGACATTGCTGGCATACCTCTAGTAGAATCCAGGTAAGTAGTCACAGGATAGAGATTTTTCATGTGGTTTTCTTGGAATTTTTTCAAAATAGACCGGTAGTTGATTCCCTTTACATTAAGACTAACCAGAGCCTCATTAAGCTATTTTACAAGCTGTTTTCATCTCTTTTTTTGGCTACCTTTTTTTGTGGGTATACATTTCTGATTTCATAATGAAAATTAGTGAGAAAATGGAACTCATTTCACAACAGCTCCCATTTGCTTTCTTATATATTTTCTCCATGAAGCAAAGCCAGGGGAAACATGCGTATGGATATAGGAAAGACAAAAGTTAATAAAAAAAAACTTTCTCCAAATTTACTCAGTTATGACTTGTCATCAAATTGAAGACAGATCTTATAGTGAGGTTCATTAGATGAATACATTTAGGATAACATATAATTTAAAGGGACTTGGGAATTTATTTTCTTCAAAAAATTCACCACCAAAAATTTAGTCATTTGTATTAATGAACTTTTTAAAAATATGTATAATCCTCAAAGAATAAGCATGTTACAACATTTCATGATTTATACTGTATCTTATGGGGAATTGGAGTCCCTGGATGGTGCAGTTAACAGCCTTGGCTGCTAACCAGAAGGTTTGAGTCCACTCAGAGACACCTCAGAAGAAAGGCCTGGCTATCTACTTCTGAAAAATCAGGCATTGAAAACCTTGTGGAGCACGCTTCTACTCTGACACTAATGGGGTCACAGTGAGTTGGAATTGACTCAGCACCAACTGTTTGTGTGTGTGGAAAAATATTCAATGTGCTTTCTTAGAATTTGGCTGGATGAAAAATTGGTATCTCATGCTTTTTCATCTCTTTTGCCTCTATGTTGCATTCTGGTAATTTTCCTTAGATCTACCATCCAAATCACTAATACTTTCTTCAACTAGGAGGGACAATCTGTTTAATCTGTCCACTGAGATTTCAATTTCAATGACAGTATTTTTCATTTCTAGAAGTTCTACTTGACCTTTTTTCCAGCTCTGCCAGGTTTTATTTATACTGTTCTTTTCTATCAATATTGTTTCTATTATCTTTTATTTCTCTCATCATTTTAATGTACTTTTTAATCATCTCTCTTATTATCTCCTATCCTTAGGAGCTCTAATTCTGTTGTTTGTTGTGTTTGCTGACACACTCCCTCATGGTGGCTAGTTTCCACATGTCTTCTGTAAATTTTGGTGGTGAGCTAGTCTTCAAAGGGAAGTTTGTTTGTTTTGCTGTGACAGTCTTGTGTGCTTAGAACTGAGCAAGCATCCCTTTAGAGTGTTTTGCATTTACTTCTGCTGAGGCCACGGGAATTTTCCTGGTTTTGGACAAGTTTTAAGGTTAATTTCTGGCTAGGGATTTCTTCACTACTTGAGTAATATAGTATATGGTTGGAGTTTTGATTTCTCAAGGGCTTCAGGGAGATGCCAAGCTTTCTTGCTGCTTCCAGGTCTAAGATTTAAAGTCCACTTCCAGGGATTGGGAACCCCTGAATTGGTCCCAGTTTTATGCTGGGGTCTCAGTGCCAGCCTTCTACCTTGTGGCTATTAAAATTCTAGCTCCCAGTACCTTGAGCCTAAATCTCTGTCCATTTTCCTGTGAAGCACCTAGGTACCCCTCTTCCTTTGCATCACCTAGGACTCTCTTTCTTTTGAGCTTGGCCATATATAAATTTTTTGAGTCGTTCACATTTTATCTGCGTTTCTGTGTGTTTGTAGCAGGAGAGGGCCTGTGTCACCTCGGCCCATCATGTGACTTTAAGCTACATAAGTTTTGCACTGAGGTGTTTTGTTGGAGTTTGGAGGTGGAGGAAAGGGTGATTTGGGGCATAGGGCACTGCCAAGGAAAGTCCAGCTTTGAGCATCCTGAGTGGACTGATAAGCTGAGGGAATGAGACAAAAGGACATTTGTTTTTAGGGTGGGAGATGGAGAGGAAAAGTAGGAAAGAGCACAGAAAGGGAGGTTGGAAGGCTGGGAGACCAACTTCACACTTCTGCCTAAGGGTGCTTCTGCCCTCATCCTCCAGGTGCAGAATTTGTTTTTCTCATTGAACACAGTGACATTTACTGAGCCAGATCAAACGAAGGAGAGGCTAAGGCAGCCGTGTGAGCTTCCTTCGTGGCTGAAATGTCAGGGCAGTTTCTAGTTATCTCATGTAATTTTATAGTGGGTAAGTTCTCTGTCCTTTTCCCACCTCCCTGGTTTATTTTTAAACTAATCTCACATACTTTTTTTTTTTTTAAAGAAAAATCTTTTCATTAGATTTCTTGATTCCAAATCATTTTACACTTACTTATATTTTCATTTGGCTTATTCGAAGCAAACACAGAAGGTCACTATTTGTCCTTTCACGATGTTAGGAATAGTAGATTTTAATTGTCAGCAACAACACGACCTTTTCATTTTGAAGTCTTCCTGGGTTTTTACCTTGTAGACTGAAAATTTTCTGTTGATGGGCAACTATTTGCATCTAAAGCAGAAACTTTGGTTGTCTGTTTTAGAAACTTTGGAGGTGTTTTGGTGATATGGTGAGTTCTCTTTAGAAGGAAGCTTCATAATATGACCTTATTAATGTCCATAATAGATGTAAGTGTTAAAATAGAAAAACATGCATGGAAGCTCGAAGGAAATATTAATCCAAATCATGAAGCAGACTGTGTGGACCTTTTGAGTTTTATCTCTAAACCCTTATGTTTGCCTGTTTCTCTCCCTTATCTGTCTCCTGATCTCTCTTCATTCCCATTCAAGCACCCCTCCTGCCGCTGTGGACTTTGGGTTGTTTCTATCTGCTTATTTGATCCTGCAGGCCAGTACCAGACTTGCCTCAGAAGTGTGGCAAGGTCAGTCATGGAGCCAGTGACAACTCGAGCTAGCTTATGGTCACAGACCTTGCCTGGGTCTTCCTTCCATTAACTACAGTCAGCTCGACATAAGCTGTAGCCCGTGGCATCATTAAGGGGTTTTTGTCATTCTCTTAACAGCGATAATAATTAAAGATAATAGTAATAATAATAACAGCCAGCATTTGTAAAGCACTTGTTTGTTGTGTGCCATGTGTTCTGAAAAGTTTTCACGCATTAACTCATTCAGTTCTCTTAACAACCCTATGAGATAGAAAGAACTCTTATCAGCCTCGTCTTACAAATGAGGAACTGAGGCACAGATAGGTTTGGTAACTTGCCTGGAATCACCTGGGTAACAGGTGGAAGAGCCTGGATTAAACATATTCTGTCTGACTTTCAAGAGTTGTGTAGCCTCACTCTAGGCCTGGGTCGGGTCCCTCATCACATGTGTGGTAAGACTCGGTTACCACCGCCTTTTTCCAGATGAGGAACTCATAAGCCAAGAGTTCCAGCCCCACTCACCAGTTTGAATCTCTTTGATTACTGAGAGGTTTAGCTTGTCTTTAAAAAGCTGGCTAAGAGTCTGGCTATGTCTCTGTTCTATTTTCTCTCTCATTGCTGTGTGTTTGGAGCCAAGGAGGTATCTCAGAGAGTAGACTCCCAGGATGTTCCAACTGAAAGTCTTTATTCATTTCTTCATTCATTCACTCACTCACTCATTCTTTCAGCAGACTGCCTACATCAGGCTCTGTGCTAGGTGGACAAATTTCTCAGGTTGCTCACAGCCTCCTGTGAGGAATTATGTGCAGCTTCTGTGCTGTGGTGAATGCTGCCACAGAAGCCCTACTCTGCCTGGGAATGTGTTTCTGGGAACAGGGAGAAGTCAGGGAAGGCTTCACAGAAAGGTGATTCTTGACCTAAGGCTGAAATAAACCATCTCCAGGTTGACAAACAGAGGAAGGTTATTCCAGGCCTAGGACCAGCATGTGTCAGGCACTGAGGCAGGGGTGAGCATAGTGTGGTGGGGGCTGGCTGGTAAAGTGCATGGGATGGGGTGGGGTGATGTGAAGGGGTTTTTGTCATTCTTTTAACAATAACAATAATAGTAATTAAAGGTAATAGTACGTGGGAAAAGGGGCCAGGGGGAGAACGTGAAGGGCCTCTGGACCTGGCTAAAGAGTCTGGTTTTTATTTTGCGGATAATGGGAATTCCATTAAATAATAAGAACAAACTATCAATTTGATATTGGGGTGATTTCTTTTTGAGAAAATCATATATTCTGTTTGAAAAGCCAGTAAAATATGAAATACACTCGTATGTCCTACTTTAGGAATAAAACATTAAAATACAGAAAGACTTAAACAATCACAGATTTGAAGAACTTTGTGTAGGATGGCCTATTTAAGTAAGTTCTTTTGAGATTACTCTCTGAGTGCTTTGTGAGCCTTTAAAATCACTGCCAAAAGACATTAAAATATTCTCCCTGGTGAATTTTCATGAATATGGAAAAGTAGATTTTTTTTTGCTATAAACTTTTTTTGTGGTTAAGGAATATTTCGGAAGTTATTTGAAAATTCCAAGGTTATTTTAAAATAACTTAGAAGTTTAAATTTCCAAGTTATTTTAAAATCATATTTAATAATTAAAATATGATTCACTCTTTTATATTTTTCTCCAAATAGTCTTCTAAATTTTAGCCCTTCATTGAACTTTCTCCATAAAAATAACAAGAAAACTGTTGATTGAATCTTTTATTGTGACATATAAATGACACCCAAGAAATAGTCAAGAGTTAGTGGTGCTTGAGCACATGAAATACTTCTGTAAAATGTCCTGTGATCCTGGGGGCTCCAGGTGGAAAATGCTAGCCTAGTAAAAGTTTAAGTCTCACACTTCTTTCTATTCTTTATGGTCATAGTCTTTGAAAGGCCTGTGAGATAACTACAAACTCAGTACAAAGTAAAACACAAGGCTCACAGTTTCTCTTTGAGTATTTATTTGGTTAATAGTATGACTCTAGGAAAATTGGAAGTTGTCAAAAATGAAAAGGAACACATGAAGATCAATATCCTAGGCATTAGTGAGCTGAAATGGACTAGTGTTGGCCATTTTGAATCAGAGAATCATATGGTCTACTATGCTGGGAATGAAAAATTGAAGAGAAACAGCATGGCATTCATTGTGAAAAAGAACATTTCAAGATCTATCCCGAAGTACAAGCCCGTCAGTGATAGGATAATATCCATATGCTCAAAAGGAAGACCAGTTCATACAACTGTTATTCAGTTTTATGCACCAACCACTAATGCCAAAGATGAAGTTCAAAATTTTTACCAACTGCTGCAGTCTGAAATTAAACATGCAATCAAAATGCATTGATAATTACTGGTGATTGGAATGCAAAAGCTGGAAACAAAGAAGGGTTGGTAGTTGGAAAATATAGCCTTGGTGGTAGAAACAATGCTGGAGATCACATGATAGAATTTTGCAAGACCAACAACTTATTCATTGGAAATACCTTTTTCAACAACATAAATGGCAACCATACACTTGGACCTTGCCAGATGGAATACACAGGAATCAGACTGACTACATCTGTGGAAAGAGCCAATGGAGAGGCTCAATATCATCAGTCAGAATAAGGCTAGGGGCCAACTGTACAACAGACCAGCAATTGCTCATATGCAAGTTTAAGCTGAAGAAAATAAAAAAGAGTCCATGAGAGGCAAAGTATGAACTTGAGTATATTTCACCTGAATTTAGAGACCATCTGAAGAATAAATTTGACCCACTGAACACTAATAACCAAAGACCAGACGAGTTGTGAAATGACATCAAGGATATCATACATGAAGAAAGCAGAAGATCATTAAAAACACAGGAAAGAAAGAAAAGACCAAAATGGATGTCAGAAGAGACTCTGAAACTTGCTGTTGAACATAGAGTAGTTAAAGCAGATGGAAGAAATGATGAAGTAAAAGAGCTGAACAGAAGATTTTAAAGGACAGCTCCAGAAGATAAACTATTACAATGAAATGTGCAAAGATCTGGAATTAGAAAACCAAAAGGGAAGAACAAACTTGGTATTTCTTAAGCTGAAAGAACTGGAGCAAAAATTCAAGCCTTGAGTAGAAATATTGAAGGATTCTATGGGCAAAATACTGTATGATGCAGGAAGCATCAAAAGAAGATGGGAGGAATACACAGTCAATGTACTAAAAAGAATTGGCTAACATTCAACCATTTCAGGAGGTAGTATATGATCAAGTACTGATAGTATTGAAGGAAAGAAGTCCAAGCTGCACTGAAGACATTGGTGAAAAACAGGCCTCTAGGAATTGATGGAATACCAATTGAGATATTTCAACAAACAGATGCAACACTGGAAGTGCTCACTTGTCTATGCCAGGCAATTTGTAAGACAGCTACCTGGCCAACTGACTGAAAGAGATCCATATTTGTGCCCATTCCAAAGACAGGAGAGCCAATAGAATGTGGAAGTTATCGAACAATATCATTAATATCACACGCAAGTAAAATTTAGCTAAAGATAATCCAAAAGCAATTGCAGCAGTACATGGACGGGGAACTGCGAGAAATTCAAGCCATATTCAGAAGAAGATGTGGAATAAGGGATATTATTACTGATGTCAGATGGATCTTGGCTGAAAGCAGAGACTATCAGAAAGATGTTTACCTCTGTTTTATTGGCTATGCAAAGGCATTTGATAGTGTGGATCATAAGAAATTATGGATAACATTGCAAAGAATGGGAATTCCAGAACACTTAATTGTGCTCATGTGGAAGTAGTACATAGACAAAGAAGCAGTCGTTTGAACAGAACAAGGGGATGCTAGGTGGTTTAAAGTCAGGAAAGGTGTGCATTAGGGTTGTATCCTTTCACCATACTTATTCAATCTGTATGCTGAGCAAATAATCCAAGAAGCTGGACTATATGAAGAAGAACAGGGCATCATGATTGGTGGAAGACTCATTAATAACCTGTGTTATGCAGATGACACAACCTTGCCTGCTGAAAGTGAAGAGGACTTGAAGCATTTATTAATGAAGATCAAAGACTACAGCCTTCAGTATGGATTACACCTCAACATAAAGAAAACAGAAATCCTCACAACTGGACCAATAAACAACATCATGATAAACAGAGAAAATGCTGAAATTGTCAAAGATGTCGTTTTACTTGGATCCGCAGTCAATGCCCATGGAAGCAGGAGTCAGGAAATCAAACGAGAGGCAGGGCCAAGATGGCAAAGTAGTCAGATGCTTCTGGTGGACCCTATTACAACAAAGACCAAAGAAAACAAATGAATCAATTATACATGACAATCTAGGAGCTCTGAACATCAAAGGCAAAGTTGAGGAACTGGACTGAGTGGCAGCGGGAGGGAGAGACGGTTCAGAAGCACCGAGGAGTTGCCAGACCTGACCTGGCGAGAGCCTGAGCCCTTCAGGTCTGATCAGCTCATAGGTGAGCAGTGAGGAAGGCAAGCTGCAGTGCTTGGGAGGCATGTTTTCTGCACCAGGAGAGACCCAGCAGCAGAGAGTCTACTTGGCCACACAGAACCAGTGAGAAGCATCCTTCTATCGGTGAAAGATAAGTACTTCCGTCTGGCCTACTGTGTGGATCAAAAACATCCCCCTTAGGGAAAAACCTCTCTCTCGTTTACCTCCACACTCCCTGCTCTGCACTGGGTCCTGGATCAGCTTCAGCAATTGTGAGTCCCCTGGAACAGAAGTAAGATCTGTCACACACCCTTAGCCATTCTCCCCACCTCGGAGAGTGAACCAATTAACAAACAAGGGAAAAGGTAAACTGCCAGCTTCCGTAAGCCAGGAACCCAGGGTAAGCACAGCTCCTTTGCCTAGGCACAGGCTTAAGGGATCCATGGGCTCTGAGTGCCTTTCCCCCCGCATAGACTTGTGTGGGCCCATTTCAACAGCATAGGCCCTCATTACTGCAGTACAACAGAGTATATACCTGAAGCCTAACTTCAACTGTTTCAGCTGTGAAGTAGCAGGTTCTTGACATTTGACACTGCTCTTCCCATTAAGCAGGGTCTTCACCTACCCACATCAGGGGCTTGAGGACTGGTGGCTCCACCCATGTCACCTAACCACCTGCGATAGGGGCCCATGAATAAGAGGTGCCCCCCAGTCCTTACAGACAACAGCACTGGGTGCTTATAGTCCAGCTGCAAAACCCACCCACCTAAGCGCTCTAGGGAACAAGGACACACCCTCCTCCTGGACACTCGGGGGAGGCCATCAGCCCCCTGCCTTGCTCAGAGTGTGTCCTCCTGCTGCAGCCAGATGCCTATGCCTACACTAATCAACCATGCCTGTCTAGGACTGTAGGTGAGAGCCTGCAGCACACACTTGGTGGCTAGCTACCTGGGCACCTGAGCTGAATCCATACAGGATGAGTTGGCAGACGCCTGAGCTCACGTACCTAGTAACAGATCTAACCACCTGGTGATAGGACATTGGATCTTCAAAGTTGCCAGTAATCAAACTAGCTCATATGAGCAGCCTATTTGGGCATATTAAAACAAAACAAGAAGCTAGGACACAGTAAGCAAACATAAAATAAAGAAATATAGTAACTTACTGATGGCTCGGAGACAACAGTCAATATCAAATCACATAAACAGGCAGTCCACGATGGCTTCAGCAAGCTCTCAAAGAATCTAGAAATTTTTCAGAGGAGGAAAATTTCTTGGAATTACCAGAGGCAGAATACAAGAGATTAATATACAGCACTCGTCAAGAAATTAGGAAGGAAATTAATCAAAACGCAGAACATGCAATACAGGAAATTAAAAAGATTAGAGAAGAACATAATGACAAATTTAAGAGGCTGCAAGTATCCACAGAGAGACAGCAATCAGAAATCCGGAAGATGAACAATAAAATTTCAGAATTAGACAAGTCAATTGAAAGTCACAGGAGCAGAATTGATGCAATGGAAGTCAAAATTAGTTAGACTGAAGATAAAGCACTTGGCACCAACTTATGTGAGGAAAAATCAGAAGGATTTTAAAAAACGAAGAAACCCTAAGAATTATGTGGGACTATATCAAGAGGAATAACCTACGAGTGATTGGAGTACCGGGGTGGGGGGCAGATAACAGAAAATACAGAGAAAATTGTTGAGGATTTGTTGGCAGAAAACTTCCCCAATATCATGAAAGATGAGAAGATATCCATCCAAGATGCTCATCGAACCCTACATAAGGTAGACCCCCAAAGAAAGTCACCAAGACATATTACAATCAAACTTGCCAAAACCAAAGACAGAATTTTAAGAGCAGCTACGGATAAACAAAAAGTTGTCTACAAAGGAGAGTCAATAAGGATAAGCTCCGACTACTCAGCAGAAACCATGCAGGCAAGAAGGCAATGGGATTACATACATAAAGCCTTGAAGGAAAAAAAAGGCCAGCCAAGAATTATATATCCAGCAAAACTGTCTCTCAAATATGATGGCAAAATTAGGGCATTTCCAGATAAACAGAAGTTTAAGGGATTTGCGAAAACCAAACCAAAATTACAAGAAATACTAAAGGTAGTCCTCTGGTTAGAAGATCAGTAACATCAGATAACAACCCAAGACTAGAACACAGGACAGAGCAACCAGATATCAACCTAGATAGGGAAGTCACAAAAGTAAATCAAAGCTAAATCACCAAAAATAGGGAAACAGATGTCAATATGTAAAAGATGACAATGTTTTAAAAAAGAGGGACTTAAAAAAAATGTAGACATACATTTTTCATATGGAGAGGAAGTCAAGGCGATAGAAAGAAGTAAAAGACTGGTGTAAACTTAGAGAAATAAGGGTAAATATTAAGGTAACCAAAAAGGAAACTAACCATCCTACAAGTCAAAATAAAAAACTAGAAAGATATAAAGACTCAGCAAATGCAAAATCAACAATGAAAAAGATGTAAAGAAAATTAAAAAAAAGAGCACAGAAAATTAAGTGGAACAAAGAAACTGTGAACAACACACACAAAAAGACATCCAAATGACAGCACTAAACTCATAACTATCAATGATTACACTGAATGTAAATGGACTAAATGCACCCATAAAGAGACAAACAGTGGCAGACTGGATAAAAAACACGATCCATCTGTATGCTGCCTACAAGAGAAACCCCTTAGACTTAAAGATACAAACAAACTAAAACTCAAAGGATGGAAAAAAATATATCAAGAAAACAACACTCAAAAAAGAGCAGGAGTGGCAGTTCTAATCTCTGACAAAATAGTCTTTAAAGTAAAATCACCACAAAGGATAAGGAAGAACACTATACAATGATTAAAGGGTCAATACACCAGGAGGACATAACTATAATAAATATTTACGCATCCAACGACAGGGCTCAAAATACATAAAACAAACTCTAACAGCATTGAAAAGAGAGACAGACAGCTCCACAATAGTAGTAGGAGACTTCAACACACCACTTTTGGTGCAGGACAGAACATCCATAAAGAAGCTCAACAAAAACACGGAAGATCTAAATGCCACAATCAACCAACTTGATCTGGTAGATATATACCAAACACTCCAGCCAACAGCAGCCAAGTATACTTTCTTTTCCAATGCACATGGAACATTCTCCAGAATAGAAAACATATTAGTCCATAAAGCAAGCCTTAACAAAATCCAAAGCATTGAAATATTACAAAGCATCTTCTCTGACCGTAAAGCCATAAAAGTAGAAACAACAACAGAAAAAGCAAGGAAAAAGAATCAAACACATGAAAACTGAACAACACCTTGCTCAAAAACGACTTGGTTATAGAAGAAATTAAGGATGGAATAAAGAAATTCATAGAATCAAACGAGAATGAAAACACATCCTACCAGAACCTTTGGGACACAGCAAAAGCAGTGCTCAGAGGTCAGTTTATAGCAATAAATGCACACATCCAAAAAGAAGAAAGGGCCATAATCAAAACATTAACCCTACAACTGGAACAAGTGGAAAGAGAGCAGCAAAAGAAGCCCTCAGGTGCCAGAAGGAAGGAAATAATAAGAATTAGATCAGAATTAAATGAAATAGAGAATAGAAAAACAATTGAAAGAGTTAACAAGACCAAAAGCTTGTTCTTTGAAAAGATCAACAAAATCGATAAACCATGGGCCAAACTGACAATAGAAAAACAGGAGAGGAAGCAAATAACCCGTATAAGAAATGAGATGTATGGTATCACAACAGACCTAACTGAAATTAAAAGAATCATAACAGAATACTATGAAAAATTGTACTCTAACAAATTTGAAAACCTAGAGGAAATGGACAAATTCCTAGAAACTCACTACCTACCTAAACTAACACAAACAGAGGTAGAACAACTAAATACACCCATAAGAAAAGAAGAGATTGAAAAGGTAATTAAAAAACTCCCAACAAAAAAAAGCCTTGGCCCGGATGGCTTCACTGGAGAATTCTACCAAACTTTCAGAGAAGAGTTAACACCCTACTACTAAAGGTGTTTCAAAGCATAGAAAAGGATGGAATACTCCCAAACTCATTCTACCAAGCCAGCATAACCCAGATACCAAAACTAGATAAAGACACAACAAAAAAGAAAACTACAGACCAATATCCCTCATGAACTTGATGCAAAAATCCTCAACAAAATTCTAGCCAATAGAATTCAGCAACATATCAAAAATAATTCACCATGATCAAGTGGGATTTATACCAGGTATGCAGGGATGGTTCAACATTAGAAAAACAATCAATGTAACCTATCACATAAATAAAACAAAAGACAATAACCACATGATCTTATCCATCGATGCAGAAAAGGCATTTGACAAAGTCCAATACCCATTCATGATAAAAACTCCAACAAAATAGGAATAGAAGGGAAATTCCTCAGTATAATTAAGGGCGTTTATACAAAGCCAACAGCCAACATCATCTTAAATGGAGAGACTTTGAAAGCATTCCCCTTGAGAATGGGAACCAGACAAGGATGCCCTTTATCACCACTCTTATTCAACATCATGCTAGACATCCTAGCCATAGCAAATAGGCTAGAAAAAGAAATAAAGGGCATCCAAATTGGTAGGGAAGAAGTCAAAGTATCTCTATTTGCAGATGATATGATCTTATACACAGAAAACCCCAAGGAATCCACAAGAAAACTTTTGGAACTAATAGAAGATTTCAGCAAAGTTTGAGGATACAAGATAAACATACAAAAATTGGTTGGATTCCTTTACACCAACAAAGAAAACCTCTAAGAGGAAATCACCAAATTAATTCCACTTACAATAGTCTGCAAGAAGAGAAAATACTTAGGAGTAAATCTAACCAGACTATAAGACACTACTGCAAGAAACTAAAAGAGACCTGCTTAAGTGGAAAGACATCCCTTGCTCATCGATAGGAAGACTCAATATTGTGAAAATGTCAATTCTACCCAAAACGATCTCCAGATACAATGTAATCCCGATCCAAATTCCACCAGCATTTTTTAATGAGATGGAGAAACAAATCACCAACTTCATATGGGAAGGGAAGAGGCCCTGGATAAAGTATTACTCAAGTAGGAGAACAAAGTGGGAGGCCTCACACTACCTGATTTTAGAACCTATTATACTGCTGCGGTAGCCAAAACAGCCTGGTACTGGTACAACAACAAATACATAGACCAATGGAACAGAATTGAGAATCCAGACATGAATTCATCCACCTATGAGTAGCTGATATTTGACAAAGGCCCAAAGTCCGTTAATTGGGGAAAAGACAGTCTCTTTAACAAATGGTGCTGGCATAACTGGATATCCATGTGCAAAAAACTGGAACAAGACCCATTCCTCACACTATGCACAAAAACTAAGTCAGAATGGATCAAAGACTTAAATAGAAAATTGAAAACAATAAAGATCATGGAAGAAAAAATAGGGACAATGCCAGGAGCCCTAATACGTGGCATAAAAAGAATATGAACCATATGTAACAATGCATAAGCACCAGAAGAGAAACTAGATAACTGGGAGCTCCTAAAAATCAAACACTTATGCTGATCGAAAGACTTCACCAAAAGAGTCAAAAGACAGCCTACAGACTGGGAAAAAATGTTTGGCTGCGACAAATCACATCAGTGTCTAATCTCTAAAATCTACAAGATACTACAAAACCTCAACAACACAAGACAAATTACCCAATTAAAAAATGGGCAAAGGATATGAACAGGTACTTTGCCAAAGAAGACATTAAGGTGGCTAACAGACACATGAAGAAATGCTCACAATCATTAGCCATTAGAGAAATGCAGATTAAAACTGCAATGAGATATCATCTCACCCCAGCCAGGCTATCATTAATCAAAAAAACACAAAACAAGAAATGCTGGAGAGGTTGTGGAGAGACTGGAACACTTATACACTGTTGGTGGGAATGTAAAATGGCACAACCACTTTGGAAAGTGATTTGGTGTTTCCTTAAATAGCTAGAAATAGAAGTACCATAAGATCCAGCTATCCTGCTCCTTGGAATATATCCTAGAGAAATAAGAGCTGTCACATGAATAGGTATATGCACACCCATGTTCACTGCAGCACTATTCACAATAGCAAAAAGGTGGAAACAACCTAGGTGCCCATCAAGGGACGAATAGATAAACAAATTTTGGTATATCCACACAATGGAATACTATGCAACAATAAAGAACAATGATGAAGCCGTGAAACATGTTATAACATGGAGGAAGCTGGATGGCATTATGCTGAGTAAATTTAGTCAGTCACAGAAGGACAAATATTGTATAAGACCACTATTATAAGAACTCAAGAAAAGGATTAAACACAGAAGAAAACATTCTTTGATGGTTACGAGGGTGGGGAAAGAGGGGAAGGGTGATTTACTAACTAGATAGTAGATAAAAATTATCTTAGATAAAGGGAAGGACAGCATACACTACAGGGGAAGTCAGCACAACTGGACTAAACCAAAGCTAAGAACTTTCCTGAATACAGTCAAACACTTTGAGGGACAGAGTAGCGGGGGCAGAGGTCTGGGGACCATGCTTTCAGGGGACATTTAGGTTAGTTGGCATAACAAAGCTTTTTAAGAAAATGTTCTGCATCCTACTTTGGTGAGTGGCGTCTGGGGTCTTAAAAGCTTGCAAGTGGCCATCTAAGATGCATGGACTGGTCCCAACAACCTGGAGTAAAGGAGAATCAAGAACACCAAAGACACAAGGAAAGTATTAGCCCAAGAGACAGAAAGGGCCACATAAACCAGAGACTTCATCAGCCTGAGACCAGAAGAACTACATGGTGCCTGGCTACCACCAATGACAGGGAACACAACAGAGAGTCCCTGATGGAGCAGGAGAAAGGTGGGGTGCAGAACTCAAATTCTAGTAAGAAGACCAGACTTAATGGTTTGACTGAGACTAGAGGAACCCTGGAATGCGTAGCCCCTGGATTCTCTATCAGCCCGGAACTAAAACAATTTCCGAGGCCAACTCTTCAGACAGGGATTGGACTGGACTGTGGGACATAAAGTGATACTCGTGAGGAGTGTGCCTCTTAGCTCAAGTAGATACAAGAGACTAAACGGGCAGCTTCTGTCCGGAGGTGAGATGGGAAGGCAGAGAGGGTTAGGAGCTGGTTGAATGGACATGGGGAATCAGGGGTGGAAAGGAGGAGTGTGCTGTCCTCCTATGAGGAGAACAGTTAGGGTCACATAACAATGTATGTATAAATTTTTGAATGGGAGACTAACTGGAAATGTAAACTTCATTAAACTACAACAATTAAAAAAAAAAATCAAACGACATATTGCATTGGGCAAATCTGCTGCAAAAGACCTCTTTAAGGTGTTAAAAAGCAAAGATGTCACTTTGAGGACTTAGGTGTACCTGACCAAGCCATGGCATTTTCAATTGCTTCACATGCATGTGAAAGCTGGACAGTGAATAAGGAAGACTGAAGAATTGGTGCCTTTGAATTATGATGTTAGCAAAGAATATTGTATATACCATGGACTGCCAGAATAATGAACAAATCTGTTTTGGAAGAAGTAAAGCAAGAATGCTCCTTATAAGCAAGGATGGTGGGACTTTGTCTCATGTATTTTAGACATGTTATCAGGAAGGAACAGTCTCTGGAGAAGGACATCATGCTTGGTTAAGTAGATGGTCAGTGAAAAAGAGAAAGACCCTCAGTGAGAAAGATTGACACAGTAGCTGTAACAATGGGCTCCAACATAGCCAGGATTGTGAGGATGGCACAGTACTGGGCAGTGTTTTGTTTTGTTGTACATAGGGTTGCTATGCATTGGAAACAACTCAATGGCACCTAACAACAACAAGAACAACATGATTTATAGTACACTATGCATAGCTGTGGAGTCCCTGAGTTGTGCAAATGATTAAGCCTCTCAGCTGCTAACCAAAAAGTTGAAGGTTTGAGTCCACCTAGGGGTACCTTGGAAGAAAGTCCTGGTGATCTACTTCCAAAAAATTAGCCATTGAAAACTCTGTGGAGCACAGTTTTACTCTGACCCACATGAGGTCACCATGAGTCTGAGCTGACTCAAAGGCAGCTGATATGAATAGCTATAATGAATCAGAAAAGTACTCCATTTCCAACCCCAGCTGACTGAAATTCACAGGTTTTGTAAACCTTTGGTAAAACTTTAGCCTGTCTTCTATTGAAGAGGTTCTTAGATCTTGCAAGTAACTAAAATTGTTTACACCTGAGCAGGCCTTTACAAATTGCGTTCATTGTTACTGATGGTCTTGATATCGTTATCAAGCACTTTGTGCACAGACATTCTGAATTGACACAAATAGTTACGCTCAAGCAGGAACCCATTAGCTTGTTTTAATATTCAATTTTCTTTCAGTTCTCTTAACTGAGATGAAGTTGCCCCTGCTGCTTTGGGCAGAGGAGGCGTGATGAATATCCTAAACTATCAGTTGCATAAGGGATCGATTCTTTGTCTTACCTGGCTTTATCTGTCACTTCTGTGTGTTACTTCTTTTTTCTGTCCACAGCATGATGCTATTAAATATATTCTATCAATCCAGCCCGTGATGATGAAGCAGCACTGATTAGCCTCTTTGGATTACTTTGATTTTGAAACTAACTAGTCCCTTTGTCTGTAAATCATTTATTCCGAAATGCCTAGTAATCAAAATAATATTAATGATTTTCCACTACTTAGGCCCACGATGTAAATTAGCTGGTGGAAGTGGCTTTAGAAAGCAGTATGACTAAGGCCTATTCTTACCTTGTTGACCAAATAATTTTGAAAAAGTCCACCAATTTCAAATTTAGCCCACAACTCCCATGGGGTGGTGGTGGTGAGCATTCTACAGTTCAATTATTGGGAGATAAATTGCATGATGCCTGTAATCAGAAAAACTGGCATAAACTCAATGTTCAATTACTGCCTCTAACCTCTTCCCACTTTCTGATGCGCCCCATTATAGCCCTTGAGGATTCAGGGATGCTAATTAATTTGTAGGATGAATTAAAAGAAGTAATACGACATATAATGAGGGCTGATATTCATTTGGTATCTGTCAGTTTGGACAACAGCCACAGTAGTTGTTTATGCTTTTCTAACTGGTCAGTGCCACCGTTGCGTGGTTTCTAAAATGTATTGAATTTTTATCCTGCAAATAACTCCCTTTCCTAAGATATTTATTAACCTTTCTTTTGTACCCTGCCTCCCGCTCCCATCCCAGTCTCATTTACTGCTCTTTATCTATATGCTATTGTGCATAACTCTATGAGCACTTTATATTGATCTCCTCACCAGACTGTGAGCCAGTTAAAGCAAGGTCCATGGCTCATTCCTTTCGATATACTTTGCATTTAATCTGGTATTTCAGTAGATATTTAGTAAATATTTGTGGAATAAGGTAATAGATGAATTATTGTTGTTAATTATCATCAAGTTGGCCCCCGACTCATGGTGATACCATGTAAAACAGAAGTAAACACTGCCTGGTCCTGAGCCATCCCCATGATCAGGTGTAGATCAACTGTTATGATCCCTAGGGCTTTCATTGGCTGATTTTCAGAAGTTCTAGGCCAGACCTTTCGTTCTAGTTCATCTTAGTCTGAAAGCTCCTCCAAAACTGATCCAGCGTGAGAGCAACATGCAAGCCTCTACTGACAGATCAGGGGGAGGGGGTATCTGTGCATGAGGTACATTGGTTGGAAATCCAACTGGTTGGATGGCAAGAAGTCCACCACTGAACCACCACTTTCCCCTAATGGATGAATGGACTTACTTCAATCCACATAATCATCTTTCCCAACCCATATTTCACCATCACATACATAAAGATACGTGGACTAGTGAATCCACTGGCTATTATGTTGAAATGAAAATATCCTATATATTTGATGTTTTCTTCATCTATCATACAAGTAACCCTGTTTAAAAAAAAAATGAGTTTCCTCATTAATGGCATTCTAAGTGAACTTATTTTGGACTCTTTCCATTACTGCATCTTTTCTAAATGCTTACACAATTTCTAAAAGGAGTGGATTTCTAATAAAACTGCCTGACTGGAGAGTGGTTTTGACATGGCTCTTTCTTTGTAATAACTTCAAACAGTTAAACCTGAGATAAAATAACATGGATTTGTTGAGTACTCACTGTGATTTTCTAAGACGTAGCTCCTGACACTAAGCAGTTTGTAATCACACTGGGGGAAGGAGACATCTTAAAACCAAACCTGTTGCCGCTGAGTCGATTCCGACTCATAGCAACCCCACAGGATGCAGCAGAATTGCCTCATTACTGCCTCATAGGGTTTCCAAGGGGCAGCTGGTGGATTCGAACTGCTGACCTTTTGGTGAGCAGCTGAGCTCTTGACCACTGCGCTACATGAACCAAGTAACAGTAAAATACAGCAAGTGATCAAGTATCAAAAAGAATGGTACAGATGATGTGTTTGACATTTTTATAAAACAGTGGTGGTTTAAACAAAAAACAATCACTCCACATAATAAATGGGCAGGGGCTACAGCTAAAAAGTATAAATTATTTATGAAAGAAATCAGTCAAAGGTCCAAGAAACAGAGCCTCCTCTAATTTTGCATTGAGCTAATTATGAGGCAGATGAGAACATGATAGCACACCTAAATTTAGAAGTTGTATACATTTGGAATGGGGGGATTATTTTATTAGAGCTCTCTGATAGCAATTGAATCAGATAGGACACTTAAAGCCTGCTGAGTTTGTGTCCCCTTGAAAACATTTTAAACATAGAAAACAAAGAATTCAACATAAGGACAACCATCCAGTGCTGCCTGGGATAGTCATACTCTGCCATGCTTCATGAGTCTGTGGGTGGTGCAAACTGTTAAGCACTTGACTATTAACTGACAGGTTGGTAGTTCAAACTCACCCAGGAGCACCTCAGAAGAAAGGCCTTGTGATCTGCTTCCAAAAGGTCACAGCCTTAAACACCTGATGGAGTGCAGTTCTAGTCTGCATGCATGGGGTCACCATGAGTTGAAATAGACTCACTGGCAACTCTTTTTTTTTTTTTTTTTTGGTTTAACCTGCTTCACACTGGAAAAACCGTTGCCCAGGCTGCTCCTAGGCTGATAAGGAAAGGAAAATTTGCTAGGTTTTCCCAAGGCCATAAGCAATTGCTGTGGAATCAACTCTGACTCATAGCGAACCCAAGTGTGTCAGAGTAGAGCTGTGCTCCATAGGGCTTTCAGTAGCTGATTTTTTCAGAAGTAGGTCACCAGGCCTTTCTTCTGAGGTGACTCTGGGTGGATTTGAACCTCCAACCTTTCAGTTACTGAGTGTGTTAACCATTTGCACCACCTAGGTACACCTCCAAGACCAGAAGGAAGTACAATTTGTAGCAAATGTTTTTAAAAGAACTTCATTCATTCATTCATTCACATTTAGCAGTTATTTATTTAGCACTGACTCTGAAAGGCTCTGTGGTAAGCTATAGAGATGATTCCATGGTCATGAAAGCAACATTATGAATTTGATTTCCCATGTTCATCCCTCCAAAATAATATATTATTTATCAACCAGATATATCCCACTGTAAATTAAAGAGCATTGCCTGTATAAGTGAGTAATATGAGTCTAGTCATGCCTTGAGCAAATTATTCCACAATTCTGTTCTCAGTTATAAAATGAAAGGGTTGAACCATTGGCCCTCTGGAGTCCTTTGAAGCTCTAACATATAATGTTCTGATTAATTTTGATGGCCTTCTGGCTTACACTTTAATATTTGTGAGTTTGTTTAATGCCTGGTCATGGTGATTGAGATGACTTTAACTTACAAGTAAGACAAAGTTCTGTAACAGAATGACAACAGAGTGTTCATGTAAATGAGAAAACATTTGTAGGGGAGGCATAAACTTTCATTACATAGGTTTTTGAAAATTTAGTGAACTAATATTGATGATGCTGTAGGAGAATAGTTAAAATATTTTATGCCTATTTAATTGAGATGTGGTGCTTTGATTTTATGATATATGAATAAATCTTTAAATGCACTGCTTGAGTGCATGGATATTACTGATGTTTCAGACATGGCATAGATATATATCTCTTTACACCTGCCACAGTGGATTAAATTGCTATATGAAGTTTAAATTACTCCATCAAAAAGATTAAGTATTTTTGTAAAATAGTTAATTAAATAGATACTTTGGTATACACATATACATATACCAAAAGCATGTAACAAATATCTCAAAGTCATTTCTGAAAGGGGGAACATATTTTAATGTGCTCAGTGAATAATTTCTCTCTGCCTGAGAGCTACTGTTGTATCATGAGAAATACTTAGAGGAGAAGATAAAATTATTTAGATTTGCAGCTTGTCATGGGAGGTGAAGGCTTTGGTATTATTATTAATGTGATGGGAATAGTTCCATCACATCGTGTCTCTGCACAGCATCCCAAGAACAACCTTTTCATCACATAAATAATTATAGTTCTGTTTTTTTTTTTTTTTAATGCTTCCTGCCATTGCGTCCCTCCCCCTCTCAGCTGCTTCCTGTGTGAGTGCGGAAGGGAAAGGTAGTGATCTCCTCAGGTAAAGGTTCCTCCAAGTATTGACAGGAGGCAGGAACTTGGGGGTGGGGGTGGGCTTGGGGTTGGGGATGGGGTGGGAGGGTGGGGGTGGCTTCTTGGCCCTAACGAGACCCAGATCTGAGCTGGCTGGAAAGCAGTGTGTTGGGAAACAGGTGTATGTCTTTTAAAAGTGAACTTCTTGGGTGTAGAAATTGCAGTATTTGTCCAGAGAAAGGATCAGCATTGGGCCTAATATCTTCTCCTTCCTCATGTTCCTGCTTCCACAACCAGGGCTCCTGGGCTGGGTCTCAGGAAGAGCATCCCACAGATATTGTTCCTGAGGGCCTAGATGGGGCCAGACAGTCGTCTTGGTGATACTAGGCTGAACAAGTCAGACGAGATCCTTGTTTCTATGAAGCTAACACCTTGGTGAAGGAGACAGAAGACAAACCAGGAAACTGATACAGAAATAAGGGTAGGTCAGAGAGCAGTGACTGCTGTGAAGGAAAGGTAGAAGGAGGGAGAGCTGTGCACCCAAGCACCCCCTTCTCATTGCCCCCATTCCTTCCTGCATTTGGAATTCTGTCTGAGTGGAGGGGAAGTCATGAGTCAGGCAAAGTGTGTCTTTTGGTAATCACCCTTTTTATTGGTGCCATTTTTCCTTCTCAGTGATGACTTTTTCCAGTTTCTCTTAGTTCCCTGGTGCTCGTCCCCTGTCATCACTGAACGGAGCATGAACTATGCAGACAATTTAATAATTAAAAGAATCGACTGGGCAGAGTCTTAAGATAAAAAATGAAGATCTGGTTGTAGAGGAGACTTTTTAAAAAGACCACAGTCTAGCCCTGAGGTGTTCATATGAATTTTAGGGGTAGGTTTTGTAATGAGAAACCTACAACCTCCTAATACTCAGTAACCTTTGCTGTGTCTGCTCTCACCTCAGGGCCTTTGCACAGTCATTCTCTCTGATTCCCTCTGCCTGGAACATTCTTAATACAGATGGCCAAGCCTCATGCTTTTCAAGTCTTTATTTAAATGTTATCTTTTCAATTAGGCCTACCCTGAATATTTAAAACTATACCTTCTTTCTAGCACTTCATAGCACTTATATAATATTGTTATTTGTTGTGTTTATTCCCTCTCTCTCCCACCATTATCCCTCCTTCTCCACAACTGTAAGCTCCATGAGACCAGGGACATCTGCTTTTATGCTCACTTCTCACTTTTGTATTCCCAGTGCTTAGAACAGTACCTGACACATAGTGCCCCCCTGCCATCGAGTTGATTCCAACTCAGCAACCCTGTAGGACAGAGTAGAACTGCCCCATAGGGCTTCCAAGGCTGTAAATCTTTACAGAAGCAGACTGCCAAATCTTTATCCCACAGAACGGCTGGTGGGTTTGAACAGCCAACCTTTGGGTTAGCAGCTGAGTGCTTGCTTAACCACTGTGCTGCCAGTGCTCTGACACATAGTAGTTGCTTAATAAATATTACTGAATTAGTGAACCTTTTTTGTTGTTGTTTGTTTTTAAGCTCTCTTTCTCAAGTGTTCCTAACAGTAAACTCCCTTAGAAAAATCTGACAAGGGCTGTTTGCTTTTGGGACTTGGAGATTAGGAGAGAAGTACTAAGCCTGTTGTGGTCCAGGGAAGGAGAGAAGGCATGGTCTATGCAGCAGGCTGGGCCGGTGGAGGAGAAAGCCGTGGGCAAAACCATGGACCTCTCAGAAAGAAAAGTGGTATGACTGGGAGTTAGCTAGCACTGGCAGTTTGGGATAAGTGATCTCTGATTTTTCCTACAGTCCTGATTGTTGTTGTCTTGTGCCGTTGAGTGAATTCTGATTCATGGTGATCCCATGTGTTACAGAGTAGAACTGCCCCCTGGGGTTTTCTTGGCTGTAATCTTTATGGAAGCAGGTTGCCAGTCCTTTTCTTCAACAGTGCCACTGGGTGGGCTCGAACTGCCAACCTTTTGGTTACCAGCTGAGTGCAAACCATTTATACCACCTAGGGATATCCTGAGATGATTCAGTTATAAATGTAGAAGGGGAACTCATCCCTCTGGTTATTTGCTTCTGAAGGACACAAGTATAAAAAAATGTAATCGAGATGCATTTACAGTTTGCCTTCATTTACGGGGTTATGAAGACATGGTCCCAAGTGTTTGGGATTATTTTTTATCATATTAGGATGTGAGTGTTTTTAAGGGACAGCTCGCATGGACTGAACCAGCTTTTCTGTTTGACCAATTGGTTTACTTTAAAAATACCTGCTATGAAAACCTTTTGTACTGTTTTTCTGAAATATTTAGCAGAAGTGTGGTAGGCAGAACAATGGACCCCAAAGGCCATGTCCTAACCTTGAGACCTGTGACTATGTTAGGTTACATGGCAAGGGAGAATAAAGGTTGCAGATGGAATTACGATTGCTAATCAGCTGACTTGAAAATAGGGAGATTATCCTGGTGGGCCCAATGTAATCACAAACCAAAAAAAAACCCAAACCTGTTGCTGTTGAGCCAATTCTGACTCATAGCAACCCTATAGGACAGAGTAGAACTGCCCTATAGGGTTTCTGAGAAGCAGCTGGTAGATTTGAACTGCTGACTGTTATGGTTAGCAGCCGAGCTCTTAACCACTGCACCACCAGGGCTCCATGTAATCAAAAGCGTCCTTTAAATGTAAAAGAGGGAGGCAGAAAAGTCAAAACCAGAGAGATGGCATCATGAGAAAGACTCTACTGGCCATTGCTGGCTTTGAAGATGTAGGAAGGGGCCACAAAGCAAGGAATGTGGGCAGCCCATAGAAACTGGAAAAGGCATGGAAGTAGATTCTCCTTTAGAGCCTCCAGAAAGGAACACAGCTCTACCTATAGCTTGATTTTAGCCCAACCTGTTGCAGTCGAGTCGATTCCGAAGGACAGAGCAGAACTGCCCCATAGGGTTTCCAAGGAGCGGCTGGTGGATTCAAACTGCCAACTTTTTGGTTAGCAGCCAGATGCTTAACCACTGCACCATCTTTGGACTCTGATTTCCAGAACTGTAAGATAATATGTCTGTGTTATTTTAAGCTACCAAGTTTGTGGTAATTTGTTACAGCAGTATTTTGGTTCCCTAGGACTGCCTTAACAAAATACCACAAACTGCGTGGCTTACAAGAACAGAAATTTATTGTCTCACAGCTCTGGAGGGTAGGAGTCCAAATTCAGGGCATCAGTAGGGCCATGCTGTCTCTGAAGTCCCTAGGGGAAGATCCCTTCATGTCTCTTCCAGCTCCTAGTAACCCCAGGCATTCCTTGGCCTTCCCTGGCTTTAAAGAGTATCTTCACATGGCATCTTCCCTCTGTGTTTGTCTCTGTGTTTCTTCTCCTCTTTTATAAGGACACCATTCAAATGAGATTAGGACCCACCCTACTCCAGCATAATCTAGGACCCTATTTCCAAACAAGTTCACATTCACAGGTGCTGGGTATTAGGATTTCAACATATCTTTCTGGGGAAGACAATTCAATCTATAACAAGCAGCAACAGGAAACTAATACCAAAAGGCAAGGGAAAATGTCCACATCACTATGCTATGACTTCCAATATTTTTCAAGAGGAAATTAAAAGCCAGAACAGAACCACAAGGCATTTTAGGAGTCTGTGACTGCCCAATCTGGCAGTAGTCACTATGGAACTTTTATGGGATCAGACTTCACTCAAGGGACTATGATCCCATTGCCACTGTCTGCACCCTTTACACTCCGAGTTAACCCCCCTACTCCCCCTGAGTCAATTCCGACTTATAGTGACTCCATAGGACAGAGTAGAACTGCCCCATAAGGGTTTCCAAGGAGCTGATGGTGGATTCAAACTGCCGACCTTTTGGTGAGTAGCTAAGCTCTTAACCACTACGCCACCAGGGCTCCAGACAGTGACTAATTAGAAGCTCACAAAATGAGACCGCGGCTGGGAAGGCCTCAGGATGGGGTTATGCCACCAGGGAGAGGCATACATGGGGGATGTTCAAAGTTATTGCACAGTGCTGCTCTTGGAATTCCTCATTAGCAGATGTTTAAAAGTCAGCACTAAAATTATTTGCAGAAGCTTATAAATATGAATTTCCTATAATTCGCATTTTATAAGAACTCCTATCAGCTGTATCACAGCTTGAAAAATACCAAAAACGCATTAGAAAAATCTTTCTGTTTAAAACTAGATTGATCCTGCATTTACATGGCAAAAGAAGGCCGTTACACAGCAGGCAGTAGAAGCTTCATTGCAGAGAGCTTGAGAAAAAACTCAAAATAATTCACTTCTAGTAAGGCCATTTGATAACTGCTGGACTTTTCCTTACAAAATAAAATGAAACCCCACCACCTGCTGCTTAAAATCTCCAATTAATGCTATAAAAAGTGCCTTCATTTAAAAAGCCAATGTGTAAATTTCTCCAAGCTGAGTGCAGATATTTCTTCAAATTTACTGTAACCTTTTGCTCCTGTCTTGAGAAGAAAGAGCCTTCCAGATTCCGAAAAGAAACCAGAACTGATTTTCATCTAATAATTTAAGAGCTAAACCCCTTTCCAGCCATCAGTTTCAGTTATTTAAGATTACTGATAATTCACATATAATCTGCTGGTATGTGTGTTTAGAAGAAATTGTGAAAGAGGATTATCCAAGCTTGCCAACAATCCGCCTATGAATTAAATCAAGGGTGTTGTTTTTGCTGGAACCACAGAAGAGAAGGAAGGGGGTAGGAGAAAAGAGAACTGTGTTCTTTCTTTCCTTGCAAGGCTCTTTGAAGATAGAATGGGCAGATCTCAGAATCACCACCTTTGAGCAATGTTAAAGCTGTGGGAAAATACGGGTCTTTTATCTCTTCCTTTCTGTCCTGATGTTGTTGTTAGGTGCTGTTGAATTGATTCCGACTCATAGCGACCCTATGTACAACAGAATGAAACACTGCCCGTCCTGCGCCGTCCTCACATTTGTTGTTATGCCTGAGCCTATTGTTGCAGCCACTGTATCAATCTGTCTCATTGAGGGTCTTCCTCTTTTTCGTTGACCCTCTGATAGGTTAATCAGCATTTCCGAGAGGTAAGTCCGTAAATATCTTTGACGAGCCCTCTTCTGTTTGTCAGATTAATTGGAGAACAGTCACCTGTGAACATTGGGCGGGCAAGGTCAGGTGAAAAAGAGGTTTTTCCAGTTGCTGCCAAGTTAATTCCAATTCATGGAGACCCTGTGTGTTGCAAATTAGAACTGCTCCATAGAGTTTTCATAGTTGTGACCTTTTGGAAGCAGATCACCAAGCCTGTCTTCTGAGGTGCCTTTGGGTGGGTTTGAACCTCCAACCTTTTGGCTAGTAGTCAAGAGCTTAACTGTATGCACCACCCAGGAAAACCCATTGCTGTTGAGTGTTTCCGACTCATAGCAATCCTACAGGGAAGAGTAGAACTGCCCCATAGGGTTTCCAAGGCCATAAATCTTTACAGAGTCAGACTGCCACATCTTTCTCTTGTGGGAGTGGCTGGTGGGTTGGAACCACTGACCTTTTGGTTAGCAGCTGAGTGCTTAACCACTGCACCACCAGGGCTTCAATGCCACTCAGGGAACTTGAAAAATGGGTAGGCAGGGTCATTTACAGCAAGTGCTGATAGCAAAATCAAAATCAGCAGGCCCGTTCTTGTCATTTTGAAGTCCCTGAGTGGTACTAATCTGTAATATGCTTAGTTGCTAATGGAAAGGTTGTAGGTTTGAGTCCACCCAGAGACGCTTTGGAAGAAAGGCCTGGTGTAATCTACTTCCCAAAATCAGCCATTGACCCTATGGAATACAGTTCTACTCTGACACACATGGGGTTGCCATGAGTCAGAACTGACTTCACAGCAACTAGTTATTCTGTCATTCTGTCTTCCTGACCAGCCAGGTCAGGAGCTAGTACGGAAAGAGTTGGGAAATGGCGGTGGGGTTGTTGTGGTGGTTTGTTAGTATGGAGAAAGGAACTCCTGGCAGATGGGACCTATCTATGACCTGGCCTAGAATGGTCCAATGTCTCTGCTTAACTCTCAAGGTCCCCACAAGGTGGCCCTTTAAACTGCTCCTGCTTCATCTTTCACTATTCCTCAACCTGAATCCAAGCAATTTGTCACTTTAGTTAGGTCCCTTGATGATCCCTGTTCTGAAATGATTTGTTCTTGTTTTTAATTACTGCCTGGTATGTCTTGCTCCTCCGTTTCTCTTTCTCATAGTCTGCATACTCTCAAAGCCCCGATGAAGTACCACTTCCCCTGGGGAGACTTTATCATCCCCACCACATTGATCTTAACCGTTTACATTGAGTTACTTGTACTGATATTACAGGATTTTCAAACTAAAGACATCCAAAATCGAACTCATTTTCTGGATAATCCCTCCCACCCTATTACCTCTTCTTTGTATATTCTACTCAGATGCCTAAATGAAGAACTTCAGTCATCTTTCAGCTTCTGTTTCTTCCTAACTATCCAACAGGACACTCTTTGGTCTATTTCCAACATATCTCTGGAACCACTTTTCTCCTTTTGATCCCACTGCCATTGCCTTGGATCGTATCCTCTCTACCTATGAGCAGTCTTGCCTAAGGGTATCTCAGCCTCCAGCCTTGTTCCCCTTTAATCTGTTCTTGACACTGTCACAAATTATCATTCTAAAATGTAGATCAGACCATGATCCGCCCCCCTCCCCCTTTTTCTTAGAAACTTCAGGAACTTCTTGTTCACTAGAGCAGGTCTCCTCTAGTCTTCCTCCCTCACACCCACGCAGGGGATGGTCCAGTCACAGCGGTAACCCCACTGGGCTTCTCAGTGCCTTACAAGAGCCTGGTCAGATTCCAGTTTCTCCATGGAATCTTTATTGAGCCCTCAAAACAACAAAACAAAACAAGCAAACAACAAAAAAACAAACCCGTTGCTGTCAAGTTGATTCTGACTCATAGTGACCTTGTAGGACAGAGTAGAACTGCCCCATAGAGTTTCCAAGGAGCAGCTGGTGGATTCACACTGCTGACCTTTTGGTTAGCAGCTGAGCTCTTAACCACTGCACCACCAGGGCTCCATTGAGCCCTTAGTCAGAAATAATCACTCTTTTTTTAGGGTGGTATTAGTACTGTGGATCCCTGGTGGCGCAGTGATTAAGAGCTATGGCTGCTAACCAAAAGGTAGGCGGTTCGAATGCACCAGATGCTCCTTGGAAATCCTATGGGGCAGTTCTACTCTGTCCTATAGGGTCACTATGAGTCAGAATCTACTCGACAGCAAAGCGTTTTTTTAAAAAAATTCTTTTGATTGTGCTTCAGATGAAGGTTTACAGAGCAAATTCGCTTTCATTAAACAATTAATACATGTATTGTTTTGTAGCATTGGTTGCCAATCCCACGATGTGTCAACCCTTTCCCCTTCTCGACCTTGGGTTCCCCTGTTACCAGCTTTCCTGTCCCCTCCTGCCGTCTCGTCTTTGCACCTATGCGGGTGTGCCCATTTAGTCTCATTTTGTGTTATGGGCCTGTCTAATCTTTGGCTGAAGGGTGAACCTCAGGAGTGGCTTCAGTACTGAGTTAAAAGGGTGTCCGGGGGTCATACTCTAGGGATTTCTCCAGTCTCTGTCAGACCAGTAAGTCTGGGCTTTTTTTGTGAGTTAGAATTTTGTTCTACATTTTTCTCCCACTCTGTCCAGGACCCTCTACTGTGATCCCTGTCAGAGCAGTTAGTGGTGGTAGCCGAGCATCATCTAGTTGTGCTGGACTCAGTCTGGTGGAGGCGGTGGTGTTGTGATCCATTAGTCCTTTGAACTAATCTTTCCCTTGTTTTTGTCGTTGGTTTTCTTCATTCTCCCTTTAACGGTTGCTGGTTTATTAGTATTGTGTATGTACCTACTTTATAGTCCCTGTGACATCAAATCTTATTGTGAACATGATCTCTTTGAAATCACAGGGACTGTGTTTTTTCTTCATCTTTGTATCCTGAGTGCTAGTACAATACCTAGATCCTAGGGGTTCAGTTGCGGGCATCAATGAAAGTTTGTGAATTGAGAGATGTTGGCTTCCAATTAGAATACAAAAAGACTCTGGGCAAGTATTGTATTTTAAGTGTCTTTTACCCTTACACAATGCTGAACACATGTGATAAAGAGTAGTAAATCTGTGTTGGCTTTTTTGTGAGTAAGGATGTAAGCAAGAGAAAGTGGAATGGTAGGAGACAGACAAGTAGCCTGAAATATGAGATGTAAATATTTCACAGTGATGTGTGGTAGTGTATTTAGACTTGCTGCATTATAATTGGTGTAATTTGCTGTTTTTACTGTGTTAGTATTAATGGGAGCACATATGATTTTAAAGCAAGATAGCAATTGCCAGGATTTTTTTTGGGAAGATTTACTTTGGTTGAATTAGGTAGTCTAATTAAAAAAAGAAAAAGGAATTTCAGACCTACTGAAGAGCTATAGTCTCAGAAGATTTGTATCCGTGTATGTATGTGTGCGATCATATTGGCAAAACTCCCTATGTATGTTGTATTCGTTGTTCTCTGCTGTAAAGTCGGCCATGAGGGGCCCATGAAAAATGGAACAAAAGACTGCAGGGTCCCTGTGCCATCCCGTGATAGGTTGGGAATCAAACTGTTGCGATCCATAGGGATTTCATTGGCTGAGTTTTAGAAATAATAGATCACCAGATTTTTATTCCTAGTCCATCTTACTCTGAAGGCTCCACTGAAACCTGTTCAGCATCTTAGCAACATGCAAGCCTCTACTGACAGAAGGGTGGTGGCTGTGCATGAGGTGCATTGGCTGAGAATCAAACATGGGTCCCTACATGGAAGGTGAGAATTCTACTACTGAATCTCTATGTTATATATATAGAATATAAATTCATTATAGGAAATTTCTGACTGGTGGTGGAGACTGGCTGTGAAGGGGAGCCAGCTAGTATATTCAGTATGTTTGACTGACTTTGTAATATCAGCTTTTGGTGCTCCTTTGAAAACTTTCTATCCACCTTCATATATATATATATATATATATATATATACCTACATTATGTGTGTACATGTATGTTTATCCAGTTAAACTGCATTTTTTTTCAAGTCAGGAACAAACTGTTCATTTATTTCTATCTACTGCCCATTCTAGACCTATCACACCTAGTAAGTTGTTCAGTACAAAGCAGATTCTCAGGAATTATATACTGACAACTTAATTATCTTTGTCTGTCTACTTGAAACAGTACACACATTTAGTTCTATTTGTAAAATTAACGAAAGCACCCAGGGATCCACAGCAGCTGTGCATTTCTGGATTTTTGCTGGGGCACAGACACAACAATGATTTGTAAAAATCTGGATATGGGAGGGACTCCAAATTGGAGGGGTCCACATATTCACACAGTCCAATTTTTATTCAAGTGTACCACATGTTGTTCTTAAATATATTTTAAGCTTTGTATTTTAAAAACTAGGCGATAAAACCACATGCAATGGTCTTTCGAAGTTACAAAGGGAATAGAGGAGAATTGGGCATTTCTGCACATGCCTAAGGAGGGCAAGCTCAGTGCAAAGACAAAGACAGTGTGCTTCCTTCCTCCAGCTTGAAATGGCAACCACAAACCCATCCTGATTTACCTATTTTAAGAGATTCATGAAAGTTGCAACAATGTTACCTTACCTTTGGAAAGGTCTTTGAATGGTCACAGATGGTCCACCTGGCAAATGAATAACTAAATAACTACATGTATAAATAACAGATGATCCCAAAAAGAAATTCCTACATTAAATAAACAATCTGGTGTCTTATGAGACCAGAAATTTATTGTCTCACAGCTCTGGAAATTAGGAGTCCAAATTCATGGCATCATTAGGGACATGCTTTCTCTGAAGGCTCTGGGGGAAGATGCTTCCTTGTCTCTCTCAGCTTCTGGTAGCCTCAGATATATCTTGGTGTTTCTTGGCTGCTAAATGTTTTCATGTAACTCTGCCTTCCGGTCCTCTCCTTTTGTAAGACACAACTCTGAAGGGATTAGGATCTACCCTAGTCCAATATGACCTCATTAACTTAAACTGACAACGTCTTCAAAGAAAGAAACTACTTCCAGATAAGTTCACATTCATAGATACAGAGGTTAGGACTTCAACATATCTTTTTTTTTTCTTCCCCCTACTAAAATTTATACATACATTGTTATGTGACTCTAATTTCTCTCCCCATACTGTGACAGCACACTCCTCCTTTTCACCCTGGTCCCTCACATCCGTTCAACCAGCTCCTAACCCTCTCTGCCTTCCCATCTCACCTACAGACAGAAGCTGCCTGTTTAGTCTCTTGTATCTACTTGAGCTAAGAGGCACACTTCTCACGAGTATCACTTTATGTCCCACAGTCCAGTCCAATCCCTGTCTGAAGAGTTGGCCTCGGAAATTGTTTTAGTTCTGGGCTGATAGAGAATCCAGGGACCATGCTTTCCAGGGTTCCTCCAATCTCTGTCAGACCATTAAGTCTCATCTTCTTACTAGAATTTGAGTTCTGCACCCCACTTTTCTTCTGCTCCATCCGGGACTCTGTTGTGTTCCCTGTCAGGGCGTTCATTGGTGGTAGCCAGGCACCGTGTAGTTCTTCTGGTCTCAGGCTGATGAAGTCTCTGGTTTATGTGGCCCTTTCTGTCTCTCGGGCTACTACTTTCCTTGTGTCTTTGCTGTTCTTCATTCTCCTTTACTCCAGGTGGTTGGAACCAATTGATGCATCTTAGATGGCCACTCGCAAGCTTTTAAGACCACAGATGCCACTCACCAAAGTAGGATGCAGAACATTTTCTTAATAAGCTTTGTTATGCCAGTTGACATAGATGTCCACTGAAAGCATGGTACCCAGACCCCTACCCCTGCTACTCTGTCCCTAAAAGTGTTTGACTGTATTCAGGAAACATCTTAGCTTTGGTTTAGTCCAGTTGTGCTGACTTCCCCTGTAGCGTGTGCTGTCCTTCCCTTCACCTAAGATAATTCTTATCTACTATCTAGTTAGTAAATCACCCTTCCCCTCCCTCCCCACCCTCGTAACCATCAAAGAATGTTTTCTTCTGTGTGTAAACCTTTTCTTGAGTGATCTTTGTCCTTCTGTGACTGACTAAATTCACTCAGCATAAAGCCCTCCAGCGTCATCCATGTTATAAGATGTTTCACGGCTTCATCATTATTCTTTATCGTTGCATAGTATACCATTGTGTGGATATACCATAATTTGTTTATCCATTCGTCCCTTGATGGGCACCGAGGTTGTTTCCATCTTTTTGCTATTGTGAGCAGTGCTGCAGTGAACACGGGTGTGCATATATCTATTTGTGTGACTGCTCTTATTTCTGTAGGATATATTCGAAGGATCAGGATAGCTGGATCTTATGGTACTTCTATTTCTAGCTATTTAAGGAAACACCAAATCACTTTCCAAAGTGGTTGTGCCATTTTACATTCCCACCAACAGTGTATAAGTGTTCCAGTCTCTCCACAACCTCTCCAGCATTTCTTGTTTTGTGTTTTTTTGATTAATGATAGCCTGGCTGGGGTGAGATGGTATCTCATTGTAGTTTTGATTTGCATTTCTCTAATGGCTCATGTCTCTGTTAGCTGCCTGAACATCTTCTTTGGCGAAGTGCCTGTTCATGTCCTTTGCCCATTTTTTAATTGGGTTATTTGTCTTTTTGTTGTTGAGGTTTTGCACTATCTTGAAGATTTAAGAGATTAAATGCTCATTGGATTTGTCGTAGTCAAAAATTGTTTCCGAGTCCATAGGTTGTCTTTTGACTTATTTGATGAAGTCTTTTGATGAGCATAAGTGTTTGATTTTTAGGAGCTCCCATTTATCTCATCTCTCTTCTGGTGCTTATGCATTGTTACTTTTTGTTCATATTCTGTTTATGCCATGTATTAGGGCTCCTAGCGTTATCCCTATTTTTTCTTCCATGATCTTTATCGTTTTTGATTTTATAGTTAAGTCTTTGATCCATTCTGAGTTAGTTTTTGTGCATGGTGTGAGGTATGGGTCTTGTTTCAGTTTTTTGCACATGGTTATCCAGTTATGCCAGCACCATTTGTTAAAGAGACTGTCTTTTCCCCAATTAATGGACTTTAGGCCTTTGTCAAATATCAGTTGCTTATAGGTGGATGAATTTATGTCTGGATTCTCAATTCTGCTCCATTGGTCTATGTATCCATTGTTGTACCAGTACCGGCTGTTTTGACTACTGTGGTGGTATAATAGGTTCTAAAATCAGGTAGTGTGAGGCCTCCCACTTTGTTCTTCTTTTTGAGTAATGCTTTACTTATTCAGGGCCTCTTCCCTTCCCATATGAAGTTGGTGATTTGTTTCTCCATCTCATTAAAAAATGCTGGTGGAATTTGGATTGGGATTGCATTGTATCTGGAGATCACTTTGGGTAGAATTGACATTCTCACTATGTTGAGTCTACCTATCCATGAGCAAGGTATGTTTTTCCATTTATGCAGGTCTCTTTTGGTTTCTTGCAGTAGTGTCTTGTAGTTTTCATTGTATAGGTCTTTTACGTCTCTGGTTAGATTTGTTCCTAGGTATTTTATCTTCTTGGGGGCTATTGTAAATGGTATTGCTTTGGTGATTTCCTCTTGGAAGTTCTCTTTGTTGGTATGAAGGAACCCAACTGATTTTTCTATGTTTCAAAAAAAAATTTTTATTGTACTTTAGGTGAAGGTTTACAGTACAAATATTTTCTCATTAAACAGTCAATACACATATTGTTTTATGACATTGGTTAACAACACCACGACCTGTCAACACGCTCCCTTCTTGGCCTTGGAGGACCTTTTTTTTTTTTTTTGGGTGAAAATATATATAGCTAAAGATACACCATTTCAAAAATTTCTACATGTACAATTCAGGGACGTTGATTATGTTCTTCCAGTTGTGCTGCTATTCTCACTTTAGATGAAGGTTTACAGAACAAAATAGTTTCTCATTAAACAGTTAGTACACATATTGTTTTATGACAATGGTTAAGAACCCCACTACATGTCAACACTGTCCTTATTCAGCCTTGGGTTCCCTATCACCAGCTTTCCTGTCCCTTTCTGCTTTCTAGTCCGTGTCCCTGGACTGCTGTGCCTCATTAGTACCATTTTGTTTTATGGGGCTATCCAATCCCCAGCTGAATGGTGAACCTCGGAAGTGACTTCACCACTGAGTTAAAAGGGTGTCTGGGGCCATACTCTCAGGGTTTCTCCAGTCTCTGTCAGGCTAGTAAATCATGTCTTTTTTTGTGTGCTAGAATTTTGTTATACATCTTTCTCCAACTCTGTCCGGAACCCTCTGTAGTGATCCTGGTCAGAGCAGTCAGTGGTGGTAGCTGGGTACCATCTAGCTGTACTGGACTCAGTCTGGTGGAGGCCTTGGTAGCTGTGGTCCATTGGTCCTTCGGACTAATCTTTTCTTTGTATCCTGTTCTCTTCATTCTCCCTTGCTCCCAAAGGGATGAGACCAGTGGAGTATCTCAGATGGCTGCTCACAGACTTTTAAGACCCCAGATGCTACTCACCAAGATAGAATGTAGAACATTGTATTTATAAACTGTGTTATGCCAATTGAGCTAGATGTTTTCTGAGACCATTGTCCCCACAGCTCTCCACCCAGCAATTCAGTCCCTCATGGAGTGTGGATGTGTCTAGGGAGCTTCCATGACCTTTCCTTGTACATGTTGTGCTGGCTTCCCAGGTATTGTGTACTGTCTTACCCTTTACCAAAGTTACCACTTACCTATTGTCTATTTAGTGCCCCCCACCCCGCATCCCTCGTAACCACCAAAGATTGTTTTTTTTGTGTGTAAACTTTTACATGAGTTTTTACAGTAGAGGTCTCATACTATATTTGTCCTTTTGTGATTGACTTATTTCACTCAGCATAACGTCCTCCAGTTTCATCCATGTTATGAGATGGTTCACATATTCATCATTGTTCTTTATCTTTGCATAATACTCCATTGTGTGTATATACCATAGTTTGTTTATCCATTCATCTGTTGACGGGCATCTAGATTGTTTCCATCTTTTTGCTATTGTGAAGAATGCTGCCATGAACATGGGTGTGCATATTTCCATTTGTGTGACTTTTATTTCTCTAGAATATATTCCTAGGCATGGGATTGCTGGATCGTATGGTATTTCTATCTTTCTAAGGAAGCACCATATCATTTTCCAAAATGATTGTATCATTATGTATTCCCACCAGCAGTGCATAAGAGTTCCAATCTCCCTGCAGCCTCTCCAACATTTGTTATTTCTAGTGTTTTTGATATGTGCCAGTAATGCTGGAGTGAGATGGTATCTCATTGTGGTTTTAATTTGCATTTCTCTAATGGCTAGTGAATCCGAGCATGTCCTCATGTGTCTGTTGGCTGCTTGTATGTATTCTTTGGTGAAGTGTCTGCTCATTTCCTTTGCCCATTTTTTAATAGGATTATTTGTCTTTTTGTTGTAGAGGTGTTGGATTTTCTTGTAGATTATGGAGATTAGACCTTTGTCTGACTTGTACTGTCCAAATTTTTTTTTCCCAGTTGGTAAGTTCTCTTTTTACTCTTTTGGTGATGTCTTTGAAGAGCATAGGTGTTTCATTTTTAGAAGATCCCAGTTATCTAGCTTATCTTCAGGAGTTTGTGTGTCATTGCTTATGGTTTGTATCCTATTAATGCCGTGTATTAGGGCCTGTGGTGTTAGTCCTATTTTTTTCTTCTATGAACTTTATAGTTTTTGGCTTTATATTTAGGTCTTTGATCCATTTTGAATTAGTTTTTGTATATGATGTGAGGTATGGGTCCTGTTTCATTTTTTTGCAGATAGATATCCAGTTTTGCCAGCACCATTTGTTAAAAAGACTGTCTTTTCCCCATTTGGTAGACTTTGTGCCCTTGTAAAAGATCAGGTGACCATAGGTGGATGGATTTCCATCTGGGTTCCCAATTCTGTTCCGTTGGTCAATGTCTCTGTCGTTGTACCAGTACCAGGCTGTTTTGACTACCGTAGCTGTATAGTAGGTTCTGAGGTCAGGTAATGTGAGTCCTCCTACTTTATTCTTCTTCTTCAGTAGTGCTTTACTTATTTGGGGCTTCTTCGCTTTCCATAGAAAGTTAATGATTAGCTTTTCCATCTCTTTGAAGAATGTTGTTGGTATTTGGATCGGGATTGAATTGTGTTGTAAGTTGCTTTGGGTAGAATTGTCATTTTCACGATGTTGAGTCTACCTATCCATGAGCATGGTATGTTTTCCCATTTATGTAGATCCTTTTGGGTTTCTTGCAGTAGTGTTTTTGTAGTTTTCTTTGTATAGGTGTTTTATATCCATGGTTTGATTTATTCCTAAGTATTTTATTTTTTTAGGGGCTATTATAAATGGTATTGTTTTCCTGATTTCCTTTTCATCGTTCTCCTTATTGGTGTATAGGAATCCAACTGATTTTTATATGTTTATCTTGTATCCTGCTACTCTGCTGAAACTTTCTGTTAGTTCCAGTAGGTTTCTCAGGGAGTCTTTAGGGTTTTCTACGCATAGTATCATATCATCTGCAAACAGGAACAGTTTAACTTCTTCATTACCAATTTGGATGCCCTTTATTTCTTTTTCTTGCCTTATTGCTCTAGCTAGACCTTCCAGCACAATGTTAAATGGGAGTGGTGATAAAAGGCATCCTTGTTCCCATTCTCAAGGGGAATGTTTTCAGCCTCTCTCCATTAAGAATGATGTTGGCTGTTGGTTTTGCACAGATGCCCTTTATCATGTTGAAAAATTTCCCTTTTATGCCTATTTTATTGCGCGTTTTTATCAGGAATGGGTGTTGGACTTTGTCGAATGCCTTTTTTTGTGTCAATTGTGATGATAATGTGATTCTTTTCTTTTTTTATTTATGTGGTGGATTACGTTGATTGATTTTCCAATGTTGAACAATCTTTGCATACCTGGTATAAATCCTACTTGGTCATGGTGTATTATTTTTTTGATATGATGCTGAGTTCTGTTAGTAATTTGTTGAGAATATTTGCATCTATATTCATGAGAGATATTAGCCTGTAATTTTCTTTTTTTGTGGCGTCTTTGCCTGGTTTTGGTATTAGGGTTATGCTGGCTTCATAGAATGAATTCGGAAGTGTTGCTTCCTCTTCTGTGTTCTGAAATAGTTGAGTAGTACTGCTACAAGCTCTCCTCTGAATGTTTGGTAGAATTCTCCAGTGAGGCCACCTGGGCCAGGAGTGTTTTTTGTTGGGAGTGTTTAAATTGTCTTTTCAATCTCTTCTCGTTATGGATCTGTTCAGATTTTCCATATCACTTTGTTGTAGTTTGGGTAGGTAGTGTGTTTTTAAAAATTTATCCATTTCCTCTAGGTTTTCAAATTTGTTGGAGTACGGTTTTTCATAATACTCTGTTATGATCCTTTTTATTTCAGTTGGGTCTGCTGTAATGTTGCCCATTTCATTTCTTATTTGGGTTATTTGCATCCTTTCCGGTTTTTCTTTTGTTAGTCTGGCTAGTGGTTTGTCCATTTTGTTGATTCTTTCAAAGAACTAACTTTTTTTTTCTTTATTCTTTATATTGTTTTTCTATGCAGTATTTCATTTATTTCTGCTCTAATCTTTATTATTTCCTTTCTTCTGGTGACTGGGCTTTTTTTGCAGTTCTTTCTATTTGTTTGAGTTGTATAGTTATTGTTTTGATTTTGTCCCTTCTTGTTTTTTTTTTCCTTTTCTTTTTTTTGTTGCACTTTAGGTGAAGGTTTACAGAGCAAATACTTTCTCATTAAACAGTCAGTACACATATTATTTTATGACATTGGTTAACAACCTTCCACATGTCAACACTCTCCCTTCTCGACCTTTTTTTTTTTTTTTTTGGTGAAAATATACATAGCCAAAGACACCATTTCAAAAATTTCTGCATGCAAAATTCACTTACATCAGTTACGTTCTTCTAGTTGTGCTGCAAATCTCACTTTAGATGAATGTTTACAGAACAAAATAGTTTCTCATTAAACAGTTAGTACACATGTTGCCCTATGACAATGGTTAAGAATCCCACTGCATGTCAACACTGTTGTTACTCAACCTTGGGTTCCCTATCACCAGCTTTCCTGTCCTCTTCTTCCTTCCAGTCCTTGCCCCTGGACTGCTGTGCCTCATTAATCTTGTTTTGTTTTATGTGGCTGTCCTATCGCTGGCTGAATGGTGATCCTTGAAAATAACTTCACCACTGAGCTAAAAGGATGTCTGGGTGCCATACTGTCAGGTTTTTCCAGTCTCTTTCAGGCCAGTAAATCTAGTCTTTTTTTGTATGTGTTACAATTTTATTCTACATCCTTCTCCAGTTCTGTCCAGAACTCTTGGTTGTGATTCCGGTTAGAGCAGTCAGTGGTGGTAGTCAGGCACCATCTAGCTGTACTGGACTCAGTCTGGTGGAGGTCTTGGCAGCTGTGGTCTATTAGTCCTTCGGACTAATCTTTTCCTTGTATCCTGTTCTCTTCGTTCTCCCTTGCTCCCAGAGGGATGAGACCAATGGAGTATCTCAGATGGGTGCTCACAGGCTTTTAAGACCCCAGATGCTACTCACCAAGGTAGAATGTAGAACATTGTCTTTATAAACTGTGTTATGGCAATTGAGCTAGATGTTTTCTGAGACCATTGTCCCCACAGCCCTCCACCCAGCAATTCAGTCCCTCATGGAGTGTGGATGTGTCTAGGGAGCTTCCATGACCTTTCCTTGTACAAGTTGTGCTGGCTTCGCCAGTATTGTGTACTGTCTTACCCTTTACCAAAGTTAACACTCACCTATTGGCTATTTAGTGCCTCCTGCCCCACATCCCTCTTAACCACCAAAGATTGTTTCTTTTTGTGTGTAAACTTTTACATGAGTTTTTATAGTAGAGGTCTCATACAATATTTGTCCTTTTGTGATTGACTTATGTCACTCAGCATAATGTCCACCAGTTTCATCCTTATGAGATGGTTCACATATTCATCATTGTTCTTTATCGTTGCATTGCACTGGTGTAATTACTGATGCATGTGAGTTTATTGCTGTCATTTTGTAGTGCTTTTTTTTGTGGTGTTGATGCTCTCCCTGTTCCTCTTACTCTCCTGTCCAGTATTCCCCGTTTGTGGAGTTTTTTTCATTTCTTTTGTTTTTGTAGGTTTTGTTTTTACTGAGACTTTGTTTTTCCTCTTTATTTTTATGAGTATGTTTGTTAACGTTCTTTGTGGTACTGTGAAATTTACCCTCATCTTTCTAAGTTTGAAGCAGTTGATTATTACTTGGTATCGCCTTGCCTTCCTTTCCATTAGAAGGTTATATATCTACACCGTTTATTGCCTTTTTTATTGTTCTGATGTTGTCATTTACAGATAACTGCTCTATTTCTTTTGGTTTTGGATAGTCCTTGAGAGTTCATTTCCTATATTGGTATCTGGCTAGTATGATCCTGTGTCCTAGATTAAGCCTGTGAGCTGAAGTTGTTTGTTCTCACATCAAAGGACTCCGTTTAATAATTCTTGTAAGTTTGGTTTGGTTTTTACATAGTCCCTTAATTTCTGTTTATCTGGAAATGTCCTGATTTCACCATCATATTTGAACAAGAGTTTTGTTATTGTCGGACAGCAATTTTTTTATTTCAAGGTTTTATATAAGTCATCCCATTGCCTTGTTACCTACATGGCTTCTGCCGCCTCTGACTTCTTGTTTTTCATGAGCTGCTCTCAAGATTCTTTGTTTGTCTTTGGTTTTGGTGAATGTGATTATGATATGCCTTGGTGATTTTCTTTCGGGGTCTATCCTATATGGGGTTTGTTGAGCTTCTTGCATGGCCAGCTTGTCATCTGTCATGATATTGAGGAAGTTTTCTGTCAGCAGTTCTTCAATGATCCTCTCTTTGTTTTCTGTTTCCTCCCCCTGTTCTGGAATTCCGATTACTCTAAAATTTATGCTTTTTTTTTTTTAATTGTACTTCAGGTGAAGGCTTACAGAACAAATAGTTTCTCATGAAACAGTAGTACACGTATTGTTTTATGACATTGGTTAACAACCCCACAACATGTCAACCCTCTAACTTCTCAACCATTTTTTGGGGGGAAAATACACATAGCCAAAGAAACACCATTTCAAAAATTTCTACATGCACAGTTCAGTGACATTGACTATGCTCTTCAAATTATGCTGCTATTCTCACTTAAGATGAAAGCTTACAGAAAAAAAAAAGTTTCTCATTTAACAGTTGCTACACATGTTACCCTATGACAATGGTTAACAATCTCACAACACATCAACAATATCCTTACTCAACCTTGGGTTCCCTATCACCAGCTTCCTTGTCCCCTTCTGTCTTCTGGCCCTTGTCACTGGACTGCTGTATCTCATTAGTCCCATTTGGTTTTACGGGGCTGTCCCCTCCCAGGCTGAACGATGAACCTCAGAGATAACTTCACCACTGAGCTAAAACAGTGTCTGGGGGCCATACTCTAGGGGTTTCTCCAGTCTCCTTTAGGCCAGTAAATCTGGTCTTTTTTTTATGAGTTAGAATTATGCTCTACATCCTTCTCCAGCTCTGTCCAGAACCCTCTGTTGTGATCCTGGTCAGAGCAGTCAGTGGTGGTAGCCGGGCACCATCTAGCTGTACTGGATTAAGTCCGGTGGACACCTTGGTAGCTGTGGACCATTAGTCCTTTGGACTAATATTTTCCTTGTGTCCTGTTCTCTTCATTCTCCCTTGATCCCGAAGGGATGAGACCAGTGGAGTATCTTAGATGGCCGCTTACAGGCTTTTAAGACCCCAGACACTACTCACCAAGGTAGAATGTAGAACACTGTCTTTATAAACTGTGTTATGCCAATTGAGCTAGATGTTCCCCAAGACCATGGTCCCCACAGCCCTCCGTCCAGCAATGCAAATTTATGCTTTTGATTGTATTGCACATAATTCTCAGGGTCTCTTCATTTTTCTTCATTCTTTTTTCTGAGATTTCCTCGAACAGAGTTGTATCTAAGTGTTTGTCTTCAATTCTGCTGATCCTGTCTTTCACCTTTTCAATTCTGCTCCTCAGCCCTTCTATGACACTGTCCATTTCTGAAATCTTGTTGTTTATTTTTGGATTTCTAATTGTTGTTTTTGTATGATTTCTAGTTTTGAATTTATTTTGGCATTTTTTTCCTGAATTCTTCCCTTTTTTTGTTTGTATTTTCCATGAATTTGTCTGCCTTTTCCATGAATTTGTCTATTTTTTTACCATTTTTTTCTGGTTTTTGCTTCAACTGTTGGATAATTCCGAGTATTAGAGATTTGAATTCCCTATCAGGTAGTTCCAGTGCCTTTTCTTCCACTGGAAAGTCATCTGGTGTTTTATTTTGGGTGCCTACTGGAACCATCCTGTCCTGTTTTTGTCAGTGTTTTGATATTGTCTGCTGTCTTCAGGGCATTCAGTAGTTATTTTTCTCATTTATTGATTGTAGATTTGTTTCATCCTTTTTTTTTTTTTTATTTGGCTATGTCTGAGCAGGCGGGCTGTGTTCTTTTTTGTTTGCTCATCTGTGGGCACCATACTGTTCACCTCCTTCTCTGATTGGCAGGGTCAGTCACTCAGATATAGTACAGCAGGGCAGGTCTAGCTGAAGAGGAGTTGCTGGGATGGGTTGTTTGTGGCACTTACTACAGCCAGAGCAGGGCAGTAATCAGTGCAGGGCAGGTTCTGATAGGTTGTGCCTGTAGTGCTTGGTGGTGTGATTTTAAGCATACGGTGCAGGTAAGCAGGATGGAGGGGGAGATTGTGATGTGTGGAGCTCAGATGGGTACGGGAGAGAGGAGAGAGGAACAGGAGCCACAAACATACAAACAAGCAAAAAAGAGTGTTAGGGGAGCTTGCCGTTGGAGTGGAGAGATGAGAGACTATGAAATGGAGAAAACCAAAAAGGAGAAGAAGAAGAAAAGAAAAAAATGAATAAATAAAAATTAGAAAGAAAAAAGGAAAGAAAAGCTCCCAGGGATCCCACCATTGTGGCTTTGAGGTCTAGGGAAGTTGCTCCCAGGCTTTGAAGTACAGCCTGGCTAGAAGGCGTAGAGGTGTCACTCAGCACCAGGTATTCAGGGGACAGGAAGAGAAGGAAGGTATAGAGAGACAAGGAAATGAGTAACGAAGAAAGACAAAAAGGGAAAAAGAGGGAAAGGAAAACAAAACACAGTAAACAAACAACAACAACAAAAAAAAAAAACAAGAAAAGTCCCCCAAAAAAGAAAAAAAAAAAAAAAACACGGAAAAAGAAATGCCCTTTGAGTTCCCTCTGCGTGTCTACAAAAATTGCGGGGGTAGGTCCCAATCCGTGCAGTACTGCCCAGCTAGAACGGGCTCCCAATTCGAGAAAAAGGAAAGAAAACAAACAAACAATTCAAAATAAACAAAAAAGCCCCGGGATCCCACCAGTGTGGCAGCACGGACCAGGAAGCGGTTTCACATTCAAGTGGAGTTTCACAGCCTTTCAGGAAGAAGCAAAGATGGTGCATGGAGCCAGGTATGTGAGAAAAAGGAGGGGAAGGTGGTGAGAGGTAAGGAGGAAATCTAAAGAAGTGGAAAAAAGCAACACCAGCAGCCAAGAAAGGGCACTCAGGGAGCCAGCCAGTGTTGGCAGGTAGAATCTAAGCCACACCAGGGTGAAGCTGGTGTTTCCTGGCCAAGAGACTGGCTGCAGGAAGCAGAGGAGGCTAAGTGGGGGTGAGGAAGGCTGGGGGGTGGGAAAGCCTATATCACTGGTTACTGGTTCTGTCTCCTGCTGGAAGCTCCGTGAAGCTGCTTTCTAGTACCCTCTGTTCACTGGTCTCAAATAGGAGTCCAAATTGGTGGATCCGTGTTGTGTTAGCTGACAGGGGACCTCTGCATGTATCTCTCCTTGCTCTCTGTTCTGTCAGTTTCTTATTCCATTTGGTGCTTGGCTGAGTTCTTTATGTCTTCATTTGATGCTTAGGGTTTCAGGATTGCTATTTTCTCTGTTTGGCTTAGTTTTTCAGATCTTTGCTGTGGAGGGACGGTGTGGTGCTTCTGCCTAGGGCGCTGTGTTGCCCAGTGATTTTTGTATGTTTATCTCATATCCTGAAACTTTGCTGAAATCTATTAGTTCCAGTAGTTTTCTTGTGGATTCTTTGGGGTTTTCTGTGTATAAGATCATATCATCTGCAAATACAGATACTTTGACTTCTTCCCTGCCAATTCAGATGCCATTTACTTCCTTTCTAGCCTAACTGATCTGGCTTGGACCTCCAGCACAATGTTGAATAAGAGTGGTGATAAAGGGCATCTTTGTCTGGTTCCCGTTCTCAAGGAGAATGCTTTCAAAGTCTCTCCATTTAGGATGATGTTGGCTGTTGGGTTTGTATAAATGCCGTTAATTATACTGAGGTATTTCCCTTTGTATTCCTATTTTGTTGAGAGTTTTTATCATGAATGGGTGTTGGACTTTGTCAAATGCATTTTCTGCATAGATGGATAAGATCATGTGGTTACTGTCTTTTGTTTTATTTATGTAATGGGTTTCATTGATTGTTTTTCTAATGTTGAGCCATCCCTGCATACCTGGTATAAATCCCACTTGATCATGGTGAATTATTTTTTGATATGTGGCTGAATTCTATTGGCTAGAATTTTCTTGAGGATTTTTGCATCAATGTTCATGAGGGATATTGGTCTGTAATTTTCTTTTTTTGTGGTGTCTTTACCTGTTTTTGGTATCAGGGTTATGCTGGCTTCATAGAAAGAGTTTGGGAGTATTCCATTCTTTTCTATACTCTGAAACACCTTTAGTAGTAGGGTGTTAACTCTTCTCTGAAAGTTTGGTAGAGTTCTCCAGTGAAGACCTCCGGGCCAAAGGGTTTTTTTTTTTTTTTGTTGGAAGTTTTTTACTTTCCTTTTCAATCTCTTTTGTGATGGGTTATTTTAGTTGTTCTACCTCTGTTTGTGTTAGTTTAGGTAGGTAGTGAGTTTCTAGTAATTTGCCCGTTTCCTCTAGGTTTTCAAATTTGTTAGAGTAGTTTTTCATAGTATTTTGTTATGATTCTTTTACTTTCAGTTGGGTCTGTTGTGATATCACCCATCTCATTTCTTATACAGGTTATCTGCTTCCTCTCCTGTTTTGCTTTTGTCAGCTTGGCCAATGGATTATAGATTTTGTTGATCTTTTCAAAGAACCAGCTTTTGGTCTTGTTAACTCTTTCAATTGTTTTTCTATTCTCTATTTCTTTTAATTCTGCTCTAATTCTTATTATTTCCTTTCATGTGGCGCCTGAGGGCTTCTTATGCTGCTCTCTTTCTACTTGTTCCAGTTGTAGGGTTAATGTTTTGATTATGGCCCTTTCTTCTTTTTGGATGTGTTCATTTATTGCTATAAACTGACCTCTGAGCACTGCTTTTGCTGTGTCCCAAAGGTTCTGGTAGGATGTGTTTTCATTCTCATTTGAGTCTATGAATTTCTTTATTCCATCCTTAATTTCTTCTATAACCCAGTCATTTTTGAGCAAGGTGTTGTTCAGTTTTCATGTGTTTGATTTTTTTACCTTGCTTTTTCTGTTGTTGATTTCTACTTTTGTGGCTTTATGGTCAGAGAAAATGCTTTGTAATATTTTGTTCCATGCTTTGGATTTTGTTAAGGCTTACTTTATGGCCTAATATGTGGTCTATTCTGGAGAATGTTCCATGTGCGTTGGAAAAGAAAGTATACTTAGCTGCTCTTGGGTGGTGTGTTCGGTATATTTCTATGAGATCAAGTTGGTTGATTGTAGCATTTAGATCTTCCGTGTCTTTGTTGAGCTTCTATCTGGATGTTCTGTCCTTCACCAAAAGTGGTGTGTTGAAGTCTCCTACTGCTGTTGTAGAGCTGTCTGTCTCTCTTTTCAGTGCAGTTAGAGTTTATGTATTTTGTAGCTCTGTCATTGGGTGTGTAAATATTTGTTATAGTTATGTCCTCCCGGTGTACTGAGCATTTAATCATTATATAGTGTCCTTCCTTACCCTTTGTGGTGGATTTTAGTTTAAAGTCTATTTTGTCAGAGATTAATATTGCCACTCCTGCTCTTTTTTTAGTGTTGTTTGCTTGTTATATTTTTTTCCATCCTTTGAGCTTTGTTTTGTTTGTGTCTTTAAGTCTAAGGTGTTTCTCTTCTAGGCAGCATATTGACGGATCATGTTTTTTAATTCAGTCTGCCACTCTCTGTCTCTTTATGGGTGCATTTAGTCCATTTACATTCAGCGTAATTATTGATAGGTATGAGTTTAGTGCTGTCATTTGGATGTCTTTTTTTGTGTGCTGTTCACAGTTTCTTTGTTTCACTTAATTTTCTGTGCTGAGTTGTTTTTCTTTACGTATTTTCTTTTCATCTTTTTCATTGTTGTTGATTTTGTGTTTGTGAGTCTTTGTATTTTTCTTGTTTTTTACTTTGACTTGTAGGATTGTTAGTTTCCTTTTTGGTTACCTTAATATTTACCACTATTTTTCTAAGTTTATACCAGTCTTTTATTTCTTTGTATCGCCTTGACTTCCTCTCCATATGAAAAATCTGTGTCTACGTTTTCTAAGTCCCTCTTTTTTGTTTTAATGTCATCATCTTTTACATATTGACGTGTTTCCCTATTTTTGATGATTTAGCTTTGATTTACTTTTGTTACTTCCCTATCTAGGTTAATATCTGGTTGGTCTGTCCTGTGCTCTAGCCTTGGGTTGTTATCTGATGTTACTGATTTCTAACCGGAGGACTCCCTTTAGTATTTCTTGTAATTTTGGTTTGCTTTTTGCAAATTCCCTAGACTTCTGTTTATCTGGAAATGCCCTAATTTTGTCATCATATTTGAGAGACAGGTTTGCTGGATATATAATTCTTGGCTGGCCTTTTTTTTCCTTCAACGCTTATATATATAATCCCATTGCCTTCTTGCCTGCATGGTTTCTGCTGAGTAGTCCAAGCTTATTCTTATTGACTCTCCTTTCTAGATGACTTTTTGTTTATCCCTAGCCACTCTTAGAACTCTCTTTGTCTTTGGTTTTGGCAAGTTTGATTATAATATGTCATGGTGACTTTCTTTTGGGATCTACCTTATGTGGGATTCGATGAGCATCTTGGACAGATATCTTGTCATCTTTCACAATATCAGGAAGTTTTCTGCCGACAAATCTTCAACAATTCTCTCTGTATTTTCTGTTATCCCCTCCTGTTTTGGTACTCCAATCACTCATAGATTATTCCTGTTGATAGAGTCCCACATAATTCTTAGGATTTCTTAATTTTTTTAAGTCCTTTTGTCTGCTTTTTCCTCAGATAAGTTGGTATCAAGTGTTTTATCTTCAGTCTCGCTAATTATGACTTCCATTGCCTCAATTCTGCTCCTACGACTTTCTATTGACTTGTCTAATTCTGAAATTTTATTGTTAATCTTCTGGATTTCTGATTGCTGTCTCTGCATGGATTCTTGCAGCCTGTTACATTTGTCGTTCTGCTCTTCTCTAATCTTTTAAATTTCCTATTGCATGTTCTGCATTTTGTTTAATTTTCTTCCTCATTTCTTGAAGATTTCTGTATATTAATCTTTTGTATTCTGCCTCCAGTAATTTCATGAAATTTTCTTCCTCTGGAAAATTGCTAAATTCTTTATTTTGGGAGCTTGCTGAAGCCATCGTGGATTGCCTCTTTATGTGATTTGATATTGACTGTTGTCTCTGAGCCATCAGTAAGTTATTATTTTTATTTCATTTATGTTTGCTTACTGTGTCCTAGCTTCTTGTTTTGTTTTGATGTGCCCAGATAGGCTGCTTGTGTGGGTTAGTTTTATTATTGGCACCTTTGAAGCTCTAATGTCCTGTCACCAGGTGGTTAGATCTGTTTCTAGGTATGTGAGCTCAGGAGTCCGCCAACTCCTCCTGTACGGATTCGCTCAGGTGCCCAGGTAGATAGTCAACAAGTATGTGGTATAGGCTCTCACTTACAGTCCTAGACAGTCATGGGTGATTGGTGTAGGCACAAGCATTTGGCTGCAGAAGGGGGACACACTCTGAGCAAGGCAGAGGGTTGATGGCCACTCCCAAGTGTCCAGGAGGAAGGCGTGTCCCTGATCCCTACAGTGCATAGGTGGGCAAGTTTTGCAGCCAGACTGTGAGCACCTAATGCTGTTGGCTGTAAGGACTGGGGGGCACCTCTTATTCATGGGCCCCTCTCACAGATGGCTAGGTGGTGTGGGTGGGGCCACAAGTCCTCAGGCCCCTGATGTGAGTAGGTAAAGACCTTGCTTAGTGGGCAGAGCAGTGTCAAATGTCAAGAACCTACCACTTCACCGCTGAAACAGTTGAAGTTAGAATTCTGGTATATACCCTGTTGTACTGTGTTAATGAGGGCCTATGCTGTTGAGATGGGCCTACCCAAGTCTATGCAGGGGGAAAGGCACTAAATTCTGTGGATCCCTTATGCCTGTGCCTAGGTAAAGGAGCAGTGCCTACCTTGGGTTCCTGGCTTAGGGGAGCTGGCAGTTTATTTTTTCCCCTGTTTGTTAATTTGTTCACTCTCCAAGGCAGGGAGAATGGCTCAGGGTGTGTGATGGATCCTACTTCCGGCCCAGGGGAGTAGGCAATTGCTGAAGCCAGTCCGGGACCCAGTGCAGAGCAGGGAGCAGGGAGGTAAATGGGAGAGAGGTTTCTCCCTAAGGGGGGTGTTTTTGATCTGCGCGGTAAGCCATACCAAGTACTTATCTTTTCTGGAGGGCTGCTTCTCACTGGTTCTGGGTGGCTGTGTAGAGTCTCTGGTGCTGGGTCTCCTCTGGTACGGAAAATGTGCCTCCAGGAGCATGGCTGCTTGCCTGCCTCACTGCTCACCTGTGAGCTGCTCAGGCCTGAAGGGCTCAGGCTCTCACTGCGTCAGGTCTGGCAACTTCTTGCTGCTTCTGAACCGTCTCTCCCTCTCTCTGCCACTCAGTCCAGTTCCTGAACTCTTCTTTGATGTTCAGGGCACCCAGATTGCCATATATAATCGAATCACTTGTTTTTTCAGGTCTTTGTTGTAAGAGGGCCCACTGGAAGCGTCTGACTCTCCGCCATCTTGGCCCCACCTCCTAATATATCTTTTTGATGGACACTATTCAATCCATGAGAATGGGTATCTACAGATAATCCAGATTGTCTCAGTTCTCTGTTTTAAGAGGATGGCCATGGATGAAGTTAGGGTCAATGAACGCATTAGAAATAGCAATTTCTCACTTGGGAAAGTTCAGTACAGTGAAGCTTAAAAACAGTTTTTACCCATAAACCTATTCAAATGCAACTTTGCTTTTTCTTGTAAGTACCGTTTCAGTAGTTACATAAAAAAGTATAGCAAATATTAAACCCCTTGCTGTTAGGTCAATTCCAACTCATAGCAACTCCATAGGACAGAGTATAACTGCTGCATAGGATTTCCAAGGAGTGGCAGAGTAAAACTGCCCCATAGGGTTTCCAAGGCTGTAATCTTTATGAAAGCAGACCGCCACATCTTTCTCCCCTTCAGGGGCTGGTGGGTTCAAACTGCCAACCTTTAGGTTAGCAACTGAGTGCTTAACCACTGCACCACCAGGGCAAATATTGCAGGCTGCAAATCCTCAGACATACAATAATATATAAAGAGTCTGGTTAGCACAATTCCTATGCAAAGAATTTTATGGCTTATTTTTGAAAGCTAATAAATACCCAGTGAAAACCCTATGGATCTCAATGATTCAGTCTGCAACGGATTATAGGGATGGTGCAGGACTGACCAGCATTTTATTCCGTTGTGCGTAGGATCACCATGAGTTGGGGGCTGACTTGATGGCAGCTAATAACAACAAATGGATTAAAAGCAGTAAGCCAGATGTGCAAAACATTTGCACAGATTATTTAATGTAGGAATTTCTTTTTGGGATCATCTGTTATTTATACATGTATTTATTTAGTTATTCACTTGCCAGGTAGACCATCTTTGACCATTCAAAGACCTTCCCAAAGTTAAGGTAACATTGTTGCAACTTTCATGAATCTCCTAAAATAGGTAAATTGGGAAAGTGAGAAGCATGCTTGATACACAAAAGATGGGTTTGTGGTTGCCATTTCAAGCTGGGGGAAGGAAGCGCGCTGTCTGTGTCTTTGCACTGAGCTTTCCTTCTTTATGCATGTGCAGAAATGCCCAATTCTCCGCTATTCCCTTTGTAACTTCACAAGACCATTGCATGTGGTTTTATCATCTAGTTTTAAAATACAAAGCTTAAAATATAATTAAGAACAGCGTGTGGTACACTTGAATATAAAATTGGGCTGTGTGAATATTCTTAGAATACCATTCATAATGAAGTTAATTCAGTTAGAAATGGTTTCAATGATACTGTGAGTTCCCTCTTCATTTAAAAGCTTTTCCCAAAAGTTTCCTGATAGAAGTTTGCCAGATTCCATCAGACCCATCTGTGGAATTCATTAATGCATGCTAATTCAGTTGGTCACTGATTTTTGAAAAGGAAGTTAATTTCTTTATATGCACATGCCCATATCAAAATATACAGTTTATTCAGTTTTTTTCCATAAAAGTTTAACTTTTGCTCAAGAAAAGGAGAATATGTTCAAATAAGCAAATGTTATTGGAAATAAACACAACTTTGGTTATGATGGAACTTTGTAGCTTCACTGTTTAAGGAGTTATTCAATTTTTTTATTGTTTTTATTTTGTATTCTGGTGTATTCCACTGCCTTATGGATATACTGTTATTATATCGGTAGCTCAACTTGTTATTCTCTCCTTATTTTTAACTTTTATTTCAATGAAAAAGAATATACTTAAGCTTTAGGAGCATTTAAGGAAAACAGATGGTTTTTCAGCATTTCCTTACCCTGAAATTAAACCTCTTGTTTCCCAATTTTGAGCTAAGAATAAAATTGTCATGGATGTTCTCATACTGTGTATTAGTGCATGTTACACTCATATCCCAAATTAACATTTTTATTTCCACTGGAATTTGTGATATAATCAGGTATTAAACCTGTGGTTATTTTGGCAATTATGCCTTTTGTGGAAGAACTGTAACAGCTAGGAAAAAATACAGCTTTACTTCATTTTGAAGAAAAATTATCTTTAGAGATGGTTAGAAGATTCAATAATAGGTTGAAATTTAAGAGAAGGTCACAGATAGAGTTCTTGACTTTCCATCCATTAAGCAAAAAACAGATGAAACTTCCTTTTTGTTCCTCCAACTCCCTCCAAGGCACACACCAGACTTAAAATAATGGCTTGTGTTCTGTGCTTGAATTGCTTATTTTTTTTAAGTCGATAGCTTTCTGTTCTCTTTTGTTCATCCAGAATTTAATTTCTTATTCTGTCCTAAAATTTTGATTATTTTTAAAACTATTCTGTCTCATGTTCTCATTTGTTTTCCCAAAATGAACTCAAAACTACCCCCTCCCCATACTCCTCCACATCCCTGCCCAGGCCTGTCCTTTCCATTTCTTTTCTGTTTGAATATGCTTCTCAGGCAAAACCTAAAAGGCCACCTGCAAATTCGAAAGTAAGATATTGCTCCCTTATGACTCTTAAAACATTTGTTCAGGTTTGGCCTAATTAGTATAATTTTCAGCTGAGTGTCTAAACAACTCTTTTAAAGGTTCTATAGATAATAATGTAAATAATAACAATTGCCATTGAGTTGATTCCAACTCATGGCAACCCCATGTGTGTCAGAGTAGACGTGTGCTCCATAAGATTTCCATTGACTGATTTTTCGGAAGTAGATCACCAGGTCTTTCTTCCGAGGTGCCTCTGGGTGGATTCGAACTGGCAACCTTTTGGTTAGCAGTCGAGCTGCATTAACTGTCTGCATCACTCAGGGACTGATAGATAATAACAGGAATCATTTAAAATGCATCATGGTGGGAGAAGCTTGGGCCTTAGTCTTAGCTCTGCCACTTTCTGTGTATCATTGAAGAAGTTATTTAAACCTTAGGTTTGTCATCCCTAAAGTGGGATAAAAATACCTGCCTCACAGGGTAATTGTGAGGAAAGTGCTTAACATAGTGCTTAGCACATAGTAGGTATTCAAAAAAGCTAGGTCCCTTTCTCTGTCCAACTCCATATTGGGTGCTATGTGTAGCCTAACCATGCTGTATGCCATGGGCTTTGGCAAATGTGAGTATAAAACTGTTGCATAATCGAGTAGACTTTCTCTATTCATATCTAATTTGTCTATAATGTGGTACTGTTAGGGTACAGACAGTGAGTATAACCATTTCAGAGCAGCAAGGGGCTTTTGGGGAGCGGGGCTTTGAGCTAAGTCTTGAAGGATGGGGAAGCATGGACAGGCACGGAGGCCATGAGAAGATTGTATGGGTAGAGGCACATAAGTGAGAAGGTGCTAAGGCTGCTTGATGAGGGGGATGGAGCGGGGAGGGGGTGGAGTGGGGGAGATAGGGAAGCGAGCAGCCATGATGGTTCCCCCAGGACTGGCGGGGCCAAGTTGCAGAACAGTGGGACATATTGTTGGAAAGTTAGGCCAAATTATGATGGTTTGAGGAGTTGGTCAAAGGCATTTAGAAGCAATATAGAATCAAAAGAGTGCTGGAATTCAGGTAACTCTATTGTATTCTGAAGAAACTTTGATTGTGCAGTGGGTAAGTGCTTGGCTGCTAACCGAAAGGTTGGCAGTTCCAACTCACCCAGCAGCTTCTCAAGAGAAAGACTTGGCTATCTGCTCCCATAAAGATTACAGCCTAGAAAACCCTATGGAGCAGTTCTAGTTTGTCATATGGGGTCACTATGAGTTGGAATTGACACGACGAACCTAATAACAGCAACATTGTCCTCTTAAATGGATTCTCTTTCAGAGTGGCAAAGAGAGAGTTTTTATGCCTTTTGTTTTCTCCAGTGTAGTGAAGTGGTGGGTAAACTTCGGCTGTGACCCACAGTATGAACAAATTTTCCATCATGTTCCAGTATACCCACAATGCTTATGGGTATTTGCTTCATGAAATGAAAGTTTTGTGAAACAATAATTACCCTTATGATGTATGCTGTACAGGGCCGACTACATAATTTGCTGGGTCCAGTGCAAAGTGAAAATATAGACCTCTTGTTGAAAAAGGAGGAAAAAGTATTGTTAAAGGTACTTAAATATAAAGCTTTTTTTCTTTCTTACATAGTCTCTTTTTCCAGTTGCTATGGTGTTTTGTTTTTTGGTTTTTTTTTTTCTATTTAATGTTGTTCTAAGTAAAGAAATTAAAATTTAAAATTATTAGCATAAATTTTACCACTTATCTGTATGTTATGCAGTTTCAAATTCAAAATGGAAGAGCATTTAACTTTTGTGAAATCACTGAAATGACACAATTCGTATTTCTAAGTTTGTACATGAATATATTTTTGTTTTTACCAGAAAAGTAGAAATGCTGCACAAAACTAACTCAACTCTTTTTATTTCACTTCTTAATATGCACACGATTTACCAGCACGCTCTACCTTGGACCTACTGATGAGTGAGGAAGAACTGAAAGGAAAAAGAACTATGGATTGTCATATCTTCCCCTTTTTTTTATTTCATAATTTTCAGCTTAAGTGGTTGGTTAATACTGGGAAGTAACACAAGAAAGCATAAGATAGGGTTATTCCTGATCTTTCTTGTTTATTGGAATATCATTGCCTTCTTTATTCCTTCGAACCAAGTTCTGATTCCAACGGGGAGCATGGGCTGTAGGGGCTGTAATGCCCTGCTTACTCAGATGCAAACGTAACACACTTCTCTTGGATTCACTGAGTTTCACTGAACTATTACGAGTCATGATACACTGGGATACTGTACTCATAAAAAACTCAAAAAACCAAATCCATTGCCATCGAGTCGATTCTGACTCGTAGTGACCATACAGGACAGAGTATAACTGTCCCATATGGTTTCTAAGGAGTGCCTGGTAGATTCAAACTGCTGACCTTTTGGTTAACAGCCATAGCTCTTAACCACTATGCCACCAGGGTTCTGTACTCATGCAGCATTGCAAACACTCTGTGTGAGTGGGGCAGCAAGGAACTGCTAATATGCAGTTCATCATACACATGCTTCATTGTCCCATTGGACTTCACTTACAAAAACACAAGTTCAAAGATAAAATTATTAAGAACTTCAAGATGGCAACCAAAACCAAACCAAACCCTTTGCTGTTGAGTCGATTCCAACTGATAAGGGACCCTACAGAACAGAGTAAAGCTGCATTAAACAAAATGTGGGCCTTTTCTGAGAGTATGGTCCTGTAACTGTGTGAAAACATTTATTTTTATCTGCTAGTTATTGCCAGTGATTCTTTGAATTGTAGACAACATACATAGTCAAAGAAGACAGGCTAAACTGAGTATATTGTTAGCTTCCAATTTATTTGAAGATGGAAGATTAACCACCAATCAAAGCTAAGTTATATGTTTGGCATGGCATCAACTCTGATAAAAATTTATGATCGTCTTCAAAAATTACCATGGGGAAGGTATAAACACCTGAAATGCTAAGCAGTCAAAAGATCTCAAGTTGATTGTCTAAAGCAAATAGAAGCATGTTGTTGGTGGTGGTGTGTGTCTTCAAGTCTATTCCAACCCATAGCGACCCTATAGGACCGAGTAGAACTGCCCAATAGGGTTTCCAAGGCTTTAGTCTTTACAGGAGCAGATAGCTAGATATTTTCTCCTGTAGAGCTGTTGGTGGGTTCAAACTACCAACCTTTTGTTTAGCAGCCGAGCACTTAACCACTGCACCATGCCAAAAACAAATGAAACCCATTGCCATCAAGTTGATTCCAACTCATAGTGACCCTCTAGGGCTCCCAATTCTATATCCTCATCCTAGAACTTTATGCTAGGTTTATATTATCAACCACTTACTGGACATTTCTGTCAGCTTAGCAGGGGACTGAAACACAATATATCAGAATCTTCTCAGAATATAACTCTTTATCTTCCTTCTTACTGCTCCCATTCTCTTGTCCTTTGTCTTGTTAAATCTCTTTTTTAGTAATTTGTTTTATTTTTGTAGTTGTTGTTGAAAATATACACAGCAGAAAATACACCAATTCGACAATTCTACGTGTACAATTCATTGACATTGATTACATTCTTCAAGTTGTGCAACTAGTCTCACCTTCCTTTTCTGATTTGTTCCTCCCCCATTAACATACTCACTGCTCTCTAAGCTTCCTATCTAACCTTTCGAGTTGACCTCATATAGATAGTTCTTTAAAAGAATACAAAGCTTAAGGCCGATATTCTTTATTAATTAATCTAGACTATTGATAAATCCACTTAGACATCCAAGACATCAACCTTAGAGTCCTCCTTCAACTCTTCCAACTCTCTTATCTTCCACATCCAGGCAGTCCTGGAGACCTGTCTATACAATCTTTCAGGGTCTCTTGTATCCTTTCTTGTCCATCTCACTGCCTTTGCCTTCATTTAGGACCTGCGGTGTCTAGTGTAGCACAGTGACCCCAATGAGCAGTGCTTGTTCCACTAACACGATGGTGCTGAATGCAAGCTCCTTTGCTTCCGAACCTCCTGACTCAGCATTCCATGCTTTATTTCCTACTCCATTTCTTTGAACTCTCCCGGCTACCTATCTCAGTGCTCTCCTACTTAAACATTATCTTTTTATCCCTTCAGCCTTACCCACATGCCTTTCTTTCTTTACTACAATCTCTGTTAGTCTCTTTATTCTGACTTGGTATCTACCTTGGCAATATCGTCCTCGATTGCCTTGAGTAATATCTTTCATAGCTTCCCCTCCACACATACACTCACTGTCTTAGGCTGGGTTCTCTAGAGAAGCAAAACAAGTGAAGCATTTATATATATAAATATTTAAAACATATAAGTCAGCAAATCCCAAGATCAGCAGGTAAGTTGGCAGGCCACTGGCTTACAGACTGCAGAAGCTGACAAATCCCAAGATCAGCAGGTAAGCTGCTAGCTCAAGTCCCAAGAATCAGAGGTTAGATGAACTGCAGGATCCAGAGCAAGCAAAATCCTGCAGTCATTGCCAGAAAGTCCTCATATATTGAATGCAGGCCACATCCCCAGGGAAACTACCTTTCAACTGATTGGCTACTCACAGCAGATACCATCATGGAGGTGATCACATTATATCAGATCTCATCATGGAAGTAATTACATCATTATACAACTGCCAAACTACATCATAACTGCCAAACCACTGAGAATCATGACCCAGCCAAGCTGACACACAATCTTAACAATCACATCCACCATGAATCCTACACCCATCTGTCCAGGCAATCCTGTTTCCAGAATACTCCTCTGGCCCTATGTGTCTTGCTCACTGTTTAAAGTTCTTTAGTTGCTCTGTATCATCTTCAGGATCAAGTTCAAACTTTTGGTCATATCAGACAAGGTCTTCTGAATTAGTCTCCTCCTCACCTGCCGGCCTCAGATCCTGCCACTCCCCAGCCCTGAAAGCTTGCTATATAGCTAGTGCTGATCTGCCTGCAGTTCTTGGAACACACCCTGCATCCTAATATCTCCAAGCCTTTGTGTATGCTGATTTCTCCTGCCAGAATGCCCTTCCTTTCAACTCCTCCAGTAGAAAATGAGCATCTTGGGGTTGGTGCATTGTTCATCTTTCTATGGGCAGTGTCTAGCACATGCCTGAGCATAAGGAGACCTCGCAAATGTTTGTATAATAAATGGATGAATGAACAAAAAATTGTGGAATTTAAGGATAGTATTGTATGTTTTTGTTATATGCAAAGACTCCGTATACAAGGACCATGATGAATTTTCTAGAGTAGAGAAGTGGTTAAAGTATTGCTGGCTGATTGATAGATGGCAAGGTGCAAGGTCTGTCATATGGAGGTAGTTGGACTAGTGAGAATCAAGAACAGGAATTGTGAATTTTAGTCCACTTATAAAGTAACTCCAAGTTACTGGGGTGGAAAGAGGAATGATTCAGTTATTCTGATGAACTAAAACTAATTTGCAATGTGATTTTTATATGGGTACAAAACTGGAAATGTAAAAGTAAAGCATGCATACTTGTTGGTTTAGGTAATCCTATTCAAAGGCATGATATTATCCTCAGTTTCACATATCTGACACAAACTTTAGAATTATATCAGAGTTATGTAGGTTATAAAATAATTAAGAGTCATGAATAAACGTACAAATTTGTGCTTTACTCTTTGTACTCAGAATATTTCTGATTTTGATGAAAGTCTAAAACATCTGTATCTAAAAGGAATAAAATGGAAATGTAGGAATAAGAACTCAATTACCTGTGATCTGGGGAAATCAATGATAATAATCCCACTTTTGCTTTGTGTCTACAGTTAGAAATATATATATATATATATATTTTATATGTATATATAACACCCATTTAAAGTCAAGGTAAAATAACCATACCGGGTAAAATCAAGTCTATCCAAAGATTTAATAGTCAAATTTATACTTCAGCTGCATAACAGACTAATTTAATTCCCTGGAGTGGGGATGACGGAATAGATACAAGCTGGAAATTTTCTGCAGTTACAAAGACTGAGCCTGTGCAAGTGTATGGATAAAACTATTTTCATGTAATATAAATTATCAAAGAAAAATATCACTTGTGGTATTCTTGATTCTGTGAGGCGTTTCCACTTGAGTTTATGGGATATAATGAAACATACAGGGAAGATTAGTGATTAAAAAACATTTGGGTTATATCACTGTACTAAATTAGATGCACTCAGAACATTAGCTGTTATTTGAGTAGCTTTCGATTGATCCTAACGATGTTGTTGTTGTTATTTTCCGTTGAGTTGATTCTGACTCATAGTGACCCTATAGGACAGAGTAGAACCGCCCCTTAGAGTTTCCTAGGCTGTAATGTTTACAGGAACAGATCACCTGGTCTTTTCTCCCACAGGATAGCTGGTGGGTTCAAACCGTCAACCTTTTGGTTAGCGGCTGAGTGCTTTAACCACTGCACCACCAAGACTCCTTATAATATGCTGTAATTCGGGAGGTGTGAGGAGGGATGTTGTACAAGTTGTAACAAGGATCAGAGGATGGTTGGCAAATATCCTTCCATAAGGAAATGTTTGTTACTTAGGAATCTGTTCTTCCTTTCTACTTGCTAAACTTCAGAAAGACTGCTTCATATTGGGCCAGCTTTCTAGAAGTGCTTTAATTTCCAGTGAGATGATGTGATGACAGAATCTATAAGCATGAAGAGTTACATTAGAAATGCAATATATTTTCACGTATGAATGTAGATCACATTAACATTAAGTTAACAAAAATCATTTTTAAAATAAATTTCTTACCAATTTTAATTCTGCCTCTGGTGGTTGATACGACACATAGAATGAGTGGATGATTTTCCTTGTAAATAGGTCTACTTTTTTTCTTCTTAGAATATTATATACTCAAAACCATAAATGCCTTGTTCCCCACACTTATTGTTAGTAGTCAACTGGATTTAATGAGTTACTTAAAAACATTATTTTTAATTTGATTTAACATTTCTGTGAGGCAGTCTCAGTAATAATATAAAAATGCTTATAGTTGGCTACATATCGAGCTTCCATTTAATAGATACCTAAGATTTCCCTAAAGCATTCAAAACTGGGCATTATTATGTTATTTTTTCCTTATTTGTCCCACTAAACTTCAATCATTTTCAAACACTAAACGCATTAAAATATGGTTTACAATATTATTGTTAAAATTATTTTTTAATAATTCTAGTAAGAAAGTATCCTTTGAATAAGATTGGTAGGCTTAAATACTGATTGTCAAAAATTACTTGAATGCATTATTCATTTATTATTTAATAACCTGTCTTTGAGAACATAAAAGAATTCTAGTGTTGCTAAACTGAAATACTGATGCACTGAAATGAGGAAATGTTTTCATTTCAGCTCTTTTAGTTGCAGAAAGATTAAAAAATGGGAAACCAAACCAAACCAAAAAACTGCCATCGAGTCAATTCTGACTCACAGTGACCCTATAGGGTAGAGCAGAACTCCCCCATAGGATTTCCAAGGCTGTAAATCTTTACAGAAACAGAGAGCAGCTGGTGGATTCGAACTGCTAACCTTTAGGTTAGCAGTTGAGAGCTTTAACCACTGTGCCAACAGAGCTCCTCGTAGGGGAAACAGATTCATATTTATTTTGAATAACACAGTGATGATATTACTGCCTTACCTTAGCATCTCTGCTTTCATTTTTTAGGTAATAAAATTCATAATGGATAAGTGAACAATAATTGAGAAGCATTTTCATTTTTTGCTAGAGTGTTTGTTATTGCTTTATTGTGTAATATACAACTAAAATGTCTATTCATGATTCAAAGAAAAAAGATTAGAGCTGAATTTGAGTGTAGTAAGCATCCAAGCGTTGAATTTGCTCCTTAGTGTAGTAATTGAATGAGAACAGCATTGTGTATCAAATTTATCGTTGCTCTTTAGTTTCTTAGCAAATGGCTTTCATTACAAAGGTTTTAGGGCAGGAGAAAACGTAAACATCTCATCTCTTTTCTTTGGACACATCTGTGGGTGTCTAGAGGTGATGGTGGTGTTTTGCACCTAGTAGGGGAGTGGATATGACAGAGCCCTGGTGGTGCAGTGGTTAGTTGAAAGGTTAGTGGTTCGAACTCACCAGCTGCTCCATGGGAGAAAGATGTGGCAGTCTGCTTCTGTAAAGATTACAGTCTTGGAAAACCTATGGGGCAGTTCTACTTTGTCCTATAGGGTTGCTATGAATTAGAATTGACTCAGTGGCAACGGGTGTAGGGGAGTGGATAAGAGAGGGAATAACGGGGAAGGAAAACAAAAGGCAGGCTCACAGGAGGGCCTTCTGACCACTGCCTTACTAACTAGAAGAACAGAGTTGTGTCTGAGCTGCCTGCCCTGGCTTAGAGGTATCTGTAGGAGTCAGAGAGGGGATCTGGAGTGGCCACTACCCTGATGGAGTCCCTGGGTGGCGGTAGTGGTTCAGTTGTAGAATTCTTGCCTTCCACCGAGCCTTGGTGGTGCAGTGTTTAGTAGCTACGTGGGCTAACCAAAAGATCAACAGTTGGAATCCATCAGCCACTCCTTGGAAACCCTATGGGGCAGTTCTGCTCTGTCCAATATGGTCACTATGAGTTGGAATAAACTCAACGAGAGCAGGCAGGCATGTGGGATACTCGGGTTTGATTCCTAGCCAGTGAACCTCAAGCACAGCCACCACCCATCTGTCAGAGGAGGCTTGTGTATTGCTATGATGTTAAACAGGTTTCAGCAGAGCTTCTTCTAGACTAAAACACTAGGAAGAAGGCCTGGTGATCTGCTTCCGAAAGTCAGCTGATATAAACCCTATGGATCACAGCAGTCTGGACCGGGCAGTATGTTGTTCCTTTGCTCATGGGGTCCCCGTAAGCCAGGGGTCAGCTTGATGGCAGCTGACAACAATAACATCGCCCTGATATTCTCTCTAGATGATAATTTTTGGACACATGGTGTATTAGTTTCCTGTTGCTGCTATAACAAATTACCACAAACTTGGTGGCTTAAAACAATACAAATTTATTATCTTACAGTTCTGGAGGTCAGAGTTCTGAAATTGGTCTCACTGGACTAAAAATCAATGTGTTGGCAGGGCTGTATTCCTTCTGGAGGCTCTAGGGAAGAATTTGTGTCCTTGCCTTTTCCAGCTTCTAGAGGCTGCCTGCATTCTTGGTTCATGGACCCTTTCCATCTTCAAAGCCAGCAATGGCTGATCACATTTTTCTCACACAGTATCACTCTAACTCTGATTTTACTGCCTTCTATCACTTACAAAGGCCCTTGTGATTATACACCCTACCCCCAAATAATCCAGGATAATCTCCCCATTTTAAGGCCAACTGATTAGCAGAAGAGAGAAAGAGAAAGAAAGGGAGAGAGAGATGGACGATATTGAAACCTGCAAAGGAATCAGATGAGAATATAAAGATGACCATTGAGGTCATTGATAAATATGACAAGAACAGTCATCTTCATGAGGTGCTGGCTCAGAAGCTAGATTAGAATGAGTGGGAGCGAGGAATGGAGACTGGACTTCAGACAGTGAAGTATTAGGTGCTCTGCTAAGGTGGGACATTCCAGGATGAGGCACCATCCTATTATCAGTCTTTCCAAGAACCTGCTTTCCTACCTGTAGAAGAAGAGTTTACTCTTATATGGCATGCAGGCATTCTGTTATTACACTTACCGTATACAATTAATTTTGGAGAAAGTCAAGTGGCCAAGACACTTAGACAAGAAATAATTCCATGAATAGTTGAAAATTGTACTAATGCTTATTAAAAGGGAGATTAGAAGAAATCTTGAATATGTGCAGGTTATTATTGGCATGTCAGATGTTCTCAGATGGGCAGTTTTTGGCAAAATCACTTACCTGTTGGCATTGGGACTGAGTAAGACTAAATTCTTATAATTTTTATGAAAACCCTGAGTGACACTAACACTACTATGCCCCATTGGAGGCTAAACACCTCTACCCTTGTTGTTAGGTGCTATCGAGTTGGTTACAACTCCTAGCTACCGTATGTACAATAAAACAAAACACTGCTCAGTCCTGCGTAATCCTCACAATCATTGCTATGTTTCAGCCTGTTGTTACAGCCACTGTGTCAATATATGTCATTAAGGGTGTTCCTCTTTTTCACTGACCCTCCACTTTACCAAGCGTGATGTCCTTCTCCAGGGACTGGTAGGAGGGACCTGTACCCTAGGTGGTACCTACCCTTAGTGAGTCTTCGTTAGGGTGTCTGAGGTTGCTATAGCAATGATTACATAACCATTATGCAAAATAATTGCCATTATGATCTAAATTCACCAATTTACAGTGAATTAGCAGTAATTGTAAAGGAAAAGGGGTAAGGTTTGAAGTGCTTGAATATTACCCTTGGTAAAAAACATAATAGCTTTGCAAATTCCTTATGTAAACCATCTTTGCATGCAGGTGTTTCAACTTTTTAATGTTTTCTCTTTGACTTCTTCCATGGCGTACATCTTCAGTTGTGTTTTACTACAGCATTGACAGAAAGAGAACATATTCATATGGTATCATTGAAATTCTTTCCCATTGTAATTTGGATGTTGGTGGAAATTCTTTGGTACTGAATGATTTTAATAATCTGGTTTAAGGCCTGATTTATTTCTGAACACTCACAATGGCCCACTGATCTTGGCTGTGGATGAAGTAGAAACCAAAACCAAACCAAACCCATTGCCGTCGAGTTGATTCCAACTCATAGCAACCCTATAGGATGGAGTAGAATTGCCCCATAGGGTTTCCAAGGAGCGGCTAATGGATTCAAACTGCCCACATTTTGGTTAGCAGAAGTAGCTCACCAATAACTCTTTTTTTTTTTCAATGCTGAAATATTTATTCATAGTAAGATATTTATTTGGACATATAGCTTCTTTTCTGAGGCATCTTTTCTCCTCAAAGCAGGAAGAATTTTTTTTTTTTTATTGTACTTCAGGTGAAGGTTTACAGAGCAAATACTTTCTCATGAAACAGTAGTACACATATTGTTTTATGACATTGGTTAACAACCCCACGACATGTCAACCCTCTCCCTCCTCAAAAAAAATTTTTTTTTTTGGTGAAAATATGCATAGCCAATGATACACCATTTCAAAAACTTCTACATGCACAGTTCAGTGACATCGATTATGCTCTTCCAGTTGTGCTGCTATTCTCATTTTAGATGAAGGTTTACAGAACAAAATAGTTTTTCATTAAGAAGTTAGTACACGTGTTGCCCTATGACAATTGCTAACAACCTCACAACACATCAACACTATTCTTACTCAACCTTGGGTTCCCTATCACCAGCTTTCCCGTCCCCTTCTGCCTTCTAGCCCTTGTCCCTGGACTGCTGTGCCTCATTAGTCCCATTTGGTTTTATGGGGCTGCCCACTCCCCGGCTGAACGGTGAACCTCGGAACTGACATCACCACTGAGCTAAAAGGGTGTCTGGGGGCCATACTCTAGGGGTTTCTCCAGTCTCCTTTAGGCCAGTAAATCTGGTCTTTTTTTTTTTTGTGAGTTAGAATTATGTTCTACATCCTTCTCCAGCTCTGTCCAGAACCCTCTGTTGTGATCCCGGTCAGAGCAGTCAGTGGTGGTAGCTGGGCACCATCTAGCTGTACTGGACTCAGTCTGGTGGAGGCTGTGGTAGCTGTGGTCCATTAGTCCCTCAGACTAATCTTTCCCTTGTATCCTGTTCTTTTCACTCTCCCTTGCTCCCGAAGGGATAAGACCAGTGGAGTATCTTAGATGGCAGCTCACAGACTTTTAGGATCCCAGACACTACTCACCAAGGTAGAATGTAGAACATTGCCTTTATAAACTGTGTTATGCCAATTGTGCTAGATGTTCCCCAAGACCATGGTCCCCACAGCCCTCCACCTAGCAAATCAGTCTCTCAGGGAGTTTGGAAGTGTCTATGGAGCTTCCATGACCTTTCCTTGTACAAGTTGTGCTGATCTCCCCAGTATTGTGTTCTGTCTCACTCTTCACCCAAGATACCACTTATCTATTGCCTATTTAGTATTTTCCCCCCACCCATCCCATCCCTGGTAACCAACAAAGATTGTTACTTTTTGTGTGTGAACTTTTTCATGGGATTTTACAATAGAGGGCTCATACAATATTTGTCCTTTTGTGATTGACTTACTTCACTCAGCATAATGTCCTCCAGTTTCATCCATGTTATGAGATGCTTCCAAGATTCATCATTGTTCTTTATGGTTGCATACTACTCCATTGTGTGTATGTACCATAGTTTGTTTATCCATTCATCTGTTGATGGGCATCTAGGTTGTTTCCAACTGTTTGCTATTCTGAAAAGTGCTGCCACGAACATAGGTGTGCATATGTCTATCTGAGCGATGACTCTTATTTCTCTAGGATATATTCCTGGGAGTGGGGTTGCTGGATCCTATGGTATGTCTATTTCTAGCTTTCTAAGGAAGCACCATATCGTTTTCCAAAATGGTTGTATCATTTTGCATTCCCACCAGCAGTGCATAAGAGTTCTGATCTCCCCGCAGCCCCTCCAACATTTGCTATTTCCAGTGTTTTGGATTCGTGCCAGTAATGCCGGGGTGAGATGGTATCTCACTGTAGTTTTAATTTGCATTTCTCTAATGGCTAGTGATCGTGAATGTGTCTGTTGGCCGCTTGAATGTCTTCTTTGGTGAAGTGTCTGTTCATTTCCTTTGCCCATTTTTTAATAGGATTATTTGTCTTTTTGTTGTAGAGGTGTTGGATTTTCTTGTAGATTGTGGAGATTAGACCTTTGTCTGACTTGTACTGTCCAAAAATTTTTTCCCAGTCTGTAGGTTCTCTTTTAACTCTTTTGGTGAAGTCTTTTGAAGTGCATAGGTGTTTGATTTTTAGAAGATCACAGTTATCTAACTTATCTTCTGGGGTTTGTGTGTTGATGGTTATGGTTTGTATCCTATTAATGCCGTGTATTAGGGCCTGTGGCGTTAGTCCTATTTTTTTCTTCTATGAACTTTACAGCTTTTGGCTTTATATTTAGGTCTTTGATCCATTTTGAATTAGTTTTTGTATATGATGTGTGGTGTGGGTCCTGTTTCATTTTTTTGCAGATAGATATCCAGTTTTGCCAGCACCATTTGTTAAAAAGACTGTCTTTTCCCCATTTGGTAGACTTTGTGCCCTTGTAAAAGATCAGGTGACCATAGGTGGATGGATTTCCATCTGGGTTCCCAATTCTGTTCCGTTGGTCAATGTCTCTGTCGTTGTACCAGTACCAGGCTGTTTTGACTACCGTAGCTGTATAGTAGGTTCTGAGGTCAGGTAATGTGAGTCTTCCTACTTTATTCTTCTTCAGTAGTGCTTTACTTATTTGGGGCTTCTTCCCTTTCCATAGAAAGTTAATGATTAGCTTTTCCATCTCTTTGAAGAATGTTGTTGGTATTTGGATTGGGATTGCATTGTATTTGTAAATTGCTTTGGGTAGAATTGTCATTTTCACAATGTGGAGTCTACCTATCCATGAGGAAGGTATCTTTTTCCATTTATGTAGATCCCTTTGGGTTTCTTGCAGTAGTGTTTTGTAGTTTTCTTTGTATAGGTCTTTTACATCCCTGGTCAGATTTATTCCTAAGTATTTTATTTTTTTAGGGGCTATCATAAATGGTATTGTTTTTTGGATTTCCTTTTCATCGTTCTCCTTATTGGTGTATAGGAATCCAACTGATTTTTGTATGTTTATCTTGTATCCTGCTACTCTGCTGAATCTATTAGTTCCAGTAGATTTCTCATGGAGTCTTTAGTGTTTTCTATGTATAGTATCATATCATCCACAAACAGGGACAGTTTAACTTCTTCATTACCAATTTGGATGCCCTTTATTTCCTTTTCTTGTCTTATTGCTCTAGCTAGAACTTCAGGACAGTGTTAAATGGGAGTGGTGATAAAGGGCATCCTTGTCTTGTTCCTGTTCTCAGGGGGAATGTTTTCAGCCTCTCTCCATTAAGAATGATGTTGGCCATTGGTTTTGCATAGATGCCCTTTATTATGTTGAGAAATTTCCCTTCTATACCTATTTTATTGAGAGTTTTTATCAGGAATGGATGTTGGACTTTGTCAAATGCCTTTTCTGTGTCAGTTGAGATTATCATGTGCTTTCCTTTTATTTATGTGGTGGATTACCTTGATTGATTTTCTAATGTTGAACCATCCTTGCATACCTGGTATGAATCCTACTTGGTCGTGGTGTATTATTTTTTTGATATGATGCTGAATTCTATTGGCTAGAATTTTGTTGAGAGTTTTTGCATCTATATTCATGAGAGATATTGGTCTGTAGTTTTCTCTTTTTGTGGTGTCTTTGTCTGGTTTTGGTATCAGTGTTATGCTGGCTTCATAGAATGAATTTGGAAGTGTTGCTTCCTTTTCTATGTTCTGAAATAGCTTGAGTAGTACTGGTACAAGCTCTTCTGTAAATGTTTTGTAGAATTCTCCAGTGAAGCCATCTGGGCCAGGGCTTTTTTTTTGTGGGAGTTTTTTTTATTAGCTTTTCAATCTCTTCTCTTATTATGGGTCTCTTCAGTTTTTCAACATCACTTTGTCGTAGTTTGGGTAGCTAGTGTGTTTCTAGAAATTTATGCATTTCCTCTAGGTTTTCAAATTTGTTGGAGTATAGTTTTTCATAATATTCTGTTATGATAGTTTTTATTTCAGTTGGGTCTATTGTAGTGTCACCCATTTCATTTCTTATTTGGGTTATTTGTGTCCTCTCCTGTTTTTCTTTTGTCAGTCTGGCCAGTGGTTTGTCGATTTTGTTGATTCTTTCAAAGAACCAGCTTTTGGTTTTGTTGATTCTTTCTATTGTTTTTCTGTTCTCTATTTCATTTATTTCTGCTCTGATCTTTATGATTTCCTTTATTCCAGTGGCTGTGGGTTTTTTTTGCTGTCCTCTTTCTGTTTGTTTGAGTTGTGTAGTTAATGTTTTGATTTTGTCTCTTCTTTTTTGATGTGTACATCTATTACTATAAATTGTCCTCTGAGGACTGCCTTTGCTGTGTCCCAAAGGTTTTGGTATGATGTGTTTTCATTCTCATTTTATTCTAGGAATTTTTTGATTCATCTCTGATTTCTTCTATTACCCATGGATGTGTAAGCAGGGTATTATTCAGTTTCCATGTAATTGATTTTTTTTCCTTGCTCTTTCTGTTGTTAATTTCTACCTTGATGGCATTGTGGTTAGAGAAGATACTTTGAATTTTCTCAACGTTTTGGATCTTGTTGAGGATTGCTCTGTGGCCTAAGATGTGGTCTATTCTGGAGAACGTTCCATGTGCATTGGAAAAGAATGTGTACTTTGTAGCTGTTGGATGGAGTGTTCTATATATGTCTATGAGGTCAAGTTGGCTGATTGTGCCCTTTAGGTCTTGTGTGTCTTTGCTGAGTTGTTTTTTTAGTTGTTCTGTCCTTTACTGAGAGTGGTGTGTTGACATCTCCTACTATCATCGTGGAACTGTCAATTTCTCTTTTCAGTGTTACTAGAGTTCGTTTTATGTAATTTGGAGCTCTGTCATTGGGTGTGCAGATGTTTATTATGGTTATGTCTTCATAATGGATCATCCCCTTAATCATTATATAGTGTCCTTCTTTGTCTTTTATGGTGGATTTTGTTTTAAAGTCTATTTTGTCTGAGGTTAGTATTGCCATTCCTGCTCTTTTTTGCTAGTTGTTAGCTTGATACGTTTTTTTCCAACCTTTGACTTTTAATAAATTCACATCTTTGTTTCTAAGGTGTGTCTCTTGTAGACAGCTTATTGATGGATGCTGTTTTCTTATCCATTCTGTCACTCTCTGTCTCTTTATGCGTGCATTGAGTCCATTTACATTCAGTGTAATTATTGATAGATGTGAGTTTGTTGCTGTCATTTTGTATTGCCTTTTTTTTTTGTGGTGCTGGCATTGTCTTTTTCTTCTTACTCTACTGTGCTGAGTTAATTTTGTTTGTGGATTTTTTTTTCATTTCTTTTTTTTTTTAGGTTTTGTTTTTGCTGAGACTTTATGTTTTTCCTCTTTATGAGTATGTTTATTAACTTTCTTTATGGTTCCAATGAAATTTACCCTTATCTTTCTAAGTTTGAAGCAGTCTATTATTACTTGGTATCGCCTTGCCTTCCTCTCCATTAGAAGGCTCTATACCTATACCATTTATTCCCTCTTTTATTGTTCTGATGTTGTTGTCATTTACTGATGACCTGCGCTGATTCCCTGTTGTATTTCTTTTGGTTTTGGATAGTCCTTGAGAGTTCATTTCCTTGACCGGTATCTGACTGGTACGACCCTGCATCCTAGATTCTGCCTGTGAGCTGAAGTTGTTTGTTCTCAGATCGAAGAACTCCCTTTAATAATTCTCGTAAGTTTGGTTTTGTTTTTACATATTCCCTTAATTTCTGTTTATTTGGAAATGACCTAATTTCACCATCATATTTGAAAGAGAGTTTTGCAGGATATGTTATTCTTGGCTGGCAATTGTTTTCTTTCAAGGTTTTATATATGTTATCCTATTGCCTTCTTGCCTGCATGGCTTCTGCCGAATAATCTGAGCTTAGCCTTATTGTTTCTCCTCTGTATGTGACTTCTTGTTTTTCACAAGCTGCCCTCAGGATTCTTTGTTTGTCTTTGGTTTTGGCGAGTGTGATTATGATATGCCTTGGTGATTTTCTTTTGGGGTGTCTCCTATATGGGGTTCGTTGAGCTTCCTGGATGGCCAGCTTTTCATCTTTCGTGATATTGGGGAAGTTTTCTGTAAGCAGTTCTTCAATGATCCTCTCTGTGTTTTCTATTTTCTCCCCTGTTCTGGAACTCCAGTCACTCACAAACTTTTGCTTTTGATTGTATCCCACACAACTATCAGTGTTTTTTCATTTTTTTTTTGTTCTTTTTTCTGAGTTTTCCTCAAACAGAGTTGTATCCAAACATTTGTCTTCAATTCCACTGATCCTGTCTTCCACTGTTTCACATCTGCTCCTCAACCCTTTTATGACACCGTCCATTTCTGAAATCTTGTTGTTTATCTTTTGGATTTCTATTTCTAATTGTGAATTGATTTTGGAATTTTGTTCCTGCATTATTTTCCTGAATTCTTCCAATTTTTTGTCTGTATTTTCCATGAATTTGTCTATTTTTTTCCTCATTTTTGTCTGCTTTTTGCTTCAGCTCTTGGAGAATTCTCAGTGTTAGAGATTTGAATTCCCTGTCAGGTAGTTCTAGTGCCTTTTCTTCCACTGGAAAGTCATCTGGTGTTTTATTTTGGATGGCCACTGGAACCATCCTGTCCTGTTTTGTAAATGTTTTGATATTGTCTCGTGTCTTCAGGGCATTCAGTAGTTACTTTTCTCGTTTATTGATTGTAGATTTGTTTCATCTTTTTTTTTTTTTATTATTATTTGGCTATGTCTGAGCAGGCAGGCTGTTTGTTCTTTGCTCATCTGTGGGCATGATACTTTTTGCCTCCTTCTCCGATTGGCAAGGTCAGTCACTCAGATATGGTAAAGCAGGGCAGGTATAGCTGAAGAGGATTTACTGGGACAGATTGTTTGTGGCACTTACTACAGCCACCAGGGCTGGTTGGTAATCAGTGCAGGGCGAGTTTCAGTAGGCCGTGCCTGTGTTGCTTGGTGGTGTGATGTTAAGCACACGTTGCGGATAGGCAGGATGTAGGGGGCGATTGTTATGTGTGGAGCTAAGATGGATATGGGAGAGAGGAGAGAGGAACAGGAGACAAAAACATACAAACAACCAAAAAAGATTGCTAGGGGAGCTTGCTGTTGGATTTGATAGATGAGAGACTATGAATGGAGCAAAACAAAAAGGGGAAGAAGAAAGAAAAGAAAAAAAAAAGAATAAATAAAAATCAGAAAGGAAAAAGAACAGCACATCTCCCAGGGATCCCACCGGTGCAGCTATGAGGTCTGGGGAAGTTGTTCTCAGGTGTTGCAGTATAACCTGGCTAGAAGGCGTAGAGGTATTCCGCGCCAGGTATTCAGGGAACAGAAAGAGAAGGAAGCTATAGAGAGATGAGAAACTGAGTAATGAAGAAAGACAAAAAGGGGGAAAAGAAAACAAAAGAAATAAAAAACAAACAAGAAAAGCCCCCCCAAAAAATAGAAAAAAAAAAAAAAACCACGAGAAAATAAATGCCGTCAGGGATCCCTCTGCACGTCTGTACAAGCCGAGGGGATAGGCTCCAAGCCGTGCAGCACTGCCCAGCGAGAACGGGCTCACAACTCAAGAGAAGCAAAAGAAAACTAACAAACAAACCAAAATAAACAAACAAAATCCCCAGGATCCCACCAGCTCGGCAGCCCAGACCGGGAAGCAGCTCCACACTGGAACAGAACTCTGCAGCCCCTCAGGAAGAAGCAAAGATGGCGCACAGAGCCAGGTATTTGAGTGAAAGGAGGGGGAGGTGGTGAGAGATAAGGAAGAAATCAAAAGAAGTGGAGAAAAAGCAACAAACGGCACTCAGAGAGCCAGTGAGTGCGGGCAGGTGGAATCCAAGTGGCTGGTGCTTCCTGGACAAGATACTATGGCCTCAGGAAGCAGAGGAGGCCGAGTGGTGGTGAAGAATGGTGAGGGGTGGGGAAACGTATATCACAAATTACCGGAGCTCTGCAGCCCCTCAGGAAGAAGCAAAGATGGTACACAGAGGCAGGTATTTGAGAGAAAGGATGGGGAGGTGGTGAGAGGTAAGGAAGAAATCAAAAGAAGCAGAAAAAAAGCAACACCGCAGCCAACAAATGGCACTCAGAGAGCCGGCCAGAGCGGGTGGGTGGAATCCAAGCAGCCAGTGCTTCCTGGACAAGAGACTGTGGCCGCGTGAAGCAGAGGAAGCTGGGTGGGGCTGAAGAAGGGTGGGGGTGGGAAAGCGTATATCGCAAATTACCAGTTGTTGTGTCTCCTGCTGGAAGCTTCGTGAAGCTGCTTTCTCATACCCCCTATTTGCTGGTCTTTGATAGGAGTCGAAGAGGGCGGATATGTGCTGCATTAGCTGATAGGGGACTTCTGCAAGAATCTCTCCTCACTCTCCATTCTCTGTCAGTTTTCTCACTCTGTTGGTGCTTGGCTGAGTTCTTTATCTCTTCATTTGACGTTTTAGGGTTTCAGGATTGCTGTTTTATCTGTTTGGCTTAGTTTTTCGGATCTTTGCTGTGGAGGGACAGTGTGGTGCTTCTGCCTAGAGTGCCATTTTGCCAGAAGTCCTTGCCATAACTCTTAACCACTGTGCTACCAGGGCTAATTTTATATTTATACAATGCTTTACATTGTTGGTTCAGTTTAACAAACATCTCAGAAACTGTTATGTAGCTGACATTGTTCTAGACATAGTACTTACAAAGACAAAAGTTATGGTCTGTGTCTGAAGGGGAGTCCCTGGGTGGTGCAAACGGTAAATGTGCTTGGCTGCTAACCAAAAGGTTGGAAGTTCAAGTCCATACAGAGGCACCTTGGAAGAAAGGCCTGACAATCTACTTCCAAAAGAATCAGCCATTGAAAACCCTTTGGAGCACAGTTCTGTTCTGAAACACTTGGGGTCACTATTAGAGTCAACTCGATGGCAACTGGTAACTGGTGTGCCTGAAGGAGCTTGTCATCTAGCAGAGGGAGACAGAAATGGCAAAGTAAATTTTTAAGAGTCAGTGTGATACATGACGTGTGTGAGTAAAGAAGTGGTGCATAGGAGGGAGCCTTTGGTTCTGTTGGGTTGGGAGGTGGTAGGGCATGAGATCAGAGATGTCTGACAGCGGAGTAGGATTTTGAACCATGACTGGGACTCTAACAGGCAGCCACAGAGGGACAAGTGTAGAAGCAGCAAACTAGATATCAAGTTCATAGGCACTAGACATGAAATGGCACAGCGGCACTGTGACCTGTAAGTTCTTTGGTTCTGACCGCACATGGACTGTGATTTAAGAATCTAGAATAGAGCCACTCAACGTGATGAGAAGGATGTGTGGTAAGGTAGAGTTGAGGAGGATAGTCAATGGAGTTGAAAAAGTCAAAGTACTCAGGCCAGGGTGTAGAATGGCTTATCACATGAGTATTGAAATTACTCCGATGGTAGGATATGGGATAGGAGAAACATGGGTTCATGAGGTTTCCTATAAAATGAAGCAGAGGAAACATGCAGTGAAGAAACTGAGGATGTAAGCAAGCTATTTGTATCAAAACCAGGATTTCTGATTGCCCAGGGGTGAATTTTGGGAAAGAGAATTAAATATCGGAGAGTGTGTGTGGGCGGGGTGATGGGGAGATGGAGGGAAGCATCGAGGAGTGCCCTGCATATGCACAGGTTACATCAAAATCCTAAGCATCCATAAGACTACCAGGATGAGGACCCCAATTAGTAACTCCCTCCTGTGTGCTGTTGCGGTGATTCTGACTCATAGTGACTCTATTGGACAGAGTAGAACTGCCCCATAGGGTTTCCTAGGCTATAATCTTTACAGGAGCAGATCACTAGATCTTTTCTCTGAGTGGCTGGTGGGTTTGAACCACCCACCTTTGGATTAGCACGTAGGAGCTTAACGAATGGACCAACAGTAAACAGCAGTTTCATGATAGAAAGTAGATAGCAGACAATAAATAGAAATCAATGTTCACTCTTAAATAACAGTTTCGTGGTGGGAAATCCATGTTCCCTCTTATGTTACTGGGAAGCACGTCTTAGGTGTCAGCTGGTGCACCTTGGTTTAAGTGCCAGATTCTCTCTCTATCTCTGGCTTATCTTGGCTAGCCCAGCCCCAGTCGCTTCTGGTCTAGCCTTGGGACAGCCCTGGGCCTGCGTCCTAACAACTCTTAAAGCAGACCTGCTCCAAGGGCCCTCCCTGAGCTTCGATTTCTGCCGCTGCCCGGGCTGCTTGTTGTCTCCGCTGCTTCCTGTGCTGTTGGAGCTCAGAGTGCATTACAGTTCCCAGCCCATTCCTCTCAGACTGCTCTCTGCCACTTCTGTGTTGAGCAGACACTGGCTTCTGCTTTCTCCCGGCCTCTGCTGCTGTTTCTCCTGGTTCTCTCTTACTAGGACCAGGGTTTCTGCTGCTTCTGATACCAATTCCTTCTGATGAATTTCCAATCTCTTATCCCCCCAGCTGATGTCTCCACCCTGGAACAAGGAAGCCGGGAGGGTGTCTTCAGCACAGAGCTTCCATGTTCCCAGGGGACGTGCTCACCTCTTCTCCAAGAGTCGAATATTCACACTCTTCAGCCCAGGAAGCTCCAGTGAGCCACCATCTTCCCAGGCTTTTATCGGCCTCCCCTCGCCTCCTGAAGATTAGTTAGCATCAGGCCCCAAGGTTATCCCTCTTAGTTGGGTGGCTCCCACTCCTTGGCCTCAGGTATGGTCCTCCTCTCAGCACCAGGACCAAAAGGTCAAATCCTCCGCTTCAAAGGTGTTCCACACCTCCCAAGAAGGAAAGCAATCAACTTGTATGAAAGAGACGATACAACCAGGCACTTGTCTTTTGTCTTACGTTTCAATGAACATTTGTTGAGGACCTATTTTGTGCAGTTACCATGCTTACTCTTAGGAAAACAGTGACTCATGAAAGAGGAAAGAAGTTACAGGACATACATGTGGAAAGATAAAAAACCCATATCCTTGTGATGTTTCTTCACCAGATGTTATGCCCTTAAAGAGCAACCATTTCATATTTCCTAGTGACTTCTGTACAGTAGTTCTTACTACATATTTTCCAATCAATAAATAAAATCAATAAAATCTACCCTATTCATTCAAAAACTCCTAGTTTTCATTATTCAGTATCATCCATTAATTATAGTATGCTACCTCCGTATGTAAGAGAGCCATAGTGGCACAGTGGTTAAAGCACTCGGCTGCCAACTAAAAGGTTGGCAGTTCGAACCCACCAGTTGCTTTTCCGGAGAAAGATGTGGAAGTCTGCTTCCGTAAAGATTTACAGCCTTGGAAACCCGAGGGGGGCAGTTCTGCTCTGTTCTATAGGATCTCTGTGAGTTGAAATTGACTCAACAGCAGTGGGTTAACTCAATATGTAGTCAGTCATTGTTTTCAAATGACATTTAACTGCATGGGAAATGTTCATGGTGTGATTTTAAAGTAAAAAAAAATTGCGAATTATGTGTATAATAAGATCCCAGTTCAATGAATGTGTGTGTGAAGTGTGTGTGAGAAAGAGCGAGAGAGCCTAGAGAGAGAACAAACAAAATGGTGGTTTTCTCTAGATCATAGAATTAGAAGGATGTTTATTTTATTCATTTTCTAAATTGCATATGTATTATATAAATAATTTATAATGAGAAAAATACTATTTTAAAAATACTGTTTTTCTCTGAAAATTCATATTACTCTAAATTTTATATAACATTTATAGTAAAACTTAAAATCCTACTAGGCTTCCCTTATCACAAGGTAACTTTCTAGCTGTTCTTCCTCTTTTTGTCCCTGTTTGTTGCTATGAATCACTTTCTTTTTTCTTTTTTATTGTTGTAATTAAATGAAGTTTACATTTCAAGTTAATCTCCCGTACAGAATTTTTTTTTTTTTTTTACATACATTGTTATGAGACCCCAACCGCTCACCCCATTCTGCGACAGCACACTCCTCCCATCCGCCCCTGATTTTCCAGGAACATTCAACCAACTCCTGACTCTTTCTGCCTTCCCATCTTACCTCTGGACAGAAGCGGCCCCTTTGGTCTCTTGTAACTATTTGTCTAAGAGGCACATTCTTCACAAGTATCACTTTATGTCCCACAGTCCAGTCCAATCCCTGTCTGAAGAGTTGGCCTCGGAAATTGTTTTCGTTCTGGGGTGATGGAGAGCCCAGGGGCCATGCTTTCTGGGGCGCCTCCAGTCTTAGACCATTAAGTCTGGTCTTCGACCATTAAGTCTGGTCTTCTTACTAGAATTTGAGTTCTGCATCCCATCGTTCTACTGCTCCATCAGGGACCCTCTGTTGTGATCTCTGTCAGTACGTTCATTGGTGGTAGCCGGGCACCATCTAGTTTTTCTGGTCTCAGGCTGATGAAGTCTCTGGTTTATGTGGCCCATTCTGTCTCTTGGGCCAATACTTTCCTTGTGTCTTTGGTGTTCTTTGTTCTCCTTTACTCCAAGTGGTTGGGACCAAGTGATGCATCTTAGATGGATGCTTGCAAGCTTTTAAGACCCCAGATGCCACTCACCAAAGTAGGATGCAGAACATTTTCTTAATAAGGTTTGTTATGCCAATTGACATACATGTCCCCTGAAAGCATGGTCCCCAGACCCCGCATCCTTGCTACTCTGTCTCTCAAAGTATTTGATTGTATTGAGGAGACTTCTTAGCTTTGGTTTAGTCCAGTTGTGCTGACTTCCCCTGTAGCGTGTGCTGTCCTTCCCTTCACCTAAGATGATTCTTATCTACTATCTAGTTAGTGAATAACCCTCACCCTCCCTCCCCACCCCGGTAACCATCAAAGAATGTTTTCTTCTGTGTTTAAACCTTTTCTTGAGTTCTTATAATAGTGGTCTTATACAGTATTTGTACTTCTGTGACTGTCTAAATTCACTCAGCATAATAAGTTCTAGCTTCCACCATGTTATACGATGTTTCACAGCTTCATTGTTCTTTGTCATTGCATAACATTCCATTGTGTGGATATACCATAGTTTGTTTATCCATTTGTCCATCGATGGGCACTTAGGTTGCTTCCATGTTTTGGCTGTTGTGAACAGTGCTCCAATGAACATGGGTGTGCACATATCTATTCATGTGACGGCTCTTGTTTCTCTAGGATATATTCCAAGGAGTGGGCTAGCTGGATCGTATGGTACTTCTATTTCTAGCTTTTTAAGGAAGCGCCAAATCAATTTCCAAAGTGGTTGTACCATTTTACATTCCCACCAACAGTGTATAAGTGTTCCAGTCTCTCCACAACCTCTCCAGCATTTGTTACTTTGTGTTTTTTGGATTAATGCTAGCCTTGTTGGGGTGAAATGATATCTCACTGTAGTTTTGATCTGCATTTCTCTAATAGCGAATGATCATGAGCATTTCTTCATGTGTCTGTTAGCTGCCTGAACATCTTCTTTGGTGAAGTGCCTGTTCATATCCTTTGCCCATTTTTTAATTGGGTTATTTGTCTTTTTGCTGTTGAGGTTTTGCAGTATCTTGTAGATTTTAGAGATTAAATGCTTATCAGATTTGTCATAGCCAAAATTTTTTTCCCAGTCTGTGGGTTGTCTTTTTACTCTTTTGGTGAAGTCTTTTGATGAGCATAAGTGTTTGATTTTTAGGAGCTCCCATTTATCTAGTCTCTCTTCTGGTGCTCGTGCACTGTTACTTATGGTTTGTATTGTGTTTATGCCATGTATTAGGGCTCCTATCGTTGTCCCTATTTTTTCTTCCATGATCTTTATCGTTTTCAATTTTATATTTAAGTTTTTGATCCATTTTGAGTTAGTTTTTGTACATGGTGTGAGATATGGGTCTTGTTTCAGTTTTTTCATATAGATATCCAATTATGCCAGCACCATTTGTTAAAGAGACTGTCTTTTCCCCAATTAATGGACTTTGGGCCTTTGTCAAATATTAGCTGCTCATAGGTGGATGAGCTTATATCTGGATTCTCAACTCTGTTCCATTGGTCTATGTATCTGTTGTTGTATCAGTACCAGGCTGTCTTGACTACCGTGGCCGTATAATAGGTCCTAAAGTCAGGTAGTGTAAGGCCTCCCACTTTGTTCTTCTTCTTCAGTAGTGCTTTATTTATTTGGGGCCTCTTCCATTTCCATATGAAGTTGGTGGTTTGTTTCTCCATCTCATTAAAAACTGCTGCAGGAATTTGGATTGGGATTGCATTGTATCTGTAGATTGCTTTGGGTAGAATTGACGTTTTCACTATGTTGAGTCTACTTATCCATGAGCAAGAGATATTTTTCCACTTATGCAGGTCTCTTTTAGTTTCTTGCAGTACTGTCTTCTAGTTTTCTCTGTAAAGATCTTTTACATCTCTGGTTAGATTTATTCCTAAGTATTTTATCTTCTTGGGGGCTATTGTAAATGGTATTGATTTGGTGATTTCCTCTTCAAGGTTCTGTTTGTTGGTGTAAAGGAATCCAATTGATTTTTGTATGTTTATCTGATATCCTGAAACTTTGCTGAAATCTTCTATTAGTTCCAGTAGGTTTCTTGTGGATTCCTTGGGGTTTTCTGTGTATAAGATCATATCATCTATGAATAGTGATACTTTGACTTCTTCCCTACCAATTTGGATGCCCTTTATTTCTTTTTCTAGCCTAACTGCTCTGGCTAGGACCTCCAGCACAATGTTGAATAATAGTGGTGATAAAGGGCATCCTTGTCTGGTTCCTGTTCTCAAGGGGAATGCTTTCAAAGTCTCTCCATTCAGGATGATGTTGGCTATTGGTTTTGTATAAATGCCCTTAATTATACTGAGGAATTTCCCTTCTATTCCTATTTTTTGGAGAGTTTTTATCATGCATGGGTGTTGGACTTTGTCAAATGCCTTTTCTGCATCGATTGATAAGATCATGTGGTTCTTGTCTTCTGTTTTATTTATGTGATAGGTTACATTGATTGTTTTTCTAATGTTGAGTCATACCTGCATACCTGGTATAAATCCCACTCGGTCATGGTGAATTATTTTTTTGATATGTTGCAAAATTCTATTGGCTAAAATTTTGTTGAGGATTTTTGCACCAGTGTTCATGAGGGATATCAGTCAGTAATTTTCTGTTTTTGTGGTGTCTTTACCTGGTTTTGGTATCAGGGTTATGCTGGCTTCATAGAATGAGTTTGGGAGTATTCCATCCTTTTCGATGCTCTGAAATATCTTTAGTAGAAATGGTGTTATCTCTTCTCTGAAAGTTTGCTAGAATTCTCCAGTGAAGCCCTCCAGGGCAGGGATTTTTTTTTGTTGGCAGTTTTTTAATAACCTTTTCAATCTCTTCTTTTGTTATGGGTTTATTTAGTTGTTCTACCTTTGTGTTAATTTATGTAGGTAGTAAGTTTCTAGAAATTTATCCATTTCCTCTAGGTTTTCAAATTTGTCAGAGTACAATTTTTCATAGTATTCTGTTACGATTCTTTTAATTTCAGTTGGGTCTGTTGTGATATCACCTATCTCATTTCTTATACGGGTTATCTGCTTCCTCTCCAGTTTTTCTTTTGTCAGTTTGGGCAGTCGTTTATCAATTTTGTTGATCTTTTCAAAGAACCAGCTTTTGGATTTGTTAACTCTTTCAATTGTTTTTCTATTCTCTATTTCATTTAATTCTGCTGTAATTATTATTTCCTGACTTCTTGCATCTGTAGGCTTCTTTTGCTGCTCTCTTTCTACTTGTTCCAGTTGTAGGGTCAATGCTTTGATTATGAGCCTTTCTTCTTTTTGGATGTGTGCATTTGTTGCTATAAACTGACCTCTGAGCACTGATTTTTCTGTGCCCCACAGGTTCTGGTAGGATGTGTTTTCATTCTTGTTTGATTCTATGAAGTTCTTTATTCCATACTTAATTTCTTCTATAACCCAGTAGTTTTTGAGCAAGGTGTTGTTCAGTTTCCATGTGTTTGATATTTTTTCCTTGCTTTTTGTGTTGTTGATTTCCACTTTTATGGCTTCATGGTCAGAAAAGATGTTTTGTAGTATTTCAATGTTTTGGATTTTGTTAAGGCTTGCTTTATGGCCTAAATGTTGTCTGTTCTGGAGAATGTTCCATGTGCGTTGGAAAAGAAAGTATATCTTGGCTGCTGTTGGATGCAGAATTCGGTATATATCTATGAGATCAAGTTGGTTGATTGTAGCATTTAGCTCTTCTGTTGAGCTTCTTTCTGGATGTTCTGTCCTTCACTGAAAGTGGCATGTTGAAGTCTCCGACTACCATTGTGGAGCTGTCTGTCTCTCTCTTCAGAGCTGTTAGTTTGTTTTATGTATTTTGGAGCCCTGTTGTTGGGTGCGTAAATATTTATTATAGTTATGTCATCCTGGTGTATTGACCCTTTAATCATTATATAGTGCCCTTCCTTATTTTTTGTGGTGGATTTTACTTTAAAGTCTATTTTGTCAGAGATTAGTATTGCCACTCCATCTCTTTTTTGAGTGTTGTTTGCTTGATATATTTTTTTCCATCCTTTGAGTTTTAGCCTTTGTGTCTTTAAGTCTAAGGTGCATCTCTTGTAGGCAGCATATAGATGGATCATGGTTTTTTATCCATTCTGCCACTCTCCGTTTCTTTATTGGTGCGTTGTCTGTTTACATTCTCATAATTATTGATAGGTATGAGTTTAGTGCTGTCATCCTGATATCTCTTTTTGTGTGTTGTTCACAGTTTCTTTGTTCTCCTCAATTTTCTGTGCTGAGTCATTTTTCTTCACGTATGTTTTTTCATCTTTTTCTTTGTTGTAGATTTTATGTTTGCTGGGTCTTTATGTTCTTCTGCTTTTTTATTTTGATTTGTAGGATTGTTAGATGCCTTTGTGGTTACCTTAATATTTACCCCTAATTTTCTAAGTTTATACCCATCTTTTATTACTTTATATCGCTTTGACTTCCCCTCCATATAGAAAATCAATGTCTCTATTTTTTAAGTCCCTGTTTTTTGTTTTAATATTATCCTTTTTTTTACATATTGATATCTGTTTCCTTATTTTCAATGTTTTATCTTTGATGTAATTTCAATTTCCATATCTGAGTCAATATCTGGTTGCTCTGTCCTGTGTTCTGGTCTTGCGTTGTTAGCTGGTGTTAATGATTATCTAACCGTAGGACTCCATTTAGTATTTCTTGTAATTTTGATCTGGTTTTTGCAAATTCCCTGAACTTCTGTTTATCTGGAAATGCCCTAATTTCGCCATCATATTTGAGAGACAGTTTTGCTGGATATATAACTCTTGGCTGACAGTTATTTTCCTTCAAGGCTTTAAATATGTCATCTAGCATGCATGGTTTCTGATGAGTAGTCCGAGCTTATTCTGATTGACTCTCCTTTGTAGATGACTTTTCTTTTATCCCTAGCTGCTCTTAAAATTCTCTCTTTATCTTTGGTTTTGGTAAATTTGATTATAATATGTCTCAGTGACTTTCTTTTGGGATCTACCTTATGTGGGGTTCGATGAGCGTCTTGGAGAGATATCTTCTCATCTGTCATGATATCAGGGAAGTTTTCTGTCAACAAATCTTCAACAATTTTCTCTGTATTATCTGTTATGCCCCCTGTTCTGGTACTCCAATCACTCGTAGGTTATTTCTCTTGATAGAGTCCCACATGACTCTTAGAGTTTCTTCATTCTTTTTAATTCTTTTATATGATTTTCCCTCAGATAAGTTGGCATCAAGAACTTTATCTTCAGTATCACTAATTCTGACTTCTACTGCCTCAATTCTGCTCCTATGACTTTCTATTGAGTTGTCTAATTCTGAAATTTTATTGTTAATCTTCTGGATTTCTGATTGCTGTGTATCTATGGATTCTTGCAGCCTATTAAATTTGGCATTATGTTCTTGAATAACTTTTTTAAGTTCCACTACTACTGTGTCTGTATGTTCCCTGGCTGTTTCTGCATTATGTTGAATTTTCTGTCTTATTTCTAGAAGAGTTCTGTATATTAATCTTTTGTATTCTGCCTCTGGTAATTCCAAGAAGTTCTCTTCCTCCAGAGAATTTATTGATTCTTTATTTTGGGAGCTTTCTGAAGCCATTATGGACTGCCTCTTATGTGACTTCATATTGACTGTTGTCTCTGAGCCATCAGTAATTGATTAGAATTTTATTTTGTGTTTGCTTAGTGAGACCTAGCTTCTTATTTTGTTTTGTTTTGATATGCCCAAATAGGCTGCTCATGTGCACTAGTTTGATTTTTGGCACCTTTTGATCTCTAATGTCCTGTCACCAGGTAGTTAGTTCAGTAACTAAGTATGTGCACAGAAGAGTCCATTAAATTTTCCTATATGGGATCAGCTCGGGTGTTCAGGCAGTCGGTCACCTAGTGTGTGATGCAGGCTTTCACCCCCAGTTCTAGAGAGGCATGGGTGATTGGTGCAGGCACTGGATTCTGGCTGTGGTAGGGGATCATGCGCTGAGCCAGGCAGGGAGCTTATGGCTGCCCCTTAGAGTCTGAAAGGAAAGTGTGTCCCTATTCTCTAGGGTGAGTAGGTAGGTGAGTTTTGCAGCTGGGCTAAGAGCACCCCACTCTGTTGGCTGTAAAGACTCGAGGGCACCACTTTTTCTTGAACTCCTGTAGCAGGTGACTAGGCACTTTAGGTGTTACCACCAGTCCTCAAGACCCTGCTGCAGATCGATAAAAGTGCTTACTTAAGGGGCAGGGCTGTTTCAAGGGTCACAGATCTGCCCATTGACAGTTGAAGCAGTTGACGTTAAACTTCAGTTGTTTGCCCTGTAGTACTGTGGCAGTGAGGGCTAACGCTGTTGACATGGGTCCCCACAAGTCTATACAGTGGTGTAAGGCACTCAGAGTCTGTGGACCCCTGATTTCTGTGGCCAGCAAAGGAGCTGTGCTGACCCTGTGTTCCTGGTTTAGGGGAGCCAGCGGTTTATTTGTTCCCTCTCCAAGGCCAGGAGAATGGGTCAGGGTGCCTTTTGGGATCTACTTCCGGCCCAGTGGACTCCCGGTGCAGAGCGCGGTGGGAGGAGGTAAAAGGGGAGAGGATTTTCCTAAATGGGCTTTTTTTTTTTAATCGCTGTGAAAGGGTGCACACATGTACTTATCCTAGCCTCTTGGGAGCTGCTCTTCTCTGGTTCGGAGTGTCCAAGCAGAGTCTCTGCTGCCAGGTCTCTCTCGAAGTGGAATCTGCTTCCCGAGTGCTTGCACAGCAGAGCTGTTTGCCTGCTTCACTGCGGACCGGCGTGGGTGTGTCTCTGGAGTTTCGCCACTGCGGCTCTAGCCCTCTTCACTGCTTCCAAAGGGTCTTCCCCTCCCCTATGACTCAGATGGATTTCTTAACCTTACCTTGTTCAGGGCTGCCAGATGTTCACATAGAATCAAATCACTTGTTTTTCTAGGTCTTTGTTGTAAGAGGGATATAGGAAGCATCTAACTACTCCGCCATGTTGACCACGCCTCTACTATGAATCACTTTCTGGCCTTCTTTTCTTGCTTTGTGCTGCAAAGAAGATGTCTTATGTATCTCAGTTCACGGATGAACAACCCCCACAACCCACATGCACCTCAGAGAAACGTTTTTGTCTGTGTATTCTCTGTCTGTGTCACTGTACACAATGTTGAGCCTTGTTGGTTTGTCTCTTTGCTGTTTATATCCTTATTGTTGCCATTTTCGTTCCAGTGGCCTTTCAATTTTTTTGGTTTTTATCAATTTCATTCTTCTCCTCTGGTAAAATGTTTATTCTAAAACAGGTCTGCAAACCATTTGTAGCTCTGCTTGGATACAGTTAAACATTTCATTGAATGTATTAAGGCTATATTCCTTTAGTATCTACAGGTTCCTCTTTCTAGTCTCTCTGTAAGCAAGAGCAACATTTGGATGCAAAAATGTCATCTAAAAAAGTCATGTGCCTGGGTAACAACTGTCACAACTATAGTCTACTCAATCTACCATCTGTCTCTGAGGGTTGACTCAAGGAGCAATTTGTGGGTAGGCATGATTGTTGCCTCCAAAGGTAATTTCAGAGGGTAGAAGTCAATGTCAAACATAACTAATTTTCCTTTTAAATCCACTTTGGAGGTAGCGTTTGATAAATTGTCTAATTCTCTTTTGATGTTTGTCCCTTTCTGCCTCTGTCAATTCTCAGGGTTATGAACTACACTGTATATAAATCAGAATTTATTTTTATCATTTCTACCATTACTTTCAGTGTGGCATTTGTGGTTCAATGGTAGAACTCTCACGTTCCATGTGGGAGACCCAGTTTGATTCCCAGGCAACGCACCTCATATGCAGCCACCACCTATCTGTCAGTGGAGGCTTGTGTGTTGCTATGATACTGAACAGGTTTCAGGGATGCTTGCAGGCTAAGGTGGACGAGGAAGACAGACCTGCTGATCTACTTCAGAAAAATTAGCTCATGAAAATCCTGTGGATCACAATGGAGCATTGTCTGATCAGCAACTGATCATGAGGATGGTGCAAAACTGGGCAGTTTTCTTTCCCTGGTGCATAGGGTCACCAGGAGTTGGGGCCAACTCGGTGGCAGCTAACACCACCACCATTATTTTCTTTGAGTTCAAAGTTCCAGAATTTGATGGAGAAACAAATATTGGCTTACTTTATCCATGCTGACTCCAATTTTATAGTCTTGGGTTTCTTCCTCTACTTTTCCTCCTTTAGGACAAAATAATTGTAACCTATTTTCCTAACCCCTGAGTTGCCCTTCCCTGTACTTTTCTTAGCTCAGGGGTTGCTTTGTTGAGTACATGACCAAAACTATATGCGTTTACCTTATCCCTGCATATATGAGTGCATCACAACATTTTCTGTTTATTTCTCATATTCTTTCTCCTGATATTGCTGAACTTTTGGCTGCGATTGCATTTCAGATCCATGTCTTCAGTTGTTAGACATGACAAAGGCCATAATCTTTGGACGTGCTGTGTGGGCCATGTCTTTGAGGAGACTTAGTTGTAGAGATAATCCAAAATAGCTGCCAATGCTGAAATCATGGTTTGGTAATGACTATGTAGTGTATCCTGTACATATATATACAATTTACATATGCATATAGGATGATTTAACTGAGCAAACTCTAATGAATTAAAAATTGGTTTGGATTACTTGAGCATACAAGATTTGATGGAAGGAAAGAATGATTGGGTAAAAAGACTTCATTGGATGATAGGGAAAAACCAGTCTGGGATTAAATGATTGCTGTAGATAATCCTCAAAATGAATTAATCCAAGTGAATTAATCTAACAAGCATAATCAGCTTTGAGGATAGCTGTGTTATCTCCAGATTTCCAAAGGAGAGTCAAGAAGCCAACATCTAGTGAAGAGTTATAAAAATGTAATTAAAAAGGAAACTGGTTTTTCTAGGGAAAAACAAAAAGGCTTGATTTTGGTTTTCTTCTCTTTCTCTTGCCTTCCTTCTCTCCCTCTTCCTCAGTCTCTCTCCCTCTCCCTTCACACTTCCTTCGTCTATCCTTTCTTCCTTCCTTCTTCTCTCCTTCCTTCATTCTTCTTTCTTTCTCTCTTCTTTCCTTCCTTCCTTCCTTTCTCTCACCTAGCTGTATCTTCTAAGTTTCCATAACATTCTGCTATAGCTTAACTATTGAAGTACTTACTTCTTACCTCAGATCTCTGTCTTCTCATTGGACAGTAAGCAACTTGAGGGAAATATCTGCATCTCATTCATGTGGTCCCCATTGTGCCTTACAGGTCATTGATCTTCAGTAAATGTAAATGTATGTATTTTATAATTAAGGAAGAGTGACTTGATAACTTTAACAATATGAAGTGTTATAATGTGAAATGTGCTACATAATTATTCTTTGGAAACAAGCCGCCATTAGAATAATAGAGTGGGGTTTCAGGCAAAAGGTAAAAACATATTTTCTAGACTGTAAATGTAGTAAAATAGTACAATAGATTACCAGGGAAGGAGGTGAAATCTCCATCCCTGGAAATTTTTAAAAAATTGGGCAGAGAAAACATCTGTGAGAATTGTTTAAGCATCAAACCTGTCTTAAGGCACGTAAATGGAGAGAATGACAAATGGTTCTCTGATTCTTTGAGTACTTAGCCCGGGGAAGAGAAGACCAAGAGGGAGGCATTAAAACTGCTTCCAATATGGAAAGCAGTTATAATTGCTTTCCATAGAATATGGAAAGTAAGTTGAATCAGCTTAACTCAAAGTCTTAGAAATTTAAGTACCATTCTATAATTAAGGATTTTAAATCATAGGTTGTGAAAATCTGAAAAACACAAATATTGATCTTTGTGAGATGTGGAAATTCACTTCTGTGATTCTGTTGCAGCCTAGTTTGTGCAGTAGTCTGAGTAGGGAGAATTATTCCAATACATAATATTCACTGGATAGCATTCTTTTGGGAAAGTAAGATTTCTGAAAGTTTTATTTTAAATCATCAATTATCATCACCTCTTCAAGGATAAGAGGGGAGAACTGAGCTAAAAGGTGTGAAGTCCTTCCCTCTAAATACCTCTATGAAACCAAAAACCAAACCCTTTTCTGTTGAGTGGATTTCGACTCATAACAACCCCATAGGATGGAGTAGAGCTGTCCCATAGGATTTCCAAGGATTGACTGGTGGATTCAAGCTACCAACCTTTTGGTTAGTGGCTGAGCTCTTAACCACGCACCACCAGGGCTCCAAATGATATAATAGAGTTGTATTATTAAATCAGTAGCTGAAGCATTAGGAGAAGTCTGGGACAGAGCTGTCTTCTGCCAGTTCACCTTGTTTTGTCCACTGAACCTTTGCCAGTGAAAATATAGAAGAATCGAAGGAGTACAAGTTCTGTCAATAAAAAGGGAACCAAAATGCTTATTAAACAATAATCTCTATTAGCTATTTGATTGTAATTTCAACATGGAACCACATGATGTCGCAATTGGATTTTGATTTTCAGTATGTGTTTGTTTCACTAGATGAAGGCGTTTTCAAAGCTGGAGCTGAGAGATCTGAAATGCGAGGGGCAGCAGAAGTCCAAGAAGATGAAGATACTCAGGTCGAGGTTCCAGTTGATCAGGTAATCTCCATACGTTTAAAAAATATGTATAAACCAATTCATACTGGTTTTTTTTCCTTTTAAATTTTGTATTCTCTGCTCAGTGCTGTTCCTATACATGTTTGTTGAACTCTTTCAGGTGCTGTGTGGCTGAATGATCTTAAAAACAAAACAAAACACCCTTCAGTTCTTCCTAGTATTCCTTCAAGCAATAGCCATTGGGCTAAGCCCTTTCTTTATCATGGAAAATGGAATACTTTTACTAAACAGCCTTGGAGAGGAGGATGGGATGGAGTTAGGTGTGAGATACAAACAAAGAAAGTTTGATACAATAAAAAGTATTGGCTTGGGGTTTTTATCTAGAAATAAGTCCTTCATTTAGAAAAGCTTTTTTTGTTTTTAAATAAATGCCATGATAGTCTGTCCTTTAAGTATCCTTAAAACTGTGATTGGAATTTATTTTTCATAATGGAATTGCTTATATGAATGCAATTCAAGTATTTGCTGTATGTGTATTGACTTTCTTAGGCCTGTAGAACAGTGAAATTTTAGCTGTGTGTGTGTGTGTGTGTGTGTGCTTGCTTATAAAAGGGACTAAACTAAAACCAAACCAAATCCATTGCTGTCAAGTCGATTCTGACTCATAGCGACCCTATAAGACAGAGTAGAACTGCCCCATAGGGTTTCCAAGGAGCAGCTGGTGGATTCCAGCTGTCAACATTTTGGTTAGCAGCTGAGCTGTTAACCACTGCACCGATAGGGCTCCATAAAAGGGACTGAGTGGTGTTAATTCTGGCTAAATGATGCAAAAAAATAAAAGTCAATTATGCTTCTTAATACAATTCAACAAGGTTTCTTATAGTCCTAAATGGAGGATTGGAATTCAGGTGAGGGGGGATTAAATCATAATCCCAGGCTCATGGGTATAGGAAGAAGTCTCTAGAGATTGCCACTAGTCCTTTATTATGTGATATTTCATTTTCAAAAAGCAAATTCCACAATCCAGTAAATTCCATAGGTGATCTCCTTAGTTGTATTTGTCTTAACAGTGAGGCAGTAAAATTGCTGCTTGAGAATATTCCACAGGCATTTTCTGCAAGCATCACCTTTCTGATGAAAAGCCTAACGTGTTAAAAATCACATAGATTTCAAAAATCAAATTTGTTATCCAGGATTAGCTATAACTAATAATTTTTCATAAACTCTAGTTATAGGTATTTTTTTTCCTGAGGGAAAATGGAATTTTAAGTCTTCTGTGAAGCTCTAATTAAATATTATATTTTAGACCAAGAATAGTAATCATCAAGTATCTATCACAACTAATAGCCTCAGAAACCAAGATTAATTTGTATTCCAAAGTCAAAATGCCGCATACCAAGATAAAATCATAGCATTATTACCAAAAGAGAAACCTCTTTGTTAATTAGTGACTCAACAATTGCAAAATCTGATAGGTGTTTCTTTAGGAATAAGTTTGATGATCACAAGTAAAGCAAGCTGGGAGGGGGAACTGATCTCTGATGATACTTGAACAGCCTTGGATAAGGTGTCTGCAGAGCTTGATTTTTTTATTTAACTTAAGAGTCCTAGCTTATTAAAATGTAACTATGCAAGAGAAGGCTTTCCTGGCTGTTGTAATCAGTTAACACATTTGGCCAATAACTGAAAGGTTGGGGGTTCAAGTCCACCCAGAGGTGCCTTGGAAGAAAGGCCTGGCAATCTACTTCCAAAAAATCAATCATTGAAAATGCTATGGAGCACAGTTATACTCTGACACACATGGGGTCACCACGAGTAGGACTTGAATGGTAACTGGTAACTGGTATGCAAGAGAGAATGATTAAACGAACTGGTGAAAGCTGGGCAATATCAACAAATCGATGTCAGCTGGAAGGAAATAAAACCAGGTAGAAAAAGATCAGAATTACTTTCCTCTTTTACTCTAATGGTAATAGAGTGGGGATTGTCTAGTTCATTTGGTTGGCATGAGGTACTGAATATGAGGTCGGGTTTTGCAGTAATTGTCTCTAAGGTCTGGTGACTTTTGTTCTGTATCCTAAACAGTTATGTTATAAATGCGGTGAAAAATTAAGTGAGAATGTGGAGAAATTAGTGTAAAACCCATTGGCTGGCTCCATTATAGTAAGAACAATTCCAAGGACATGCCCTAATGATGATGTTCATTAAACGATCGTTAATTGCTGTTGAGTTGGCTCCAACTCATGGCAACCTGTGTGAGACCAAAGAAAACATTGCCACGTCCTGCCTTAACTTCATGATTGTTGGCATGTTTGAGTCCATTGTTGCAGCCATTGTATCAATCTATCTCATTGACGGTTTCTCTTATTTTTGCTGGCCCTTCAGTTTACCAAACACAATGTCCTTCTCTAGTGATTGTTTTTTTCTGATTGTGCCCTGCACTGTATCAGACAATATTCTCTTATGACTCATAGGGTTTTCATTGGCTAATTTTCAGAAGTAGATCACCAGGCCTTTCTTCCTAGTCTGTCTTAATCTGGATGCTCTGCCGAAACCTGTCCACCATGGGTAACCCTGCTGGTGTTTGAAATACTGGTGGTGGTATAGTTTCCAGTATCATAGCAACACGCAAGCCACCACAGTACGACAAACTGATAGACGGATAGTGGTTATTAAATAATCCCCCCCAAACCAAACCTATTGCTGTTGAATCGAATTCTGACTTATAGCGATCCTATAGGACAGAGCAGAACTGCCCCATAGGGCTTCCAAGGCTGTAAATCTTTATGGAAGCAGACTGCCACATCTTTCTCCCACAGAACTTCTGGTGGGTTTGAACAGCCAACCTTTTGGTTAGCAGCCAAGCACTTAACCACTGCAACACTAGGGCTCCTTTATTAAATAATCACTGCCATTTATTAAGTACCTGCCAAGTGCCAGGCACTGTAGTAGGCATTTTTATCTCACATAATTGTGATGACAGCCCTGTAAGATAGGTCTTATCCCCATTTTGTATAAAGCTCATATAGGTGAAATCACTTGGCTGTGGTTACACAGCTAGAGAGTTGGGATTTGAATTTAAATCTGTCTAACTTCGAAGCAGAGGAGTGATCTGGGGGGAAAGTATGTAATGGGAAAATAAAGGCCAATTATTAACCCAGGGAAGGAAAAAATTCCTGCATAAGAAAGGAAATTTAGCCATAGTATACTACTTGGCTCAGCTTAAATAATATACATTCCCTGTCAGTCCATACCTAGTTAAATTCTTCAGACTTGTTTCCCTTCATCCAAATGGTTCATTTTGTCTCCACCAGACTGAGTCCAGCACAACTAGATGGTGCCCAGCTACCACTACTGACTGCTCAGACAGGGATCACAACAGAGGGTCCCGGACGGAGCTGGAGAAAAATGTAGAACAAAATTATAACTCACAAAAAAAGACCATATTTACTGGCCTGACAGACTGGAGAAACCCCGAGAGCATGGCCCCCGGACACCCTTTTAGCTCAGTAATGAAGTCACTTCTGAGGTTCATCCTTCAGCCAAAAATTAGGCAGGCCCATAAAACAAAACGAGACTAAAGGGCACACCAGCCCAGGGGCAAGGTCTAGAATGCAGGAGGGGACAGGAAAGCTGGTAATAGCGAACTCAAGTTCAAGAAGGGAGAGTGTTGACGTATCATGGGATTGGTAACCAGTGTCACAAAATAATACATGTACCAATTGTTTAATGAGAAGCTAGTTTGTTCTGTAAACCTTCATCTAAAGTACAATAAAATAAATAAAATTAAATGATTCATGTTGTAATTTTAGTCAAAGGGCCATGAAGAAGGGAAGGGTGTGAGTGTGTGTGTGGTGTGTGTGTATAAATATCATGTGCAAATGGCCAAGTAATTTATCTATACCAGAAAATCTTAGCAAGTTTTAGAAGTAGGTATCGAGGCCTCTGTTAGGAGACAGTTCTCCATGGATCTCCTTTGTTTCTGCAGATCTGGTGAGCAGAGGCACTGACTGCCTTTGTTCCACATTATTGTTTTCAAGAATGTTTGTATGGTAAAACAGCCTTGGAAGACAAAGACAGTGGCTTCCTCTGGAGCAGTTGTTCTCAACTGGAAGCAAGTTAGCCTCCAAGGGGACATTTGGCAATTTCTGGGGACATTCTTGGTTGTCATAACTGGGAGAGTGCTTCTGGCATCTAGTGGGTAATGACGAGGGATGCTGATAAATATCTTATAATGCACACTACAGCTCCCCATAAAGAATCCAGCCCAACATGCCAACAGTACTGAGACTGAGAAACACTGCTCTGGAGCAAAGGCCAGGTTTGTTTACTGTCCAGTATAATAAAGATCATGTCTTTCTATGGTGCAAATGCAAGTTGGGTTTACTGCCCATATAAAAGATTTGGATTACCTGAGCTTGGGGCTGTTCCTCTAAAATGCAAGCCACTGTGTGTGCAGGTATTACCTAGCCCTCTTCCATTGCCCTGTGGAAACTGGGCCTTGGGGAATGGGTGCAAGTGTCGAGACTCTGGCTACTGCTATTGCTGTGCATAATAAACTCCTTTGTCTCTGACCCAGGAGTCTTGTGTCTTCTGCCAGCATCCATGAAACTGTGGCAGGCTAATGTGTAAGTTTGCAAGCAGGGTAAAATTCCAGACCTTCTACAGTTCTTGCTAGCCTCTACTGGTACCATCTAGCATGTGTGTTTGTGTGTGTGTGTAATGGGGCATTGTGGACTAACTATAGCTAAGAAAGAGTCTGAGCTCTGCCCCAAGGTCCAGACTCTTTTCATGAGTTAAAGACAAGTTTTTATGATGGGCCTAATGCTACTCCCAAACCCATGGGGAAACTGAAGAATGCTCATACTCTTTTATGTACTTGGGGAGGCCCAAAAAAAAAAAAAAAAAACCAAATGCCTTTTGTTAGGTGACAGTTTAAGAGAATAAGATACTCTTTTAAAAATTGTTATTTTTTTCCAGGTACAGTCCAAATCAATCTGGGGTTGGCCATAAGCAGTGGAGTTAAGTGCCTGATTAACCAATACCTGTAATTATACCTGGCCACTGATGACCTATGTGTCTCTATGCTCCATTTATAAAGCGATGCTTTTCTGAGCTGAGGAGTCAAAAAATGAACCTGATCTATTTTCAGTTAAGCAAACTGCCCCTAATAAGTAAGGATCAGGCAGGAGAATCCACCATCTCAAAAGCACGAGCAAATAAATACCTATAAAGTAACAAATAAGCAATTATATTTGGATTTTTTCCATTTGGCAGAAGAGTGCAGATGACGGGAATATTAACTCTAGAGTAGTTGTGGATTGTTCTATAGTTTTTCCCATTCATTTGTAGTTGAATTTAAGTAGTAAAATAATGAGAATTGCAAATGTTTTAATCTAAATAGTTCTCACTAAATAGTATTTAAGCTAGCATCATGAGTACTTGTAAGTGATTATATTTTAATCAAAGTTATACATAAAATACTTTTTAAAAGTCAACCATTTCAACAAGGATTATAACAAAAATAGCAATTACCTGCTCCACCCCTCCCCATTCTAATACCTCAGAGGTACCCAGTTTGAATTAGTCTAGCTATTTCTCAGGGAATTCATTACCATACTTCTACAAGCCATATGTCTGCCTGCCTCATTTGAACACCTCTGAGATATTAAGTCTAACAAACGATGGTATATCATAATTTTTTAAAAAATTTTGCTTATTGTACTTTAGGTGAAGGTTTACAGAACAATTTGTTTCTCATTAAACAGTCATTACACATATTGTTTTGTGACATTGGTTAACAACCCCACAACATGTCAACACGGTCCCTTCTTGGCCTTGGAGGACCTTTTTCTCTCTTTTTTTGGTGAAAATATACATAGTCAAATATACACCATTTCAAAAATTTCTACATGTACAATTCAGTGACATCGATTACATTCTTCCAGTTGTGCTGCTATTGTCACTTTAGATGAAGGTTTACAGAACAAAATAGTTTCTCATTAAACAGGTAGTACACATATTGCCCTACGACAATGGTTAAGAACTCCACTACATGTCAACACTGTCCTTACTCAACCTCGGGTTCCCTATTACCAGCTTTCCTGTCCACTTCTGCCTTCTAGTCCTTGTCCCTGGACCGCTGTCCCTCATCAGTCCCGTTTTGTTTTATGGGGCTGTCCAATCCCCGGGTGAACAGTGAACCTCGGGAGTGACTACATCACTGAGCTAAAAGGGTGTCTGGGGGCCATACTCTCAGGGTTTCTCCAGTCTCTCTCAGGCCAGTAAATCTGGTCTTTTTTTTTGTGTTAGAATTTTGTTCTACATCCTTCTCCAGCTCTGTCCAGAACCCTCTGTTGTGATTCCGGTCAGAGCATTCAGTGGTGGTAGAAGCAGAGCAGTCAGTGGTGGTAGCCGGGCACCATCTAGCTGTACTGGACTCAGTCTGGTGGAGGCCTTGGTAGCTGTGGTCCATTAGTCCTTTGGACTAATCTTTTCCTTATATCCTGTTCTCTTCATTCTCCCTTGCTCCTGAAGGGGTGAGACTAGTGGAGTATCTTAGATGGCTGCTCACAGGCTTTTAAGACCCCAGATGCTACTCACCAAGGTAGAATGTAGAACATTGTCTTTATAGACCGTGTTATGCCAACTGAGCTAGATGTTCCCCGAGACCATGGTCCCCAGAGCCCTCCGCCCAGCAATTCAGTCCCTCAGGGAGTTTGGATGCATCTATGGCGTTTCCATGAACTTTCCTTGTACAAGTTGTGCTGGCTTCCCCAGTATTGTGTACTGTCTCACCCTTCACCAAAGATACAACTTATCTATTGTCTATTTAGTATTTCCCCTCATCCCTCCCATCACTCGTAACCAACAAAGACTGTTACTTTTTGTGTGTAAACCTTTTCATGGCTTTTTACAATAGAGGTCTCATACAATATTTGTCCTTTTGTGATTCACTTATTTCACTCAGCATAATGTCCTCCAGTTTCATCCATGTTATGAGATGCTTCACAGATTCATCATTGTTCTTTATCTTTGCATAATACTCCATTGTGTGTATATACCATAGTTTGTTTATCCATTCAGTTGTTGATGGGCATCAAGGTTGTTTCCATCTTTTTATTATTGTGAACAATGCTGCCATGAACATGGGTGTGCATACGTCTATTCATGTGACGGCTCTTATTTCTCTAGGATATATTCCTAGGAGTGGGATTGCTGGATTGTATGGTATTTCTCTTTCTAGCTTTCTAAGGAAGTGCCATATCATTTTCCAAAATGGTTGTATCATTATGCATTCCCACCAGCAGTACATAAGAGTTCTAATCTCCCTGCAGCCTCTCTAACATTTGTTATTTCCAGTGTTTTTGATTCATTCCAGTAATGCTGGGGTGAGATGGTATCTCATTGTGGTTTTAATTTGCATTTCTCTAATGGCTAGTGAATGCTCGCATGTCCTCATGTGTCTGTTGGCCGCTTGAATGTCTTCTTTGGTGAAGCGTCTGTTCATTTCCTTTGCCCATTTTTTAATAAGATTATTTGTCTTTTTGTTGTACAGGTGTTGGATTTTCTTGTAGATTATGGAGATTAGACCTTTGTCTGACTTGTACTGTCCAAAAATCTTTTCCCAGTCTGTAGGTTCTCTTTTTACTCTTTTGTTGAAGTCTTTTGATGAGCATAAGTGTTTGATTTTTAGAAGATCCCAGTTATCTAGCTTATCTTCTGGAGTTTGTGTGTTATGGTTATGGTTTGTATCCTGTTAATGCCGTGTATTAGGGGCTGTAGTGTTGGTCCTATATTTTCTTCTATGAACTTTATAGTTTTTGGCTTTATATTTAGGTCTTTGATCCATTTGGACTTAGTTTTTGTATATGGTGTGAGGTATGGGTCCTGTTTCATTTTTCTCCAGTTTTGCCAGCACCATTTGTTAAAAAGACTGCATTTTCCCTGTTTGATGGACTTTGTGCCCTTGTCGAAGATCAGGTGACCGTAGGTGGATGGATTTACATCTGGATTGTCAATTCCGTTCCATTGGTCAATGTTTCTGTCGTTCTACCATACCAGGCTGTTGTGACTACCATAGATGTGTAGTAGGTGCTGAGGTCAGGCAGTGTGAGTCCTCCTACTTTATTCTTCTTCTTCAGTAGTGCTTTACTTATTCGGGGCTTCTTCCCTTTCCATAGAAAGTTAATGGTTATTTTTTCCATCTCTTTGAAGAATGTTGTTGGTATTTGGATCCGGATTGCATTGCATTTCTACATTGCTTTGGGTAGAATTGTCATTTTTACAATGTTGAGTCTGCTTATCCATGAACATGGTATGTTTTTCCATTTATGTAGATCCCTTTGGTTTTCTTGCAGTAGTGTTTTGTAGTTTTCTTTGTATAGGTCTTTTACATCCCTGGTTAGCTTTATTCCTAAGTATTTTATTTTTTTTAGGGGCTATTATAAATGGTATTGTTTTCCTGATTTCCTTTTCATCATACTCTTTATTGGTGTATAGGAATCCAACTGATTTTTGTATGTTTATCTTGTATCCTGCTTCTCTGCTGAATCTTTCTATTAGTTCTAGTAGTTTTCTCATGCAGTCTTTTGGGATTTCTAAGTATAGTATCATATCATCGGCAAACAGGGACAGTTTAACTTCTTCATTACCAGTTTGGATGCCCTTTATTTCTTTTTCTTGCCTTATTACTCTAGCTAGAACTTCCAGGACAATGTTAAATGGGAATGGTGATAAAGGGCATCCTCGTCTTGTTCCTGTTCTCAAGGGGAATGTTTTCAGCCTCTCTTCATTAAGAATGATGTTGGCTGTTGGTTTTGCATAGATGCCCTTTATTATGTTGAGAAATTTCCCTTCTATACCTATTTTATTGAGCGTTTTTATCAGGAATGGGTGTTGGACTTTGTCAAATGCCTTTTCTGCATCAATTGAGATGATCATGTGGCTATTTTCTTTCCTTTTATTTATGTGGTGGATTACCTTGATTGATTTTCTAATGTTGAACCATCCTTGCATACCTGGTATGAATCCTACTTGGTTGTGGTGTATTATTGTTTTGATATGATGCTGAATTCTATTGGCTAGAATTTTGTTCAGAATTTTTGCATCTATATTCATGAGAGATATTGGTCTGTAATTATCTTTTTGTGGCATCTTTGCCTGGTTTTGGTAGCAGAGTTATGCTGGCTTCATTGAATGTATTCAGAAGTATCCCTTCCTTTTCTATGTTCTGAAATAGTTTGAGTAGTACTGGTATAAACTATTCTCTGAATGTTTGGTAGAATTCTCCAGTGAAGCCATCTAGGCCAGGGCTTTATTTTGGGGGGGTGGGGGTTTATTAGCTTTTCAATCTCTTCTCTTGTACGGGCCTGTTCAGATTTTCAACATCACTTTGTGATAGTTTGGGTAGGTAGTGTGTTTCTAGAAATTTATGCATTTCCTCTAGGTTTTCAAATTTGTTGAGTATAATTTTTCATAATACTCTGTTATGATCCTTTTTATTTCAGTTGGGTCTGTTGTAATGTCACCCATTTCATTTCTTATTTGGGTTAGTTTCATCCTCTCCTGTTTTTCTTTTGTCAGTCTGGCCAGTGGTTTGTCGATTTTGTTGATCCTTTAAAACAACCAACTTTTGGTTTTGTTGATTCTTTCTATTGTTTTTCTGTTCTCTGTTCCATTTATTTCTGCTCTGATCTTTATTATTTCCTTTCTTCTGGTGACTATGGGATTTTTTTTTGCTGTTCTCTTTCCATTTGTTTGAGTTGTGTAGTTAATGTTCTGATTTTGTCCCTTTCTTCTTTTTTTGTGTGTGCATCTATTGGTATAAATTGTCCTCTGTGGACTGCATTTGCTGTGTCCCAAAGGTTTTTGTATGATGTGTTTTCATTCTCATTTGATTCTAGGAATTTTTTGATTCCATCTCTGATTTCTTCTATTACCCAGTGGTTTGTAAGCAGGGTGTTATTCAGTTTCCATGTAACTGATTTTTTTTCATTGCTCTTTCTGTTGTTAATTTCTACCTTGATGGCATTGTGGTCAGAGAAGATACTTTGTATTACCTCAACGTTTTGGATCTTGTTGAGGATTGTTCTATGGCCTAAGATGTGGTCTATTCTGGAGAACGTTCTATGTGCCTTGGAAAAGAATGTGTACTTTGTAGCTGTTGGATGGAGTGTTCTATGTATGTCTATGAGGTCAGGTTGGCTGATTGTGCCCTTTAGGTCTTCTGTATCTTTGTTGAGTTTCTTTTTAGATGTTCTGTCCTTTACTGAGAGTGGTGTGTTGAAGTCTCCTACTATTGTTGTGGAACTGTCAATTTCTCTTTTCAGTGTTGTTAGAATTTATGTATTTTGGAGCCCTGTCATTGTGTGCATAGATGTTTATTATGGTTATGTCTTCATGATGAATCATCCTCTTAATCATTATATAGTGTCCTTCTTTGTCTTTTATGGTGGATTTTGTTTTAAAGTCTACTGTATCTGAGGTTAGTATTGCCACTCCTGCTCGTTTTTGGTAGCTGTTTGTTTGATATTTTTTTTTTCCAACCTTCCTTTGTTTTTTAATAAGTTTACGCCTTTGTTTCTAAGGTGTGTCTCTTGTAGTCAGCATATTGACAGATATTGTTTTTTTAATCCATTCTGTCAGTCTCTGTCTCTTCATGGGTGCGTTGAGTCCATTTACATTCAGTGTAATTATTGATAGATATGAGTTTATTGCTGTCATTTGTAGTGCTTTTTTTTTTTTTTGTGGTGCTGACCTTTTCTTTCTTCCTCTTACTCTTCTGTGCTGAATTCCTTTTGTTTGTGGATTTTTTTTTCCTTGCTTTTGTTTTTTAGGTTTTGTTTTTACTGAGACTTTATGTTTTTCCTCTTTATGTAGATGAGTATGTTTGTTAACTTTCTTTATGGTTACCGTGAAATATACCTTATCTTTCTAAGTTTGAAGCAGTCTATTATTACTTGGTATTGCCTTGCCTTCCTCTTCATTAGGTTATATACCTACACTGTTTATTCCATCTTTTATTGTTCTGATGTTTTCATTTACAGATTAACTGCTTTGATTCCCTGTTGTATTTCTTTTGGTTTTGGATAGTCCTTGGGAGTTCATTTCCTAGATTGGTATCTGGGTGGTACGATCCTGCTTCCTAGATTCAGCCTGTGAGCTGATGTTGTTTGTTCTCAGATGGAAGAACTCCCCTCAATAATTCTTGTAAGTTTGGTTTGTTTTTTACATAGTCCCTTAATTTCTGTTTATCTGGAAATATCTTAATTCACCATCATATTTGAACAAGAGTTTTGCAGGATAGATTATTCTTGGCTGTTAATTTTTTTCTTTCAAGGTTTTATAGGTGTCATCCCATTGCCTTCTTGCCTGCATGGTTTCTGTCGAATAATCTGAGCTTAGTCTTATTGTTTCTCCTTTGTATGTGACTTTTTGTTTTTCTCAAACTGCTCTCAGGATTCTTTGTTTGTCTTTGGTTTTGGCGAGCATGTTTATTGTATGCCTTGGTGATTTTCTTTTAGGGTGTATCCTATATGGGGTCTGTTGAGCTTCTTGGATGGCCAGCTTTTTATCTTTCATGATATTGGGAAGTTTTCTCTCAGCAGTTCTTCAGTGATCTCTGTGCTTTCTCCCCCTGTTCTGGATCACTGGCAGATTTTTACTTTTGATTGTATCCCACTTAATTCTCAGGGTCTCTTAATTTTTCTTTATTCTTTTTTCTGAGTTTTCCTCAGAGTTGTATCCAAGTTTTTTTCTTCAATTTTCCTAACCCTGTCTTCCACCGTTTCAAATCAGCTCCTCAGCCCTTCTATGACACTGTCCATTTCTGAAATTTTGTTGTTTATCTTTTGTATTTCTAATTGTTGTTTTTGTATGATTTCTAGTTGTGAATTTATTTGGTAATTTGTTCCTGCATTGTTTTCCTGAATTCTTCCATTTTTTGTCTGTGTTTTCCATGAATTTGTCTGCCTTTTCTATGAATTTGTCTATTTTTTCCTTATTTTTGTCTGCTTTTTGCTTCAACTCTTGAATAATTCTGAGTATTAAAGTTTTGAATTCCCTATCCGGTAGTTCTAGTGCCTTTTCTTCCACTGGAAAGTCAACTGGTGTTTTTTTTTGGATGTCTAATGGAACCATCCTGTCCTGTTTTTGTAACTGTTTGGAAATTGTCTACTGTCTTCAGGGCATTCAGTAGTTATTTTTCTCGTTTATTGATTGTAGATTTGTTTCAACCTTTTTTTTTTTGTCTATGTCTGAGCAGGCAGGCTGTGTGTTCTTTGTTGTTTGCTCATCTGTGGGCATGGTACTTTTTGCCTCCTTCTCCAATTGGCAGTGTCAGTCACTCAGAAATGGTACAGCAGGGCAGGTCTAGCTGAAGAGGAGTTGCTGAGATGGGTTGTTTTTGGCACTTAGTACGGCCACCAGGGTGGGCTGGTAATCAGTGCAGGGCAGGTTCCAGTAAGCCGTGCCTGTGCTGCTTGGTGGTGTGATGTTAATCACGCAGTGCAGGTAGGCACGATGGAGGGGGGAATTTGTGATGTGTGGAGCTAAGATGGGTATGGGAGAGAGAAGAGAGGAGAAAGGAACAGGAGCCAAAAACATACAAACAAACAAAAATGAGTGCTAAGGGAGCTTGCTGTTGGAGTGGAGAGATGAGATACTATGAAGTGGAGAAAACCAAAAAGGAGAAGAAAAGAAACAAAAAAGAGAGTGAATAAATAATAATTAGAAAGAAAAAAGAAAAGAAAAGCTCCTAGGGATCCCACCAGTGCAGCTACGAGGTCTGGGGAAATTGCTCCCAGGTGTTGAAGTACAGCCTGGCTAGAAGGCATACAGGTGTGACTCAGTGCCGGGTGTTCAGGGGACAGGAAGAGAAGGAAGGTATAGAGAGACAAGAAACTGAATAATGAAGAAAGAGAAAAAGGGAAAAATAGGGAAAAGAAAACCAAACAAATAATTAAAAAAAGAACAAGAAAAAACCCCAAAGAAACAGGAAAAACAAACAAACAAACAAACAAACACAGGAAAAGAAATGCTCTCAGGCATCCCTCTGTGGGTCTGTGCAGACTGAAGGGGTAGGTCCCAAGCCACGCAGTACTGCCCAGCTAGAACGTGCTCCCAATTCGAGAAAAGAAAAACAAAACAAACAAACAATTCAAAACAAACAGAATAAAAAGCCCCAGCATCCCACCAGTGCGCAGCACAGACCGGGAACCAGTTTCACATTCAAGCAGAGTTTCACAGCCCTCCAGGAAGAAGCATAGATGGCACATGGGACCATGTATGTGAGAGAAAGGAGGGGGAGGTGGTGAGAGATAAGGAAGAAATCAAAAGAAGTGGAAAAAAGCAACACCAGCAGCCAACAAATGGCACTCAGGGAGTCGGCCAGTTTGGGCTGGTGGAATCCAAGCAGCCAGTGCTTCTCAGCCAAGAGACTGTGGCCGCGGGAAGCAGAGGAGGCCAAGTAGGGGTGAAGAAGTGTCAGGGGTGGGAAAGCATATATGGCTGGTTACCGGTTGTTCTGTCTCCTGCTGGAAGCTCCGTGAAGCTGCTTTCTCGTACCCCCTGTTCACTAGTCTCTGATAGGAGTCAAAGATGGTGGCTCCGTGCTGTCTTAGCTGATAGGGGACCTCTGCATGTATCTATCCTCGCTCTCCATTCTCTGTCAGTTTCTTATTCCATTTAGTGCTTGGCTGAGTTCTTTATCTCTTCATTTGATGCTTAGGGTTTCAGGATTGCTGTTTTCTCTGTTTGGCTTAGGTTTTTGGATCTTTGCTGTGGAGGAATAGTGTGGTGCTTCTGCCTAGAGTGCCATGTTGCCCAGAAGTGGTATATCATAATTTAATTATCATTTTTTTTTGTTCTTAGAAGTACATAAAATAATGGAGAGCCTTTTCATTATTGACATTTCAGATGTGATAAAATAATGGTAACATGCTTATTTTGGAATTTTATTTATAAAATTTAGACCTTATTTATTAACTTTCTCATGACTGTGGAAGTCAGTTATTTCGATTGCTTATCAACTCCCACAAACACACACACACACACATGCCTTCCATTTTCTTCTTTTTTTGAAATATAATTTTACAATAAATTTTATGTAAGTTAATATTTAATTTTTTCATCATTTTCACTATGTAAGTATTATTCTTAGCTGAACCATATAGTGTACTCTGGTTATATTTCCTTTATTGTAAAACTCTTTTTTGTCCCTCCTCCCTGTGTTAATAATTGCCTAGTTGTTTTTTTTTTAAATCTGGTTTTCTGTATATTTATTACTAAGCCATCTCCAAACTGCTACAACTGTTAATGTCCTCTTGAAGCATTCGAATGCACCCGGTAGTCTCTCAATTTCATCTTTTTCTCAAGTCCTCTAATCTTCTGTCACTAGCTGGTTAGTTATTCTGTATATCTGCTTTCCAACTATTATCTTGATATTTTTTTCTTCACCATTATTTTGGAAATTTCCTTTGTTTTTCCAGTTTCAGACCTGTAAAAATGGTCTGAGGATGACATCTGACCTCCTGTAACTTCACAAGGGGGAGGTAGAATCAAGATCAACAGCCCAAGGCTGATTCCTGTGAGGCAGAGATCAGACATGCTACCTCTCTCCACCATTTTTACCAATTCTCACACCAACTGTCCCTCCCACAGGAGCCTCTACTTCTCCACTGAGTTCGATAATTCACTGCAATGGGCACACAGGACTCACAGACAATACCCACAATTATGGGGTTTATTAAGAAAGTAACAGGTAACAATTCAGGCTCAGAAATGCTCAGGGTATATTTCTTCCATCAGGACAGGCTCTTATCAGCCGTGCTTTCAGGCAGGCTTCTCCCTAGCCCTGGGCCTCTGCTCTGCTCAGGTAAGTGTTACAAAACTTTTAGCTCTGCCAATAAGTGCCCAGAGGCACCCCACTCTGCCAGTAAGCCTCAGCCCAGAGGCACTCAGCTTTCTCACTCCATAGGCTAGGAAGCCATTGTGCCATCTCCTGCCAGTCTCTCCTGCCACTGTTTCTCTGCTTCGGCTTCTCGCCATCTTCAGTGTTATAGCTCTCTTTCTCTTGGTCTCCTGGTTCTAGGAACTTCTCAGTGCAGGAATCTCAGGTCCAAAGGATGCACTCTGCTTCTGGCTGTTCTTCCTTGGTGGTGGTGGGATCCTCTCTTCCCCGCCTCTGGGATGGCTCATTTCAAGCCCAGCAGATGATAAAACTGACCAGTCCCCTTGGTGGGCCACAGTTACCCTAATTTGCACAGTCCCGTCCAGTCACTTGGGTGGGAGTTACAAGACCATGGCAAGAAAGGTCACACAAAAGTGATCCATCGCACTGCAAAACCCCTATTTCATTTCTCTCTCTTGGTTACACCTTTGGGTTTTTTTTTTTTTTTTTTTTTTTTGAGACTTCCCATGTCTGAAAATGCCTTTTTTTCCTCTAATCAAACTTGACTATGAGTATGGCTAGGAATACATTTCTAGGTTAGAAATAAATTCTCTCAGAATTTTGAAGGCATTGTGCAATTGTCCTTCCCACCCAGAATGGCTTTGAGAAGTTTGATGCCATTCTGTTTCCTGCACCTTTGTAATTAACCCTTTATCCCTCTCTGGACGTTTTAGGCTCATATCTTTGTTCCAGGTGTTCTGAAAATTTCTAATGATGTGCCTTGGTATAGGTCTTTTTGTTTCTTTGCACTGAGTACTCTGTGAGCTTTTATATTCTGGAAACTTTTGTTTTTCAGTTGTGGAAAAAATTATTGAATTATTTCGTTAATTATTTCCTTTACTCCACTTCTCTATTCTCTTTATTGAACTCCAAGTATTTGGATATAGGATCTCCTCACCTGATTCTTTAATGCTATCTCCTACTTTCTATCTCTGTGGTGTTTTTTTTCTATTATCTGAGAGATTTCCTCCACTTTTATCTTCCTTCTATTAATTTTTTTTGGCCATCATATATTTTATTTTTTATTTATTTTTATTGTACTTCAGGTGAAGGCTTACAGAACAAATACTTTCTCATGAAACAGTAGTACACATATTGCTTTATGACATTGGTTAACAACCCCACAACGTGTCAATCTTCTAACTTCTCAACCTTTTTTTTTGGTGAAAATACACATAGCAAAAGATACACCATTTCAAAAATTTCTACATGCACAGTTCAGTGACATTGACTACGCTCCTCCAATAGTGCTGTTATTCTCACTTAAGATGAAGGCTTATAGAAAAAAATAGTTTCTCATTTAACATTTACTACAAATGTTGCCCTATGACAATGGTTAACAATCTCAAAACACATCAACAATATCCTTACTCAACCGTGGGTTCCCTATCACCAGCTTCCTTGTCCCTTCTGCCTTCTGGCCCTTGTCACTGGACTACTGTACCTCATTAGTCCCATTTGGTTTTATGGGGCTGTCCACTCCGAGGCTGAATGGTGAACCTTGGAGATAACTTCACCACTGAGCTAAAAGGGTGTCTGGGGGCCATACTCTAGGGGTTTCTCCAGTCTCCTTTAGGCCAGTAAATCTGGTCTTTTTTTTCTGAGTTAGAATTATGTTCTACATCCTTCTCCAGCTCTGTCCAGAACCCTCTGTTGTGATCCTGGTCAGAGCAGTCGGTGGTAGCCGGGCACCATCTAGCTGTACTGGACTCAGTCCGGTGGAGGCCTTGGTAGCTGCGGACAGTTAGTCCTTCAGACTAATCTTTTCCTTGTATCCTGTTCTCTTCATTCTCCCTTGATCCCGAAGGGGTGAGACCAGTGGAGTATCTTAGATGGCTACTCACAGGCTTTTAAGACCCCAGACACTACTCACCAAGGTAGAATGTAGAGAATTGTCTTTATACGCTGTGTCATGCCAACTGAGCTAGATGTTCCCTGAGACCATGGTCCCCAGAGCCCTCCGCCCAGCAATTCAGTCCCTCAGGGAGTTTGGATGTGTCTATGTGGCTTCCATGACCTTTCTTTGTACAAGTTGTGCTAGTTTCCCCTGTATTGTGTACTGTCTCACCCTTCACCCAAGACACCACTTATCTATTGCCTATTTAGTATTTCTGCCCCACCCCTCCATCCCTGGTAACTAACAAAGATTTTTACATTTTGCGTGTGAACTTTTTCATGGGTTTTTACAATAAAGGTCTCATACAATATTTGTCCTTTTGTGATTCACTTATTTCACTCAGCATAATGACCTCCAGTTTCATCCATGTTATGAGATGGTTTACAGATTCATTGTTGTTCTTTCTCGTTGCATAGTACTCCATTGTGTGTATGTACCATAGTTTGTTTACCCATTCATCTATTAATGGGCATCTAGGTTGTTTCCATCGTTTTGCTATTGTGAACAATGCTGCCATGGACATGGGTGTGCATATGTCTATTCTAGTGACGACTATTATTTCTCTAGGATATATTCCTAGGAGTGGGATTGCTGGATCGAATGGTATGTCTATTTCTAGCTTTCTGAGGAAACGCCATATCATTTTCCAAAATGGTTGTATCATTTTGCATTCCCACCAGCAGTGTATAAGAGTTCCCATCTCCCCGCAGCCCCTCCAACATTTGTTATTTCCAGTATTTTTGATTCGTGCCAGTAATGCCAGGGTGAGATGGTATCTCATTGTGGTTTTAATTTGCATTTCTCTAATGGCTAGTGATAGTGAGCATTTCCTCATGTGTCTGTTGACCATTTGAATGTCTTCTTTGGTGAAGTGTCCGTTCATTTCCTTTGCCCATTTTTTAATAGGATTATTTGTCTTTTTATTGTAGAGGTGTTGGATTTTCTTGTAGTTTATGGAGATTAGACCTTTGTCTGACTTGTACTGTCCAAAAATCTTATCCCAGTTTGTAGGTTCTCTTTTTACTCTTTTGCTGAAGTCTTTTGAAGAGCATAGGTGCTTGATTTTTAGAAGAGCCCAGTTATCTAGTTTATCTGTTGGGTTTTGTGTGTTGATGTTTATGGTTTGTATCCTGTTAATGCCATGTATTAGGGCCTGAAGTGTTGGTCCTATTATATCTTCTATGAACTTTATAGTTTTAGGCTTTATATTCAGGTCTTTGATCCATTTTGAAGTAGTTTTTGTATACGGTGTTAGGTATGGGTCCTGTTTCATTTTTTTGCAGATGGATATCCAGTTTTGCCAGCACCATTTGTTAAAAAGACTGTCTTTTCCCCATTTGATGGACTTTGGGCCCTTGTCGAAGATCAGGTGACCGTAGGTGGATGGATTTCCATCTGGGTTCTCAATTCTGTTCTATTGGTCAATATATGTGTCCTTTTACCAGTACCAGGCTGTTCTGAATACTGTAGCTGTATAGTAGGTTCTGAAGTCAGGTAGTGTGAGTCCTCTTACTTTATTCTTCTTCTTCAGTAGTGCTTTACATATTCAGGGCTTCTTCCATTTCCATATAAAGTTAATGATTAGTTTTTCCATCTCTTTGAAGAATGTTGTTGGTATTTGGATTGGGATTGCGTGTGTTTGTAAATTGCTTTGGGTAGAATTGTCATTTTAACAATGTTGAGTCTGCCTATCCATGAGCATGGTATGTTTTTCCATTTATGTAGATCCCTTTGCGTTTCATGCAGTAATGTTTGTAGTCTTCTTTGTATAGGTTTTTTACATTCCTGGTCAGATTTATTCCTAAGTATTTTATCTTTTTGGGGGCTATTGAAAATGGTATTGTTTTCCTGATTTCCTTTTCATCGTTCTCCTTATTGTTGTATAGGAATCCAACCGATTTTTGAATGTTTATCTTGTATCCTGCTTCTCTGCTGAATCTTTCTATTAGTTCCAGTAGATTTCTCGTGGAGTCTTTTGGGTTTTCTATGTATAGTATCATATCATCTGTAAACAGGGACAGTTTAACTTCTTCATTACCAGTTTGGATGCCCTTTCTTTTTCTTGCCTTATTGCTCTAGCTAGAACTTCCATCACAATGTTAAATAGGAGTGGTGATAAAGGGCATCCTTTTCTTGTTCGTGTTTTCAAGGGGAATGTTTTCAGCCTCTCTCCATTAAGAATGATATTGGCTGCTGGTTTTGCATAGAAGCCCTTTATTATGTTGAGAAATTTCCCTTCCATACCTATTTTATTGAGAGTTTTTATGAGGAATGGGTGTTGGACTTTGTCAAATTCCTTTTCTGCGTCAATTGAGATGATCATGTGCTATTTTCTTTCCTTTTATTTATGTGGTGGATTACGTTGATTGATTTTCTAATGTTGAACCATCCTTGCATATATGGTATGAATCCTACTTGGTCTTGGTGTATTATTTTTTTGATAGGATGCTGAATTCTGTTGGCTAGAATTTTGTTAAGAATTTTTGCATCTATATTCATGAGAGATATTGGTCTGTAATTTTCTTTTTTTGTGATGTCTTTGCCTGGTTTTGGTATCAGCATTATGCTGGCTTCATAGAATGAATTTGGGAGTGTTGCTTCCTCGTCCTTGCTCTGAAATGGCTTGAGTAGTACTGGTACAAGCTCTTCTGTAAATGTTTTGTAGAATTCTCCAGTGAAGCCATCTGGGCCAGGGCTTTTTTTTAGTTGGGAGTTTTTTTTATTACCTTTTCAATCTCTTCTCTTGATATGGGTCTGTTCAGATTTTCAACATCACTTTGTTGTAGTTTGGGTAGGCTGTGCGTTTCTAGAAGTTTATCCATTTCCGTTAGGTTTTCAAATTTGTTGGAGTATAGTTTTTCATAATATTCTGTTATAATCCTTTTTATTTCAGTTGGGTCTGTTGTAATGTCCCCCATTTCATTTCTTCTTTGGGTTATTTGTGTCCTCTCCTGTTTTTCTTTTGTCAGTCTGGTCAGTGGTTTGTCGATTTTGTTGATTCTTTCAAAGAACCAGCTTTTGGTTTTGTTGATTCTCTCTATTGTTTTTCTGTTCTCTATTTCATTTATTTCTGCTCTGATCTTTACTATTTCCTTTCTTCCCATGGTTGTGGGCTTTTTTTGCTGTTCTTTTTCTAATTGTTTGAGTTCTGTAGTTGATGTTTTGATTTTGTCCCTTTCTTCTTTTTTGGTATGTGCATCTATTGCTATAAACTGTCCTCTGAGGACTGCCTTTGCTGTGTCCCAAAGGTTTTGGTATGATGTGTTTTCATTCTCATTTGATTCTAGGAATTTTTTGATTCTGTCTCTGATTTCTTCTGTTACCCGCTGATGTGTAAGCAGGGTATGATTCAGTTTCCATGTAATTGATGTTTTTTCCTTGCTCTTTCTAGTGTTAATTTCTACTTTGATGGCATTGTGGTCAGAGAAGATACTTTGAATATCTCAACATTTCTGGATCTTGTTGAAGATTGCTCGTTGGCCTAAGATGTGGTCTATTCTGGAGAACATTCCACGTGCACTGGAAAAGAATGTGTACTTTGCAGCTGTTGGATGGAGTGTTCTATATACGTCTATGTGGTCAAGTTGGCTGATTGTGCCCTATAGGTCTTCTGTATTTTTGCTGAGTTTCTTCTTAGTTGTTCTGTCCTTTACTGAGAGTGGTGTGTTGATGTCTCCTACTATTATTGTGGAACTGTCAATTTTTCTTTTCAGTGTTGTTAGAGTTTGTTTTATATATTTTGGAGCCCTGTCATTGGGTGCGTAGATGTTTATTATGGTTATGTCTTCTTTATGGATCATCCCATTAATCATTGTATAGTGTCCTTGTTTGTCTTTTATGGCAGATTTCATTTTAAAGTCTATTTTACCTGAGATTAGAATTGTCACTCCTGCTCTTTTTTGGTAGTTGTTAGCTTGATATAGTTTTTTCCAACCTTTGACTTTTAATAAATTCACATCTTTGTTTCTAAGGTGTGTCTCTTGTAGACAGCGTATTGATGCATCCTGTTTTCTTATCCATTCTGTGATTCTCTGTCTCTTTCTGGGTGCATTGAGTCCATTTACATTCAGTGTAATTATTGATAGATGTGAGTTTGTTGCTGTCATTTTGTAGTGCCTTTTTTATGGTGCTCAAATTTTCTTTGTTCTTCTTACACTCTTGTGCTGAGTTACTTTTGTTTGTGGATTTTTTTATTTCTTTTGTTTTTGTAGATTTTGTTTTTGCTGAGACTTTATGTTTCTCCTCTTTTTTTAAAGAGTATGTTTGTTGACTTTCTTTGTGGTTACCATGAATTTTACCCTTATCTTTGTAAGCTTGAAGCAGTCTATCATTACTTGGTATCGCCTTGCCTTTCTCTCCATTAGAAGGTTCTATACCTATGCAGTTTATTCCCTCTTTTATTGTTTTGATGTTGTTGTCATTTACAGATTAACTGCTCTGATTCCCTGTTGTATATCTTTTGGTTTTTGATAGTCCTTGTGAGTTCATTTCCTAGATTGGTACCTGGCTGGTATAATCCTGTGTCCTAGGTTCTGCCTGTGAGCTGAAGCTGTTTGTCCTCAGATCGAAGAACTCCCTTTAATAATTCTTGCAAGTTTTGTTTGACTTTTACATATTCCCTTAATTTCTGTTTGTCTGGAAATGACCCAATTTCACTGTCAAATTTGAACAAGAGTTTTGCAGGATATATTATTCTTGGCTGGCAATTTTTTTCTTTCAAGATTTTATATATGTCATCGCATTGCCTTCTTGTCTGCATGGTTTCTGCCAAATAATCTGAGCTTAGTCTTATTGTTTCCCGTCTGTATGTGACTTCTTGTTTTTCAAGAGCTTGTCTCAGGATTATTTGTTTGTCTTTGGTTTGGGCGAGTGTGTTTATGATATACCTTGGTGATTTTCTTTTGGGGTCTCTCCTATATGGGGTTTGTTGAGCTTCTTGGATGGCCAGCTTTTCATCTTTAATGATATTGGGGAAGTTTTCTGTCAGCAGTTCTTCAATGATCCTCTCTGTGTTTTCTGTTTTCTCCCCCTGTTCTGGAATTCCAATCACTCACAGATTTTTGCTTTTGATTGTATCCCACATAATTCTCAGGGTCTCTTCATTTTTCTTTGTTCTTTTTTCTGAGTTTCCCTCAAACAGAGTTGTATTCAAGTATTTGTCTTCAATTCCACTGATCCTGTCTTCCACTGTTTCAGATCTTCTTCTCAGCCCTTCTATGACACCGTCTATTTCTGAAATCTTGTTGTTTATCTTTTGGATTTCTAATTGTTGTCTTTGTATAATTTTTAGTTGTGAATTTATTTTGGCATTTTCTTCCTGCATTATTTTCCTGAATTCTTCCAATTTTTTGTCTGTATTTTCCATGAATTTGTCTATTTTTTCCTCATGTTTGTCAGCTTTTTGCCTCAGGTTTTTGAGAATTCTGAGTATTAGAGATCTGAATTCCCTCTCAGGTATTTCTAGTGCATGTTCTTCCAGTGGAGAGTCATCTGGTGTTTTATTTTGGACGCCTACTGGAACCGTCCTGTCCTTTTTTTTGTAAATGTTTTGATATTGTCTGCTGTCTTCGGGGAATTCAGTAGTTATTTTTCTCATTTATTGATTGTATATATATTTTTTTTAAATTTGACTATGTCTGAGTGGGCGGACTGTGTGTTCTTTGTTGTTTGCTCATTTGTGGGCACAATACCTTTCGCCTCCTTCTCCAATTGGCAGGTCAGTCACTCAGTTATGGTATGGCAGGTCAGGTCTAGCTGAAGAGGAGTTACTGGGACGGGTTGTTTGTGGCGTTTACTACAGCCACCAGAGCGGATCGGTAATCAGTGCAGGGCAGGTTCCAGTCAGCCGTGCCTGTGCTGCTTGGTGGTGTGATGTCAAGCACACGGTGCAAGTAGGAAGGATGCAGTGGGGAGATTGTTATGTGTGGAGCTAAGATGGATATGGGAGAGAGGAGAGAGGAACAGGAGCCAAAAACATAGAAACAAACAAAAAAGAATGCTAGGGGATCTTGCCGTTGGAGTGGAGAGATGAGAGACTATGAAATGGAGAAAAACAGAAAGGGGAAGAGGAAGAAAAGAAAAGAATGAATAAATAAAAATCGGAAAGGTTAAAAAACTGCAAAGTTCCCAGGAATCCCACCGGGGCAGCTATGCAGTCTGGGAAAGTCGCTCTCAGGTGTTGTAGTTCAGCCTGGCTATTAGGCGTAGAGGTGTACAACACCAGGTCTTCAGGGAACAGAAAGAGAAGGAAGATATAGAGACGAGAAACTGAGAAATGAAGAAAGACAAAAAGGGAAAAAGAGGGAAAAGAAAACAAAACCAATAAAAAAAAGAACAAGAAAGGCTCCCCAAAAAACAGGAAAAAAAAAAAAAAAACCCCACCGAGAAAAGAAATGCCCTCAGGGATCCCTCTGCTCGTCTGTGCAATCTGAGGGGGATGTCTCCTCGCCATGCAGCTCAGCCTGGCCAGAAAGGGCTCTCAATTGAAGAAAAGGAAAAGAAAACAAACAAAATCTGAAAACAAACAAACAAACAAAAGCCCTGGGATCCCACCAGCACGGCATCCCAGACCAGGAAACAGCTCCACACTTGAACGGAGCTCCACAGCCCCTCGGGAAGAAGGTATTTGAGCAAAAGTGGGGGAGGTGGTGAGAGGTAAGGAAGAAATCAAAAGAAGCAGAAAAAAAAGCAACACTAGCAGCCAACAGGTGGCATTCAGAGAGCCAGCTAGTGCGGGCTGGTGTTTCTCAGACAAGAGAGTGTGTCCGCGGGAAGCAGAGGGGACCGAGTGTGGGTGAAGAAGTGTACGCAGTGGGAAAGCGTATATCACAAATTACCGTTGCTCTGTAGCCCCTCATGAAGAAGCAAAGATGGCGCACGGAGCCAGGTGTTTGAGCGAAGGAGGGGGAGGTGGTGAGAGGTAAGGAAGAAATCAAAAGAAGTGGAAAAAAGCAACACCAGCAGCCAACAAATGGCACTCAGAGAGCCGGCCCGTTCGGGTATGTGGAATCCAAGCAGGCGGTGTTTCCTTGTCAAGAGATTGTGGCTGCGGGAAGCAGAGGAGGCCGAGTCAGGGTGAACAAGTGTGGGAGGTGGGAAAGTGTATATCGCAAATTACCGGTTGTTTTGTCTCCTGCTGGATGCTCTGTGAGGCTGCTTTCTCGTACTGCCTGTTTGCTGGTCTCTGATAGGAATCCAAGATGGTGGATCTGTGCTTCATTAGCTGGTAGGGGACCTCTGCATGAATCTCTCCTCGCTCTCCATTCTCTGTCAGTTTTTTCACTCCATTTGGTGCTTGGCTGAGTTCTTTATCTCTTCATTTGATGTTTTAGGGTTTCAGGATTGTTGTATTCTCTGTTCGGCTTAGTTTTTGGGATCTTTGCTTGGAGGGATGGTGTGGTGCTTCTGCCTAGAGCGCCATTTTGCTGGAACTCCTAGCCATCATATTTTTAACATCTAAGAGCTCTTTCATGATTTCTGAGTGTTCTTTATTATAACATTCTATTCTTGTTTTATGGATGTGATATGTTCCCTTTCCTCTCCAAGGATTAATGCTATATTATTTTAAACTTTGTTTTCCTGCATTGTCTTTGTTTCTTCTGATTTTCTTTTTTTCTCTCTGTTACTGTGCTAGAGGCTTTCCTTGGCTGTCTGGTTTGATTTTAGAGTGAAGCATTAAGGAAGCTCTATGCGCATGGGGGCCCCTCGTGGCACAGTGGTTAAAAGCTTAGCTGCTAACCACAAGGTCAGCAGTTCAAATCCTCCAGCTTCTCCTGAGAAACCCTTTGGGGCGATTCTACTCTGTCCTATAGGGTTTCTATGAGCTGGAAACAACTTGACAGCAACAGGTATATACATAGGCAGAGACCATCAGATTGGGGAAGTTTCACGTCAAGGTGATTGGTTTAAGCCATTGCATTAGCAAACCCCTTCAATTTTCAGAATCTGTAAGCTTTTTTTCTTTTGGTATGCTCTATTTCCTCAGAGAAGAATCTTTCACTCTCTTACCTGGGTGGTATAAACCTAGTTGTCAGCATTTTGGGATGGGAAGCTCTCACTAACTATTAAGTAAAGAGATTTATTCACCTTGGTTTCAGTATAGTACCCGTGTTCTCAGCTGTGCCTGGGTCCGGTTTCCCTATAGTTCAACATATCCAGGGAATAAGCCTGTATTTTTCAAGAGTAACGTAGGGGATCTTGGGGTCTGTTTCCTTCTTTTAAAAACTTTAAGCCAGTCTACCTGTTTGTTTTTTAAAACCAGCCACATCCATGCCCCTTTTTCTCTAATAGATGGTACCTTCGATTCTTAAGCCTTCTCTAGGTTTTTCAGCATGTTGTTGTTGTTAGTTGCCATTGAGTTGGCTCTGACTCGTGATGATCCCATGTACAGCAGAATGAACTATTGCTGGTCCTGCTTCATCTTCACAATCATTGGTATGCTTGAATTCTTTGTTGCAGGCACTGTGTATTTTGAGTGCCTTCCAACGTAAGGGCTCATTTTCCAGCAGTATATCAGATAGTATTTGGTTGTCATCCTTAGGGTTTTCACTTGCTAATTTTTAGAAATACATTGCCAGGCCTTTCTTTCTAGTCTGTTGTAGTCTGGAAACTCCACCAAAACCTGTCCACTATGGATGATCATGTTGGTATTTGAAATACCAGTGGCATAGCTTCCAGCATCACTGCAACATGCAAGCCACCACAGTATGACACACTGACAGATGAGTGGTGATTTCAGAATGTAGAAGCTTATTTCTTGGCTTCCCCTTCCTTCAGTCTCAAATGTCAGCTTCCTTGGGCTGCTGTCATTGACCCTACATCCATCAGCTTACTGTTTCCCAAACTTTGTGGCTATTATTTCCTTTTTAAGTTTCTGTGTCCCTGTGCCTTCACTGATATTTTAGAAGAGTATCAGAAGATAGCTAAGAAAAACCTATTTGTTCAATTTGCTATGTTTAACTAGAAATTACTTCTGTACTAATTCATCAGAGAAAAAAATAAGCTATCTTCATAGAATCTACAGTAGGGGTGGCAAAATGGCAGCCTGTGACCAGCTCCTTCAAGGGAGACTCTTTGGCTGCTACAGGGCTCGTAATATTGGAATCTCTTTACCTAGACCATGTACTGTTCAGCTCCCCACAGGCTGCAGCTCTCCCTGTTGTCTAATACCTTCCAGAATCACACATTTGCATTATCTGCCTGGCCCCTGATGGTAGGTAATTGAGCTTGTGGTTATGGTCCTACACACATAGAATATTGTGCCATTTTAAACAATCTACAGCCTAGCAGCTATAACTGGAAACAGGAGCTTTGAAATCTAAATATGCTCATTGCCATAGTTCTGTTCCCCATGTCCCGATTTGCTGTCATCTACCTGCTTCTATGGAGAATTGGCAGCCACCTGCAGCTTTTCTTGTGAAGGGCAAGCAAGATAAAGGGCTTCTTAGTATTACTTTTTTCTGTATAAAATCAGATATACAGAAAAGTAAATGAGGCTGCTTCCTTTGACAGAACTTCAAATCTACCTCAGTGAAATCTGTTGATTAAGTAAGAATTAAAGTATGTTTAGAACGAGAAAGAAACTTGGTCTAAATTTCTTATTTTGCCATTGAAGAAGCAATCCTCCCACAGTGGGGAAGCCATTTGTGCACAAACACACAGCCTGTTGATGGTGGAGTCAGGAGAGGAGCCCAGAGGTCCTGTGTTCCAGTTCGGTACTCTTCCCTGAACACCTTGAGGTAGGAAAGGTGGGAGATTAAAACCAGAAAATCAGTTGCCATCAAATTGACTTCCAGTTTCAATGACTGATTTTTCAGAAGTAGCTCACCAGGCCTTTATTCCCAGGCACCTCTGGGTGGAATTGAGCCTCCAACCTTCAGTTAGCAGTCGAGAATTTTAACCATTTGCACCACCCAGGGACTCCTGGAGGAGATTAAAAAAAAAACCCTTGCCCTTTAATTGATTCTGACTCATAGCGATCCTAAAGGACAGAGTAGAACTGCCCTATAGGGTTTCCAGGGAGCACCTGGTGGATTCCAACTGCTGACCTTTTGGTTAGTAGCCGTAGCTCTTAACCACTATGTCACTGGGATGTCCTGGCAGAAGATTAGAGACTTCCAGTTATCCCATAAACAGCTATATATTCTGTCTCTGGATAGTGGACCACATGGCCTGCCTGCCTTGAACTGAAAGGAATTATGCACAAACAGTATACTCACCATATCCTCTTAGTGACTCATCCACATCTTTGGTGCTATAAGCATCATACACAGCCCCAAGAGTTAAGGTGAAGATGATCTGAGTTCTTAATTTCCCCTCGCAGCATCAACAAAGCTTTCTGTGTCACCATGTTCGTTGACTATGTTTAACTGATAGAAATGGTGTTAAACATTAAAATGTAGCCCTCAGGGATTTCAGATGTAAATAAAAGAAAATAAACATTTGTTTCTAAAGTGAGAAAATTAATGGGGAATTTTTTTTTCAAATGAAGAGTAAATTTTCTCATGCTAAATAAATAGAAAGTTTTGATGTATTTTATATTCTCAGATGGGTGCCACAGGAACTTGTGGAGCTGAAATAGGCCTTGGTGAGCCAGCTTTCAACAGGCACTGGCTTCTGTCAGCTACTGTCCTTACAGGGTCGCATCACTGAATAGAACTCCACATTTTAACAACTCATTATACCTCCAAATCATAGCAAAACCTTTTCCCCTGAAAGTAAGCCTCTGAAAGCTGAAAACAAGAAGCAGCACAGCATTTGCTATCATGGAAAAATTGAAACTGATTATTTCAAAACACCTCATTCAACTTGGGTAGGAGATGATTTTAGTTTCCATGGGAACAGAAATACAAACAAGGGTGATAACGTCTATACTTCTCAATGTCTAGGTCTGAACTCTGCCATAAAATCCACAGAAATGTACTCTACCCCAAAGCCTCTAACAAATCTACACGTTTTTCCAAATTTCAACTGTAGCAAACTTTACCTAGGGAAATGGAAATTTAAGGTAGTCTTCTCTTTCCTTTTTTTTTTTTTTTTTTTTTGATTCTGATCCTTAGTTTCTAGGTCTAGTATATTTTGGAGTCCTGGTGGCACAGTGGTTAAGAACTCGGCTGCTAATGGAAAGGTTGGCAGTTCAAATCTTCCAGCTGCTCCTTGGAAACCCTATGGGGAAGTCCTACTTTGCCCTATAGGGTCATTATGTTTCAGGGAAGGAGAATTGATAGGTGAGAATGAGGAGGAGGTTTGGGTTGGTTAAGTTTGGTTACGTACAATATCTTGACTAGATAGTTTTAACTTGTGCTGTTATTTTAGAGAGCAAAGATATTAAACATTAAAATATGTCCCTCAGGAAATTCTGATGTAAATATAAGAAAAATTGACATTTACTTCTAAAGTGGGTGGGACATTAGCCATAGTTCCTGTTGAGATGCCTTTGCCCATTTCTGATTTTTGCTGCTGCTGTAATTGTCAGAGGTATGATGTGGGTGTGAAGTGCAAGTCATTTCGGCAGCCCCATCTGTCTGTGCAGATGCCTTCCAAGTAGCTGATGCTTTTGCTATTTTGTGGCGTATTTCCATACTATTTCCATATTCCATCTTCTTTCCTCTTATCACTCAGGTATCCTGAGTTAACCTTGGTAACTGCATTCATATTCTCTAGAAACCCTGAATACTTACAGTTTCCCCTGAGCCGGCCCTGCTAGGATGTAGCCAGAGATAATAGCTCCCAGACCTTTTCTGTCTTGCCATACAAATCAACCATTTTCTCAGAATGTCAGTTAAAAAAAATAAGTAGCAAGATATGCATGTAAGCAAAACTCAGGCAAAATGCACGTGGAATGCCAAAGCCGGCATTCCATCATGTAAAGGAGAAAATCTGGTGTTACTTTGCTAATAACACATATAAAGAACAATTACTTATAATAAATAATATGTTTTTTCAAAAGTGTAAGTCTTGACTTTTTTGTAAAAAGCTCGATTATCTCAGAATACATGTTATCTGTAATCATCTGAAATTGTCATCTATCTGGCTGCACGCTGGCTGTTCTTGATGTCAGAGGGGCTATGAGGCTGGAATCATCTAAGTTTAAACAACTTTTCTGCTCATTGTTATACTCTTATGTACATCAGTTTAATGAGTATATAGGCTAGAGTATAATGAGTATGCTTTTTTTGTCTCCAGCGAAACATGAGAATTGTGCTTCATACTGAAGATAACATAACAAAATTACTCATAGATGTGAGTTATATCTGAAATTTCAGGAAGGAATGTATTTCTTGGAAAAACAATTTCTACCTAAAAGCTGATTCTCTTAAAATTCTAGTCACACATTGACTAAAATGTGACGTAAATGTCAGGGGAGAAGATTTTAACTATAGGTAAAGATACCTTCCTGACTTGCTGCCTTTGCAATGATGTGTCCTTCTTTTCTAATCTGACTCTTAATAAACAGTGGCATGGTGATGTAATTAGAACAAATCTTCTAGAACTGTCTTTATGGCCTCAAATCATTCTGTCAGCAGTCAGTCCTTCCATTTTTCTCCCAGCTTTCAATAAATTATTGATATTTTTAAAGATAAAACACACTCTTACTTCATTTAAAGACTTATTTTAAGTCTCTATTACAATGATAGATTTGAACTAAAAGTGATTTTTTAAGTGGCATAGTTAAGACCATCTTGTCTTATACGTCCTATAGAGTTGCTATGAGTCAGAATTGACTCGATGGCAACGAGTTTTTGGTTTTCATGTTATATGTGGCTTAGAGCCTTACCATACAAAGTGTTATCTGTGGACCACCAGCAGCAACATCATCTGAGATCTGTTAGAAATGCAGATTTAGAACTTCTTAATCAGAATCAGCATTTAACAAGGTCCGCAGGTGACAGGGAAGCACTGGGTTAGAAGACACTAGGATGGAAGTAATGATTTACAATTAAGAGTTGAGTTTGGAGAGACTTCCGGGCAACATTTTACTATAGACAGAAGCACCACGCCGTCCCTCCACAGCAAAGATCCGAAAAACTAAGCCAAACAGAGAAAACGGCAATCCTGAAACCCTAAGCCTCAAATGAAGAGATAAAGAACTCAGCCGAGCACCGAGTGGAATAAGAACCTGACAGAGGACACAGAGTGAGGAGAGATACACACAGAGGTCCCCTGTGAGCTAAAGCAGCATGGACTCACCATCTTGGACTCCAATCGGAGATCAGTGAACAGGGGGTATGTGAAAGCAGCTTCACAGAGTTTCCAGTAGGAGACAGAACAAACGGTAATCAGCAATATACGCTTTCCCACCCCCCACCCTTCTTGACCCCCACTCAGCCTCCTCTGCTTCCTGCAGCCACAGTCTCTTAGCTGGGAAGCACTGGCTTCACCCCAGTGCTGCTTAGATTCTACCTGCCCACACTGGCCGGCACCCTGAGTGCCATTTGTTGGCTGCTGGTGTTGCTTTTTTTCCACTTCTTTTGATTTCTTCACTACTTCTCACCACCTCCTCCTCCTTTCTCTCAAATACCTGGCTCTGTGCACCATCTTTGCTTCTTCCTGAAAGGCTGTGAAATGCTGCTCAAATGTGAAACTTCTTCTGAGCCAATGCTGCCTGGTGGGATCCCGGAGCAGCTTTTGTTTGTTTGTTTTGAATTGTTTGTTTTCTTTTTCTTTTCTTGAATTGGGAGCCCTTTCTAGCTGGGCAGTACTGCGCGATTTGGGACCCATCCCCTCAGTTTGCTCAGGTGCCCAGAGGGATCCCTGAGGGCATTTCATTTTTCTTGGGTTTTTCTTGTTCTTTTTTTTTTTTTAATGTATTTGTTTTGTTTTCTTTTCTCTCCTCTCCTATCCCCTTTTTGTCTTTCTTCATTACTCAGTTTCTCATCTTTCTATACTTACCTTCTCTTCCTGTTTCCTGAATACCTGGCACTGTGTGACATCTCTACCCCTTCTAGCCAGGCTACACTTCACAGCTTGGGAGCAACTTCCCCAGACCTCACAGCCGCACTGGTGGGATCCTGGAGAGCTTCGCTTTTCTTTTTTCTTTCTAATTTTTATTTATTCATTTTTTTCTTTTCTTTTCCTTTTTGTTTTTTTCTATCTCTCAGTCTCATCTCTCCACTCCAATGGCAAGCTCTCTTAGTACTTTTTTTTGTTTGTTTCTATGTTTTTGGCTCCTATTCCTCTCTCCTCTTTCTCCTCTTTCCCATACCCATCTTAGCTCCACACATCACAATCTCTTTCCCCTTCCTGCCTACCTGCACCATGCACTGAACATCACACCCCCGAGCAGCACAGGCACGGCCTACTGGAACTTGCCCTGCACTGATTCCCGGCCTACCCACAAACAACCCATCTCAGCTACACCTACCCTGCTGTACCATATCTGAGCAACTGACCCTGCAAATTGGAGAAGGAGGCAAAAAGTATAGTGCCCACAGATGAGCAAACAACAAAGAACACACAGCCCACCTGCTCAGACATAGCCAAATTAAAAAAAAAAGCAGGATGAAACAAACAAATCTACAATCAATAAATGAGGAAAATAACTACTGAATGCCCCAAAGACAGCAGACAATATCAAAACATTTACAAAAACAGGACAGGATGGTTCCAGTAGGTGTCCAAAATAAAACAACAGATGACTTTCCAGTAGAAGAAAATGCACTAGAACTACCTGATAGGGAATTCAAATCTCTAATATTCAGAATTATCCAAGAGTTGAAGCAAAAAGCAGACAAAAATGAGAAAAAAAAAGACAAATTCATGGAAAATACAGACCAAATAATGCAAGAATTCAGGAAAATAATGCAGGAACAAAATGCCAAAATAAATTCACAACTAGAAATCATACAAAAACAACAATTAGAAACCTAAAAGATGAACAACAAGATTTCGGAAATGGACTGTGTCATAGAAGGGCTGAGGAGCAGGTTTGAAACGGTGGAAGATAGGATCAGTGAAATTATAAACAAACACTTGGATACTACTTTAAGAAAAATCAGGAAAAAGATGAAGAAAAATGTAGAGACCCTGAAATTATGTGGGATACAATCAAAGCACGAATTTGTGGGTGATCGGAGTTCCAGAATGGGGAGAAAACACAGAGAAGATCATTGAAGAACTGGTGAGAGAAAATTTCCCCAATATCATGAAAGATGAAAAGCTGGCCATCCAAGAAACTCAATGAACCCCATATAGGATAGACCCCAAAAGAAAATCACCAAGGCATATCATAATCACGCTGGCCAAAACCAAAGACAGACAGAATCCTGAGAGCAGCTCGAGAAAAAAAGTCACATACAGAGGAGAAACAATAAGACTAAGCTCAGATTATTTGGAAGGAACCATGCAGGCAAGAAGGCAATGGGATGACACATATAAAACCTTGAAAGAAAAAAATGACCACCCAAGAATAATCTATCCTGCAAAACTATCGTTCAAATATAATGGTGAAATTAGGACATTTCCAGATAAACAGAAATTAAGGGACTATGTAAAAAACAAACCAAACTTACAAGAATTATTAAAGGGAGTTCTTCAATCTGAGAACAAACAACATCAGCTCACAGGCTGAATCTAGGAAACAGGATGATACCACCCAGATACCAGTCTAGGAAATGAACTCTCAAGGACTATCCAAAACCAAAAGAAATACAACTGGGAATCAGAGCAGTTAATCTGTAAATGACAACACCATCAGAACAATAAAAGAGGGAATAAACGGTGTAGGTATAGAACCTTCTAATGGAGAGGAAGGCAAGGCAATACCAAGTAATAATATACTGCTTCAAACTTAGAAAGATAAGGGTAAATTTCACAGTAACCACAAAGAAAGTTAACAAACATGCTCATAAAAATAAAGAGGAAAAACATAAAGTCTTAGTAAAAATAAAACCTAGAAAAACAAAAGTAAAGGAAAAAAATGCACAAACAGAAGGAGTTCAGCACAGGAGAGTAAGAAGAACAAAGAAAATGACAGCACCACAAAACAAAAAAGCGCTATGAAATGATAGAAATAAACTTACACCTATCAATAATTACACTGAATGTAAATGGCTTAAAAGCACCCATGAAGAGACAGAGAGTAACAGAATGGATAAAAAAACGGTCTACAGGAGACTCACCTAGAAACAAAGACATAAATTTATTTAAAATCACAGGATGAAAAAAAATATCAAGCAAACAGCTACCAAAAAAGAGCAGGCATGGCAATACTAATCTCAGATAAAATAGGCTTTAAAACAAAATCCACCATAAAAGACAAAGAAGGACAGTATGTAATGATTAAGGGGATGATCCATCATGAAGACATAACCATAATAAACATCTATGCACACAATGACAGGGCTCCAAAATACATAAACTCTAACAGCACTGAAAAGAGAAATTGACAGTTCCACAATAATAGTAGGAGACTTCAACACACCACTCTCAGTAAAGGACAGAACATCTAAAAAGAAACTCAGAAAGATATAGAATACCTAAAGGGCACAATCAGCCAACCTGACCTCATAGACATACATAGAACACTCCATCCAACAGCTACAAAGTACACATTCTTTTCCAAGGCACATAGAACGTTCTCCAGAATAGACCACATCTTAGGCCATAGAACAATCCTCAACAAGATCCAAAACGTTGAGGTAATACAAAGTATCTTCTCTGACCACAATGCCATCAAGGTAGAAATTAACAACAGAAAGAGCAATGAAAAAAAATCAGTTACATGGAAACTGAATAACACCCTGCTTACAAACCACTGGGTAATAGAAGAAATCAGAGATGGAACCAAAAAATTCCTAGAATCAAATGAGAGTGAAAACACATCATACAAAAACCTTTGTGACACAGCAAAGGCAGTCCTCAGAGGACAATTTATACCAATAGATGCACACACCAAAAAAGAAGGGACAAAATCAAAACATTAACTACACAACTCAAACAAACGGAAAGAGAACAGCAAAAAAAAGCCCACAGCCACCAGAAGAAAGGAAATAATAAAGATCAGAGCAGAAATAAATGGAACAGAGAACAGAAAAACAGTAGAAAGAATCAACAAAACCAAAAGTTGGTTGTTTTAAAGGATCAACAAAATCGACAAACCACTGGCTAGACTGACAAAACAAAAAACAGGAGAGGATGAAACTAACCCAAATAAGAAATAAAATGGGTGACATTACAACAGACCCAACTGAAATAAAAAGGATCATAACAGAGTAATATGAAAAACTATACTGCAACAAATGTGAAAACCTAGAGGAAATGGATAAATTTCTAGAAACACACTACCTACCCAAACTATCACAAAGTGATGCTGAAAATCTGAACAGGCCCATAACAAGAGAAGAGATTGAAAAGGTAATAACCCCCCCCCCCCAAAAAAAAAAAGCCCTGGCCCAGATGGCTTCACTGGAGAATTCTACCATTCAGAGAATAGCTTATACCAGTACTACTCAAACTATTTCAGAACATAGAAAAGGAAGGGATACTTCTGAATACATTTGATGAAGCCAGCATAACTCTGCTACCAAAACAAGGCAAAGATGCCACAAAAAAATAATTACAGACCAATATCTCTCATGAATATAGATGCAAAAATTCTCAACAAAATTCTAGCCAATAGAATTCAGCATCATATCAAAAAAATACACCACGACCAAGTAGAATTCATACCAGGTATGCAAGGATGGTTCAACATTAGAAAATCAATCAACATAATCCACCACATAAATAAAAGGAAAGAAAATAGCCACATGATCATCTCAATTGTTGCAGAAAAGGCATTTGACAAAATCCAACACTCATTCCTGATAAAAACTCTCAATAAATTAGGTATAGAAGAGAAATTTCTCGACATAATAAAGAGCATCTATGCAAAACCAACAGCCAACATCATTCTTAATGAAGAGAGGCTGCAAACATTCCCCGTGAGAACAGGAACAAGACAAGGATGCCCTTTATCACCACTCCCATTTAACATTGTCCTGGAAGTTCTAGCTAGAGCAATAAGGCAAGAAAAGGAAATAAAGGGCATCCAAACTGGTAATGAAGAAGTTAAACTTTCCCTGTTTGCCAATGATATGATACTATACATAGAAAACCCAAAAGACTCCATGAGAAAACTACTAGAACTAATAGAAAGATTCAGCAGAGAAGCAGGATACAAGATAAACATACAAAAATTAGTTGGATTCCTATACACCAATAAAGAGTACGATGAAAAGGAAATCAAGAAAACAATACCATTTATAATAGCCCCTAAAAAAATAAAATACTTAGGAATAAATCTAACCAGAGATGTTAAAGATTTATACAAAGAAAACTACAAAACACTACTGCAAGAAACCCAAAGGGATCTATATAAATGGAAAAACATACCATGCTCATGGATAGGTAGACTTAACCTTGTGAAAATGACAATTCTACCTGAAGCAATTTGCAAATACAATGCAATCGTTATCCAAATACCAACAACATTCTTTAAAGAGATGGAAAAACTAATCATTAACTTTCTATGGAAAGGGAAGAAGCTCTGAATAAGTAAAGCACTATTGAGGAATAAGAATAAAGTAGGAGGACTCACACTACCTGACCTCAGAACCTACTATACAGCCGTGGTAGTCAGAACAGCCTGATACTGGTACAACGACAGATACATTGACCAGTGGAACAGAATTGAGAATCCAGATGTAAATCCATCCACCTACGGTCACCTGATCTTTGACAAGGGCCCAAAGCCCATCAAATGGGGAAAGACAGTCTTTTTAATAAATGCTGCTGGCAAAACTGGATGTTCATCTGCAAAACAATGAAACAGGACCCATACTTCACACTATATACAAAAAGTAATTCAAAATGGATCAAAGACCTGAACATAAAGCCAAAAACTATAAAGTTCAGAGAAGGAAAAATAGAATCAACACTAGAGGCCCTAATACACGACATTAATAGGATACAAACTCCAGAAGATAAGCTAGATAACTAGGATCTTCTAAAAATCAAACACTTATGCTCATCAAAAGACTTCAACAAAAGAGTAAAAAGAAAACCTACAGACTGGGAAAAAGTTTTTGAACAGTACAAGTCAGACAAAAGTCTAATCTCCGTAATCTACACGAAAATCCAACACCTCTACAACATAAAGACAAACAATCCAATTGAAAAATGGGCAAAGGAAATGAAGACACTTCACCAAAGAAGATATTCAAGTGGCCAACAGACACATGAGGAAATGCTCGCATTCACTAGCCATTAGAGAAATGCAAATTAAAACCATAATGAGATATCATCTCACCCCGGCATTACTGACATGAATTAAAAACTCTGGAAATAACAAATGTTGGAGAGGCTGCAGGGAAATTAGAACTCTTATGCACTGCTGGTGGGAATGCAAAATAATACAACCATTTTGGAAAGTGATATGGCACTTCCTTAGAAATCTAGAAATAGAAATACCATACGATCCAGTAATTCCAATCCTAGGAATATATCCCAGAGAAATAAGAACTGTCACACGAATAGACATATGCATATGCATGTTCATGGCAGCATTGCTCACAATAGCAAAAAGATGGAAACAACCTAGATGCCCCTCAACAGATGAATATATAAACAAACTATAGTACATACACACAATGGAGTATTATGCAACAATAAAGAACAGTGATGAATCTGTGAACTATCTCATGACGTGGATGAAACTGGAGGACATTATGTTGACTGAAATAAGTCAATCACAAAAGGACAAATATCGTATGATACCTCTGCTGAAAATTCATGAGAATTTTACACACAAAAAGAAACAATCTTTGTTGGTTACGAGAGATGGGTGGAGTATGGGGGGGGGGGATACTAAATAGACAATAGATAAGTGGTAACTTTGGTGAAGGGTAAGATGGTACACAATACTGGGGAAGGCAGCACAGGTTGTACAAGGATAGGTCATGGAAGCTCCATAGACACATCCAAACTCCCTGAGGGGCTGAATTGCTGGGCGGAGGGTTGTGGGGACCATGATCTCAGGAAACATCTAGCTCAATTGGCATAATACAGTTTATAAAGAAAATGTTCTACATTCTACCTTGGTGAGTAGCATCTGAGGTCTTAAAAGCCTGTGAGCAGACATCTAAGATACTCCTATGGTCTCACCCCTTTGGCAGCAAGGGAGAATGAAGAAATCATGATACAAGGAAAAGTTTAGTCCAAAGGATTAATGGACAACAACTACCATGGTCTCCACCAAACTGAGTCCAGTACAACTAGATGGTGCCCGGCTACCACCACTGACTGCTCTGACCAGGATCACAACAGAGGGTCCTGGACAGAGCTGGAGAAAAATGTAGACAAAATTCTAACTCACAAAAAAAGAGCAGACTTACTGGCCTGATAGAGACTGGAGAAACTCCTAGAATATGGTCCCTGGACATGCTTTTAGCTCACTAATGGAGTCATTCCCGAGGTTCACCATTCAGCCAAAGATCAGACAGCCCCATAAAACAAAACGAGACTAGTGGGGCACGACAGTCCAGGGACAAGGACTAGAAGAAAGGAGGGGACAGGAAAGTAGGTAATAGGGAACCTAAGGTGGAGAAGGGACAGTGTTGACATGTCAAGGTGTTGTTAATCATTGTCATAAAACAATATGTTTACTAACTCTTTCATGAGAAACTATTTGTTCTGTAAATCTTCATTTAAGGTACAATTTAAAAAAAAAAAAGAGTTGAGTTTGCAGTATTCCTCCCTGGGTGATGCAGATGGTTAGGCACTTGGCTACTATCTGAAAGGTTGGCAGTTTGAATCCACCCAAAGGTGCCTAGGAAGAAAGACCTGGTGATCTACTTCCAAAAGATCACAACTGTTGAAAACCCTTTGGAGCACAGTTTGATCTGACAACTACTGGCTTGGTTTTGTTTTCTTGGGGAAATAGTTTTTACAGTCCACTACTTACTTGTGAGACTTCGGGCAAGTTTACCCACCTTCTTATGTTTCAGTTTCATTATCTGCAAAATGGGATAATAATAGTATTTCACTCCAGTAATTGCTGTGAGTTGGTTTAAGTTTAATTATGCATACGAGGTGTATTGAGCATAGTGCCAGGTACCAGGGAGTGCTCAATAAATGTGAGCCTCATTATCATCATCAATACTTTGCTGAAGTCACATATTATGCTGGCTTTTTATCTGTAGGAGGAACATTTGTGTTTAATTCAAGACAACACATGTGAAGGCCCTGTGTTAAACCTGGTTGTAGACACAAAGATGCACAACAAAGAGCCTTTGCCTTCTGGAAACTTCCATAAGACCTCCTTAGAGCTTAGCTTGATATTTTCCCATTATCCCATAATCATTCCAAGTAATTTTTGGGGAGAGTGTCTGTTATTGTTGAAAGCCCTGGTGGTGCAGTTGTTAAGAGCTACACTGCTAACCAAAATGTTGGCAGTTTGAATCCACCAACCTTGAGTTGGGAGCTCCATGGGAGAAAAACCTGACAATCTGCTCCCATGAAGATTTCAGCCTAGAAAACACTATGGAGCAGTTCTACTTTGTCACATGGCGTCACTATGAGTTGAAATTGGCACCTAACAACTTTAGTGAACTATCTAACTCCCAGGGCAGGGGTTCTAGCTATGAAATGATAGTAGCCATAGTCCTGCTGATGGCCTCCTGAGAACCTCATTCGCCTGAGTAAATTCTCCTTTGTGAGAGTCTCACCACAAGTGTTGGGTGTCAGTTCTGAGTTGTGTAAGGAATACCAGATTCCTCTTCAATAGCTTTCCTGCAGAGAGAGAAGGAGGGAGGGGTTGAGGAAGTGTGTAACTTGTTCCTTCTTTGCCCCTTATATTTCCTTTGCTCCACAAGAATAGCTCTCTCCCACTGTGGGCACCCACCATCTTGTAAAAGGCATGCTGTCTTTTACTTGTTTGCAGGCCCTCACCATAGTATAGATTTTATCTGTGTGTGTGTGTGTGTGTCTGTGTGTGTGTGTATGTATGGGTATAAAACCCAGTGTTCCTTCTGGGGATGATTTGATTGATGTATACATTGGAAACATCTTTAATAGTTTAATGTCTGCTTCAAAGGAGATTACACCAAAAAGCACATTGCTTTTCATTTATTCCTTACAGGTCTGTCATAGCAGAATTTTTTTTTAAAAATTTTTTGCTCTGAATTTTAGTGTCATAGTAATAATAAATTTTGTTCCAGACTCAGGATATTTTAAAAGATTATAAGCCTTTTAACTAATGTTACTGTCCTATTTAAATTGATCAAATTGTATTTCAGCACCATAATCTTGCATTTCTTCCATTTGAGTTAACTAGATGCAGCTTCATTTGATGACTACTAAAATAGCTTTACTGGGAAAGGCTAATAGAAATAATGGGATGAAAGCGTAATATTGCTCGTTAATAGGAGTGGTAATAATGGTGAAGAGAACAGAAGCCTGAATTTAGGGCTGGATGTATTCAACTTTGGCATCTTCTTCCTTTAGAAGAGATATTAGAGTACAGTATATAATACAGTATGTTTAGGGATTGAGTTGAGTGAAGGGATAAGATTGAGAAGTACAAAATTAAAAACTAAAAAATAACACTTGATCATTTTGCAATTTTAGATATAAATCCAGATGTCAGAAACCAAAGCAGATCTTTTTCCTACTTAACGGGCTTTAGCAAGCTTTTATAATATACTGTCAGAGAGGCAAGGACCATATAATTATTTAGGTTCTTAAATAATTATAGTAAATTATGAGTTTTCTCTTATAATAATAACATTATAGAAGAAAATATTAATATAATTAATAGAATCAATATAATTAATGCAAATTAATGAGTATATTAATATAATGTAATTAATTGGTAGGTTAATAAAATGTGAATATAACATAAATAATATAATAAATATAATAATTAATTTAAAAAATTAAGAAACACTGTATAAATTTCTTTAAAACCAAAACCAAAAGTTTCCCTGAATAAGGCAAGTTTAGGCACAGTAAGAATTGAAACCATATCTAGGAGAGTGATTTACAATTATCCAATTTTCAGAGGTAATTTAATAAGAAATCGCTCTTACTGGCCATTGCTTGTGCAGTATTTCTGGGTTTTTGTTATGTACTGCTTCAGGTACTCTGCCTAACAATCTTTATAATGTTCCCTCCTACACCAGAAGTCTTTAATAGAAATCCAGAAATGTTTTGTTCTCATATAGAACCCTGTATTTCCCCTAGCAGCAGTGGTTCAGTATTTGCTAACCCAGTGTCTACAGTGACTTTATAGACCATAACTACATGAACAACGAGAATCGACTGTATGTCTTTCTCGCCTGCTGTGCTCTGAGCCCATTTACGTAACACGCATGATGCCAGACACTATGGTTCTCAGAATACCTTAAGAGCAACTAATTATTTTTCCTGCATTTTTAAAAGTGCATCCTTGGTATAATACAATTTGAGACTTTTTTTTCTGACAGAATATAGGAATTTTTAGTTTCAACTCTTTCCTCTTCAAAATGATATTGTGTTGAATTGTATCCTGAACTTTTTAGCCTACTCCCCTTTATTTTCTTTCTTCTGTACTTCCCAAGGAGCCCTGGTGGTGCAGTGGTTAAGAGCTCAGCTGCTAACCAAAAGTTCAGTGGTTTGGAAACCCACCAGCTACTCCATGGGAGAAAGATGTGGCAATCTGCTTCTATAAAGATTTACAGCCTTGGAAACCCTATGGGGCAGTTCTGCTCCGGCCTATGGTCACTATGAGTTGGAATTGACACCAATGGGTTATTGTGGTTTTATAGTACCAAAACTGACAGCATTATATTCACTTTTGCAAAAAGCCCATTAGTGGTCCCATAGCAATTATTTGAGCAATTAGAAGAGATGGACTTGCAGAGTTGAAAGAGAGGTCATTTTACAGAGGCTGGAGGAGTAAGCAACTTGCCCAATGTCAGACCCCTAGGAAGAGGCAGGTCTGGGATTCTAACAATAGAACAAATCCTGTGTTCTTTCTACCTTGTTGTTTTTTTTTTTTTAAAAATCCATTACCTCGTTGGGGAAAATTAAGAAATATGATAGCTCCAGGAGAGAATGTATCACAACAAACGGGAAAGGTTTGTAATTTTTTTTAGGATCTGTGATGTGCCAGGTACTGTGCTAGGCACTTTATATAACTTATCTCATTTTTTCCATCATTTATTTTTTAGTTTGTTATTTTTTTAATTAAAATTTTTGAACTTATTTGTATTTTTTATTGTGGTACTTATATATGTAACAAAATGTGCCATTTCAACAATCTTCACATGCATAACTTATTTTATCTCCACAAATGTCTATTATATTCCCATTTTACAAGTGGAGAATTTGAAACTCACAGAAGCTAAGGAACAGCCAGTAAGTGCCTGGCCAGGACTTGAACCTCGGTCTTTCTTCCTCTACTATGTTGCCTCTGAAGCTCAGCATCCTGCAGATTTGCATGTATCTAACTAGCAGTGAAAATGCCTAATGAGAGCTTATAAAATATTTTAGCATTTATTATTTTTATAGAAAGGACATTTAGTTTCTTGGCCTTGGATCTGCTTGACAACTGATTTTTGTTTTTAGAGGTATATCGTCAGCTTTCTTAGGCATTGCATGGAAAGCTTTCCACACTCCATATCAGAAAACCTGGATTTATATCCTGGAGCCATCACTCTTGGAAGTAAGGATATAATATTTTCTGGGCTAGACACTCCCAGACATTGGCCACATGTCTCTGCGGTTCAGTTTCCTGTCTGGCATGAGGATTAAGAGCATTGGTTCTGGAGTTACATGCTTAGTTCAAATCCTGGCTCTTCCACTCATACGTAGTGGGATCTGGGGCTAGATACTTAGTAAGGCTGTGCCTTAGTTTTCTCATCAGTAACATGAGAATAATACCAACTTCACAGGATTGTTGAGAGAATTAAAAGAGAAAACCCCATGAATTGTATCACACAGTAGATACTCAGTAAAGGTTAACATATTATATACTGTAAAGTACTATGCAAATATAAAGAAGTTTCACTTGACAGTAATATAATAAATTATTGCTTTATTATAATGTTCCCTGGAAAAGTCTCTATTATACTTCTTACTTTTGATTGCAGAGGCCAGCAGAAATAGTAGACGAGGAAGAAGATGGAGAGAAAGAAAACAAGGATATAGAACAGAGTGATTTTTCAGGAATGAACGGTGAAGTTGAAGATGAAGGAGGTCAGAAGGCTACAGATGAGCCTGAGCAAACCAGGGAGACTCTGGATCACAGGGAGAGGCAGGCAGGTCCTGCTCGTGTAAATGGAAGCACTGATGAAGAAAACGGTGAGGAACTGGACCAGGTTAATAATGAGCCTCAACCAGAAGTGGATGAGGAAAGAAAGTCTCAAGGAGTTGGCAGTGGACAAGATGAGGTATTTCTGTTGCTTGTGCTCACTTGCGTGCATGCATGAATTTGTGGGTATGCATGAGTATGTGTGCACGTGCGTGTGCACGCATGCTCAGGGAATTTAAGCATTGTAGGACTTGCATTTGAAACAATGAGTAGGGAAGAATCCAATACCATTTATTTGTCTACATTATTTTAATTAGTTAACAAGTATTGTCATCTGTTAGTTCACATGTCTGCCTGTCTGTTATCCATCCATCCATCCATTCATCCATTTCCTACTCATTCTATAAAAATATTTACAGAGGCTTCTAAGAACATATACAATTAAAAATTATGAATAACAAAAATAAGTTAAGACAAGGGAAGATACAAACCAGAGAAGAATATCAAGACCAGTGAGAGTAAAAAGATACTATATAAATATATAAATACAGATAAAGATTACTATATCTATTATGAGTGACTTTATTGCTCTCTAGAAGTATTACATGCTAGTTTGCTTTGTCTTCCTTACATGGATTAATTAAGTGTTCAATATACTGGGAACTTAGTAGTATGTAGTTCTATTATATATAGAGGATAAAGAAATATGTAGCAAAACCACCCACCACTGACCTCAAAGCAGGATATTCCCAATTCCTTGTATTCTCCCATAGGATAGATGAAGTTCCTTGGTGATGAATATGAAACAATTGCTGTCAGGCTTGAGTTGAGTCTCATAGCATCATATGAAGGCAGGTTGTACTCCATAACTTTCTCTCTTCTGCTTATCCCTTGAAGCTTCTCCATCAGGTTAGGGCCCACCTCTCTCAAGGCAGTAATCTCTGACATCCACTATGATGAATGGCAACTTTTCTATTTTATTTTGCTTGGGAAGACCAAATTTAGTTAGAAATGCAAAACATTCTTGGGGTCAGGTTCCACTGACCAGTACAAAATTATGTGTAATCCACTGATAATTTACCACTTACAGGAAAACATTCTTAAACATGTAAATGAAAACACTCGGCATACTTTTCACTTTATTTTTCTCAAGGTGAGGTCTTAGTCTATAAGAATTCCCCATATGCAGTTCTATATAGTTATTAAAGTTTAGCTAAAAATTGGATCTTGAAGACTTAGTAAGATCCAAGTGGTCTAGCTAAAGCAACGTTCAACCCTAAAGTAGATTTTGCAGAAATGAAGGACTGATTGCCTGTCCTTCATCTTCCATAAATACAACTCCTGAAAATAGGCCTTTGATAGGAAGTGAGCATCAGTAGAGACTGATGTTATGTTAATTGGCAAGAGCTTGAAGTACAGGAGTTCATGGTATATACTGGGGGTGAATCTAGCAGGTACTTGGGAACTCAAATGAGCAAGTGTCCTATATATGGCTAGTTAGGAATTTTAAGAACTATATAAATTCCTAAGTTGGTTCATTTACCCACAATGAGATTTAATGTTATTTGACTCATCTCCTCTTATAATGTGAATATCTTTATTCCTGTTCTTCCTAAAGTATTAGCACAGGTATACTTTAAGCAAAAGAAATACATGAAAACCCAGCTTTGTATGAGTTGTACATTAGAAATTAATAATTAACTTTACAAAAGAATTCTTATATAGTGACTCATAATTCAATTTACTGTGTAATACTTTGTTACATGTTACATGTCTTATGCAAAGTGAGAGATGATTATAGGAAAACATCGGGGAACACACGACAAATACGCAATAAGCAATTGACATTTATTGAGCTTTTACTATATTCTAGATAGTATTGGAAACATTTCACAAGATAATATTGTGAAATAAGATGTAGTTCCAGAAGTATTTTTTTCTCTTTTTTACAGCATAAAAGGTGGACTGTAGGGTAGGGGACCAGGGGCTCCTGTTCTGTTGTCCCCCAGGTTGGTGGCCCTGGTGGGGTTGTGGAACCTCCAAGACTCCATAGAGCTGAGTTTGTAAACCATCGAATTCTAATCTCACCATCCTCAATTTTCAGGCTAGTAGGGGAAAGACGTTGTAAATGAGACAACGTGAATAATAACATGGAAGAAGTCTGAGTGGCAGGGACAGTAGTTGCATTTGAAGAAATGCTGCCTCTGCATTTTGATTTCCTTCCCTGCTCTTACCAAGTTGTTGTTGGTAGCTACTGTGGAGTCAGCCCCAACTTATGGCAACCCCATGCACAATGGAATGAAACGCTGCCTGGTCCTGCATATCCCCATGATCAATTGTGGATTGGACCATTGTGATCCATAAGGTTTCATTGGCTAATTTTCAGAAGTAGATCACCAGACCTTTCCTCCTAGTCTGTCTTAGTCTGAACACTCTGCTAAAACCTGTTCAGCATCAGAGCAACACACAAGCCTCCAATGACAGATGGGTGGTGGCTGCACTTGAGGTACATTGGCCGGAAATTAAACTTGGGTCTCTGGAGTGGAAGGAGAAAATTCTACCACTGAACCCCCAATGCCCCCTTCTCTGATCAAGTATGGTATCATATTTGTAAGGAAATTGTGAATTCTAGAGAAAACTAAAATTAGAAGAGAATCAGGTATGGGGCTAGATTAAGGGAACATGCGGGTGGAACTGCTGCATTTTTCTCTTCCCTTTTCTTTGAAAATGCTAAAATGAAAAGTACAGATATGCTGTTGGAAAGGAAAACTCAAAAAAAAAAAATTGAGAAAAATAAAGATCACAGTATAAAAAATGAGTATGTGTCCCTAAAGCACATACTGGTTTATGATCCCAGAAAGGGATTCTGTAAAAGGGAAGTGTTGAGAATGGCAAGTCCACCAGGCAATGACAGACTAAAAATTAAAGGGAACCCAGGAACTGTTTCTGGTTGAATATTTATATGATTAAATGGAATATTGAGTAATTTTGTTCCCATAAGTTTTATTTTCTTTGGAGTCTAAAGTGTCTTTGTTTTGATTTCTTTCCCTCCAGGCTGACCTAGACCCTCAAAGACCGCCAAGGCCAGAAGTAAAAATCACTAGTCCACAGGAAAATGATAACAACGAACAAAACAAAGACTATGCTGTTGTGGCATAGATGGATTTCAAAAAGAGAATATACAGATTATAAGAGAAATGAAGGGTTATAATACTAGAACAATAAGCATACAGTTATTGCTAAACATAATATGACAATATGACTGAATACTACCTATTGAATTTTAAAATTAGTGGCTGAAAGGAGAGACTAGATAACCTTTAATAGCTGCTAAAGGAAAATGACTTATTTTTATAGTGTGTTTTTAAAAGTCGTTTAAAAAAATTAAATAAGGGACTGAGGGGAATTCGCAGGGGAAGACAATTGGCCCCTTTGTAAAGGATGAAGAGAATAGGACCACTCCTATTGTATACTTTCTTGTAAATTTAGAAGTGAGATTATTGCGTAGATGGCAGCTTATTTTAAAGCCATCTGTGAAGGCATAGAATTTTAAAGAAATAATATTAGGAAAACGTAATATTTTCTTAAAGCAATAAACTCTTCAATGAACAAATTGCAATTTAGTTTCAGAGATAAGTTTGGAGATGGCAAGAGATTAAAATGTTTCCACCACTTGTTGATATTCTTTTCTTTCTTCCTCCTTAGCCCAAATCCACCTTAAACAAACTGAAAAGACAGTGCAGGGGATTCATTTCGGAAGGAGGAGAAACCTTCATTCAGAGTGTTAATGATTACTGCTGTCAGGTCCCTCCCTTAAATGCTTTTGAGTTTAATACTCAAGGCTTTAATGGCATACACTCAGGAAGGAATTATAAAGGAACACCAAATTATGTGATGTAGCCTGACTGGCTGGTTTGCAAATTCACATATCCTATGGCTTTTCAGTGATCCGGTCTACTTTAACCAGTAATATCCCTTCCTTCTCCCTCATGTTATTGTTATCAGAAAACTCGATCTTGGTCACTACAAAATTGAATTCCCCCCAGGTGTTCCCCCCCCCCAAAAAAAAAAACAGAGGACAGTGTAATAGGAAGAAAAAATGTAGGTTACGTGAAGTTTTTCGCTGCTCAATTTCACTTGCTTTCTGGTTTATTTCCATTAGGATAGTTTTGTCCATATTTTTGCTCCAAGGGATATCAGCAAATATTTATTTTCATGGTTGGTTGAAGTGAGATGAAATCTCCAAGTAGATTGCTTTCTATATAATCATAAGCTGTTTGTGAGAAATTGTTGAAAAAAGTTTAAAAATTGTCATAATGAAACCAGTTCCTGATCACACATTTTCTGCACTGATTAAGTTGCTGTTGCCTTGTTAGGTATTATCAGGAAAAATATAATTCATTAGTTTTTTTGAATTCTTAAGAGATGATGCTGTTCTTCCTTAAATATAGAAATAATTTATTTGTCTCATATTAAAGAATATTCTTGTTATTATAAAGAGGCTGTACATTTTGAAATTTTAACTTCTCGTGTTTTCATGATTCATTATTAGTCTGAAGTTTAAAAGCTTTTTTCTCTCCAGGTTTTATAACCAACCATAGGCTCAAAGTAGTTGGTAGTTATATAAAGCACTTAATAATGCTATAGAAAACGGATGTATTTTCCTTAGAAGCTATTTTAATATTTTCCACAAATAGGAAGTATAAGTGGAGATGATAATGTTACAGTGTTAGAAAGAGATAATGATATAGAGTATATTAATCTGGAAAGATTAATTGTAAATGGGGTACTATATTTCTAGCATGAAATATAGATTGTGCTTTATACTAGTTGGTGTACTTTTTGAAATGGGATTATATAAATTGTGGACTACAGGTAACAATCTTGTATTGCTAGAGAAATAGGTCAACTGGTTTATTAATGTTAAATTCCCATGCCATTACTGGATCTGAGGTTACTAATTTTAATAGCTTATAAAAATAAGGCAATAAATATAAGAAGTTATAACTAATTATCAAGATGATTCTCTTTTCCTTTATTTATTTATTTATTTTACACAGGAAATGAATTTAATAAAATATACTAGGTAGCTCATAGAATCTCTGGAGAATTACCCAACTCTAGTGAGGGCAATTGGTGGTTCAGTGGTAGAATTCTCTCCTTCCACACAGGAGACCAGGGTTCAATTCCTGGCCAATGGGCCTCATGCACAGTTACCACTTGTCCGTCAGTGAAGGCTTGCATGTTGCTATGATGCTGAACAGGTTTCAGTGGCGCTTCCAGACTAAGATGGAGTAGGAAGAAAGGTCTGGCCATTCACTTGCAAAAATCAGCCAATGAGAACCTTATAGATCACAGCAGCCTGGTCCACAACTGATCATGGGGATGACATAGGAGTGGGTGGCATTGTTTGTTCCATTGTGCATGGGGTCACCATCAATTGGTGGCTGACTCCAAGGCAGCTAACAACAACAACAACAATAGGGACCTCACTGCTTGTACCATGAAATTCTTCTGCCTGGAATTGCACCACCAGCACTTCCTCCTTCTGTCTCTGAGACTTGGATGAGTCTGTCATACTCCCTCACCTCAGTCAGAAAGTGGATTCTGTGCAGCTTCTGCATCCTTAGGTTGTTCTCTTGCAAAGTGAATTATTGCATGTGTGCATCTGAATGGTGGAGCCCAGTCACATGCTGACAGTAAGAAAGTGAGTTCCAGCTTCTAACTCGGGAGGTGGTGCTCACATTGCAGGAAGAGCCCCAAACACAGGAAGTCTGTTCAATAGATGGTGGCACCACAGACATGGCAAAGGTTGACTAAGAGGCTGTTGGCTTCCTTGGGCCCTTATGCCTAGGATTTGGGGAAACTGACTCTGAGTGGACAGTTGTGATAGGGCCATGTCCATCCGGGTCCAACAGTCCCTCACTGTAAAGCATGATCACCAGGACATAGGTCTCAGCACAGTTGTGCTTTTTCTGTTACAAATTTAGAGTTCCCTTTTAAACTAATGGGGTGTTGTCGGGTCACCGTGCAAACAGTTAATGTGCTTAGTTGCTTAGGTCTACCCAGAGGCACTTTAGAAGGAGACCTAGCTATCTCCTTCTGAAAAAAACAGCCATTGACAACCCTACGGAGTACAGTTCTACTGTGACACCTGAGGTCACCATGAGCCAGAATCAACTCAATGGCAACTGGTGGTGGTTTAAACTAATGTAGTTAAAAGAGAGACAGGAACACGTTTCTTCAAGCCCCAACCAAATGGATGGTTGTCAAGGTTAAATCCTCTGTTCCACTTAATTTTCTGTGCTGAGTCATTTTTCTTTATGTATTTTCTTTTCATCTTTTTCGTTGTTGTTGATTTTGTGTGTGCTGAGTCTTTATATTTTTCTAGTTTTTTATTTTGACTTGTAGGATTGTTAGTTTCTTTTGTGGTTACCTTAATATTTACCCCTATTTTTCTAACTTTATACCAGTCTTTTATTTCTTTCTATCACCTTGACTTCCTCTGCATATGAAACATCTATGTCTACATTTTTTAAGTCCCTCTTTTTTGTTTTAGTGTTGTCATCTTTTACGTATTGACACCTGTTTCTCTATTTTCAGTGTTTTAGCTTTGATTTACTTTTGTGACTTCCCTATCTGCATTGATATCTGGTTGCTCTATCCTGTGTTCTACTCTTGGGTTGTTATCTGATGTTACTATTTTCTAACCAGAGGACTCCCCATTTAATATTTCTTGTAATTTTGGTTTGGTTTTTGCAAATTCCCTACATTTCTGTTTATCTGGAAATGCCCTAATTTCGCTATCATATTTGAGAGACAGTTTTGCTGGATATGTAATTCTTGGCTGGCATTTTTTTTTTTTTCCTTCAAGGCTTTATATATGTCATCCCATTGCCTTCTTGCCTGCATGATTTCTGCTGAGTAGTCCGAGCTTCTTCTTATTGACTCTCCTTTGTAGATGACTTTTCATTTATCCCTTGCTACTCTTCAAATTCTCTTTGTCTTTGGTTTTGGCAAGTTTGATTGTAATATGTCTTGGTGACTTTCTTTTGGGATCTACCTTATGTAGGGTTAGATGAGCATCTTAGATAGATATCTTGTTATCTTTCACGATATCAGGAAGTGTTCTGCCAACAAATCTTCAACAATTCTTTCTGTATTTTCTGTTATCCCCCCCTATTCTGGTACTCCAATCACTCATAGGTTATTCCTGTTGATAGAGTCCCACATAATTCTTAGGGTTTCTTCATTTTTTAAAATCCTTTTATCTGATTTTTCCTCAAATAAGTTGGTGTCAAGTGCTTTATCTTCACTCTCACTAATTCTGACTTCCATTGCCTCAGTTGTGCTCCTCTGACTTTCTACTGAGTTGTCTAATTCTGAAATTTTATTGTTAATCTTCTGGATTTCTGATTGCTGTCTCTCTCTGAATTCTTGCAGCCTGTTAAATTTGTCATTATGCTCTTCTCTAATCTTTTTAATTTCCTCTATTGCATGTTCTGCATTTTGCTTAATTTCCTTCCTAATTTCTTGAAGAGTTCTGTATATTAATCTTTTGTATTCTGTCTCCAGTAATTCCAAGAAATTTTCCTCCTCTGGAAAATGTCTAGATTTTTTATTTTGGGAGCTTGCTGAAGCCATCATGGATTGCCTCTTTATGTAATTTGATGTTGACTGTTGTCTCTGAGCCATCAATAGTTACTATATTTATTTATGTTTGCTTACTGTGCCCTAGCTTCTTGTTTTGTTTTGATATGCCCAAATAGGCTGCTGGTATGAGCTAGTTTGATTACTGGCACCTTTGAAGCTCTAATGTCCTTTCACCAGGTGGTTAGATCTGTTACTAGATATGTGAGCTCAGGAGTCTGCCCAATCCTCCTGTATGGATTCAGCTCAGGTGCCCAGGTAGATAGCCACCAAGTGTGTGATGCGGGCTCTCACCTACAGTCCTAGACGGGCCTGGGTGATTGGGGTAGGCACAGGCATCTGGCTGCAGCAGGAGGACACACTCTGAGCAAGGCGGGGTGCTGACGGCCACCCCCAAGTGTCCAGGAGGAAGGCGTGTCCCTGTTCCCTACAGTGTGTAGGTGGGTGGGTTTTGCAGCTGGACTATAAGCACCCAATGCTGTTGGCAGTAAGGACTGGGGGGCACCTATTATTCATGGGCCCCTCTTGCAGGTGGCTAGGTGGCATGGGTGGAGCCACCAGTCCTCAGCCCCCTGATGTGGGTAGGTGAATACCCTGCTTAACGGGCAGAGCCGTGTCAGATGTCAAGGACCTGCCACTTCACAGCTGAAACAGTTGAAGTTAGAGTTCCCATATATACCGTGTTGTACTGTGGTAATGAGGGCCTATGCTGTTGAGATGAGCCCACACAAGTCTATGCAGGAGGAAAGTCACTCAAAGTCTGTGGATCCCTTATGCCTGTGCCTAGGCAAAGGAGCTGTGCCTACCTTGGGTTCCTGGCTTAGGGGAGCCCGCAGTTTATTTTTTCCCGTTTGTTAATTTGTTCATTCTCCAAGGCAGGGAGAATGGCTCCAGGTGTGTAATGGATCCTGCTTCCAGCCCAGGGGACTTGGCAATTGCTGAAGCCTGTCCGGGACCCAGTACAGAGCAGGGAGCAGGGAGGTGAATGGGAGAGCTTTTCCCTAAGGGGGGTGTTTTTGATCCACATGGTAAGCCGTATGCAAGTACTTATCTTTCGTGGAGAGCTGCTTCTCACTGGTTCTGGGTGGCTGTGTAGAGTCTCTGGTGCTGTGTCTCTCCCGGGGTGGAAAACACGCCTTCCGAGCACGGCTGCTTGCCTGCCTCACTGCTCACCCATGAGCTGCTCAGGCCTGAAGGGCTCAGGCTTTCGCTGGGTCAGGTCTGGCAACTCCTCACTGCTTCGGAACCATCTCTCCTTCCCCCTGCCACTCAGTCTGGTTCCTCAACTCTGCCTTTGATGTTCAGGGCTCCCAGATTGCCATATATAATCAAATCACTTGTTTTTTTGTGTCTTTGTTGTAAGAGAGTCCACCGGAAGCGTCTGACTACTCCACCATCTTGGCCTCGCCTCTCCTCTTTTCCTTTAATAAAAAGTTTTTCACTCTCCTTTCTTTAGTAAAGATATTCTTTCTTTCTCATTTTTCCTTCTAATCCTTTCTCATTTTACTATAAAGTTAAAGTTTTAGGGAACTGTTTTAGAGTCATTTCCATGATACATACATTAAATATTTTACATGAAAAGCAATGTTTGGTTTCTCGATCAGCATCAAGAAGATAATAGGCCACCGTAACTATATCACAAAGTTGAAAAGATGAGGGCATATTCTTCTGTTGTATGTGTGTGTTTTCCCAGTCGTCAACAAGATATAACTGTAACCTACCTTGAGGGGTTGGATAACAACTAATCACTTTGAAACATATTGTGTACATGTATTACTAAAAAATAAATAAGATATGAAATCTAACCAAGAAGAAATCATTCACAAAGAATTAACACTTGGACATCACTTTGGCGATGACTTTAACATGAATGATGAAAGTTAATTCTCTCCCCAGATGTGGAAGTTTTCTCCAGGGAATGGTGTTCTCCATGACAGACATAAGGGGACTTTCTCACAGATTTGGGGGCCATTTATGTGAATGGGCCATAAGTGATCTTTTCCCCCCCTCATTCAACAATTTATACACAAATTGTTTTGTGGCATTGGTTGCAATACCTGTGATGTTGTCAACATGCTCCCCTTTTCCACCCCAGTTTCCCCATTTCCATTCATCCCTTTTTCCTGTCCCTTCCTGCCTTCTCTTTGCTTTTGGGCAGGTGTTGCCCATTTGGTCTCATTTACATGATTGAGCTAAGACCCATGCTCCTCACTTGTGTTATTGTTTGTTTTATAGACCTGTGTAATCTTTGATTGAAGGGTGAACTTTGGCAGTAACTTCAGTTTTGAATTAAAAGGGTGTCTGGAGGCCATGGTCTCGGGGTTCCTCTAGTCTCTGTCAGACCAGTAATTCTGGTCTGTTTTTGTGAATTTGGAAGAAGAGATCTTGGATAGACTTCATGCATTGCTTTATAGAGAGATGCTATGAACAGCTTTTATGTAATAACCAATAAAATGCTTTAAAATGTTAGTTCTCTGTGATGCAGTATACATATATTTCATAGTTGTAATTTTATGTAACTATTTTCCTAAGCTTAATTGTATTATAACCACTGGTTTGTTAGTGGAATTGAGCATTTAGGAGTTTGTCAGAGCAAATAAGGAAGGTTTTACCTATAGTCACTTTCATGCTAAAGACATTTCCCCTGGTTTAGTTTCCATGAAAATAGCTTGTGATTATTGCCTATGGATTTTCAGTAATGTGATTATCACCTATGGATATTCAGTAATAAAATATAATATTTCCATGATGTGACTTTTTACTCGTTTTTCTCTAAGACCATAGGAGGACTTGTTACTTATTAAATTTTTTTCATATATTTTTTATTTTTCTTCTCATACTGGTAATATTAGAATGCCAGATTCATAAGAAGAGTATGATACTATCATGCCTCGTGTTTTATTCTGAAAGTTTTACTTCCTGCCATGGTTATTTAAAGAGCGGACCATCCCATATAAATGTGGTGGTTGTGGAGTCAGTCCAGTATCCATAGAATAGAGTGTGAACCCATACTAATATGAAATTATTCATGCTAATGCTTCCAATTTATAGTCCATAAACCAGCATCCTCAAAATTTACATGGAAGTGACCTACCTAATACACAAAGGGTGAAGTTCAATCACCCTCAAAAAATCTGTGTGTTTAAAATTGGGGCCACAGAACAACAGGAAGACTTCATGTTATTAACTGACTCTCCTAAATAAGTAGGTTTACTCTTTCATTGTTCTGCTCAGTAAGTAGCAAAAGCAAGGAAAAAAAAATAGATTAAATGCTAAACAAAAAGCATCACATCTGAAACTGTTGCAAATCTTAACAGAAATTTACATAAATATTATATATATATATAATCATACAGATGGGCTTGCATACTTTAAAACATTATGAAAAGGCCTCAACAGGCACAGCTTTATTAATAGACTAAGGCTCTTGGGTGAAGGTGAGAGAAGCAATGCATCCAAACATGTGGAGAGGAAATGCTAAGAAATTATGTATATCATGGTGCTTTAAAACTTGATTCCCTGGGACTTTAACAGAGACTTGCAATACTTTTTGAAATAAAAAATCTGTCAGAATTTTAATGAAGAATTTATTCTAGGGATAGGCGTTAAATACATTAGGTTTTTTTTTTTTTTAATATGAGAATCTATAGGATATGTATTTCCTAAAATAAATACAGAGTAGAGATTTTTGTCATCAGCCTTAAGTACCATATACTTTAGGTGCAGAGTGTTTCATACCAACATAGGCTCAGTCGAAAGATTTTTATTACTGTCTGTGAATGTGTATGTATGATTTACATGAATGTATCCAGGACTCCTTTTGGTACCAAACAGCCAACTGCACTAAAAATAAAAGGCTGACTTATTAGTCCAGTAGTTTAATGTTCAAATTCAGTGCAGAAGCTCATTAGCATCCTTGTGTGAATGTAATGTCCTCTTGGAATGGAACTTTTTTTTTTTTTAAGTAGTCTGCTTTTCAGAGGCAATGAGTACATACAGTTTTTTGTTATTGTTTTTTATAAATACCATAAGATTTTTGCCTTTGTTCAAATCTACTGGTATGTAGATGGGCCTGATTTTTGTTCTTACCGCATGAAATTTGTGTGTCTCCTACCAGAATGTCTGAGTGAGTCAGATGGAGAATGCAAGAGTGTTCCCATATGTTTGAGGAAAAAATATATTGTTTTTGATAACATATAACTCCCTATAGGAGATGGTGAATTGAAAAAATTAAAAAGTATCTGGATAACCATAAAGCATTTATATAGTCAGGAGTAACTAATGCACCTTCATCGACTTAAGCCAACAACAACTTAGCCTGAGTCTATGAATGGGACCAAATAAATTCCACCAAATAGTTCCATCAGTTTGAACCATATACCTTAATGGAGTGTTTCAGTTATTGTCACGTATGTAATGACATACGAAGAGAGAATGACTGTAGTCAATTTTAGAAGTTTGGAGAAAGCCTCTCTATATTGTTTTCTGCTCAATATTTTTCCTGTGCCTTAAACCTTTAATATGTACAATGGTAATGGGCAATTATTAATGTAAGTAAAGATTACGTTGAGCTCATCATTTTATATGGTTTATTTTGTTTAGAACTTACTTCTGTAAGAAAAATTACTTGTTCTTTTTTATATTTTTTCCCATACAAAAATTTATACATACATTGTTATGTGACACTAATTACTCTGCCCATACTGTGACAGCACATTCCTCCTTTCCACCCCTGATTCCCCATGTCCATTCAACCAGCTCCTAACCCTCTCTGCCTTCCCATCTCACCTCCGGACAGAAGCTGGCCATTTAGTCTCTTGTATCTACTTGAGCTACGAAGAACACTCCCCACGAACATCACTTTATGTCTCACAGTCCAGTCCAATCCCTGTCTGAAGAGTTGGCCTTGGAAATTGTTTTAGTTCTGGGCTGATAGGGAATCCAGGGACCATGCTTTCCGGGGTACCTCCAGCCTCAGGCAGACCATTAAGTCTGGTCTTCTTACTAGAATTTCAGTTCTGCACCCCACCTTTCTTCTGCTCCATCTGGGACACTCTGTTGTGTTCCCTGTCAGGGCAGTCATTGGTGGTAGCTGGGCACCATCTAGTTTTCCTGGTCTCAGTCTGATGAAGTCTCTGGTTTATGTGGCCCTTTCTGTCTCTTGGGCTACTACTTTCCTTGTGTCTTTGCTGTTCTTCATTCTCCTTTACTCCAGGTGGTTGGAAACAATTGATGCATCTTAGATGGCCACTTGCAAGCTTTTAAGACCCCAGACACCACTCACCAAAGTAGGATGTAGAACATTTTCTTAGTAAGCTTTGTTATGCCAGTTGACCTAGATGTCCCCTGAAAGCATGGTACCCAGATCCCTACTCCTGCTACTCTGTCCCTCGAAGTGTTTGATTGTATTCAGGAAACTTCTTAGCTTTGGTTTAGTCCAGTTGTGCTGACTTCTCCTGTAGTGTGTGCTGTCCTTCCCTTCACCTAAGATAATTCTTATCTACTATCTAGTTAGTAAATAACCCTCTCCCTCCCTCCATACCCTCCTAACCATCAAAGAATGTTTTCTTCTGTGTTTAAACCTTTTCTTGACTTCTTATAATAGTGGTCTTGTACAATATTTGTCCTTCTGTGACTGACTAAATTCACTCAGCATAATGCCCTCCAGCTTCCTCCATGTTATGTTTCACGGCTTCATCATTGTTCTTTATCGTTGCGTAGTATTCTGTTGTGTGGATATACCATGATTTGTTTATCCATTCATCTGTTCAGGGGCACCAAGGTTGTTTCCATCTTTTTGCTATTGTGAACGGTGCTGCAATAAACATGGGTGTCCATATATCTATTTGTGTGATAGCTCTTATTTCTCTAGGATATACTGTAAGGAGCGGGATAGCTGGATTGTATGGTACTTCTATTTCTAGCTTTTTAAGGAAGTGCCAAATTGATTTCCAAAGTGGTTGTGCCATTTTACATTCCCACCAACAGTGTATAAGTGTTCTAGTCTCTCTACAACCTCTCCAGCATTTATTGTTTTGTGTTTTTTTGGATTAATGCTAGCCTTGTTGGGGTGAGATGATATCTCATTGTAGTTTTGATCTGCATTTCTCTAACGGCTAATGATTGTGGGCATTTCTTCATGTGTCTGTTAGCTGCCTGAATATCTTCTTTGGTGAAGTGCCTGTTCATATCTGTTGCCCATTTCTTAATTAGGTTATTTATCTTTTTTTGTTGAGGTTTTGCAGTATCTTGTAGATTTTAGAGATTAGATGCTGATTGGATTTGTCGTAGCAAAAAATTTTTTCCCAGTCTGTAGGTTGTCTTTTCACTCTTTTGGTGAAGTCTTTTGATGAGCATAAGTGTTTGATTTTTAGGAGCTCCCGTTTATCTTGTCTCTCTTCTAGTGCTTGTGCATTGTTACTTATGGTTCGTATTTTGTTTATGCCATGTATTAGGGCTCCTAGCATTGTCCCTATTTTTTCTTCCATGATCTTTATCATTTTTGATTTTATATTTAAGTCTTTGATCTATTTTGAGTTAGTTTTCATGCATGGTGTAAGGTATGGGTCTTGTTTTAGGTTTTTGCAGATGGATATCCAGTTATGCCAACACCATTTGTTAAAGAGATGGTCTTTTCCCCAGTTAACAGACTTTGGGGCTTTGTCAAATATCAGCTGCTCATAGGTGGATGAATTTATGTCTGGATTCCCAATTCTGTTCCATTATTCTATGTATCTGTTGTTGTACTAGTACCAGGCTGTTCTGACTACTGTGGCAGTATAATAGGTTCTAAAATCAGGTAGTGTGAGGCCACCCACTTTGTTCTTCTTCTTGAGTAATGCTTGGGGCTTCTTCCCTTTCTGTATGAAGTTGGTGATTTGTTTCTCCTTCTCATTAAAAAATGCCAGTGGAATTTGGGTTGGAATTGCATTGTATCTGTAAATCGCTTGGGGTAGAATTGACATTTTCACAATTCATACCTATCCATGAGCAAGGCATGTTTTTCCATTTATGCAGGTCTCTTTTGGTTTCTTGCAATAGTGTCTTGTAGTTTTCATTGTATAGATCTTTTACGTCTCTGGTTAGATTTATTCCTAAGTAATTTATTTTCTTGGGGGCTATTGTAAATGGTACTGATTTGGTGATTTCCTCTTCGAGGTCTCTTTGTTGGTGTAAAGGAATCTAACTGATTTTTGTATGTTTATCTTGTATCCTGAAACTTTGCTGAAATCTTCTATGAGTTCCAGTAGGTTTATTTGTGGATTCTTTGGGGTTTTCTGCGTATAAGATCATATCATCTGTGAATAGGGATACTTTGACTTCTTCCCTATCTATTTGGATGCCCTTTATTTCTTTTTCTAGCCTAACTGCTCTGGCTAGGACCTCCAGCACAATGTTGAATAATAGAGGTGATAAAGGGCATCCTTGTCTGGTTCCTGTTCTCAAGGGAATGCTTTCAAAGTCTCTCCATTTAAGATGATGTTGGCTGTTGGTTTTGTATAAATGCCCTTACTTTCATTGAGGAATTTCCCTTCTATTCCTATTTTGTTGAGATTTTTTATCACGAATGGGTGTTGGACTTCGTCAATTGCCTTTTTGCATCGATTGATAAGATCATGTGGTTCTTGTTTTATTTATGTGATGGATTACATTGATTGTTCTTCTAATGTTTAACCATCCCTGCATACCTGGTATAAATTCCACTTGATCATGGTGAATTATTTTTTTGATATGTTGCTGAATTCTACTGGCTAGAATTTTCTTGAGGATTTTTGTGTCAATGTTCATGAGGGATATTGGTCTGTAATTTTTTTTTGGGGGGGGATGTCTTTACCTGGTTTTGGTGTCAGGGTTATGCTGGCTTCATAGAATGAGTTTGGGAGTATTCCATCCCTTTCTATGCTCTAAAATACCGTTAGCAGTGGTGGTGTTAACTCTTCTCTGAAGTTTGTAGTAGAATTCTCCAGTGAAGCCATCCGGGCTAAGGCTTTTTTTTGTTGTTGTTGTTGGCAGTTTTTTAATAACCTTTTCAATCTCTTCTTTTGTTATGGGTTTATTTAGTTGTTCTACCTCTGTTTGTGTTCATTTAGGTAGGTAGTGAGTTTCTAGAAATTTGTCCATTTCCTCTAGGTTTTCAAATTTGTAAGAGTACAATTTTTCATAGTATTCTGTTAAGATTCTTTTAATTTTCGGTTGGGTCTGTTGTGATATACCCATCTGATTTCTTATACGGGTTATCTGTTTCCTCTCCTGTTTTTCTTTTGTCAGTTTGGCCAATGGTTTATCGATTTTGTTGATCTTTTCCAAGAACCAGCTTTTGGTCTTGTTAAGTCTTTGAATTGTTTTTCTTTATTTCATTTAATTCTGCTCTAATTCTTATTATTTCCTTTCTTCGAGTGCCTGAAGGCTTCTTTTGCTGCTCTCTTTCTACTTGTTCCAGTTGTAGGGTTAATTCGTTGATTATGAGCCTTTCTTCTTTTTGGATGTGTGCATTTATTGCTATAAACTGACCTCTGAGCACTGCTTTTGCTGTGTTCCAAAGGTTCTGGTAGGATGTGTTTCCATTTTCATTTGATTCTATGAATTTCTTTATTCCATCCTTAATTTCTTCTGTAACCCAGTCATTTTTGAGCAAGGTGTTGTTCAGTTTCCATGTGTTTGATTTTTTTACCTTGCTTTTTCTGTTGTCGATTTCTACTTTTATGGCTTTATGGTCAGACTAGATGCTTTGTAATATTTCAATGCTTTGGATTTTGTTAACGCTTACTTTATGGCCTAATATGTGGTCTGTTCTGGAGAATGTTCCATGTGCGTTGGAAAAGAAAGTATACTTGGCTGCTGTTGCGTGGAGTGTTCAGTATACGTCTATGAGATCAAGTTGGTTGATTGTAGCATTTAGATCTTCCGTGTCTTTGTTGAGCTTCTATCTGGATGTTCTGTCCTTCACCAAAAGTGGTGTATTGAAGTTTCCTACTATATTATGGAGCTGTCTATCTTTCTTTTCAGTGCTGTTAGAGTTTATATATTTTGGAGCCCTGTCATTGGGTGCATAAATATTTATTATAGTTATGTCCTCCTGGTATGTTGAGCATTTAATCAAAATATAGTGTTATTCCTTATCCTTTGTGGTGGATTTTACTTTAAAGTCTATTTTGTCAGAGATTAATATTGCCACTCCTGCTGGTTTTGGGTGGTGTTTGCTTGACATATTTCTTTCTGTTCTTTGAGTTTTACTTTGTGTCTTTAAGTCTAAGGTGTGTCTCTTGTAGGCAGCATATAGATGGATCATGATTTTTTATCCAATCTGCCACTGTCTGTCTCTCTATGGGTGCATTTAGTCCATTTACATTCAGCATAATTATTGATAGTTATGAGTTTAGTGCTGTCATTTGGATGTCTTTTTTTGTGTGTTATGCAGAGTTTCTTTATTCCATTTAATTTTCTGTGCTGAGTCATTTTTCTTTATGTATTTTCATTGCTGTTGATTTTGTGTTTGCTGCGTCTTTATATTTTTCTTGTTTTTTATTTTGACTTGTAGGATTGTTAGTTTCCTTTGTGGTTAGGTTACCTTAATATTTACCCTTATTTTTCTAAGTTTACACCAGTCTTTTATTTCTTTCTATCACCTTGACTTCCTCTCCATATGAAAAATCTATGTCTACAAAAAAATTACTTGTTCTTATCAAATTATGAGCATTTTTGTTTTTTACTTCTGTATTAGCGGTCACTCTACCATGCAGAAGTTTACTGTATCTTTTGAGTAAATATAGCCATGTTTTATATAATTAAAATGTATTTGCATGGTTTATTGTTTTTGTATGATGCTTTGTTGCTAATAGTTCATGTATCTTAATACTTTGCATGATGTTTTTCACAAACAGGATAGAAACTTTTTGATTTAAACCGTGTGGAAATTCAGCACATTAGAAGTTATTTCTATCTGACATGGATATTAAACTTCATTATGTAAAGTAGTTTTTTTATAGCTTCATTTGCATATTGTATAGTTGATGAAAATTTTGTGTATATTTCAAATAAATGATTGTGTTTTGTTTCATGAAACATTATTACAGAAACACAGGTCCAGAATTTTTGTTACCACAAATAAATGTATCTTTAAAAATAGAGATGAGATTACACACATTATACACATTTTGTATAAATATAAAATCTACATTTTTACAGGCATATTAAGAGAGATTGAGTAAAATTCTGCTTCACTTTGTGGGATATTCACTGCTTTGATTCTACTGAATTGAAATAGTTTTGTTTTTCCCTCCATGTTTGAGAAACAAAACAGTTAAGCAAAAGCATTTTGTCTTCTTTCTACTATGTGTGATTTGGGTACCATGACTAAGGAGAGTACATTAATGTACCTCTTGAACACAAGAATGCTAGGGTTCAATCTCTATAGACTACATGGTTGTCATTAGAAACTTCCCGTAGCAAACAGTGACTGTAATTTCTACAAGGTATTGTGAAATTGCTAGCCTATATTTATTATAAAATACTTATGAAATTAAACATACAGGTTTCCTGAAGGTTTATAAGTGATTTTTCTTCCTCCTAATGGGACCTTAATCCACCACATCATTGTAAAGGTCTCTCAAATGCCCTCACAGTTAAACTCAATTTCCCATTGAAAAGACACATGAGAAGTGTTCGGCACTTCTCTCCACTGGTTTAATAAATTCTTTGGGTTGGTAATAATAAAAGTGATTTTGAAAATGCAAAATAAATAAACCAACAAAAACCCTACATTAAGTTCAAAACGAGATGAGGCAACTCCACTTGTTCTTAGGTGCGGTCGAGTCAGTTCCCACTCATAGTGATCCGATGCACAACAGAATGAAACACTGCTCAGTCCTGCAGCATCCTCACAATCATTGTTACACTTGAGTCCATCTTGTTGAGGGTCTTCCTCTTTTTGACTGACCCTCTCCCAAGCATGATGTCCTTCTCCAAGGACTGATCCCTCCCGATAACACGTCCAAAGTATGTGAGACGAAGTCTCGCCATCCTTGCTTCTAAGGAGCATTCTGGCTGTACTTCTTTTAAGACAGATTTGTTTGTTCTTCTGGCAGTTCATGGTATATTCAATATTCTTCACCAACACCATAATTCAAAGACATCAATTCTTCAGTCTTCCTTATTCATTGTCCAGCTTTCACATGCATATGGGGCGATTGAAAACACCATGGTTTGGGTCAGGCACACCTTAGTCCTCAAGGCGACATCTTTGCTTTTTAACACTTTAAAGAGGTCTCTTGCAGCAGATTTGCCCAATACAATGTGTCGTTTGATTTCTCAACTTGCTGCTTCCATGGGTATTGATTGTGGATCCAAGTAAAATGAAATCCTTGACAACTTCAGTCTATTCTCTGTTTATCATGATGTTGCTTATTGGTCCAGTTGTGAGGATTTTTGTTTTCTTTAAAGTGTAATCTATACTGAAGGTTGTGGTCTTTGATCTTCATCAATAAGTGCTTCAAGTCCTCTTCACTTTCAGCAAGCAAGCTTATGTCATCTGCATAATGCAGGTTAATGAGTCTTCCTCCAATCCTGATGCTATGTTCTTCATATAGTCCAACTTCTCAGCTTATTTGCTCAGCATACAGAATGAATAACTATGTTGAAAGGATACAACGCTGACTCACACCTTTCCTGACTTTAAACCAAGTCGTATCCCCTTGTTCTGTTCGAACAACTTCCTCTTGATGTATGTACATGTTCCTCAGGAGCACAATTAAGTGTCCTGGAATTCCCATTCTTCCCAATGTTATCCATAATTTGTTATGATCCACACAGTTGAATGCCTTTGCATAGTCAATAAAACACAGATAAACATCTTTCTGGTATTCCCTGCTTAGCCAGGACCCATCTGACAATCAGCAATGATATTCCTGGTTCCAAGTCATCTTCTGACTCTGGCTTGAATTTTTGGCAGTTCCCTGTCTATGTACTGTTGCAATCGCTTTTGAATCATCTTCAGCAAAATTTTACTTGCGTGTAACATTAATGATATTGTTTGATAATTTCTGTATTTGGTTGGATAACCTTTCTTTTGGAATAGGCATAAATATGGACCTCTTCTGGTCTGTTGACCAGGTAGCTGTCTTCCAAATATTTTGGCATAGACAAGTGAGCCCTCATAGACTCAATTTCTCATTTAAAAGACAGATGATATAGCAATATCCTGCACTTCTCTCCATTGATTTAACAAATTCATTGGGTTGGTAATAATAAAAATGATTTTAAAAGTGCAAAATAAACCAACAAAAACCCTACCTTAAGTTCAAAATTAGATAAGGGAACTCTACCTGGTGCCACCGAATTCTCTCTTTTTAGATACAGATATCTGGTTTTAAGAATTGTCTTGGTTCTCCCCTGATTCCCTGGCTGCTAATTCATTGGCTTCTCTTCCTTTTCTTTTCAATCTTCACAGTCTTTCAGAGCAATGACAACCAGTTATGTGATAAATCATTTGCCTGAAGAGTCAGCTCCAACTCATGGCAACTACATGTGTGTCAGAATACAGCTGTGTGCCCCAGGATTTTCAGTGCCTGGTTTTTTGGAAGTAGATTGCCAGGCCCTTTCTTCTGAGGTGCTTTTGATGGACTAAAACTTCCAACTTTTCAGTTAGCAGCCAAGTGCATTAACCATCTGCACCACTCGGGGGCTTCTGTATCTCCAAGCCAGACCTCTTCCTTTGAGCTCCAGGCCTGTATATGTAACTCTCAATTGGGTATCACATAGTTACCTCAAACACAAATAGTCTATTTTCTTGAAAACCTATTTCTATTTTTATATTGCCCAACCTGGTTAATGATTCTAGTCACTACCCAACCCAGAAACCTGGAGTCAATATTGCCTTTTTACCTAATGTTAAATTATTACCATCCCCTCACTCTCTGTCAAATCAGTCATGAAGTTCTTTTCGTTCCCTTCTTCTTCTCCTCCTCTTCCTCTTTCCTTTTCTTCTTCTTTGCCTATCTGATGCTTGAGAAATGTTAGCTCACTGTATATTAATAGATATTTTCTTGATCTCTATTAAGGCTGAATATCTTTCATATGTTTATTGTCCATAAGGGTTTCTCTTCATTGGTTCATATGCTCATCTAATTTTTTCTGCTGGGTTGTGAATTTTGTTACTGCTTTGTAGGTCTTCATTATATATTCTTCATAACCTTTGCTGAGTATATGCTTTACAAATATCTCTGCCAGCTTATGGTTTATTGTTTTTGCTTTTTAGAAATGATATCAGCCTAGAGAAGTTTTTAACCCTAATGTAGTCAAATGTATTAATCTTTTTAATAGTTTGTTTTTGTTCCTGATTTAAAAAATTGGTCTGAACTCTGAAGTTAATTATATTCTATAATTCTTTCTTAAAAATTTTAAGTTTTATTTTTTCATATTTAGGGCTTTTTTTACAAAGAAAGTATGTGTATGTGTGTTGGGGTTCTTGTTGTTAGGTGCCGGCGAGTCAGTTCCAACTCATAGCGACCCTATAGGACAGGGTAGAACCGTCCCACAGGGTTGATGAATTCGAGCTGCCAACTTTTTGGTTAACAGCCATAGCTCTTAACCACTGTGCCACCAGTAATCCATGTTGAGGTTAGGAGTCTAATCATCCATATAGACAACAAATTGTTTTATGGCCATTTATTGCACACTGTCTTTTTATGCCATCTCAGTCATATATTAAGTTCTTATGTATTTAGGGAAATTCCTGGCCCAAGATCCCAATATTGGAGAAGAATCTTTTTTCTTTGCCAGGTCCTAAATTATGTAATGGGATTTTTTTTGGTCAGTGAACATACAAGAGAGGATACTCATTCAAAGGCAATTGTCAATAAATTCTCTTCATTTTCTTCTCAAGATAACATTAAATTTTTATCATATACTATCCACACTGGTTTCCTAGACTTCATCTAATGAGTGTCCTTTCATAGAAGGGCACCAGAGGCTGTGGCAGTGGAGAAGTGGATCCAAAGAGGGCTGCCTGGGGTCAAGCTCCTCAGACACAACCTGGACACTGACTCTCCACCTGTGTGGTGATGGTTTTTTTTTTTTCTCTCATATTCAGGATGGTTAACAGTGATGAGCTACAATAAGAATATGTCTCATTTAAGGTATTAAAAGCAGGTTTCCTCTCTTCTCTAATAAAATCATTAGAGAGTAGCAAGCAAACAAATAATGCTTATGACAATGTGCAATATAGAAATGACATGTGATACTTCATCCTTTGTTCCTTCTAATAGTTTATTAAGCCCTTATATTAATAATAACTCCTTATGTTCATGACAAATGTCCATCATCTTGGACTACAGAGGAGGGTTATATCCATAGATTCTTGATCTGATGGCCTGTTTCAGTCCTGTTTTATGATCTCTTTATTTCCCTATGCCAGAATTTCACCTTTGAATTACTGTCGTTTTATAACAAATGATGACTTGTTGAGTAAATCTCCCTTCCTTATACTTAATTGAAAAATATTTTGGCTCTTTACTCTTCCACCTAAATTTATAGGATCAACTGGTCAGGTTCTGTGAAAAACCTTGTTGACGTTTTGATTGGAACTGCATAAGTCTTTATAAATTTGGAACATCCATTTAAATATCAGGTCTTTTAAAAAGTCCTCTCAAAATGTTGTATAATTTTCATTGTAAGGTCTTGAATATCTTTTAATACATTTATAGTTCTGTTGATATTTTGAATGGAATGATTTAAAAAATTGTGTATTCCAATCATTTATTAATGGTATCTAAGATGTTGTTGAATTTTGTAAACTGAACTTGTATTTAGCACTTTGCTAAACTCTTTTATTAGAGGTTGTTTGTAGTTTCTGTAGGATTTTTATGAAGAATAATATTATCCAAAAAATATAACTTTTTTATTCCAATCCTTAGAATTATTATTTTTTCTTATCTTACTGAACTAGCTAGAACCTTAAGGACATGTTGAGTGGAAGCAGCAATAGCAAATATCTTTGTCTTGTCCTGACATTAAGGCAATGCTTCTAGAATTTAACATTGTGATATTTGCTTAGGTTTTTGATTATTGTTAGTCTTGTTATCTGTTGTAGGTTGAGTCGACCCCTGACTCATGGGACCCCAAGCACAACAGAAGTAAATGCTGTAAATTTCCCTTTTATTCCTAGCTTTCTAAGAAGTGTTTTATCTACAACTATGTATGGATGGTGAATTTCATAAAATTTTGCATCCATTAAGATACCCATCATTTCTCCTTCAGTTTTTTTAATGTTGTGAATTACAATCCTTTTTACCTAATGTTAAATCATTCTTGCATTCCTAGCACAAATAGTAATTGATGATATTGGAGCCTTGGTGGCACTGTAGTTAAGTATTTGGCTGCTAGCCAAAAGCCGACCATTCAAATGCACCAGCTACTCCTTGGAAACCCTATGGGGCAGTTCTACTCTGTCCTATATGGTCGCTATGAGTTAGAATTGACTTGATGGCAATGAGTTTGATTTTTTTTTTTTTTTAAGTATACATTGTTGTATATTGTTAGATTTGAAGTCCCTGTATGGTGCAGATGGTTAACTTGCTTGGCTGCTAAACTAATGGTTGGGGGTTTGAGTCCACCCAGAGGTGCCTCGGAAGAAAGGCCTAGTGATCTACTTCTGAAAACAATCACCCATCAAAAACCCGATGGAGCATAGTTCTACTCTGACACACACTATGAGTCAGGATTAACTTGACACACTATTTTTTGTTTGTTTTTTAGATTTAATTTGCTAAAAAAAAGCAAACAAAAGAAACCAACAAACCTGTTGCCATCGAGTCAATTCCAACTCATAGCGACCCTGTAGTACAGAGTAGAACTGCCCCATAGGGTTTCCAAGAAGCAACTGGTGGATTTGAACTGTTAACCTTTTTGATTAGCAGCTGAGCTCTTAACCACTGTGCAAGCAGGTCTCCAATTTTCTAATAGACTTTTTATATCTATGTTTGTAAATGGAATTGGTCTATTTTGATTGTTTCTTATCCTCTTTCTGGCTTTAATATCGAGGTTATGTTAGCTTTATAAAATGAGGAGGAAAGGTTTTCCTCCTTTTCTATTCACTGAAAAATTTGTAGATATGTATCATGTCTTCCTTGAATATCTGAGTATCTATAAAACTGCCTGGACCTTGCATATTGTATATGTGTATATGTGTTTAAAAATTAATTCCTTTAATTTTTTTATACATAATATACGCATATATATTCAAGTTTTTTATTTATTGAATTAGTTTGACTATTTACATTTACTTTGAAAATTGTTCATTTCTTTTATGTTTTCAAATTTATCTGCCTCAAGTTTTAGGGCTTTTAAAAACTCTTACCTAAATGTAGTCGTGTTTTGACTTTGTTTTTTCTAAAATTGTTTGTATCTGCCTTTTCTCTTTTTTCATCAATATTGCCAGATATTTGTATACTAATCTTTAAAAAATTTTGATTTTGATCTCTGCCCTGTTTCTTTTTCTGTTTCATTATCTCTCTCTGTTCCTGTCTCTAATATTTCCTCCCTTCTTTGTTTTTTTTTTAATCTCATTAAGTTTAATGCCTTGCTAATTACATTTTTTACTTAATTGATTTCTAATACATGCATTTGAGGCTATAAATCTAATAGTATCACTTTAGCTATAACCCACACATTTGATATAAATTATTTTTTATTGTCATTTGGCTCTAAATGGTTTTTGTAATTTTCCCTATGATTTCTTTATTGACTCATGAATTATTTCAAAGGTTTTAAAGATGTGTATAGGAGATGCTGTTGGTGCCCCATCCAGATCCCATTTTACTTGACCAGTGTACCCATCCTAGAAAGACTGTGAGTGTTGAATGTTAATGGCTCACAGTTGCCACTTTCTTCAGAGAATTGCCTCAGACAAAGGAAAGCTGCCTTGTCCAGGGGGTTACATTCTTGCAATGGTAGCTTGCAGTCAATGACTGACTAACATGGGAGGGAAAAATGGTGACCTCCTGCCTTATGGTGGGACTGTGTGAGGCAACTTGTACTCCAGAGCACCCTGTGGGATCAGGTTGAAGCTACTTTTCAGCTGAGCCACATCCTTGCTTTGCTTCTCCGCCTGCCCTATCCTGATTCTCTCATTTCCCTTCTCCTAAGAACACTCCCTCAGTAAATATGCATCCCTATCTCAGGATTTGCATCTAGAGACCCAGCCTCAGATAAGGGTAACAGAATTAGCATGGGCTTTGGAAATAGATTTTTAGGATAGAATTCTGGGGGTAGATCATTTTCTGATCAGACAGCAACGGGTAGCCATCACTGTGTGTAGAAGTTTTGATAGTGTCTGGCACGCTGTAGCAGTGTGAGTGCTAAGATTTTCACCTTTGGTAAACTGGGACAGCATATAGGTAGAAAGGATGCACTAGCTGGTGTGCTGTTGCTGGGATTTGAGAGAGATGTGGGGAAGTAGTAACTCTAAGGATTATGGGATTAGGTTACTTTTGCTATCATTTATACACTGAAAAGAGAAAATGACAGGCTCAGATCTATTAATCAGCAATTTAAAGCAAAGTGTGAAAGTAAGACAGCCTCATTTGCAGTATTTAAAAGGATTCTTTTCTCCTATAATCAAAGGCAGACAGAGCTGAAGGCCAAGCCCAGGACTTCATGGCAAGCAAAGCAGAACTTAAAGAAGGTAGAATTCTCAGCCTAGGCAATCATCTATGGCCATGTCCAGTCCTCAGTGGGGAAGGGCTGGAACCCCTAGACCTGGGGTAGGACTATCTGGGTAGATGCACTTAAGAACTTTGAACCTCTTCCACTTTCCCCCGAAACCCTCTACATCTGCAGAAATGAGCCACCCCCTCCCCTTGTTGGAGGATAAACCAAACCAAACCCATTGCCATCAAGTTAATTCCGACTCATAACAACCCTATAAGACAGAGTAGAATTGCCCCATAGGGTTTCCAAGGCTGTAACCTGGTGCCCTGGTGGCACAGTGGTTAAGAGCTTGGCTGCTAACCAAAAGGTCGGCAGTTCGAATTCACCAGCTGCTCCTGGGAAACCCTACAGGGCAGTTCTACTCTGTCCTATAGGGTCACTATCAGTAGGAATCGACTTGTGGCAATGGGTTTTTACAATCCTTACAAAAGCAGACTGGCACATCTTTCTCCCATGGAGCTGGAGACAATGTGGAGGCCTCAAATGAAGGCAGATCACTTATAAGACAATGCTTTCCCTTCTGCAAGAACCAGGACAGCATGACTGGGGTGGATCCTGAGGCTGCTGGATCCAGAGGAAAGAATATATAGCTAGATAAGGAGATGCTTAAGATTTTTAAAATTATTATTTCTGCTTCCTAGGGTGCCTATCCTCCACATGTCTGTCAGTTTGTCATACTGTGGGGGTTTGCATGTTGCAGTGATGCTGGAAGCTATGCCACCAGTATTCAAACACCAGCAGGGTCATTCATGGTGGACAGATTTCAGCTGAGCTTCCAGACTAAGACAAACTAGGAAGGACCCAGTGGTCTACATCTGAAAAGAATTAGCCAGTGAAAACTTTATGAATAGCAGTGGAACATTGTCTAATATAGTACTGGAAGATGAGCCCCTTAGGTTGGAAAGCACTCAAAAGACAACCGGGGAAGAGCTGCCTCCTCAAAATAGAGTTGACCTTAATGACGTGCGTGGAGCCAAGCTTTTGGGACTTTCATTTGCTGATGTGGTGTGACTCAAAATGAGAAAAAACAGCTGCAAACAACCGTAATAATCAGAATGTGGAATGTATGAAGTCTGAATCTAGGAAAACAACGCATTGCATTGGGCAAATCTGCTGCAAAAGACCTCTTTAAAGATGTCACCTTGAAGACTAAGGTGCACCTCACCCAAGCCAGGGTGTTTTCAATGGCTTCATATGCATGTGAAAGCTGGGCAATGAATAAGGAAGACCTAAGAAGAATTGACACCTTTGAATTACGATGTTGGTGAAGAATATTGAATATACCATAGACTTCTAGAACAATGAACAAATCTGTCTTGGAAGTACAGCCAGAATGCTCCTTAGAAGCAAGGATGGCTCATACTTTGGACGTGTTATCAGGAGGGATCAATCCCTGGAGAAGGACATTATGCTTGGTAAAGTAGAGGGTTAGTGAAAAATAGGAAGACGTTTGTCTTAGTTATCTAGAGCTGCCATAACAGAAATACCACAAGTGAATGGCTTTAACAAACAGAAGTTTGTTCTCTCACAGTCTAGCTAGGCTAGAAGTCCAAATTCAGGGTGCTAGTCCAGGGGAAGGCTTTCTCTCTCTGTTGGCTCTGGGGAAAGGTCCTTGTCGTCAGTCTTCCCTGGTTGAGGAGATTCTCAGTGCAGGGACCTCAGGTCCAAAGGACACACTATTCTCCTGGCTCTTGTTCTTTGGTGGCATGAGGTCCCCCTGTCTCTCTACTCGCTTCTGTCTTTTATATCTCAAAAAAGATTGGCTTAAATTGTAGATTAATCTTGTAGATTGAGTCTACATAACTGCTGCTAATCCCATCTCATTAACATCGTAGAGATAGGATTTACAACACATAGGAAAATCACATCAGATGACAAAATGGTGGACAATCACACAATACTGGGAATCATGACCTAGCCAAGTTGACAGATATTTTGGGGGGACGCAATTCAATCCATGACAACCCTCGATGAGACAGATTGACACAGTGGCTCCAACAATGGGCTCAAGCATAACAACGATTGTGGGGATGGCACAGGACTGGGAAGTGTTTCGTTCTGTTGTACGTACGGTTGCTATGAGTCAGAAAAGTCTCAATAGCACCTAACAACAACAACAACAGGGTGCCTATTTTCCTATTTGTTGTATCTGCTGACTTTACATCATGAGAGATCCTTTTCTTGTATGGCTTGCACATTTTTATTGTGAGCTCCTCTTTGGATTTTTTAATTTGCATGAGGCCATTATACTCTGGCTTGTAGAAATGTCTCTGGAGCAGTTTCACATTTCTTTTTGCCAAGGCCCTGAAGTTTTCATGGTTCTTGGACCAGTTTTTATGTACTTTTTTAAAAAAAATTTTATTTTGGTGTCCCATGCCACTGAGATAGTGTAAATTTCAGACCCCTTGCATGTTGCAGGATTGGATTTTGATTTTACATGGACTTTTTTTTTTTTCTTACCAATAGGCTAGGGCAGATAGCAAAAGATCTTATTTACATGCTATGTCTAGGGGCCTATGAGTAGAGTTTTTCAAATTCCCCATGTATAATCTGGTTGTTGTATGAGGGATTTGATGTTAGGAAGAGAACTCACTTCCTTCTCCACCTCTCTGTCTTGCATGGTCACAAGCTCTAGCTCCATTCCTTTTGTGTGTGTTAACTATCAAGGTCCTAGACGTCAGGATTTATACCCAGATCTGATACTACCTGAATTTACTATAAAAACCAGTTGCCGTCAAGTTGACTCTGACTCACAGTGTCCCCATATGTGCCAGAGTAGAACTGTGCTCCATAGATATTACAGTGGCTGATTTTTCAGCAGTAGATCACCAGACCTTTCTTCCAAAGTGCCTCTGGGTGAACTCAAACTTCCAACCTTTGAGTTAACAGCCAAGCACTTAACCATTGCACCATCCAGGGACTCCTGAATTTATCATAGTAGTGACTGAATCTTACATTCCTGGTTGATTTTAACAGATAATTATAAAATCTCAGTGATTTACACAATAGAAATTTATTTCTTGCTTAAATAAATCTAGGTGCTGGGAGTGAGATGGGGAACGGTGTACCACGTGATTATTCAAGGAACCAGGCTGACAGAGGCACTGTCATCTTCACTCATGGCTCCCCAGTTGCCCAGGTTTTGACATCCAGCCAGCATATGGCAGAAAAGCAGGAGGAGAATCACATGTAAGATTCTTAAAGGCCAGACCTTTGTGAGACATATAATTGTTTCTGCCCACACACTGTTGGCTAGACTCAGTCACATGGTTCAACCTACAAGAAAGAGAGGCTGGGAAATTCAGACCTTAGCTTGGCAGACACTTCCCAGCTCTACTTTGGAGGATAGCTAGCCATCTGTCTACAAGTCCATATCCGTTTGATATCAGCAAGCTCAACATTTTCCTATCTGTTGGTGGGTGACCCGTATTTGTTTAAAGGGGTGAAATGTATTTAAATAACTCATATAAGGTAGAAAGTGCTAAGGGACTTATGAGAAATAAAGATGAAGACATCCAGAGGAAGGAGAGATTTGAGGAAGCAGAAAAGACTTCATGGAAGAGATAGCATCTGACTGAGCCTAAATGTATCGTAGGATTTGGATATACTAGCCCATTTGAATTATGGTGTTGGCAAAGAATATTGAATATACTGTGGACTGCCAGAAGAATGAACAAATCTGTCTTGGAAGAAGTATAGCCAGAACGCTTCTTAGAAGTGAGGATAGCGAGACTTCATCTCACATACTTTGGACATGTTATCAAGAGGGACTAGTCCCTGGAGCAGGACATCATGCTTTGTAAAGTAGAGGGTCATCGAAAAAGAAGAAGACCCTTAACAAAACGGATTGACACAGTGCCTGCAACAATGGGCTCAAACATACCTACTAGCATGAGGATTGCGCAGGACCAGGCAATATTTTGTTCTGTTATACATAAGGTTGCTATGAGTCGGAGCTGTGTTATGGGTGCTCTATCTTATCATGGACTCACTAGTTTAATGGCGTTTGTCTATTACCAAAACTGCTGAGTAGTTTTCAGGTTGTCTGCCCCATATAAAGAAAGGGGAGCTGGTAGTGATGATGATGATGATTATGTGTGTGTATGAGGATGGAAGTGGAGCAAGCCCATATTACTTGCTGTTTTATCACTTGGGCATTTGTTTTGGTATGTTTTATGACATTAAAGACAAACTCCATGTGAAATTCGAGAATTTTGTTTTCATACCTACCTTGAAGTTTTGATAACTGTTGGTCCCAACCCATGTTGCTTAAGTCAACAGCCACAGGCAATATGAATAGCACATTGGAAAGTATCTATTATGTAAATGTAGCTATCCAGAGTTCCTGGGTAATGTGAACAGTTAATGTACTCTGCTGCTAATCAAAATGTTGGACGTTCAAGTCCATTCAGAGGCACCTCAGAAGAAAGGCTTGGTGGTTACTTCTGAAAAATCAGCTATTGAAAACCCTAGGGAGCACGGTTCTACTCTGGCACACATTGGGTTTCCATGAGTAGGAATTGACTCCATGGCAACTGGTTTTGGTGAAGTGGCCAAAGTCTTAGGCTTTGTATAAAATACAGCTAGTTACGGTGCAACCAGGAACCTACTTGAGCATCACATTAGTGTGAAATTTTAACAAGTATCAATTTCATCATCAATGAAATGTTTATTGAGCTGTCTGCCATGGAGAGCACTGTGCTGCCGGTTGCCAGAGAGTAAACCCAGGCCTGCTGCTGTTCCTCACTGCTCCTTTACACGGAAGTCACCCGACACAAGGAGGGAGTCACAAGAGGGTCTTTCGCTCTCTGCATCACCAGCTCCTACTTGGCGTTTCTGACAGGCAGTCTCCAATTAGAAAATAAAACAAAATTGTGATGATTATTTGGGTTATTTAGTTGAGAAAGTGAAGCTTTGCCTATCACTTTGGGAGTAAAACTTTACAGCCCATACAGATTGTTTCCAAACCCATGTTCATTATGTCCAGCTTCTGGGGAAAATTTCCTAGGAAGAGCGTCTGGTTACTTGCCACGGAAATTGCTTTCCTCTCTTTGGCTGGAGACCATCATCCTCAAACTAATTTCCTGTTTCATACTCACTATTTGAAAGCAGGAGATTGTCATCATAAATAAGAAGCTTGAGATGATGGTGAAAACAAATTCAGAAATTTGGTTGCTAAGGAAATCTTTTTACCTACTTTCGTTTAGTAAAATCCTAGACCTTATTTGGCATGTTCTTCCCTCTCTCTCATTCTCAGCATCAGCCATTATCAAAAGAACTTTATTAAATACTGATCTCTGCTTGGTGCTGTGAGAGAGTGATTGGGCCCCTACCCACTAGCAGCTTGTAACAACAGCAACAATAGCTAAGAACAAAAACACCACTGTGAATTTGATGTTTAACTATTTGATAGGCACTCTTCTAAGCATCTTTCTTAGTTTTTTTTTTTTCATTTAATCCTCACAACAGCCCTATGAGGACGGAATTATTATTATTTCCATTTTATTGATGAAGTGCATGAAATACAGAGTAAAGAATTTGTGCAAAGTCACACAACTAGTAAATTGCAGAGTCTGAATTTACCCCTTCCCAGCTCACATGATTACCCACTATCTTCTACTTGTAATCTAATCAGGAAAAACACTAGAAAGAATAGAGTATGTACGTATAGACCAAAAGCATAACCACGGATGGATCCCTGGGTGGCACACTTGGTTAAGCACTCAACTACTAACTGAAAGGTTGGCAGTCCGAACTCACCCAGAGGTGCTCCCAAAAGATCACAGCCTTGAAAACCCTCTGGAGCATAGTTCTACTCTGCACGCATGGGGTCGCCACAAGTCAGAATTGAAGGCAACTAACAACAACAACAAGGGTTAAGCATATTTTGCGAGATGGGGGTAAGAAGGAATTTTGGAAATTGTGCATTGAGGGGAATTTCTGCTCTCTTCCAAAAAAAAAGTGAGCCTCCTCAGCAGAGACTATGTATTTGTAACTTGAATGAAGGAATAAAAACAAAAAACACCGTTGCCGTCGAGTTGATTCCGACTCATAGTGACTCTATACGACAGAGTAGAACTGCCCCACAGGGTTTTCAAGGAGTGGCTGGAGGATTCAAACTGCTGACCTTTTGGTTAGCCCCCATAGGTTTTAACCACTGAGCCACCAGGGCTCCGAATTAAGGAATAGGGTGAGGCAGTGGGGAAGCTGCTGAAGTTATACTTTAGAAATGGAAATGGTTTCATGGGCTAAACAAAGAGTAGGATAGATTGGCTTGAGGCTGGAGGGCTCAAGCAGCTGGTCAATGGGAAACAAGGACAGTCAGCATATCACAGAGGCCTGAGCACTGTAAAGTGAGGCCCAGAAGCCGAATCCAGATTGCTCAGGCCCCTTGGCCAGCACCATGCTATCAACAGGAGAAGCAGTCTATGGTGCCAGCCTGACCTATCCTCACCATAATACATCCAAAACCCTTCCCATGTCACCAGAGGCAAAAAAACCCCAAAAACCTACCAAACCCATTGCTGTTGGGAACAGCCCCATAGGATTTCCAAGACTGTGATCTCTGTGCAAGCAGACTGCCACATCTTTCTCCCCGAGAGTGGCTGGTAGTTTCAAACTACAGATCTTTCAGTTAGCAGCCAAGTGTTCACCAATCCCGAAAACCAAACTCGTTTCCGTCGAGTTGATTCTGACCCATAGCGACCCTATAGGACAGAGTAGAACTGTCCCATAGAGTTTCCAAGCAGTGGCTGGTGAATTCGAACTGCTGGTCTTTTGGTTAGATGAGTTTAAATCAACCACTATACTTGTTTAAGCTTTTGATCCTAATGTTGGAGCAACATGATCTTGTGATGCGAATGCCAGCCTCGGAAGTCAATAAATTCAGGCTTTATTCTTGGTATTTTCTGGAATAAGTAGCTGGCTGGAAAGAGCAATCATTCTGAGTAGCTGAAAATAACTAACAAGACATTTTAATGAGTTAATAAATCGTTCTTACTGAACTACACAGAAGGTATGAAGCATCACACTTTAGCTACTCACCAGCCTTAATTAAACTTGATGTTGAAAAGGTCAGTGCCCTATCTGGCAGGTTCCAAATCATTTCAGATCCGACAGTAGGAGTGACCACAGAGGTGAAAGCAGATGGGTACACAAGCAAATGGAAGCCTTATGCCTCCCACTGGAACTATAAATGGGTGCATTTTATTTTTTATATATTTTTTTAATTTTTGTAACTAAATTAAGTTTACATTTCAAGTTAGTCTCCCATGCAGAATTTTTTTTTTTTTATTTTATTTTATTTTTTTTTATATATATATTTTATTGTACTTCAGGTGAAAGCTTACAGAGCAAATAGTTTCTCATGAAATAGTAGTACACATGTTGTTTTTTTTGACATTGGTTAACAACCCCACAACGTATTAAGCCTCTAAATTCTCAACCTTTTTTTTTGATGAAAATTACAGATGGCCAAAGATACACCGTTTCAAAATTTTCTACATTCACAGTTCAGTGACATTGACTACGCTCTTCCAACTGTGCTGTTATTCTCACTTAAGATGAAGGCTTACAGAACAAAATAGTTTTTCATTTAACAGTTACTACACATGTTGCCCTATGACAATGGTTAACAATCTCACAGCACATCAAGAATATCCTTACTCCACCTTGTGTTCCCTATCACCAGGGGGCTTCCTTGTCCCCTTCTGTCTTCTGGACCTTGTCAGTGGACTATTGTACCTCTTTAGTCTCATTTGTTTATTTATTTATTTATTTATTTTTATTTTATTTAAACACCATTTCAAAACTTTTTACTTACACATTTAAGTGATATTGACTATGCTCTTCCAATTGTGCTGCCATTCTCGCCCAAGATGAAGGCTTACAGGACAAAACAGCCTCCCATTTAATAGTTACTACAAATGTTGCCCTATAGCAGTGGTCAACAATCTCACAATACATCGACAGTGTCCTTATTCAATTTGTGTTCCTTATCATCAGTTTCCTACTCTCTCTCTGCCTTCTGGCCCTTGTCACCGGACTCCTGTACCTCGTTAGTCCCATTTAGTTTTACTGGGGTGTCCATTCCCAGGCTTAACATCAAACCTTGAAGGTAACTTCCCCTCTGAGCTGAAAGGGTGTCTGGGGGCCACACTCTCGAGGTTTCTCTAGTATTCTTTAGGCCAGTATATCTGGTCTTCTTTTTTTTTTTTTTTTTTTTTTTTGGGAGTTAAAATTATGCTCTACATCCTACTCCAGCTCCGCCCAGAACCCTCTGTTGTGATCCTGGTCAGAGGAGTCATTGGTGGTAGCCGGGCACCATCCAGCTGTACTGGGCTCAGTCCCGTGGAGGCCTTGGTAGCTGTGGACCATTAGTCCTTCGGACTAATCTTTTCCTTGTATCCTGTTCTCTTCGTTCTCCCTTGTTCCCGAAGGGATGAGATCAGTGGTGTATCTTAGATGGCCGCTCATAGGCTTTTAAGACCCCAGACACTACTCACCAAGGTAGAATGTAGAGCATTATCTTTATAAGTAGTGTCATGCCAATTGAGCTAGATGTTCCCCGAGATCATGGTCCCCAGAGCCCTCCGTCCAACAACTCAGTCCCTCGGGGGGTTTGGATGTGTCTATAGGGCCTCCATGACCTTTCCTTGTGCAGGTTGTGTTAGTTTCCCCTGTACTATGTACTATCTCATCTCTCACCCAAGTTACCACTTACCTATTACCTATTTAGTATTCCCCCCCCCCTCCCATCCCTGGTAACCAACAAGGATTGTTACATTTTGCATGTGAATTTTTTCATGGGTTTTTACAATAGAGGTCTCATACAATATTTGTCCTTTTGTGATTGACTTATTTCACTCAGCATGATGTCCTCCAGTTTCATCCATGTTATGAGATGGTTCACCGATTCATTGTTCTTTCTCGTTGCATAGTACTCCATTGTGTGTATGTACCATAGTTTGTGTATCCATTCGTCTGTTGATGGACATCGAGGTTGTTTCCATCGTTTTGCTATTGTGAATAATGCTGCCATGAACATAGGTGTGCATATGTCTATTCGAGTGATGACTCTTATTTCTCTAGGATATATTCCTAGGAGTGGGATTGCTGGATCGAATGGTACGTCTATTTCTAGCTTTCTGAGGAAACGCCATATCATTTTCCAAAATGGCTGTATCATTTTGCATTCCCACCAGCAGTGTATAAGAGTTCCCGTCTCCCCGCAGCCCCTCCAACATTTGTTATTTCCAGTGTTTTTGATTCGTGCCAGTAATGCCAGGGTGAGATGGTATCTCATTGTGGTTTTAATTTGCATTTCTCTAATGGCTAGTGATCGCGAGCATTTCCTCATGTGTCTGTTAGCCATTTGAATGTCTTCCTTGGTGAAGTGTCTGTTCATTTCCTTTGCCCATTTTTTGATAGGATTGGTTGTCTTTTTGTTGTAGAGATGTTGGATTTTCTTGTAGATTATGGAGATTAGACCTTTGTCTGACTTGTACTGTCCAAAAATTTTTTCCCAGTCTGTAGGTTCTCTTTTAACTCTTTTGGTGAAATCTTTTGAAGAGCATAGATGTTTGATTTTTAGAAGATCCCAATTATCTAGTTTATCTGTTGGGTTTTTTGTGTTGATGTTTATGGTTTGTATCCTGTCAATGCCATGTATTAAGGTCTGAAGTGTTGGTCCTATTTTTTCTTCTATGAATTTTATAGTTTGAGGCTTTATATTCAGGTCTTTGATCCATTTTGAAGTAGTTTTTGTATATGGTGTGAGGTATGGGTCCTGTTTCATTTTTCTACAAATGGATATCCAGTTTTGCCAGCACCATTTGTTAAAAAGACTGTCTTTTCCCCATTTGATGTATTTTGGGCCCTTGTCAAAAATCAGGTGACCGTAGGTGGATGGATTTACATCTGAGTTCTCAATTCTGTTCCATTGGTCAATGTCTCTGTTGTTGTACCAGTACCAGGCTGTTTTGAGTACTGTAGCTGTATAGTAGGTTCTCAAGTCAGGTAGTGTGAGTCCTCCAACTTTATTCTTCTTCTTCAGTAGTGCTTTACTTATTCGGGGTTTCTTCCCTTTCCATATAAAGTTAATAATTAGTTTTTCCATCTCTTTGAAGAATGTTGTTGGTATTTGTATCGGAATTGCATTGTATTTGTAGATTGCTTTAGGTAGAATTGCCATTTTCACAATGTTGAGTCTGCCTATCCATGAGCATGGTATGTTTTTCCATTTATGTAGATCCCTTTGGGTTTCATGCAGCAGTGTTTTGTAGTTTTCTTTGTATAGGTCTTTTATATTCCTGGTCAGATTTATTCCTAAGTATTTTATCTTTTTAGGGGCTATTGAAAATGGTATTGATTTCCTGATCTCCTTTTCATCGTTCTCTTTACCGGTGTATAGGAATCCAACTGATTTTTGAATGTTTATCTTGTATCCTGCTACTCTGCTGAATCTTTCTATTACTTCCAGTAAATTTCTCGTGGAGTCTTTAGGGTTTTCTATGTATAGTATCATATCATCTGCAAACAGGGAGAGTTTAACTTCTTCATTACCAATTTGGATGCCCTTTATTTCTTTCTCTTGCCTTACTGCTCTAGCTAGAACTTCCAGCACAATGTTAAATAGGAGTGGTGATAAAGGGCATCCTTGTCTTGTTCCTGTTTTCAGGGGGAATGTTTTCAGCCTTTCTCCATTAAGAATGATGTTGGCTGTTGGTTTTGCATAGATGCCCTTTATTATGTTGAGAAATTTCCCTTCTATACCTATTTTATTGAGAGCTTTTATCAGGAATGGGTGTTGGACTTTGTCAAATGCCTTTTCTGCATCAATTGAGATAATCATGTGATTTTTTTCTTTCCTTTTATTTATGTGGTGGATTACGTTGATGGATTTTCTAATGTTAAACCATCCTTGCATACCTGGTATGAATCCTACTTGGTCGTGGTGTATTATTTTTTTGATATGATACTGAATTCTATTGGCTAGAATTTTGTTCAGAATTTTTGCATCTATATTCATGAGAGATATTGGTCTGTAATTTTCTTTTTTTGTGATGTCTTTGCCTGGTTTTGGTATCAGGGTTATGCTGGCTTCATAGAATGAATTTGGAAGTGTTGCTTCCTCTTCTATGCTCTGAAATAACTTGAGTAGAACTGGTACGAGCTCTTCTGTAAATGTTTTGTAGAATTCTCCAGTGAAGCCATCTGGGCCAGGGCTTTTTTTGGTTGGGAGTTTTTTTATTACCTTTTCAATCTCTTCTCTTGTTATGGGTCTGTTCAGATTTTCAATATCACTTTGTTGTAGTTTGGGTAGGCCGTATGTTTCTAGAAATTTATCCATTTCCTCTAGGTTTTCAAATTTGTTGGAATATAGTTTTTCATAATATTCTGTTATAATCCTTTTTATTTCAGTTGGGTCTGTTGTAATGTCCCCCATTTCATTTCTTATTTGGGTTATTTGTGCCCTCTGCTGTTTTTCTTTTGTCAGTCTGGACAGTGGTTTGTCGATTTTGTTGATTCTTTCAAAGAACCAACTTTTGGTTTTGTTGATTCTTTCTATTGTTTTTCTGTTCTCTATTTCATTGATTTCTGCTCTGATCTTTACTATTTCCTTTCTTCCGGTGGTTGTAGGCTTTTTTTGTTGTTCTCTTTCTATTTGTTTGAGTTCTGTAGTTAATGTTTTGATTTTGTCCCTTTCTTCTTTTTTGATATGTGCATCTATTGCTATAAATTGTCCTCTGAGGACTGCCTTTGCTGTGTCCCAAAGGTTTTGGTATGATGTGTTTTCATTTTCATTTGATTCTAGGAATTTTTTAATTCCATCTCTGATTTCTTCTATTACCCATTGATGTGTAAGCAGATTATTATTCAGTTTCCATGTGTTTGATTTTTTTTCCTTGCTCTTTCTAGTGTTAATTTCTACCTTGATGGCATTGTGGTCAGAGAAGATACTGTGAATTATCTCAGCATTTTGGATCTTGTTGAGGATTGCTCTGTGGCCTAAGATGTGGTCTATTCTGGAGAACGTTCCATGTGCATTGGAAAAGAATGTGTACTTTGCAGCGGTTGGATGGATTGTTCTATATATGTCTATGAGGTCCAGTTGGCTGATTGTGTCCTTTAGGTCTTCTGTATCTTTGCTGAGTTTCTTTTTAGTTGTTCTGTCTTTTACTGAGAGTGGTGTGTTGAAGTCTCCTACTATTATTGTGGAACTGTCAATTTCTCTTTTCAGTGCTGTTAGAGTTTTTTTTATGTATTTTGGAGCCCTGTCATTGGGTGCATAGATATTTATTATGGTTATGTCTTCATGATGGATCATCCCCTTAATCATTATATAGTGTCCTTCTTTGTCTTTTATGGTAGATTTTGTTTTAAAGTCTATTTTATCTGAGATTAGAATTGCCACTCTTGCTCTTTTTTGATAGTTGTTAGCTTGATATATTTTTTTCCAACCTTTGATTTTTAATAAATTCACATCTTTGTTTCTAAGATGTGTCTCTTGTAGACAGCAAATAGATGGATCCTGTTTTCTTATCCATTCTGCCACTCTCCGTCGCTTTATGGGTGCATTGAGTCCATTTACGTTCAGTGTAATTATTGATAGATGTGAATTTGTTGCTGTCATTTTGTAGTGCTTTTTTTTGTGATGCTGAAGTTTTCTTTGTTCTTCTTACTCTCTTGTGCTGAGTTCCTTTTGTTTGTGGATTTTGTGTTCATTTCTTTTGTTTTTGTAGGTTTTGTTTTTGTTGAGACTTTATGTTTTTCGTCTTTATTTTTATGAGTTGGTTTGTTAACTTTTTTTGTGGTTACCATGAATTTTACCCTTATCTTTATAATTTTGAAGCAGTCTACCGTTACTTGGTATCGCCTTCCCTTCTTCTCCTTTAGAAGGCTCTATACCTATGCCGTTTGTTCCCTCTTTCATTGTTTTGATGTTGTTGTCATCCTTTGATTGATTTCTCTGATTCCCTGTTGTATATCTTTTGTTTTTGGAAAGTCGTCTGTAGTTCAGTTCCTAGAATGGTATCTGGTTCATGTTAACCTGCGTCCTAGGTCCTAGGTCCTGCCTGAGGGCTTAAGCTGTTTGTCCTCAGATCGAAGAACTCCCTTTAATAATTCTTGTAAGTTTGGTTTGACTTTTGCATATTCCTTTAGTTTCTGTTTATCTGGAAATGACCTAATTTCACCATCAAATCTGAATGAGAGTTTTGCAGGATATATTATTCTTGGCTGACAATTTTTTTCTTTCAAGATTTTATATATGTCATCCCATTGCCTTCTTGCCTGCATGGTTTCTGCTGAATAATCTGAGCTTAGTCTTATTGTTTCTCCTCTGTATGTGACTTCTTGTTTTTCACGAGCTGCTCTCAGGATTCTTTGTTGGTCTTTAGTTTTAGCGAGTGTGAATATGATATGTCTTGGTGATTTTCTTTTGGGGTCTCTTCTATATGGGGTTCGTTGAGCTTCTTGGATGACCAGCTTTTCATCTTTCATGATATTGGGAAAGTTTTCTGTCAGCAGTTCCTCAATGATCCTCTCTGTGTTTTCTGTTTTCTCCCCCTGTTCTGGTATGCCAATCACTCGTAAGTTTTTGCTTTTAATTGTGTCCCACATAACTCTCAGGGTCTCTTCATTTTTCTTTGTTCTTTTTTCTGAGTTTTCCTGAAACAGAGTTGTATCCAAGTGTTTGTCTTCAGTTCCACTGATCCTGTCTTCCATGGTTTCAAATCTACTTCTCAGCCCTTCTATGACACCGTCCATTTCTGAAATCTTGTTGTTTATCTTTTGGATTTCTAATTGTTGTTTTTGTATAATTTCGAGTTGTGAATTTATTTTGGCATTTTGTTCTTGCATCATCTTCCTGAATTCTTCCAATTTTTTGTCTGTATTTTCCATAAATTTGTCTATTTTTTCCTCATGTTTGTCAGCTTTTTGCCTCAGTTCTTGGAAAATTCCGAGAATTAGTGATTTGAGTTCCGTATCAGGTACTTCTAGTGCATTTTCTTCCACAGGAGAGTTATCTGGTGTTTTAATTTGGACGCCTATTGGAGCCATCTTGTCTTGTTTTTGTAAATGTTTTGATATTGTTTGCTGTTTTCGGGGCATTCAGTAGATATTTCTCTCGTTTATTGATTGTAGATTTTTTTTTTTTTTTCGTTCTTGTGGTACAGCTGGGCAGATCTAGTTGAGGAGGAGCCACTGGGATGGGTTGCTTGTGGCACTCACCGCAGCCACCAGGACGGTCGGTAGTCAGTGCTGGGCAGGTTCCAATAGGGCGTGCCTGCACCGCTTGGTGATGTGATGTCTAGTGCACGGTGCAGGTAGGTAGGGTGCAGCGGGAAGATGGTTATGTGTGAAGCTAAGCTGGATATGGGAGAGAGGAGAGAGGAGGAGGAGCAAAAAGCGTACAAACATAAAAGAATGCTAGGGGAGCTTGTCGTTGGAATGTACAGATGAGAGACTATGGGATGGAGGAAACCAGAAGGGGGAAGAGAAAGAAAAGGAAAGAATGACCAAATAAAAATCAGAAAAGTTAAAGAACTGCAAAGTTCCCAGGGATCCCACCGATGCAGCTATGAGGTCTGGGGGAGTCGGTCTCAATTTTCACAGCTCAGCCTGGCCAGAAGGTACAGAGGCATACATCGCCTGGAATTCAGGGATCAGAAAGAGAAGGAAGAGATAGAGAGACAAGAAATTAAGCAATGAAGAAAGACAAAAGAGAAAAAGAGGTAAAAGATGACAAAACTAATCAAAAAAGGAAGAAAAATAAAATTGAGAGAAAAAAAAAAAAGGGCAACACCAGCAGTCAGTGCCTACAAATGGGACCCAGAGAGCCCCCACTCAGGGGCGCGAATTCCAAGAAGCTGGTAGTCTCGGGGTTAAGTGACCGTGGCCACGGGAAGCAGAGGGGCCAACGAACAAAGGCCCCAGGATCCCACCCGCGCGGGAGCCCAGACCTGGAAACAGCCACACGCCCGAATGCAGCCCTACAGCCCCGCAGGAGAGAGCAGAGACGGCACTCGGAACCAGGCACCCAGGCAAAAGGAGGGGGAGGCGGCAGAAAAAGGCTCGCTAGCGGCCAGCAAACGGCTCCCAGAAAGCCCCCCGCCCGGGCGCGCGGAATCCAAGCACCGGCGCCCCCCAGCTCAGGGACTCCGGCCACGGAAAGCAGAGGGGCGAACAAACAAAGGCCCCGGGATCCCACCCACGCGGTAGCTCAGACCTAGAAACAGCCACACGCCCGCACGCAGCCCTACAGCCCCGCAGGAGAGAGCAGAGACAGCACTCGGAACCAGGCACCCCGGCAAAAGGAGGGGGAGGCGGGAGAAAAAGGTTCGCTAGGTGCCAGCAAATGGCTCCCAGAAAGCCTCCAGCCCGGGCGCGCGGAATCCAAGCACCAGCACCCCCTAGCCCAGGGACCCTGGCCACGGAAAGCAGGGGATCCCCAGCTGAGGCGGAGAGGGGTGGGTGGTGGGAGAGCACGCACCGCAGTTTACCGGTCGTTCTGTCTCCGACCAGATGCTCTGCAAGGCTGCTCTCCCGTTTGCTGGTCTCCGATAGGAATCCAAGATGGTGGATCCGCGCTGCGTTAGGTGGTAAGGAATCTCTGCCTGAGTCTCTCCTCGCTCTCCGTTCTCTTTTAGTATTCTCACTCCGTTTGGTGTTTGGCTGAGTTCTTTATCTCTTCATTTGGTGTTCTAGGGTTTCAGGATTGTTGATTCTCTGTTAGGCTTAGTTTTTCGGATCTTTGCTGTGGAGGGACGGCGTGGTATTTCTGCCTAGAGCGCCATCTTGCCCCTCCTCCCCGCAGAATTTTTTTTTTAACATACATTGTTATGAGACCCCAACCACTCACCCCATTCTGCGACAGCACACTCCTCCCCTCCGCCCCTGATTCCCCATGAACATTCAACCAGCTCCAAACTGTCTCTGCCTTCCCATCTCACCTCTGGAGAGAAGCCGCCCCTTTGGTCTCTTGTATCTACTTGACTAAGAGGCACATTCTTCTCAAGTATCACTTTATGTCCCACAGTCAAGTCCAATCCCTGTCTGAAGCGTTGGCCTCAGAAATTCTTTTAGTTCTAGGGTGATAGAGAGTCTAGGGGCCATGCTCTCCGGGGCACCTCCAGTCTCAGTCAGACCATTAAGTCTGGTCTTCTTACTAGAATTTGAGTTCTGCATCCCATCGTTCTACTGCTCCATCAGGGACCCCCTGTTGTGTTCTCTGTCAGTACGTTCGTTGGTGGTAGCTGGGCACCATCTAGTACTTCTGGTCTCAGGCTGATGAAGTCTCTGGTTTATGTGGTGCATTCTGTCTCTTGGGCTAATACTTTCCTTGCATCTTTGGTGTTCTTTGTTCTCCTTTACTCCAGGTGGTTGGGAACAATTGATGCATCTTAGATGGCTGCTTGCAAGGTTTTAAGACCCCAGATGTCACTCACCAAAGTAGGATGCAGAACATTTTCTTAATAAGGTTTGTTATGCCAAATGACCTAGATGTCCCCTGAAAGCATGGTCCCCAGACCCCGCATCCCTGCTACTCTGTCTCTCAAAGTATTTGATTGTATTGAGGAGACTACTTAGCTTTGGTTTAGTCAAGTTGTGCTGGTTTCCCCTGTAGTGTGTGCTGTCCTTCCCTTCACCTAAGATGATTCTTATCTACTATCTAGTTAGTGAATAACCCTCACCCTCCCTCCCCACCCCGGTAACCATCAAAGAATGTTTTCTTCTGTGTTTAAACCTTTTCTTGAGTTCTTATAATAGTGGTCTTATACAGTATTTGTCCTTCTGTGACTGACTAAATGCACTCAGCATAATAAGTTCTAGCTTCCACCATGTTATACGATGTTTCACAGCTCCATCATTGTTCTTTATCGTTGTGTAATATTCCATTGTGTGGATATACCGTAGTTTGTTTATCTATTCATCCATTGATGGGCAACTAGGTTGCTTCCATATTTTTGCTATTGTGAACAGTGCTGTGATGAACATGGGTGTGCATATGTCTATTCATGTGACAGCTCTTGTTTCTCTAGGATATATTCCAAGGAGCGGGATAGCTGGATCATATGGTACTTCTATTTCTAGCTTTTTAAGGAAGCGCCAAATCGATTTCCGAAGTGGTTGTACTATTTTACATTCCCACCAGCAGTGTATAAGTGTTCTAGTCTCTCCACACCTCTCCAGCATTTGTTATTTTGTGTTTTTTGGATTAATGCTAGCCTTGTTGGGGTGACATGATATCTTATTGTAGTTTTGATCTGCATTTCTCTAATGGCTAATAATTGTGAGCGTTTCTTCATGTGTCTGTTAGCTGCCTGAATATCTTCTTTGGTGAAGTGCCTGTTCATATCCTTTGCCCATTTTTTAATTGGGTTATTTGTCTTTTTGTTGTTGAGGTTTTGCAGTATCTTGCAGATTTTAGAGATTAAACGCTGATCAGATTTGTAGTAGCCAAAAATTTTTTCCCAGTCTGTAGGTTGTCTTTTTACTCTTCTGATGAAGTCTTTCAATGAGCATAAGTGTTTGATTTTTAGGAGCTCCCATTTATCTAGTCTCGCTTCTGCTGCTTGTGCATTGTTACTTATGGTTCGTATTGTGTTTATGCCCTGCATTAGGGCTCCTAGCATTGTCCTTATTTTTTCTTCCAAGATCTTTATTGTTTTCAATTTTATATTTAAGTATTTGATCCATTTTGAGTTAGTTTTTGTACATGGTGTGAGATATGGGTCTTGTTTCAGTTTTTTGCATATAGATATCCAATTATGCCAGCACCATTTGTTAAAGAGACTGTCTTTTCCCCAATTAATGGACTTTGGGCCTTTGTCAAATATTAGCTGCTCATAGGTGGATGAGCTTATATCTGGATTCTCAACTCTGTTCCATTGGTCTATGTATCTGTTGTTGTATCAGTACCAGGCTGTCTTGACTACCGTGGCCGTATAATAGGTCCTAAAGTCAGGTAGTGTAAGGCCTCCCACTTTGTTCTTCTTCTTCAGTAGTGCTTTATTTATTTGGGGCCTCTTCCATTTCCATATGAAGTTGGTGGCTTGTTTCTCCATCTCATTAAAAACTGCTGCAGGAATTTGGATTGGGATTGCATTGTATCTGTAGATTGCTTTGGGTAGAATTGACATTTTCACTATGTTGAGTCTACTTATCCATGAGCAAGAGATATTTTTCCACTTACGCAGGTCTCTTTTAGTTTCTTGCAGTACTGTCTTCTAGTTTTCTCTGTAAAGATCTTTTACATCTCTGGTTAGATTTATTCCTAAGTATTTTATCTTCTTGGGGGCTATTGTAAATGGTATTGATTTGGTGATTTCCTCTTCAAGGTTCTGTTTGTTGGTGTAAAAGAATCCAATTGATTTTTGTATGTTTATCTGATATCCTGAAACTTTGCTGAAATCTTCTATTAGTTCCAGTAGGTTTCTTGTGGATTCTTTGGGGTTTTCTGCATATAAGATCATATCATCTGTGAATAGAGATACTTTGACTTCTTCCCTACCTATTTGGATGCCCTTTATTTCTTTTTCTAGCCTAACTGCTCTGGCTAGGACCTCCAGCACAATGTTGAATAATAGCGGTGATAAAGGGCATCCTTGTCTGGTTCCTGTTCTCAAGGGGAATGCTTTCAAAGTCTCTCCATTCAGGATGATGTTGGCTATTGGTTTTGTATAAATGCCCTTACTTATATTGAGGAATTTCCCTTCTATTCTTATTTTGTTGAGAGTTTTTATCATGAATGGGTGTTGGACTTTGTCGAATGCCTTTTCTGCATCGATTGATAAGATCATGTAGTTCTTGTCTTTTGTTTTATGTATGTGATGGATTACGTTGATTGTTTTTCTAATGTTGAACCATCCCTGCATACCTGGTATAAATCCCACTTGGTCATGGTCAATTATTTTTTTGATATGTTGCTCAATTCTATTGGCTAAAATTTTGTTGAGGTTTTTTTGCGTCAATGTTCATGAGGGATATTGGTCTGTAATTTTCTTTTTTTGTGGTGTCTTTACCTGGTTTTGGTATCAGGGTTATGCTGGCTTCATAGAATGAGTTTGGGAGTATTCCATCCTTTTCAATGCTCTGAAGTACCTTTAGTAGAAGTGGGTTTATCTCTTCTCTGAAAGTTTGTCGTAGAATTCTCCAGTGAAGGCCTCCGGTCCAGGGCTTTTTTTGTTGGCAGTTTTTTAATAACCTTTTCAATCTCTTCTTTTGTCATGGGTGTATTTAGTTGTTCTACCTCTGTTTGTGTTAATTTACATAGGTAGTAAGTTTGTAGAAATTTGTACATTTCCTCTATGTTTTCAAATTTGTCAGAGTACAATTTTTCATAGTATTCTGTTTTGATTCTTTTAATTTCAGTTGGGTCTGTTGTGATATCACCCATCTCATTTCTTATACGGGTTATCTGCTTCCTCTCCAGTTTTTCTTTGTCAGTTTGGCCAACGGTTTATCAATTTTGTTGATCTTTTCAAAGAACCAGCTTTTGGTCTTGTTAACTCTTTCAATTGTTTTTCTATTCTCTATTTCATTTAATTCTGCTGTAATTCTTACTATTTCCTTCCTTCTGGCACCTGTGGGCTTCTTTTGCTTCTCTCTTTCTACTGGCTCCAGCTGTAAGGTTAATGCTTTTATTATGAGACTTTCTTCTCTTTGGCTGCGTGCTTTTATTGCTATAAACTGACCTCTGAGGACTGCTTTTGCTGTGTCCCAAAGGATCTGGTAGGATGTGTTTTCATTCTCATTTGATTCTATGAATTTCTTTATTCTATCCTTAATTTCTTCTATAGCCCAGTAATTTTTGAGCATGGTGTTGTTCAGTTTCCATGTGTTTGATTTTTTTTTCCCTTGCTTTTTGTGTTGTTGATTTCCACTTGTATAGCTTCATGGTCAGAAAAGATGCTTTGTAATATTTCGATGTTTTGGATTTTGTAAAGGCTTGCTTTATGGCCTAATATGTGGTCTTCTGGAGAATGTGCCATGTGTGTTGGAAAAGAAAGTATACTTGGCTGCTGTTGGGTGCAGAGTTCGCTATATGTCTATGAGATCAAGTTGGTTTATTGTGGCATTTAGCTCTTCCGTGTCTTTGTTGAGTTTCTTTCTGGATGTTCTGTCCTTCACTGAAAGTGGCGTGTTGAAGTCTCCTACTACTGTTGTGGAGCTGTCTATCTCTTCAGAGCTGTTAGAGTTTGTTTTGTGTATTTTGGATCCCTGTTGTTGGGTATGTAAATATTTATTACAGTTATGGCCTCCTGGTGTGTTGACCCTTTAATGATTATATAGTGCCCTTCCTTATCCTTTGTGGTGGATTTTACTTTAAAGTCTATTTTGTCAGAGATTAATATTGCCACTCCTGTTCTTTTTTGAGTGTTGTTTACTTGATATATTTTTTTCCATCCTTTGAGTTTTAGCCTGTTTGTGTCTTTAAGTCTAAAGTGCATATCTTGCAGGTAGCATATAGACGGATCATGCTTTTTTATCCAATCTGCCACTCTCCATCTCTTTATTGGTGCGTTAAGTCTGTTTACAGTCAGTGTAATTATTGATAGGTATGAGTTTAGTGCTGTCATCCTGATATCTCTTTTTGTGTGTTGGTCACAGTTTTTTTGTTCTCCTCAATTGTCTGTGTTCAGTCATTTTTCTTTATGTATTTTTTTTCCCATCTTTTTCTTTGTTGTAGATTTTGTGTTTGCTGGGTCTTTATGTTTTTCTACTTTTTTATTTTGATTTGTAGGATTGTTAGATTCCTTTGTGGTTACCTTAATATTTACCTCTATTTTTCTAAGTTTATACCAGTCTTTTATTACTTTATATCGCCTTGACTTCCCCTCCATATAGAAAATCAATGTCTCCATTTTTTAAGTCCCTCTTTTTTTGTTTTAATATTATCCTTTTTTACATATTGATATCTGTTTCCTTATTTTCAATGTTTTAGCTTTGATGTATTTTCAATTTCCGTATCTGAGTCAATATCTGGTTGCTCTGTCCTGTGTTCTAGTCTTGCGTTGTTAGCTGGTGTTATTGATTATTTAACTGTAGTACTCCGTTTAGTATTTCTTGTAATTTTGATTTGGTTTTTGCAAATTCCCTGAACTTCTGTTTATCTGGAAATGCCCTAATTTTGCCATCGTATTTGAGAGACAGTTTTGCTGGATATATAACCCTTGGCTGACAGTTATTTTCCTTCAAGGCTTTAAATATGTCATCCCATTGCCTTCTAGCCTGCATGGTTTCTGCTGAGTAGTCTGAGTTTATTCTAATTGACTCTCCTTTGTGGATGACTTTTCTTTTATCCCTAGCTGCTCTGAAAATTCTCTCTTTATCTTTGGTTTTGGTAAGTTTGATTATAATATGTCTCAGTGACTTTCTTTTGGGATCTACCTTATGTGGGGTTCAATGAGCGTCTTGGAGAGATATCTTCTCATCTTTCATGATATCAGGGAAGTTTTCTGTCAACAAATCTTCAACAATTTTCTCTGTATTTTCTGTTATCCCCACCTTTTCCTGGTACTCCAATCACTCGTAGGTTATTTCTCTTGATAGAGTCCCACATGACTCTTAGAGTTTCTTCATTCTTTTTAATTCTTTTATCTGATTTTTCCTCAAATAAGTTGGCTTCAAGAGCTTTATCTTCAATGTCACCAATTCTAACTTCTGCTGCCTCAATTCTTCTCCTATGACTTTCTATTGAGTTGTCTAATTCTGAAATTTTATTGTTAATCTTCTGGATTTCTAATTGCTGTGTGTCTATGGATTCTTGCAGCCTATTAAATTTGGCATTATGTTCTTGAATAACTTTTTTAAATTCCGCTACTACTATGTCTGTATGTTCCCTGGCTGTTTCTGCATTATGTCGAATATCCTGTTTTATTTCTAGAAGAGTTCTGTATATTAATCTTTTGTATCCTGCCTCTGGTAATTCCAAGAAGTTTTCTTCCTCCAGAGAATTTATTGATTCTTTATTTTGGGAGCTTTCTAAAGCCATTATGGACTGCCTCTTTATGTGACTTGATATTGACTGTTGTCTCTGAGCCATCAATAATTTATTATAATTTTATTTTGTGTTTGTTTAGTGAGACATAGCTTCTTATTTTGTTTTGTTTCGATATGCCCAAATAGGCTGCTTGTGTGCACTAGTTTGATTATCGACACCTTTTGATCTCTAATGTCCTGTCACCAGGTAGTTAGTTCTGTAACTAAGTACGTGCACACAGGAGTCCATTAAATTTTCCTAAAAGGGATCAGCTCGAGTGTTCAGGCAGTCGGTCACCAAGTGTGTGATGCAGGCTCTCACCCCAAGTCCTAGAGAGGCATGGGTGATTGGTGCAGGCCCTGGACTCTGGCTGTGGTAGGGGATCATGCACTGAGCCAGGCAGGGGGCTGACCGCTGCCCCTGAGAGTATGAAAGGAAAACATGTCCCTATTCTCTAGGGTGAGTAAGTAGCTGAGTTTTGCAGCCAGACTATGAGCACCCCACTCCGTTGGCTGTAAAGACTTGAAAGCACCACTTGGACTCCCGTAGCAGGTGACTAGGCACTTTAGGTGCTACCACCAGTCTTCAAGACCCTGCTGCAGATCGATAAAAGTGCCTACTTAAGGGGCAGGGCTGTTTCAAGGGTCACAAATCTGCCCGTTCACAGCTGAAGCAGTTGAAGTTAAACTTCAGATGTTTACCCTGTTGTCCTGTGGCAGTGAGGGCTAATGCTGTTGACATGGGTCCCCACAAGTCTATGCAGGGGTGTAAGGCACTCAGAGTCTGTAGACCTCTGATACCTGTGCCCAGCAAAGGAGCTGGGCCGAGCCTGTGTTCCTGGCCTAGGGGAACCAGCAGCTTATTTGTTCCTTCTCTAAGGCCAGGAGAATGGGTCAGGGCACCTTTTGGGATCTACTTCCAGCCCAACAGACTCCCGGTGCAGAGTGCGGAGGGAGGACATAAAAGGGAGAGCGGTTTTTCCCAAATGGGCTTTTTTTTTTTTTTTTAATTCCTGCGAAAGGGTGTACGCATGTACTTATCTTAGCTTCTTGGGAGCTGCTTTTCACTGGTTCGGAGTGTCCAAGCAGAATCTCTGCTGCCAGGTTTCTCTCGATGTGAAAATTCCTTCCCAAGCACGCACACAGCACAGCTGTTTGACTGCTTCCTTGTGGACTGGCATGGCTGCGGCGCTGCAGTTTCGCTGCCACGGCTCTGGCCCTCTTCACTTCTTCTAAACCATCTCCCTCTCCTGTATCACTCAGATGGATTTCTCAACTTTGCCTTGTTCAGGGCTCCTAGATATTCATATAGAATCAAATCACTTTTTTTTCCAGGTCTTTGTTGTAAGAGGGATACAGGAAGCATCTAACTACTCCACCATGTTGACCACCCCTTAAATGGGTGCATTTTAAATGAACCACGCCACAGCAACAACAACTAGCATTTATTAAGTACTAACTGTATGTAGGAGTCCCGGGGTGGTGCAAATGGTTAACATACTTGGCTGCTAACCGAAGGTTGGAGTTTCGAGTTCATCCAGAGGTGCCTCAGAAGAAAAGCCTGGTGATCTACTTTGAAAAAATCAGCTATTAAAAACTCTCAAATGGCTGACATTTTGGTTAGCAGCTGAGTATTTAACCACTGCACGACCAGGGCTCCTGTTGAAAAACTTATGGAGCACAGTTCTACTCTGACACACATGGGGTAAACATGTGTTGGAATCAACTTAATGGCAATTGGTTAGCTATGTGTTAAGTCATTGCTCCAGGAGCTTTAAATGCATTAACTTATTTAATATTTATCAACCATCTAATAGGTACATGCTGCTATAATTCCTCATAGATGAGGAAACTGAGGTACAATGAGTCATAATAATTTGGCCAAAGTTCTGTAGTCTGCAAAGTGACAGAACTAAAATTTGAATTCATGGAGACTGATGCCAGAATTTTTATGTTTAACCAGTATGCTCTGCTGCCTCCCTCAACCAGGGTTTGTGCTGTGCTTACATAGTGAAAAATACACACAGCCTGTTACAGATTTTGAGACACTAATATCTTCCAGGGATTCCAGCAAATACATTTAAGGGTACATATCTTAGGCTGGGTTCTGTAGAGAAACAAAACCAGTAATAGAGAGAGAGAGATTTATATCAAGGAAACAGTTCATGCAGTTGTAAAGGCTGGAACTTCCCAAGTCCATGGGTCAGGATAGAGGCTTCTCCTGATTCATTTAGCCGATGGGGCTGGTGAACCCAAGATCAGCAGGTCAGAGAGCAGGGCTGTTTTTCACAGGCTGTGAAGACCGACAAATCCCAAGATCAGCAGGCAAGACCACAGGTAAGCTGCTAGCTCAAGTCCCAAGAACCAGAGGTCAGACGAACAGGAGCCAACTGCAGGATCCAGAATGAGCAAAATCCTTGCCAGAATGTCTCCTTACATTTGATGCTGGCAACACACCCAAGGAAACTCTCTTTCAACTGACTGGCTACTCACAGCAGATCCCATCATGGGAGTGATCACATATCAAATCTCAACAGGGAAGTGATCACAACATTATTGACTGCCAAAACACTGAGAATCAGGGCGCAGCCAAGTTAACACACAATCTTAACCATTACAATAGTTCAAAGCATGCAAACACTCAGGTACTGCATATCGTTGTTGTGTGTCATCATGTCGATTCCAACTCATAGCGACCCTATATGACAGAATAGAACTGCCCTATAGGGTTTTCTAGGTTATAATCTTTATAGGAAAGGATGCCAGGTGGCACAATGGTTAAGCACTTGGCTGTTAACTGAAAGGTTAGTGATTCGAACCCACCCAGTGGCTCTTCGGGAGGAAAGATCTGGCTATCTGCTCCCATAAAGATTATAGCCTAGGAATCCTATGTGGGCAGTTCTACTCTGTCATGCAGGGTTGCTATGAGTCAGAATTGACTCAATGGCACACAACAACAACAACAATCTTTATGGGAGCAGATTGTTAGGTCTTTTCTCCCAAGGGGCTGCTGGGTGGGTTCAAACTACCCATCTTTTGGTTAGCAGCCCAGTGCTTAACCATTGCACCACCAGGGATCCTTCATGTACTGCATAAGTAACATAATTCTTATTTGACATCATATGGTTTGGTGAAGTTCATGAGGAAGCCAAGTTGGTAAGAACAATTATTGCAGAAGAAGACAACCAGGGAGGGGAGAGAATTGAAAATAATTGGATGAAAAAATATGTAGCCCAGAGAGGGCTTCGGTGTTGCGTGGAAGAGAAGATAAACTTGTTCGCAACTTTGAGTTAAAGAGTTTGGTCCAATGTGTGGAAGATTTAGAAAGCAGATTTTAAAAAAACATGAGGATGAATTTTCTGACTATTTAGAGATATCAAAGATGTAGTGGCTTGTCCTGTGACGTGGTAGGTGACCCATCACTGGATGTGCCCAAGCAAATGGAAGTTGCTGGGTCAGTGCTGATGTGGTGGGGGTGGGGGTGCTTCTGCACGGGTGGTCCCATATTATCTAAGGTTTCTACCAACTCCAAGTGCCTGTGCTTACCTGATCTTCAGGCCACACTTCATTTCTGAGTTTATCCAGGTGTATCTCAGCATCTTTTCCCTCACCTTCTTTCCCATCTATGGGTATCCAGTTTCTTTGTTTTAGAAGTTTTGGTACTTAAAGCAAAGACTGGTTCAGGGTGGACATTCAGGCCAAGACCAAGACTTTATGACCATCCTGGCTTGAAAAAACCTTTACAAAGGCTTCAGTCCCCTGCTCCCCACTCTCAGATTACACTTGTCCTGTATATTTCCTAAGACCAAACAATTACCGAATACCATCGAACCTGCTTTCTCGTTTCCCTACAAGCTCACCAGTCTGGTCCTTACAAGTACCCATGTCCACAAACCTGGGCAGAACAGGCAGGACAGGACATGTATGTTGCTCTTTTAGACCAGGCTCCTACTTTATCCATTTTGGCGTCTTTGGTCTGAGGAATAGAGCTTTTTTAAAAAATTTTTTGGCTGCTCTGATGCCTGCTCTAAAAGTACTCAAGCCCAGCCTCCCATTATTTTTCATTCTGTTATTGTCAGCTGCCCTCGAGTCAGCTGCCTACTCATGGTGGCCCAATGCACAACAGAATGAAACACTGCCCTGTCCTGCACCATTGCCATGATTGGTTGAGGATCAGACTGTTTGAGCCATAGGGTTTTCATCAGCTGATTCTTGAGTGGACCACCAGGCCTTTCTTCCTAGCCCATCTTAGTCTAGAAATGTGGCTGAAAGCTTTTCAGCATCATATCAACATGCCATTGACAGATGCATAGTGGTTGCACATGAGGTGCACTGGCCGGGAATTGAGCCTGGGTCTCACACATGGAAGGTGAGAATTCTGCCACTGAACCATTAAGAGTCAAGTCTCATCCTCAAAGACTCGTTGGTATTTATGACAGAAACAAGCATGGGAAAGCATCAAATGATGTCGCCTTGCACAGATGCTGGGGAGACTGGGTTCATGTAAGGTCTCGAAGACTGAATTTAAGAAGGTAATTCCACAGGGAGGTGGGGAATCTGAGCAAAGTGGAAACATTTCCCCCCAATCTGGCCAGTGACCACGGTTGAGGAGACTGATTTGCCGTGTTTTATGCTGGACTGTGCAAAAGAAACTGTGTGCACAAAGAGCACTAATTGCCTCATCTGTTCTTCCATTTAGCCAGGGGAACATCAGAGCTTATTCAGCCTCAGGATAGAAAATTACATGCTGGAGGGAAAACAGTCACATTAAAAGAACGACAATGCAATTCAGATTCTGCTCGTTCACATATTTTATTTGCCCAGGGTAGGGGGGAAGGAGGAACTTGAAGGTGGCACAAATTCTTAGAGAATGTCAAGGCTGCATCTTCCATTTTCCTCAGTCTACTTTAAATCCACAGATTAAATAAAAGTGCAAAGGGATGAGAGGAGCATCCTGCTGGAGAATAAAACCTCTTATTTGGGAAAGGAAACCCCTTTTACGGTTAGTATCTAACCAGGGCCTTCTTGGAGTCCACGTGGTGCAGTGGTTAAGAGCTCAGGCTGCTAACCAAAAGGCCAGTAGTTTGAATACACCAACTGCTCCTTGGAAACCCTATGGGGGCAGTTCTACTCTGTCCTATAGGGTCACCATGAGTTGGAATCAACTCGAGGGCAACGGGCTTGGTTTTTGTTGTTGTTTAGGGGTTTCTTTACCTGAGGATGGCTTACTTGTCTTTATAAAAATAAAAGCATTATATAAACTGCTGGGGTTGGATATGTTAACGGTAGGTAGCGTAGCAAGCTGCTGACTCAGTAGCTTTCTGAGTCTGGTCTGAAAGAATCCACTGTGGGGAACATCCTTGGGAGACACATGGCAAAAAAGGGATCTCAGATGTTTGAGCATGGAGGGTCCTAAGACATCACAGCCTGGAACCCTCATTTTACTGATGGGGAAACTGAGGCCCAGAGATGCTATTAAATGATTTTCCCAAGGTCACACAGCTAATTAGTAGTAGGAACTTAGATTTCCTGACTTCTTCTTCAGTACTTCTGAACACTGCATAAATGGATACTCCTAATATTAATTTTTCTTATTTGTTTCAAGAATCTAGAGTTGGCAAGTTTAGCTTTTTACATTAAAAAAAAAAAAAAACTGAAGAAAACAAAGATTTGTGGAGAATTTGGATAAATCTGTATGCAATCTGAGGAACCCCATGTCAAGACAGAGTTAAAAGATCAAAATCAGGGAACTTCATTTTTCTATGAACACACATGACAATGTCTTACACATAGTGAGACAGGAATGGAAGACAGCACCAAGCAAGAAAGATTAGAAAAACCAATCTTAAAAAATAAAACAGACCACATTCACCATTAGTAAGGCTGGCCTAACTGTCAAACACTTTAAAATAACACAGAAAATGACAAAGTCACAATAGATGGGAGGGACATTCTAGAGAGGCTCCTGGCGGGCACACAGGAGCACCTGTTTGAAGCAGCTGGATGTATGTGCATGGACAGACACATGACATCAACCTTCACCTTCACCTAAGCCCCTGAACTGAGTGAGGCTGAGCTCACTCACTGTGCCGCCCCCAACAGAACACAACTCTGGAGCAAGTGGATGCCAAATCCTTGTCACCTCAAAACCTGGCTTTCTCCTGCTCTACCATGTGCATAAATTACAGTGGGGAAGAGTGTGGTGGAAACCGGTTCAGGTTGCCGATACAGGCTGGACATTTTGAACCTGGGACAAAGTGACTGGAATCTTGGTTTCCCCTGGGCCGGGGGCTTTTGTAATGGGCTGAGTGTGGGCCTTGCTGTCTGCTATTCGCTCTTTAAACTTTTGCTGGAGAAATTTTTCTTCTTTGGAGTAGCTTTTGGCAAACACTGACATAAGCAGGCACCCCGCCATGGACATGCCTCCAATGCAGAAGAGTACCGCGCCTGCCAGCTTGCAGATGTCAAGGGCACCATTAAATTGGACAGCATGTGTGTCGACCACCACAAAATCGGCTTCACCGAAGGCTTCAATTTTGGGGGGCACCAGGAAGCCCACTGCCAGAACAGTCAATCCAAGAATCACGAAGACTGTGCCCGAGATGAGTCCGACCTAGTGAAAGATACAAGAGAAGGAAAACAGAATAAGCAAGGTGCATTAGCTCTCCTCTAAGCTCTCAAGGGCAAGACTTATTTTCCGAAGAGAAGTGAGTACTCTCAGTCCCCTCAAATTTGCAGGAAAAATCTAATTTATTTTCTAGTTAAAAGAAAAGGTGAAAGGAAGGCCGTTCTGACTTTAAGGCCAACCAGAAATGGCAGCATTGAGTCTTGATTTTTCCTTTGAGTTTTCTATTTGTACCATGCTTTACAGTTGGCAAAATCCCCCTTTTGCTTACACTGTCTCATTTCATCTGGAGAAGGAGCAGAACAGCCCTGATATCAGGAATTGGCCTGACTCTGGCCACTAGGCCTCAATGATGGTAGAAACTGGTGACTCTCATAGCTAGCTCATGGAGTTCTGCTCTTGGACCTAAACGATCTCTCAGAGCATGAACACTAGACAAGTCACTCTGCGACCATGATGAAGTAAAATGGGACAAGACTACTTTGTAATTTTGTCTGAGTGCAGACAAAAACAAGGTCATGGTGCAAATCACAAAATACCAAACACCTCCCTTTCCTAATCAATATGAGTGACTGCTGCTCCTTTTCCAATTACAGTTTTGTTGCTGTCATTCGCTGCCAGTGAGTTGGCTCCAACTCACGGTGACTCCATGTATAACAGAATGAAACGCGGCCTGGTCCTGTCCCGTCTTTGTGATTGCTGATATGCTTGAGTCCATTGTTGTGGTCACTGTGTATTCTGAGTGTCTTCCAACCTAGGGTGCTCATCCTCCAGCACTATATTGGACAATTTTCTCTTGCGACCCATGGGGTTTTCACTGGCTAATTTTTGGAAGCAGATCACCGGGCATTTCTTCCTAGTTTGTCTTAGTCTGGAAGCTCTGCTGAAGCCTGTCCACTATGGGTGATCCTGTGGGTATTTGAAATACCAGTGGTGTAGCTTCCAGCATCACAGCAATATGCAAGCCACCACAGTACGACAGACAGACAGATGGGTGGCACCACAGTACGACAGACAGACAGATGGGTGGAGGAATTACAGCTTTAGTCCTGCTGTAGTCTGCCCTTCCTATAGATAAGATTTACTGACATATCCAATCATAGAACTGTCCCTGATTCCTAGCAGCACCTGACCCAAAGTGAACTCATGCTTCCCTAGACCATCTCCAAATCACCCAACCAAAGCCCACATCCCATAATATGTCCTTCCTCACACCCTCTTACTGAAATGTCCAGTGGTCACCTAGAGTGTTGTTCCTCCTCACTGCAATGAGTAATAAAGCCAACTACAAATATGTTCCTAGTGGTTTTGGTTAGAAAACACTGACAGGCTTTAGAACTACCCATCTTCTTTTACCAGATAAACAGGCAAGGAACCATCATTTACAGGTAAGAAAATGTAGCCTCGTCGAGGGTTGGTCATTTGCCCAAGTAGGGATGCAAACAAGTTGCAGCTTCAGAGTTAGAAACCCCAGATCTGACCCCTAGTCCAGATCTTTCTCCTCTAACATGTGTCTATTTGGGCTGTACTTATACAGATGCTGCAAAGTGTTAACAGTAGCAGCTGGAGGTTAAATGGTATAAACTCAAGTTCTAATAAAATGTAGCACCTGAAGACAAAAGTAATATGCCACTGTAGTTTAAGGTCACAGGGTTTGGAGTTAGGGTTCAAGCTTGGAACCCAGCATTGCCACCTATAACTTGCATGATATAAGGAAAATTACTTGCACTATCTCATTATTAATGTCATTGTCTGTAAAATGACAAATGATAGTAGTCCCTTCCTCATTGTGAGGACTAAATAGGACCATGCGTGAAAGCACTTAGCCCTTTCCCTGGCTAAGTAATAAATAATAAGTATTTATTATTATTGTTTGGAAATACACCTCATAAAATTGTTATGCCACACTGGCAATAGTATCACAACAATTGTTCAGCATGTGGAGTAAGAACCAGCTAATACAGTTATTTATTTTTTAAATAACATTTTTTATTTCCTTCTATTCCTAATTGTTTTAGTTGGGATAACAAGGTTAAAAAAACAACCAAATATATAACACCATATAGTGTTGAACACTTAAAGTATATTTATTAAATTTTATTAAATACAATGATCAAGAAAGTTTGGATAATGGAAAGAAAACATACTCATAAATCCACCACTCTAACAAAAGGGAGAAAAAGAGAACTAATATTTATGGACCCCTGGTGGTGCAGTGGTTCAGAGATCGGCTGCTAACCAAAAGGTCCGCAGTTCAAATCCATGAGCTACTCCTTGGAAATCCTATGGGGCAATTCTACATAAAGCCCTGGTAGCACAGTGGTTAAGTGCTCTGCTGCTAACGAAATGGTTGGCGGTTCAAACCCACCACCTTCTCTGTGGGAGAAAGATGTAGTACTCTGTTTTCATAAAAATTTACAGCTTTGGAAACCTATGGGGCAGTTCTACCCTATTCTATAGGGTCGCTATGAGTCAGAATCAACTTGACGGCAATCAGTGTGGTGGTAAATATTTATGGAGCAACTATTGTGAGCTAGGCACAGTGCTAGAATTTTTCCACATGTTTTTCACTTAATCTTCACAAGTATCTTATAAAGGATAAATATTTTTCTTTTCATTTCACCTGTGAAAACTGAGGTTTAAAGGGTCAAAGAAGCATTGTTCATGGTCCCACAGTTAGTAAGTGACACAACTGGGTGCTAGCCCAGTTCTGTGTGACTTCAAAAGCCCTTCTCTCCGGCTTTTCATTCTACCCATAAGACTTCACTGATTATTATCCTGTGTAAGTGCCTTCTATCATTTTTCATTTGAATTTCAGCAGAGTTTTAGTCATCACATATGGGCACATTTCCTTTACAGAATATTGTAAAGAAAATGAAAAACAAAAACAGTCAATATGATGCCTTCTGAAAGAACATAGAAACTCTTTGACACAAGATATAAATACCACAGGAAAAAATTAGGTTGTAAAAAATAATAACATTTTGGATTGTTTTCTACATTTTTCTAGAAATGGTGGCAAATAAATTCACCTTCGAAGACTAACCACTATTTATACCTTCTAAAAAATGACTCACATCCTGAGAATTCTGAATGCACCAACTAAATTAACTTAAATATCCATGGTGACGTGGCTCATATGCCACGGAATCACCTCTCTCCTTAAGTACTGGCACTGATTCTTAAAAATCGAGCCCAGCAAAAATGTATCCTTCTTAGTTTCTGAGATTCTCAAGAGCAACGGAGACCACTGCTTTCGGCTTCTATTTCTATCTTGTCTCTCCATAACTCTCATTCCAGCCTCACACTCAATAAATATTCTTGACTGACTAACTTAAAATCACCAGACAGGTGAATATGGAGTCAGGTGATTGATTATCAGAGCACTCTGCTCCTCAACTGAGCAGCACTTTGTAGATTAAAATCCACTCTTGGAATATCACTCAGAAGCTAAAAGGCAACCCGTGCCTTGCAGATGGCAGAACTCCTGTTCACTTCAAGAACTGCAAAGTGTCTGGCCTCACTAAGCCTCTCCCGTTTCCTATTTATATCAGAGTATCAGGTTCAGAGAGCCCTGCCATCTGTGGAGGACATAATGAATGGCTGACTCCAAGGATTCTGAAGGTTCCCTCAATACAAGTCTAACGAAGATCTCTTAGAGGGATGTTCTGTACCCACTGAGGGACTCTGAACATGTTAAGACATGTCAGCAAGAGTTGGAATGGTAGGACTGAAGGAGCTATAATGGGATTGAGAGTAGGTTGCTTCCCAGAGAGTACAATGGAGGTGAGGAGAGGAGAGGGAGTTGGGATACATCAGCTTAATCCTGGTACAATGTTGGAGTATTGGAGGGAATAATCATTTTGAGAGTGACATCATACAGTATGATGTCACAAAAATTGTCTCTGGATAGAGTTCTAAGTTAATGTGGTGTTAAGTCTAAGAGAAGGGGGGGCTTTATTACATTGAGAGAATAAAAAAATTGCAACACAGGTCTTTTAAGGGTCTACCAGAGCAAACTCATTGCCGTTGAGTCAATTCCGATTCATAGCAACCCTACAGGACAGAGCAAAAATGCTCCCACCGGGTTTCTAAGGAGCGGCTGGTGGATTCAAGCTGCTGACCTTCTGGTTAGTAGCCGAGCTCTTAACCACTGTGCCACCAGGGCTCCAAGAGAGCAAAGCAGCCTGGTTTAGGGCTTCATGGAACAGTTGGAATGTTGCTTGAAGCAGGTCCTCCCCCAGGTATACCAGAGCAGCCTGGGGCTGTCGGTGGCTAGGTCAAACCAATGGTGAAAGAGAAGGGCCCCTCCAGGCTGTGACAAATGCCAAAGACAGCAGCAAGGACAATCTTTGTGATGTGACACTTGAAGACTCTCTTGGCTTTGAAGAGGATGTGTGAAAACCAGGCCCTTTGGGTGGAAGAGAGGATTAGATAGGGAGGAGAATCTGGATTCTAGAAGTGACACTGGAGAAAGCTACAAGCCAGAGTCTGCATTTATTTTGACCAACATCCCCTTCGTTGCATTCCATGGGATGATAAGACTTGAAAATGCAGAGCTGGCAGCAGTAGAACACAGCTGTTCTGGCAGAAAAGAGGCAGTAAGGACTGTTGGAAGTGAGAACCAGTGTGGCAGGCAAGAACAGTATGTGGCGGGGAAAGGCTGGATGAAGCTGAATGTGAAAGGAGCCATCTAGGTTAGAGGTAATTCAGAGGAAGTGCATCCAGAATGAAGAGTGGCTTCTTCTTCTTTGCTAGCACTGAGGGCTGCTGCTCACTTCTCTTAAGCAGGGCCTGAGCTCTGAGTGGTGTCATTTGCCAGTCCCAAAGACTCTTCAAACTCAAAATACTCAAATCTGTATTCCTTACCTTCCTTCTTAATTTTTCTGTGTTCCTCCCATTCACCTATCCTAGAGCCCTTACTTACTTTCACAGTAAAAAAAATGACAAAACAAAAAGCCAAACCAGTTACTGTCTAGTCAGTTCCAACTAATTGCAACCCCTGTGTTAGATAGAACTGCTCCATAGGGTTTTCAATGGCTGTGACCTTTCAGAAGCAGATCACCAGGCCTTTCCTGAAGGCACCTCTGGGGAGATCCAAATACTGCCAACCTTTCAGTTAGTAGCTGTATCCATAACCGTTTGCATCTCCCAATACTACTGATGTTACCTCATAAAATTCTCTTGAATATTTTCTCTCCTTTCCATCACCACAGCTACTCTCATGGTACAGAACATTACATATTATATCTTGCCTGAATCAATGCAACAGCATCTTGACTGGTATCCATTCCTAGCCTCATCCTTCTTCGTTCATCCTTCAAGTAGCATCAGAGAAGTTTTTTGAAAACAAAAATAATACCACATGATTTCTCTTTTTAATTGTCTTCCACAGCTTCCCTCATCTCTAGGATAAAATGCAACTCTTTAGTATCTACCAAAACTTGGAAGAGAAATCTAAGACTTAAATTTAACTTGGTTCAGGAAGAAAACTGGAGCACCCAGGACAGATAGGAGGAGCATATTGGGGGCCTTGAGAAGAATGAGAAGGACAAGAGTCACTTTCACGTTCAGTCAGGCTGTGCAGAAGTCAGTCTTACCATGTACCTCTGAGATATTTCTGATATGGGTTGACGATAAGATAAGGATAACCCTGAGGTGAGGGAAGAATGACTGGGGGTGAGAATACCACTCCCATTAATTCAGTTCTTGCCATATGAAGCTGTTGGATGCGTAGACACTTAAGTGGCAGCTGTCCTAGTCAAGGTCAAGCACAAGGATAAGAGAAAAATTCTACCATAGTCCATTCAATCCTTGGGCAGCAGTGATGGATGGCAGTGGCAGGTGGAACCATGACACATGAATTTTTCTAGATGGCAGCAGTTGCAGGCAGTGGGATAAATTAGGAATGACTGAGGCAACCATGCAGGAACCCAATACCTCTGAGGTAGAGAGAATGTGTAATATTGTGTGTTCACGTGTGCGTGTGTGCGTGTGTGTGTGTGTGTGTGTGTGTGTGTGTGTGTGTTTATCCAAGATGCTGGGGTGAGATTTTTGATTACACAGTCTTTCAACATCTTCTGTGATCTAGCTCTTATACACATGAGAACAGTTTCATCTCCTTACCCCTCTCCCCCAACTTCAAAACTTTAAGCCCAGCCATACTGAACTATTTGCAGTCTCCTGAACACATCATCCTCTCTCATGACTCTCAGACTTTAGAATTCTCTTCCTTCTACTTTTTTACAGGTGATCTCTTTTGTGGAACCATTTCTTCCTCAGGCTGCATCAGATACCCACTCCCTATCCCCCAGCCCCATCCTCCCAGTAAGTACTGTGACTACCTTTAGAATGTTGTTGTTGTTAGGTGCCATCGAGTTGATTCCAATTCATAGCGACCCTTTAGGACAGAGTCGAACTGCCCCACAGGGTTTCCAAGGAGTGGCTGGTGGATCTGAACTGTAGACTTTTTGGTTAGCGGCCAACCTCTTAACCACTGCACCACCAGGGTAGTATTTATCATATTTAACACTCTTTGTACATGTCTACCTCCCTTATTTGACTGTGAACACCTTCACAGTCTTATCTTATTCTGAGGTGAAGAATAGTATCTTATTCAGAGCTGTATCCCAGAGCTTACCACATAGCTTAGTGTACAGTGGACATGAAAATGTTTGTAGAGAGAAAGAAAGAACAGCACTGTGAGATAGATATGCTGACAGCATATGATAGAACAAAGATTCAACTCATGTCCATTTGATTCCAATCTTCATTCTCATTAAATCCTTCTATGCTGGCTGAAGTTAAGGGCAGAGTCCTACTGAGGCACTGTGAGCAGAGGCCTGAATGAGAGACCAACTTGACCTTGGCAACGTAATAGTGGAAGAGGGGAGAAAGGTAAGCCAGCAACTTGAACCACTTACAGATGTAGTTTGAAATGAAAGGAAAAACATGAAAAAGAATAATGATACAAATATGGCATAACCAGTGCCTTTCTCTCACTGGAATGAATTCTCTCATATTCCTCAATAGAAGAGTCAAAAGCAGTTGGTATATTCTCTTGTTAGAGATGTGGTCTCTAAGACTGTGATATTCAGTTGACTAAAATTCTTAATTCACCATCTAGTGTCTAATGGTTAGGTTATGAATACAGGATATGGATTTTGTTGGAATACAGTCTCTGAGGACAGGGGTTTTTGCCTGTTTTTTTTTTTATTCTTCTTGTCTGAAGTACGTCCAGCACAACAGGGAGTACGCATATTTGGATATTGTTTGTATAAAATAGAAAGGAGAATATATTGAAATCTCAATTCTGGGGCTAATCATTTATTGTGATTTCTTTGTTTTAAATCCTATTGTTATTAGCTGCTGTTGAGCCAGATCTGACTCATGGTGACCCCATGTACAACAGAACAAAATGCTGCCCGGTCCTGCATCACCTTCATGATCATTGGTATACTCGAGTACATTGTGGTGGCCACCATGTATTTTGAGTGCCTTCCAACCTAAAGGGGCTCATCTTCCAGCACTATATTGGAAAATATCTATTGTGTTCCATAACTCTGTTATAACATAATATCTGTTGTGAGTCATCGGCTAATTTTTGGAAGTAGATCATCAAGCCTTTCCTTCTAGTCTGTCTTATTCTGGAAGCTGTGCTGAAACCTGTCCACCATGGGTGATGCTGCTGGTATCTGAAATACTGGTGGCATACTTTCCAGTATCACAGCAACACACAAACCACCACAGCACGTCAGATTGACAGACGGGTGGTGGATTTTAAATCCTAACCAGGTATTATTTGATGGATTTATGACTTCACAAATTACACAACCACCAGTGCTTTCGACCCACACGAACACTTACGATATTCTGCATGTCAGTGGCATATTTTAGGCTCTTGGCTCAATAAATATGCCAAGCAAATATTTGTTTTATTTACATGTAGGGAAGCAACCACCCACTTATCTGGTTAAATACAATATGTGTCAAGCTTAGTTTTGTATCTCGTTGGTTCAGGCCAGCAAGGAGGCATCAGAGATGAGATTTGTACAAGGCAAGGATGCTGACTTGACCAGCACAGAGTCTGCTATACTGTTTACATTCTGAATTAAGAGGATGTCTTAGGTAATTCATGTTAACAACCATGTTACCTAATATTTTATTTATTAACTAGATTTCTAGTTTAGTTCCATTTCAGAACTCAATCTTACATACAGCATGCAGTAATAGTAGCTAGTACTTCTAAATGCTTACTGAGTACATACTGTGTCCCAGGCATTGTTCTAAGTTCTTTATAAATATCGTCTTATTTCTTACAACTTCATGTGGTAGGTACTATAAGTACCCTCATTTTACAAATCAGTAAGCTGAGGCTCATTAGGATCAATTAACTTGCCCAAGGTTATAGCACTACTAAGTAGGAGAGCTGGAATGTGAACCATGTAGTCTGAGGTCAGTGCCCATGCTCAATCATGATGCTATACTGCCTCTTATCACACTACAATGTCAATAAATTGCAGTTATTGAGTAAACATTAAATAACTCATTAGCATATACTCCAATGTAAAACATTCTGGGATCTTTTGGGAGAGAATTGGGGATAACTGGAAACCCCAGGGCATGGAACGCTAGAGCTGAAAGAATCTTGTTGTTGTGTGCCAGAGTAGATTCTGACTCATAGCAACACTACAGGACAGAGTACAACTGCCCCATAGGGTTTCCTAGGCTATAATCTTTACAAGGCCAGGTTGTCAGGCCTTTTCTCCAACAGAACTGCTGGTGGTTTCAAATCACCAACATTTTGGTTAGCAGCCAAGCATTTAACAATTGTGCCACCAGGGCTCCTTCAAAGAAACTTAGGGATCATATAAGGCTGTATCTTCTCAGTATCCCTTGCTGAATCTTCCTCCTTTTCTTGATTGCTAAATTTTGGAATATCTCAATGCCCTCTTCTCTTCCATGTCCACACTCTCTTCCTAGGTGATCTCATCTAGTCTGATGCCTTTGAATACATTCTATATGTCAATGCCTCCCAATCCATGAGTTGTGGATCATCAAAACAAACAAACAAACAAAAAGTTGCCATTGAGTTGATTTTGACTCATAGTGACCCTGTAGAACAGAAGTGCCTTATACAGTTTCAAAGACTGTAAACTTTACAGAAGCAGGCCACCACATCTTTCTCCCGTGGATCGGCTGGTGGGTTTGAACCACTAATCTTCTGGTTAGCAGCCGAGCACTTTAACCACTGCACCACCGGGGCTCCTTGAGTTGTAGACTACCTATTGCTGTCGAGTAGATTCCGACCCATAGTGACCCTATAGAACAGAGTAGAACTGCCCCATAGCGTTTCCATGGAGCACCTGATGCATTCAAACTGCTGACCTTTTGGTTAGCAGTCTGAGCTCTTAATCACTGCGCCACCAGGGCTTCTTAAGGCATCTCCAAGGTAACATGACCAAAACAGAACTCTTGGTTCCACACCAATCTCACAGCATTCCCAGTGTTCTTTATCCCAGTAAATTATTATCTTATTCACTTAATAGCTTAGGCCACATGCCTTGGAATCATCCCTGAGTCCTCTTTTCTCTCATATTTCATATCCAATTCATCAGCATGTCCTGACAGGTCAGCCTTCAACCTTTATGCTAAATCTGACTACTTTTTGCCATCTCCGCTAACAGCACCCTAACCTAAGCCACCAATATCTTGCCTGGGTGCTTTAAGAGCCTCGTAACTGATCCAGCTACTTCCATCCTTGTGATTCTATAATCTATCTTCCATACAGGAGCCAGAACGATCTTAAAATATTAGTTGGATCATGTCACCCTTCTGCTTAAAATCTTTGGATGGCTTCCCACGTCTCTCAGGGTAAAAGCCAAAGTCCTTGCCATGGTCTACAAGGTTCTACAATATCTGTGCCTTGTTATCTTCTGAATTCACCACCTGTCCCTTTCTCCCCTCTCTCATTCCACTCCAACCACACTGGACTTCTTAATGTGTTTCAAACACACTGAGCCTGTCCCCATTTCAGAGCTTTGGGATTTGTTATTTTCCCAGCCTAGAACAACATTCAGCCAGATAATTCTATGGTCTGCTCCCTCAGCTTATTCTGGTATTTGCTCAAATGTCATCTCTGAGAGGCTTTCTATAATCAGCATATCTAAATATCAGCCCTCCACCATTCTCTATTCCCTTGTCCTGGTTTATTCATCTTCATGTTGTTGCTGGGTGCCATTGAGTCGATTTCGACTTATAGTGACCCTATGTGACAGAGTGTAACTACCCCATAGGTTTTTCTAGGCTTTAATCTTTGCAGAAGCAGATTGCCAGGTCTTTCTACTGTGGAGTTGATGGGTGGGTTTAAACCGGCAACCTTTTGGTTAGCAGTCAAGCACTCAACCATTGCACCACCAGGGCTCCTTATTTGTCTTCATAGTACTTGTTATTATCTGACAGTTTATTATATGGTTTATTTGTTTATGGTTGTTTCCTATGACAGCTTGGAAGCTCCATGAAGGCAAGGCCTGTCCTGTTTACCACTTTAATCTCTACTACTTCAAAACTTTCTGGCACAGAGTAGATGTCCACTAACTATATGTTGAATGACTACATAAATTGTCTAATCAGGTTCCTCCATTCTACAGTTGAGGAAGATGAGGCTCAGAGAGATAAATTTTGTCACAACTACATATCTGGTAGAGACAGAGCTGGATTTCTGATCACTGTACTATGTCTCAGCATTCACCAACCAGTTACTGTGGAGTCGATTGTGACTCATGGTGACCCCATGTGTGTCAGAGTAGAACTGTGCTCCATAGGGTTTTCAATGGCTAATTTTTATTTCCAGGCTTTTCTTCGCAGGAGCCTCTGGGTGGACTCAAACCACTAACCTTGCAGTTAGCAGCCAAGTGTGTGTTAACTGTCTTAAAAACCCAATTATTTCTTTTCAATAATTGTTACAATTTGTCAAATGATACTGAGCCAGAATGGGAGACCGACAGCATATAATGTTTTGTCTATGGATGGCTTCACAGTGAGTGAATTCAGTGGCAGATTAATAAGAGTAGCTATAATAATAATTAATGACAGTAATTACGCCCATTTATGTTTAACCTGCTAATCAACAATTGTACCATGTTTGGAAACTTTCTTCGGTCTATGGTTTATATTGTTGTTTCCTAAGGGCAGAACAATGCATTTAACTTTATCAGGAGTAATGCACATAGACAGTGCCAAACCTCTCAATTCTCTCTAGGTATAATACTTTCCATATCCAATAATTTTTCCACTTTCTGAGTTAAACACACACGCTCTTCACTTACCTTCCAGAATACTGAGCTCCACCTGTTAGGTGATCTCTGAATCTGGAAATCATCCTCATACTCCCAGATCGAGGTGGTACAGTCCTCATAAAACTGGTGCAGGTAGGATCGGACACCGTAACGCTGGTACACACCCTCAGTAACAGCCTGTGCCTGCCTGGTACTGCAGAAGTTGCTGCAAGAACTCATCCTTCCCAGCTGGAATGACAACGTCCACACAGATCAGTCTGATGGGTTCTGCCCTCAAGATCAAAGGGCATATTAAAGTGGAGAACTGGGCTGAGTAATGTAAGCCTATCTGAACAGTGCTATTTTCTTAAAAGAAAAGATACTTTTAGAGGCCTTTCTTATAATCTTCTTTTCTGTTTAATGCAAAATTATTCCCAAATACTCAATAGCTAGTACTGGCTCTCCATAAGCGGAACAAGACACAAAAAGCATAAAACCAAAACCAAACTAAACCAGTCATCATCGAGTCAATTCCGACTCATGCGACCTCGTGTGTGCAGAGTAGAACTGCTCCACAGTATTTTCAAGGCTGTGACCTTTCAGAAACAGATGGCCTTTCTTCTGAGGTGCCTCTGGGTGGGTTTAAACCTCCAACCTTTCGGTTAGTAGTCTAGCGCTTAACCATTTGTGCCACCCAGGGATAGTACAAACAGCAGAGTTCACTTAAATTATGCAAAAATTTGAAGCATGAGCCACATGAGAAATCATAGCAAAGAGGCTGAGATTTTCATTCCCTTGACAAGAAGCCTTGAATCTCTTAGAATCCAGTAGTCTTCACACATATATGTTAAAAAGTTAGGCAAGGCTACCTCACTGGCTGCAGACGAAGTTGGGCTTGGACCATCCTCTCAGATTCTCAATAGTGTTATCTCATGGAATCTACATGGTGTTACTCTTACCAGTTTGAAACTTTGCTTTCTGATCTTATGTATCTTCTCCTAACATTTAAACTAATTTTCAAATTGTACAGAAGCTTTATTAAAAAGCTGTTGAGCAACTTAAACTTCATGCTTTATTAATCCCAAATGGCCTACCCAATAATTTACACCTCACTAACTCTGACACTATAGGCGTCTGGGGTCTTAAAAGCCTGTAAGTGGCCATCTAAGATGCATCAATTAGTCCCAACCACCTGGAGTAAAGAAGAATGAAGAACACCAAAGACACAAGGAAAGTAGTAGCCCAAGATACAGAAAGGGCCACATAAACCAGAGACTTCATCAGCCTGAGACCAGAAGAACTAGATGGTGCCTGGCTACCACCAATGACTGCCCTGACAGGGAACACAACGGAGAGCTCTGGATGGAGCAGGAGAAAGGTGGGATGCAGAACTCAAATTCTAGTAAGAAGACCAGACTTAATGGTCTGAATGAGACTGGAGGTACCCCGGAAAGCATGGCCCCTGGATTCTCTATCAGCCCAGAACTAAAACAATTTCCGAGGCCAACTCTTCAGACAGGGATTGGACTGGACTATGGGACATAAAGTGATACTCGTGAGGAGCATGCTTCTTAGCTCAAGTAGATACAAGAGACTAAACATCCAGAGGTGAGATGGGAAGCCACAGAGGGTTAGGAGCTGGTTGAATGGACATGGGGAATCAGGGGTGGAAAGGAGGAGTGTGCTGTCACAGTACGGGGAGAGCAATCAGAGTCACATAACAATTATGTATAAATTATTGTATGGGAAAAAATAAAAAAAATAAGAAACGTTAACTCTGACACTATATATTTTGGTCACTATTTGTGAATACATCTGTCCATGTGGTATGCTAGGTTGTACTGTGGAGTGCAGACACAGCCTTTTATTATTTTCTATGAAAAGTTACAATATAAATAAGAGTTAAGAGAGTTGTTACATGAAATTATGCCTTGGGTAGGCTGCTTCAGACTCTCATCTTCTTAAGACAGAAATTTCAACTTGTCCAAATCAATACTCTTGTTGTTGTTGTTAGTTGCCATTGAGTCGATTCCAACTCATAGTGACCCCATGTGACCCCATGTGTTCAGAGTAGAACTGCTCCATAGGGTTTTCAAGACTGTGACCTTTTGAAAGCAGATTGCCAGGCCTGTCTCTGGGTGGGGTTCAAACTACCAACCTTTTGGCTAGTAGTTGAGGGCTGAACCATTTGTACCACCCAGGGACTCCTAATACCCTTAGAGAGGGGACATTTAAAGGAATTTGATTATCAATTCATGGTAAAAATAAAATTACTAAGGAACAGTAATTTTGATGAATAAGAGAATTTTCAATTATCCTCTGTTCTTTGGTTTTCTGACTGCTATATAAACAGATACATGTTGTTGTTGTATTGTGCTATCGAGTCGATTCTGACTCATGGTGACCCCATGTGTTACAGAGTAGAACTGTGCTACATAAAGTTTTCTTGGCTGTAATCTTTATGGAAGCAGATTGCCAGGCCTGTCTCCCGAGGCACCTCTGGGTGGGTTCAAACCACCAACATTTGGTTACCAGCTGAGTGCAAACTGTTTGCACCACCCAGGGACATATGTAGCTGGAAATACTTGTTTGGACTTTTCAGTTATGTTCCAGATTGTTTTCTTTGTGTGGACATAGTCAGTCTCTATGTGACAAAGTGGGAAAAAATATAGAAGGTTATTTTCCCATAAACTAAGTTCTCTTAGGATTTGTGCTACAACCCAGGTCTTACTGAAGGCTCCTTAAATATTTCCAACTACTTAGCAAGAAACCAACTACTAATGTTTTTTTACAAGTGAGAATATCTGCAGTTTGATCAAGTGCCCATGTGTGGCCACTTAGTTTGGTTGGCTAGAACAATGGGCCTGAAATTAAGTTGAAGCCAGGGATGGTTAGCATTACCCTGCCCCATGGCCACAAAGTAAACCCACACAACATCTTGTAAATGCATACCTTAAGCCAAAAAAGGGTTTGGTTAGAAAATGTAGTCAAATTCAGGAAAATATGGCCTTGCTCTGAGAAAAATGATCTAAGTACGTGCTTCTGATGATGGCCACCAAACTCATCCTTTTAGCTATTGGTCAATACTACATTTAGTGCTTACCTCCCTGTGTCTCTTCCTGTTTCAGGTATACCATTGCTGTCAAGTTGATTCTGATTCATAGAGACCCTATAGGCCGGGGAACTCCCTCATAGGGTTTCCAAGGCTGCAATCTTTACAGAAGCAGACTACCACATCTTTCTTCCGTGGAGTGGCTGGTTGGTTTGAACTGCTGACCTTTCGGTCAGCAACCACTGTGCCACCAAGGCTCCTTGTTTCAGGTATAACTACCACCATCTGGGAGGAGAGTGCAGATGGGGCAAAAATATGACTTTTTTTTTTTTTTACTTCTAAAAATTCGGGAGTATATAATTTTATGGCAGTATCAAATTTTTAGAATGCACTTTGCCTGATTATAGCCATCAAAGTTTGATGGAGCAAAAGAATGTTGACCTAGTTTTAATACTTCAATCACTAGGATGAGCACTTCAGTACCTTCTATTCAATGTCAATACAATGAGGATGATTAACAAGCCTATTACCAGAATAACTTTAAAGACATTTTCTTCTAAGACATTATAATAAAATTTCAATCAAGGGGAGATAGGATTAGTATTACTAATCCTGCATTGTCACTGAAGAAACTGAGGCATAGAAAAACCATCTGCTAAAGGTTACACCATGAGTCAGAGAGCAGATGAAAGATGATAGTTAATAAAGTACACAGGAATACGGACTGAGTCATGTACTTGCATAATCAGAACCAACTCACCTACACATATATCCTCAGGTTTTCTGTATGTCATCAGAGACTTTAACATGAAAAAAGTACAAAAATAAATATGATAGGAGTTTTAAAAAGAAATCCCTCATAGCAACAGTGAGAGTTATTTCTCTTAGATGCTGGAAGTTGTTCTTTCTCAGGATTGAAGTTTGGTGCAGAGCAGGACAGTATGACATATTGTAGTCATTCCCTGCACAGCTTGTTTCTAGCACACTAGGTTAAACGTCTCTGCTTTATGAGACTCAGTAGTCCAACTTTGCTAAAAAACAATATGGGAAAAATCATAAACGAGATCAAAGTGTCACAAAACCAGTGTTTTGAGTCTGAGTGATGGAAGACTCTACTTGAACGCAAAATGAATTTTTAGTGATGTTAGGTACATTTCAGAAAAGGAATCCCAATGAGACTTATTTTCTCCTCCACAAACACAAAGCACAAGAACATGACCTACACTGTGCTAACTACACAGAGGTGCAAACTGGACTGTACTGCTTGTCCTCAATGTGCAACTTATTGGTCATGAGATCTCAGGCCAGTTCATTAACTTCTCTAGGTCATGGCTTCATCATCTTTTAAGATATGATGGTTAAACCATATAACCCCTAATTCCTTCCAGATGTAGTTCTCCAAGAGTCTTTGGAAAGGAATCTAAAGACTCAAAAGATTGGGTCTATTGATTTCCCACCTCCTCCCACACCCTTGTTGAAGAAAGGCCTGGCAGTCTGCTTCCAAAAGGTCAGAGTCTTGAAAACCCTATGAAGCTCAGTTCTACTCTGCAACACATTGGGATCTCCATAATGAAATGAATACTAACGTGGACTAATTTAAATACAATGCTGAAAAAATGTTTGTACTCACTCCCTCCATTCATGCACTCCCTGGGCTGTTGAACACTTCTCTAAAGAAAGGAGCCGCGCTAGAATCCATCAATGAACAACAGACAGTGACAACAGACTGTGACCTTTTGGAAGCAGACTTCCAGGCCTTTCTTCTGAGGTGCTTCTGGCTGAGTTGAAACCTCCAACATTTTGCTTAATAGTCAAGCACTTAACCTTCGGTGCGACCCATGGGGTTGTCACATGGGATTGTCATGAGTTGGAAGTGACTCAACAGCAGCTGGTTTGTTTTTTGGTTTTTAGTATTCACTGACAAACACTCTAGTGAAGCCTGCTGCATTCTCACTGCCAGCGTTGCCATCATGGATGGAGCATAAGCAATATTAGTGTCTGGTTGTGTGGTTATTTATGAATAGGGAGTTGTTTTCATCCTCCCTAAATGATACTCTAGGTGCTGATAAGCAAGGATCCATGGTTTTCTTCTTTTTATAATCTATCTATAGTATCTATCTTACCTGCACGCATAGTTAGACATTAATGAACATTCAGTTCTCAGCAACACAGCACATACTATCATATCCCAGAGACTTGTGGAAGAGGAACATCAGACCTTAGCCCCGGCCTCCCCACCAATTCTCTGTTCTAGATGGGTTAATGTGGGTGATGGTCTGAGTGATCCTTCATTTTTTCATCCTTCTCTTCATTCAATGTTTTTCAAACACTAATTACGTGCGGTTAGACAATGGGGTTAAAAAGATGAGCGGGGCACAGTCTTCCCTGAATGGGCTCTTGGATTAGGATGAGAGATGCTTATGAAGCAATAAATACAATAAAACAAGCACCATACAATAGCTATATGCAGAGGCAGGTAGTGGAAATGCTGAGAATCCCTTAAACAATTTCTTTGTTGGGCAAACATGTATGGGTTATTGTGAACTCTATATGCACAAATACACTATAGTATCAATTTGGTGGAAATTAGAATTTCAACCTAGTATATGCAGTTAATCTTTATTTTACTTTAAAAATGTTCACAGCTATGAAAACAGAAATAAGTCTTTATGCCTCATAAAACCCTGAGCACATCAGAGACTTTGTAGTATTTGTCTTGATGGTCTCCTTGAGAGTAGAGAAGCTGAAAAACGAGGCACAAAAAAGGATGAATGTTTTCCCATGGCTATGTGTGTGAGTCAGTTGTGAGGCCAGGTGCAGGTCTTGTTCTATTTATTCTCTTAGAAATATTATTCAATTTTTCATACTGCTTTTCTCTCTCACAAAATAATTCTGAAATAATGAGAGTGATGGTCCCATTAGAGCCCATTTCCACAGGGCCACCTCTGCAACGGACAAGGTATAGGCACAAAGATGATTTAGACCATTTATCCAACACCAAACCAAAAGGTCTACTCATTTAAAAGACTCAGTCAGACTCATAGTGAATGCAGGAAAGCAGGAAAGCCTGACAAGAGCTTTTCTTTTTTAATCAGGCATTCTGGCATTATATAAGCATGACCTTCAAACTTGCAAATGTGTTTGTATCAATGGATCATCTCAGAGATGTTTTCCTGGCACAGTGGCAGAGGCTATGACTTTATATTCTGAGATTTTTAAAAATACCTTTTTATAAAAGTGAACATGTAGCCACTTTTATGATTTTTAAAAGAAAAGTAATGCTCTGCAATTATCCTACTCATTATTAATTACTTTAGTCCTTCAAGATGTATTTTTTAGTAAGGTACATAAAGTCCAAAATCAAAACGAGAAGGAAAAAAAAAACCCATATTCTCTTTATCTACATGCAGATCACAAGGTACGAATCTATACATGATAAAGTGTGAGTCTTACTTTTGAAGTCCTCTTCTTCCTCTTTTTGTTGTTTACTTGTTGACTGTTCTTTTTAATGGCACATTCTTCAATTCTAATTAAGGAAAAAAAAAAAAAAAAAAAAACTCTGAAGAACATGATCCAAACCAAAATCTAAATCTCACAAACCATTTTTATAACTTATAAAGAATCATTTTACTGTTGACAAAAACATGACAAAAAACTTGTTCAAGAACAGAGACAAGTCTTTTTACCGGCCAGTAACTTATATTTAATATCTTTCAAACGTGCTTCCATGCTAGTTTATAGAGTAAATTAGACAACATAAAAAAAGTGTTTGTAAATTATAACTCACTATACAAATGTTATTCTTGTTTTGGTATAGACTGATTAATTTGTGTTTTACAAATTCTAAAAGCAAATTCTAATTTGCTTTCTAGATACTCCAGAATTGATTTATCTGGTGCCTGTTCCATTGTACTATAAAATAAATGAAGCTTACAGCCATTGTATTTTCTGACATGTTTACATATATTTTAGACTTACTAAGACTCTTCCTGTGTTTTAGTCATTAGATTTATTTTTACTCTATAGTATCATGTCTTAGACCTTAGTATTTTTTTCTCCTGTATCCATTTTCTTCCATCATGACCATTTTACTTTCCATCTGCCTAAGAAAAGCAGGTGCCCGTGCAAGATTTAATTAAAAAGCCATTCCCAGCTATAGAGCTATTGGTTTCCTACATTGCTCTAGTCATGTGAAATAAAGTAATAACTGGGGCCAAATTTTTCAAGGGGTCACTAAGAATTCTTTCTGATGAACAGATTCCCTTCCATTTGCAGGGAAACCTCAAAGACTTGAGGGGACTAAGACTAGCTGAGGCCTGACACACTGTTTTTTGCATTCTCCAGGGTCATTATATGGGCCATAGTCAAATCTTCTTCAAGACTTTCTTCCTTCCCCTAAAATTTTGTAAGTGGTATTTGAGAGGATTTGGGGAAAGAAGGATCCTGCATGGGTGATTAGGATGAGGAAAAGAAACAAGCCAACTATAGGTCACTACATTCTCCTGTCCTCTCTCTGTCTCTAATTCTGTATCTCTCTGTCTCTGTCTCTCTCTTTCATTTACCTTCCATCTGCCGTTTCTCCCCGCTCTTTGAAGAAATTGACTCCACATGTGTCCCTCACCCAAGACGCTCTCCAAGGAGCTGAAAACATTTCTGCTACAGAGCCAGGAACCAATTAAGAAAACACCAGCTGTTGAACTCCAGCTCTGTTTTCTCTGGGGTCACCAGCCTTGGTATGACCCCTAACCCAAAGCCCCTTTCTAACATCACAAGGATGTGTCTTCTGAGGTCATATCGAATCACTCAAATATCTTCAGACATGGCAAAGAAGTGCGGAGGGCAAGTGGGGGTTAAACTCAGTAAGGAAAATAAATCAAACCAGCTTTGCAAACTCCAAATATGTATATCTTGCTCTTGCCTAATATACAACTTTCTTTTATCTCTTAAGTTTCAGCTGTACACCCCCCAAATTCTTACATAACGCAAACCACAAACCGCCAAAGCACAGAATTGGCTACCCCTAATTTGTATGTTTTCTTGTATTTTCATACGCATTGTTTTTGTCGAGGTTCGTACACGTGTAATAAACGTGAGTGCGCAGTGTGTGTGTGTGTGTGAGAGAGAGAATGAACACTTGTGCGTGAAGAGAAAGGGAGGAGAGGAAGGGAGGAGAAGAAGAACTGGAGAAAGACCTATCAAGCGTAGAAGGCCGCCACCCCTGGGCTCGCATGGCTTTACCTGGCCCCTCCGATCCCCTGACCCTTGGAGCAAGTGCAGCCAGCTAGCCGCAGATCTCTCGCTGGGGTCCCATCGCCTCCGCCGCTGCCGCCGCCGCCGCCGCCGCCGCCGCCGCCGCGCTGCTCCCGCCTCACGGAGCTCAGCCAGCGCGTGATTGACACCCTGGCGTCCCACGTGCCCGCGCATCCGCCGCAGCGCCGGCCGCCGCCGGTGTCGCCGGGCCCGCGCAGCGTGGGCGAGCGGCGAAAGGGGCGGGGCCGGCGCGCCGTGGAAAGCCAGTCCCCCTTCCTTCCTGCACCCCGAGGTCTGGAGCTTCCGCTCAGGGCGATAGCTGGCAGTCTGGAAGGCTAGTCATTGTGTTCGGCCGAACCTCCACTGGGAGAGGCGCCTTCTCTCCCTCTCTGCCTTGTCCACTACTTTCTTCTCCTGTCCAGCACAATGTCCTGTCAGAGTAGGTGCAAAACCGAAACCAAACCCGTTGTCTTGGATTCCAACTCATGGCGACCCCATGTGTTACAGAGTAGAACTGCTCCATAGAGTTTTCTTGGCTACAGTCTTTAGGGAAGCAGATCACCACGCCTTTCTTCTTCAGCGTCGCTCGGTGGGTTCCGCCCATCTTGAGGTTAGTAGTTGAGCGCAAACCACTTACGACACTGAGGGTCTGTCATAGTAGCTCAGTATACAAAGTTTTAAAATGATTGTAGAGGCAGATAGACCTGGTGTATTTCTTCCACCTTTTTGCCAGTTGGGGTATGTAGAGGCTTCTCCCCACCCCGTTTTTAATCATTCTTGATGAGACACAAGGTGAGGAAGTTCTATCCGCAGGTGAAGCGCTGCCCAAGTGAGAGCATCTTGTCACTTCCTTCAGCCTTGGGCAGTGTCAGTTTCTCACCTCTTCACCCCAACGACATCTCCTTTTGAATTGTTGTTGTGTGCTATCCAGTGGATTCCAATCTGTAGAGGCCCTGAAGGAGAGAGTAGAACTGCCCCACAGGGTTTCCTAGGCTGTAATTTTTATGGGAGCAAATTGCCAGGTCTTTTCTCCCTGGGAGCTGTTGGTGGGTTTGAACCCTGGACCTTTTGTTTAGTAGTCCAGCGCTTCACCATTTTGTTACAGGGCTCCTTTCTTTTGGGTTAGGAAGTTGAAAGAATGATGAAGAAAGTAGATTAAACAATGGCATTCAAGAAAAGCACACAAATACGTAAATGCAAGAACACCCCAGAAAATAACCTGTGACTACCTCTGAAAATTTGTGTAGGTGTATACATAAATAAGAGTCCTTAGGTGGTGCAAATGGTTACGCGTTTGGCTGCTATCAGAAAGGCAGGAGTTTCTAGTCCATCCAGAGATGCCTTGGAGGAAAGGCCTGGTGATCTACTTCCAAAAAAAAATCAGCCATTGAAAACTCTGTGGAGAAAAGCTATACTCTGACACCCATGGGGTTGAATGAGTTGGAGTGCACTGGACAGCAACTGGAAATATATACAATGACTCCTACTTCATGAGACTTTCTGCAGATCACTGAAAAGTGACATTGATCAGAATAATTAATAAAATATTTAATATTTGCACAGTTAAGCTACACATAATATCTAATATTTACATATGGAGTCCCTGGGCGGCGCAAATGGTTAAGCTGCTAACTGAAAGGCTGGCAGCTCAAATCCACCCAGAGGTGCCTCCAAAAAAAGGCCTGGCACTCTACTTCTGAAGACCACAGCCACTGGAAACCTTATGGAGCATAGTTCTACTCTGCGCTCATGGGGTTGTCATGAGTTGGAATAGCATGGTGGTTAACATTTAGATGGTGCTTGGTATGTGCCAGGCATTTATTGGTTTAAGTACATTACATATCTATTAACTACATATATGTTAACCTGGAGCCCTGGTGGCGTGGTAGTTAAGAGCTCAGCTGCTAACCAAAAAGCCGGCAGTTTTCTATGAGTCAAAATTGACTAGACGGCAACAGATTTGGTTCTTTTTGGTCTGTATTAACTCATGTAATCTTCACATCAGCTGTATGTGGTGGGCACTGTCATTTTCCCTATTTTACAGGTGAGGAAGCTGAGACACACAGAAGTGGCAGAGACACGATAACCCAAAAAAAGCAAAACCATTGCCGTTGAGTTGATTCCGACTGATAGCGACCCTATAGGACAGAGCAGAACTGCCCCACAGGGTTTCCAAGGAGTGGCTAGTGGATATGAACTGTGATTAACAGCCTTTTGATTAACAGCCAAACACTTAACCAGTGTGCCACCAGGGCTCCATATAGGTTCACAATAACTTGTCTCAGGTCACACAACTACTAAATGAGGGAGGTGGACTGGAATCTACAAGGACCTCCTTCAGAGGTCTTAGGGTAAATATCCTATTTTGCTCATTATTTCCTTACCTCCACATGGGTTTCAGGAAAAAGCCTAAAAAACAAAAAGGAGCAAATCTATTGTTATTAACCAATAGACAGACCAAAGTTTGAACAAATGCTTCGAGGAGGAGCCAAGGACACGGAAGGCTGTGTCTTTGTTGTTTCTCAGGTTCACATCTCTTGCCCTGGCACTCTTCAACACCACTTAAGTCTGTAGGTGCCACTCATTTCTTTCTCCCTTCCCAGACTGTGTAAATGTGCATCTTTGGGGAGTTTTGACATGTTGCTTTTCTCACGTTCGGTGTGTGGATCTGGAGAACATTTACTTATTTTTAAATTGTAACTTGGCTGTGTATGTTTTCCCATCCTTGAAAGTCCACAAGAATCACCACACATACATAAACCTGGGAGCTCTGAGTCACACTGCCATCAGAAGTTAGGCTTCAGGAGGGCATGGTTGACTTCCTGATGTCTACCTGTTGGTGTCCAGTAAGTGTCCTGGTCTCCCTTGATACTGCATGAACAGCCTATGATCTATTAATTCAGAAAGGTAGTGTAATTAGTATTTGTAATTGAACAGACCTGGGTTTAAATCTTAGCTGTGCCACTTCCTAGCTATTTAACCTTGATTAAGTTGCTTCATCACTCTATACCTCATTTTCCTCTGCTCTAAAATGATTATAATAATACCTACAATTATGAAAATTAAATGAAACCTTGTTTATAAAACATTGTCAGTGTCTGGTACATAGTAAGTACTCGATAATTTATAGCTATTACTACTATTATTTAGTTAAACCTTTTGGTAGCCTATGGGTATTTTTGGCTTAGAGTCTCAAGTCTTCTAAGTTTCCCTATGAATTCTCCATTTGCTTCATTTCCACTCTTACCGGATCTATTTCCAACTTGTGCCATCTCTGACTTCTCTGTTGAAGTTTCCAATGAGGTGGCACAGTGTGTACATGTCTATCCAGGAAGCTGGGGGCAACACAGTCTTCCAAGCTGCACCAGCACATCTGCCTTTGGTTCTCTCTCAATCTGGAGTAATTTGAAGTAGTGAGATAAAGTAAGATATGGTTTATACAACCCAAACAAACAAACAAACAAACAAAAAAACCCAGTTGCCATCAAGTTGATTCTGACTCATGACAATCCCATGTGTGCAGAGTAGAACTGTGCTCCATAGGGTTTTCGTAGTTGTGACCTTTTGGAAGCAGATTGCCAGGCCTTTCTTCTGAGGTGCCTCTGTGTGGATTCGAACCTCCAAACTTTTGGTTAGTAGCCCAGCACTGAACAATTTGCACCACCCAGGGACTCCTTTATCCACTCCAAGATGCCCTTGAAATATTAATTATCACAATTATCTTGCCTTTCAGATACCATACTTTCTATTTATTAGTTTTGCAAACATCAGGAAACAAAGAATATCATTTCGAAGCAACTAAGTTTTGATTTAGAACATACTGCACAGTTTCCCCAACTTGTATTGAATGGAAACATTTAACGGTGAATATTTTATCAATTCATTATTCAAGACACATTGTTGAATACCTGCCATCTAGAGCACAAAGGGCGAGGTACAAACAGATGCATTACAGAAAGTCATGGAGAAGAGGGATCAGAATGGGTTGTAGTTCCCTGGGATGTTTTTATGGAAGGGATGCTGTGATCACACCTCAACTTGCCTTTCCAACCTTATATCTCCTGGCTCCCCTTTTTAATGTTTTTCTCTTGACCACTGTCTTAGGCTGGGTTCTCTAGAGAAGCAAAACCAGTGAAGTGTATAAATATATATATATAGAGAGATTATATCAAGGAAACAACTCACGCAAATGTAGAGGCTAGAACATCCTAAGTCAATGGATCAGGGTAGAGGCCTCTCCCAAGACACGCAGCTGCAGAAACTGGCAAGCACAAGATCGGCAGGTCAGAGAGCAAGGCTCCCGTTCACAGGCTGTGCAGATCGACGAATCCGAGGTTCGGCAGATAAGCTGACAGCTCAAGTCCCAAGAACGGGAGATGAGACGACAGGAAGCAGCTGCAGGATCCAGAGAGAGCAAAAACCCAGAACATCTGCTTATATTCAGATGTGGGCCACATCCCCAAGGAGACTCCCTTTCATCTGATTGGCTACTCACAGTATATTCAATCATGGGAGTGATGACATTTAAACACTGAGAATCATGGCCCAGCCAAGCTAACACACAATCTTAACCATCACAACCACAATGAACATTTTTGGTACCCTTCATACATATACTTTCCTTTTTCCTTGATTTACTTCTGTGGTTCTCTATGCATCTTTTCCCATATCTGTGTCTTCAACGGCTGCCCATTCTTCAAGTCCTAGCATGTATACCATCTTTTCAATAAAGCCTTCTTTGATATGTTTAAATAGAATTTGTTTCTTGTTTTGAACCTATATAGTCTTACCTGTCTTATGGTACCTGCTACTTTTTTTTTTTTTAATCTCATGTTGGAATTATTTATGAATCTATTTTGTTTTGGTTTCCTAGGGCTGCCGTGATAAGGTACACAAAGTGGGTGACTTATAACAATAGAAATTTATTGTATCACAGTTCTGGAGACTAGAAGTCTGAAATTAGGGTGTTGGCAGGGTCATGCTGTCTCTAGAAGGAGATCCTTTCTTACCTCTCCCAGCTTCTGGTAGCCCAGGCTGCAGCATAACTCCATAGTCACATGGCCTTCTTCCCTGTGTGTCTGTCTCTTGTCTTCTTCTATAAAGACACAGTTAATTGGGATTAGGATCCTCCCCACGCCAGTATGACCTCTTGTTAACTGATAACATCTTCAATACCCTCTTTCCAAACAAGGTTATATTCACAGATAATGCAGATGAGGACTTCACCATATCTTTTTGAGAGGCACAATCCAATCCATAATATATTTCATCTCCCCTGTTAGACTTGTAAGCATCATGTAGAAAAGATTTACTCACAATTAATTTGGTATTTTCCACAATAACTTGTACATCACTTTGTAGCAAATAAATACTCATTTTTGGTAAATGAGTAAGTTAGTGAATAAATGATGTGGATCTTGAGATGAGCCTTGGCAGGTGGATAAGATTTGTATAAAATGAAGAAAGAAGAGAGTATTATGACAGGCCTAGGGAATGAAAGGCATGTCTGGGTGGTGCAAACAGTGAATGCACTTGGCTGCTAGCTGAAAGGTTGGCAGTTGGAGTCTACCCAGAGACACTTTGGAAGAAAGCCCTGATCTGCTTCCAAAAAATCAGCCGCTGAGAATCCCTGTGGAGCAGTTCTACTCTGATACACATGTGGTTGCCATGAGTCGGAATCAGCTTGATGGTAATTGGTTTGGTTTTTTTTTGTTTGGGCTGTATAAACAAAATCTTACTTTATCTCACTAGTTCAAATTAGTCTAGATTGAGAGAGAACCAAAAGCAGGTGTGCTGGTGCAACTTGGAAGATCTGTGTTGTAACTAGAACTGAAAGGAAATGAAAAGGACAAGATCCAGCTTGCAGGCTCTGTTTCCAGGTTTCTTCCTGGCATTCAGGGTCTGTAAGAGGAAGACGATACAAGGATGGAGAAGGGGCTCCTTGTAGTTTGATCACTTGTCACTTGGCTGATGAGAAGCAGAGCCTCCAACCACTGGACATATAGGTGGTGGCCTGTATTTCTCCTGAGATGCCTGCAGCCTGGTCAGTGGCTGCCTGCCTGGGTGTGCAGCCTGTCCCAGCCAAGGCCACAATGTTCCACACCAGCAGTAGCTTGTGATTAGTATGCTTGTGATTAGTATGTTCTCTCCCAGAGAGAACAGATGTCTGTCTGCTTTTTTATGCTTAATGATGATGGCAGGTTCCCAAACATCAAGATCCAATTTCATAATTTTCAGAAATGCGGTGGCTGAGAAAAAGTTCTGCTTGGCTACTTCTGAGGTCCAGCCTCCTTTACAGAGAATTTTTGATTTACAGATTGCTATGTACAGAAGAGTGCAGAGGGCAGGAGTGGCAGCAGCACTTAAGCTTGCTCAGGAAGAGTAGGTGATTGAAGGGAGTACTGGGCGTGGTCTCCACTCACTATATTTGCTTTTCTTCATTTTCTTCTCCACTATTGTTGTTGTTTCTCTGTCACCATAGGGTTTCCTGGGCTGTAATCTTTTTTTTTTTTTTTTGGTACACATATTGTTTTATGACATTGGTTAACAACCCCACGACATGTCAACACTCTCCCTTCTCGAACTTGGGTTGTTTCCATCTTTTTGCTGTTGTGAACAATGCTGCAATGAACATGGGTGTACATATGTCTATTAGTGTGATGACTCTTATTTCGCTAGGATATTTTCCTAGGAGTGTGATTGCTGGATCATACGGTATTTCTATTTCTAGCTTTCTAAGGAAGTGCCATATCATTTTCCAAAATGGTTGTACCATTTTGCATTCCCACCAGCAGTGCATAAGAGTTCCGATCTTCTTGCAGCCTCTCCAACATTTGTTATTTCCTGTTTTTTTGATTCATGCCAGTAATGCCAGGGTGAGATGGTATCTCATTGTGGTTTTGATTTACACTTCTCTAATGGCTAGCCATCGTGAGCATTTTCTCATGTGTCTGTTAGCCTCTTGAATGTCTTCTTTGGTGAAGTGTCGATTCATTTCCTTTGTCCATTTTTTAATTGGATTATTTGTCTTTTTGTAGTAGAGGTGTTGGATTTTCCTGTGGATTTTAGAGATTAGACCTTTGTCAGATTTGTCATAGCCAAAATTTTTTTCCTAGCTGGTAGGTACTCTTTTTACTCTTTTGGTGAAGCCTTTTGATGAGCATAAGTATTTAATTTTTAGAAGATCCCAGTAATCTAGCTTATCTTCTGGAGTTTGTGTGATGTTAGTTATGGTTTGTATCCTGTTAATGCTGATTACGGCCTCTAGTGTTGATCCTATTTCTTCTTCTATGAACTTTATAGTTTTGGTTTTATATTTAGATCTTTGATCCATTTTGAATTAGTTTTTGTATATCGTGTGAGGTATGGGCCCTTTTTTATTTTTTTGCAGATGGACATCCAGTTTTGCCAGCACCATTTTTTAAAAAGGCTGACTTTTCCCCATCTGATGGACTTTGGGCCCTTGTTGAAGATCAGGTGACCATAGGTGGGTGGTTTTACATCTGGGTTCTCAATTCTGTTCCATTGGTCAATGTATCTGTCGTTGTACCAGTACCAGGCTGTTTTGACTACCGTAGCTGTATAGTAGGTTCTGAGGTCAGGTAGTGCGAGTCCTCCTACTTTATTCTTCTCCTTCAACAGTGCTTTACTTATCCAGGGCCTCTTCCCTTTCCATATAAAGTTAATGATTAGTTTTTCCATCTCTTTAAAGAATATTGTTGGTATTTGGATCGGGATTGCATTGTATTTGTAAATTCTCTTGGGTAGAATTGTCATTTTCACAATGTTGAGTCTACCTATCCGTGAGCATGGCATGTTTTTCATTTATGTAGATCTCTTTTTGTTTCTTGCAGTAGTGTTTTGTAGTTTTCTTTGTACAGGTCTTTTACATCCCTGATTAGATTTATTCCTAAGTGTTTTATTTTTTTAGGGGCTATTATAAATGGTATTGTTTTCTTGATTTCCTTTTCATTGTTCTCTTTATTGGTGTATAGAAATCCAACTGATTTTTGTATGTTTATCTTGTATCCTGCTTCTCTGCTGGATCTTTCTATTAGTTCCAGTAGTTTTCTCATGGAGTCTTTTGGGTTTTCTATGTGTAGTATCACATCATCCACAAATAGGGACAGTTTAACTTCTTCATTACCAATTTGGATGCCCTTTATTTCTTTTCTTGCCTTATTGCTCTAGCTAGACTTCCAGCACAATGTTAAATAGGAGTGGTGATAAAAGGCATCCTTGTCTTGTTCCTGTTCTCAAGGGGAATGTTTTCAGCCTCTCTTCATTAAGAGTGATGTTGGCTCTTGGTTTTGCATACATGCCCTTCATTATGTTGAGAAATTTCCCTTCTATGCCTATTTTATTGAGCGTCTTTATCAGGAATGAGTGCTGGACTTTGTTGAATGCCTTTTCTGTGTCGATTAAGATGATCATGTGATTCTTTTTTTTCCTTTTATTTATGTGATGGATTACACTGATTGATTTTCTAATGTTGAACCATCCTTGCATACCTGGTAGGAATCCTACTTGGTCATGGTGTATAATTTTTTTGATATGGTGCTGAATTCTATTGGCTAGAATTTTGTTGAGAATTTTTGCATCTATATTCATGAGAGACATTGGTCTGTAATTGTCTTTTTTTGTGGCATCTTTGCCTGGTTTTGGTATCAGGTTTATGCTGGTTTCATAGAATTAATTCATAAGTATCGCTTCCTTTTCTACATTCTGAAATAGTTTGAGTAGTACTGGTGTAAGCTCTTCTCTCAGTGTTTGGTAGAGTTCTCCAGTGAAGCCGTCTGTGCCAGGGATTTTTTTTTCGGAGGTTTTTAAATTACCTTTTCAGTCTCTTCTCTTGTTATGGGTCTGTTCAGACTTTCAACGTCATTTAGTGTTAGTCCGGATAGATAGTATCTTTTTAGAAATTTGTCCATTTCCTCTAGGTTTTCAAATTTGTTGGAGTATAGTTTTTCAGAATTCCCTGTTATGATCCTTTTATTTTAGTTGGGTCTGTTGTAATGTCCCCTGTTTCATTTCTTATTTGGGTTATTTGCATCCTCTCCTGGCTTGTCAATTTTGTTTTCTTTCAAAGAACCAACTTTTGGTTTTGTTGATTCTTTCTATTGTTTTTCTAGTCTCTATTTCATTTGTTTCTGTTCTGATCTTTATTATTTCCTTTCTTCTGTTGGTTGTGGGTTTTTTTTGTTTTGGTTTTGTTTTTGTTTTTTTGCTGTTCTCTTTCTGTAGCTAATGTTTTGATTTTGTCCCTTTTTTTTTTTTTTGATGTTTGCATCTATTGCTATAAATTGACCTCTGAGCAGTGCTTTTGTTGTGTCCTGAAGGTTTTGGTACAATGTGTTCTCATTTTCTTTTGAGTCTAGGAATTTTTTGATTCCATCTCTGATTTCTTCTATTATCCAGTAGTTTTTAAACAGGGTTTTATTCAGTTTCTGTATAATTGATTTTTTTTCCTTGCTCTTCCCCTGTTAATTTCTACCTTGGTGGTGTTGTGGTCAGAGAAGATACTTTGTACTCTCTCAATGTTTTGGCTTTTATTGAGGGTTGCTTTGTTACATAAGATGTGGTCTATTCTGGAGAACATTCCATGTGTGTTGGAAAAGAAAGTGTACTTTGCAGCTGTTGGATGGAGTGTTCTATATAGGTCTATGAGGTCAAGTTGGCTGCTTGTGCCCTTTAGCCCTTCTGTATTTTTGCTGAGTTTCTTTCTAGGTATTATGTCCTTTACCAAGAGTAATGTGTTGAAGTCTCCTACTATTATTGTGGAACTGTCAATTTCTCTTTTCAGTGCGGTTAGTTTGTTTTATGTATTTTGGAGCCCTGTCATTGGGTACACTGATGTTTATTATGTTTATGTCTTTATGATGGTTCGTCCCTTTAATCATTGTATAGTGTCCTTCTTTATCTTTTATGGTGGATTTTGTTTCAAAGTCTATTTTATCTGAGATTAGTATTGCCACTCTTGATCTTTTCTGGTAGCTGTTTGCTTGATATATTTTTTTCTGTCCTTTGATTTTTAATAAATTTACATCTTTGTTTCTAAGGTGTGTCTCTTGTGGACAGAATATTGACGGATCCTTCTTTTTTATCCATTGTGTCACTCTTTGTCTCTTTATGGGTGCATTTAAGCCATTTACATTCAGTGTGATTATTGATAGTTTTGAATTTATTGCTGTCATTTTGTAGTGCTGATGTTTTCTTTGTTTCTCTTACTCTCCTGTGCTGAATTCCTTTTGTTTGTGGACTTCTTTTTCATTTCTTTTGTTTTCTGTAGATTTTGTTTTCACTGAGACTTTATGTTTTTCTTCTTTATTTTGATGGGTAGGTTTATTAACTTTCTTTGTGGTTACCTTGATATTTACCCTTGTCTTCCTAGGTTTGAACCAGTCTATTATTACTTGGTATCGCCTTGCCTTTCTCTCCATTAGAAAGTTCTATACCTACACCATTTATTCCCTCTTTTATTGGTCTTACATTGTCATTTACAGGTTAACCTCTCTGGTACCCTGTTGTAGTTCTTTTGATTTTGCATAGTCTTTGAGAGTTCGTTTCCTAGGTTGGTATCTGGCTAGTGTGATCTTGCATCCTAGAGTCAGGCTATGGTCTGATGTTGTTTGTTCTGAAACCGAAGGACTCCCTTTAATAATTCTTGTAAATTTGGTTTGGTTTTACATAGTCCCTTCATTTCTGTTTATCTGGAAAGTCCTAATTTCACCATCATATTTGAATGAGACTTTTGCAGGATATATTATTCTTGGTTGGCAATTTTTGTCTCCTAAGGTTTTATATATGTCATTCCATTAACTTCTTGCCTGCATGGTTTCTGCCAAATAATCAGAGCGTAGTCTTATTTTTTCCCCTCTGTATGTGACTTTTCGTTTTTCATGAGCTGCTCTCAGGATCCTTTGTCTTTGGTTTTATTGAGTGTGATTATGATATGCCTTGGTGATTTTCTTTTGGGGGCTATCCTATATGGGGCTTGTAGATCTTCTTGGATGGTCAATGTCTTAGTTACCTAGTGCTGCTAGTACAGATATACCACAAGTGGATGGCTTTAACAAACAGAAATTTATTTCCTCACAGTAAAGTAGGTTTAAAGTCCAAATTCAGGCTGTCAGTTCCAGAGGAGGTCTTTCTCTCTCTCGGCCTTCTCATCAATCATCCCCCAGACTAGGAGCTTCTCCATGCAGAGAACAAAGGATGTTCTCTGCTCATGGCACTTCTCTCTTGGCAGTATGAGGTCCCCCTGTCTCTGCTCGCTTCCGTCTTTTATATATCAAGAGATTGCCTCAAGGCACAATCCAGTCTTGTAGATTGAGTCTTGCCTCACTAACATAACTACTGTCCATCCTCCCTCATTAACGTCATAGAGGCAGGATTTACAACATATAGGAAGATCACACAATACTGGGAATCATGGCCCTGCCAAATTGATATGCACATTTTTTGGGGGACATAATTCAATCCATAACATTCAGATTTTCATCTTTTATGATATTAGGGGAGTTTTCTGTCAGCAATTCTTCAATGATCCTCACTATGTTTTCTGTTTTCTCCCCCTGTTCTGGAACTCTGATCACTTGCAAATTTTTACTTTTGATTGTATCCCACATCATTCTCAGGGTTTCTTCATTTTTCTTTGTTCTTTTTTCTGATTTTTGCTCACAGTTGTATCCAAGTGTTTGTCTATAATTTCGCTAATCCTGTCTTCCATTGTTTCAAACCTGTTCCTCAGTCCTTTCTATGACACTGCCCATTTCTGAAATTTTGTTGTTTATCTTTTGGATATCTAATTGTTGTTTTTGTATGATTTCTAGTTGTGAACCTATTTTGGCATTTTGTTCCTGTATTATTTTCCTGAATTCTTTCATTTTTTTGTCTGTATTTTCTATGAATTTGTCTGCCTTTTCCATGAATTTGTCTATATTTTCCTCATTCTTGTCTGATTTTTGCTTCAACTCTTGGATAGCTCTTAATATTAGAAATTTGAATTCCCTATCAGGTAGTTCTAGTGCCTTTTCTTCTACTGGAAATTTATGTGATGTTTTATTTTGGTTGCCTACTGGAAACATCCTGTCCTGTTTTTTCATGTTTTCATATTGTCTGCTGTCTTCGGGACATTCAGTAGTTATTTTCATAATTTATTGATTGTAGGGTAGTTTGTTTCATTCTGCTTTTTTTTTTTTAGTTTGGGTATGTCTGATCAGTTGGGCTGTGCATTTTCTGTTGCTTGCTCATCTGTGGGCACAGTACTTTTCACATCACTGTCCAGTGGTTGGGCCAGTCACTCAGCTATGGTGCAGCAGAGCAGGTCCAGCTGAAGGGGAGGGGCTGGGCTGGGTCATTTTTGGCACGTACTAGGTTCAACAGGGTGGGCAGGGAATCAGTGCAGGGCAGGTTCTGGTAGGCCATGCCTGTGCTGCTCGGGGGTGTGATGTTCAGCGCACGGTGCAGGTAGGCAGGAAGGACGGGGGAGGTTGTGATGTGTGGAGCTAAGATGGGTATGTGAAAGAAGAGAGAGAGGAGAGAAACAGGAGCCAAAGACAAACAAACAAAAAAGAGCCAAACAACACATAAAACAGTTCTAAGGGAGCTTGCTGTTGGAGTGGAGAGATGAGAGACTGAGAAATGGAGAAAAACAAAAAGGAAAAAGAGAAAAATAAAAAATAATAAAATAAATGAAAGTTAGAAAGAAACCAAAAAAAAGGAGAGAAAACCGAAGCCCCCAGGGATCCCACCAGTGCTTTTACAAAGACCAGGGAAGTGGCTCCCAGGCCATGAAGTACAGCCTGGCTAGAAGGAGCAAAGGTGTCACACAGCAGTAGGTCTTCAGGAGACAGGAAAAGAATGTAAGTATAGAGAGATGAGAAACTGAGAAATGAAGAAAGACAATAAGGAAAAAAAAATGCCCCCAGGGATCCCACAGGTGAGGCTGCACAGATCAGAGAAGTGGTCCCCAAGCTGGGCAGTACAACCTGGCTAGAAGGAGCTCCCAAGCCTTGAAATGAAAAAGAAAACAAACAAGACAAAACAGAACAAAGGAAAACAAAGAAAAGGAAAAAAAATGTCCTGGGGATCCCACCAGCATGGTGGTGTGAACCAGGGGAAGCAGTTCCCCAGCAGAGCGGAGCTTCACAGCCTTTCAGGAAGCAGCAAAGCTGGCACATGGAGCCAGGTGTTCGAGAGAAAGGAGTGGGAGGTGGTGAAAGGCAGGGAAGAAACCAAAAAAATTGGAAAAAAGCAACACCAGCAACAAATAAATGGCACTGATGGAGATGGCCTGTGTGGATGGGGTGAATCCAAGCAAAATGGGGCTGGAGTCTTGGTCTCCTGGCCAAGACTTCGGCCAGCAGGAAGTGGTGGAGGTTGAATAGGAGGAAGAAGGGCGAGGGGTGGGAAAGCATATATTGCTGGTTACCAGGTGCTCTGTTTTTTGCTGGGAGCTCCGTGAAGCTGCTTTCCTGTACTCCCAGTCCACTGCTCTTCGATGTGGGTGGCACAGACCTTGTGCTTCCCATCTGGCCAAGTTGGGAGGGAGAGGCATGGGGGGTGGGAAAACGTATATCGCTGTTTACCAGTTGTTCTGTCTCCTGCTGGGAGTTCCGTGAAGCTCCTTTCCTGTAGTCCCTGTCCACCGATCTCTGACAAAAGTCCAAGATGGCAAATCTGTGCTCTGTTAGCTGATAGGGGACCTCCACACGTATCTCTCCTCATTCTCTGTTCTCTGTCAGTTTCTTATTCCATTTGGGTGCTTGGCTGAGTTCTTTATCTCTTCATTAGATGCTTAGAGTTCCAGGATTGACATGTGTCTCTGTCTTCCTTAGTTTTTCAGGTCTCTGCTGTGGAGGGACGGTGTGGTACTTCTGTCTATGGTGCCATGTTGGCTCTGCCTGGATCTCTGGGCTGTAATCTTTTTTTTTTTTTTAATAGTACTTTAGATGAAGGCTTACAGAATAAATAGTTTCATATTAAACAGGAGACACATTGTGAAGGGGAGGGGCTGGGATGGGTTAACAACCTCATGACATGTCAACACTGTCCCTTCTCAACCTTGGGTTCCCTATTACCAGCTTTCCTGTCCCCTCCTGCCTTCTAGTCCTTGTCCCTGGACTGTTGTGCCCCATTAGTCTCATTTCATTTTATGGGGCTGTCTAATCTTTGGCTGAATGGTGAACCCCGGGAGTGACTTCATTACTGAGCTAAAAGAGTGTCTGGGGGCCATACTCTCAGGGTTTCTCCAGTCTCTGTCAGACCAGTAAGTCTGGTCTTTTTTTGTGAGTTAGAATTTTGTTCTACATTCTCCAGCTCTGTCCAGGACCCTCTGTTGTGATTCTGGTCAGCGCAGTCAGTGGTGGTAGCCAGGCACCATCTAGGTGTACTGTACTCAGTCTGGTGGAGGCCATGGTAGTTGTGGTCCCTTAGTCCTTTGGACTAATCTTTCCCTTATATCTTGTTTTCTTCATTCTCCCTTGCTCCCGAAGGGGTGACACCAGTGGAGTATCTTAGATGGCTGCTCACAGGCTTTTAAGACTCCAGACACTACTCACCAAGGTAGAATGTAGAACATTTTCTTTACAAACTGTGTTATGCTAATTAAGCTAGATGTTCCCCATGCCGTGGTCCCCACAGTCTGGGCTGTAATCTTAACGAAAGCAGATCTCTAGGTCTTTCTCCCACAGAGATGTTAGGTGGGTTTGAACAGCCAATCTTCTGGTTAGCAGCTGAGCACTTAACCACTGTACCACTAGAATTTTGCTGATCTTATAAATCCACTGTTACAAGAGAATATTTGGCATTTGAAATAGTTTCTCTTTACAACTCTCTCTTTGAGAGGCAGAATGTGCTAGCTGCTACTTTAGTTATTAAAGAGTCAATCAGATTTTTTCCTGTGACAATTAGGGTGGTTTGGGGGATGGGAGAGTGAACATGAAGAGGCTAGAATAGAAAGACAGGTCCAGAGTCTGAATAGCTGCCCCAGGATCTCAGAACAGTCCATCTTCATAGTGTTTTTAGAAGCAAGTTGAGAGGAAGATCCTGAAGAGGTAGACAAACTTCATATTTTGCTTAATTTTGTTTGGGCTCCAAAAGTAACCATTAATGGGACATAGAAATTATCCTGGGTGGTGCATGGCATGGCTAATGGCTGTCTACACTGATTACATCTTCCCCACCCCCATTCCACCTGACTCCTCCCCTACACTCACCCCTAACTCTGTTGCTTGCTGACTTTTGGACACACCCAGCACCAGCATCATGGGCGTGTAACTATGCAGTCTCACAGGACCTTGTGCTCAGGAGCTGGCCCCACTCTTGGGCTCAGTGCTCTGAAGTTGTCATCTTAAAATTCTTAAAAGTTTTGTCTTTGTGTTTTGTAAGTGATGTCTGAGGGAACAATGGAGCATGCATTGGAGGCTTGGAGCCTCAGTTCATGTGTGATCCCAGCTCCTGCTGCTTCCTGGCTTCCAGGTGCAGATGCCTGGCCACTGGCTCCGCTGGCTCTGCCTGGGCCTGTGTGTGATGTTGGGGAGAACCAGAGTTAGAAGCATGTGTCCTGTGTGTAGAGGCACAGGGTGGGTCCTGCATGCCTCTCAGGGTCTGCACTCACCCTGTGACTATTCCATGCCTGAGGAAGCACAACATTAAAAAGCAAACAAGAAATACTGTGACAGGTCAGGATAGAAAGAAAAAATACCATGACAAGTTAGCATAGCAAACAAAGAATACCATGATAGGCCATCAGAGAGGTCATAGAAGAAAGGAAAAAAAAACTGCTTTTTTAAGAAGGGGCCCTGTGTTTTCATTTTGCACTGTGTCCTGAACACATCAACTGTAGATCTGATCCAAGACTTTGTGTAATTCCATTTTCACACTTGCAGTGCCTTCCTATAACTCTCTGCTTATTCAGCTAGTCCTTCAATGCTGAATTGTAGTTCTATGTCTTTTAAGAAGCCTTGTTACTGACAGATAAACATGGGGTTGCCATGAGTCAGAGCCAGCTCAATGGCAACTGGTTTTAATTACTGATAACTCATTACAATGAATTCCTCTCCATATAACTCAGTTTATCATATACTAAATTAGCATCAATGCATAGGGGAGAGTAGTAGGACATCTGTTTCTTGTCCTAGCCCTGTAACTAACTATTGTATGCCAGAGGTGATATTCAAAACATTTAATAACTGGATGTCAGTTGCAGCACTAGTGCAGGGGCTTGGAAGTCCTCTGCTATGCTTGTTATCACATTTGTAGTTGCTAGATGAAGGGAGTCCAAGAGGTCCCAAGGGAGGATGTGGCACAGCTGGGACAGCAGAGGGTCACTTGGGATCAGCAGATACTTACAGACTGACAAAGATGTATTTCACTATTCTAGCAACCTGTAAAGCTAGACTGGAGCTTCTCAGTTGAACATCAGCCCTGAGGGTGTGAGCTTGGACAAGATATTTAATAATTTCTCTGGTTGTCAGTTCCTTCAGATATCAAACGAGCAGGATCAGATCCTCTAATATGGCCAAGAGTTACTGAGTGGTACAAATGGTTAACACACTTGCTGCTAACTGAAAGATTGGAGGTTTAGTCTACCTAGAGGCACCTTGGAAGAAAGATCTGGCAATCTGCTTCCAAAAATCAGCCACTAAAAACCCTATGAAGCACAGTTCTACTCTTAGACTCATGGGGTCATCGTGAGTCTGACTCCATGGCAACTGTTTTTTGTTTTTTTTTAAATTATGGTCAAGGTTCTATGCTAGGTTATGTATGAAATGCATAGATAAGTAGATTCTGTCCCTCAGAAGCTTCTAATCTAATCTAGCTCTGGAAATAAGACATGTATATAACTAATTATAGTACAAAGTGGAAAGTATCCTAAGGAGAAACAGATATGCTGCTGTGGGAGTTGAACGAACTGAGAAATTATTTCTGATTTAAGGGAAAAGGAGATGGATCTGGGAAGTCATTGAGAGATGTATGGCCAATGATTTCAATCTTGAAATATAAGTGAGATTTTTAAACTGGTGACTATGGGGAAGTAAATCAGAGATGGTCCTGAAGGAATGCCCATTATGGACCCCCATCACTCTAGAATTAGTGTATTTACTTCTGGGCTCTTTCTTTTTCTATGTCCTATCTCCTCCAATTAGATTTGAAGCTTCTCAAGTGTTTCTAATTCTTGTTCCTAGTACATGATCAATAAATGTTTGATCATGATGATAGCTGCCTTCTGAATGTTTATGTTCTTTATGAAAATGGAGGCATGACTATGTAATAGTTGTTATCTTAAGTCATGGCTAAAGTTTGAAGGGTAAATCTATAAACAGTTGGTGTCATGTAAGAATGGGCTGGGGTGTATCAGGGGTGTGTGTGAACACTAGCACTGAGAATTTTAAATATAAGACCTGATTTCAGGTATGGTTTATGTTCACTGCTGAGGAGTCATTAGAATATGGCTTCAGTGTCAAGGATAAGGTTACCTGAGTCAGAAATTGGTAAAAGTAAACATATATTGGGTAAGCACAGCAAAATATGGATATAATTCAATGTAAAAGATGCTTTGTATCTAGGACCAGAATAGTTCTCAAATCTAGCCAAGAGTTTTTGTTTGTTTCTCCAAATAGGGTAGCTATAGGTTGGAACCGACTTGACAGTGCCTAACAACAACAACTATTACTACTGCTAGCTATTTTCTGCTGTACTCCAAATTACCCTCCTTTTAGTGGGTAGTTTTTAGCCCTTTAAGTCCCCCCAGGAGGTGTTGATAATTCTCTATGTCTATTGATCAGTGATATTGTTCAATAATTTCCGCATTCTGTTGGATCATCTTTCTTTGGAATGGGTACAAATATGGATCTCTTCCAGAGAGTCAGCGAAAAAGAGGAAGACTTTCAGTGAGATGGATTGACACAGTGGCTGCAACAATGGGCTCAAGCATAACAACGATTGTGAGGAGGGTGCAGGACCGGGCAGTGTTTCCTTCTGTTGTCCATGAGGTCACTTGGAGTTAGAACTGATTCAACAGCGACTAACAATGACAACAACAATTGGTCAGTGGAGGGCCTGAGAGCATTCAGGGGAACAACCACAATGGCAATGAGACAGGAGAACTTTTGGGTTAAAGTTGTCCAACTTCTCTCTTTTTCATAGCAAATATAAATACCATCAATATCAATATCAATATATTTATACCACTTGGCAACTAATGGAATAGCCAAAAAGCTTGAGTATGTCCCTACCTCGAGGGGCAGAAATAACTAAAGATATTTTTCTTTCGGAATTCTCTCCTATAGTATAACCTGATAGTCTAATGAATGAGTTCTTTGATTTCTTGGAGAAGAAATAGAAGCATATTTTTATAATTTAAAATGACTAAGTGTGTGTTATACCTTCTTTTTTTCTCAGCTTGTTTTGGTTCCAGCTTTTTGAATTGCACACACAAGCCCTAATGGCATAGTCATAACTATATAACTAAATGGCAGACCGTATATAAAGTAACTTCTCTAAGTTCTAGAGGAATCAGTGCCAAAGGCTTTCTATTTTAAGTTGCTTCCATGGAGAGAAATCTTATGCATAAACTGGGTTTCTTAGTTATTTAGTGCTGCTGTAACAGAAATACCACAAGTGGATGGCTTTAACAAACAGAAGTTTATTGTCTCACAGGCTAGGAGGCTGGGAGTCTGAATTTGGGGCACCAGCCCCCAGGGATGCCTTTCTCTCTGTCAGTTCTAGGTACAAGTCCTTGTCATCAATCTTTCCCTGGTCTAGGAGCTTCTCAGCACAGGGAACCCGGGTCCAAAGGATGCACTCTGCTTTCAGCACTTCTTTCTTGGTGGTATGAGGTCCCTCTCCTCTCTGTTCAATTTTCTCTTTTATATCTCAAAAGAGATTGACCCTAGATATAACCTAATCCTGTAGATTGAGTTCTGCCTCATTAACATAACTGCCTCTAATCTTGCCTTGTTAACATCATAGGGTAAATACTTCAGATCACAGAATGGTGGACAACCACACAATACTGGGAATCATGGCTTAGCCAAGTTGATATTCATTTTTGAGCACACAATTCAATCCATAACGCTGGGTGTTTTGTTTTTTCAATAGGTTTGTAAATACCTGGGTAGATACTTTGTTGTCCAAAATATTCAGACCATGCATTGAAAAAAAAATTTTCACAGTAGATAACAATTTAATTTGATTTGGTTGAAATTCAGAGAATGTTAAAGTTTAATGGGGATACTTTTTTTTTTATGATGATGATTTTTTTTTTTTTAATTGTACTCCAGGTGAAGGTTTACAGAACAAATAGTTTCTCATTAAACAGTAGTACACATATTGTTTTATGACATTGGTAACAACCCCACGACATGTCAACCCCCTCCCTTCTCGATCTTTTTTTTTTTTTGGTGAAAATTTATATAGCCAAAGATACACCATTTCAAAAATTTCAACATGCACAGTTCAATGACATCGACTATGCTCTTCCAATTGTGCTGCTATTCTCACTTTAGATGAAGGTTTACAGAACAAAATAGTTTCTCATAAAACCGTACACGTGTTGCCCTATGACAATGGTTAACGACCTCACATCAACACGGTCCTTACTCACCCTTGGGTTCCCTATCACCAGCTTTCCTGTCCTCTTCTGCCTTCTAGCCCTTGTCCCTGGACTGCTGTGCCTCATTAGTCCCATTTGGTTTTATGGGGCTGTCCACTCCTCTGCTGAACGGTGAACCTCAGAAGTAACTTCACCACTGAGCTAGAAGGGTGTCTGGGGGCCATACTCTCGGGGTTTCTCCAGTCTCCTTTAGGCCAGTAAATCTGATCTTTTTTTGTGAGTTAGAATTTTGTTCTACATCCTTCTCCAGCTATGTCCAGAACCCTCTGTTGTGATCCTGATCAGAGAAGTCAGTGGTGGTAGCCGGGCACCATCTGGCTGTGCTGGACTCAGTCTGGTGGAGGCCTTGGTAGCTGTGGTCCATTAGTCCTTTGGACTAATCTTTTCCTTGTATGGTGTTCTCTTCATTCTCCTTTGCTCCCGAAGGTGTGAGACCAGTGGAGTATCTTAGATGGCTGCTCTCAGGCTTTTAAGACCCCAGATGCTACTCACCAGGGTAGAATGTAGAACATTGTCTTTATAAACTGTGTTATGCCAATTGAGCTAGATGTTCCCCGAGACCATAGTCCCCACAGCCCTCTGCCCAGCAATTCAGTCCCTTAGGGAGTTTGGATGTGTCTATGGAGCTTCCATGACCTTTCCTTGTACAAGTTGTGCTGGTTTCCAATGGGGATACTTTTTAAAGAGGAGGTAACAATTCATGCCTAGAGAGGTTAAGTGGTCAGATTTCATCACTAGCTAGAGACAAAACTTTAACTAAGACCCAAATCTCCTGATTCATAGTCTAGTTCTATTTCTACTGCTTCCTGGTGTGGTGTCAGATTCATTTGTGCCACACTGAAGGAGGAGGGGGTGTCATTAGTCATCTTTTGTCCAAGGTCTACTCAAACCTGATGTAATAAAAATAGTACAGGAGGGTTATATGTCACTATTATAATGAGTGTATGACCACCAAGAGCATGATGGAGAAGTGGAATTTAGGGGAATGTTCGTTCTATCAGGAAGCAGCAGATTTGGACAGCAATTTAATTTGCACAAGTTGGAAACAGTGCCGTTAACTTCGCTTGTCAGAAATAATAAATTTGGATTGATAATCCTATCTAGCCTAGTGTCCTCTGATTTCACAGGCCCTGAACTTGGACTCTGTTTTCTGGAAATAAAGAAGAAAACACTGTGATTACTTTTTCTGCCCTGGAATTTTATCAGTCTATTGTTGTTGTTAGTTGCCATCGAGTTGATTCCAACTCATGGCGACCCTGTGTGTGCAGAGTAGACCTGCTCCAAAGGGTTTTCAAGGCTGTGACCTTTTGGAAGCAGATCACTAGGCCTGTCTTCCAGGGTATCCCTGGGTGGGTTTGAACCACCAACCTTTCAGCTAATAGTCACGCACTTAACTGTTTGTGCCACCGAGGAACTCCTTTTTCAATCTAATTCACCAAAAATTAATGACATATAGAGGCCCCTGATAAGTAAAGCACTATTGAAGAAGAAGAATAAAGTAGGAGGACTTGCATTACCTGACCTCAGAACCTACTATACAGCTGCGGTATTCAAAACAGTCTGGTACTGGTGCAACAGATACATTGACCAATGGAACAGAATTGAGAATCCAGATGTAAATCCACCCACCTACAGTCACCTGATCTTTGACAAGGGGCCAAAGTCTGTCAAATGGGGAAAAGTAAATCTTTTTAACAAACGGTGCTGGCAAAACTGGATGTCCATCTGCAAAAAAATGAAACAGGATCCTCACATTCCCCCCAGTACTAAGGTTCTAGGCAGCATACAACAATATTACCTTGACTCACATTTGACGAGGAGGCAAATGTAGGGCTATTTAAGTACTCCCAGAGATGTGACCCTTATGTACATACTCTGAACTATATGATGAAAGGTGAGACTATAGTTATAGCAGCTGAACTAACGCCACATTACTGGGCATGTAGTACATATGCCATTAATTTTTCTTACTTTTTTATTTATTACTATACTTTAGATGAAGATTTACAGAACAAACTATCTCTTCATTAAACAGTACACATATTTTGTGGCATTGGTTACCAGCCCCACATGTCACATTCTCCCTTCTCTTACTTGGGTTCCCTCTTACCAGCTTTCCTGTCCCCTCCTACATTCCTTGCCCCTGGGCTGGTGTGCCCCTTTAGTCTTGTTTTGTTTTACGGGCCTGTCTAATCTTTGGCTGAAGGGTGAACCTCAGGAGTGACTTTGGTATTGAGCTAAAAGGGTGTCTGGGGACCATACTCTCAGGGTTTCTCCAGTCTCTGTCAGGCCAATAAATCTGGTCTTTCTTTGTGAGTTAGAATTTTGTTCTGCATTTTCTCCAGCTCTGTCTGGGACCAATCGTTGTGATTCCTGTCAGTGCAGTCGGTGGTAGTAGCCGGGCACCATCTAGTTGTACTGGACTCAGTCTGGTGGAGGCTGTGGTAGTTGTGGTTCATTAGTCCTTTGGACAAATCTTTCCCTTGTGTCTTTGGTTTTCTTCATTCTCCCTTGTTCCCAACAGGGTGAGACCAGTGGAGTATCTTAGCTGGCTGCTTACAAGTTTTTAAGACCCCAGATGCTACTCACCAAAGTAGAATGTAGAACATTTTCTTTATAAACTATGTTAATGCCAATTGAGCTAGATGTTCCCTGAGATCAGGGAGTGTCCCCACAGCCCTCAGCCCAGTAATTCAGCCCCTCAGGGAGTTCAGATGTGTCTATGGAGTTTCCATGACCTTTCTTTGTACAAGTTGTGCGGACTTCCCCAGTATTGTGTACTATCTTATCCTTCACCAAAGTTACCACATATCTATTGTCTGTTTAGTGTTTTTCCATCCCCATCCATCCCCTCCCTCGTAACCATCAGAGATTGTTTCTTTTTGTGTGTAAACCTTTTCATGAGTTTTTATATCCCCATTGCCGTCAAGTTGATTCCTATTCATAGTGACCCTATTGGACAGAGTAGAATTGCCCCATAGGGTTTCCATGGAGCGGCTGGTGGATTTGCACTGCCAACCTTTTGGTTAGCAGCTGAATGCTTAACCACTGTGCCACCAGGGCTTCTGTTACCTACATAGTTACCACAAAAAAATTAATTAATAAAAATAAGCAATGGTGTGTATAAAACACTAATACAGATCTTGTGGGTAGACATTAGGGAATTACAGATATGATTTCTAGTCCTGTAAGACCAGAGCTAAGACAAACTATATAAATCATTTAGATAAAGTTTCCAAAGCAAAGGATGAGCCACTTTAGGAGTGTGACTGAGGCAGAAACTGAGTCCTAACAAAGTGCCCCAAAATCTCTAGCTGCTCAAATTGCTGAATGAGAGGAAGACAGGTTGAATTTAAAGTAAGAGACAGCCCACCATAAATGAACATACTCAGTATTGGTAAAGGGTTAATTAGAAAAAAAGAATTTACAACAATTTTCAAGTGTCTATTTCAAGTGTCTGTTGGGTTCTCTTACCACCTTATGCTCCAGCCACAACAAGCTAATTACAGTTTCCAAAATCTTGCTTGCACACCGTCTCGTGCTGGTCCATTTTCCCCTTCTTTCAAGGCCCAATTCAAAGGCCACCTGATCTGGGAGACATTCCTAAAGTGCTCCAATTACCAAACATACAAGACATGCTGATTATTCCTGCTGCCCCACTCCACACGACCCTGTCCCTCCAACCTGTCCCACTCTTGGGTTGAAAAGATTCCTTTTTTCATCAACGAAGCCTAATCCTACATGTTCTTTAAGGTCCAGATTAAGTCTTCACAAATTCATTTGTAAAAAATTAACTCTATTGAGCACATACCATGTAAGACACAAGCTGGGAAAATACAAAAATCAATAAATCAGGGTCCTGAACTCAAGAGCTCATAGTCTCATAGGGAAATCCTTACACATACATAAAACAAGATAGAGTAATCATGGCTGTAATAGAATCAGGGTGTATGCTTCATACCTAAATTGAGTATTGCCAATTTGAAAACAACTCTTTGGAAGTTAAAATACATAATAGGCACTTGTAAAAATTGAAATGACTACAGATTATATTAAAAAAATATTATACATGTCGTTGTTAGGTGCCCTCAAGTTGGTTCCGACTCATAGAGACCCCACATACAACAGAATGAAACACTGCCCAGTCCTGTGCAATAGTCACAATCATTGTTATACTTCAGCCCATTGTTGCAGCTACTGTGTCAATCCGTCTCATGGAAGGTCTTCCTCTTTTTCAGTGGTCCTCTACTTTACCAAGTATGATGTCCTTCTCCAAGGTCTGGTTCCTTCTGATAACATGTCCAAAGTACATGCAACGAAATCTTGCCATCCTTACTTCTAAGGAGCATTCTGGCTGTACTTCTTCCAAGACAAATTTGTTTGTTCGTTTGGCAGTCCATGGCGTATTCAGTATTCTTCGCCAACACCATAATTCAAAGACATCAATTCTTCTTCACTCTTCCTTATTCATTGTCTAGCTTTAGCATGCATATGAGAAAATTGATAATACCATGGCTTGGGTCAGGCACACCTTAGTCCTCAAAGTGACATCTTTGCTTTATAACACTTTAAAGAGGTCTTTTGCAGCAGATTTGCCCAATGCAATGAGTCTTTTGATTTCTTGACTGCTGCTTTCATGGGTGTTGATTGTGAATCCAAGTAAAATGAAATCCTTGACAACTTCAATCTTTTCTCCATTTATCGTGATGTTGCTTATTGGTCCACTTGTGAGGATTTTTGCTTGCTTTATGTTGAGGTATAATCCTTACTGAAGGCTGTGGTCTTTGATCTTCATCAGTAAGTGCTTCAAGTCCTCTTCCCTTTCAGCAAGCAAGGTTGTGTCATCTGCATATCCCAGGTTGTTAATGAGTCTTCTTCCAATCCTGACGCTGTGTTCTTCTTCATATAGTTCAGCTTTTCAGATTATTTGCTCAGCATACAGATTGAATAAGGATGGTGAAAGGATACAAACCTGATGCACACCTTTCCTGACTTTAAACCATGCAATATCCCTTATTCTGTCTGAACCACTGCCTCTTGTTCTATCTATAGGGTCCTCATGAGCACAATTAAGTGTTCTAGAATTTCCATTCTTCCCAATGTTATCAATAATTTGTTATGATCCAGACAGTTGAGTGCCTTTGCCTAGTTAATAAAGGATGGGTAAACATCTATCTGGTATTCTCTGCTTTCAGCCAAGATACATCTGACATCAGCAGTGATATCCTTGGTTCCATGTCCTCTTCTGAATCTGGCTTGAACTTCAGGCAGTTCCCTGTCGACGTACTGCAGTTGCTTTTGAATGATCTTCAGCAAAATTTTGTTTGCATGTGATATTAATGATACTGTTCAATAATTTCTGTATTCTGTTGGATCACCTTTCTTTGCAATGGGCACAAATATGGATCTCTTCCTGTCGGTTGACCAAATAGTTGTCTTCCAAATTTCTTGACATAGATGAGTGAGCACTTCCAGGGCTGCATCCATTTGTTGAAGCATCTCAATTGATATTCCATCAATTCATGGAGCCGTGTTTTTCGCCAGTGCCTTCAGTGCAACTTGGACTTCTTCTTTTAATACCAATGGTTCTTGATCATATGCTACCTCTTGAAATGGTTGAACATAGGCCAATCCTTTTTCGGTACAGTGACTCCGTGTATTCCTTCCATCTTCCTTTGATGCTTCCTGCATTGTTCAATATTTTCCCTATAGAATCCTTCAATACTGCAACTCGAGGCTTGAATTTTTTCTTCAGGTGATATCTTTCAGCTTGAGAAATGCCGAGCATGTTTCTTCCCTTTTGGTTTTCTAACTCTAGGTCTTTGCACATTTCATTATAATACTTTACTACATACTTTTCTACATATTAGAGTGTTCTATAGTTTGAAAATCCTTGGGTATTGCAAATAGTTTGTGCTATTAACTGAAAAGTTAGTGGTTTGAATCCACCCAGCGGTACTGCGGAAGAAAGGCCTGGCGAATACAGCCATTGAAAACCCTATAGAGCAGTTCTACTCTGACACACATGTGGTTGCTGTAAGTTGGAATCAACTTGATGGCAATGAGTTTGTTTTGTTTTTTAATAGTTGGAAGAGGGGACATTGGTGGTTCAGTGGTAGAATTCACGTCTTCCATGTGGGAGACCCAGGTTCAGTTCCCAGCCAGTGCACCTAATGTGTAGCTACCGCCCGTCCATCAGTGAAGGCTTGTGTACTGCTATGATGCTGAAGATGTTTCAGTGGAGCTTCCAGACTAAGAGAAACTAGGAAGAAAGACCCGGTAATCTATTTCTGAAAAACAGCCAATGAAAACCCTATGGATCACAATGGTTTGATCCCCAGCCAATCATGGGAATGGCACAGGACTAGGTGGCATTTTAGTCTGTTGTTCATGGGGTCACCGTGAATCTGGAGCCAACTCGATGGCTGCTAACAACAACAACATCAACGTAGTTTGAAGCTACTCAGTGAACAACTCTGAACAACTGATGCCACTGAGTCTTCTGTAAAATGTGGGTCTCCTGTAAATGATCGTGTCTTACTCCCTCTTCAACAATCTCAGTCCGTGGCCAGCTTTCTCTGGAAAGAGGCAGTGGCTTGCTGTTGATGGAGGCGGAGGTGAAATGGAGGAAGAAAGCAAGGGGAAGCCAAGTGTGGCTGTGGATTCCTATCCCTGTGGATTCTCACCTCACAGTGCTGGGCTTTTGAGAATGGAGGGCTTGGGTAAAGAAGGGAAGGGATGGGGAGGAAATATGCATCTCTGCCCAGCTGGGCACATTTTAAATTCAAAGGATGCTGAGCCAAGAACTTGACAACAGTAACATTCCAATCAGTCAATTTATGCAATGTTTGGTGTTCCTAAGCTATTGTACTTGCTTTACTTTTACACTCTTTGAACAGGAAATGTGTTCTAAACATTGGAAGTAATTTAAGCTAAATAATTTTGTATTAAATCTATTCTATGCTGAAGAAGAATTTTAGGTCAGTGGCCAGGTCAACCCTGGGAAGGGAACTAAGGGGCAACAGAGAGGCTCAGGTTTGATCCCTGAGAGCACTGGGTTCCTACTCTTAGTAGCACAAAGGAGACTCAGGAGGCTGGCCAAGCCCTGGAGTCCCCAGAGCCCTGGGCTGGAGCACTGACTAATCTTCAGCCCCAGAACTGCCTTTCCTTGAACCGGGTAAACAGATAATTCACAAAACAAGAAATTAATAAGGGCCAGTAAACATAGGGTGAAAAAATATTAACTTACTAGTTGCCAAATAAGAGTTTTATGTCCTTTTTTTCCATACTAAACTGTATACACAGGTTCCTGGGTGGTGCAAATGGTTTGCCTTTGGTTTGTGACTGAAAGTTTGGTGGTGCGAACCCATCCAGCAGTGCTGTGAAAGAAAAGGACTGGCCACCTGCTTTTGTAAAGATTACAGCAAAGGAAACGCTATGGAGCACAGTTCTGCTCTGTAACATGTGAGGTCACCATGAGTCAGAAATGACTTGACAGCACAAGATAACAACAGACTGTATGTGGTGAGCATCGTGTTTTATCATTGTTTTTTGAAAATCTGATTTTAATGGCTATGTCTTATTCTATTTTATGGATGCAGCATAATTAATGTCCATCAATATAAAACTATTAAATGATTATCCTCAGAATTAGTGAAAGTTTGGAGAAATTTGCATGTTTTTAGGCTACTAGCGTGTACATGGAGCCCTGGTGGTTAAGAGCTATGGCCGTTAACCAAAAGGTCAGCAGTTCGATCTACCAGCTGCTCCTTGGAAACCCTATGGAGCAGTTCTGCTCTGTCCTATAGAGTCACTATGAGTTGGAATTGAGTTGACAGCCACGATTTTTTTTTTTTTTTGAGTGTGTACATAAAGGAGCCCTATTGGCTCAACGGTTAAGCACTTGGCTGCTAATCCAAGGGTTAGAGTTTGAACCCACCCACTGGCTCCATGGGAGAAGGACCTGCTGATCTGCTCCTGTAAAGATTATAGCCCAGAAGACCCTATGGGGCAGTTTTACTCTGTCACATGGGGCCACTATGAATCAGAATTGACTCAACAACACTCAAGAACAACAGTGTGTACATAACTCGATACAATTCTCTTTGGCTGAATAATCTTGTTTCTAATCAGGTGTGGCCTGAGGACCTGGCAGGAAGCTGATGTCCCCTTCACAGGGGGTAAGTTAAGACTCATCTTGCAAACTAGTTAGGTCCTGAGCTTTTGATGTCTGTATAGGAGTTTTACAGTCTTCCAGGAAGAAAACAGAGTTTAAGTCATCCAAGTAGAAGGCAGGGGAAACTCTACTCCCGTACCCACCCCAACTTCAACCCCAGAGAAATGTGATTCCTCTTGTAGGCACAGCCAGGCTTGGGGAGCTGGAGAGTCTCTCTATGTTCCCTGCGCATGCCATTTCATGCCCTGAGAGTCTAGATCAGCAACAGTTTTGTCACTGGGCTTCCACAGATCTTGCCTTTGGAACCCAGCCTGCGACCGGTAAGCAGCAGGAATACAGGTGGACCTACAGAAATTTCTAACTTTTGGGAATGATGGGCAAGGAACCACAGGGCTGTCTTTCCTTATAGCCCCCTCTGCCCCAGGCTGGCTAAGAGCCTCTATGATCTGTCATAAAACTCTAGGCATGACTCATCTTGAACTTAATTAACATAGCATATTAAAAAGATGTGTTGATGTGTCTACCTCTAACATTAGCTTGTGAACTCCTCAAAGGCCCAAACTGTGTTGTACTCATTTTTTGTATCCTCAGCATTCAGACCAGTGAGACATATATATATATATATATATATGTATATATATATATATATATATATATATATACACACACATACGTATATATATTGGTGGAACTGAGGGAACACTTTCATCTTAGCCCTTCAGGGATATTTCTGGAAGATTCCTAGTTAGCAGACAGCTCATCTAGGGGTCACTGGGGATTACCCAGGTTTCCTTTCACCTTAGCAATACTCAAAGATACCCCAGTCCCTGCCGTTGCCACAAAGCCCTTCAGATTTCTTTGTTTTGGGGGCATGTTCTGTGGCTCCCCAAGCCTCTATCACCAGATGCCATCAAGTCGATTTTGACTTATGGCAACCGTGTGTTTCAGAGTATAACAGCACTCCATAGTGTTTTTAATGGCTGTGACTTTTCAGAAGCAGATCACCAAGCATTTCTTCTGAGGTTCCTTTAAGTGGATTTGAACTGTTAACGTTTTGGTTAGTAGTTGAACTCTTAACCATTTGTGCCACCCAGGGACTCCTCCTAGGCCTCTAGTGTCTTTCAAATAGGCAAATGGGAACCTGCCCCATGTCCAAATTGGGTTATCACTGGGATGAGATGGGCAGTCTCCACAAATCAGGGTAGGTCATCCCCAGGTCAGGTTGCCAGAATTTTGGTGGTGGGGGTAAGGAGTAGACCACACTGCTGTCTTCTCTCTTCTCAAAAGAAACAGAAAGCACAGGCACTTTTGCTGGGGAGATGCTCAATTTCCCTATTTTATGAGCAGGCATAAATTGTGGAGGTGAGGAGACACCAGATTGTTCTGGAAAGTCTTTCCATTCCTTTGTTTCCTAGGCCACTCAATGACATTTCTTAAGATGTTATGTTAGATGGTCTTAGTGAGAAAGACAGTCCAGCCCTGGCTCTGCCCCTCCAGTGTTCCTGCTAAGTTTCATGGCAACACTGCAAGCAGGAAAAGCACAGCTGAGCTCTTGTGATTGGAGCTGCTCTATTAACACCAGGGATGCGAACATTCTCAGGTGGGAGATCAGAGTGATAACAGAAAAGCTATTTCGTTTCATTTCCCCAGTGTTTATAGACTCTGTGCAAAATTGCTAAAGGAGGCATCTCCAGTTTGAAGGAATAACACTTTGGTACTTGTTGAAATAGAAACTTTTGATTAATAAATGTGATTGGGACATAAAAGTGCAGCAAATTGTGGCATTTATTTTTCATTCTTTACAATAATCAGGTAGCAAAACATGACTACTTGTGGGGCTGAATGATGAAACAGCAAACTTCCAATCAGGATGCGTTCTTCTTACAGGATCCTAGTTGGACCCATGTATGTAAACGTATGTTGGAAAGTCTGCTCAGGTAGGGTAGACGGATCTTGGCTGACTTCAGTCTTTGGTCTGGGCTTGGCATTTAATTGTTTTAATAGGTTTTGAAATGGGAATTAACACAGTTGAGAACCCCACTCTCCAGAGAGCAACTTTGAAAGAGCCATTTCCCTGTTATCAAAATACTAAACAGCCCCCATCCCTGCCATAAAAGCAGCCCCCCCCCACACATTCACACCTTGGCTTAATGCATTCTCTGTAGATTTTCTGTAGTCATGCTTTTTATGTTTACCATGTCATAATCAGAAGCTAATAACAAACTATTGAGTGTTTACCAGGTATCAGACTCCGTGCTAAGGAATTTACCAACATTATTCCATTTAATCCTTCACACCCCTCCTGTTGTTATTAGCTGCCATCAAGTTGGGCCCTAAACTTATGGCAACCCCATGCACAATGAAATCGGACTTTTGTGATCCATAGAGTTTTTACTGGCTGGTTTTCAGAAGTAGTTCACCAGGCCTTTCTTCCTAGTCCATCTTAGTCTGGAAGCTCTGCTGAAGCCTGTTCAGCCTCACAGCAACAGCAAGCCTCCACTGACACGAGTGGTCGCTGCACTTAAGGTGCGTTAGCTGGGAATCAAAGCTGAGTTTCCTGCATGGAAGGTGAGAATTCTAACACTGAACCATCATTTCACTCTATACCCCTCCAGTTGTTGTTAGGTGCCATTGAGTTGATTCTGACTCACAGAGGCCCCATGTGACAGAGTATAACTGCCCCATAGGGTTTTCTAGGCTGTAATAAGCAACATTATGATAAATGGAGAAAATATTAAAGTTGTCAAGGATTTCATTTTATTTGGAACCACAATCAATGCCAGCGGAAACAGCAGTCAAGAAATCAAATGACCTTTTGCATTGGGCAAATCTGCTGCAAAAGACCTCTTTAAAGTGTTCAAAAGCAAAGATGTCACTTTGAGGACTAAGGTGTGCTTGACCCAAGTCATGGTAATTTTCAATCACCTCATATGCATGCGAATGCTGGACAATGACTAAGGAAGTCCTAAGAAGAATTGATGCCTTTGAATTATGGTGTTGGTGAAGAATACTGAATATACCATGGACTTCCAGAAGAACAAACAAATTTGTCTTGGAAGAAGTAAAGCCAGAATGCTCCTTGGAAGCAAGGATGGCGAGACTTCATCTCACGTAGTTTAGACATGTTATCAGGAGGGATCAGTCCCTGGAGAAGGACATCATGCTTGGTAAAGTAGAGGCTCAGCGAAAGAGAGGAAGACCCGCAATGAGATGGGTTGACATAGTGCCTGCAACAATGGGCTCAAACATAGCAACGATTGTGGGATGGTGTGGGATGGGACAGTGTTTTGTTCTGTTGTACAGAGGTTGCTATGTTGTTATTACAGCCTAGAAAACCCTATGGGGCAGTTATACTCTGTCACATGGGGTCTCTGTGAGTAAGAATCAACTCAACGGCACCTAACAACAATTGGAGGGGTGTAGAGTGCAGTCATGGTTCAGTGTTAGAATTCTCATCTTCTGTGCAGGAAACTCAGCTTTGATTCCCAGCTAATGCACCTTAAGTGCAGCGACCACTCATGTCAGTGGAGGCTTGCTGTTGCTGTGAGGCTGAACAGGCTTCAGCAGAGCTTCCAGACTAAGATGGACTAGGAAGAAAGGCCTGGTGATCTACTTCTGAAAACCAGCCAGTGAAAACTCTGTGGATCACAAAAGTCTGATTTCATTGTGCATGGGTTGCCATAAGTTCAGGGCCCAACTTGATGGCAGCTAATAACAACAGGAGGGGTGTGGAAGCGACTCAATGGCACCTAACAACAATCTTTAAGGGAGCAAATTGCTAGGTCTTTTCTCCCATGGAGCTGCTGGGTGGGTTTAAACCACCAACCTTTTAGCTAGCAGCTGAGTGCTTAACTGTTGCACCACCAGAGTACCTTAAACCCCTCCTAGGGGGCAACTATCATCATCACTACTTTATAGACGGGAATCAGAGGATCAGAGAAGTTACATGATTTGCTCCAGTTCACAGAAGCAGTAAGGAGCAAAGCAGAGATGTAAAGTCAAGTCTAGGCACCACTCCACCATATTTTGATGCAAAAGACATCCCAGGAGTACTAAGGAGCTAAAACTCATGGAGATTGCAGTACCCCAGGGAATCTCTAGGGCTGACTGCTGGGATCTGCTAGCACTGGTAATTTTTGCACAGCAGAGGACCTCATTCTGGGACCAGCTGGCCAGAGTTGGGTGCTATGTTTCTGCCATGGAATCTTGCCATCTCTGCTATCAGAGATGGGGATGAGGCTGCTGCATACCTTGATTTCTGTTCTTGAGATGTTCTTGCCTCATATTGGCCACCTCCTGCCTGTCTATCTCCTGGCAGTTGTGGAGCTTCATGGAAGGAGGCCCCATCTACAAACGGAAGACCTGAGGTCAGATGTGTTCACCTCCACTACCTCCCTCCCTCAATCATTCATTCACAAACTCACCAAATAAATTTTTGAGTTTTTTTTTGTTTGTTTTTTGCTTTTTGGTGATGCACAGTGACAGGTGTCTGGAATACCAGGGGGAACTGATCCAACTTGGTCTCTGCCCTCCTGGAGTTTCCATGGGTCATTCATTTAAGCTATCTGAAGATTTCCTTGTCAAAATATGAGGATAACAATGACAACCTCAAGAAATGGTTGAGATTACTAATTAAACGAGAGAATACATGTGAAAGCAATTTATAAACAATGATGTGGTAAGTTGTCATTTACATTTTAATGCATTTCAGGGATGGGGCTTTGTCTCAATTCCCAGGATTCCTACCCAGAATCAGCATCTGTCCTCTTTCCTGGTTGCTTACATTGGAATTCCAATTCAGACAGTACCCTGTGATGCTGAAACACATAATCTTATTCGATCTCTGACAGTCTGGTGATCAGGAATGGAAGATTATTTTCAAGCCTGGGGCAGATGACCGGCGGCGCCCTTGAATACACTAGCACCAGAAAAAAAATTATTCTTTTTATTTATTGAGCAAATGAAGTTTACCATGGAACTGGCGATGAGGAAATGCATCTGGCGACGGATGCGATGGGCTGCATTGGTCCTGCTCACGTCCCACAGTGTCGTCCAATAGGCGTCAGCAGAGACACATCAACAGTGGGCTATTGCTGAGGTTGGAGGTGACAAAAATGGGGACCTGGGAACACACGAACTGCCCCCCCAAAACCAAACCCATTGCCGTCTAGCCTAGCAACCCGATAGGACAGAGTATAACTGCCCCACAGGGTTTCCAAGGTTGTAATCTTTATGGAAGCAGATTACATCTTTCTCCTGCTGAGCGGCTGGTGGGTTGGAACCACAGACCTTTAGGTTAGCAGTTGAGTGCTTAACGATTGCATCACTACAGTTCCTTTGGAGCACACAAAACCAAAAAAAAACCAAACCCATTGCCGTCCAGTGGATTCTGACTCATAGCGACCTTATAGGACAGAGTAGAACTGCCCCATAGGGTTTCCAAGGAGCCTGGTGGATTTAAAACGCGACCTTTTGGTTAGCGGCCGAGGTCTTAATCACTGCGCCACCAGGGCTAACCCTTGTCAATTAGCCGGTGGAGCAGCTTCCGGTGAAGAGTAGCTTCTTTTGACGCAACTGCCCTTGTCCAGGTTGCTTTCAGAGTCCCTCCCAGTGCTCCCGTTGTGATGCAGACTTCTAAATTGTCTGGAGTGTCGTAGCGTCGTCGTGAGGAAATTTTCCTACAAGGTTAGAACTGTAATTAGTTTTCTTAAATACAAAGTGTGTTTTCTACAGGGAGCCCTGGTGGCACAGTGGTTAAGAGGTTGGCTGCTAACCAAAAGGTCGGCAGTTTGAATCCATTAGCCAATCCTGGGAAACCTTATGGGGCAGTTCTACTCTGTCTCATAGGGTCCCTATGAGTTGGAATCGACTGGATGGCAACGGGTTTTTGGTATTTTCTACAGGGGGTTCGCGCACCCTATTTACGTCACTGCTCTATGGCGCAGTTTGGGAAAATCTATATAAACTTAAGTACATAGTATTTAGTTTGTTTTGATAATATTGAAGTCAAATTAGTTTTTTGACACAAATTTGGCGCCTCATTAATCCTGGCAGCCTGGGTAGTCACTCTATAGCTGTCCCCTTAAATCAGCACTGCTCAGGGCACAATTTAGTTGTTGTCTGCATTGCTCTAAAAAACAAAGAAACAGACAAAAAACTAGCAACATTTTATATATATATATATATATATATATATATATATTCTTTGCATTATGCCTTTTCCACTTTGTTATTTATCACGGACAACTTTCCAAGTATAGCTCTTTCTGTGCCACTTTACTCTTTAAAATAGTTGCATAGTATTTCATTATATCATTTAACACCATATATTTAACCAGGTCCCTCCCTATTCACGGGTATTAATTCTAACTGTTCACCATTGTGAACAATGCTTTAATGAACATCTTTGTATAGATATCTTTGTGGATTTGTGTTAGTTTTTCCATTGAGACGAAGTGGTAGTGTGGGTTGAAGGGAATTTATATTTTGATACTGTCCAATTGCCTTTCAAAAAGGTTGAACCTATTTATATTACCTTGCATGGCATGTAACAGTATACTGCATTCTTGCTAATATAGGAATAATCAGTCTTTAAAAACAGTTGCCAATCTTATGTACAAAAATTGTGTTTCATTATTTGTTTCTTTAATGATTAGCAAGACAGCATTTTTTAAATTTCTTCTGTAAATTACCATTTCATATCTTTCAACCACTTTTTTAAATGGATTGTTAATATTTTTCTTCACTAAATTGTAGGAGATATTTGTATATTTTGGATGTTAAGATTTAAGTACATTGCAAATCTTTTCTTTCATTCTTGGTTTGTTTTTCTTTACTCTTGATTAAATTTCATTTTGCCCCTGTAATGGGTATTAATCTCCCCTTCCCTGAGAAGCTTTGTGGATCATAAAATTCCCTTCTTCTTTTGGCACGTCAGATACAGAATCTTGGCATTGAATCTTTGAGAAGTTGCTACCCTACAGAACGGTGCGATAGGGTTACTGGAAAGAGCATAAACTTTAGAGTCAGATAGTCTGGGACTGAAGTCAGATAGTCTGGGATTGAAGTCAGATAGTCTGGGATTGAATCATGATTTTACCGTTCAACAGGTGGGTGACATTAGGAAAGTTGCTTAACCTCTCTGAGCCTGTTTCTTCATTGTAAGATGGGATAATAATACCTGCCTTTCATGAGTATTATATCCATCCCCAAAGCCTGGAGATGTTCAGAAGTCCCTTTTCTCAGGGAGTCAGGGACATATTAAAGGATTTAAGAAGTAAAAACTTCTTAATAGTATAGAGACCAGGAAGGCCTGGGAAACAGGGCTTCTCTTGAATTTGGCAAATTTGATTTCTTTTTAAATCTGAGAAATAATTAACATGAAATGCATAATTTAAAAGTTAACTTTGATGATTTTTGACAATTATATACACTGTTTAATTACTACCCAAAACAAGATGTGTAAGATTTATATCCCCTTAGGAAGTTTGCTGTACTCTTTTGGTAATTGCCCTCCCTGCTCAACAAGTTCCTGATTTCTATCACAGTATGTTAGTGTTGCCTGAATATGGATTTCACACAGATGGAATCATACAATATATACTCATTTGTGTCTGGCTTCTTTCACTCTGCATGGTATTTTGAGATTCATTCATGCTATTTCAGTAGGGTTTTTTTTTTTTTTTTTTTTTAATTTTTATTGCTGAGAGACATTCTGTTGTATAGTTTATCCATTCTCTTGGTGAGGGACATTTGGATTGTTTCCAGCTTTTGACTATTATAAGTAAGGATGCTATAAACTTTCTCATACAAATCTTTTTGTAGCCATATGTTCTCATTTATTTTGGGTACTAGAGTGAACTTGCTGAATCAGAGTGTAGTATGTGTTTAACTTCATCAGAAACTGCCCAACAGTTCTCCAAAGTGGTTGTACCATTTCATAATCTTAACCAGCAATGCCAGAGAGTTCCAGTTGGTGTTTTGAGCCTTGTTGATTTTTAGCCATTCTCTGGTGGTTGTGAAGTGGTATCTCATTGTTATTTGGCAGGTTGAAATTTAATGTCTTTGTTTTCGTCTGTGGCATCTCTGTCAATTTCCATGTACCTTTCCCTTTTTGCCCATATATTGGCCTCTCCAATGGGATTTGAAATTCCGTGAGGACAGAGATTCTGCCATATGCACTTCCCTTAAGTCCTGATCTACCCCAAACACAGGGCCAGGAACACAGTGGATGCTTAATTACTTGATGGTTGATTTCCTTCTTCTTTTTTTTAACTTTTATTTGGCTTCAGGTGAAAATTTACAGCTCAAGTTAATTTCTTATTTAAAAATTTATACACATATTGTGTGACATTGGTTGCAGTCCCCATAATGTGATAGCACATTCCCCTTTTCTATCTCAGGTTCCCTGTGTCTATTTGTCCAGTTCCTGTCCCTTCCTGCCTTCTTGTCTTGCTTTTGGACAGGAGTTGCACATTTGGTCTCCTATATTTGATTGAACTAAGAAGTACACTCCTCACGTGTGTTATTTTTTGTTTCATAGGCCTGTCTAATATTTGTCTGAAAAGTGGGCTTTGGGAATGGTTTCAGTGTTAGGTTAGCAGAGTGTCTGGGGGCCATAGGCTCAGGGGTTCCTCCAGTCTCTGTCAGACCAGTAAGTCTGTTTTGTTTTGTTTTTTTCCCTGTGAATTTGAATTCTGTTCTGCATTTTCCTCCTCTTCGGTCTGGGACTCTCTGTTGTGATCCCTGTCAGAGTGGTCTATGGTGGAAGCTGGGTACCATCTAGTTCTTCTGGTCTCAGACTGGTAAAGACTCTGGTTTATGTGGTCTTTTAGTCCTGTGGGCTAATATTTTCCTTGTGTCTGTACCAGACGGGATGGGACCAATAGATATATTTTAGATGGCTGCTCGCAAGCTTTTAAGACCCCAGACGCTACTCACCAAAGTGGGATATAGAACATTTTCTTTATGAACTGTGTTATGCCAGTTGACCTAGATGTTCCATGAGACTGTGGCTCCCAGCCCCCAGCCCTAGCTACTTGCTCCCTCAGAGTGTTTGAATGTGTCTAGGAAACTTCTATGCTTTTACTTTGGTGCAGTTGTGCTGACTTCCCCTGTATTGTACATTGTCTTTCCCTCCCCCAAAGTTGACACTTGTCTACTACCTAGTTAGTGATTTCCTCTTCCCATCCCTTCCCGCCCTCGTAACTACCAAAGAATTTTTTTTTCTGTGTATAAGCCTTTTCTTGAGTTCTTATAATAGTGGTCGCGTACAATATTTGTCCTTTTGTGACTGACTTATTTTGCTCAGCATGCTGCCCTCCAGATTCATCCATGTTGTGAGTTCTTTTGCAGATTCATCGTTGTTTTTTATGGTTGCATACACACTATTGTGTGTATGTACCATAATTTGTTTATCCATTCGTCTGTTGGTAGGCATTTAGATTGTTTCCATCTTTTTGCTGTTGTGAATAGTGTTGCAGTGAACATGGGTGTGCATATGTCTATTCATGTGTCAGCTCTTATTTCTCTAGGGTATATTCCTAGGAGTGAGATTGTTGGATCGTGTGGTATTTCTCTTTCTAGCTTTTTAAGGAAGCGCTGTATCATTTTCCAAAGTGGTTGTACCATTTTACATTCCCACCAACAGTGCATAAGAGCTCCAGTCTCCCTGAAACATTTCCAACATTTGTTATTTTGTGTTTTTTGGATGATTGCCCATATTGTCTGGATGACATGGTATCTCAGTGTGGTTTTGATTTGCATTTCTCTAATGGCTAATGATCTCAAGCATTTCCCCATGTGTTTGTTAGCCTCCTGAATGTCTTCTTTGGGGACGTATGTTTCATATCCTTTGCCCATTTTTAAACTGGATTATTTGTCTTTTTGTTGTTGAGGTATTGAAGTATTTTGTAGAGTTTAGAGATTAGACCCTTGTGGGATATGTCATAGCCCAAATTTTTTTCCCAGTCTGTAGGTTCTATTTTTACTCTTGGTGAAGTCTTTTGATGAGCATAAGTGTTTAATTTTTAGGTGCTCCCAGTTATCTAGTTTCTCTTCCGATGTTTGTGCATTGTTAATTATGGTTTGTATCCTATTTATGTATTAGGGCCCTGTGATGGTTAAGATTGTGTGTCAACTTGGCTGGGCCATGATTCTCAGTGTTTTAATGTAATTACTCCCATGATTGAAAGGGATGTCTCCTTGGGGGTGTGACCTGCATCTGTATATAAGCAGATGTTCTGGCTCTTTGTTCTCTCTCTGGATCCTGCGGCTGCTTCCTGTTGTCTCATCTCCCGTTCTTGGGACTTGAGCTGTCAGCTTATCCGCCGAACCTGGGATTTGTTGATCTGCACAGCCTGTGAGCAGGAGCCCTGCTCTCCGACCTGCCGATCTTGTGCTTGCCAGCTTCTGCAGCTGCATGAGTTGGGAGAGACCTCTACCCGGATCCACGGACTTGGGATGTTCTAGCCTCTACAGTCGCGTGAGCTGTCTCCTTGATATAATCTCTCTCTCTATATATATTTATACACTTTACTGGTTTTGCTTCTCTAGAGAACCCAGCCTAAGACAGGCCCCAGGAATTGTCCCTATTTTTTTCTTCCATGATCTTTATCATTTTAGATTTTATATTTAGGCCTTCGATCCATTTTGAGATAGCTTTTGTGTATGGCGTGAGGTATTGGTCCTGTTTCATTTTTTTACAGATGGACATTCAGTTATGCCAGCACCATTTGTTAAAGACACTGTGTTTTCCTCATTTAGTGGACTTTGGCCCTTTGTCAAATATCAGCTTCTCAGAGATGGATAAATTTATGTCTGCATCAATTCTGTTCCATTGGTCTATGTGTTGTTTACCAGTACTAGGCTGTTTTTACAACTGTTGCTGTATAGTAGGTTAAAAAATCAGGTAGTATGAGGTCTCTCACTTTGTTCTTCTTCTTAATGCTTTACTTATCCAAGGCCTCTTCCCTTTCCATATAAAGTTGGTGATTTGTTTCTCTACTGCATGAAAGAATGCTGTTGGAATTTGGATGGGGATTACATTTTATCTGTATATCACTTTGGATAGAATTGACATTTTCACAATGTTGAGTCTTCCTATCTGTGAGCATGGTATGTCTTTCCACTTACATAGGTCTCTTTTGGTTTCTTGCAGTAGCGTTTTGTAGTTTTCTTTGTATAAGTCTTTTATGTCCCTGGTTAGATTTATTCCTAAGTACTTTATCTTCTTGGGGGCTATTGTAAATGATATTGATTTGGTGATTTCCTTTTCAAGGTTTTCTTTGTTGATGTAGAGGAATTCAACTGATTTTTATATGTTAATCTTGTACCTGCTCCTTTGCTGAAGTCTTCTGTTAGTTTTAGTAGCTTTTCTTGTGGATTCTTTGGGGTTTTTTGTTGTATAAGATCGTATCATCTGCAAATAGGGATAGTTTTACCTCTTCCTTACCAATCTGGATGCCCTTTATTTCTTTTTCTTGCCTTATTGCTCTGGCTAGACCCTCCATCACAATGTTGAATAAGAGTGGTGATAAAGGGCACCTTTTTCTAGTTCCTGTTCTCAAGAAGAACGCTTTCAGTCTCTCTTCATTTAGAATTATGTTGGCTGTTGGTTTGGTATAAATGCCCTTTATTACGTCAAGGAATTTCTCTTCTATTCCTATTTTGCTAAGAGTTTTTATCAGGAATTGGTGTTAGACTTTGTCAAATACCTTTTTTGCGTTGATTGAGATGATCCTGTGATTCTTTTATTTTATTTATGTGGTGGATTATGGGTATTGATCCCCTAATGTTGAACCTCTTTGCATACCTGGTATGAACCCACTTGGTCATCATGTGTTATTTTTTTGATATGCTGCTGAATTCTATTGGCTAGAATTTTATTGAGAATTTTTGCTTCTATATTCTTGAGGAATTATTATTTTATTTTATTTTATTTTTTTGTGGTATCTTTGCCTGGATTTGGTATCACAGTTATGCTGGCTTCATAAAATGAGTTTGGGAGTATTCTTTCCTTTTCTGTGCTCTGAAATAGCTTGAGTAGTACTGGTGTTAGCTCTTCTCTGAAAGTTTGTTAGAATTCTCCAGTGAAACTGTCTAGGCCAGGACTTTTTTTTTGTCTGGAGTTTTGTTTTTTTTAATTACTTCTTTTGTTATGGGTCTATTTAGTTTTTCTACCTTAGTTTGTGTTAGTTTAGGTAAGTAGTGTGTTTCTAGAAATTTGTCCATTTTCTCTAGGATTTCAAATTTGTTGAAGTATGATTTTTTATAGTATTTTGTTATGATCTTTTTATTTTAGTTGGGTCTGTTGTGATATCGGAGCCCTGGTGGCACAGTGGTTAAGAGCTATGGCTGATAACCAGAATGTTGCCAGTTGGAATCCACCAGCCACTCCTTGGAAACCCTGTGGGGCTGTTCTACTGTACCCTATAGTTGCTATGGGTCAGAATCAACTCGACGAGTTTTAGTTGTGATATCACCCGTCTCATTTCTTATATGGGTTATTTACTTCCTCTCCTGTTTTTCTTTTGTCAGTTTGGCTGATGATTTGTCAATTTTGTTGATCTTTTCAAAGAAGCAACTGTTGCTCTTGTTGATTCTTTTTAATTGTTTTTTGATTCACTATTTCATTTATTTTTGCCCTAATCTTTATTATTTCCTTTTTCTGGTGCCTGAGAACTTCTTTTGCTGCTGTCTCTTTGTTCCAGTTGTAGGGTTAATGTTTTGATTTTGGCCCTTTCTTCTTTTTGATGTTTGCATTTATTGCTATAAATTGATCTCTGAGCACTTCTTTTGCTGTGTTCCAAAGTATTTGGTAAAATGTGTTTTCATTCTTATTTGAGTGTATACATTTTTTATTCCATCATTAATTTCTTCTATTACCCAGTTGTTTTTAAGCAAAGTGTTGTTCAGTTTCCATGTACTTGATTTTTTTCCCCTTGTTGTTTCTATTACTGATTTCTACTTTTATGGCATTATGATCAGAAAAGATGCTTTGTATTATTTCAGTGTTTTGTATTTCGTTAAGACTTGCTTTGTGGCCTAAAATGTGATCTAGTTTGGAGATTGTTCCATGTGCATTGCAAAAGAATGTATACTTTGCTGCTGTTGGGTGGAGTTTTCCGTATGTGTCTTTGAGATCAAGTTGGTTGATAGTGGCATATAGGTCTTCTGTATCTTTATTGAATTTCTTTCTAGATGTTCTGTTCTTCATTGAAGGTGGTATGTTGAAGATTCCTACTATTATTGTGGAACTGTCTATTTCTCTTTTCAAAGCTTTTAGAGTTTGCTTTGTGTATTTTGGAGCTCTGTCATTCGGTGTGTATATATTTATTATGGTTGTGTTCTCCTGGTGAATTGATCCTTTAATCATTATATAGTGTCCTTGCTTATCTTTTCTGCTAGATTTTGCTTTAAAGTCTATTTATCTGAGATTAATACTGCCACTCTTGCCCTTTTTTGGTTATTGTTTGCTTGATATATTTTTTTCCCATCCTTTGAGTTTTAGTTTATATCTTTGTGTCTAAGGTGTGTCTTTTGTAGACAGCATATATATGGATTGTGTTTTTTTATCCACTCTGCCACTCTGTCTCTTTACTGATGCATTTAGGCCATTTACATTCAGTGTAATTATTGATAGGTATGAGTTTACTGCTGTCATTTTGATTTTTTTTTGGTCATGTTGATGGAATTTTTGTTCTTCTTAATTTTCTGTGCTGAGCTCTTTTTGTTTATGGATTTTCATTTCATCTCTTTCAGTATTGTTGATTTTTTGTTTGATAAGTCTTTATGTTTTCTCCTTTTTTATTGTGATGGGTAGATTTGTTAGCTTCCTTTGTGATTACCTTGAAATTTACCTTTGTTTCTCTAAGTTTAAACTAGTCTTTTATTTCTTGATGTTGCCTTGACTTCCTTTCCATATGGAAGTTCTATGACTACACCATTTATTCCCTCTCTGTTGTTTTGACATTGTCATTGTTTACATATTGACATCTCTGGTTCCCTATTTTCAGTCTTTTAGCTTTGTTTTGTTTTTGTGAATTCTCTATCTGGGTTGGTACCTGGTTGATTTGTCCTGTGTCCTAGTCTTGGATTGTTGTCTGATGTTGTTGGTTTGTTAACCAGAGGACTCCATGTAATATTTCTTCTAATTTTGGTGTGGTTTTTACAAATTCCCTTAATTTCTGTTTATCTGGAAATGACCTAATTTTGCCATCATATTTGAGAGACAATTTTGCTGAATATATAATTCTTGGCTGTCAGTTTTTTTCCTTCAGGGTTTTATATGTGTCATCCCATTGCCTTCTTGTCTACATGACTTCTGCCGAGTAATCAGAGCTTAGTCTTATTGGTTCTCCTTTGTAGGTGACTATTCATTATCCCTAGCTGCTCTCAGGATTCTTTCTTTGTCTTTGGTTTTGACAAGTTTGATTATGACATGTCTTGGTGACTTTCTTTGAGGTCCTGTATAGGGTTCTTTGAGTTCTGGATAGATATCTTGTTCTCTTTCGTGATATTAGGGAATTTTTCTGCCAGCATATCATCAATAATTCTGTGTTTTCCGTTATCCTCCCCCCCCGCCCCCCCATTCTGGTACTCCAGTCACTCGTAGGTTTTTCCTCTTGATAGTATCCCACATAATTCTTAGGCTTTCTTCACTTTTTTTTTTTCCCATTCTTTTTTTTTTTCCCTCAAACTGATCGGTGTCAAGGGATTTATCTTCATTCTCACTAATTCTGACTTCCTTTGTCTCAATTCTGCTCCTGTGACTTGCTATTGAGTTGTCTAATTCTGAAATTTTATTGTTAATCTTTTGGATTTCTGGTTGCTGTTTTTGTATTGTTTCTAGTAGCCGGTTTTTTCTGTCATTTTGTTCTTGTATTGTTTTCTTGAATTTTTCTATTACTTTGTCTGTATATTTCTTGGTTTGCTCTGTGTTTTGTCTGTCTCCTTCTTCATCTCTTTGAGAGCTCTTTATATTAGTCTTCCGAATTCTTTATCAGATAGTTCCATTGCCATATGTTCCTCTGGAAGATTTTCTAGTTCTATATCTTGGTCACCTGCTGGAGCCATCTTATCCTGCTACTTTATGTGATTTGATATTGACTGTTGTCTCTGAGGCATCAGTAAGTTATTATATTTATTGTATTTTTATTACTTCATTCTGTATTTTTGTTTTATTTTGATATGTTCTAGTAGGCTGAGCATGTGTGCTGCTCTGGTTTTGGTGTCATTGAAGTTCTCACCTTCTCTGTGTGATCAGAGCAGCTGCTAGGTGTGTGAGCCTGGGACTCTGTTCACTGTTCTGGTGGTGCTGCTGAAGATGTAGGCAAAGATTTTTGGTGAGGTGATGAATCTGTCCTGTTGGTCACCTGGCCAAGCATGCAGGGGTGTTCTCTCTGGTCGTTGGGTGTTGGTGTGCGCTCTTCCACTTACCAGTTGGTCAGGGTGCACGTGCCCAGGTCGTTGGTAACCGAGTGTGTGGTGTGGAGACTCTCACTTACAGTCCTGGGCAGACAGGGCTGCGTGGCACTGTTCAGAGCAGACACAGGTCTCTAGGTGCGTTGGGGAGTGACGGGGGGGCAAGGTGGGGGGCTGTTGGCTGCCTCTGGGTGCCTGAATGGAGGGCGTGTCCATCTGCTAGAGCGTGTAGTGGGGTGGGGGGTAGTGCAGCAGGTCCTTGGGCACCTGGTGCTGCCGGCTGGAGGGATTGGGAGGCAACACCAATTATCAGGCCCCTGTCATGGGTGGCTAGATGCAGTGGGTGGTACTGCCGAGCCTCAGGCCCAGGTGTGGGTGGGTAAGGCCCCTTCTTAGGCGGTGGGGTGGGGTGGTGTTCACTGTCACAAATCTGCAGTTCCTGCTTGGCTGCTGCATGTGAAAATGGGCTTCATGTGGATGCCCTGCCTATTTTGTCCTAATGAGGGCCCATTTTATTGAATTGGCCACAAGGCACTTGGGCAGAGGTGAAGGGCAAAGGTAAAGGTTGCTGTAAGCCTGTGGACCTCCAATGCCAGTGGCTGGACAAAGGAGTAGGACACTTAGGGCCCGGCTAAGGAGGTGTGACATTGTTGAATATGTAGGGACTGGTGTTGGAGCAGGGCGGGGGATGGATGAGGAGAGGGGAGTACTCCTCCGCAGTGGAGCTCTGCTGGGGGAAAGGGTTATGGTACGTGCATGGTGGTTTGGGAGCTTGCATTTAACTTTCATAGGTCTGGGGTTGCTTCTGTTTGTTTCTGGAGGTGCATGCAGATTTGCTGCTACTTGGCTGTACCAGAAGGGAGGGGTTTTGGCTTGAGATGTTGCTACTTACCCCAACCTTTGTGCACTGTGTAGATTCAGCCAGCAGGACACTGGCAATCCCACAATCCATAATTCCCTATTTCTGCTGTTTTTGAATTGTCTCTTCTTCCACCTAATGCTCAGTTTGACTCTTCAGCTTTGTCTTTGATGGTTAGAGTTCCTAGATTGTTATATATATCTAATTCACTTGTCTTTTTGGGGTCTTTGTTGTAAAAGGGACAACATGAAGTGTCTAACTATTCCGCCATCTTGGCCCCACTTAGATGGTTGATTTCTTGCTACTAAGAAACATTTGAAGGCTGTATTGTGAGGAAGACAGATGGGAAAGGGCTGTTCCACAAAATTCTTTACAAACTCTTACAACCCTTTTTGGTTCCATTGGTGGCATTTCTCAACTATCTTGGGAAAGTCTGGCTCTGCTCCCGCTGTCTCTGGCAGTTAGGTTTGATCAGTAGTCAGGCCTTTCTTAGCAGCTGCTGAGTGTAGGTGGCACTTTTTTATGTCAAGGTCTATCTGGCAATAACAACTTCAAGAGGGCAGAGAAACATATGGGTCAGGCCCCTCTTCTACTAAAATCCTTTGGGGACTATCCCACTTGGCCTTCCTTCTGCATTTTTCCTTTGATTGCTGCCATATTGTGTTATGAAAATGGTTCTGTTTTGATTATTACAATGTTTTTCTCCCCTCACCTCAATTTATTATTATTTAAAAATGTTGATAACCTAAATATTCTCTGAAGATAATCATAGATTGTATGATGACTTCTTTTGCTCTCTAAATGTGTAAAATAATCCTTTGAGGCCCTTTTCTTTGTCAAAAACCAGATTTTTTTTTTTTCCCCAGCAGTGGGTATCCTGGTACAGTGGAGAGAGTCTTGGGTGGGACCAAGATCAAGCTGACTTTTTTTGTGCAGCCTCTAGCAAGACCTTGTACAAGGATTTTAGGCAGAGTGCAAGTTGTCCAACTTTCATAGCTCACCTGTCAAACCCCTAATCCAAAAGGAGTTGTGAAGGACTCAGAGATCTGCAAAAATCATATTAGGAAACATGTTAAGGTTTTATTCAAATGTTATTGTCTTTCTTTAATTTACTTGGGCTAATGGGCTATGAAGTATATTACAGTTACTCAGTGCTTCTTATTTCATTTCATTTGTTCAGTAACTGTTGACTGCATATTGGCTGTGTGCAGGCATTCTGCTAGATGCTGGAGCTATGACTGTGAACCAGACAAGCATAGTGCCTGATTTCACAGAATTCATAGAACAGTGTGGCCAGCAACAAGAAATCATGGCACAAATGGTTAAGCGCTGGACTACCATCTGAAAGGTTGGTGGTTCAGCACACCCAGAAGTGCCTCAGAAGTAAGGCCTGGTGATCTGCTTCCAAAAGGTCACAGCCTTGAAAACCCTATGGAGCAGTTCTACTCTGCACACATGGGGTTGCCATGAGTTGTAATTGACTTGGCAGCAACTAATAACAATAGCACAGATGAGTGTGTGATAATGGTTGTGGCAGATGCAGGGCAGAGCTGTGAAAGTCCCTCACTCAGGTCATGGGGTTAGGACAACTTCCCAGAGTAAACTGCATGCAGCTTGGCATAAGTGAATAAGACTTTACAAGACAATAGGGGCAAGAGGATGATTGTTCCAGCTGGAGGGAATGGCATTTATGAAGGTCCGGAGATGGGAGAAGGGCGATTGCTTCAGACCTGAACAGTATCACTGGAACATGAGGCTGGGGGTGGTTATGGTGAGGAAAGTGGTGAAGGATGAAGCTAATGGTAAAGGCAGGGACCATATCATGCTGGGCCTTGTAAGTCATGTTAAAGATTTTATATTTCTAAGAGCAGTAGGAACATATTTTGTGTTTTAAACAGAGCAATGGCATGATCAGATTTATTCTTTAGAAAGATCACTGTGGACTGCTATATGGAAATTGGGAAGTGGTGAGACTGGGTGGAGGAAGACCTCCTGGAGAGGATAGGGGTAGAGGTAGGGGCGCTGTGAAGTGGAGAGAACTGATGGATTTGAGAGGCGGTAGGTGGTGCAAACAGTTAACGCATTCGGATGCTAACTGAAAGACTGGAGGTTCGAGTCCACCTAGAGGTACCTTGGAAGAAAGGCGTAGAAATCTACTTCTGAAAAATCAGCCATTGGAAACCCTGTGGAGCACAATTGTACTCTGACACACACGGGGTCACCATAAGTCATAGTTGACTTGAAACCAACTTTTCTTTTCTTTTTTTTTAAGGTACTTTAGACTCTTGGATAACTTCCTTAGCAATGGTGTGCTGGCCAGATGACTCAGCAGGATGTAGAAATGTTGGGAATCCAAATGACCTCTTTCAGCCTCCTGCAGTGCCACTTCTGAGTTCTGAACCAGTAATTTAGAGCTGAGTGAGACGTAATAAAATCACCAAGATGAATTCCAGGGAGTATCTGACTGTGTAAGATTTTCTTAGTTGTGCAGGCAGCATGCTAATTGCCAAGTTCCTTCTTCTCTGAGCTGTGTGATGCTAAAGATGAGAATAATTTATTCATATGAAAACATATGCAAGTGCTTCAGAATCATCAGGTTTCTTATAAGTTTATTGCCCCTTAGTTCATTCTCTTCTGTGCAGAAGGGACAAAAAAGGACTTCATATAGCCATAGTTAATACTCCTGGAGGCAGTGGTGCTTTAATGATAGAATTCTTGCCTTCCATGTGGGAGACCTTGGTTTGATTCCCAGCCAGTGCACCTCATGCACAGCCACCACCTGTCTGTCAGTGGAGGCTTGTATGTTGCTATGATGCTGAACAGGTTTTAGTGGAGCTTTCAGACAAGGATGAGCTAGAAAGAAAGGACTAGAGGTCTGCTTCTGAGAATCAGCCAGTGAAAGCACTATGGATCTCAATGGTCACCCCATTGCACACGGGGTCGCCATGAGTCCAGGGGGCCAACTCGATGGCAGCTAACAACACAATAAGGCTGCTACTGTGGGGCTCGTTGGGTATTTGGTGTTCACTAATACCTCCTGGTTTTTATATAACTGATTGTCAAATGGCCCATTAAAATGTTTCCCTCCTCTTCCATCCCCTCCTTTATGGTTTCCAATGGTGAAGGATAGCCGCACAGTGAGCATGAGCAGCCTCATTGCAAAGGGAGGAACTAAACCGATCCAACTGGCAGGAGCTTCCCCTTGAGAACTGGCTTCCCACAGAAGGGAAAAAAATGACAAAAGGTGACAGCTTGTTGTTCACCTGTAGTTTAATCAGGGGAATTAGTAGCCTACAGTGCTGGCATGAACCCTGAGAGCAGAGCAGAGAGACCAGAGGAGGCTATCATCTGTAGCCACAGGCTATGGATCTTTGCCTCTTTTCTAGCACCTGGCAACCACAGGGTGGCAGTTGCTCACCCATGTGGCGGAGCGAGTGCCACACCAGAGCAGGGAATATTTCGCTTCTTTCTTTATGATCAGTAATCAAAGATCCCAAGTGCCCCTTGGGGAAAACTGCCTTTCAGCCATGGGCTCAAGGATCTGGCTCCTGAACCATGAAATTAGATGCCTACCTCACCTTCCTGCCTCTGCTGAATTCCTGCTTATAGAAATGCAGCTTATCTATTTTTGGCCAACTGTATTTTTGCTCTACTGTATTGACTTTGTAAAAGTTTCTGGGTGGTACAAATGGTTAATGCACTTGGTTGCTAACAGAAAGGTTGGAGGTTTGAGTCTACCCCGAGGCACCTCAGAAGAAAGGCCTGGCAATCTACTTCTGAAAAAATCAGCCACTTAAAAACCTTATGGAGCACGGTTCTGCCTACACATGGGATAGCCATGTGTTGGAATCCACTCAACGGCAACTGGTGTAACGGTATTGACTTTCTGGATACAGAACCTAAGTTGCCCATTTGGAAAAACCTCTCCTGTTCCTCCCTAATTTGTGTTTGTGTCCTGGACTTTGGTTCAGGTCTGTTCTTGTAGCTATGACTGTTAACCTCTTGGCACATGTCTTTCTCACACTCAACATTATTATCTGCTAGATATGTGTCTAAGGAGTCCTGGTGGCACAGTGGTTAAGCGCTTGGCTGTTAACTGAAGGATTGGCAGTTCACACCCACTAGCTGCTCCATGGGAGAAAGATTTGGCAGTCTGCTTTCAGAAGGATTGTTGTTGTTGTTATTAGGTACTGTCACAGATTGAGTTGTGCCTTCCAAAAATATCTGTCAGCTTGGCTGGATCATGATTTCCAGTGTTGTATGATTGTGTAATCTGATGTGATTTCCTTATGTGTTGTAAACTCTATCACTATGATGAGATTATATGTGATCTCCTTATGTGTTGTAAATTCTATCACTGTGATGAAGTTATGCTGATGAGGTTGACAAGATTAGATAGTGTCTTAATGCAATCTCTTTTGGGATATAAAAGAGAGAAGCGAGCAGAGACACATGGGAACCTCATACCACCAAGAAAGTAGTGCCGGGAGTGGAGTGTGTCCTTTGGACATGAGGTTCCTGTGCTGAGATGCTCCCAGACCAAAGGAAGATTGATGACATGGACCTTCCTCCAGAGCCGACAAAGAAAGCATTCCCCTGGAACTGACGCCCTGAATTTGGACTTGTAGCCTACTGGACTATGAGAGAATAAATTTCTCTTTGTTAAAATCCATCCACTTGTGGTATCTCTGTTAGAGAAGCACTAGGTGACTAAGACAGGTACCACTGAGATGGTTCCAACTCATAGTGACCCTGTGTACAACAGAACAAAACACTGCCCAGTCCCACGCCATCCTCACAATCATTGCTATGTTCGAGCCCATTGTTGCAGCCACTGTGTGAGTCCATCTCATTGAGGGTCTTCTTCTTCTTCACTGACCCTCTACTTTACCAAGCATGATGTCCTTCTCTAGGGATTGGTCCCTCCTGATAACATGTCCATAGTATGTGAGACAAAGTCTGACCCTCCTTATTTCTAATGAGCATTCTGGCTGTACGTCTTTCAAGACAGATTTATTCGTTCTTCTGGCAGCCCATGGTATATTCAGTATTCTTCGCCAGCACCATAATTCAAAGGCATCAGTTCTTCTTCAGTCTTCCTTATTCATTGTCCAGCTTTTGCATGCATATGAGGTGATTGAAAATACCATGGTTTGAGTTAGGCACATAGCATCCTTCAATATTGAAACTTGAGGCTTGAAATTTTTCTTCAGTTCTTTCAGCTTGAGAAATGTTGAACATGTTCTTCCTTTGTGGTTTTCTAACACAAAGTCTTTGCACACTTCATTATAATACTTTGTCTTCTCGAGCTACCCTTTGAAACCTTCTGATTAGCCCTTTTACTTCATTATTTCTTTTGTTCGCTTTAGCTACTCTGTGTTCAAGAGCAAGATTCAGAGTCTCTTCTGACATCCATTTTGGTCTTTTCTTTCTTTCCTGTCTTTTTGATGACCGTTCGCTTTCTTCACGGATGATGTCCTTGATGTCGGAGCCCTGGTGGGACAGTGGTTAAGAGCTATGGCTGCTAACCAAACGATCGACAGTTTGAATCCACGAGCTGCTCCTCAGAAACCCTATGGGACAGTTCTACTCTGTCCTATAGGGTCGCTATGATTTGGTATTGACTCAGCGGCAGTGGGTTTGGTTTTGATTTTTTTGGTCTTTGATGTCATCCCATAACTCATCTCATCTTTGGTCATTAGTGTTCAATGCATCAAATACATTTTTGAAATGGTCTCTGAATTCAGATGAGATATATTCAAAGTCATACTTTGGCTCTCATGGATTTGTTTTAACTTTCTTCAAGTTCAGCTTGAACTTGCATATGAGCATTGGTGGTCTGTTCTGCAGTTGGCCCTTGGCCTTGTTCTGACTGATGATATTGAGCTTCTCTGTTGTCTCTTTCCACAGATAAAGTCAATTTGATTCCTGTGTATTCCTTCTGGCGAGGTCCATCTCTATAGTTGCCATTTATGTTGTTGATAAAACATATTTGCAGTTTATCAAGTGATGATTATCAGGTGATGGTCCATAAAAATTACAGCTTTGGAAACTCTGTGGGGTAGTTCTACTCTGTCCTTTAGGGTTGTTATGATTCATATTTGACTTGATGGCAACAGGTTTGGTTTGTTTTTATTTTTATTTTTTAGATGTATGTCTACCACTACCTGTCTGTTTGTCATACTGTGGTGGCTTGCTGGAAACTATGCCACAAGTATTTCAAATACCAGTGGGGTCACCTATGATGGGCAGGTTTCAGCAGAACTTCCAGACTAAGACAGACTAGGAACAAAGGCCTAGTGATCTACTTCTGAAAATTAGCCAATGAAAACCCTATGAATCACAAGAGAATATTGTCTGATATAGTGCTAGAAGATGAATCCCCTAAGTTGGAAGGCACTTAGAATGCGCAGTGGCAGTAACAGTGGACTCAAGCATACTGACCATCATGAAGATGCCCCAGGGCTGGGCAGAATTTCATTCTTTCGTACGTGGGGTTTCCATGAATCAGAGCTGACTCAAAGGCAACTACCAACATTTTTGCCCTACTGTATTGACTTTCTGGATATAGATGCTTATTTACCCACTTGTGAAACCGTTCTCTCCTATTCCTTCTTGACTTGTGCTCACCTCCTAGACTTTGGTCAGATTTATTGTTGTAGCACAAATCAAATACTTGATTAATCTAAATATGACTATTATAATGATCAAGATAATTAGACCAGTTTGTAATATAGAATGAAATCAAGAACTAACAGTATCAGATAACCAGCTAAAAATATCAAGAAAAGGGAGCTCTGCATAGGAGGTATTGACTGAAGCCAAGCAGCTGTTTGGTGGACTTGTCTAAGGTCTTGTTCTATTTTTCCTGAGTGTTTATCAAAGTGCAACAAGAAATAATGGCAACTGTGGAAACTTCTTTTTGTTGGCCTAGAACTAAATTAAGGGCAATTATATTGTCTAATACAACTTCAGTAAGAGAGTTTAAAGATTTTTTGTTGGATTTCTATGCTATCAGCAACTTCATTAGTTATTTGAAACATAGTAGCAGATAAGTTGTGAATTGATTTTTTGAGTTCAGGGATACCATAAACTGGTAAGAGTGCTGAAGGAACATCCATCTGTCTCCAGATCTCTCTACTGTGCGGTTAAAAACAGGTGAAATCACATGTTAAACAATCTTCAGGTCAGTATACCAAGGTGATAAAATAAGGTTATCTCAAAAGTGATTAGTATTAAACAAAGCCTAGTAATTACAACAACTTGCACAACTGAACAATTACAGAGTACGTTTCCTCAGTCATTTGCATGGGAAAATAAGATGTTAAAATGGGATAATACTACAAGTGTGTAATAAAGTAATTAATGTAAGAATAGCTACAGTTATGAAGCAAAGTCCAAAGAACTCAATAGATGGCATGAAGCCTTATTCCATGATCTTAGGACTAGCTGTCTTCCTCTGATGTCATCTCTTTCTGGCCACAGGGGCATTTTAAAGGGACGTTTACCTCTAGAGGTCTGACTAGTTCACAGTGGTATCTTATCCTTTTTTTTTTAGCTGTGACGAATTCAAGGCTTGACTGTTTTTAGTTTGGCAACACATAGATTGGTGAAGAAAACTAGGTATGGCCCCTATCAGTGAGGATCTAAGAGGTCTTTTAATTGATGTATTTTCTAATGTATATTTCTATTGGATAAATATATTAAAGTCAACATTTATTTGAGCTGATCACTGTTATAAACCTGTAATAACATAGGGCTTTTGTCCACCTCATTTAACCATCTTTGAAGACTATTAATGTGTTGCTATTTTAATAGAAAGTATATCACCCATGTAAAATTTTGCAGTAAAAGATTCATCAGTTTTTTTTCCATCTTATGAATAAATCCACCAAAATTGATTTAATATTGTAAAATTTTCGAAACATTTCATTGTTTCTTTTCAAACTCACTATCTGCAGGTATTATAAACCAAGGCAAATAAAGTTCACTTCCCTTCAAGCCTTCTACAATTTACTATATACCCTCAAGTTTAGCTTTTATGATTTTTCATATTCTGGTATAACCAGACTTTCTACTTTAAGATATAACTTTCTTTTTCTCTCTTAAAAAAACAAAAACAAAAACTTGTTACCAGTCACTTTTCTTCTCTCTTGCTTTTCAGAACATGCTATAACTTTCAATTTAGTTGTTTTAAACTTATTTGCAGGTGAAAATGTAAAAATGTTCATTTTCCTTAAAGTGAAAGACCTGATGGGACTTACAAAAGTATTGCAAAGACAAATAAAATCATTTAAGAAGACACTTTAGGTGAAAACACTTCTAAATATAATGATTAACCTTGTTTTTAAAGATCTTTAGATAACATATAATAATTTTAATAATAATATTAAATAATCAGAATATACTAAGATTATTAAGTCTCTAAACATTTGAATAGTAATAAAAACGTCAAGGGTAAATGATGTGAATTCCCTAGTTAAAACTATCAGCCTAAATGATGCTAGATTTAAAGGAAACAAAGCTGTGATTAAGTTAGCAATTGAAATAATAAAATTATGATATAATATTGTGTGCTTGATGTTTAATATCAGGCAAACATTACTGACATATAAATTGTAACTTAAAGAAAATTTGGTACTTCTCCAGATTTGACAATATGTTTCATGTAATTCCTAACATATTAAATAAACCATTTTAGCATTTTAAAAAATAAACAGAAACAAATCTTCTGTGGATTTCCATAATATTGTTGTCAGGAATTTATTATAGGCCACTGAGAAACATATTTGAGTTATTTAACAAAAGATCGTAAAGGTAAAAACCTTAGCTTTTTCCAAATCCAAGTGACTTAGTTTCTTAGTCAAGGGCATAAAAGTTAACATAAATTTAGAGACATAAAACTTTTGCCTCCTAGACAGGTTACAGAGAAAAAGTAACTGTTTATATTATAGGTGAAGACAATAAACGGTAAACCAAGGAAAGGAGACTACCAAGATTGAGCAAACTTTGTTAAGATTTTAACATATTTCATAGCTTTTCAGACTCAGGAATTTATTCTGCTGAATTATTGCCTTCGAGATAAAATTGTATAAAGAATAAACTTAACTCTTCAACCTAGTAATTAAAGAAAATTTTGCTATTTTAACAGTGAGAAACTCCATTCTTTGCTATTTGACATTAGATCTTTTAAAAATTCTCATAAATTAACCTATCAAACTTTTAGCTGTAGTAAATAAGAACTTTGACTATACTAAATAAATTCCCCTTTAATAAACCTTTTAAATTTCTTGTCTTTGTTATATATGTCTTATAGTACAACTCTTTAAGTTGTAAAGATGAACACACTCATTACCAAACCTACATATATATCTACCTATATATATGTATATCCTTTCTCTGTGACATAAGAAGTAAGGCCTATAAACTTCAATTATAATGACTATTTAATATCATTTAATATCAGTAAGTCACTAATTTAAGCCTATATACTACAAAACATAATTACTGTTGAAGTAAAGTTTGTTTAGTCTATATTTTTATTCAAATTTTTATGGTTTCTTATAGTTTCTCAATCTAACCTTAGCTTTGTCCTTTTTTTTTAAACATTGACGATCCACCTAATTTCTGATAACTATATTAAGATAGTATTTTTCTTATTTTAGACTTCATCAATGTCTATATTATTTACCTTACCTTCTTTTGTCTCAAAAGGGCCTTCACTTGGGTGGCAGGGGTCTTTTCAAAACCTTCTCTGGAGCAGTGTGGGTCTCAGAAACTCATTATTAAAAAAAGAATTGGTTAATCTTAATTTATTTACATATGTTTAAGTTGGCCTAGGTTTTAAAAGACAAGAAATAATTAAATTCTTTCCTTCTAATTTTTATTCTTAGTAAGCTGTTGTGTAGTGAATTTCTTAATAAGGCCCTTCTAGCCATAGTCTTGTAACTCCCACCAAATGACTGGGTGGGACTATGCAAATGAGGTGCATGTGGCCCACCAAGGGGATTGGATAGCTTGCTAATAATGCAAATAAAGTGTATGGAACCCATGGGGGGGGGGTGGAACGATTCAAATAAGGTATATGGAACTCTATGGAGGGGATTAGTCAGTTTTGCCATCCTGCTATGCTGAAAATGCACCATCCCAGAGGTGGACAGGAGGGATCTGACTACCATCAAGAAGAGGAGATGGGAGTGGAGTGTGTCTTTTGGACTCGAGATCCCTGCGCCAGGAACTTCCTAGACCCAGGAGACAGACAGCTGTAACATTGGAGATGGTGAGATATGGTGGGAAGTAGCAGCAGAGAAACAGCAACAGCAGAGGCAACAGAACCAGGGGACTGGCAGGAGATGGCGTGATAGGCTTGCCAACCCACAGAGCAAGAACTGAGTACCTTCGGGCAGGAGGCTTACTGGCCGAGTGGGATGCCTCTGGGCACTTAGTAGAGCTAGGCTCGCTGACCCACGGAGTGAGAGAGCTGAATGCCTTCTGGCTGAGACCCACTGGCAGAGTGGGGTGCCCTGGGCACTTATTGGTGGAGGTAAAGAGCTTTGTAACACTTGCCTGAGTAGGGCAGAGGATGTGCTGAAGGGCCAGGTCCAGAGAGAAGCCTGCCTGCAGGCATGGCTGAGAAGAAGCTGTCCTGACTGAAGAACTGTATCCTGAATCACTTCTGATCCTGAATTGTAACCTGTTACTCCCCTAATAATCCCTATAATTGTAAATGTTGTCCATGTGTCCTGTGTGGCCATTACAATGAATTATCAAAGCCAGCAGAGAAGTAGAGAGTGCCATGTGAAGGATGGTTGGTGTCAGAATTGGTAAAAAGGTTGGAAGGCAGAGACATGTCTGACCTCTGCCTCATAGAAATCAACCTTGGGCTGTTGATCTTGAGTCTTCTACCACCTTGTGAAGTTAGAGGAGGTCAGATGCCCCCGCCACAACATTTTTATGTAAGCAGTTTAGCCTTTTCCCATGTTGCAATTTTTTTCTGTTTGAGCTAATTATTTTTTAAAAGTCTTTCTAAAGTTAATCCATGAAAATTAGAGTCATCAATAAACAAATTGGGGAAATCTTCTTCCTTATTCATCTTAAAGACAAAAGTAATTTGACAAGTATCTTGTGTTTAACTGTTTTGTTTGCAAGATAGTTTACCTGCATTTCCTCAGTCTTAATTATTTCTTAAAGTCAGAAGATCTGGGCAAAGTTGGCAAAGCCCTCAGTCTTATGTGGAGCCATGCTTCCATCATTTCAAGTGCAAGCAGCATGGGTTCAGCTTGGTTTCATGGTAACACAGAGGTGGTGCTTCTTACTTTAATTTCCTTATTTCTTCTTACTATTGCAGCTATGACTTTGTTGATGTTTGGTTATCTTGACAGGGATAGTTATCAGCACATTCTAGAGGGAGCCTCTAAGGCCTCTTCAAGGTTGCTCAACCCAAGCCTGCCTTGAAGGCCTTTTAACTTTACCTTGCTTTGCATTGGGTATTCTCAGTGCTGGGGACTCAGAAAGCTGTTATATAGGAGCCTAAATTTCCTAGTCCCGTGAGCTTTCCATTTCTTGTCATTTTGGAACTAATAAAAATTACTTCTTTTCATTAAATAAAGCAAATTTCATATAAAATCTAGGTGAAGGTTACTTAGAAAGTTTTACTTTCAAGGTTAACATAAACCCTTTGTCAGAATGACTTCATTTTCATTAATTCTTGGGAATATTAAGACTAGTTAATTAATATAAGCACTTATTTATCATTAAACCAATCAAAGTAAGTTCTTTCAAGAAATGTTGTAATCTAATGTAATCATACCATCCAGAGGTAGGAAATTATCATATTTTCATAAACTTATATTTTGCATGCTTTATAGGATCCCTTAGAAGAGGAATTTAGAATAATTTGTCCCTTTTTAAGGCTTTGTTATACCAATTAATCTATCCTTTCAGTGCACTTTTCAAATAAACTTATTTATATCAAGGTTTCTCGGAGTAGCTACTAGAAGCTCAGATGCAAGAAGCAGTTTTTCTTGGAAGAGAAAAGAACTGAGGTTTTAGATAGCTTCAACCTGATAAGAGATAGGAACTCAGACACAACATTCTGGACTTAGAAGCAAGCTCTTAGAACAAAACAGAAAAAAACCCAAAAACAAATACAACACATAAATTCACTTGTCTGTGAAGTCAGCTCAAACACCAGGCTTATACAGTACCACACAAGACAAACACATGCAGCATTCCTTCTGAATCTAATTTATTTTGCAGCTAGAGACCTAGTCTTATTTTAAATTACTAGTCCCTCAAAAAAGGTGATCCAACCAAATGTGGAAATTACTGAACAATATCATCAATATCACATGTAAGTAAAATTTTGCTGATGATCATTCAAAAGCAGCTACAGCAGTACATTGACAGGGAACTGCCAGATTTAGAAGAGGACGTGGAACCAGGGATATCATTGCTGATGTTAGATGGATCCTGGCTGAAAGCAGGGAATACCAGTGTTTTATTGACTATACAAAGGCATTTGACCACGTGGATCATAACAAATTATGAATAAGATTGCGAAGAATGGGAATTCCAGAACAATTAATTGTGCTCATGAGGAACCAGTACATAAGTCAAAAGGCAGTCATTTGAACAGAACAAGGGGATACTGTGTGATTTAAATTCGGGAAAGGTGTGTGTCAGGGTTGTATCCTTGCATCATACTTATTCAATCTGTATGCTGAGCCAATAATCTGAGAAGCTGGACTATATGAAGAAGAACATGGCATCAGGATTGGAGGAAGACTCATTAACAGCCTGTGTTGTGCAAATGACACAACCTTGCTTGCTGAAAGTGAAGAGGACTTGAAGCAGTTACTGATGAAGATCAAAGACTACAGCCTTCAGTATGGATTACACCTCAACATAAAGAAAACACAAATCCACACAACTGGATCTGATAAGCAACATCATGATAAAGGGAAAAAGGTTGAAGTTGTCAAGGATTTCGTTTTACTTGGATCTACAGTCAAGGTCCATGGAAGCAGTCAAGAACTCAATGCATTGCATCACAAAGTGCTGCAAAAGACGTCTTTAAGGTGTTAAAAAGCAGAGACTAAAGTGCGCCTGACCCAAGCTGTGATGTTTTCAAATGCATCATATGCATGTGAAAGTTGGACAATGAATAACGAAGACCAAAGAATTGACACCTTTGAATTGTGGTGTTGGTGAAGAATATTGAATATACCAGGGACTGCCAGAATAACGAACAAATCTGTCTTGGAAGAAGTACGACCAGAATGCTTCTTAGAAGCAAGGATGGCAAGACTATGTCTCACATACCTTGTACATGTTATCAGGAGGGATCAGTCCCTGGAGAAGGACATCATGCTTGGTAAAGTAGAGGGTCAGTGAAAAAGAGGAAGACCCTCAACAAAATGGATTGACACAATGGCTGCAACAGTGGACTCAAGCATAGCAACAATTGTGAGGATGGACAAGACCAGGCAGTATTTCGTTCTGTTGTACATGAGGTCGCTGTGAGTTGGAACTGACTCAATGGCACCTAACAAGAAGTGTCTCTAATTGGAAACTACTTAAAAGTGGCTACGGTTTTAACTGTTGTTGGGGAACTCAAACAAAAATCCAAACACAAATAATCAAAATAAGCATCACATTGAGGCTGTTTAACTTTAGAGCCTTTTTTTTTTTTAGTTTGCTGCAGAAAAGTTAACTTGGAAAGACCAAAAGATCCCTAAAGTAGCCACCCAAATTTTCTCTGGTCAAGTGATGCCAACTAGAAAAGCTTGAGCATGTTACAGGACCAAAGTGCTCATTCACAAAATCGGTCAGGAGCTACTCATCTCCCCCTGTAAATTGGCATTACCCATTACTTGCAGGTAAAACTGAAACTACATACAACACCAAATCCAACAATAAAACTCGGAGAACTGTGACACAAAAAGAGTAGAGCTTGGATCTAGGAGGTTATTTACTTTAGGTGACCCCTGAGAGAGTATGGAGATGGAGAGCTGCAAGGGGGCTTGGCAGGTACTGAAAGCTCAAGTCCTTGGAGTCTTGGGGGCCGCCTGCAGATAATGCATCTTCGGATCCCATGTATCCGACACCAAAAATGTCAGAGCAGGACTGGAGTCTCTGTTAAAATTAAGAGTTTTACTGAAGGAATAGAAGTGATTTGAATCAGGGAAATGCAAAGCCCACAAAGAGAAACCAAGTGCTCCCAGGTGCTGGAGTTAAGCATTTACATCTATTCAGCAAATTAGGAATTTAAGGTACGATATTCTGATTTGAGGTCAAGCAATTAGGGAAACTGGTGGTGGGATAACTTGAAGTGGGGATCTAGAGGTGATGGGTTTAAGGAGTATATGTGGGCTTCTTAGATTGGTTACAATGTGCTAATTGCAGAAGTTGGTGACTAAAGGCGGTTACAGGGTAGTCACAAGACAATCACAAAATATTTTCTGAGAACATTCTGTCAAAATAACTTTGTTGAGTAAAACATTTCCTGGCTGTTGCTTGCACAGGAGATTTCTGATAGGCCATTTGCATCAAGACCCTCCTGGAATGTTCTGTCAACATCCTTTCTTAGCTTAACCACAGAGAAAAACATTTCTTTAGTTGCATGATTAAGTCTGTTTAAAGGTTAATGGTTGCTAGGGAGTAAGCAGAAATAAAAGGAATCATAACAAATGGAGTTAGGCCTACACCCTAGGCAGAAGCCCTTTCTATGTCAAGCACCTAAAGTTTTGGGGTTCTTCTACCAGAGCTGACAGAAAACACCTTCCGCTAGAGCTGGTGCCCTAAATTTGGGCTTCTAGCCTCCTCCACTGTGAGAAAATAAATTTCTGCTTGTTAAAGCCATCCACTTGTATTTCTGTTATAGTGGCACTAGATAACTAAGACAGTCTGTTTCTTCAAGATTTTCTTTCTTCACCTCAGATGAGGCTAATGGAGGTCATGTTTTCTTTTTTGCATGCATGGTCCATGCTAAACAATTCATTACTGTTTTCAAGTGAGTATTCTTCCATTCCTTTATGATAAATCACTGAGAAGAAAATTGCTTTAATAGAAAACCAATTAAAACCCACTGCCAGTAGCTGCAGGGGACCCCACAATGGAAGATTAACATTTTTTGCCCTTTGACAATGTTAACTGTTGCCTCATCTACTCTAGCATCTGTGAATCATTAGTCTGGGGCTGGAATGAAGTTCTTGATAATATGTAGAGCACAATAAAAACCAGTTGCCTTGGAGTCGATTCCGACTCATGGTGACCCCACATGTGTCAGAGTAGCACTGTGCTCCATAGGTTTTCAATGACTGAATTTTGGAAGTAGATCACCAGGACTTTCTTTCGAGGCACCTCTGGGTGAACTTGAACCTTTAACATTTCTAACTTCCAGCCTTTTGGTTAGCAACCAAAGTCATTAATCTGAGTTCCTTGGTGGTGCAATTGGTTAACTTGATTGGCTACTAACTGAAAAGTATGAGGACCCCTTTGAAATTTGATGGCACTCGTGTGAAAGCAATTATTCCAGTAATTGTCGTTTGAGAAAATATATAATGAAAAAAGTAATGCTTAAATTAAAAAAGGATTTTATTATTCACAAAAACCTGGAGGTATATGTATAAGATACATTACCTATTCATTATGCATTACTTGGTGTCCAGAAGGGGCGGAGAACTCCTTCTACTGACAGATTAGAAACTTCTCTTCCAGGAAGTTTTCAAAACTGCTTAATTGGATTTACTTGAAGACCAAGGCTCATCTTGTATACTCTCATTTTTTGTTACATCCTTTGATACTCCTGAAAGATTTTCTAAACTAAAGCCTATATTCAAAATTCTCCAAGCCTTTAACTTGTGTATAGTTTACCTTCTTTCACAATGTTGTGCATGTTTGCCTCTCCTATAAATGTGTTAAAGGAGCCCTGGTGGTACAGTGGCTAAGCAGTGGTTGGCAATTTGAACCTACCAGCGGCTCTGCGGAGAAGGATGTGGCAGTCTGCTTCGGTAAAGATTACAGCCTTGGAAGCCCTATAGGGCAGTTGTCTTCTGTCCTATATGAGTTGGAATCGACTTGATGGCAACGGGTTTGGGTTTTTGGTATAAATGTGTTAAGGGTATCCAGTATATAAAAATCTCATACTAACCTTTTAGCAAAATGGTCTGATAAAAGAATCCACAGATAAAGCTGCAGTCATGTGTGCACTGAACTCTGACTACATAAAATCAGGATAATAATAGTTCCCACCTTTCACGGTTACGGTGAAGAACAGATGAGCTGATGCGCAAGAAGCAACCCATAGACTGTAAAGCACTGTTCAAATGCTATTTGGCTACTCAGCACTGTGGAAAGTTATAAATGAAGCAGGAATCTTGGTTCCTGCCCTTGAGACACTTGGAGGCTCAAATGCAGGTGGAATAATTAAGAAGAAATTGCAAGGTAACTTGGAAGCAAGTTCCTGCAAATGTAACGAGAATTGTAGCCCTAAGTGATAATATCTACAACCCATATGTCTGTTTGTTGTACAGTAGTAGCTTGCGTGTTGCTATGATGCTGGGAACTATATCACCGGTATTTCAAATACCAGCAGAGTCATCCATGGTGGACAGGTTTCAATGGAGCTTAGAGACTAAGACTAGAAAGAAAGGCCTGGTGATCTCCTTCCTAAAATTAGATAATGAAAACCCTATGGATCACAACAGAATATTGTCTGTTATAGTGCTGGAAGTTGATCCCCTTGTGTTGGAAGGCACTCAGAACAGTGGCCACAGCAATGGGCCCAAACATATCAACAATTGTGAAGATGGCACAGGACTGGGCAAAGTTTTGTTCTGTCGTACATGGGGTCGCGATGAGTCAGAGAGGACTTGATGACAACTAACAAGTGCTAATATAACACAGGGAGTTGCTGTACCCAGAACTGCCCCTAGCCCCCATGAAGGTCCAGCCATCCATTGGACTATAGGCGCCGTCTCCTCCAAAGGTAGAGGAGCGTTTCCAGGGGTGCACAGCCCCTCTGCTTCCCCATCATCTCTTCCTCTCCTCACTTTGTGAAGCTCTCTGGGAGGACACTTCAGACTGAGCTCCCAGTTACTGTGGGCCTCCCTTTCTAATAGCTCCTTTGCCCCATGTCTTTTTCCTCCTCCCACATGGCAGATATGAACTCCATTCTGCTGATAGTACTGGGAATTGTGCTCTGTGGTGCTTGATGCTAATGAAAACAATGTCTAAAAGAACACACAGTGGGATCTCTGTCCTTGGCTTCAGGTCAGAGCCTTATGCTTTGATCACTTTATATATTATGCTCGAGTTTTGAAATGGTGAGAGCACTTTCCCACCGTTCTTTCTTCTAAGAAAGTCGGGGGCTGCTGGGTGGTATTCACAGGTAATTTATTTGTCAGGGTAGGAGAAGCAGTCTTGCCAAATACAAGCAAAAAAACAAATTCACACCTCATCTAGCAGATGATTAGTTCTGCAGATGATCATGAATAACATAAAGGGGGTGTGGTAGGGCAGATAGATCTGAAAACAGATGAGGCTTTACTGCCAAGCTTGATGTATTAATACTTTTTGCGTCTTTGTAGGCTGTAGTGTCCCTCTTGTAAATGAAGCCCTGTGGCTACTACATCAATCTCCTGGGTGAGTGAGTGTGCTGTGTGTCTCCTGTGGTACAGATGTGGGTGAAGGAAAGGCTTTCTTTTCCTTCCTTCATCTCTACTTCCTTTCCTCCCCTCCTCCCCTCCTCCCCTCTTCCCTCCCTCTTGTTTCCTTTCCTCATTCCCTCCCTCCCTCCTTCCCTCTTTCCTTCCTTGCATGGGAGAAACCCACTTTTACATTGACTCTGAATTAAAAATACCACAAGCAAATTTTATAAAGTAATAATTGAGGGACATGATCTGATGATAAGAGGAAATATTTGAAATCAAATGGAAAATCCAGTATGTACAGCCACTATGTGGGGACAGTGGTGGTTCAGAGGTAGAATTCTTGCCTTCCGTGTAGGACACCTGGGTTTGATTCCTGACCAATGCACCTCTTGCACAGTCACCACTGATCTGTTGGTGGAGGCTTGTGTAAAGCTGTGATGCTGGAAGCTATGCCACTGGTATTTCAAATAGTAGCAGGGTCACCCATGGTGGACATTTTTCAGTGGAGCTTCCAGACTAAGGTGGACTAGAAAGAAAGGCCTGGTGTTCTACTGCTGAAAATTAGCCAGTGAAAACCCTCTGAATCACAGTGTTCCAATTTATAACCAATTATGGAGATGGTGTGGCATATTGTTCCATTGTGCATGGGTTGCCATAAGTCCCTGTGGACATGAGTTGGGACCCACTGGACTTCAGCTAACAATAACAATAAGAAAAATCTTCAGATAGATTAATTGCTCTTCTAGGAGTTTGGATGTCTGTCAAGATCCCAGCGCCTAGAATTAACAGCACAGTGTTAGTGAACCTTATGAGTAAACCTGCCTGGTGATACTCATGTAAGGAACCTAGCACATGGTAGGTGTACAGTACAATACATTTTAGTTTCCTTCACCATTTCTAAGTTAGCATTGACTTGAATACTAAATAATAGAGTTATTGAATTTTATGAAGTTTCCCGTGATTTGTTTTGAAAGTAGTTTTTAAAATCTGGAGATGGAGGGGGAATGTAGTGTCTTAATTACAAGGCTTCGGGTATACCTTGCTAAATGAAGTAAATGTTTCTGGAAAGCTATATAAAGTTAATGTTTGTAAATCAAATTATATTTTATACACGTTAGAAATATTCTCCTGTTAATGGTATCCTAGAGGAATTCTTTTCTTTAGAAATGGAATTGGAAATGTAAGTTTGGTAAATTCTTATTTCTCATATTGAGTTTCCTTTAAGTGTAATATAGTTGATTATTCAGATTCAACTAGCTTTAAATGAGACTCTATTATGGACTGAATAGTGTTATTGGCACTTTCACAATGTGTAATCTTATAGAATTCTCTCAATAATCATCTTCATTTTGTAGATAAGGGCTGTGTGTTCAGTAACTTGCTCAAGGCTCACAGAGTTAGCAAGTGGCACAATCAAGATTTGAACTCAGGTCTCTTGCATTGTTATATTGCCCAGCCACCTTATTGCTACCTTATTTCTTACTCTGAGCAATTTGGAACTTGTGGGAGGAAGCATTATACTTTGGGCTTTAGAGTCAATCTGGGTTTCAGTACCAGCTCTGCCACATACCAGCTGTGTCATTCTGGACAAGTTTCAACCTTTAGGTTAGTAGTCGAGCATAAACCATTTGCGCCATCCAGGGACCTGAATCTTGGTCACCTTACCTGTAATGGGAATAATAATACCTGCTTTGGAGAGTATGTGTGAGGATTTGAGAAAATCTAATCCAGTCTAGTGCAAGGATAAAGCACCTGGACTATAAAAGGCGGTTATTAAATGTTAGCTACTATTATGACGATCATTAATAGTAGTAGCAGTAGTAGTAGTTATTGTTGTTAGTTGTTGTCAATTCCGACTCATAGGACCCCACGTGTGCAGAGTAGAATTTCTCCATAGGGTTTTTAAGGCTGTGACCTTTTGGAAGCAGATCACCGAGGCCTCCCTAGTGGGTTCAAGCCACCAACTATTCAGCTAGTAGTACTTAGTTAGATGTTTTTCTACCATACTTTACTGTGAAACCTAAAAGGAAGAGACTGTATCTTGTTCATCCAGTGAGCTTTCCTGAACAAGTAGAGTGAACTGCATGTGGTTTAATTCCATTGTATGCCCCTGGGTAGTGCAAATGATTAGTGAGCTGAACTGCTAACCAAAATGTTGGAGGTTCTAGTCCACTCAGAGACAACTTGGAAGAAAGTTCTGGTGATCTACTTCTGAAAAATCAGTAATTGAAAACTTTATTAACAAAGTTCTACTCTGATACTTGAGGGGTTGCCATGAGTCAGAGTCAACAGAATGACAACTTTTTTTTTTAATTGGTTTCATAGAATCATAGAAAATAGGGTAAGTTTTCAAATTCATTAAAAATATCCTATCTTTTCGAATCACGTTCTTTCTGCCCAGTGAACCAGTGAGCAGCCTCTCATCATGTTTATCAGGCTTAAAGGAGAGGAGTTGCCATCATTTGGTCTATGCTTGGCACACTGGGGACAACTCTTGGCTCAAATTCTGACTCTGCTACCCTGCATGTGCCGGGAGCTCCCCCTGCACATTTTCAGTGCAGACGTTCCTCATAATAAGTGCTATCCATGGAAATGCCATGCTTTCCCCAACTCACTTTTGGGCCACATTTCATATTCAGAGTCTACATCAAACTAGAGTCCTAATTCTTTTTCAAGTTTGTCATTCTTGGGCATGATACGTTGTGCTTCTTCTGAAAATAAACTTATTCTTTGTAACCTGTATTCTGGAATTCCGTGTAGCCAGTACTGGAGTAATAGGAATTATACTCTATTCAGAAGTATTTTATTCATGTTTCCATGCCAGGATAGAAGGAGAGCTATATATGGATCACAAAAATGGAATAAGAGGTCTAAAAGAAGAGCTAACTTACTCATCTCCTTCCTTGAGTATCCACTATAGTGCCTGATAGTATTTTACAGAGTGGTTGTTCAATAAATACTCATTAAATGGACATATCAACCATCCCAAACAAGGAGAGCAAAGCTGTCAGATTTAAATAGCTATCATAGTCGATTTGACCCCATGTTGTTGTTGTTAGTTGACATCATCTTGGCTCCAGCTCACGTCAACCTATGTACAACAGAATAAAACATTGCCTGGTCCTGTGCCGTCTTCATGATTATTGGTACGCTCAAGGCCGTTGTTGTAGCCCCTGTGTATCTTGAGTGCCTTCTAACCTAAGGGGCTTATTTCCAGCACTCTATTGGACAATATTCTGTTGTGAGCCATAGGGTTTTAATTGGCTAAGTTTTGGAAATAGATCACCAGGCCTTTCTTTCTTGACCCCATAGCCAAATGAAATTGTCTCATAGGCTTAAATGCCCTCTTTTCTCTCTACCATCTCTTCTTTTTGAAATATTCTCTCCTTAAATGCCACCTCATCTCTGAAGTGGTCCCAGGTTTTCCCAGGCAGAATTGGTTCTACCCTGTTCTCGTGTTTCCTTCTCCAAACCATTGAACCAGAGGTCTGCTATAGCATGGCACCGTGTAGCCTGCATTCTGAGTGTAGTTCTGATTTTAGTTTGGACAGACCTGGCTTCAAGTCCTAACCCCCTGGATTATCAGCTGTGTCTTCACAAGTCACTTCTCTGAATCTCAAACTCTTCATGAGTATAATGGTAATAATAACACTTAATTCATAAGGTTAACAGAAGAATTTGAGCACCTCCATGTATTACCATGTTTTTTTCATCACACCAAAATCCTCAAAAATGGAATCCTATTTATCTTTATTTCCATAACACCTACTTCAGTGCTAGGCATTTAAGAGATTCTCAGTAATGTTTTGTGGAAAAAAATACATGGATGGGACATAATAGTAATAATTGCTAACATTTACATAGTACTTACCATGTGTCTGGCACACTTGAAAGTGCTTTGCATGTGTTAACTCATACAAGTAAGCAATAATGGCTGTCATGAAGCAGAATATTTCATCTTCTCTGAATGTGGAGTTAAAATTACAGAGATGGTCTGTGTGTGTAGGGGACAGAGAGAAGGATGAGGGCTTATTATTTCAGAGGTCAGATCTCAACTCAATTTGCTAGTAAGAAAAATTTCTTCTACGAGCCCTTATATTAGCAGTTTTCTGTTTACCTCTATTGTTTTCCTGACACTGCTTGGCTTGCTGAGATTGGTTAGCTGTGTTTGCCTTCTCTAAGAGCTCTAATGCTGCAGACCTTTTATTATTAAAGCTTATTTCCTATGTTCCTCCCTTGGTGCCCTGTTAGATGTCTGGCTGCTCAACTTGATAAACTAATTAAAGCTACCGTATTGAAGGCTGAAAGTGACACAGTTCAGTATTCTTTCCCATATCACCTTTACATTAACATAGGTCATCAGTGCTTAAATCTAAAACAATGAATAATTTGGGCATTCTTCCAAAGAGACTCTCTGTACCTCTTGTAGTAAAGGAAACTTGTTAGCTGCTGTAAGTCAGCCGTGACTCATGGTGTCCTGAAACATTGTCTGATTCTGTGCCATCCCCAATGTTGGTTGAAGATTGAACTGTTGTGAGCCATAGTATTTTCACTGGCTGATTTTTAGATGTATATCACTAGGCCTTTCTAGTCTGTCTTAGTCTGGAAGTTCTGCTGAAACCTGTTCAGCATCTTGACAACACACAGACTTCCACTGACAGACAGGTGGTGTCTGTGCTTGAGGTGCATTGTCGGGTATTGAACCAGCATGGAAGGCTAGAATTCTACTGCTGAGCCACTACTAGAAAGCTTAAAATGGGAATGGGGTTAGGAAAGTGTTAAATTGGTATTCTTGAAAGCTTAATGAAATAAGTCCAAGAAAACAGATCAGAGAACAAGAATGGAAGAAAGAGGAATATCTCAAATGTGAGACACTGTAGTAGATGGTCAGGTAGTATTTCTGTGGCTGAGCATGGATTGCTGTTGGCTATAATAATTAGAGAAGAGCTTCTTAATGCTTTGTGAGAGCAGTTGAAGATCTGTGAATATTGCTTCTAGTGAAATTATGTTTGAAGGGGTTCTTCTGGTTAATTTTTATTTGAGTTTATTATATATTAGTTAATTTTTATTTGAGTTTATTATATATTGAACAAGCACAGTATGCAGTACAACAGGTAAGTATTCTAATAATCAGCACTTTTTTTCCCTCAATGACATCATAATGTATAGTCTACAAACTAAGATCCAGTTAGATCACAAGTCTGGATTTGATTTGAAAGGTTCAGTGTTAAACTTTCAGATAATGCCAAATGAAGCAGTCATAACCCCTGAAAGATTATAAGGCAGTGTAAAAGCTTTCATACATAAAGGAGACTTTTGGCATAGTAAATTTGCGTTCATTTTTCCAAAGGACTCACTAAACCTAGGAAGAGACAGCATGATAATAAAAAAAGCTACCTGCTATCTAGATTGCCAAGTTTCCAGTTCATCTCTAACTGTGATCTTGCACTGATAACCCAATTTCTTTGTCTCTCAATTTTACATCTTGTAAAACCGAGAGTATAACATTTAAGGCCTCTTTCTTTTTCAAATTTAATATTCTAAGTCATTTCCTCATACTGTGCAAAATTGTAAAATTTCCAAAAAAAATGTGCTTAGTTAAAAAAGTATATCTTGCAATAGTTGACAATAGCATGTGTTTTCTTAGGTATAAAAGACACTTTCTGCATTGAGCAGGGTGACCAGGACATCACTTACTATCTGCAAAGCCCCAGGGAATACTACAATATGAAAAGAACCATTCGTCTTCCACCAAAGTACTTGTCTAAAGCCTGTGGAACTACCCTAAACTGTCTCCCTCATTTCTTGTTACTGACATTTCATCACTTTTAATGCACTCTGATGTTGCTGCTTTCTTGATCTTTCCAGAAGTTGTGAAGGGGAGATTTTCACAAAACTATGGCATAATGTCTACCTCATGATCTTCAAACCATATCAGTGGTATGATGAATCCCAATTTCAGAGAATAGTCTATGAAAAAAATGTGTCTCTTTTGAAGGAGGAAATGGGGTTGTTTCTTCATTGTACTCTTTATCTTTTTTGTCATTTTTATCATATTCTACTCTAATTTTTCCTCTCCCATTCAGGACCCTAATATAACTGAGAATTTTTTTTAACTATAGAGTTAGATTCCTTGCTTTTAGTTTAAAAGCACTAGAGTTGAATGCCCTTCCCCCCAAAACACCTACAAACTAAATTTTTTTATGTGTGTGTGTCATGTATTGTCTGTGAGTTCCTCCTCAACTTCATTGAAAGTTAGTATAATTCAATAGCAAAAAGTCCTCACCCCAGTGTTATGGGATAAAAATCTATGTGTTTCTTGTAAGGGTGCATATGCAATCTTTGGTCACAGGCTGGTAAAGTATTTTGGACAACTTACAGTATCTAACTGTTTGGGTATATGAACTTCAAGTTCTTGTGTGGCAGTTCCAGCAGAGGAACTCAGGTACTCAAATTTCTGGAATTGTCGGTGAGGACAATGCATAAGTTAGTTTCCGTGGCTGCTGTAACGAAAGACCACAAACTGGGTGGCTTAAAGTAACAGAAATATATTCTTTCATAGGTCCGGATATTAGAAGTCTGAAATTTAAAGTGTTGGCAGGGTTGGATCCTTCTGGAGGCTCTGAGGGAGAAACTATACCATATAGCTCTCCTGTTTCTAGTGATTTCTTGCAATCCTTGGCTTGTAGCTGCATCACTCCCATCTCTGCCTCTGTCTTTACATCACCTTCTTCCCTCTTATATGTATCTGTATCTGAATCTCCCTCTCCTTTCTCTTAAAAAGACAATAGTCATTGGATTTAAGGTCCACCCAACCCAGTGTCTTGATGTAACTTATTATATCTGCAAAGACTCTATTTCCAAATACAGTCACATTTGAGGTTCTGGGTGGACATGAATTTTGGCGACACTATTCAATGCTATACAAGGCAAAAGTAGAGGACATATGTAAGGAGGAAGGGGACTCACCTACAGCTAGACTGGCTTTCTTGCATCTGGTAAATCAGACTTGCTTTAACTAGTAGTGATCTGAGTATACATAACAATGAATTTTTTTTGTCTTTTTACTTTTTTAGACAAAATTTATTGTGCCTTAGGCAAAAGTTTACAGTACAAATTAGTTTCTCATTCAAAAAATTATACACAGATTGTTTTGTGATGTTGTTTGCAATCCCTGCAATGTGTCAACACTCTCCCCCTCTCTATCCTGGGTTCCCCATGTCCATTTGTCCAGTTTTCCTGTCCCTTCCTACCTTCTCGTTTTTTCTTTTGGGCAGATGTTGCCTGTTTGGTCGTGTATACTTGACTGAACTAACAAGCACATTCCTCACGTGTATTACTGTTCGTTTTATTGTTGTGTGTTGCCGAGTGGATTCCGATTCATAGCGACCCTATAGGACAGAGTAGAACTGCCTCATAGAGTCTCCAAGGAGCGGCTGGTGGAGTCGAACTGTTGAACCTTTTGGTTAGCAGCCCGAGCTTTTAACCACTTTGCCACCAGGCTTCCGTTTGTTTTATAGTCCTGTCTAATCTTTGGCTGAAAGGTGAACTTCAGCAGTGGCTTCGGTTCTGAGTTAGCAGGGAGTCCGGGGGCCGTAGTGTCAGGGAGTTCCTCCAGTCTCTCAGACCAGTAAGTCTTGTCTCTTTTTTTGTGAATTTGAATTTTGTTCTACATTTTTTTCCCCACTGTCCAGGACCCTCTATTATGTTCCCTGTCAGAGCAGTCGGTCAGTGGCGGTAGCGGGGTACCATTTAGTTCTTCTGGCCTCAGGCTGGGAGAGGCTGTGGTTCATGTGGTCCATTAGTCCTTTGGACTAATATTTTCCTTGTGACTTTGGTTTTCTTCATTCTCCTTTGCTCCGAATGTGATGGGACCAATAGACGGATCTTAGATGGTAGCTTGCAAGCTTTTAAGACCCCAGATGCTACTCACCAAAGTAGGATGTAGAACATTTTCTTTATAAACAATGTTATGCCAATTGACCTAGATGTCCTCTGAGACAATGTTTCCCAGTCCTCAGCCCCAGTAACTCTGTCCCTCAAGGTGTTTGGATGTATCTAGGAAGCTTCTCTGACTTTGTCTTGGTCAAGTTGTGCTAACTTCCCATGTAATGTGTCTTGTCTTTGCCTTCACCAAAGTTAACTTGTCTATTATTTAGTTAGTGTTTCCTCGTCTCCACCCCTCCCCTCTCTCGTAACCATTAAAGATTTTTTTTTTCCTGTGTGTAAACCTTTTCTTGGGTATCTATAATAGTGGTCTCATACAATATTTGTATTTTGTGATTGACTTATTTTACTCAGTATAATGCCCTCCAGATTGATCCATCTCATGAGACGTTTCGTGGATTCATCATTGTTTATCGTTGTTTGGTATTCCACGGTGTGTATGTACCATGGTTTGTTTATCCATTCATCTATTGATGGGCACTTAGGTTGTTTCTGTCTTTTTGCTCTTGTGAATAATGCTGCAGTGAACGAGGGTATGCATATGTCTGTTTGTGTGATGGCCCTTATTTATCTAGGATATATTCCTAGGAGTGAGATTGCTGGAACATATTGTATTGCTATTTCTAGCTATTTAAGGAAGCACAATATCGTTTCCAAAATGGTTGTAGCATTTTACATTCCCATGAGCAGTGCATAAAATTTCCAGTCTCCCCTAAACCTCTCCAACACTTGTTATTTTCTGTTTTTTTGATTAGTGCCAGTAATGTCAGGGTGAGATGGTATCTCATTGAAGTTTTGATTTGCATTTCTCTAATGGCTAGTGATCTTGAGCATTTCCTCATGTATTTGTTAACTGCCTGAATGTCTTCTTTGGTGAAATGTCGTTCATATCCTTTGCCCATTTTAAAATTGGACTATTTGTCTTTTTGTTGTTGAGGTGAAGTATTCTATAGAGTTTAGAGATTAGACCCTTGTGGGATATGTCATAACCAAATTTTTTTTCCCAGTCTGTAGATTCTGTTTTTTCTGGTGAAGTCTTTTGATGAACATTAAGTGTTTAATTTTTAGGAGCTCCCAGTTATGTAGTTTATCTTCTGGTGTTTGTGCATTGTTGGTTATGATTTGTATTCTATTTATGCTATGTATTAGGGGCCCTAGAATTGTCCCTATTTTTTCTTCCGTTACCTTTATCGATTTAGATTTTATATTTAGGTCTTTGAACCATTTTGAGTTAGTTTTTGTATATGGTGTGAGGTTTAAGTCCTGTTTCATTATTTTATGTCTGGACATCCAGTTTTGCCAGCACCATTTGTTAAAAGGACTGTCTTTACCCATTTAATGGACTTTTTAAAAAACCGTGATTTAGGTGAAAGTTTACAGAGCATATTAGTTTCTCATTAACAGTTAATGCACAAATTGTTTTGTGACATTGGTTGCCAAACCTGTGATATGTCAACACTCTGCCCTTCTCCTTCCTAGGTTCCCTGTTTCCATTTGTCCAGTTTACTATCCTTTCCTGCCTTCTTGTCTTTGCTTTTGGGTTGATGTGCCCATTAGTCCCATATACACGAGTGAACTATGAAGCATGACCCTCACAAGTGTTATTGTTGGCCCCATAGACCTGTCTAATTTTGACTGAAGGGTGAACCTCAGGAGTGATTCCAGTATTGAGTTAAAATGGTATCCCTGGGCCATACTCTTGGGGTTTCTCCAGTCTCTGTCAGACCAGCAAGTATGACTTCTTTTTTGGTGTGTGAATTTGAATTTTGTTCTACATTTTTTTCCCACTCTGTCTAGGACTCTCTATGGTGATCCTTGCCAGAGAATAAGTCAATCACAAAAGGATAAATACTGTATGAGACAATTGTTAATTGACTTTGGTCCTTTGTCAAAGATCAGCTAACCATACGTGGATGGATTTACATCTGGGTTCTTGATCCTATTCCATTGGTCTATGTGTCTATCATACCAGTACCAGGCTGTTTTGACTACTGTAGCTTTATAGTAGGTTCTGAGATCAGGTAGTGTGAGGCCTCCTACTTTAGTCTTTTTCTTCAGTAATGCTTTGCTTATCCAGGCCTCTTTCCTTTCCATATAAATTTGATAATTAGTTTTTCCATCTCTTTAAAGAATGCTGTTGGTATTTGGATAAGGATTACCTTATATCTGTAGATCACTTGATAGAATTGACATTTTCACAATGTTGAGTTTACCTATCCATGAGCATCATATATTTTTCCACTTATGTAGGTCTCTTTTGGTTTCTTGCAGTAGTGTTTTGTAGTTTTCTTTGTGTAGGTCTTTTATGTCCCTGTTTAGATTTATTCCTAAGTATTTTATCTTTTTGGGGACTATTGTAATGATATTGTTTTCCTGATTTCCTTTTCAAAGTTCTCTTTGCTGATGTATAGGAATTCAACTGACTTTTGTATGTTGATCTTGTATCCTGCTCCTCTGCTGAATCTTTCTTTCAGTTCCAGTATTTTTCTTAAGGAATCTTTGGGGTTCTCTATGTATGGGATCATATAACCTCTGATTAGGGATAGTTTTACTTCTTCCTTTCCAATTTGTATGTCCTTTATTTCTTTTTCTTGCCTTATTGCTCTAGCTAGGACTTCCAGCACAATGTTAAGTAGGAGTGATGATAAAGGACATCTTTGTCTTGTTCCCATTCTCAGGGGTAATGCTTTCAGCCTCTCTCCATTGAGAATGATGTCGGCTGTTGGTTTTGTATAGATGCCCTTTATTATGTGAGAAATTTCCCTTCTATTTCTATTTTATTGAGAGTTTTTATCAGAAATGGGTGTTGGACTTTGTTGAATGCCTTTTCTGTGTCGATTAAGATGATCATGTGATTCTTAGATTTTGTTCTATTTATGTGGTGGATTACATTGATTGATTTTCTATTGTTGAACTATCCTCGTGTACCTGTTATGAATCTCACTTGATTGTTGTGTATTATTTTTTTGATATGATGCTGAATTCTGTTGGCTATAATTTTGTTGAGAATTTTTGCATCTATATTCATGAGAGATATTGGTCTGTAATTTTCTTTTTTTGTGGCATCTGTGCCTGGTTTTGGTATCAGGGTTATGCTGGCTTCATAGAATGAGTTTGGAAGTATTTCTTCCTTTTCTATGCTCTGAAATAGTCTGAATAGTACTGGTGTGAGCTCTTCTCTGAATGTTTGGTAGAATTTTCTGCTGAAGCCATCTGGGCTAAGGCTTTTTTTGTTGGAATTTTTTTATTACCTTTTCAGTCTCTTGTTATGGTCATTTTCATATTTTCTATCTCAGCTTTTTTTAGTTTAGGTAGGTAATGTGTTTCTAGAAATTTGACCATTTCCTCTAGGTTCTCAAATTTGTTGGAGTACAGTTTTTCATAGCATTCTGTTATGATCCTTTTTATTTCAGTTGGATCTGTTGTAATGTCCCCCATCTCATTATCTTATTTGGGTTATTTGCTTCCTTTCCTGTTTTTCTTTTGTCAGTTTGGTCAGTGGTTTGTCGATTTTGTCTTTTCGAAGAACCAACTTTTGGTCTTGTTGATTCTTTCTATTGTTTTTCTGTTCTCTATTTCATTTATTTCTGCTCTAATCTTTATTATTTCATTTCTTCTGGTGCCTGTGGGCTTCTTTTGCTGTTCTCTTTCTATTTGTTTGAGTTGTAGGGCTAAAGTTTTGATTTTGGCCTATTCTTTTTTGTTGTGTACATCTGTTGCTATAAATTGACCTCTAAAAACTGCCTTTGCTGTGTCCCAAAGATTTTGTCTTGATATATTTTCATTCTCGTTGGTTCTAGGAATCTTTTTATTCCCTCTTTGATTTCTCCTATTACCTAGTTGTTTTTAAGCAATGTGTTATTCAGTTTCCCTGTATTTGATTTTTTTTCTTGCCCTTCTTGTTATTTATTTCTACTTTTATGGCATTGTGATCAGAGAGAATTCTTTGTATTATTTTAAAGTTTTGGATTTTATTGATGTTGCTTTCTGGCCTAAAATGTGGTCTGTTCAGGAGAATATTCCATATGAATTGGAAAAGAATATATACTTTGCTGCTGTTGTGTGAGGTGTTCTCTATATGTCTATGAGGTCAAGTTATTGATTGTGGCCTTTAGATCTTATGTATCTGCCTAGTTCTGTCCTTCACCAATAGTCCTGTGTTGAAGTCTCCTGCTATTATTGTGGAACTATTTCTCTTTTCAGTGCTGTTGGAGTTTGTTTTATGTATTTTGGAACTTGTCTTTGCGTGCATAGATATTTATTAATGTTATGACTTCATGGTGGATTGTCTCTTTAATCAGCATGTAATGTCCTTCCTTGGTGGATTTTGCCTTAAAGTCTATTTCATCTGAGATTAGTATTGTCACTCCTGATCTTTATTGGTTATTGTTTGCTTCATATATTTTTTTCTATCTTTTGATTTTTTAAAACAATGAATATTTTTATAGTACTTTGCAGTTTACAAATGTTTTTGCTGTCGTCGTTGTCAAGTGCCATCAAGTTGGTTCCGACTTATATCAATCCTATGTACAACAGAACAAAACACTGCCTAGTCCTGTGCCATCCTCACAATCATTGCTATGCTTGAGCACATTGTTGCAGCTTCTGTGTCAGTCTATCTCATTGAGGGTCTTCCTCTTCTTTGCTGACCCTCTGCTTTAGCGTGCATGATGCCCTTCTCTAGGGACTGATCCTTCACGATAACATGTCTAAAATACATGAGATGAAGTATCACCAGCCTTGCTTCTAAGGAGCATTTTGGCTGTACTTTTTCTAAGACAAATTTGTTCATTCTCTTGGAAGTCCATGGTATATTCGATATTCTTTGCCAGCATCATAATTCAAAGACGTCAGTTCTTCTATGGACTTCCTTATTCCTTGTATAGCTTTCACATGCATTTGAGATGACTGAAAAAACTATGGCTTGGGTCAGGCACACCTTATTCCTCAAGATGACATCTTTGCTTTATAACACTTTAAAGACGTCTTTTGCAGAAGTTTTATGCAACACATCATTTGATTTCTTGACTGCTATTTCCATGGACCTTGATTGTGAATCCAAGTAAAATGTAATCCTTGACAACTTTAATATTTTCTCTGTTTATCATGATGTTGCTTATTGGTCCAGTTGTGAGGATTTTTCTTTTATGTTGAGTTGTGATCTGTACTGAAGGCTATAATCTTTCATCTTCATCAGTAAGTGCTTCAAGTCCTCTTTACTTTCAGCAAACAAGTTGTGTCATCTGCATATTGCAGGTTGTTAATGAGTCTTCCTCCAATCCTGATGCCACATTCTTCTTTATATAGTCCAGCTTCTCAGATTTTTTGCTCAGCATACAGATTGAATAAGTATGGTGAAAGGACACAAACCTGACACACACTTTTCCTGACTTTAAACCACGCAGTATCCCCTTGTTCTGTTTGAACGACTGCCTCTTGGTCTATGTACAAGTTCCTTATTAGCACAGTTAAGCCTTCTGAAATTCCCATTCTTTGTCATCTTATCTGTACTTTGTTGTGATCCACACAGTAGAATGCCCTTACATAGTCAATAAAACACAGTTAAACATCTTTGTGGTATTCTCTTCTTTCAGCCAAGGTTCTTCTGCTATCAACAATAATATCCCTCATTCCATATCCTCTTATGAATCCACCTTGAATTTCTGGGGGTTCCTTGAATTATATTTAGCATAATTTTATTTGTGTGTGATATTGATGACATTGTTTGATAATTTCCTCATTCTGTTGGATCAACTTTCTTTGGAATGTACACTGATATGGATTTCTTCTAGTCAGTTGGCCAGGTGGCTATCTTCCCAATTTCTTAGCATAGACAAGTGAGCACTTCCAGTGTTGCATCCATTAGTTAAAACATCTCAGTTGGTATTCTGTCAGTTCCTAGAGCCTTGTTTTTTGCCATTCCTTTCAGTGCAGCTTGGACTTTTTCCTTCAGTACCATTGGTTCTTGATGATATGCTACCTTCTGAACTGGTTAAACGTTGACCAATTCTTTTTGGTACAGTTATTCTTTGTATTCCTTCCATTGTCTTTTGATGCCTCTTGCATCGTTCAATTTTTTGCGCTTGGAATTCTTCAGCATTGCAACTTGGGCTTGAATTTTTTCTTCAGTTCTTTAAGATTGACAAATGCTGAGTGTGTTATTCCCTTTTTGTTTTTTAACTGTAGGTCTTTGCACATTTCATTATAATACTTTATTGTGTCTTCTCAAGGTGCCCTTTGAAATCTTTTGTTCAGCTCTTTTACTTCATCATTTCTTCTGTTCACTTTAGCTATTCTACGTTCAAGAGCAAGTTTCAGAGTCTCTTCTGACATCTATTTTTGTATTTTTCTTTCTTTCCTGTCTTTTAATAACCTTTTGGTTTCTTCATGTATGATGTCCTTTATGTAATCCCACAACTCATCTGGTCTTCAGTCATTAGTGTTCAATAGGTCAAATTTATCATTGAGATAGTCTCTAAATTCAGGTGGGATAGATATACTCAAGGTCTTACTTTGGCTTTCATGGGCTTGTTTTAATTTTCTTCATCTTCAACTTGTACTTGCATATGAACAATTGACGGTCTGTTTCACAGTCAGCCTCTGACTTTTTTCTGACTAATGATATTGAACTTCTTCATCATCTCTTTCCACAGCTATAGTCGATATGATTTACATATATTCCATCTGGCGAGGTCCACGTGTATAATTGCCGTTTATGTTGTTGAAAAAAGGTGTTCCCAATGAATAAGTTGTTGGTCTTACAAAATTCTATCATGCCATCTCTGGTGTCATTTCTATCACCAAGGCCATGTTTTCTGACTACTGATCTTTCTTCTTTGTTTCCAACTTTTGCATTCCAATCACCAGCAATTATCAATGCATCTTGATTGCATGCTTATCAATTTCAGAATGCAGAAGTTGGTAGAAATCTTCAGTTCTTCATTTTTGGTATTAGTGGTTGGTGCATAAGTTTGAATAATAGTCGTATTAACTGGTCTTTTTGTAGACATATGGGTATTATGCCATCACTGACAGTGTTTGAGTATTTTGAGTGCCTGCCAAGCTGAGGGGGCTAATATTCCAAGCACTATATCAGAATGTTCCACTGCTATCCCTAAGATTTTCACTGGTTAATTCTTTTTTGAGCAGTAGAATGCCAGGTCCTTCTTCCTAGTTTGTCTTAGTCTGGAAGCTCTTCTGAAACCTGTCCACCATGGGTGACCATGCTGGTATTTGAAATACCTGCAGCATAGCTTCTAAGAGCATCATAGAAACACATAAGCCACCACAGTATGACAAACTGATAGATGAGTGGTTGTAAATGTGTTTTACATACTTTTAATTATTCAACTATTGTAGAAGAGCAAAAGGAAGAATTAGGGTGAAGGGAAAGGAAGAGACAAGAAAGCCCTTAATCCAGTTGGCATTTTTGGTGCAATGCTTAGATGGTTGAGCAACCCGTTGCCAGTAGCAGTGTCTGACACATTTTACTGCTGACTTGCCCTCTTCCTTACTTTCTTCTCCTTCTGCTGGAATCCCATTCTATAAATTACTGTACACAAGTCTTTGTCTCAGGCTCTGCTTTCTGGGGAAGTGAAGCTAAGGCAGGGCTACTTAAAACAATTACTTTGTGCTTGTCCATAGTGTGCACTTGCTAAATGTGTTTGATCCTTTTTCTGGTCTGTGGCTCATTAACTCAGGTGATTCAAATGAGCCCAAGCTAATGAATGCACACTGAGGTGATCCAGTTAGCTTCATTTTATTCCATGAGTAGATTTCCAATCAGAAATTCTGAGGGTATGCATCATCATCTGTAAAGGGAAGAAAGAAAGAGCTTTTGTGCACTACCAGAATGCTTGAAGGATGCTTGTATCCCCCTCTTTTCCCTACTCCACAGATTACAACATGGCTTTCACAAAACTTTATCGCAGATATTTTCTTAATTCCACTCTCTGTCTTTCTTTCTCATCCCAAACATCCAAATATTACTCAGTTCTGTTGTTTATACCTCAGGGATGTCTTTCTAAACTGACCTCTCTTATTTCTCCACTGCCTTTGCCCTAGTGTAGAATTCTAACCTTTTCTTCCTGGACCATTGCAACCACATCCTATCTGGTTTTATTATCTCTATTCTCTTCCCTTATACTCCATTTTATACTACTACCGTAATGACCTTTCACAACTGAAAATCTGTTTATGTCTCTCCCTTATCTTAAAAACAAAAACTAAAACTGTAAACAAATTTGAAAAATAAATAAAAAAAATTATTTCCATTACCTACAGGATTAAATCCAACTCTTAGGTTTATTTTTATCTCGATGCCATGTTTCACAGTATATTCCTTGCCTATCTCTTCAACAGCTTTTGCTCAAGCATGCCAATCTTTCCACCTTGCCCTTCTCTGCCCTCGTAGAATGCCTTTCCTCTTTCTTTTCTCCTACTTATTCTTGAGATTTAACCTAAATATCAATTCTGTGAAGCCTTCCAAGGCTTTCCTAGGCAGCATGCTCTATCTTGTGTGTTCTCACATTTTTTTTTCTTTTTTCATTTTTTAACAAACTACTTTGTTACACTTATTATTGAATGGAAAATTTCCAACTTCTTAATTAGTTACAAAAAAAAATTTCCAACTTCTTGGATTAGTAGTCCACATTAGACTATGAACTTCTCGAGAGTAGGACCTGTGTTTTAGTCCTATCTCCTGCACCTATCTATTCTAGGTTTTTTGTTTTTGGAAAACTAGAAGGATTTATCATCTTTTCTAGAAAACCAACTGCAAGTTCATATGGTGCAACTGGTGGTGAATCACTAGCATTGCTTTGTAGCCAATGTGAAGGGAAATCTAAGTTTGAAATCTCAGATTGTGTTTCTACAGAGTCCATGACTGCTGGTATATGAGACAATTTAGAAGAAAATCTTGGACTAAGTCATCCACATCTAGTTTTGGATAGAATCCACTGAACTGCAGGTCAGGTCTAGGAGAGGGCTGAGGTTTCACTGGCTAAGTAGAGTAATAGTCTGCATTTCTTTCTAGATAACCCAAACCCAAAAAAACCATTGCCATGGAGTCAAATTCCAACTCATAGTGACCTTATAGGACAGAGTAGAACTGCCCCATAGGGTTGCCAAGGCTGTAAATCTTTACAGAAGCAGATTGTCGCATTTTTCTCCCGAGGAGCAGCTGGTAGGTTCAAACCACTGACCTTTTGGTTAGCAGGCAAGTGCATAAGCATTGCACAACCGAGGCTCCTTTCTAGATAGCCAAACCCGCTGCCCTTGGGTTGAACTGCCCCATAGGGTTTCCAGGGAGCATCTGGTAGATTCAAACTGCCAACCTTTTGGTTAGTAACTCTTAATTAACCACTGTGCCACCAGGGCTCCTGTAGATAGCCAGTACCTGTTAAATGATTGAATCAGTAGTTAGTAGCATTAAACATTTACTGGTAGCAAGGAGGTTGCAGTTCACAATCATCTATTCTGGACTCCACCGAGAAGAGATAATTAGGTGCTAAATGTTAACCGGATTACGGCAGAGATTGCTCCTACTGGTCATTTAACACCTCATCAGGGGTCGGACCTCGAATGTTGTTTTCTGCTCACTCTTCCTGTGCAGCTGCCTCTTCCTGACCTGACCTTTCTACAATAGTCTATATTTTATCTTTCTGTCAAATTTTGGGACAGTCACATCTGTTCACCTTCTTGATGGAATCAGCATCCTTAGCACATAAGCTAGAAATTTGTGACTCTTATTAGAGGGTAGAAGGAGGTAAGAGGTTCAGAGTGACTAAATTTTCCCCAGAAGAGAGCATTTACTATAATCATAATGGCAAGCATGTATCACTTACTTCCTATGTGCAAGATAACCTGCAAGTGCTGGACAAGGATTTTCTGGTTCGTGATGTGTTGTGTATTATTATCATCACCTTGGTACAGATGTGGAAGCTATAGCTATAGGCAGATTTAAGATTACATTCAGGCTGGGAGAACTCAGAGCTTGTGTTAGCCACTGTGCTATGTGTGGTCCCCAAAACTTACTGTATCCTGGGCACTTCTCATTTGGCATCAAGAATGGAAAGGATTACCATTCCGTTCTTCTTGTTCAGTACTTCTGGAATAAGGGTACTATTTCCTCACCCATAGGACAGATTCTGAGTATCTGATGAGTTTAGGAAGGAGTGTTGCCAGGAACTCAAATGGAAAAATTTCCCAGGCAGAAGGTTATTATTGGGAATTTTCAAGGATGTCAGTCTATTCCTGTCCTTTTTGTCCCCTCTGAGAGTCTAGAAGTGCAGGTAGTTGCAAAAACCTTCAGATAAATGGGATTAAGAGCCACGAAATGTGAGCTGACTTAGAGAAGACTGGAAAGACAGAGGCTCAACGGTATCAATTAAAATATATGTAGTCATTAGTGTCTCATATCACACATACCAGTTGCCGTGGAGTTGATTCTCACTCATGTTGACCCATGTGTGTCAGTGAAGAATTGTGCTCCATAGGTTTAAGTGGGCTGATTTTTTGGAAGCAGATTGCTAAGCCTTTCTGCAGAGGCACTTCTGAGTGGACTTGAACCTCCTTTCTTTATAGGTAGTGGCTGAGTGTTAACCATTTGCACCACCCACTGTCCTAGATCACTTAAAATGTCATCCTCAAAGGGATATGTGATTTTATTTCTATATTCATTACACAACAAAAGTTTCAAGATGTTACTCATGTAGTAATTATGATTACTTGGAGTAATTGGATTTTTTTTCCAGTGGTATTTCTTTTTTTATTCTGCCATTATAATATAGTATTTGTCTAAACTATTGTTTGGTAAATAATAAATTTCCATTCATTTTGACTTTAAATTGTGGATTTTTTTTTGGGAGAGACAAGTGCTATATGACTCAAAGCATTTTTATTCTTTTGCAGTAGTAAATCTAGCAGTTTTTACAGTCATTTTTGGTTTCCAACCTACATTTTGTTCTGAAAACCTCTTTCAACACCAATAAAATGTACTAATGAAATGTATATTGTTGTACATTCCTTTTGAACCAAATCCACTATGAAGATACATGTTGGTTAAACTGTTTGGCTGTATAATTTTTCTAAATATTGCACATCAGTTGTACTTTCAAAAATGTAATTTCAGCTGCCACTGACTTGCCATTCAAGACATTTTTTCCTGTACAATTTGTTATTCTGATATTTTCTCTAGATGGTTGTTTCTACATTTCTTCTTCAGCATGTATTTTCTTAGTGTTAACTATATATCTGGCTTGATCTTGGGACAAACTCACTTAGCATTTTAATCTGAATCTCACTTAATCCTTGTCACTCAGCTGATACAGACTGCGCATTTACAATGCCAGTTTAATCATTCTGGAAACATTTGGTCACGAATAAAAGGAGGCTGCAGCTGTTTCAGCTTGCAGGCTGGACAGTCCCATCTTGACAGAGCTGTACCAGGGGCTACTGTAAATTCATATTGACCTTGATTCCTTGCTTGCAAGAGAGACAAATATCAAATAGGTTGGATTTTTACTTTAAGCTGCTGCATCTCCCAAACTCACCAATCATTATATTAAAATACGGTTTATCTTCTGAGTTCTACTAGTCAACCACAAGAAAAGTGACAATGACTTTTGAGTCTTTTAGGGTCACTTCATCTTTCCTCCTTTTCCTTATCCCTAAAAAGAAGCAATTTGCACTTGCTGAGTGTTTGGGTAACAACGTGGCAAGGAGGAATGAACATACAAATTTGGACATCCCCCCCCCCCCCCGCCACCACACACACACACACACACACACACACACACGTACGTTTCTTTGTTGTTGAGACCACTACAAATGAACCTTGCTAATGCTATATTTCTGTGGTTCAGTGGTGTATAGTTGTACCAAATGAATTAAACAGTAGCTATTGGGCTTTCCTCTTGTAGTTCTGAATGCTAGGAATCTGAATTCAGGGTATCACCAGGGCCATGTTCTGTCTCTCAGGTCTAGGGGAAGATCCTTCTTGTCTCTTCCAGCTTCTGGTAGCCCCAGGCATTTCTTGGTATTCCTTGGTTTATAGATGCATCTGCACGTGGCAGTCTTCCCCCCGGTGTGTCTCTCTGTGTCTCTTCTCTTGTATACGACACTATCAGATTGAATTAGGACCTACCCTGCTTCAGTATGACCTCACGTTAACTGATAACATCTTCAAAGATCCTATTTTCAAACAAGGTCATGTTCACAGGTACCAGGGGTTAGGACTTCGGCATAAATTTTGAGGGGACACACTTCAAATCATAACACCCCCTCATATCTTTGTGTAGGACTGTCCTTCCCCATTCTCATAAACATTACTGCCATCTACCCTGTCTCTTCTTCCCAGCTTCCTGCATGGTTCTCTAAACATTACAAACGATGCTCTGGACATTTGAGTTAAATATTATCTTCTGTTTCCATCAGAAGAGACTAAATTATGGAAACAGATAACATTGCAATCTCATTGGCTTCAATCCTCAAAGGTTCATTTCTTGCTCACACTACATGATTATTGCAGGTTGTCTGTGGGCTCTGTCTCTCCTAGGGACCTCACTGAGGGAAGCTCCATCTCGCCTGCAGAGGCAGGAGAAAGGGACAGTGGCAAATGGAGCACTGACCTTTAAACCTTTTGTCCAGACATGACTTCATCACTTCCTGCTCACATTTCACTTGGTAAAGAAAATTTCAGCACAATACTACCTATGCCTGGAAGGAAAACCAATTTATTTGGTCAATAGCACTGATGACTACCATACCCCAGGGATACACAATTCCCTTGGAAATTACAAGGTGCAGTCTGCTTGTTACCATGTTTCCTCATTCATATTCCAGGTTCAGCTCAATACGTAATCCAGGACTGGCTACCCTGTTTGTGGGGTCCAGTGTAAATGAATATGTTCAAAAATTAAGAGTTTCAAGGCAGTGACATCAGAACATAAAAAACATATGTGGGGCCCTTCTAAGTGTGGGACTCTGGGCAACTGTGCAGGTCACCAACCCATGGAAGAAATGTGAGAAGATAGGTTCTCTAGGGGCAGTAACCTAGGATGCTAAATTAAATGTGTGTGCTTGCCTAGAGAGGCCTCATAGAGTAAATCAGATTGTCTGCGTGTCTCACAGGAGGTGCTGTCAGGATAAGTAAGACAAGGTAAAGGTAAAGGTTTTTCCTTTGCGAATCCCTGCAGGGAGGTGACCTCAAAATTCAAGGCACAATCAGTCTCCCAACAATAACCACACTCCTGTAATTGAACTGTCTCATTCTCGTCATTTCCTTAGACAATAAAGATTGGGAACACCCTTCTCTGCCATGACTTTCTGTGGGGGAGGATATGTAGTAGCCTGCCGATAAACATTAGGAATGATTTCTGTTTGCCTGTGTTCATTTTGGCAAAGCAAAGCCAGAAAAAAAAAAAAAGATGGGAGTGGGCAGTGGAGGTTCAGTGGTCAAATTCTAGGCTTCCATGTGGGAGACCCAGGTTCAGTTTCTGGCCATTGTACTTCATGCACAGCCACCACCCATCTGTCAGTGGAGGCTTGCATGTTGCTATATGATGCTGAACAGGATTCAGGGGAACTTCCAGACTAAAAGGGACTAGAAAAAACGTCCTGGAGATCTACTTTTGAAAACCAGCCAGTGAAAACCCTATGAATCAGAATGGTCTGATCTGTAACTGATCATAAGGCTGTTGTGAGGATTCAGTGAGATAATGTGAATAAAACACTTAGCATAATGCCTAGCATGTAGTAAGAAGTTCGTGTGTGTATTAGCTGTCAAGTTGTCCCTGATCATGGTGACCCATGCACAACGGGATTGAACCACTGTGATCCATAGGATTTTCGTTGACTGATTTTTCAGAAGTGGATCACCAGATCTTTCTTCCAGGGATTCCATAAGTACTAATTATTATCAATCTTTTTGTGGAAGAGTTTAGAGATACCAAAAATTTGAGGGTTGCGATAAGTGTTATCTTAGCCATCTTCCTTTAAAATGGTCTCTCCTATCCAGAGACCATTTGTTCTTGACTACATTGACCTCTGCTCTTCCCCATACTTGTGGGCACAGCCTAGAGATGATTGCAATTTCTTTCAGCTTCACATTATGGCAAGGTGGTGTTGAAAAGCTCAGAGAGTTATCACAGCCATGTGCATTAGTGCTCTAGTACATTTCCTTTTAGTCATTGCCGTTTAAAGTCTTGGGGTAACAGAAGGAAAGACACAGGTTAGTTCGGCTAAAAATGACTGGGATATTTTTATTGTTTTCAGGCAGAGAAAAAGAACCACACAGGAAATGGACAATGCAACCTCCCCAAATTATAACTGAGTTGACAGACTGGAAAAACATCACCAACCAGAGGCATTTGCATTGGTGATATCTTTGGATTTCACAAGTGAATCATCCACACCTTCACCCAGTGAGTCAGCTGTGTCCCTGACTAGCACCAAGCATATTTTAGTTAAGTGTGGATACCATATGACACCTGTCCTAGTGGAAAACAAACTTGCCATTTATATCACCTACAGTGACAATTCATTGAATTTCAGGTGAATGATGATCGATTAGCTAGGGCTCTTTTACTTGACTGTCACAGTCATAGAGAAGTTGTGGGAGAGGTTTACTTTCTGGGAAGTAGTTAACTATGGAGTCACACTGCATAGGCAGTGAGAGCCAGAGTGATCATAAGGAAACAGAAATAAGCCTTGTCTGCTCATAATTGTTCATGGATGCCAATTAACTCAATGAGAAAAAGCTGGCAGTGCGAGAATTTTGAGGTGTTACTCTGTCTCAGATTTACATTTTCTTCTGGGCATATGCATTTTATATAGGCAGAGAGTGGGAGCGGGGGTGGTGATGGCAGTGTTGGTGATGATGGGACCAGAAGGGGCCAAGTCATGCATTGTACATTATGGAATTTTAACAATAAGTGTGAGTTAGTTAGAATGTAGATAACTAAAAACCTAAAGGTATGGGCTTCAAATCCCACACATGCCAGGTTAGCATCTTTCTATTTGATTGTCATAATCAGAAGACCCAGCTTTTCATTACAGAAGAGGGGAGAGACTGTGTGTGGATCAGTTCAAAGCTATCACAGGAATTAGGGGAAAATTCAAATCACATATCTCTACGGTTGGCTGATAACATGTAAATCTTAATTGTTCATTCTAGGAGAGAAGACTGGAAGGGAGAAAGGTTAAAAAGAGATAAAAAATGGAGTGAGCTATTGACTAGTTGAAAATTTTGTTAGATTCTTAAATTTGGGGCTGGCGTGGTGTCTTAGTTTCCTAGTGTTGCTATAACAGAAATACCACAAGTGGGTGACTTTAAAGAACAGAAATTTATTTTCTTAGGGTTCAGAAAGCTAGAAGTCTGAATTCAGGGCATTGGCTCTAGGGGAAGGTTCTGTCTCTGTCAGCTCTGGGGAAAGATCCTGGCTTCTTCCAGCATTATTTGGCAGTCTCCACATGGCATGTATCTTCTGTGTCTTATCTTCTCTTTTTATAATTCAGAAGTGATTGGGCTTGGAACACACCCTACATTGATATGTCATCATTAATATAACAAAGGAAACCCACAGGTGTAGGGATTAGGATTCCAAAATATGTTTTTTGGGGAAGCAAATCAATCCATAGCAGGTGAGATGTTGTTTTTCAGCCTTTCTGTCCTCCCTCATGACATTTTCAGGTCTCCTCCATAGAACTCCTAGACCTGTTAGAGAGCTGCCAAGTGTTGAGGTGGTTAATTAGGGCAATGAGCCAAACTGAAAGTAAAAATTAAGGCTTTATTCACTTACTGTAATAGTGTAAGCAAGAGGCTAAAAAGAGAAAGAAGGTGCTGGCTACCCCAATGTTCCACTCTCCCCATAGATTGGTACCAGCTAAGGATCAGGTGGATTAGTGCAGATGATGGGATTGTCTCACTACCGAGGAATCCCTGAAGAAGAGGCTCCTGCCATTCTATGGACCTTGATTTCACTACAAATGCAGTGATATCCCCCCCAACTGGGGGTGGGGGGTGGGGGTGGGGCGGGGAGTGAGAGAAGGGAGGGATAGGAGTGGAAAAGTATTGAGTCATAACGGTAAATAACATCTTCAAGACCATGATCCCTCCCCCTAATAAGGAGGTCTTGGCAGAGACATCTGAACAGTATCTCAGACAAGATCCTTCCCCCTGCCCCCTACAAGGAGGCCTCTGAATGGAAGCACCTAGACTAGGAATGCAGATATGCATTTGAGCATGAAGAGAGTGCAGTGCACTAGCTGTGCACCAAGTCTGGTGTGGGGAAGGCAGCTTTCCTTTTGTGAGGCCTGTCAGGCGGATTGTCTCTGGTTAGCCTTAAAATATCATACATAGGATTTTGGCCTGGAGGAGCTGGACTCATCAGGGCCCTGTGAACATAGTTTAAAAACTACTGTAATAATTGGTAGAATTCCTTCATGAAGGAAAGATGTAGTTATTTAGCATTTTAGGGAGAATGGAGCTTAATATATTCTGTGCTAAGAAATAGTTTATTAGTAAACTTACTTTCATATACCAATTTATCATGCTTTTGAAGGCATCTGTTTATTTTGCTGATGGGAACTAAGTTGGTTTTCTAGCTCCCAGTAAATACTTTTTTCATTCACTATACATGAATGGATAATGTGTGGTTTAAAATTAGGAAAGGCGTGTGTCAGGGTTGTATCCTTTCACCATGTTTATTCAATCTGAATGCTGAGCAAATAATCAGAGAAGCTGGACTATATGAAGGAGAACACAGCATCAGGACTGGAGAAAGACTCATTAACAACCTGTGGTATGCAGATGACACAACCTTGCTTGCCAAAAGTGAGGCACTTGCTGATGAAAATCAAAGACTACAGCCTTCAGTATGGATTGCACCTCAACATAAAGAAAACAAAAATCCTCACAACTGGACCAATAAGCAACATCCTAGTAAACAGAGAAAATATTGAAGCTGTCAAGGATTTCACGGAAGCAGCAGTCAAGAAATCAAATGACGTATTGCGTTGGGCAAATCTGATGCAAAAAGACCTCTTTAAAGTGTTAAAAAGCAAAGATGTCACTTTGAGGATTAAGGTGTGCCTGACCCAGGCCATGGTATTTTCAATTGCCTCATATGCATGCGAAAGCTAGACAGTGAATAAGGAAGACTGAAGAAGAATTGATGCCTTTGAATTATGGTGTTGGTGAAAAATATTGACTATACCACCGACTGCCAGAAGAATGAACAAATCTTTCTTGGAAGGAGTACAGTCAGAATGCTCCTTAGAAGGGAGGATGGTGAGACTTTGTCTCACGTACTTCAGACATGTTATCAGGAGGAACCAGTCCCTGAGGAAGGATATCATGCTTGGTAAAGTAGAGGGTCAGTGAAAAAGAAGACTCTCAACGAGATGGATTGCCACAGTGGCTGCAACAGCGGGCTCAAACATAACAACAATTGTGAGGATGACGTAGGACCAGGCAGTGTTTCATTTTCTTGTACATAGGGTCGCTATGAGTGGGGACCTACTTGATAGTACCTAACAACATCATCATACATGTATAAACTTTTGTGACTTCCATGAGGCAGATTAAATAAGAACCGTCAGTACTCGCGTAAAATTTTACAGTCTGAAATTACAAAAGCTTTGAAAATGTGATATTAGTCATTATTTATAGTCAGTTTCATGGTTGCTCAGTAATTAGGAGCAGAGGAACAAGTCTTGCCAAATATTGATGCTTTGCTTCTCAAATCAGATTTGAAATAATGACTTAGAATTCGGCATTCACATGGCATTTTCATATGAAGAAAATGTGTCCCAGTCATTTTTGTTAGTAGTGATTGTGTACCTTTTGGGATTTCACTGCATTTGTATTGGCTGATGAGTGAATTGTTCTTTCTATATAAAATAAAACAAAAACAACCTTGGGGTATAATATTCTATTTTCCACTTTTTACGTTTAATCTTAGATTTAAGTTGAAGATTCTGACTTCAGAATTCACTTGCTTATTATTACTTTTATTGTACTTCAGGTGAAGGCTTACAGAACAAATAGTTTCTCATGAAACAGTAGTACACATATTGTTTTATGACACTGGTTAACAACCCCACAACATGTCAACCCTCTAACTTCTCAACGATTTGTTTGGTGAAAATAAACATAGCCAAAGATACACCATTTCAAAAATTTATACATGCACAGTTCAGTGGCATTGACTATGCTTTTCCAATTGTACTGCTATTTTTACTTAAGATGAAGGCTTACAGAACAAAATAGTTTCTCATTTAACAGTTCCTACACATGTTGCCCTATGACAATGGTTAACAATCTCACAACACATCAACAATATCCTTACTCAACCTTGTGTTCCCTATCACCAGCTTCCATGTCCCTTCTGCCTTCTGGTCCTTGTCACTGGACTACTGTACCTCATTAGTCCCATTTGGTTTTACGGGGCTGTCCACTCCCAGGCTGAACAGTGAACCTCGAAGATAACTTCACCACTGAGCTAAAAGGGTGTCTGGGGGCCAAACTCTTGGGGTTTCTCCAGTCTCCTTTAGGTCAGTAAATCTGGTCTTTTTTTTGTGAGTTAGAATTATGTTCTACATCCTTCTCCAGCTCTGTCCAGAACCCTTTGTTGTGATCCTGGTCAGAGCAGTCAGTGGTGGTAGCCGGGCACCATCTAGCTGTACTGGATTAAGTCCGGTGGACACCTTGGTAGCTGTGGACCATTAGTCCTTCGGACTAATCTATTCCTTGTATCCTGTTCTCTTCATTCTCCCTTGCTCCCGAAGGGATGAGACCAGTGGAGTATCTTAGATGGTAGCTCACAGGCTTTTAAGACCCCAGACAGTACTCACCAAGGTAGAATGTAGAACATTGTCTTTATAAACTGTGTTATGCCGATAAAGCTAGATGTTCCCTGAGACCATGGTCCCCAGCGCCCTCCGCCCACCAATTCAGTCCCTCAGGGAATTTGGATGTGTCTATGGGGCTTCCGTGACCTTTCCTTGTACAAGTTGTGCTAGTTTCCCCTGTATTGTGTACTGTCTCACTCTTCACCCAAGATACCACTTATCTATTGCCTATTTAGTATTTCCCCCCCACTGCTCCCATCCCTGGTAACAAACAAAGATTGTTACATTTTGAGTGAGAAATTTTTCATGGGTTTTTACAATAGAGGTCTCATACAATATTTGTCCTATTGTGATTGACTTATTTCACTCAGCATAATGACCTCCAGTTTCATCCATGTTATGAGACGGTTCACAGATTCATCGTTGTTCTTTCTCGTTGGATAGTACTCCATTGTGTGTATGTACCATAGTTTGTTTATCCATTCATCTGTTGATGGGCATTTACGTTGTTTCCATCTTTTTGCTATTGTGAACAATGCTGCCATGAACATAGGTGTGCATATGTCTATTCGAGTGACGACTGTTATTTCTCTAGGATAGATTCCTAGGAGTGGGATTGCTGGATCGAATGGTATGTCTATTCTAGCTTTCTGAGGAAGCGCCGTATCATTTTCCAAAATGGTTGTATCATTTTGCATTCCCACCAGCAGTGCATAAGAGTTCCCATCTCCCCACAGCCCCTCCAACGTTTGTTATTTCCAGTGTTTTTTATTTGTGCCAGTAATGCTGGGTGAGATGGTATCTCATTGTGGTTTTAATTTGCATTTCTCTAATGGCTAGTGATCACGAGCATTTCCTCATGTGTCTGTTGGCCATTTAAATGTCTTCTTTGGTGAAGTGTCTGTTCATTTCCTTTGCCCATTTTTTAACAGGATTATTTGTCTTTTTGTTGTAGAGGTGTTGGATTTTCTTTAGATTATGGAGATTAGACTTTTGTCTGACTTGTACTGTCCAAAAATTCTTTACCAGTCTGTAGGTTCTCTTTTGACTCTTTTGGTGAAGTCTTTTGAAGAGCATAGGTGCTTGATTTTTAGAAGATCCCACTTATCTAGATTATCTATTGGGGTTTGTGCATTGATGGTTATGGTTTGTATCCTGTTAATGCCATGTATTAACGCCTGTAGTGTTGGTCCTATTTTTTCTTCTATGAACTTTATAGTTTTAGGCTTTATATTCAGGTCTTTGATCCATTTTGAAGTAGTTTTCTTATACGGCGTGAGGTATGGTCCTGTTTCATTTTTTTGCAGATGGATATCCAGTTTTGCCAGCACCATTTGTTAAAAAGACTGTCTTTTCCCCATTTGATGGACTTTGGGCCCTTGTCGAAGATTAGGTGACCGTAGGTGGATGGATTTCCATCTGGGTTCTCAATTCTGTTCCATTGGTCAATGTATCTGTCGTTGTACCAGTACCAGGCTGTTTTGACTACTGTAGCTGTATAGTAGGTTCTGAAGTCAGGTAGTGTGAGTCCTCCAACTTTATTCTTCTTCTTCAGTAGTGCTTATTTGGGGCTTCTTGCCTTTCCATATAAAGTTAATGATTAGTTTTTCCATCTGTTTGAAGAATGTTGTTGGTATTTGGATCGGGATTGTGTTGTATTTGTAAATTGCTTTGGGTAGAATTGTAATTTTCACAATGTTGAGTCTGCCTATCCATGAGCATGGTATGTTTTTCCATTTATGTAGATCCCTTTGAGTTTCATGCAGTAGTGTTTTGTAGTTTTCTTTGTATAGGTCTTTTACATCCCTGGTCAGATTTATTCCTAAGTATTTTATCTTTTTATGAACTATTATAAATGGTATTGTTTTTCTGATTTCCTTTTCATTGTTCTCCTTATTGGTGTATAGGAATCCAACTGATTTTTGAAAGTTTATCTTCTCTCCTGCTAGTCTGCTGAATCTTTCAATTAGTTCCAGTAGATTTCTTGTGGAGTTTTTAGGGTTTTCTATGTAAAGTATCATATCATCTGCAAACAGGGACAATTTAACTTCTTCATTACCAGTTTGGATGACATTTATTTCTTTTGCTTGCCTTACTGCTCTAGTTAGAACTTCCAGCACAATGTTAAATGGGAGCGGTGTTAAAGGGCATCCTTGTCTTGTTCCTGTTTTCAAGGGGAATGTTTTCAGCCTCTGTCCATTAAGAATGACGTTGGCCATTGGTTTTGCATAGTTGCCCTTTATTATGTTGAGAAATACCTATTTTATTGAGAGTTTTTATCAGAAATGGGTGTTGGACTTGGTCAAATGCCTTTTCTGCATCAACTGAGATGATCATGTGATTCTTTTCTTTCATTTTATTTATGTGGTGGATTATGTTGATTGATTTGCTAATGTTGAACCATCCTTGCATACCTGGTATGAATCCTACTTGGTCGTGGTGTATTTTTTTTTTATATGATGCTGAATTCTATTGGCTAGAATTTTGTTGAGAAATTTTGCATTTATATTCATGAGAGATATTGGTCTGTAATTTTCTTTTTTGTGACGTCTTTGCCTGGTTTTGGTATCAGTGTTATGCTGGCTTCATAGAATGAATCTGGGAGTGTTGCTTCCTTTTCTATGCTCTGAAATAGCTTGAGTAGTATTGGTACAAGCTCTTCTTTGAATGTTTTGTAGAATTCTCCAGTGAAGCCATCTGGGCCAGGGTTTTTTTGGTTGGGATTTTTTTTTTTATTACCTTTTCAATCTCTTCTTTTGTTATGGGTCTGTTCAGATTTTCAACATCACTTTGTTGTAGTTTGGGTAGTCTGTGTGTTTCTAGAAATTTATCTATTTCCTCTAGGTTTTCAAATTTGTTGGAGTATAGTTTTTCATAATATTCTGTTATAATCCTTTTTATTTCAGGTGGGTATGTTTTAATGTCCCCCATTTCATTTCTTATTTGGGTTATTTGTGTCCTCTCCTGTTTTTCTTTTGTCAGTCTGGCCCGTGGTTTGTCGATTTTGTTGATTCTTTCAAAGAACCAACTTTTGGTTTTGTTGATGCTTTCTATTGTTTTTCTGTTCTCTATTTCATTTATTTCTGCTCTGATCTTTACTATTTTCTTTCTTCTGGTGGTTGTGGGCTTTTTTTGCTCTTCTCTTTCTGTTTGAGTTCTGTAGTTAATGTTTTGATTTTGTCCCTTTCTTCTTTTTTGATATGTGCATCTATTGCTATAAATTGTCCTCTGAGGACTGCCTTTGCTGTGTCCCAAAGGTTTTGGTATGATGTGTTTTCATTCTTATTTGATTCTAGGAATTTTTTGATTCCATCTCTGATGTCTTCTATTACCTTCTGATGTGTAAGCAGGGTGTTATTCAGTTTCCATGTAAATGGTTTTTTTTTCCTTGCTCTTTCTATTGTTAATTTCTACCTTGATGGCATTGTGGTCAGAGAAGATACTTTGAATTATCTCAGCGTTTTGGATCTTGTTGAGGAGTGCTCTGTGGCCTAAGATGTGGTCTATTCTGGAGAACGTTCCATCTGCTTTGGAAAAGAATGTGTACTTTGCAGCTGTTGGATGGAGTGTTCTATATGTGTGTATGAGGTCCAGTTGGCTGATTTTGCCCTTTAGGTCTTCTGTATCTCTGCTGAGTTTCTTCTTGGTTGTTCTATCCTTTACTGAGAGTGGTGTGTTGACGTCTCCTACTATTAATGTGGAACTGTCAATTTCTCTTTTCAGTGTTGTTAGAGTTTGTTTTATGTATTTTGGAGCCCTGTCATTGGGTGCGTAGATGTTTATTATGGTTATGTCTTCATGATGGATTGTCCCCTTAATGATTATATAGTGTCTTTCTTTGTCTCTTATGGTAGATTTCGTTTTAAAGTCTATTTTACCTGATATTAGAATTGCCACTCCTGCTCTTTTTTGGTAGTTGTTAGCTTGATATATTTTTTTCCAACCTTTGACTTTTAATAAATTCACATCTTTGTTTCTAAGGTGTGTCTCCTGTAGACAGCATATTGATGGATCCTGTTTACTTATCCATTCTGTCACTCTGTGTCTCTTCATGGGTGCATTGAGTCCATTTACATTTAGTGTAATTATTGATAGTTGTGGGTTTGTTGCTGTCATTTTGTAGTGCTTTTATTTGTGGTGCTGAAGTTTTCTTTGTTCTTCTTACTCTCTTGTGCTGAGTTACTTTTGTTGGTGGATTTTTTTTCTTTTGTTTTTGCTGAGACTTTATGTTTTTCCTCTTTTCTTTTTATGAGTATGTTTGTTAACTTTCTTTGTGGTTAACATGAATTTTACCCTTATCTTTCTAAGTTTGAAGCAGCCTACCATTACTTGGTATTGCCTTGCCTTGCTCTCCATTAGAAGGTTCTATACCTATGACGTTTATTCCCTCTTTTATTGTTTTGATGTTGTTGTAATTTACTGATTAACTGCTCTGATTCCCTGTTGTATTGCTTTTGGTTTTGAATAGTCCTCGAGAGTTCATTTCTTAGATTTGTATCTGGCTGGTATGATCCTGCGTCCTAGATTCTGCCTGTGAGTTGAAGTTGTTTGTCCTCAGATTGAAGAACTTGATTTAATAATTCTTGTAAGTTCGGTTTGACTTTTACATATTCCCTTAATTTCTGTTTATCTGGAAATGATGTAATTTCACCATGAAATTTGAAAAAGATTTTTGCAGGATATATTATTCTTGGCTGGCAATTCTTTTCTTTAAAGGTTTTATAGATGTCATCCCATTGCCTTCTTGCCTGCATGGTTTCTGCCGAATAATCTGAGCTTAGTCTTACTGTTTCTTCTCTGTATGTGACTTCTTGTTTTTCATGAGCTGCTCTCAGGATTCTTTGTTTGTCTTTGGTTTTGGCAAGTGTGATTATGATATGCCTTGGTGATTTTCTTTTGGGCTGTCTCCTATATGGGATTCGTTGAGCTTCTTGGAAGGCCAGCTTTTCATCTTTCATGATATTGGGGAAGTTTTCTGTCAGCAGTTCTTCAATGATCGTCTGTGTGTTTTCTGTTTTCTCCCCCGATCCTGAATTCCAATCACTCGAAAATTTTTGCTTTTAATTGTGTCCCAGATAACTCTCAGGGTCTCTTCATTTTTCTTTGTTCTTTTTTCTGAGTTTTCCTGAAACAGAGTTGTATCCAAGTGTTTGTCTTCAATTCCACTGATCCTGTCTTCCACCATTTCAAATCTGCTTCTCAGACCTTCTGTGACACCGTCCATTTCTAAAATCTTGTTGTTTATCTTTTGGATTTCTAATCTTTGTGTTTGTATAATTTCTAGTTGTGAATTTATTTTGGCATTTTGTTCCTCCATTATTCTCCTGAATTCTTCCAATTTTTTGTCCGTATTTTCCATGAATTTATCTATTTTTTCTTCATGTTTGTCAGCTTTTTGCCTCAGCTCTTGGAGAATTCTGAGTATTAGAGATTTGAATTTCCTATCAGGTAGTTCTAGTGCATTTTCTTCCAATGGAAAGACATCTGATATTTTATTTTGGATGTCTACTGGAACCATCCTGTCCTGTTTTTGTAAGTGTTTTGTTATTGTCTGCTGTCTTCAGGGCATTCAGTAGTTATTTTTCTCGTTTCTTGATTGTATATTTGTTTGTTTCGTCTTTTTTTTATTATTTGGCTATGTCTGAGCAGGCAGACTATGTGTTCTTTCTTGTTTGCTCGTCTGTGGGCATGATACTTTTCGCCTCCTTTTCCAATTGGCAGGGTCAGTCACTCAGATATGGTACAGCAGGGCAGGTCTAGCTGAAGAGGAGTTACTGGGACAGGTTGGTTGTTTGTGGCACTTACTACAGCCACCAGGGTGGGTCGGTAATTAGTGCAGGGCAGGTTCCAGTAGGTCGTGCCTGTGCTGCTTGGTGGTGTGATGTTAAGTGCACGGTGCAGGTAGGCAGGATGTAGCGGGGAGATTGTTATGTGTGGAGCTAAGATGGATATGGGAGAGAGGAGAGAGGAACAGGAGCCAAAAACATAGAAACAAACAAAAAAGAATCCTGGGGGAGCTTGTCATTGGAGTAGAGAGAGGAGAGAGTATGAAATGGAGAAAAACAGAAAGGGAAAGAAGAAGAAAAGAATGAATAAATAAAAATCAGAAAGGTTAAAAAACCGCAAAGTTCCCAGGGATCCCACCGGTGCAGCTATGAGGTCTGGGGAAGTAGCTCTCAGGTGTTGCAGCACAGCCTGGCTAGAAAGCGTAGAGGTATACAACGTCAGGTATTCAGGGAACAGAAATAGAAGGAAGATATTGAGAGATGAGAAACTGAGTAATGAAGAAAGACAAAAAGGGAAAAAGAGGGAAAAGAAAACAAAATAAATTAAAAAAAAAAAAGAACAAAAAAGCCCCCCCCCCCCAAAAAAAAAAAAAAAACACCCAGAAAAGAAATGCTCTCAGGGATCCCTCTGTATGTCTGTGCAAGCCAAGGGGTTAGTCTCCTTGCCATGCAGCAGTAGCTGGCCAGAAAGGGCTCCCAACTCAAGCAAAGGAAAAGAAAACAAACAATTCAAAACAAACAAATGAACAAAAGCCCCGGGATCCCACCAGCATGGCAGCCCAGACTGGGAAGCTGCTCCACACTCAGACGGAGCTCCAGAGCCCTTTCAGGAAGAAGCAAAGATGGTGCACGGAGCCAGGTAGTCTTGTGAAAGGAGGGGAGGTGGTGAGATGTAAGGAAGAAATCAAAAGAAGGAGAGAAAAAAGCAATACCAGCAGCCAACAAATGGCACTCAGAGAGCCAGCCAGTGCAGGCTGGTGGAATCCAAGAAGCCGGTGTTTCTTTTACAAGAGACTGTGTCCGCGGGAAGCAAAGGGGGCTGAATGGGGGTGAAGAAGGGTAGGGAGTGGGAAAGTGTGTATCACAAACTACTGGAGCTCTGCAGCCCCTCAGAAATAAGCAAAGATGGTGCACGGAGCCAGGTATGTGAGCGAAAGGAGGGGGAGGTCGTGAGAGGTAAGAAAGAAATGAAAAGAAGCGGAAAAAAGCAACACCAGCAGCCAACAAATGGCACTCAGAGAGCTGGCCCTTTTGGGTGTGTGGAATCCAAGCAGCTGGTGTTTCCCAGACAAAAGATTGTGGCTGCGGGAAGCAGAGGAGGCTGAGTGGGGGTTAAGAATGGTGGGGGGTGGGAAAGCATATATCGCAAATTACCGGTTGTTTTGTCCCTAGCTGGAAGCTCCATGAAGCTGTTTTCTCGTACCCCCTGTTTGCTGGTCTCCGATAGGAGTCCAGGGTGGCAGATCCGCACTGTGTAGCTGGTAGGGGACCTCTGCATGAATCTCTCCTTGCTTTCTGTTCTCTGTCAGTTTTCTCACTCCATTTGGTGCTTGGATGAGTTCTTTATCTCTTCATTTGATGTTTTAGGGTTTCAGGATTGTTGTATTCTCCTTTCAGCTTAGTTTTTGTGATCTTTGCTGTGGAGGGACAGCGTGGTGCTTCTGCCTAGAGTGCCATTTTGCCGGAAGTCTCTGCATATTACTTTTAATGGACTAAAATGAACCTTTGCTGATTTGTTTGCATGTCAGAAATAAGATTGGCATACTGGTTCAAACTGGCTTTTTAAACTTTTTTTCTGGGATAATTGAAGTCAAAATTGTATATATAAGTAGCTGAGACAAGGTTTTAGATGCAGTGGAAGCCAGTCTAAGAATCTGTGGATATAATTTTTTGGTAGCATGCTTTTTTGTCTTCACCCTTTTTTGTGTTTTGGTGAGGAGATTGTGAAAGATAATGCATATTAATGGTAACTTCCAAGGCTCTCCTTTTAAAAAAGGGAAATCTATATGTGAATTGTGGGCTCCTGTGGAATACTTGGAGACCACCAAGAAAGATTTATTTCTCCTAGGTTATTGTATCATGGGCTGGAGCCGGGCATAAAATGGGTTAAGCCTAGCAAATGGAACTTGATGAAGCACTTTCAGCTTGGGAGTAGATAATACCTACTGTGCCAGTCCAGAAGCAGTTAAAATATTAGAAAATCCAGTACATGATATTGTATTTCTCAAAAAGCTGGTTCTTTGATTTCTCTACTACTTTTCTGTTTCATAGGCATAGCCAAAGAGGAGGGTTTAGAAGCCTCCCTGGGTCTTGTCTTGTTTATCTAGTTGGTTAGAGAGTGTGACAAAGGGAAGAGAAAGTACACTGGAAGTTGGCTGAGGACACCAGCCCTCTGGGGGGACAGAATTAGCATTTAATTAGGGGTTAGAAGCAAATAGAACTAAGTTCAGTTCCTTCCAGGTTTATCTTATTCATATGGGGAGCAAGCTTCATGAAATGAAGCTCAGAAATACCCACTAATGATGCAAAGATTAAACAACTCACCATTTTAGAAAAGCAGGTATGAGTTTGTGTCAGTGTATACTTCAGCAGGAAAATAGAATATAGGCTGCTGTTACCTGATTCTGCTTATAACTGGTGAAGCCCAGATTCAGGACTGATTCTTACACTGTAGATTCTCAGTTGAGCAAGTTGTGAAGAAATTGGAGTGTTCAGGGGAGGTCAAGAGGGCTTTAATATTTGAATAACACTATCAGTAAGGAGAGAAGAGGCCACCATTTTTTATTCTGGCAAAGAGGCTAGACAATAATTGAACAAGTCTTCAAAGGTTGTTATTGTTGTTAGTTACCATCAAGTCAGCTCCAACTCATGGCAGCCTTATAACAGACTGAAACAAAGCCCAGTCCTCTGCCATCTTCATGATTGTTGATATGCTTGAATCCATTGTTGCGTCTGTTGTGTCAAATTATCTCATTGAGGATTTCCCTTGTTTTTATTGGCCATCTACTTTGCCAAACATGATGTCCTCTTCAAAGGTAGGGGAAATAAAAACTTGACCTTGATTTCAGCCCATTGATACTAATTTCAGACTCTTGGGCTCCAGAAACCAGGGAAGAATAAATTTTTTTTTTTTTTTTGTTTGAAACCACCAAGCTTGTGGTAATTTGTTGCAGCAGTTGTAGGAAACTAAGCTATATTTTGATATCAGAAGTAGGGTGCTACTATCACAAATAGCTAAAAACATAGATGTGGCATTGGAATTGGATAATGGGTAGGGACTGGAAGAATTTTGAGATGTGTGTTCAACTGAAAAAAACATGGTGCCCCAAAGATACATTACTTCCTGAACTCCAGGACCTGTGAATATTACCTTATATGGCCAAGGTATGATTAAGTGAAAGACCTTGACAGGAGGAGCTTATTCTGGATTTTCTGGATAGGCTCTAAATGAAATTATATGAATCCTTAAAAGAAAGATAGAGTTTTGGCTCAGAGCCACACATATACAGAGCAGAAGGAAAAGCAAAAATGAAACAGAGTGTGATGCAGCCACAAGCCGAGGAATGCTGACAGCCACCAGAAGGTAGAAGAGGCAAGGAACGGATTGTCCCCTAGAGCTTCCAGAGGGAGTGTGGGCCTGAGACTTCTGGCCTCCAGAAGTGTTGGAGAATAAATTTCCATTCTATGAAGCCACTGGGTTTGTAGTGGTTTAATTACAGAAGCCGTAGGAAATGAATACGTGTTCTACAATTCTAAAAATAAAACAGGGAGCTGTGATATAATGACAGCATGTGTTTAAATAACGTGGGTCTTTAAGTGACTGTATGTTCAGAGTTATGTGGCTGTCACAAATGCAGTTTCACTGTAGACTTCCTCAACATAAGCATGAAGTACAGATAACGAAGCAGATGTCCTATTTTCCCCTACAGCATTAGACAATAATATGCCAATTTTATCTGCTACAGTTATAAAAAGACTTTGTGGCTTTCATTTTTAATTCAATACATACTGAACTAAATACATATTGAATACATACATTTCAATATGTATTCAGTTAACATACTGAAATTTATTTAAAGAAGAAAAGACCAAGAGGAAAGTGAAATCATATGACCCAGAGCTGTAGAAACTAAGTAGGTATGTTTAGTGCTTATCCTGGAAAAACCTTGTAAGGATTGTGGCGGCTGCTGTCATACTACCCAGAAGCTTATCATATGGAAAAGAAAAGAGATAGTATCATTCTCTTTGGTTCTAAAGATCAGAATCTGGCTTTAAGAAGTAGCTCCAGGAAGGCAGATTAGAGCTCCATAAAGAAAAAGCCTCAAATTTGGGAGAATTCAACAGTTGATTCATCTGCCTCAGAAGTGCGAAATTGTCTGGCACCTGCGTGGTTCATAGAGCTGAAATGGTTACTTATTAGAGGATGTTGTCTGGGGGACTCCTGCATAAAGATTGGACAAGACGCCCCATAGGTCCATTCGAGTATGGTTCTGTAATTCTACTGCAGAACTGTCTTCCACAGTGGTTATACCATTTTACATTTCCACCAACAGTGGATGAGGGTTCCAGTTTTCATGTCCTCTCCAATACCTCGTTTTCCATTTTTTTGATAATTGCCATTCTAATGGAGGTGAGGGGGTATCTCATTGTGAGTCTACCACATTTTGATAACAGTTCTTTAAATAAAAGGAATAGAATCAATTTGACTAAACTTTGGCCTATTCTAATAGCTAGTAATTATGATTTTCTTTTTGAAGAGGTCACAAATAAGTCTGTTACTCATTTGTTCTAGAGTCCTTTGGTGCTTAACTTTGATCTCACCAGTTTATGATTGTGGAACCAGCCTTTCTTCCTTCAGACTATTTGTCCATGCCCTTTATTTTAGTACTTAATCCTTTTCTATGTGATTCCTAAAAGGCTAGGAAGCATAGATACAAGATATAATCAGATACAATTTCTCTTAGTATCTGAAGGTATATATAATCTATGGAGGAGAATTTAATATCTCGGAATCAGCAAAACGCTTTCTTACAATCTTGTCCCTGATGAAAACCTTTGCCCTTGGTGTCAGAAGTATATATCCAACTGCTAATTTGAGACTTCCACTTGAATGTCTCAAATATAATTCCAACTACTCTTGCAGTCATGATTTCCAGCCCCAACCATGGGCTTCTTTGCTCTTTCTTAGCTTGGTGAAGGCCACCACCATCTGGTCAGTTCTGCAAATCAGAACACTAGAAAATAGTAATAAGGAACTTCCTTCTCTCCCAATATCCAACCCATCAAAGGATTTTATCCTAGTTTAACTCTCACTCATCTTCATGTTTCAGCTCAACCATCAATCCCAAAGGAGACCTTTCACAACCATTTTCCTACACGGTCTTTTGCTCTTCCAAATTGCTGGGTGGTACAAATGGCTTACACTAGGCTACTAACCTAAAGGTTGGTGATTCGAACCCACCCAGTGGTGCCACAGAAGAAAGCCCTGGTGATCTGCTTCCATAAAAATTGCAACCAAGAAAACCCTATAGAGCAGTTCTACTCTGTAACAAATGGGGTTGCCGTGAGTTGGAGTTGACTTAACTGTAATGGGTTTCTAAATCAAGTCTCCCTAATATATGCCCTTCAGAAGTATACTTCATTTTCATAGCCCTTCAGAAATATAATGTTACATTTGTTTGGGAGGCAATTGAATTAATCTGTTTCCTACACTAGGCAGTGAACTCCTTGAGAAAAGAGATCCCACCTGGTTTTGCTCACCTTTATATTCTTGTCATGTATATACCTCCCATGCTATGTTCATGTCATTTTCATATGCCTTGCATAGGAACGTAACACATTGTAGGAGGCTAGTATTTGTTGGATGAACGGGTGAATGGATGAATGACTTTTGGGCCTTATTCCCTTGCAATGCGTTTGTTCCAGCCTTTTAAGCCTAAAGATGCATTTCCTTAACAGAGAACACGGAAATGAAGCCAGAGCTGATTTTTATTTTCCAATTAATATGAAACCATCTACCTTTAGAATGAATACAACACTCATTCTTTTTTGCTTATAAAATAATTTAAAAAACCATTTTATTTTACTAGTTATTAATAGTTTATTATTATCGTTATTGCTGATTTTTTATTTTATTTTATTTTTTTTGGCAAGCCATAGATGGCTCTGGGGATTTAGTTCTTCTGACACTATTCAAATTATAGGTCTATGCAGTTCATTTGGTGTTTAACCTTGATGAAGTCTTTCTTGCTCCATATTTTGCATGCAGTCTTAACCTGTCCCTCTAGAGATCTACATATCTCACCCCAGCGTGAGTCTTTTCTTGCTTTCAATGACATTGAACAGCTTTCCTTTTAGAGAGCCTATCTGACATCTCTTTGCCAACTTTTCTAACATATTGAGTACACCTCTAACATAGCTCAGCATAGTCCTCTCTGACATCAAGGACTCTAAAATGACATAGTTTCTTTCTCCCAAAGTTCTAATCACTTCCATTTCACCAACCAGTCAGTCATATCAGTAACTAACCAACCAGTTAGTTCCTCTCTCTAGCTGTGTGCCCTCCGTTAAGTACCATTACCTGTCAAGGTTCAGGTTCCTTATCTGTTGAAAGGAGTTGAACTAGAACAGGCCCTGTTACACTCAAAACATTCAAGTCAATGAAGCATACCATAATGGAAGAATGAGTTTTATTTTTTTTCTACTGAAGTTGGAATATGATGACAATGTTGTTGTTGTTAGCTGCTGTCAACCGGCCCCCGACTCATGGCTACCCCATGTGTTACAGAGTAGAATTGCTCCATAGGGTTTTCTTGGCTGTAATCTTTATGGAAGCAGTTTGCCAGGCCTTTCTTCCACAGAGCCACTGGGTAGGTTTGAACCACCATCCTTTAGGTTAACAGTTGATCACAACCCCTTGTACCACCCAGGCTCCTATATAACAATCAGATTATCTTATAAAATAAGGAATTTAAAATGAGACATAAGGAACAACTTCTAAAAACTGAAGTTTCCAAAATACAAGAACAGATTGATTTCTAAAAGTATAATTCACAAGATATTGGGAAGATGTTTTATTTTTCTGGAATTTGTAACACACTTATGTCTTCTCTTTCAAAGATGGTGTAATTGTTCTCATGCTTGAAGGTGGTGGTACTCATTATTCTTGATGCTTTAGGTAGATAGGAAGGGTGATTACAACATGGATGGCGTTGGGGGGATAGTAGAAGACAAAGATGACTTTTCTAAACAACTAAGTGCTTCAAACAGTGTCCTGAGACAGAGAACCAGAAAGAGATTCTAGTTGTTCTGGTTTGGTCACTGTCCCTCCAAACCTCTGCCCACAGTATGCCCTGCTATCTCTCTTCTAAGAGACTCTGCTCAGACTGGATTATCTTTGGGCTTCATCTTACAGCCTATGTCTTCATGGTGTGCCCTGTTGAACAGAAAAAGAACCTGACTATGATGCAGAATGTCCTTGATGCTGCATACTGCTAAAGACAGCTTGACCACCTCCCTCTCCTCCAAAATATTCTGAAAGGAGCTGAACTATTTCATCTGGAGAACCGGGAAGCCCTAGCTCCATGTTTTTCAGAAAGGTTGTTTAGAGGACATGAATGATATACAACCTGGCATAGCAGTCATTGGAAATACTCACAGAAGCCCTATGCTCTGTTGCCTGCCTGGCTCACCCCCATCTCTCTAGTAGAAACAGGAAAGTATTACATCCTTATTTTTACTATCCAAATGGAATGGTCACCTTTTTCCTTTATACCTAAACACATCCTACTATCCTTCAAGAACTCACTTAGGGAAGTTCTGTCTTTGATTTCTAGCTCAAGTGCATACTTATCTCCCCTATTATGAATTACTAAAGTAGGAATTTTCTAGATTATTAAGTGACAATGCTTTTTTAAAAATTAACCTTTTTATTTTGGGATAATTGTTGTTTTACATCCAGAAGTTAAAAATAGTACAGAGGGATCCCTTGTGCCCTTCACTTAGTTTTCCTCTATGGTAACATCTTGCAGAACGGTAGTATAATAGCACAACACAAAATTAACATTGATATAATCCATCCATCATATTCATGTTTTACTAGTTTTACATGTATACACTCATTTATGTGTTTATATTTAGTTCTATACAATTTTATCAAGTCTGTATATTTCTATGGTCACAGAGAACAACAGTTCCACCACTTTAAGGATCTTTCCTCTTGCCCTGTTATAACCACACCTATCACACCCCCAGTTCCGTCCTTAACCCTGACAACCACTGGTCTGTTCTCCATTTCTATAATTTTGTCATTTCAAGAATGATATAGAAATGGAATCATATAGTATGTAACCATTTGAGATTGGCTTTTTTCACTCAACATCATTCCCTCAAGATGCATTCATGTTTTGACGAGTATCTGTAGTGCATTCCTTATTATTGCTGAGTAATGTTTCATGGTAAGGATGTACTACACTTTAACCATTCACCCACTGAAGGACATTTGGGTTGTTTCCAGTTTTTACTATAACAATTATAGCTGCTGTGGACATTTTGTGCAGGTTCATGTGTCAACGTAATTTTCATTTCTCTGGAATAAATGAAGAGTGTAATTGTTGGGTCAAATGATAATTACATTTTCACTTTTATAAGAAATTGCCAAACTACATTGCAGAAGGCAGTATTTTTTATATTCCTGTCAGCAACGTATGAAAGATCCATTTTCTCTGCATCCTTGCCAGCATTTGGTGTAATCACTATTTTTAATTTTAGCCATTCTAAGAGTTGCGTAGTGATATCTTTTGTAATCTTAATTTGCATTTCCCTAATGGAGTACCAGGGAGGCACAAATGGTTAAAAGATCAGCTACTAATGGAAAGGTTGTAGGCTCAAATCCACCCGGGGCACCTTGGAAGAAAGTACTGGCAATCTACAGTATTTCCAAAAGATCACAACTATAGAAAACTGTATGGAGTGCAGTTCTACTCTGAAAATGTGGGGTCGCCATGAGTCAGAATCAACTCAATGGCAACTGGTTTATAATGGTTGTTGACTCACAGCAACCCTATTGGACAGAGTAGAACTGCCCCATAGGGTTTCCAAGGCTATAATCTTTATGGAAGCAGACTGTCACATCTTTCTCCCATAGGGTGACTGCTGGGTTCAGACTGCAGACCTTTTCATTAGCAGCTGAGTGCTTAACCGTTGCACCACTCGGGCTCCTTTTTTAATGGCTACTGAGGTTTAGATTTACAGCCTTGGAAATCCTATCAGTTCTATTCTGTCCTAAAGGGTCGCTGTTGGAATCAACTTGATGGCAGTGGGTTTTGTTTTTAGTTTAGTGAGACTAAACATCTTTTCATGTGATTATTTGCTATCTGTATGAGTTGGAATCAACTTGATGGCAATGGTTTATATTCTCTTTGATGACTTGTCTGTTCATATCTTTTGTCTACTTTCTAATTGGGTTGTTTGTTTTTCTTATTGTTGAGTTTTGAGTATTCTTTATAAATTCTAAATACTAGTCATTTGTCAGATATATAATTTGAAAATATTTTCTCCAAGTCTGTTTCTTGTCTTTGTATCCTTTTTACAGGGTCTTTCACAAAACAAACTTTTTTAAAATTTTGATGAATTCCAATTTATTAATATTTGCTTTATGGATTGTGCTTTTTGTGTCAAGTCTAAGAAATCTTTGCCTAACCTTAGGTCCTGAAGATTTTCTCCTATTTTAGTTTTACATTTCACATTTAAGTTTGTAATTGATTTTGAGTTAATATTTGTATAAGGTCTGAGGTTTAGATCAAGATTCTTTTTTTTTTTTGTCTGTGGACGCCCAGGTGCTCCAGCACCATTTGTTGAAAAGGCTATCTTTCCTCCATTGAATTGTTTTTGTACTTTTATCAAAATCAGTTGATTGCACCCTCTAGAATGGCTATTAGCAGAAAAATGAAAAATAGCAAGTGCTGGCAAGGATGTAGAGGAATTGGAACCCTCGTGCATTGCTGATGAGAATGTAAAATCCTGTAGTCACCGTGGAAAACAGTTTGGTGGTTCCTCAAAAAGTTATACATAGAACTACCATATGACCAAGCAATTATGCTCCTAGGTATATACCCAAAAGAACTGAAAACAGTAACTTAAACAAGTACATGTATACACATGTTCATTTATGGCATATATACACGTGTTTATTTATGGCATGTGGAGAGCAGCACTATTCACAATCACCAAAAGGTGGAAACAGCCCAAGTGTCCATCAACAGATGAATAGATATACAAAATGTAATATATCCATACAGTGGAATACTATTCAGCCATAAAAAGGAATAAAGTACTGTTATGTGCTACAATGGGATGAACCTCCAAAGCATTATGTTAAGTGATAGAAGCCAGATATAAAGTTCACATATTGTATTATTTCATTTACAGTTGTTCTTTGGTATCTCTGGGGAATTAGTTCTAGGACCCCCCCTCAGATACCAAAATCTGTGGATGCTCAAGTCTTTTATATAAAATGGCATAATATTTGCATATAATTTATGCATATCCTCCCATATACTTTAAATCATTTCTAGATTACTTATAATACCTAATACAATATAAATGCTATGTAAATGGTTGATTCATCACAATTGAAGACATGCTTTGGAAGCTAGCCTTTCTCTTCTGAGTTTTTTTAGCTCTTCTGGGAATGCTGATGCTGCCTGGGCATCAGCCAATGCCGATTTGCCCGTGATCTTGAAGTTCTGAAGGCCAGCGAGCTTTCCAGAGCTAGTTGGCCATCCCTTGTTAGCCTTAAACTCCTTCCTCTCACTCTCCTCAACTCCCTTACACTTAGCCTGGGAGGGATTGCTCATTGTTTTTTAGGAGCCATTTTTTCACAGAACAAAGTGTGCACACAACACAAGTAGTGAAGGAGTGAGACCCAAGGAGAACAATGCTCAAACACTGGGTGCTGGAGAGAGACTGAGGAGCTGTGAAATGACGGGAGGCTGCAGCAGGGGATGCCTACACAGTGCTTCATTCGCATGGATTCACCATAGTGCTCGGCCTGCAGCACATTCAAGTTTTGCTTTTTGGAACTTTCTTTTATTTTCCAAATATTTTTGATTCCCAGTTGGTTGAATCTGTGTATGCGGAAACCGAGGGTACAGAGGGCCAACTGTATATGAAATATTCAAAATAGATAAATCTATAGAGATAAAATATAGATTGGTGGTTGACAGAAGCTGGGGGAAGGGGAAATGGAGAAAGTGTTTAATGGTAGGGAATTTTACTTTGGAGTGATGGAAATGTTTTGGAATTAGATAGAGGTGGTGGTTGTACAACATTGTGAACGTATTAAATGTCACTGAATTATTCACTTTAGCAATTCATCAACAGATAAATGGATAAAACAAAATGTGGTATATATATGTATTTATATTTATATGTATAGAACCAAACTAGACCAAACCTGTTGCTGTTGAGTTGATTCCGACTCATAGCTACCCTATAGGACAGGGTAGAACTGCCCCATAGGGTTTCCAAGGCTGTAATCTTTATGGAAGCAGACTGCCACATCTTTTTCCAGCAGAGTGGCTGGTGTGTTCAAACTGTAGACCTTTTGGTTAGCAGCCAAATACTTAACTACTGTGCCACCAGGGCTCTGATACACACACACACACACACACACACACGTATTTAGCAATAAAGAGAAATGAAGTTCTGACACATGCTACAACATGGATGAACCTTGAAAACATTATGCTAAGTGAAGTAAATCAGACTCAAAAGGGCAAATATTGTATGGTTCCACTTATATGAAATATCTAGAAATGAAACAAAAGTTTATTAGTGGTTGTGGGAGGATGGTGAGTTATTGCTTAAGGGGCACTGAATTTCTATTTGGGGTGATGAAAAACTTTTGGAAATAGTGGTAATGTGGTGAATATAATTAATGTCACTGAACTGTACACTTTATAATGGTCATAATGGAAAATTTTTTGTTATATATATTTTACCACAATAAAATTTAAAAAAATCAGTTGATCATATTTGTGTGGGTCTAGTTCTGGATTCTCTATTCTGTTCTATTGATCTATATGTCTATCACTTTGCCAGTACCAGACTGCTTTGATTACTGTAGTTTTATAGTAAGCCTTAACACCAGGTAGAGTTGATTCCTTCTACTTTATTCTTTTTTTTTTTTTCTCGAGATTGTTAGAGCTATTTTAGGGTCTGTGGCTTTTCATATAAATTTAGAAGAAGCTTTTCGATATCTAAAAAAATATCTTGTTGGGATTTTGTTAGAAATTGCATTAAAATTATAGATCAATTTGAGGAGAGTTGACATCTTTACTATAGTGAATATTCCAATCCATGAACACCATGTATCTCTTCATTTCCATTCTTTTTAATTTCTTATATCAGCATTTTATGATTTTCAGCATACAGATCTTGTACTTGTTTTGTTAGATTTATACCTAAGTATCATTTTCTTTGGTGAGATTTTAAATGATACAGTGTTTTCAATTTTGGGTTCTACATTTTTGTTATTAGTGCATAGAAGTATGACTGATATTTGTTTGTTGACCTTGTGTCTTGCAGCCTTGCTAAGCTCACTTATTAGTGCTAGTTTTTTTTTTTTTTTTTTGGTAGATTCCTTGTGATTTTCTATGTAGACAACCATGACAATATCTTTTTATGAATATATCTGTTTTCTCAACTGAATGATGAATTCTTTGAGGGCCTTCAGGCACTGTACATTCCTATGCTGTGCAAATAATAAGAGCTTATATATGTTTACGAATGAGAGGCCCATCACAATTAGACTGTGATCTGTGAATCTCAGTGATGTTTAATAATACCTTACTTTTGTTTTTTCTTTTTTTTCCCTGAAAGAGCTAATTCACAATGCTTTTATCTACATGCCAGAACTCCTGTTTTTCCTTGGAGTGCAATGCACTTAATCAATTTAGAACAGTTCTCATTTATTTACAACTTTAAGAGAACAGTGTCCTAGTACAGATTGAATTTGGGATTTAATTAATGTCTTTACATAGTACTTGGATACTAATCTCTCTTAACTACCAGAGAAATGACTATATATCTGATTCCATTTAGAATCTTTAGCAGATACACAAAGTGCTGGAAACAGGTGTTTATTTTTTCTTCCCCTATGTAACACAGGCTATAATTAAAGTTCTGAAAGCTGTGCATTGGCTCTTTTTCACAGTTTACTTGGCTTCTTTCAATGCTTATGATTTGATTAAGGACTTTTGTAAGATTTTTTTCGTTTTTTTTTTTTTTTTTTTTATTGTGCCATGTGTTTGTATGTACGTCTTATTTTTCAAACATGGGTCATCCTTCTGTGCAAGAAAACAACCTCTTTCATTAATTATTTTTGTAAAAGATAACTAATACTTGGCAGAATCTACAAATGAAAAGGAGAACAGATGTGAGTGCAGAAACTCTATGATATAAAGTTAATAAGCAAGGGAAGAGGTAGTAATGGTAATACTACCTGGGACACCAGCTTGAAAATGATTAATAAAACCTAATAATGTTGTCTTCAACTTCATTGAAGCTTAATACTCTACAAGTGTATGTGAACAAACACTAATATATAACTTTGTCAAAAGCAAGACTAGTGCCACTGGATGATACAATCTGAAATGTTTTTGTGGTTGCTGAGACTCCATTAATGTAATCATGTTTGTGAAGAAATATAATAGAGAAATTACGAAGTCATAAGCCAGAGATCATGGTTCCTGAAATATGCCCTCCCTTCCCCAAATATAACCAAGTAAGACTGACAATAATTTAAATATAAAAACCTTCAAGATGAAGTGTTGTTGTTGTTAGGTGCCGTCAAGTTAGTTTCAACTCACAGTGACCCTATAGGATAGAGTAAAACTACCCTACAGGGTTTCCAAGGAGTAGCTGGTGGATTTGAACTGCCAACCTTTTAGTTAGCAGCCGAGCTCTTAACCACTATGCCACCAGGGCTCCATAGATGAAGTGTAGGTCAATTCAATTTGACAAATATGTATTGAGTCCTTAGTTTATGTTATGCTCTATAGTATATGAAAGGAGCCTTGGTGGTGCAGTGGTTAAGTACTGGGCTCTTAACTGAAAGGTCTATGGTTTGAACCCACCAGCTGCTCTGTGGGAGAAAGATGTGGCAGTCTGCTCCCTTAAAGATTACAGTGTTGGAAACCCTATGGGACAGTTCTACTCTGTCCTCTAGGGTTGCTATGAATCAGAATTGACTCAAGGACACACAACAACAATGACATAGTATATAAGGAGTACCTGGGTGGAGCAAACAATTAAGTGCTGACTATTAACAGAATGGTTGTAGTTCAAATCCATCCAGAGACACTTTGGAAGAAAGTTCTGGTGACCTGCTTCCAAAAGGTCATAGCCTTGGAAACCCTATGGAACAGTTCTACTGTGTAACACATGGGGTCGCCATGAGTGAGCTGGAATCCATTCGACAGCAATGGGTTTGGTTTTGGTTTAAGATGGGAAGAAAAAGATGAAAAAAAATGATTGAGATGAAGAGGAGAAAGCTTTGTGGTTTTACCCCTTCAGTAAAATGGAAAATGTGAGCTCACTGTAGAGAGAAAGATATGAGGGACTGTGGCTAGAGATTGGAGGGGGGAAGGTTTGGAAATGAGTTTGAAAAATGTGATAGAGAGTCATATTTAGATGTATTAAGGCTCACCAAGGCATAACAAGAACTAAAGGGAGTTCGATTAGCATTCCTTTGCTTGCAGATGACCCACTTGCTTTCTTGGCCTTCTTCATTGCTAGTTAATGGCCCCCAGGCATAGGGTTTACTCAAGGACAGTGAATGCCAAAGTGGGTACAGTTGAAGAATTGGAAGCAGCTTTGCAGGAATCAAGTGTACAGCTAAGTAAAATGATGAAATGACTGACCTAGGAAGAAAGTTGTGTTGAGAAGGATGCTGATGGACTATGAAAAAAGGGAGGTAAGGGGTCATCTAACTTAGTGAAAGTAATGCAAAGATAGGAAACATAGTGATCAGAAGGAGGGCTCATAAAACAAACAAAAACAAACTCATTGTCATTGAGTTGATTCCAACTCATGGTGACCCCATGTGTTACAGAGTAGGACTGGCCCATAGGATTTTCTTGGCTGTAATCTTTACGAAAGCAGATCACCAGGACTTTCTTTCAGGGTGCCACTGGGTGGGTTAGAACTGCCAACCGTTAGGTTAATAGTCTAGCGCAAAGAGTTCTTGCCACCCAGGGACCTTAGGGTCAGAAGGAGGGCTCATAGTCAGTAGACTGTCTTCAAATGTGTATGAGGTTGAATGGTAACCTAAAGTATGGATAACTAACACAGACTAGGAAAGAAGGAGATGTGGGACCATTACAGGCCTGGGTCCCACTCTGCTGCCTATAGATTGTGTGAGCTCAGGCAACATATTTAATCTCTCTGAATTTTAATTTCCTCTATCATAAAACTGGGCTAAAAATCCATACCTCGTAAGGTTTTGAGGAAGACTGAATGAAGTATTTTATGTAAAGCATTTATATATTTACATATTTGAGCACTCACAGAATATCTGTTGATAGACTTGAGGATGTCAGAGAACTAGGAGGTCAGTGTGTCCAGCATCCTGACATAGTAAAATGTATGTTTTAGGAATTATGATCCCTTAGAAATTTGTTAGTACTTTTGGAGAGAAAGCCAATAAATAAAAAGTATTGTTAACTCTAAGTAATAATAATCAGTGCCACATTAGTCAATTTAAAATATAACAAAGCTAAAAAAAAGACTGAGTTTTTTTTACACATATCCTGAAACACGTATCTGCCAATCCACCTGTATTCATCCCTGCAAATACTCCATGTTTAATGTGTTCCAGACAGATGATCAGTGTTTTATAATCTCCTCTGATTTATAACTGTGCAATCAATAATTCGGTATTCTGGCAGGGTGAACCAGATATTCATGAATCTAATCAAGACTATTTTTAAATACAACACATTGTACCAATACTATTTTCAGATTCCACTCTCATATATTTCAATATTCACCATCTAGCAGAGAAATTCAGTTAAGAGTCCCATTGTGTTTAGAATTTCATCTAATATTCTATGTATATAAGAAGCCAGAGGATGTGCCACAGTTTAAACAGTCCCCTCTGATTAAGGTAAACAATCAACAGAACATCTCACGAAGAAGCTCATTTCTAGCTCATGCCTAGTTCTTAGGTAAGGGTTAAGACGGAATGGTGAGAGGAATCCAACAATTTCTAGCTCAAGCATGTTTTGAGACACTGAAAGACTGATCTGCAAGTTTATGAATACAAATGCATCAGACAGTTATCTAGAAGCTTCACAAATGGCCTTGGCTGCCACTAAGTGGGTGGAAAATGAATGGAACAGAATGAGAATGGTGCTGCTTTGTTTGTATGGTACACAGTATTATACTGATGAAAAATGCTGGCAGGGTTCCACGTTTCAAGATACTTAGGAGAATCTCCTGCCTGTGTTTATCTTTGGCTGTTACCATGGCTACTGATGGAAAGGAATGAAAACCAAAAGGTGGAGGGAGGTAGACAGACTGTGAATATTAAAAATCAGGGGAAAGACATTCAATAGCCAAGCATCTAGGAAGATTTATTGTTGAAGGTCTTGCTTGCCTATCCTGCTGCATATCGAGTATTTCCAAATATATACTCTGAAGCCAATTACCTTTTTGAATAAAGCTCGATAAAGGGCTATAGTAGAGATCAATCGACCTGCTTTTGTGCACATTTCTTTTTATTTCTTATCTTGGGGAGTGGGTTAAGAAAGTGAGGAAACTTATCTTCTAATCTCAGCTCTGCACTTCCCATCTATTTAGCTTTGGGCAAGTCATTTAACTTCTTGGAGGTCTAGTTTATCTACCTATAAAGTGGGGAAAATGCACTTAACTCTTGGTGATTAGAAGGTTCATATATGTGAAAGTACTTAGCACAGTGCTATGTGCATAGTAATGCCCAATTTATGTCCGTTTTTATTCTGTTTCTTATAAAGTAATACATGATTTTGTGGTGACAAGCCAATCCCCTTGCCCGTTTTTCCTAGTCTTCTAGGGAAGGGTGTATGTGGAATCTCCTTCATTAAAGTGATATATTAAGGCTAATGAAAGCTGGTAAGTCAACAAACCATACCTCTAGCTTATCCATAGGTAAGACTTGCCCCTCTGTTTAGGCCTAATTGAGGAACAAGGTGTACTCTGTCCCTGATGGATACCATTTTCCCTACCTTATCCTGGTAGAAAGGAGCCCTGGTGGTGGCAGTGGTTAAGCATTTGGCTGCTAAGAGAAAAGTCAGTGGTTTGAACCCACCAGCCATTCAACAGGAGAAAGATGTGGCAGTCTGCTTCCATAAAGACTAGCAGCTCTACTCTGTCCTGTAGGGTCACTATGAGTCAGAATTGACTCGATGGCAACAGATTTGGTTGTTTGGTTTTTATCCTGGTAGACAAGAAGTCCTTTAAACAAACAAACAAAAAACTGTTGCCCTGGAGTTGATTCTGACTCATGGTGACCACATGTGTATCAGAGTAGAACTGTGCACCATCGGGTTTTCACAGCTGTGATCTTTTGAAATCAGATTGTCAGGCCTTTCTTCCAGGGTGCCTCTGAGTATGTTCAAACCTCCAACCTTTGATTAGTAGCTGAATGCTTAACTGTTTGCACCACCCAGGGATTCCACTTTTTAAAAAGTTGGATATTGTCTTTGCTGTGAATTACTTAATATAGCCCTTATAGCCATGGTCTTTGTGACTCCCACACAATGATTGGGTGGGACTATGAAAATAAGGTGCTTGTGGCCCACCAAGGGGATTGGACAGCTTGCTGCTAATGCAGATAAGGTGCTTGGAACCCTGTGGGGTGGGACCATGCAAATAAGGTATATGGAACCCTAATGAGGGGATTGGTCAGTTTTTCCATCCTGCTAAGCTTAAAAGAGAGCCAATCTCAGAGCAGAAGGCATCCTCACTACCAACGAGCAAGAAGAGCTAGGAGTGGAGTGCATCCTTTGGACCCCTGAACCCTGTGCTGAGAACCTCTGAGACCCAGGAGACAGAGAGAGAGCTGTAACACTGGAGATGACAAGAAGCTGTGGCAGAGAAATGGAGGCAGCAGAGGTGGCCGAACCAGGAGACTGGCAGGAGATGATGCAGTGAGCTTCCCAGCCCACAAAGCAAGAGACCTGAGCTATACAGGGATGAAGTACCCAATAAGCAAGGTACACATGGGCTTAATTGTACTTATTTACTAATCTGTAGTGTACAATTTCACATGAGTTCGACCACAAAAGATGTGGTGAAACCTGTGTGAAGTTGTGCACTAAAGATTAGTAAATTAACACAATTAGGCCTGCATGTACCTTGCTTACTGTAAGTTTGTACATACTGTGCTTACTGGTTAATTACAGTGCTTGCTGGCTAATCTGCCCCTGAGCACATTCGGGCAGGAGGCTTGCTGGTGAAGTAGGGTACCTCCAGGCACTTGGTGGAGGTAGGGTTACCAACCCATGGAGCAAGAGAACTGAGTGCCTTCGGGCTGAGGCTTACTAGTGGAGTGGAGTGCCCCCAGAAACTTATTGGAGGAGCTAAATAGCTTTGTAACACTTACCTGAGCAAGGCAGAGGCTGAGGGGCCGAAGGCCAGTGAGAGGCTTGCCTGCAGGCATGGCCAAGATGCTGTCCTAACTGAAGAACTATATCCTGAGTTGTTTCTGATTCTGAATTGTAACCTGTTACTTCCCTAATAAACTCCGTAACTGTGAGTATAGTCTGTGAGTTCTGTGTGGCCATTGCAAGGAATTATCAGACCCAGGAGAGAAGTTGAGAGTGCCATGGGAGGGACGGTTGGTGTCAGAATTGGTAAAATATGTTGGTGAGAGGAGGCATGTCTGACCTCCACCTCACAGCAATCAGCCTTGAGTTGTTGATGCTGATTATGATTCTCTCTCTCCTCCTTGTGAAGTTAAGTGGAGGTCAGACACCACCCCCATGCCATTTTTCACAGATATACATACCAGTTTCACAAATTGAGACATCTTTCTTTTGATTGTTGCAGTGCTCTACCTTTGATTTTGATTGAAAGGCAGTGGGCAGTAGTGTTTAACCTAGTTTCTCGTTAGCTGGTTCTGTCAAGTAGCTAGAGCCCTGGTGGCGCAGTGGTTAAGAGCTATGGCTGCTAACCAAAAGGTTGGCCATTTGAATCCACTTGCTGCTCCTTGGAAACCCTATGGGGTAGTTCTACTCTGTCCTATAGGGTCACTATGAGTTGGAATCGATTCGATGGCAGTGAGTTTTTGGTCAAGTAGCTCGTTAATTTTATTGCATTAGGGGAATTATTTCTATTTAAACCTATTAAAAAAAAATCCTTTCAAAGAGTGAAGATTGCCTTTGAAAGGGAATGCTTAGCCTACCCATCTCAACTTATTATTTTATAAATATGTGTTTTCACATACAGTACAAAATTTACTTAAGGTATGTATGAACTGTGCCTAATAGTTTGAGCACGTTGTTGAAATAGACACAGGATGTACTCACTTTTTCTTTATTGGAGTAGTTTTCCATTATCTTAAAGCTTGATATTTATAGGTTAGTCTATATTTTTGGAGAAGTGACCTAAAATATCCTAAAAGGAGAATGTATTGTTTCCACAGAATTTTTTTCCCCTTGACATCTGATAAAAGTAGATCTTCCCCTTTTCCTACTGCCTACGTAATTGCCGAATCTTATTGCTTAAAAGTCAGTGAGTTTTTTGCACACTGGCATACAAGCCATTTGTGGGCCATGAAATCAGTTTGGTGGTTGCAATGAGTAGTTTTAAAAAATGAAACAGAATAGAATGAAAAATATCAGAATTCATTACACTCCGTAAGGGTAAGTATTGCTTCTTGACACTTTTATTTCAGCTTTATATTTGCACTCTCATATGTGTGTATGTGGATTGAGGTAAAAACAAATAGATAGCCACTGACTTCAGAGATGTAGCCCAAGGCAAGTGGGGCTGAATAATGGAGGCAGGAAGTGCTGGGATTTTATAACAAAGTTTTCATCTCCCTTATGGTATGAAAATTTTTGATTGCTATGAAGTACAAGAATTCTCTTAGTATTGGGATATTTCTTAGAACTTTCCATATTTCTTAGAACTTTGGCCATTCACTGAGATTCAAATCATCAGCATCATCTTTGTCTACTTTCTCTCTCTCTTCTCATGCTTTTTGTTATTGGATAATGGTGATGCTACCAGACATTACCCATTACAACTCTCCCCTTTTTATCACTACTGCCATACCCTGGCTTCTTTCCTCAGTCCTGGGCTACTATACTAGTCTTCTGACCAGTCTCCCTACTTTCAGATTTTCTGCTGCCCCATCAGTTTTCCTAAAACACCTCTAAATTATCACACCTAGGCTTGAAAACTTTCAGAACTACTCAATTTCAAACTAAAAAAAAAAAAAAAATTGTTGTAAAATATGTGTAACAAAAATTTTGCCATTTTAATCATTGTTAAATGTACAATTAAGCAGCATTAATAATGTTCACCATGTCACGCAACCTCACCACTACCTTTTTACAAATGTTTCACTGCCTCAAACAGAAACCTCGGCACCCCTTAAGCAATAACTCCCCACTTTCCATCCTCCATCCCCAGTTCCCAGTGACCACTAATAAACTTTGGTCTCTATGCATTTTCTTGTTCTAGATATTTCATGTAGGTGAAATCATAAAACGTTTATCTTTTTGTGCCTGACTTATTTCACTTAGCATAATGTTTTCAATGTACATCCACATTGTTGCATGTATCAGATTTTCTGTTTCTCTTTATGGCTGAATAACATTCCATTGTATGGATATATCACATTTTGTTTAGTCGTTCATATGTTGATGGACACTTGGGTTGTTTCTGTATTTGGCTATTGTGAATAATGCTGCAGTGAACATTGGTGTACAATTGTCTGTTTAAGTCCCTGTTTTCAAGACTTTTGGGTATATACCTAGGTGTGGAATTGCTGGATCATATGCTAATTCTATGTTTAACTTTTTGAGGAATCCCAAACTATTTTCCACAGTGTCTGCACCATTTTACATTCTCATCAGCAATGCAAGAGGGCTCCAATTTCTCCACATCCTCCTCAGCACTTGTTAATTTCTGTTATTAGCCATCCTAGTGGGTGTGAAGTATCATATTGTGGTTTTGATTTGCATTTCTTTAATGGCTAATGAAGAAACCCTGGTGGTACAATGGTTAAGTTCTGGACTGGTAATCTGATTGAAAGGCTGGCAGGTCAAATCCAGTAGCCACTCTGCAGGAGAAAATATTGGTGATCTGTTCACATAAAGATTACAGCCTAGGAAACCCTATGGGGCAGCTCTGCTCTGTCCTATGGAGTTGCTATGAGTCGGAATCGACTTGATGGCCCACACCAACAATAATGGCTAGTGATGCTGAGCATCTTTTCATGTGTTTGTTGGCCACTTGTTTATCTTCTTTGTTCAAGTCCTTTGACCATTTTTTAATTAGATTGTTTGTGTTTTTGTTATTATGTTGTAGGTGTTCTTTATATATTCTGGATGTTAAACTCACTATCAGATACATGGTTCCCAAGTATTTTCTGTGGGTTGTCTCTTCACTTCCTTGATAAATTCCTTTGATGCACAAAAGTTTTTAATTTTGGTGGAGTCCAGTTTATCTTTTTTTTTCTTCTGTTGCACTTGCTTTTGATGTCCAATTTTAAACTTTTTTTTTGTTTTGCTTGTTATTTAAGGACCTCCATGATCTATCTAATCCTAGCCTACCTGTCCAATTGTTAGGGATTGAATTGTGTACCGTAAAAATATATGCTGTAATGTGCTTGTGGATGAGGAGCGCTGGTGGTACAGTGGTTAAGTGCTTGGTTGCTAACCAAAACGTCAGCAGTTCAAACCCAATGCAGTGGCTCCATGGGAGAAAGATGTGGTAGTTGGCTCCTGTAAAGTTTTGCATCCTTGGAAACCCTATGGACCAGTTCTACTCTGTCCTATAGGGTCACTGTAAATCGGAATCTACTAGATGGCGAAGAATTTTTTTTTTTGTATACTTGTGGATGTAATCCCATTTGGGAATAGGGTTTTCTTTATTATGTTTATGAGGCCATATCAATATAGGTGTGTCTTCAGCCAATCACCTTTGAAATATAAACTGAACTGATGAGGAAGAGAGAAGTATGCAGAGATGGGGGAAGATAGATGTCATGCCATATGAAGATCACCAGGGAGCCAAGGAATAGATACTGAAGAGACAGAGAGTCAAGAAAGAGACAAAGAGAGAGCCTTCCCCTAGAGCTGGCATCTGAATTTGGACTTCTAGCCTACTAACTGTGAGAAAATAAGTTTCTGTTCATTAAAGCCACTTGTTGTGGTATTTCTGTTATAGCAGCACTAGATAATTAAGACATCGTCTTCGTTGTCCATTCCTCTGTTACCTGCACTGCAGCCCACCTGAATTTCTTATTGCTCCCCTATACATGTTCCATCCTCATCTACGTTTTTCTACATGGTTCTCTCCCCCAGGACTTTTATTTTCTTTCTGTCCCTCTTTTGCTCCCAGCTCCCCAAAACCCTAATCTTATCTATTCTTCAAGCTCATGCTAAAATGCTACTTTTTTTTCCATGACTTGTTTCTCCAAGTAGAATAAGCATGCTTTCCACTTTTAAATTCTCATCGTATTTTACTGTCACATTCTTAGGACTCTTTTAGGATACTTTGATTCTAGTTATTCATGTACATGACTGTCTCTCCCTTTAGATTAAATCATTTTGTTATTCCTCACGTCTTGTATTTGTCACAGTGTCTTGCAACTAGTAGGCACATAATAGATACTGACTGAATACAATATGAAATGACACTTCTTTTCAAATTGTGTGTTTGTAGTCTAAAACTTAAATCAACTTCCAAAAGCACCAGAGTCCCAGAAATTATTATTATTATTTGTACTTGAAGAATAACACGGATCAGGAAAGAACTATCAATCCTTTTGCTTGCTTCTGGATACCTCAAAACACTGGAAAAGACTGCAGACACATTGGTCTTTCCCAATTCATTCATACATGTAATTAGCAGTCAGTAATGCAACATCCAAAGTAGCCCTGCGGGGCAGTGATTAAGCGCTTGGCTGCTAACCAAAAGGTCTGCAGTTTGAACCTACCAATGGCTCCAGAGGAGAAAAGACCTGGTGATTTGCTCCTGTAAAGATTTTAGTCTAGGAAACCCTATGAGGCAGTTCTACTCTGTCCTGTAGGGTCCATATGAGTCGGAGTCGACTCGACAGCACACAGCAACAGCAATGCACCATCCCTAAAGACCATGGCAGTGCACAACCTAGTGGGGCCCACAGCAGTACCTGCCACAAGATTTCCATGTTGTTTCTGGCTTAAACCTTTTTGTCTTTAGAACAGTGTGGTTCTCAAAGTATCATTCCTGGATTGGCAGCATCAACTTTACTTGGGAACTTGTTAGAAATGTAAATTCTGTGCCCCACCTCATACCTACTGATTAGATGAAGGCAAGAGGCTCAGCAATCTGTGTCTCAATAAGTTCTCCAGGTGATTCTGATGCCTGCTAAACTTAGAGAACTACTGGTTTAGACTTCTCTTGTTTCTCCCTTCTCCTACTGTATACCTTGCCTGAGTCCTTGACACCATCACAGCCCTGAAAAGAGCATCAATCCAACCATCTCTAATCATGGATGATTATGCATTAGAGAAAAACTAGTATTGTGACCATACCAAGAAAAAGGCAGGCCAAAGCTTATGAAGTAAAAGTGTTGCTGTAAGCTGCCGTCAACTTGGCTCCAAGCCATGGCAACCCCGTGTACAACAGAGCAAAACATTGACCAGTCCTGTGCCATCTTCATGATTGTTGGTATGCTTAAACCCATTGTTGAGGCTGCTGTGTATTTTGAGTGCCTTGCAACCTAGGGTGCTCATCTCCAGCATTATATCAGACAATATTCTGTTGTGATTCATAGGGTTTTCATTGGCCGATTTCAGAAGTAGATTGTCAGGCCTTTTTTCTAGTCTTAGTCCGGAAGTTCTACTGAAACCTGTCTATGATGGGCTATCCTGCTGGTTTTTGAAATACTGGTGACATAGCTTCCAGTATCATAGTAATAGGCAAGCCACCACAATACAAAAAACTGACAGACAGGTGGTGGGAAGTAAAGTTAGATACAACTAATCAACCAGTTCCAGCATTCACCAAAATTTTTGTTTGTTTATTGTTGTAGTTTAAATGAAGTTTACATTTCAAGTTAGGCTCCCATACAAAAATTTATGCATACAATGTTATGTGACCCTGATTGCTCTCCCCATACTGTGACAGCACACACCTCCTTTCCACCCCTGACTCCCCATGTCCATTCAACCAGCTCCTAACCCTCTCTGCCTTCCCATCTCACCTCTGGACAGAAGCTGCCCATTTATTCTCTTGTATCTACTTGAGCTAAGAGGCACACTCCTCACGAGTATCACTTTATGTCCCACAGTCCAGTCCAATCCCTATCTGAAGAGTTGGCCTTGGAAATTGTTTTAGTTCTGGGCTGATAGAGAATCCGGGGGCCATGTATTCCGGGGTTCCTCCAGTCTCATTCAGACCATTAAATCTGGTCTTCTTACTAGAATTTGAGTTCTACACCCCACCTTTCTCCTGCTCCATCAGGGACTCTCTGTTCCGTTCCCTGTCAGGGCTGTCACTGGTTGTCTAGTTCTTCTGGACTCAGGCTGATGAAGTCTCTGGTTTATGCGGCACTTTCTGTCTCTTGGGCTAATACTTTCCTTGTGTCTTTGGTATTCATCATTCTACTTTACTCCAGGTGGTTGGGACCAGTTGATGTATATTAGGTAGCCGCTTGCAAGCTTTTAAGACCCCAGATGCCACCCATCACAGTAGGATGCAGAACATTTTCTTAATAAGCTTTGTTATGCTAGTTGACCTATATGTCCCCTAAAAGCATGGTCCCCAGACCCCCACCCCTGCTACTCTGTCCCACGAAGTGTTTGATTTGTATTCAGGAAAGTTCTTAGCTTTGGTTTAGTCCAGTTGTGCTGACTTCCCCCGTAGTGTGTGCTGTCCTTCCCTTCACCTAAGATAATTCTTACCTACTATCTAGTTAGTAAATAACACTTACCCTCCCTCCCCACCCCTGTAACCATCAAAGAATGTTTTCTTCTGTGTTTAAACCTTTTCTTGAGTTGTTATAATGTTGGTCTTATACAATATTTGCCCTTCTGTGACTAAATTCACTCAGCATAATGCCCTCCAGCTTCCTCCGTGTTATAAGATGTCTCACGGCTTCATTGTTGTTCTTTATTGTTGTATAGTATTTCATTGTGTGGATATACTATAATTTGTTTATCCATTAGCCCGTTGATGGGTACCTAAGTTGTCTCCATCTTTTTGCTATTGTGAATAGTGCTTCAGTGAACATAGGTGTGCATGTATCTATTTGTGTGACAGCTCTTATTTCTCTAGGATATATTCCAAGAAGCAGGATAGCTGGATCGTATGGTACTTCTATTTCTAGCTTTTTAAGGAAGCACCAAATCAATTTCCAAAGTGGTTGTGCCATATTACATTCCCATCAACAGTGTATAAGTGTTCCAGTCTCTCCACAACCTCTCCAGATTTATTGTTTTGTGTATTTTGGATTAATGCTAGCCTTGTCGGGGTGAGGTGATATCTCATTGTAGTTTTGATCTGCATTCCTCTAACGGCTAATGATCCTGAACATTTCTTCATGTGTCTGTTAACCTCTTGAATATCTTCTTTGGTGAGGTGCCTGTTCATATCCTTTGCCCATTTTTTAATTGGGTTGTTTGTCTTTTGTTGTTGAGGTTTTGCAGTATCTTGTAGATTTTAGAGATTAGATGCTGATCAGATGTGTCTTAGCCAAAAATATTTTCCGGTCTGTAGGTTGTTGTCTTTTTGTTCTTTTGGTGAAGTCTTTTGATGAGCATAAGTGTTTGATTTTTAGGAGCTCCCAGTTATCTAGTCTCTCTTCTGATGCTTGTGCATTGTTACTTATGGTTCATATTCTATTTATGCTATGTATTAGGACTCCTAGCATTGTCCCTAATTTTTCTTCCATGATCTTTATTGTTTTCGATTTTATATTTAAGTCTTTGATCCATTTTGAGTTAGTTTTTGTACATGGTGTGAGATATGGGTCTTGTTTCAGTTTTTTGCACATGGCTATCCAGTTATGCCAGCACCATTTGTTAAAGAGACTGTCTTTTCCCCAGTTAATGGACTTTGGGCCTTTGTCAAGTATCAGCTGCTCATAGGTGGACGAATTTATGTCTGGATTCTCAATTCTGTTCCATTGGTCCATGTATCTGTTGTTGTACCAGTACCAGGCTGTTTTGACTACTGTGGTGGTATAATAGGTTCTAAAATCAGGTAGTGTGAGGCCTCCCACTTTGTTCTTCCTGAGTAATGCTTTACTTATCCTGGGTCTGTTCCCTTTCCATACAAATCTGGTGATTTGTTTCTCCATCTCATTAAAAAATGCCATTGGAATTTGGATCAAGATTGCATTGTGTCTGTAGATCGCTTTGGGTAGAATTGACATTTTCGCAATGTTGCGTCTTCCTATCCATGAGCAAGATGTGTTTTTCTACTTATGCAGGTCCCTTTGGGTTACTTGCAGTAGTGTCTTGTAGTTATCATTGTATAGGTCTTTTAAATCTCTGGTTAGATTTATTCCTAAGTATTTTATCTTCTTGGGGGCTATTGTAAATGGTACTGATTTGGTGATTTCCTCTTTGAAGTACTCTTTGTTGGAGTAGAGGAATCCAACTGAGTTTTTTATGTTTATCTTGTATCCTGATACTTTGCTGAAATCTATCAGTTCCAGTAGTTTTCTTGTGGATTCTTTGGGGTTTTCTGTGTATAAGATCATATCATCTGCAAAGAGAGATACTTTGACTTCTTCCCTACCAATTTGGATGCTCTTTATTTCTTTTTCTAGCCTAATTGCTCTGGCTAGGACCTCCAGCACAATGTTGAATAAGAGTGGTGATAAAGGGCATCCTTGTGTGATTCCTGTTCTCAAGGGGAATGCTTTCAAAGCATCATTTAGGATGATGTTGACTGTTGGCTTTGTATTAATGCCCTTAATTATATTGAGGAATTTCCCTTCTATTCCTATTTTATTGAGAGTTTTTATCATAAATGGGTGTTGGACTTTGTCAAATGCCTTTTCGGCATCAATTGATAAGATCATGTGGTTCTTGTCTTTTGTTTTATTAATGTGATGGATTACATTGTTTTTCTAATGTTGAACCATCCCTCCATACTTGGTATAGATCCCACTTGATCATGGTGAATTATTTTTTTGATATGTTGCTGAATTCTATTGGCTAGAATTTTCATGAGGATTTTTGCATCAATATTCATGAGATATATTGGTCTGTAATTTTCTTTTTTATGGTGTCTTTAACCTGGTTTTGGTATCAGGGTTATGCTGGCTTCATAGAACAAGTTTGGGAGTATTCCATCCTTTTCTGTTCTCTGAGATACCTGTAGTAGTAGTGGTGTTAACTCTTCTCTGAAAGTCTGGTAGAATTCTCCAGTGAAGCCATCCGGGCCAGGACTTTTTTTTGTTGGGAGTTTTTAAATTACCTTTTCAATCTCTTCATTTGTTATGGGTTTGTTTAGTTGTCCTACCCCTGTTTATGTTAATTTAGGTAGGTAGTGAGTTTCTAGAAATTTGTCCATTTCCTCTAGGTTTTCAAATTTGTTAGAGTACAGTTTTTCATTGTATTCTGTTATGATTCTTTTTATTTCGGTTGAGTCTGTTGTGATATCACCCATCTCATTTCTTATATGGGTTATTTGCTTCCTCTCCAGTTTTTCGTTTGTCAGTTTGGCCAATGGTTTATCAATTGTGTTGATCTTTTCAAAGAACCAGCTTTTGGATTTGTTAACTCTTTCCATTGTTTTTCTATTCTCATATTTCATTTAATTCTGCTCTAATTCTTATTATTTCCTTTCTTCTGACGCCCGAGGACTTCTTTTGCTGCTCTCTTTCTACTTGTTCCAGTTGTAGGGATAGTGTTTTGATTATGACCCTTTCTTCTTTTTGAATGTGTGCATTTATTTCTATAAACTGACCTCTGAGTGCTGCTTTTGCTGTGTCCCAAAGGTTCTGGTAGGATTTGTTTTCATTCTTGTTTGATTCTATGAGTTTCTTTATTCCATCCTTAATTTCTTCTCTAACCCAGTAGTTTTTGAGCAAGGTGTTGTTCAGTTTCCATGTGTATGATTTTTTACCTTGCTTTTTCTGTTGTTGATTTCTACTTTTATGGCTTTATGGTTAGAAAAGATGCTTTGTAATATTTTGATGCTTTGGATTCTGTTAAGGCTTACTTTATGGCACAATACATGGTCTATTCTGGAGAATGTTCCAAGTGCGTTGGAAAAGAAGGTATACTTGGCTGCCATTGGGTGGAATGTTCAGTATATGTCCATGAGATCAGATTGGTTGATTGTAGCATTTAGATCTTCCATGTCTTTATTGAGCTTCTTTCTGGATGTTCTGTCCTTCACAGAAAGTGCTGTATTGAAATCTTCTACTGTCATTGTGGAGCTATCTCCCTTTTCAATGCTGTTAGAGTTTGTTTTATGTATTTTGGAGCCATGTCATTGGGTGTGTAAATATTTATTATAGTTATTGTCCTTCTGGTGTACTGACCCTTTAATCATTATATAGTGTCCTTCCTTATCCTTTGTAGTGGATTTTACTTTAAAGTCTGTTTTGTCAGAGATTAATATTTGCCACTCCTGCTCTTTTTTGAGTATTGTTTGCTTGATATATTTTTTTCCATCCTTTGAGTTTTAGTTTGTTTGTGTGTCTCTTGTAGGCAGCATATAGACGGATCGTGTTTGTTAATCCAATCTGCCACTCTCTGTCTCTTTATTGGTGCATTTAGTCTGTTTACATTCAGCGGAATTATTGATATGTATGAGTTTAGTGCTGTCATTTGGATGTGTTTTTTTTTGTGTTGTTCACAGTTTCTTTGTTCTACTTAATTTTCTGTGCTGAGTCATTTTTCTTTGTGTACTTTCTTTTCATCTTTTTCATTGTTGTTGATTTTGTATTTGCTGAGTATTTATATTTTTCTAGTTTTTTATTTTGACTTGTAGGATTGTTAGTTTCCTTTTGTGGTTACCTTAATATTTACCCCTATTTTTCTAAGTTTATACCAGTCTTTTATTTCTTCATATTGCTTTGGCTTCCTCTCCATATATAAAACCTCTGTCTACATTTTTTAAGTCCCTTTTTTTTTTTTTAATGTTGTCATCTTTTACATATTCCATCTGTTTCCCTATTTTCAATGTTTTAGCTTTGGTTTATTTTTATGACTTCCCTATCTGGGTTGATATCTGGTTGCTCTGTATTGTGTTCTACTCTTGGGTTGTTATCTGATGTTACTGATTTTCTAACTGGAGGACTCCCTTTAGTATTTCTTGTAATTTTAGTTTGGGTTTTACAAATTCCCTAAACTTCTCTGTGTCTGGAAATGCCCTAATTTTGCCATCATATTTAAGAGACAGTTTTGCTGGATATATAATTCTTGGCTGGCAGTTTTTTTCCTTCAAGGCTTTGTATGTGTCATCCTGTTGCCTTTCTGCCTGCATGGTTTCTGCTGAGTAGTTGGAGCTTATTCTGATTGACTCTCCTTTGTAGATGACTTTTCTTTTATCCCTAACCGCTCTTAAAATTCTCTCTTTATCTTTGGTTTTGGCAATTTTGATTATAATATGTCTTGGTGACTTTCTTTTGGGATCTACCCTATGTGGGGTTTGATGAGGATCTTGGATAGATATCTTGTCATCTTCCACAATATCAGGGAAGTTTTCTGCCAACAATCTTCAACATGTCTCTGTATTTTTGATTATTACCCCCCTGTTCTGGTACTCCAGTCATTTGTGGCTTATTCCTCTTGATAGAATCTCACATAATTCTTAGGGTTTCTTTGTTTTTTTAAATCCTTTTATCTGATTTTTCCTCAAATAAGTTGGTGTCAAGTGCTTTATCTTCAATGTCACTAATTCTGACTTCCATTGCCTCAATTCTGCTCCTATGACTTTCTATTGAGTTGTCTAATTCTGAAATTTTATTGTTCATCTTCTGGATTTCTGATTGCTGTCTCTTTATGGATTCTTGCAGCCTGTTAAATTTGTCATTATGCTCTTCTCTAATCTTTTTAATTTCCTCTATTGTGTGTTCTGTGTTTTGATTAATTTCCTTCCTAATCTCTTGAAGAGTTGTGTATATTAATCTTTTCTATTCTGCCTCTGGTAATTCCAGGAAATTTCCTCCTGCGGAAAATTCCTAGATTCTTTATTTTGGGCACTTGCTGAAGCTATCATGGATTGCCTCTTTATGTCATATGATAGTGACTGTAGTCTCTGAGCCATCAATAAGTTATTATATTTATTTTTTGTTTGATTACCAAGTTCTAGCTTCTTGTTTTGTTTTGATATGCCCAAATAGACTGCTCGTGTTAGCTGGTTTGATTATTGGCACCTTTGAAACTCTAATGTCCTTTTACCAGGTGGTTATATCTGTTACTAGTTATGTGAGCCCAGGAGTCTGCCCACTCCTCCTGTATGGATTCAGCTCAGGTGCCCAGGTAGATAGCCACCAAGTGTGTGGTGCAGGCTCTCACCTACAGTCCTAGACAGGCATGAGTGATTGTTGTAGGCACAGGCATCTGGCTGCAGCAGGGTGACACACTCTGAGCCAGGCAGGGGGCTGATGGCTGCCCCCAAGTGTCCAGGAGGAAGGCATGTCCCTGTTCCCTAGAGTGCATAGGTGGGTGGGTTTTGCAGCTGGACTATAAGCATCCAGTGCTGATGGCTGTAGGGACTGGGGAGCACCTCTTGTTCTTGGGCCCCTACCGCAGGTCGCTAGGTGGTGTGGGTGGAGCCACCAGTCCTCAGGCCCCTGATGTGGGTAGATGAAGGCCCTGCTTATTGGGCAGAGCAGTGTCACATGTCATGAACCTACCACTTCACTACTGAAACTGTAGAGGTTACACTTCAGGTATATACCCTGTTGTACTGCAATAATTAGGGCCTACGCTGTTGAAATGTGCCCACCCAAGTCTATGTAGGCGGATAGGCACTGAAAATCCGTGGATCCCTTATGCCTGTTTCTAGGCAAAGGAGCTGTGCCTACCCCGAGTTCATGGCTTAGGGGAGATGGCATTTTGTTTTTCTTCCCTGTTTGTTAATTTGTTCACTCTCCAAGGCTGTGAGAATGGCTCAGGGTATGTGATGGATCCTACTTTCAGCCTAGGGGACTTGGCACTTGCTGAAGTCGGACTGGTACCCAGTGCAGAGCAGGGAGCGGGGAGGTAAATGGGTGAGAGACTTTTCCCTAAGGGGGATGTTTTTGATCTGTGCGGTAGTCTGGATGGAAGTACCTATCTTTCAGTGATCGAGGGCTGCTTCTAACTAGTTCTGGGTGGTCAAGTAGACAGAATCTCTGTCGCTGGGTCTCTCCCAGTGCAGAATACGCCTCCCAAGCACTGCTGCTTGCCTACCTCACCGCTTACCCATGAGCTGATCAGGACTGAATGGCTCTGGTTCTTGCTGGGTCAGGTCTGGCAACTCCTCACTGCTTCTGAACTCTCTCTCCCTCCCCCTGCCACTCAGTCCTCTTCCTCAACTTTGATATTCAGGGCTCCTAGATTGTCATTTATAATTGATTCACTTGTTTTTTCAGTTTTTTGTCATAAGAGCATCCACTAGAAGCATCTGCCTACTCTGCCATCTTGGCCCCATCTCCCTCACCAGAATTTTTTAAAGTTCCCAGGAAGCCACTTCAAAATCTTCCTTCTTTTTTTAAAATTGTACTTTAGGTGAAGGTTTACAGAACAAACTAGTTTCTCATTAAACAAATAATGCACATATTGTTTTGTGACATTGTTTGCCAACTCCATGACATGTCAGTACTCTCCTGTTATCGACCTTGGGTTCCCCATTACCAGCTTTCCTGTCTCCTCATGCCTTCTTGTCCTTGCCCCTAGGCTGGTGTGGCAATTTAGTCTTGTTTTTTTTATGGGCCTGTTTAATCTTTGGGTGAAGGTTGAACCTCAGGAATGACTACATTTCTGAGCTATAAGCGTGTCTGGGGGCCATACTCTTGGGTTTTTTTCCAGCCTCTGTCAGACCAATAAGTCTGATTTTCTTGTTTGTTTGTTAGAATTTTGTTCTACATTTTTCTTCAGCTCCGTCGAGGACCTTCTATTGTGATCCCTGTCAGAACAGTCAGTGGAAGTAGCCAGACACCATCTGGTTGTGCTGGACTCAGTCTGGTGGAGGCTGTGATTAATCATACTTCTTAAACCTAACTTTCTGTGAAGCAGTGCCATTCAAGAAAAATTACTTCTCATTCAATATTTTTCCCATTTATTCACTAGTTGTGTGACAGAATTCTGTTTTCCACTGTCAATTTACAGACTATTAGCAGCATTTTAAGTTGGGCAGGATTTTGTAGTCATGCTTAGTGGTCCAATTTACAATTATATCATTGCTACTCTAGGAAAACGCATCTCAGTTCCAAAAAAAAAAAAGTCAGAAAGCTTTGGAGTGTGTCAAAATGGGGTATTGGGACTTCCTGTACTGTGAAAAGCTTATCGTCCCTCACCAAGTTTTCAGTTTCTACTTCAGCTGTGTAAAATTATCACCAAAGTATACATCCTTCACTGAGAATCCTGAGAAGGCATGAGTAGAGCTGAGTGGGCAATAGTCTATGTTAAAATTTTCTTTTTGGGCATAGAGGGATGCTGACTATCCCTTGAATGCTTCCCCTTATTGGAAGAATTCTACTCTTGGAGTTTCTCCCTTTATAGTAAGGCTTAAAAAAAAAAAAATACTGGTGACTCGATACTGACGGTCACCTCATGTATGTTAGAGTAGAGCTGTACCCTATAGGGTTTTCAATGGCTGATTTTCAGAAGTAGACCACTCGACCTTTCTTTGAGATGCTTGTGGGTGGACTCAAACGTTCAACCTTTGGGTTAACAGCGGAGCGCATTAACGATTTTCAAACCCAGGGATTCCAATTAAGCCTTCAATCCTGATAAAATACAATAACCAAGGACAACGTTTTTGGGTTTTTTTCTTTTAGTTATTTTCACCTGAGGTTTTTAAAAGAGGGAGAGAATGTGAAGAAACTGGACATCTGAGATAGAGGATACATTGCCTTAGGGCCTTTGCACCTTTCGTTCCCTTTGCTCGGAATACTTTTTCCTTTAGTCTTTACTTGGCTGGTTTCATTTTCATCATTTTAGACTCAGCTTGAAAGTTGCCTCTTCAGAAATATCTACCCTGATTACCTTATGTCATGGTTTGAATTATGTCCCCCCAAAAATGTGTGTATCAGTTTGGCTAGGCCATGATTCCTGGTACTGTGTGATTTTCCTGTATGTTGTGAACCTGCCTCTATGACGTTAATGAGGGAGTATGGGTGGCAGTTGTGTTAGTAAGGCAGGACCTGATCTACAAGACTGGATTGTGTCCTGAGGCAATCTCTTGAGATATAAAAGACAGAAGTGAGCAGTGAGACAGGGGGACCTCATACCATCAAGAAAGCAGTGCCAGGAGCAGAGCGCGTCCTTTGGACCGGGGTCCCTGTGCTGAGAAGCTCCTAGTCCCGGGGAACACTGATGAGAAGGCCAAGAGAGAGAGAGAAAGCCTTCCCCTGGAGCTGACACCCTGAATTTGGACTTTTAGCCTACTTTACTGTAAGGAAATAAACTTCTCTTCATTAAAACCATCCACTTGTGGTATTTCTGTTGTAGCAGCAGTAGATGACTAAGACACATTATCTCAATTATCCCTCACTTCCCATTTTATTTTCTTCAAAATGTTTACCAGTTGCCATTGGAGTCGATTCTGACTCATGGTGATTCCATGTGTGTCAGCGTAGAACTGAGCTCTGCAGGATTTTCAATGACTGATTTTTTGGAAGAAGATTGCCAGGGCTTTCTTCCAATGTGCCTTTGTAGGAACTCGAACCTCCAACCTTTAGTTTAGCAACTAAGTGTTTAACCATTTGCACTCCCCAGGGACTACTTCTATATAAAATATTGTTATTTGTTTACTTGATTACTGTCTTTTATCTACACTAAAATGCAAACTTTATGAGCACAAGAACCTCGTGTGTCCCATTTATTGTAGTTTCCCAGTGCTTAGAATATGTCAGGCTCATAGTAGATGATCAATAACTATTTTTAAATGAGTGGAGTAAAAGTTTGGGAAGAAACAGGTTATGTCCTGGAAGAGGCTCCTTCCTGACTTCACAGGCATTAGAGAGGGTGGTCAAATCAGAGAAAAGGGACCTTGGGGATCTTGTTGAATTCTGCCTTGACATTGCTTTGAACTTTAGAACTCCAGTTTCTTTATCTAAAGATGATGATAGCTACTTTGTAGGGTGATTTCCAAGACAGAAATAACATTTATGAGACATTTAGCACAGTGATTGGCACATTTAAGATACCCAGTAAATGCCAGCTATTGCTATTAAACAAAACAAAACAAAAAAAACAAATTCGTTGCCGTTAAGTCAATTTCGACTCATAGCGACCCTAAAGGAACCCTGACGGTGCAGTGTTTAAGAGCTCGGCTGCTAACCAAAGGGTCGGCAGCTTCAAATCTACCAGCCGCCTCTTGGAAACCCTATGGGACAGTTCTAGTTTGTCTTATAGGGTGGCTGAGTTGAAGTCGACTTGATGGCAATGGGTTTGGTTTTCTTTTATTTTTTATTGCTATTAAATGTTTATCCCTTGTTTCTTCTAGACATGACCTAAGGACAAAGACAGCCTTTCTTATAAATGAATTGTCTTCAAGGTTGTAGATGACTGGGGTTTTTTTTTTTTGTTGTTGTTGTTTGTTTGTTTTTTAATCATTTGTACAAGTTTGTTAGATATTTGTTTGAAAATATCCTTTGCTGTTGGGTCTAGATGTTGGTGGTAGGATGTCAGAGTACTATAGACAAGACATTTCTTACCCCATTCCCTTTACTATATCCAAACCAGGATTGAGTGTTCCAGGAAACTTGTAAATGTTTTGTTTTTCTCACTCAGAAGCTCTACTTGAGTCTGGTATAAATTTTTTGGCAGAAGACATCAGCCTGGAATGTGCATGTATGTGTATAAATATAAAGAAATGTTCCTACATAGAACTGATAGAATTTCACTATTAAGAAGAGTTTGAAACAATACAGTGGTTGAAATTAAGGACTAGAAGTGACAAGGGGCAAGCTGATTGATGTGAGTGGACTAAAGCTACCTGCTAAGTTATCCTTTGCCTTTACCGGTAGAGATAGTCAAATAAACTCACTGATTGCCTGTAAAAGATCACGTCTTCTAACTATATAAACAGAATAAGATATGTGGGATCCTAAATTCCCTAAAATGCAATTTAAATGATAAAAATAACAAACATATAAAATGCTCTTATCAAAAGGATAAATGGAACATTGGGGTGCAGAGGCACCAAGCCTGGTTTTCTTGCTTAAGCAGTTTTTACCATTTAGTCTAAGAAACAAGGAACATCCCAAAGGCCTAATCTTAGTACCTTTTCCTGTTTGATATCTTTATATTAATTTTGAAGATATCATTCAAATGACCATATTTTTAAACTTAGTATCTTGTTAAACTGGAAAAGAAAAACAGAAACAATTTTTTTTTGAGAAGTTCACATGCAAGTAACTTCTTTATTTTAACTTTAGTTTTTCTATCTAGTGAAAAAAATGATAGCTGGAAGAGACTAAGTAAATCATGCCAATGTTTCCATGGACAATTAGAAAAGCTGGATAAGATGTAAAAAAAAATCTGCTTAAAGGCACTGGAGGACTAACAAAGAGGTAAAGAGATATCAAGACAATATCTTGGAGAAAACAGAAATGCAGAGAACTGAGTCTCACATTTGGGGCTGTTTTTACACTGGGAATATTCGTTAATCCAGAAGACTCAACTGAAAGTCTGAGAAACACTTTTTAATAGTTCATGGGGCTAAATAAACCTAAGTTGTACTTAAGAACTCACCAAAGGTCACCCTGGTAACCTCTGTAGGGCTTGGATTGGGAGCCTGATGGGCTGCCAGTAGGAGTCGAGAAAACCAGAGTTCAAACAGCCTTTGCATGGACTGTGTCACCTAGGTGTCCCAAGAAATATTGCAGTCCTAAAATTGTATCAAGGCAATCCAAGCTCGTTAACACTCCTGGGAATCTGGTAAGAGTAAATAAAAATCTTCTTTGGGAAGAATTTTGTGTCATCCTGATTATCCAAGGCAAAGTTATTTATACAGATAAATTTTTAATTATAATGGCCAGCACTCAATAAACAATAAATAGGTACTCAAGGAGACAAGACAACTTAAGTTAGTAGAAACAATGAACTGTAGAAACAGACTCAGGAGGGTTGTAGATATTTGCATTATCAGACTCAAATTTAAGAAAACTACATATTAAAACCTGTGAGCTGTTACTAAAGCACTTCTTAGATGGATATTTATAACTTAAATACACATGTTAGAAAAGATAAAGGTCTGAAAATTAGATTAGCATCCCTTTTAAAAAGTTAGAAAATAGAAAAGTAAACCCAGTGAAAGGAAGGAAATAAAATTGTAAAAGTAGAAATTAATGAAACAAAGGGGAACATAACAGAGAACATCAGCAAAGCCAAAAACTTGTTTTTTGACAGGACTAATAAAATTGATAAACTCCTGGTGAGGCCGATTAAAAAAGAGGAAAGCACAAAGTAGGAATGACAGAGAGGACATTGCTTCAAATCTTGCAGAAATAATAATGTAAGGATATGATAAACAACATATTATTTGTATCAATAAATTGAAAAAATTAGATGAAATGGACAAATGCCTAGGAAAATTCAACTTTTAAAACTGATACAAGAAGAAAGAGAAAATGTAAATAGTATTTTATCTATTAAAGTTATTGACTCTATAATTAAAAAATGTTCCTACGTGGAAAACTCTGGGTCCATATGGCTTTAATGGTGAATTTTATCAAACAGTAACATAAAATCTTCCAGAAAAAAATAAAAAGAGGAACACCCTCTGATGTAAAAAATATCTCACTTAATGAGACCAACATAACTTTAATACCAAAACTTAATAAGGGCCTCACAAGAAAAGAAAATTACTGGCAAATATTCATAAATATGGATGAAAATATCCTGAAAAACACAGAGAAAATCAGATCCAGCATTATATAAAATGATAAAATGTTATGCTAAACTTTTTTTATTCCAGGAATGCAAGCTTCCTTTAATATTATGCATGCAGCCAATGTACTCATCCCATTGATAGAATAAAGGAAAAAAACAGTTAATTAAATGGATACAGAAAGTGTGTGATTAAATCCAACATCTGTTCATGATACAAACTCTTAGCAAAGTATGAATAAACAGAAACTTCATTATTCTGATAAAGCGTAAATAAAGTAACCTACAGCAAACATCACACCTAATTACAAATTGTTGAAAACTTTCTTTTGTGTATTGAACATAAGAAAGATGCCAGCTGTCACCACTTCTATTCAACATTTTATTGGATAGCCTATAAAGAAATCAAGAGAAAGAAATAAAGGTTAGAAGGATTAGAAAGGAAGAAATAAAACTTCCATTATTTTTGAATATGACTGTGAATAAAAAATCCTGAATATTCTACAGATAAATTATTAGAATAATGAATTTAGCAAATTTGTTGGATACAAGAACAATAAAAATTAATTGTATTCCTATATTCCAAGGAAATCAAATGTTATAGGAAAGTTTAAAAATATAAAAATATATGAATAAATGTAATAAAAGATATGTAAGACATCTACATAGAAAACTATAAAGCATTACTGAGAGAAATTAAAGATGGCTTGAATACACGGAAGTGTATACCAAGTTTATTGATCAGAAGACCCAATATTGTAAAAGAAAAACTTACAGATGCATTGCAGTTCAGATCAACATCTCAACAAATTTTTAAATGTTATTTACAATCTGACTCTAAAATAATTGAGAAGTGCAAAGAATCTATTCTTTACACTGAATATTGAGACTTTTAATAAATATACAGTAATTAAGACAGCATGGTATTTGTGCAAGTACAGACAGATTAATGGATGTACTGGAAGTTAGAAACAGACTTGAGTATAGATGGACACTTAAATTATGATGAAGATAATTCACACAGAGAAGTGGGAGAAAGTACAATCTTTCAATAAATGGTGCTGGAACAATTGGGTTTTCATAGGAAAAAATAGTTGAATTTTACCTATTCCTCAAGCCATACACAAAAACAATTCCAGGTGGATGGTGGAAATAAATGTTCAAGGTAGAACCGTAACTCATTTACAGGATAATATGAGAGACTGTTTTCATGACCTTAGGATAGGGAAAGATTTTTTAAGCATGAAATTTAAACTATTATAATTAAGGAAACAACTCCTTTTCCCTAGGAACAAATTATCCTAACAGTTCATTAAGAAAGTGAAAAGTGAAGTCTCCAAATAGGAAAGAATATCTGAGATAACATATAACTGGCAAACAGCTTGTACCAAGAATATACATAGAAATCCTACAGATTAATGAGAAAATGAAAACACAGTGGAAGATTGGGCAGGAGATGTAAACAGGCACATCATAAAGGAAGATATCTAAATGACCAATAAACACATGAAAGAGTGCTTAATCACAATGAGACACCACTACATAAACTGAATATGACCAAAATTGAAAACATTTGGCTTAATATTGCTAACTGTTGATGAGGACGAGAAGCAATGGGAACTCTCATAACTGAAAGTGGGTACATGAATTGATGGAATTTGAAAATATTTTGGAATTACTTAATAATAAAGATATGTATACCCTATGCCCAGTAATTCTACTCCTAAGAATATATACCATATATACCCGTTGCTGTGGAGTTGATTCTGACTTATAGTGACCCTATAGCTGGGTACCATCTAGTTCTGGTCTCAGGCTGATGGAGTCTCTGGTTTATGTTGCCCTTTCTGTCTCTTGGGCTAATACTTACCTTGTGTCTGTGGTGTTCCACATTCTCCTTTACTTCAGGTGGATTGGGACGAATTGATGCATCTTAGATGGCCAATCACTAGCTTTTAAGACCCCAGATGCCACTCACCAAAGTGGGATGCAGAACATTTTCTTAACAAACTTTGTTATGCCAATTGACCTAGATGTCCCCTGAAACCATGGTCCCCAGACCCCTACCCCTGCTACTCTGTCCCTCAAAGTGTTTGGTTGTTCAGGTAACTTCTTAGCTTTGGTTTAGTTCAGTTGTGCTGAATTCTTCTGTAGTTTGTGCTGTCTTTCCCTTCACCTAAGATAATTCTTGCCTACTTTCTAGTTAGTGAATACCCCTCTCCCTCCCTCCCCACCCTCGTAACTATCAAAGAATGTTTTCTTCTGTGTTTAAACCTTTTCTTGACTTCTTGTAATAGTGGTCTTATACAATATTTGTCCTTTTGCAGCTTATTTCACTCAGCATAGTGTCTTCCAGATACAATCCATGTGATGAGATGTTTCATGGATTCATCATTGTTCTTTATCATTGTGTAGTATTCCATTGTGTGAATATAGCATAATTTGTTTATTCATTTGTCCGTTAATGGGCACCTAGGTTATTTCTACATTTTTGCTATTGGGAACAGTGCTTCAGTGAACATGGGTGTGCATATATCTATTCGTGTGACGGCTCTTATTTCTCTAGGATATATTCCAAGGAGTGGGATTGCTGGATCATATGGTACTTCTGTTTCTAGCTTTTTAAGGAAGTGCCAAATTGATTTCCAAAGTGGTTGTACCGTTTTACATTCCCACCAACAGTGTATAAGAGTTCCAGTCTCTCTACAACCTTTTCAACATTTATTATTTTGTGTGTTTTGAATTAATGCTAGCCTTGTTGGGGTGAGATGATATCTCATTGTAGTTTTGATCTGCATTTCTCTAAGGGCTAATGACTGAGCATTTCTGCATGTGTCTGTTAGCCACCTGAATGTCTTCTTTGGAAAAGTGCCTGTTTGTATCTTTTGCCCATTTTTTAATTAATTTTTTTGTTGTTGAGGTTTTGCAGTATCTTGTAGATTTTAGAGATTAGATGCTGAAACCGGATTTGTTGTAGCAAAAAATTTTTTTCCCAGTCTATTCTTTTGGTGAAGTCTTTTGATGAGCATAGGTGTTTGATTTTTAGGAGCTTTCAGTTATCTAGTTACTCTTCTGGTGTTTGTGCATTGTTAGTAATGTTTTGTATTCTTTTTATGCCATGTATTAAGGCTCCTAGCATTGTTCAGAGAGGTCAGTTCTTCCTCAGTCTTCCTGATTCACTGTCCAGCTTTTGCATGCATATGAGGCAATTGAAAATACCATGGCTTGAGTCAGGCACATCTTAGTCTTCAAGGTGACATCTTTGCTTTTCAACACTTTAAAGAGGTCTTTTGCCGCAGATTTGCCCAATGCAATGAGTCTTTTGATTTCTTGACTGCTGCTTTCATGGGTGTTGATTGTGGATCCAAGTAAAATGAAATCCTTGACAACTTCAGTCTTTTCTCCATTTATTATGATGTCGCTTATTGGTCCAGTTGTGAGGATTTTTGTTTTCTTTATGTTGAAGTGTAATCCATACTGAAGGCTGTTGTCTTTGATCTTCATCATTAAGTGCTTCATGTTCTCTTCACTTTCAGCAAGCAAGGTTGGGTCATCTGCATAACTCAGATTGTTAATGAGTCTTCCTCCAATCCTGATGCTGCATTGTTTTTCATATAGTCCAACTTCTCAGATTATTTGCTCAACATACAGATTTAATAAGTATGGTGAAAGGATACAACCCTGATGCACACCTTTCCTGACTTTAAACCAAGCAGTATCACCTTGTTCTGTTCAAATGACTGCCTCTTGGTCTAAGTACAGTTTCCTCATGAGCACAATTAAGTGTGCTGGAATTCCCATTCCTCCCAGTGTTATCCATAATTTGTTGTGATCCACCCAGTCGAATGCCTTTGCATAATTAATAAAATACAGGTAAACATCTTTCTGGTATTCTCTGCTTTCAGCCAGGATTCATCTGACATCAGCAATGATATTCCTGGTACCATGTCCTCTTCTGATCTGGTTTGAATCTCTGGAAGTTCCGTGTTGATATACTGCTGCAGCTACTTTTGAATGATATTCCACAAAATTTTACTTACATGTAATATTAATTATATTATTTTATAATTTCCACATTTGATTGGATCATCTGTCTTGGGAATAGCATAAATATGGATCTCTTCCAATTGGTTGGCCAGGTAGCTGTCTTCCACGTTTCTTGGCATAGATGAGTGAGCATTTCCAGTGCTGCATCTGTTTGTTGAAACATCTTAATTGGTATTCCATCAATTCTGGGAGCCATTTTTTTCACCAGTGCTTTCAGTGCAGCTTGGACTTCTTCCTTCAGTACCATTGGTTTCTGATCATATGCTGCCTCCTGAAATGGTTGAACATTGACCAAGTCTTTTTGGTATAGTGACTCTGTGTGTTCCTTCCATCTTCTTTGGATGCTTCCTGCATCGTTTAGTATTTTTCCAGTGGAATCCTTCACTGTTGCAACTTGAGGCTTGAATTTTTTTCTTCAGTTTTTTCGGCTTGAGAAATGCCAAGCGTGTTCTTCCCTTTTGGTTTGCTATCTCCAGCTCTTTGCCATGTCATTATAATACTTTAGTTCATCTTCTTGAGCTGCCCTTTGAAATCTTCTGTTCAGCTCTTTTACTTCATCATTTCTTCCTTTCACTTTAGCTACCTGATGTTCAAGAGCAAGTTTCAGAGTCTCTTCTGACATCCATTTTGGTCTTTTCTTTCTTTCCTGTCTTTTTAATGACCATTTGCTTTCTTCATTTATAATGTCCTTGATGTCATTCCACAACTCGTCTGGTTTTTGGTCATTAGTTTTCAACAGGTCAGCTCTATTCTTGAGATGGTCTCTAAATTCAGGTGGGATATACTCAAGGTTGTACTTTGACTCTTGTGGACTTGTTCTAATTTTCTTCATTTTCAGCTTGAACTTGCATGGGAGCAAATGATGGTCTGTTCCACATTCAGCCCCTGGCCTTGTTCTGACTGATAATATTGAGCTTTTCCATCGCCTCTTTCCACAGATGTAGTTGACTTGATTCCTGCATATTCCGTCTGGCAAGGTCCACATGTATAGTTGCCATTTATGCTGTTGAAAAAAAGGTATTTGCAATGAAGAAGTCGTTGGTCTTGCAAAATTCTATCACGTGATCTCCGGCATCATTTCTGTCACCAAGGCCATATTTTCTAACTACCGATCCTTCTTCTTTGTTTCTAACTTTTGCATTCCAGTCGCCAGTAATTATCAATGCATCTTGATTGCATATTCGATCAATTTCAGACTGCAGAAGTTGGTAAGAATCTTCATTTTCTTCAACTTTGGCCTAAGTTCTTGGTGTGTAGTTTTGAATAATAGTTGTATTTACTGGTTTTCCTTACAGGTATATGGATATTTTCCTATCACTGACAGCGTTGTACTTCAGGATAGATCTTGAAACGTTCCTTTTGATGATGAATGCATTGCCATTCCTCTTCAAGTTGACATTCCTGGCATAGTAGACTATATGATTGTTTGATTCAAAATGACCAATACCAGTTCATTTCAGCTCACTAATGTCTAGGATATCAATGTTTTTGTGTTCCATTTCACTTTTGATGCTTTTTAATTTTCCTAGATTCCTACTTCGTACATTCCACATTCTGATTATTAAGGTTGTTAGGAATTGCTATTTAAATTTAACTGGTTTCACCCTGTGTGGAATTAAATAAATCATGTAACAGTTTCTGTTTGTATAGCTTTATGAAAAAATAATTGGACCATAGTTTGCATTATTAGTCCCATGTCCTTTCTATCCCTGACATACTCTTGAGTTTCTTTGAGACTCTGTGATAAACAAATAACAGCAACCTTTCTATAACTGTTATTGAGGCATAGGTCCACGTAAGACATGTTGCTGTAGTGAGGTTCATTCTGATAGCGAGATCTAGGGCCAGATGACAAATTCAACAGCTAGAAAGATTGTCAGCCCTTGCAATTGTTTGAGAATAGCAAATTAAGAAGTTTAAAGGATTTATAGAAAAGGGCTTATATCTAGAGAAGGGCAGAGAGGATTAGCCATTTTAATAGTCTGGTACCTCCAACAAACATAATGGAAAGAACATGGCAAACAATGAGAGAAATATACATCCAAATGTAAGTCCATTGTCCTATCATGGATCTTGATCCAAAAGTCTTAGAAAGAAGTTACCTATACCTGATACAGTCTTCATGATCTCAAAATTCTTGGGTTGGGTGTCTACCTCCAGAAGTCATTTGCTTTTGCAAATATTTAGTGAGCTGCACTACTAGGTCTTAAATATATTTCCAGGTTGCAAGATCCTTAGCACATTTGCAAAGGAAGGCATGATTCCATGTGAATATGCCCTGTAACTCAAGAGCATTATTTCCGTTTAAAAGTACTTGATGTGGTCCTTTCCTAAGTGATGCTAAGGGTGCCCTTTATTGACATGTTTTCCAATACATGCAGTCTCCTGCACATATGTCTGTGTATGTCTAATGGTGTCTCTTTTAGAAATGTAACTTGTACCTGCTAAGCGTATGTCTCTATATACCAGTTGCCATCGAGCTGATTGCAACACATGGTGCCCCCATGTGTGCTAGAGTAGAACTGTGCTCCACAGGGTTTTTAATGGCTTAAATTTCAGAAGTAGATTGCCAGGCCTTTCTTATAAGGCACATCTGGGTAGACTTGAACCTCCAACCTTTTGGTTAGTAGCTGAGCACGTTAACAGTTTGCACCACCCAGGGACTCCTTATGTCTGTGTATGTAACATTATTTTTGACTATACTTGATATAATTGTAATAAGGCAGGATCTGTCAGTGGAAGAGTCAGTCTAAACCTTGTAGGTCTTCTTGGAACAAATTTATATAATACGAATTTATGGGAATTTTGTGATGTAGATTTTATATCATTAGAGCTATGGATAGAATTTTAGGCTAAGTTGATTAAACTCATTTGAAAATATGGATCGTTTTAGTTTGAAATATCATTAGTTTATTCTTTCTTTGCAGAGCTTTGGAGATGATATTCTTTTCCAGTGGGTTAGCCCTTTATAGTTTCTTAAGTATTTCACTTATAAGGTGAATTTCTCTCTCACTAGTCAGTATTAAAGGTTTTCCCAGGTGATGAAAACGTAATTCATAATCATTTTGCAGCAGTTAGGATGTTAGCCAATCCTCATCAGACTGTTTTAACCTGTTGCTAAAACATATTTAAAGCTTTGTAATTTGGGTAAGTGAATGAAATCCATTTTGTAAATATTGAAATAGCCCTAGAAGTAGGGGCTCTGGTCCTTGTCATACCTTCATAGTTTTTTTTTGATACTAATAGATAAGGCAAGATTCATTCACCAGTTGAGCCTCTTTTGTAAAATTTCCCTACCGGTATTTTTATTTTTTTTGTCATATATGAGTCTCTTCTCTGGCATCTTGCTGTGATCCAAGCTGTGCAGGTAGCAGCAGGGAAAAGAGCAGGAGGGGCTGAGAAGGAGCAGGAGGGGAGGAGGAGTTGGAGGGGAGAGGAAAAGCAGGTTCTAGACAGTGAAGGAGAGAGGGGTCATCAAGTGTGTCCACCAAGCACTGGCTGTCACCTGAGAATTCTCCTAAAGAGGTCTGGAAAGGGTGGGGGAAGGAAGAGACCCAACAGGAAAGTGAAGAACTCAGAGAGAGGGAGGAAGGGAGAGAGTGGGTGAGAAACAGGCTAGCACTGGGGAAGGGGGAAGGAAGAGGGAGAAAAGACCACCACATCTTTTTTTTACACTATAATACTCTTTAATGTAATTTCTTTTGGTTTACTTTTTTTTTTTTTTTTTTTTTAGCATTTTGAGTTGGAAATTTCTTTCTTTTTATCCTTTATTTATAATGATAAATGTATTCTTTAGAAATTGTTTAATTTTAGTTTATATTTTCTCTTTTAACTGGAATTGTTTAATAGAATTTTTTTTGAAATTTCCAGGTGACAGGCCTTAAAAGTTTTTTGTTATTAAAAATTCTAATTTTATTTCATTGTAGTTTGACTGCAGGTTTTTCATAATATTTATACTTCCTGAAAGTTTCTGGTGCTTTCTTTTTGATGTAATTTATGACAATTTTTATGAATGTGCTGTGTGCACTTGAGATGAAGAAGTTGTAACCTCAATTTATCAGAGAATAAAGTTCAACATATATTCATAAAGTAGACATTTTATGCTATTTAGGTCTTCTATATAATTATTTATTTATTTTTGTCTACTTATCTTCTGCTGAGAATGATGTGATAAAGTCTGCAAGTATGTATATATTTCTGTACATGTCTACTCACATGTCCTGTAGCTTCTGCTTTACAAAAAAGCTTGCTTTATCCACCAAAAACTCATTGCTGTTGAGTCTGTTCTGACTCATAGTGACCCTGTAGGGCAGAGTGGAACTGACCCATAGAGTTTCCATCTTTCTCCTGCTGAGTGATTGGTAGGTTTGAACTGCTGACCTTTTGATAAGCAGCCAAGCACTTAACCAGTGTGCCACCAGGGCTCCTTGCTGGCTTTTTAAAGGTGTTGATATATGAATACATTGTTATTCATAAATATTTCATCTTCATAATAAATTATGGTTTTTAGCATTAAAAAGTCTCCTTCTTGATCATATTGCTTTTTGGTTGAATTTTACCTTGTCTAATATTATGATTACAGCCCTTACTTTCTTACTGTTTTCACTTACCTGGTATGCTTTTACCTATCCCCTTATTTTTAGTCTTACTGAATCTGCTTTAGATGTGTCTCTTGTAATCAGTATATAGTTGGGGTTTTCTTTGTAAACTAAATGGAAAATTATTTTGCTTTTAATAGGTGAGTTCAGACCATTCAAATTTATTGAATCTATATATTGCTTGGTGTGTATTTACTATGTATATTATGTTATGGAGCCCTAGTGGCACAGTGGTTAAGAGCTCATCTGCTAACCAATAGATCAGCAGTTTGAATCTACCAGCCGCTCCTTGGAAACCCTATGGAGCAGTTCTGCTCTGTTCTATAGGGTCACTATGAGTCGGCATCGACTCGATGGCAGTGGGTATATATTATGTTATATTGTTTACATGATTTTTTACTTCCCTACATGATTTTTCTTTGCTTATTTTCTTTATGATTTCTTTGGAATTTTAGAAAGATTTGTATTTCTAGCGGTTGTCTTTGTACTTACTCTTAAAAATAAAATATCCCTGGTCCCCTGTTGTCTTAGTTATCTAGTGCTGCTATAACAGAAATACCACAAGTGAATGGCTCTAACAAGAAAATTTTATTCTCTCCCAGTCTAGTAGGATAGAAGTCTGAATTCAGGTTGCCAGCTCCAAGGAAAGGCTTTTGTCGCTTTCGGCTCTGGAGGAAGGTCCTTGTCATCAATCTTCCCCTAGTCTAAGAGCTTCTCAGTGCAGAGAAATCACTCAGATGGCATGTTGTACTTACTTTCACCATCATCTCTTTTTAGGGATACGTGCAAAATTGCTTCCTTTATAGCCTTCAACCAAAAAACTACACCAAAACATGCATGCGAAACAAAGCAGACAATAACAACAATTACAAAAAAACCCTCCGATTCAAAACCTACAGGCAAATCTACTCCTAGAAATCTCACCTACCAGTTTGTCAGAAACACCCAGATACTTACACATATGAGTTTAGGCTCCTGCTGGGCCATGCTGTATGGAATCGTGTTCCTCACCTTAAGTGTGTGATAAACTCTTCTAGGATATGGGGGTGAATCAGAGAAAGCCTCATAAAAAAGGTGACATTTGACTTCAAATTTAAAGAGTAAACTGGATTTTTAAAGTAAACAGGAAACGGGGCAGGAAGAGCTCTTTAAAGCAGAAGTTTTACTTGATCAAAATCATGAAGGTATTAAAGTGCTTGAGGTATTTGCACAGGTGACTTTAACGTGTGTAGTTGAGAGTGGGATGGCAAGGTAGGGGAGGCCTAGGGGAACACACTAATGAGAAATGAGGTTAGAACTGTGGCTGGAGTCAAATTTGAGGGACTCTGAGTGCCATGTCACTCACAAAGCATACTATGACCAAGGATGCCCTTTTTATAAAGAAAATGAAGAAAATTAGCACCTGCTGATAAAGCCAATACACTGTCAATATGATAAATTTGTACATTGTAATACAAGCTGTTTTTCAGGGGAAAAACAAAAATGTATCAAATGGCAGTTTACTTTCAAAACCAGGCAGACCATTTTTCTAGCGAGTAGATATTAGTCCATTGTTTTCAAAACTGGTTGATAAAATAAATGATTTATTTCTATTGTGAGTTTGAGAATATCATCATAACCAGCCATTTAAGTAGAGAGCTTTCTTCCTTATACAAAAATCCTCTGTGAATGGTTCCAGAAGTTCTTCTGTGTTGAATGCCTCAATTTCTGTATACTCAAGACCCAGCACTTTACAGAAGCTAAAAGATTAAAACTATATGCTGAGAGAGAGAGAACCATCTCACTTGGTAGACTAAGATAGGTTGAGTGCTTAACCTATAGCTCTCACATGGAGATTTTCATGTTAGAGTTTTTCAGTGTTCATACCAGTTATGGATTGATTTGTGTCCCCCAAAAACGTGTATCAGTTTGGCTAGGCCATGATTCCCAGTATTGTGTGATTGTCTACCATTTTGTCATCTGATGTGATTTTCCTATGTGTTGTAAATGCTACCTCTATGATGATAATGAGGTGAGATTAGCGGTAGTTATGTTAATGAGACAAGACTCAATCTATAAGATTGGATTGTATCTTAAGCCAGTCTCCTTTGAGACATGAGAGGAGCGAGCAGAGAGACATGGGGACCTCATACCACCAAGAAAGCAGCACCAGGAGCAGAGCACGTCCTTTGAACCTGGGGTCCATGAGCTGAGAATCTCCTAGAACAGGGGAAGATTGATGACAAGGACCTTCTTCCAGAGCTGACAGAGAGAAAGCTATCCTCTGGAGCTGGCACCTTGAATTTGGACTTCTAGCCTACTAGATTGTGAGAGAATAAATTTCTCTTTGTTAAAGCCATCCACTTTTGGTATTTCTGTTATAACAGCCCTAGATAACTAAGACAATACCTTAGAAGTTTGTTTGGGTGAGGACACATTCCATTACCCCCAACTAAAATGTAAACACTCCTAAGAGTTATTAAGCCAAGGTATTTTAGGAGTAATTAAAAAATAGATAATAACAAAATGGGGCAAAGAATAGGTGTCAAGTATTATCTTCAGACACCATTTATTACATCAAGATGGGACATTTGATTCCATGAACAAGGAAAAGGGTGCTGATGGGGAGGCTGGAAGGAGCTAAGGACAAACATCTCTGTTTTCTTAGCATTTGACCATGCTAACCAAAAACCCAATTGCTGTTGAGTTGTTGTTGTGTGCCATTGAGTTGATTCTGACTTATAGCGACCCTGTGGGGCAGAATAGCACTGTCCCATAGGGTTTCCAAGGCTTTAATCTTTACAGAAGCAGACTGTCACATCTTTATCCCATAGAGTGGCTGATGGGTTCAAACCACCAGCCTTTCCATTAGCAGCTGAGTGCTTAACCACTGTGCCACCAGGGCTCCTTTTGTCTATGCTAGACGTCATGAAAATAGTATTGCATTGTTCAAGCTCTGAAAAACAAAACAACAATTAGAACAATTGGGAAGAAAGTTAGGATTAAAAGGAAGTTTATTTTTAGAATACTAAAACCCAGAGTTAAATGATGGTATTATTTGAAGAGAGGTGGCTTTAACACATGTAGTTGAGAGTAGGATGGGAGGTGGGGAGGAACAATACATACTGATGCTTACTATATACCCATATGGAGCCCTGGTGGCATAGTGTTTAAGAGCTCAGCTGATAACCAAAAGGTCAGCAGTTCAAATCCACCAGCTGCTCCTTGGAAACTCTAGGGGGCAGTTCTACTCTGTCCTATAGGGTTGCTATGAGTTGGAATTGACTCAGTGGCAACAGGTTTGGTTTTTGTTATATACCCATGCACAGAAGTTGTGATTTATATTTGAAAATCGAACAGAACAGATTCTACTAAGGAGAAGGATATAATTAATTTTAGGTTTGAAATATTTTTCCCCACATTTAGTCCATATAAATATCACTTGTTCCATTTTTTATTAGATGTTAAGAATATTCCTGGACTTCTGGGCAACATGGCGCTATAGACAGAAGCACCACACTGTCTCTCCACAGCAAAGACCTGAAAAACTAAGTCAGAGACGAACATCAATCCTAAAACCCTAAGCATCAAATGAAGAGATAAAGAACTCAGCTGAATGGAATGAGAAACTGACAGAGGACAGAGAACGAGGAGAGATACTGTGCAGAGGTCCTCTATCAGCTAACGTAGCACAGATTCACCATCTTGGACTCCTGTTGGAGAGCGGCGTACAGGGAGTACTGGAAATTAGCTTCATGGAGCTCCCAGCAGGAGACAGAACAACTGGTAACTGATGATATACACTTTCCCACCCCTCACCCTTCTTCACCCCTACTCGAACTCCTGTGCTTCCTGCTGCCACAGTCTCTTGGGCAAGAGGCACCAGCTTCAGTCCTCTGCAGCTTGGATTCCACCCACCCACAGTGCCGGCTCCCTGAGTGCCATTTGTTTGTTGCTGGTGTGGCTTTTTTCCACTTCTTTTGGTTTCTTTCATACCTGTCACCATTCCCCCTCCTTTCTCTCAAATACCTGGCTCTGTGTGCTGTCTTTGCTTTTTCCTGAAAGGCTGTGAAACGCCGCTCAACTGTGGAAATTCTTCCCAGCCCATGCTGCCACACAGGTGAGATCCCTGGGGCTTTTTTTTGTTTGTTTGCTTCAATTTGTTCTGTTTTGATTTGTTTGCTTGTTCTCTTTTTGTTTTCTCGGCTTGGGAGCCCCTTCTAGCCAGGCTGTACTACTTGGCTTGGGAGCTACTTCCTCAGTCTGAGCAGGTGTGCTATGGGATCCCTGGGGGCATTTCTTTTTTTTTTTTTTTGTTTTCTTTTCTCTCTTTTCCCCTTTTGCCTTTCTTTATTTCTCAGTTTATGTCTCTCTATACTTACCTTCTCTTCCTATCTCCTGAATACCTGGTGCTGTGTGACACCTCTACCACTTTAGGCAGGCTGTACTTTGCGGCCTGGGAGCCACTTCCTCAGTTTTTGCAGCCACACTGGTGGGATCACAGGAGGGCTTTTCTTTTCTTTTTTCCTCTAATATTTATTTATTATTCCTTTTACCCTTTTCCTTTTTTCCTTCTGTTTTTCTCCATTTCTTGGTTCTCATCTCTCCACTGCAATGGCTAGCTGCCTTAAGACTCTTTTTTGTTTGTTTATTTGTTTTTGGCTCCTATTACTCTCTCCTCTTTTGCATACCCATCTTAGCTCCACACGGCACATTCTCCCTTCTCCTTCCTGCCTACCTGTACCATGCACTGAACATCACACCTCCGAGCAACACAGGCACAGCCTACCACAACCTGCCTTGCACTAATTCCCTGCCTGCCCTGTCGGCCCTAGTACGTGCCACAAACAACCCATCCCAGAAACTCCCCTTTAGCTGAACTTGCCGTGCTACACCATAGCTGAGCAGCTGACCCTTCCCATTGGACAAGGAGGTGAAAAGTATCATGCCCACAGATAAGCAAACAACAGAGAACACAAGCCCGCCTGCTCAGACATAACCAAATAAAACAAAACAGGATGAAGCAAACAAATCTACAATCAGTAAACAAGGAAAGTAACTACTGAATGTCCCGAAGACAGCAGACAATATCAAACCATATACAAAAACAGGACAGGATGGTTCCAGTAGGTGTCCAAAATAAAAAACCAGATGACTTTCTAGTAGAAGATAAAGCACTAAAACTACCTTAGAGAGTTCAAATCTCTAATATTCAGAGGTTTCCAAGAGTTGTTGCAAAAAGCAGGCAAAAATGAGGAAAAAATAGACAAAGTCGTGGAAAAGGCAGACAAATTCATGGAAAATACAGACCAAAAAATGGAAGAATTCAGGAAAATAATGCAGGAACAAAATGCTGAGATAAATTCACAGCTAGAAATCATACAAAAGCAATAATTACAAATCCAAAAGAAAACAAGATTTCAGAAATGGACAGTGTCATAGAAGGGCAGAGGAGCAGGTTTGAAACTATGGAAGACAGTATCAGTGAAATAGAAGACAAACACCTGGATACAATTCTACTTGAAGAAAAATCAGAAAAAAGAACGAAGAGATATGAAGAAAACCTGAGAATTATGTGTGATACTATTGAGAGCAAAAATTTGTGAGTGATCAGAGTTCCAGAACAGATGAAGAAAACAGAAAACATAGAGAGGATCATTGAAGAACTGCTGACAGAAAACTTCCCCTATATCATGAAAGATGAAAAGCGGACCATCCAAGAAGCTCAATGAACCCCATAGATGATAGACCCCAAAATAAAATCACCAAGACATATCATAATCACACTCACTAAAAACAAAGACATAATCCTGACAGTGGCTTGAGAAAAACAAAAAGTCACATACAGAGGAGAAACAATAAGACTAAGCTCCGATTATTGGGCAGAAACCATATAGGCAAGAAGGCAATGGGATGACATATATAAAATCTTGAAAGAAAAAAATTGCCAGCCAAGAATAATATATCCTGCAAAACTATCCTTCAAATATAATGGTGAAATTAGGACATTTCCAGGTAAACAGAAATTAAAGGATTATGTAAAAATCAAACCAAATTTACAAGAATTATAAAAGGGAGACCTTTGGCCTAAGAACAAACATCAGACCACAGGATGAGTCTAGGATGCAAGATCGTACCAGCCAGATACCAACCTAGGAAATGAACTCTCAAGGACTACCAAAAGCCAAAAGAATTACAACAGGGAACCAGAAAGGTTAATCTGTAAATGACAACAACATCAGAACAACGAAAGAGGGAATAAATGGTGTAGGTATAGAATCCTCTAATGGAGAGGAATGCAAGGCAATACTGAGTAATAATAGACTGGTTGAAACGTAGGAATATAAGGGTAAATATCAAGGTAACCACAAAGAAAGTTAACAAATCTACTCATCAAAATAAAGAAAAAAAAATGTAAAGTCTCAGTAAAAAACAAAATCTGCAAAAACAAAAGAAATGAAAAAAAAAATCCACAAACAAAGGAATTTGGCACAGGAGAGTAACAAGAATAAAGAAAACGTCAGCACCAAAAAAAAAAAAAAAAAAAAAAAAACTACAAAATGACAGCAATAAACTCACAACTATCATTAATTACACTGAATGTAAATGGCCTAAATGCATCCATAAAGAGACAGAGAGTGACAGAATCTATAAAAAAACAGAATCCATCAGTATGCTGTCTACAAGAGATGCATCTTAGAAACAAAGACACAAATTTATTAAAAATCAAAGGATGGAAAAAGTATATCAAGCATCCAACTACCAAAAAAGAGAGGAGTGGCAATACTAACCTCAGATAAAATAGACTTTAAAACAAAATCCACCATAAAAGACAAAGAAGGACACTATATAGGGATGATCCATTATGAAGACATAACCATAATAAACATCTGTGTGCCCAATTACAGGGTTCCAAAATACATAAACTCTAACAGCACTGAAAAGAGAAACTGACAGCTCCACAGTAATGGTAGGAGACTTCAACACACAACTCTCGGTAAAGGACAGAACCATCTAGAAAAAAACTCAACAAAGATATGGAAGACCCAAAGGGCACAATCAGCCAACTTGACCTCATAGACATACATAGAACACTCCATCCAACAGCTTCAAAGTACACATTCTTTTCCAGCGCACATGGAACATTCTCCAGAATAGACCACATCTTAGGCCACAGAGCAACCTGCAATAAAATCCAAAATACTGAGATAATACAAAGTATTTTCTCTGACAACAATGCCGTCAAGGTAGAAATTAACAACAGGAAGAGCAAGGGAAAAAAAAAATCATTTACATGGAAACTGAATAACACCCTGCTTACAAGCCACTGGGTAATAGAAGAAATCAGAGATGGAATTAAAAAATCCGTAGAATCAAACGAGAATAAAAACACATCATACCAAATCCTTCGAGACACAGCAAAGGCAGTACTCAGAGGACAATTTATAGCAATAGATGCCCACATCAAAAAAGAAGAACAGGACAAAATCAAAACATTAACTATGCAACTCGAACAAATAGGAAGAGAACAGCAAAAACGGCCCACAGCCACCATAAGAAAGGAAATAATAAAGATCAGAGCATAAATAAATGAAATAGAGAGTAAAAAACATAAGAGTCAACCAAACCAAAAATTGGTTGTTTGAAAGGATCAACAAAATCAACAAACCACTGGCCAAACTAACAAAAGAAAAACAGGAGAGGATGCAAATAACGCAAATAAGAAATGAAGCAGGGGACATTACAACAGACCCAACTGAAATAAAAAGAATCATAGCAGAGTATTATGAAAAACTATACTCCAACAAATTAGAAAACCTAGAGAAATGAGTAAATTCTAGAAATACACTACCTACCCAGACTAACACAAAGTGATGTTGAAAATCTGAACAGATGCAGAAGAAGAAAAGAGATTGAAAAGATATTAAAAAAAAAAAAAAAAAAAATTCCCAACAAAAAAAAGCCCTGGCCCAGATGGCTTCACTGTAGAATTCTACCAAACATTTAGAGAAAAGCTTATACCACTATTACTCAAACTATTCAGAATGCAGAAAAGGAAGTGACACTTCTGAATTCATTCTATGAAGCCAGCATAACCCTGATACCAAAACCAGGCAAAGAAACCACAAAAAAAGAAATTTACATACCAGTATCTCTGATAAATACAGATGCAAAAATTCTCAACAAAATTCTAAACAATAAAATTCAACATCATATAAAAAGAAATAGTACCCACAACCAAGTAGGATTCATACCAGGTATACAAGGATGGTTCAACATTAGAAAATCAATCAGTGTAATCCACCACATAAATAAAAAGAAAGAAAAGAATCATATGATTATCTCAATTGATGCAGAAAAGGTATTCGATAAAGTCCAACACCCATTCCTGATAAAAACTCTCAATAAAATAGGTACAGAAGGGAAATTTCTCAACTTAGTAAATGGCATCTATGCAAAACCAATGGCAAACATCATTCTTAATAGAGAGAGGCTGAAAATGTTCTCCTTAAGAACAGGAACAAGACAAGGATGCCCTTTATCACCACTCCTATTTAACATTGTCCTGGAAGTTCTAGCTAGAGCAGTAAGGCAAGAAAAAGAAATAAAGGGCATCCAGATTGGTAATGAAGAAGTAAAACTGTCTCTATTTGCAGATGATATGATACTACACATTGAAAACCCAAAAGACTCCACAAGAAAACTACTGGAACTAATATAAAGATTCAGGAGAGTATACAGATACAAGATAAACATACAAACTCAGTTGGATTCGTGTACACAAACAAAGAGAACGGCAAAAAGAAAATCAGGAAAACAATACCACCTATAATAGCCCCTAAAAGAATAAAATACTTAGGAATAAATCTAACCAGGCATGTGAAAGACGTATACAAAGAAAACTACAAAACACTAGTGCAAGAAACCCAAAGAGATCTACATAAATGGAAAAACATACCATGTTCATGGATAGGTAGACTCAACATTGTGAAAATGACAATTCTACCCAAAGCAATTTACAATACAATTCAATCCTGATGCAAATACCAACAACATTCTCTAAAGAGATGGAAAAATTAATCATTAACTTTATATGGAAAGGGAAGAAGCCCCAGATAAAAAAAAGCACCATTGAAGAAGAATAAAGTAGAAGGACTCACACTACCTGACCTCAGAACCTACTGTACAGCTACGTAGTCAAAACAGCCTGGTACTGGTACAATGACAGATACATTGACCAATGGAACAGAATTGAGAACCCAGATGTAAATTCATGCAGCTACGGTCACCTGATCTTCAATAAGGGCCCAAAGTCCATCAAATGGGGAAAAGACAGTCTTTTTAACAAATGGTGCTGGGAAAACTGGATGTCCATCTGCAGAAAAATGAGACAGGAACCACACCTGACGCCATATACAGAAATTAATTCAAAATGGATAAAAGACCTAAACATAAAGCCAAAAACTATAAAGTTCATAGAAGAAAAAATAGGATCAACTCTAGAGGCCCTAATACATGGCATTAACTAGATACAAACTATAACCACCAACACACAAACTCCAGAAGATAAGCTAGATAACTGGGATCTTCTAAAAATTAAACACTTATGCTCATCGAAAGACTTCACCAAACCAGTAAAAAGACAACCTACATAGTGGGAAAAAATTTTTGGACATTGCAAGTCAGACAAAGGTCTAATCTCTAAAATCTGTAAGAAATTACAACACCTCTAAAACAAAAAGACAATCCTATGAAAGAATGGGTAAAGGAAATGAACAGACACTTCACCAAAGAAGACATTCAGGTGGCTAACAGACACATGAGGAAATGCTCACAATCACTAGCTATTAGAGAAATGCAAATCAAAACCACAATGAGATACCATCTTGCCCTGGCATTACTGGCAGGAATCAGAAAAACTGGAAATAACAAACGTTGGAGAGGCTGTGGGGAGATCAGAACTCTTATACACTGCTGGTGGGAATGCAAAATGATACAACCATTTTGGAAAATGATGTAACACTTCCTTAGAAAGCTAGAAATAGAAATCCCATATGATCCAGCAATCCCACTTCTAGGAATATATCCTAGAGGAATAAGAGCTGTCACTCAAATAGACATATGAAAACTCATGTTCATGGCAGCATTGTTCACAATAGCAAAAAGATGGAAACAACCTAGATGTCCATCAACAGATAAATGGATAAACAAACTATGGTACATACACACAACAGAGTACTATGCAATGATAAAGAATAATAATGAATCTGTGAAGTATCTCATAACATGGATGAAACTGTAGGACATTATGCTGAGTGAAATAAGTCAATCACAAAAGAACAAATACTGTATGAGACCACTACTGTAAAAACTCATGAAAAGGTTTACACACAGAAAGAAACAATCTTTAATGTTTACGAGGGATGGGGGGGTGGGTGGTGAAATACTAATAGATGATAGATAAGTGATAACTTTGGTGAAGGGTAAGACAGTACACTATACTAGGGGATCCAGCACAAGTTGTACAAGGAAAGATAATGGAATCTCCATAGACACATCCAAACTTCCTGAGGCACTAATTTGCTGGGCAGAGGGCTGTGGGGACCATGGTATCAAAGATCATCTAGCTCAATTGACATTAACATAGTTTATAAAGAAAATGTTTTACATTCTGCCTTGGTGAATAGCATCTGGGGTCTTAAAAGACTGTGAGCAGCCATCTAAGATACTCAACTGGTCTCACCCCTTCAGGAACAAGGGAGAATGAAGAAAACAAGATACAAGGGAAAGATTAGTCCAAAGGACTAATGGACCACAACTACCATGGCCTCCACCAGACTGAGTCCAGCACAACTAGATGGTGCCCGGCTACCGCCACTGACTGCTCTGACAGGGATCACGACAGAGGGTCCCAGACAGAGCTGGAGAAAAATGTAGAACAAAATTCTAACTCACCAAAAAAGACCAGACTTACTGGCCTGACAGAGACAGGAGAAACCCCAAGAGTATGGCCCCCAGATGCCCTTTTAGCTCAGCAATGAAGTCGCTCCTGAGGTTCACCCTTCAGGCAAAGATTAGACAGCCCCGTAAAACAGAAAGAGACTAATGGGGCACAATCGCCCAGGGACAAAGACTAGAAGACAGGAGGGGACAGGAAAGCTGGTAATAGGGAATCCAAAGTCGAGAAGGGAGAGTGTTGACGTGTCATGGGATTTTTAACCAATGTCATAAAACAATATGTGTACTGTTCAATAAGAAACTTTTTGTTCTTTATACCTTCATCTAAAGTACAATTAGGAAAAAAAAAGAATATTCCTGATAATGAAAAGTGTAGTCTCTTTAAAGTAGGATGATGTATAATTTTAAAATATTACAGCATATAGAATTTTTTCTAGCTGACTGTATGTTTCTCTAGAACCAACCCAACTACTCAACCCGTTGCCTTTGAGTCGATTACAGCTCATAAGGAACACTATTTACTGGTCTATTTCCTGTGCCTTTTAGAGTTCCAAGAATAAAGCACATGATCAAGAAATATCTGTTGGATGGATTAATGAATGGATTATCCCAGATTGATATGGTCTGAGACCTTCCAGAGTAGTTCTGGTATGTAGGTATTTTATACTTAGCTAATAGATACAGGTGGTGTGACTGGTTAACACGTTGGGCTTCTAACTGAAAGTTTGGAGGTTTGAGTCCAACCAGAGGCACTCAGAAGAAAGGCCTAGTGATATACTTCCGAAAAGTCAGCCATTGAAAACCCTATGGAGCACAGTTCTACTCTGACACACATGGGGTTGCCATGAGTTGGAGTTGACTCAATGGCAACTGGTGGTTTTGACAGAAAAAGAACATATAACTATAATATGAATCTTAGAACAAATGTGTGTAAATTGTGGATGGTGTTGGTAGTGGTGTCTGTTAGTTGCCAGCAACTTTTAGAACTGTAAAAATACTATTGCTAGGGATATAACTTGAGGGATAAAAACCAGTATATTTTTTTCTGTGGAAGATTTTCTTACATGTACCCACATTTGGTTATTGATTAGGAAATACAACTCCTCTTCTTCTCCTTTCTCCATCACCACTCCTGGTCCCCTTTCCTAAGGTAGGGATGTATGATATAGCCTGGCAATGTTCAGTGAAATTACGTCGCATTTCTTAGTATTTAGTTATTATTTACTTATTTTTTTTAAATAATATTTTGAGTTTTTGGTGAAAGTTTACACAGCAAGTTAGGTTCCCATTTGACAATTTCCATACAAATTGTTCAGTGACATTAGTTACATTTATCTCAATGTGTCAGCATTCTCTTCAACGGTGTTTGTTTGTTCCTTTTCCAGTACTCTAGTATCTCTGCCAACTTATCTTCTCATCTTTGCTTTTGAGTAATTGTTGACCTTTTGGTCTCATACTGATGGTTTTTAAGTAGAGCACCAATCTTACAGTTAATATTCTTTATTTCATGTGCCACTCTGCTGTTTCGCTAAAAGGCAAGCTCAAGGGATAAGCTCAGTTCCAGGTTTAAAGAATGTCTCAGGGCAGTAGTCTAAGGGAGTTAATCTACTATTTCAGTTTGTCTTGCTTTTTTGTTTTAAATAAGAATTAGAGTTCTGCAACAACATAAAAGGCGATTATATACATGGACCTCACCAGATGGAATACACAGGTTTCGAATCGACTACATCTGTGGAAAGAGGTGATGGAAAAGCTCCATATCATCAGTCAGAACAAGGCCAGGGGCTGACTGCAGAACAGACCATCAATTGCTCATATGAAAGTTCAAGTTGAAACTGAAGAAAATTAGAACAAGTCCACAAGAGCCAAAGTATGACCTTGAGTATATCCCACCTGAATTTAGAGACCATGTCAGGAATAGATTTGATGCATTGAACACTAATGACCAAAGACCAGACAAGTTGTGGAATGGCATGAAGGACATCATACATGAAGAAAGAAAGAGGTCATTAAAAAGAAAGGAAAGAGAAGACCAAAATAGATGTCAGAAGAGACTATGAAACTTGCTCTTGAACATTGAGTAGCTAAAGCAAAAGGAAGAAATGGTAAGTAAGTGAAGTGAACAGATTTCAAAGGGCTGCTCGAGAAGACAAAGTAAAGTATTATAATGACATGTGCAGAGAGCTGGAGATAGAAAACGAAAAGGGAAGAACACACTTGGCATTCCGCAAGCTGAAAGAACTGAAGAAAAAATTCAAGCCTCGAGTTGCAATAGTGAAAGATTCTATGGGGAAAATATTAAATGATGCAGGTAACATCAAAAGAAGATGGAAGGAATACACAGAGTCATTATACCAAAAAGAATTGGTCGACATTCAACCATTTCAAGAGGTAGCATATGATCAGGAACCGATGGTACTGAAGGAAGAAGTCCAAGCTGCACTGAAGGCATTGATGAAAAACAAGGCTCCAGGAATTGACAGAGTATCAGTTGAGATGTTTCAACAAATGGATGCAGCGCTGGAAGTGCCAAGAAATTTGGAAGACTGCTACCTGGCCAACCAACTGGAAGAGATCCACATTTATTCCTGTTCCCAAGAAAGGTGATCCAACTGAATGTGGAAATTATCGAACAATATCATTAATATCACATGCAAGTAAAATTTTACTAAAGATCATTCAAAAGCGGCTGCAGCAGTATGTCGACAGGGAATTGCCAGAAATTCAGGCCAGATTCAGAAGAGGACGTGGAACCAGGGATATCACTGCTGATGTCAGATGGATCCTGTCTGAAAGCAGAGAGTACCAGAAAGATGTTTACCTGTGTTTTATTGATATGCAAAGGCATTCAGTTGTGTGGATCATAACAAATTATGGATAACATTGGGAGGAATGGGAATTCCAGAAGACTTAATTGTGCTCATGAGGAACCTATATGCAGATGATGAGGCAGAACAAGGGGATACTGTGTGGTTTAAAGTCAGGAAAGTTGTGCGTCATGGTTGCATCCTTTCACCGTATCTATTCAGTCTGTATGCTGAGCAAATAATCCGAGAAGCTGGATATATGAAGAAAAACATGGCATCAGGATTGGAGGAAGATTCATTAACAACCTGTGATATGCAGATGACACAACCTTGCTTGCTGAAAGTGAAGAGGACTTGAAGCACTTACTGGTGAAGATCAAAGACAACAGCCTTCAGTATGGATTACACCTCAGCATAAAGAAAACAAAAATCCTCACAACTGGACCAGTAAGCAAGATTATGATAAACAGAGAAAAGATTGAAGTTGTCAGGATTTCATTTTGCTTGGATCCACAATCAACACCCACAGAAGCAGCAGTCAGGAAATCAAAAGACGCATTGCATTGGGCAAATCTGCTGCAAAAGACCTCTTTAAAGTGTTGAAAAGCAAAGATGTCACCCTGAAGATTAAGGTGCACCTGACCCAAGCCATAGTATTTTCAACCACATCGTATGCGTGGGAAAGCTAGACAAATAAATGAGGAAGACTGAAGAAGAATTGACGCCTTTGAATTGTGGTGTTGGGAAAGAATATTGAATATACCAGACTGCCAAAAGAATGAACAAATCTGTCTTGGAACCAGAATGCTCCTTAGAAGGAAGAATGGCGAGACTACGTCTTGCATACTTTGGACATGTTGTCAGGAGGGGTCAGTCCCTGGAGAACAACATCATGCTTGGTAAAATACAGGGTCAGTTAGAAAGAGGAAGACCCTCAATGAGATGGATTGACATAGTGGCTGCAACAATGGGCTCAAGCATAACAACGATTGTGAGCATGGCGCAGGACAGGGCAGTGTTTCGTTCTGTGGTGCATAGGGTGTCTATGAGTTGGAACTGACTTGATGGCACCTAACAACAACAACAATCAGGGACTGTCTATTCTGGCCCCAGTCAAATATTCAGTGGTGATACCTGGGCACCATCTAGTTCTTCTCAGGTGGATGAAGTTGTGGCTTGTGCAGACTTGTTTCTTCTCTGAGCCTTTGTTTACCTTCTTACTGTTTTGCTCCTGGTGAGTAGAGACCCATAGTTGTGTCTTAGATGGCCGCTTGCAAGCTTTTAAGACCCCCAGATGCTTCTCACTTCACTAGGCTGCAGATCATGATTTTTATGAACTATGTTATGCCAATTGACTGAGTTATTCCATGTCCTAAGCCTTCAAACCCAGAAAACCAATGTTGAAAGGTGTCTGAGGAGTATCTGTATTTGTGTCTTCAGTGAATATATGTGCCTGCACCCCCATATTTGTATTTATATGTACCTATAGATACTTCTGTCTCTTCTCACCTATATACATACCTGTACCTACCCATAGAATAATACGCCTGTACCCATCCACATGTGCTCAAATACTCATTTTTATTTTGGTTATGCTGTGCTTGCTACATCCACATTAAGTATGACTTTTCTGATCACTAAAAATAGCAAGTCTCTATGGTCTAAAGTGTACTTTTCACTTCCCCCTCCTCACCATGGTAAGCGCCAAAGAATGTTAGTCTCTCTATATTTATCTATTCCCGTCTTCTTATACAAGAGGAATCATACAATATTTTTCCTTATATGTTTGACTTATTTCACTTAGCATTATGCCCTCCAGGTCCATCCATATTATAATATGTTTCACGGATTCATCATTGTTCCTTATGTTGCGTAGTATTCCACTGTATGTATGTACCACAATTTGCTTATTCATTGTTCCATTGATAGGCACTTTGGTTGTTTCCATTTATTCGCTATTATGAATGAAGCAGCGATGAACATAGGTATGCATATGTTTGTTTGTGTCATTATTTTTAGGTCTCTAGGGTATATACCTGGAAACCATGGTGGCATAGTGGTTAAGAGTTACATCTGCTAAACAAAAGGTCGGCAGTTCAAATTTACCAGGCGCTCCTTGGAAACTCTATGGGGCAGTTCTACTCTGACATGTAGGGTTACTATGAGTTGGAATCGACTGGATGATAGGTTTGGTTTGGTTTTTGGTTTAGGGTATATACACCCATGGAAGAAGCAGTCAATAAATCAGACGCCGTATTGCATTGGCCAGACGTGCTGCAAAATACCTCTTTGAAGTGTTAAAAATCAAAGATGTCACTTCGAAGGTGCACCTGACCCAAGCCATAGTGTTTTCAGTCACCTCATATGCATGCAAAAACTGGACAATGAATAAGAAAGACAGAAGAAGAATTCATGCCTTTGAACTATGGTGTTGTTGAAGAATATTAAATGTATCATGGACTACCAAAAGAACAAGCAAATCTATCTTAGAAGAAGTACATCCAGAATGCTCCTCAGAAAGGAGAATGGTGAAACTTTGTCTCATGTTCTTTGGACATGTTATCGGGAGGGACCAATCCCTGGAGAAGGACATCATTCTTGGTAAAGCAGAGTGTCAGTGAAAGAGAGGAAGACCCATAACTAGATGGACTGGCACACTGGCTGTAGCGATGGGCTCAAGCATAGCAATGATTGTGAGGATGGTGCAGGACCAGTAAGGGTTTCGTTCTGTAATATATAGGGTCGCTATGAGTTGGAACTGATTCAGTGACACCTAACCACAACAGGGAGTGGAATTGCTGCATCATAGAGTAGTTCTTATTCTAGTTTTATGAGAAAGTGCCATACCGTTTTCCATAGTGGTTGTATCATTTCACAGTCCCACCAGCAGTGGATAAGGGTTCCAGTCTTTCCACATTGTCGCCCACATTTGTTATCAGTGTGTGTGTGTGTGTGTGTGTGTGTGTGTGTCTGTGTGTTTAAATCAGTGCCATTTTAGCCAGGATAAGATGGTATCTTATTGTAGTTTTGATTTGCATTTCTCTAATGGCTTATTATCGTCAGCATCTTTTCATGTGTTTGTTGGCTGCTTGGATGTCCTCTTGGGTTAAGGTTTTGTTTATGTCCCTTGTCCATTCTGTGATTGGGTTGTTAGTCTTTTTGTTGCTCAGTTGTTGCAGTTTTCTATAAATTTTAGAGATTAGACTCTTATTGGAGAAGTCATTTCTGAAGATTTTTTTCCTAGTCTGTAGGTTGTCTGTTTACTCTTTTAATTAAGTCTTTTGATGAGCATAAGTTTCTAATTTTTGTGAGGTCCTGTTTATCTATTTTGTCTTCTTCTATTCATTTATTTGTTGTAATGTTTATTATTCTATTTTCACAAAAGATTAGGTCCCATGGTTTTCTCCCTGTGTTTTCTTCCAGGAATTTTAACATTTGGGTCTTTGATTCTTTTTAAGGTAATTTTTTTGTGTATAGTGTTAGGTATGGGTCTTGTTTCATTTTTCTACTGGTGTATGTCCAGTTTTGCCAGCACCATTTATTAAAGAGACTGTTTCTACCCTACTGAATGGACTTAGACCTCTTATTGAAAATCAGTTTTCCATAGATGGCTAGGTTTAATTCTGAGTTCTCAATTCTGTTCCACTGGTCTATATGTCTGTTGAACCAATAAGAGGCTGTTTTGATTATAGTGGCTGTATAGTATGTTTTTATATCAGGGAGCGTGAGGCCTCCTGCTTTGTACTTTTTGTTCAATATTGCTTTGGCTATTGGAGGTTTCTTTCCTTTCTACATGAAGTTGCTCATTAGTTTTTCGATTTCAGTAAAGAATGTTGTTGCAGTTTGTATCGGGATTGCATTGTATCTATAGATTGGTTTAGGTAGAATTGACATTTTCACTATATTAAGTCTTCCAGTCCATGAGCACAGGATGTCTTTTCATTTTTGTAGATCTCCTGTAGTCTATTGTAGTAGTGTTTTATAATATTCATTGTATAAGTCTTTTATGTCCTTGTTTAGGGTAATTCCTAGGTATTTATTGATTTGCAGGCTATTGTAAATGTTCCTATTTTCTTGATTTCTTTTTCAGAGAAGTCTTTGTTAGCGTAGAGAAACCCAACTGATATTTGACTGTTGATTTTGCACCCTGAAAAGTTGCTAAATTCTTCTATTCCAACAGTTTTCTTGTGGAATCTTTAGGGTCTTCTATGTATAGGATCATGTCATCTGCAAATAGAAATAGTTTTACCTCTTCCTTTCCAGTTCAGATACCTTTTATTTCACCTTCTTGTCTTATTGCTCTGGACAGGACTCACAGTAAATGTTGAATAGGAGTGTAGATAATGAGCATCCTTGTCTCATTCCCATTCACAAGGGAAGTCTCTCAACCTTTCTCTGTTGAATATAACGTTGGCTGTTGGTTTTGCATATATGCCCTTAATTATGTTGAGGAATTTCCCTTTTGTTATGGATTGAATTGTATCCTCCCAAAATTGTGTGTAAACTTGGCTAGGCCATGATTCCCAGTATTGTGTGATTATCCACCATTTTGTCATCTGATGTGGTTTTCCTGTGTGTTGTAAATCCTGCCTCTATGATGTTAATGAGGTGGGATTATCAGCAGTTATGTTAATAAAGCAGGACTCAATCTACAAGATTAAATTTTATCTTAAGCCAATCTATTTTAAGATATAAAAGACAGAAACAAGCAGAGGGATGGGGAGATCTCATACCACCAAGATAGCAGTGCCAGGAGCACAGTGCCTCCTTTGAACCCCAGAGAAGCTCCTAGACCAGGGAAAAATTGACAACAAGGAACTTCCTCCAAAGCCAACAGAGAGAGAAAGCCTTCCCCTGGAGCTGGCACCCTGAATTTGAACTTGTAGCCTACTAGACTGTGAGAGAATAAATTTCTCTTTGTTAAAGTCATCCACTTGTGGAATTTCTGTTATAGCAGCACTAGATAACTAAGACACTTTCCATTTCTATTTTACTGAGAGTTTTTATCAGGTAAACTATTGAATTTTATTGAAGCATTTTCTGCATCAATTGACATGATCATATATTTTTTTATTTTATGTGGTAGATTACACTGATTGATTTGCTAATGTTGAACAATCCTTGGTATGAATCCCACTTATCATAGTGTATGATTTTTTTTTTGATATGTTGCTGAAGTCTGCTGACTTAAATTTTGTTGAAAATTTTTCATATCTGTTTGTAAGGGATATTGGTCTGTAATTTTCTTTCTTTTTTTGTGATGTCTTTGCATGGTTTAGGTATCAGGGTTATGCTGGCTTCCTTGAAAGAGTTTGGTACTGTTCCTTCATCTTCTGTGTTTTTGAAGAGATTGAGTAGAATTGGTATCAACTCTTTTCTGAATGTTTGGTAGAATTATCTAGTGTAGCCATCAGATCCTGGGTTTCTTTTTTTGGTGGTTGTTGTTGGCAGTTTTTTGATCACATCTTCAGTCTCTTCTTCTGTAATGGTATTTTTAAGTTTTCTACCTCTATTTGTGTTAGTTTGGGTATACAGTGTGTTTCTAGGAATTTGTCGATTCCATCTAGGTTTTCAAATTTCTTGGAGGACAGTTTTTCATAGTAATCAGTTATGATCTTCTTTATCTCTGTTGTATCGGTTTTAATGTCACCAGTTTAATTTCTTAATTTGGTTATTTGTCTCTACTGGTTTTTTTCTTTTTATCAGTCTGACTAGTAGTTTGTCTATTTTATTGATCTTTTCAAAGAACCAACTTCTTGTTTTGTTGATTCTATTGTTTTTCTATTTTTGTTTATTTCTGCTTTGATGTTTATTATTTCCTTTTTCTGGTAGGCAGCTTTTGGCTTCTTTTGCTCTTCCTTTTGTATTTGTTCAAGTTGTTGTTTTAAGTTAATGATTTTGGATCGTTTTTCTTTTTTAATGTAGGCATTTATTACTGTGAATTTCCCTCTGAGTACTGCCCAGAGGTTTTGATATGTTGAGTCTTCATTTTCATTTGATTCTAGAAATTTTTTATTTTTACTTTTGATTTCTTCTATGACCCAATAATTTTTCAGTAGTGTATTGTTTAACTTCCATGTATTAATTTTTCATTTCCTTGTTTTTCCTGTTGTTGATTTCTAGCTTCATACCATCATGGTCAGAGAAGATGCTTTGTATGATTTCAGTCTTTTTAAATTTGTTGAGACTTGTTTTGTGTCCTAGAATATGGTCTGTTCTGGAAAATGATCTGTGTGCACTAAAGAAGAATGTGTGTTGTTCTGATGATGAAGTATTCTATATATGTCTGTTAGATCCAGTTGGTTTATGGTTTTATTTAAGTTCTCAATGTCCTTAGTGATCTTCTTTTTAGATGTTCTGTCTATAATTGAAAGCGGTATGTTCAAGTCCCCTACTATTATTGTGGAGATGTCTATTTCTCCTTTCTTATTAGTCAGTATTTATTTCGTGTATTTTGGTGCATTGCTATTGGGGCGTATATATTTATAATTATGTCTTCTTGCTGGGTGGACACTTTTATTATTATGTAATCTTCTTTATCTCTTGTAATAGATGTTTTTTCTTGTTTCCTAATCTTTATATACTTAATCACAAGTACCTTGGGGTGATTTATTTCACTGTTTTGGAGACAGTAATATTTAAACTCTTGCATTAGAGAAAGCCCCTTAAAAACAAACAAACAAAAACAACAAGAAATTATGATAACATTAAATAAAGGAACATCCTTGAAAAGTATGGATTAAGACCCAGGTGTGGGTGGGGAAATTGGACAGCCATAAGGATTCTTAAGGGTCACAGACTCAGAAAAATTATGCTAGGTATTTTGGTAAACTATGCAATTCATCCCCAGTTAGGGGCAACCAATTTTGAAGTACTTCCATTAATTAAAAGTTGAATAATAACAGTAATAATAATAATAAAAAGTACAGCAGCTTTCAGTGTGATTTGGTTAAGCTGTTCTAGAAAACACTACTAATTTTTGGTTTCTGCAGTGTCAAGTATAGAAATGAGCAGAGTGACAAATTTATAAACACCATAGAAAGAATTGTAGAGAGGAACTGGAGCCACTTGAATGCCATTTGGTTCCTGCTTGTCATAAACTATTCCTCTTTTTTCTAGTTCTTGGAAAACATACTTCATTGGGGCAAAAATGTTAGCGTTAGCTGGTAGCCCTGTTCTTCTTTATAGGGTGGAGTAATTATGTTCACAATTGGTTTCTTGCTTTCTGCTTTATCTTTGTTATGGTTAAGGCTTGATCATGTAATCCAGATAACCAGTTAGCAAAATAGATTTTCTCCCCAGTGCTTTCATAGTTGCTTGTTTAAAGATTCCTAAGCTAGCATGTAAGGAACGGACCAACAAAATGGGAGGATTTGAAATTCGGAATCCATTGGCCCCGGGGATTAACTGGAGTTTGTTATACGTTTTAAATCTGGTGTTGAGTTCATGGACAAACCATCCCACTTACACAGGTTTTATTTTATGGACATGCTTCATGACAAAGGCACCAGCAAGACCTCCTGATCCTAAATTTAAATACTTATAGGAACACCAGCAGGCAAAATCAACTTCTCAGTCATGTAAGTGGAGTTCTACATTTCCAACTGCGTGTGCTAGATCAAAGCCAACAAAACAACCCTTTGCTTGTCTGGCTTTTCTGATGGCAGGTGTATTAAAGAGCTGGCCAGTATAAAAATGCAACCCACTAAAAAGGATCACTGCAATCGAGTCTCCTTCCTTCACAATTACTTTAAGGATATCCTCCATTCTCAAGGTTTCTTCCCCCTCTCTTGGCTTTATAATCCACATACTTTTCTCAACATTAAGTCCATGAAGTTGAAGCTGTGACTCAATAGCATAATGATCTGAAGGGAATGCTTTGGCTTCTAGAAGAATTGTATACCGTTTTGGTGTAGACTTAAAAAACCCTAACAGTAGAAGATGTAAATTAACAGTCAAATCATTCATTAGAGCTATTTATTTCTCATTGGCTCCTACAGTGTCAATCATAAGACCTGTAATACTCTCATCTCCTATAATCCAAGGATGTTTCCCTACTTCATGACCATAGGCTCCCATTTTGGCCCACTTACCCAGTTCTTCTTCCAGATATGTTATAACCATTTTTGGTTGAAGGCCAAGAGAATTTCCCAAGAAATAGATGCCATTTCAATCCTTATTCACTAATAAGATAAATCAATTTGAGGAAGATCCTGCATTTTGGGGATGTAAAAATACTCCTTGAAGCACCTCAGCTTATCTTCCTCACCAAGGTGGAGAGCAACCCACTCATCTGTTGGGTGACATCTGAGTTGAGACGCAATGCATTGTATTTTGTCAGCTGGTAATTCAGGAGGTGAGGGCTCCATTGCAAGTTGTTCTCATCTAGGTTTCTAATGGGGTCCACAGCTCCCGGTGATTATGGGGTTCATTAGGGAAGTAACAGGTTATAATTTAGGATCAGAAATGACTGAGGATACAGTTCTTTGGTCAGGACAGCTTCTTCACAGCCTTGCCCACAGGCATGCCTCTCTCTGGCACTTGGCTGCTGCCCTGCTGAGGCAAGTGTTACAAAGCTCTTTTAGCTCTCTGTATGAGTCCCTGGAGGCACCCTACTCTGCCAGTAACACTCCTGCCTGAAGGCATTCATTCTTCTCTCTCCATGGGCAGAAAAGCCTACTATGCTGTCTTCTGCCAGTCTCCTGGTTCTTCTGCCTCTGCTGCTGGTGTTTCTCTACTGCTGCTTCTTGCCGTCTCCGGTCATCTCTGTTGTTACAGCTCTATGTCTCTTTCTCCTAGATCTAGGAGGTTCTCAGAGTAGGGATCCTGGATCCAAAGGACATACTCCATTCCTGGTTCTTATTTCTTTGTGATGGTGACATACCTCTTGTAATAGATTTTGATTTAAAGTCTATTTTATCTGATATTGGTAAGGCTGCCCCTACTTTTTTATTTACTGGTTGCATGGGATATTTTTCTCCATCCTTCTGTTTTCAACTTGTTTGTGTCCTTATGTCTAAAGTGTGTTTCTTGTAGACATCAAAAGGACGTATCATGTTTTTTAACCATTCTGCCACTCTTTTCCTTTTGAATGGGGTGTTAGACACATTTACCTTTAAGGTTGTTACTGAAAATGAAGTAGCTACCGCATTCATGTTGCTGTTGTTTTCTGAGTGTTTTATATCTTCCTTTTTTTTTTTTTAATTCTGATTTTTCTGTTTTTGTTTGTATGTGGCTGCTTTCTTGTGATGAGCCTTTTTGCTATCTTCTTTTCTTCTGAATGTTGTTTCTTGGTGATTTCATAGTGGTTACAACATATATTAAATTATGCAGCTTACAGTTACAACAAAGTTTAACATAATGAACAACAGTTGACATACAACCTTATCATAGTAAATCTCTTCCTGATATATTCCTCTTTGCCTCATTTCTGTTGATGTGTCTCCATTAACATCAGTATACAATCTGTGTTCTCTAAGTTTACTTTGTACTTATTTCTTACAAACTTGATATTGTATTGTTTGCAGGATTTAGTTATTTATTTTATTCCCTGAAAATTTCATATGCTCGGTCCTTACGATTGCCTGTGTTGTTGAGTGTTTTTTGGAGATCTCTCTCTCATTATTTATTTTTCCTGCTCAGGGCTTCAGAGTCAAGGCTCAAGTGCCACATACATGACCTCAAGGCTTCCACTTGTGCTTTGAAAGAAAGCCTTATTTCTTGTAGTAACAGATCCAAAATTGCTGAAAACCAAACCCAGAGTCTTATTGTAAGAGTGGCTGAATTACAATGCCAGCTCAATTGAAACCTCGAGAGGTGTCTGAGGTTAAAGTAAGGGCATTGATTGAGAAGAGATGGGATCCTGAGACTTGGGATGGGGACATATGGGCAGATAATCAGGAAGCTGGGGACACTGAGCCTGTAAATTCCATTGAATCACTCCTGCCAGCAGAACCAGTCTCATCTGAAGAAATTACTTCATGTTTGTCTGCTAAACCACCCTGCCCAGAAAAACCATTAGCCCCTCAACTCCCATCTGAGGAGATTAGTCCTAGCCCAGCTGCCTCTAAAGAGCACTTGCCTGAGTCATTGCCTGGAGCATCGCCTGAGGCAGATGCTTTACAAGATAATGCTGAATGTTCTCAGAACAATTCCACACTACCGATTCTGGCTTCTAGACCTATAACTAGGCTTAAGTCCCAGTGAGCCCCAAAAGGTGAAGTACAAAGTGTGACCCAGGAGGAGGTACGCTACACTCCAAAAGAACTACTTGAGTTTTCTAATATGTACAAACAGAAACCTGGGGAATATGTGTGGGAATGGCTGTGAAGGGTGTGGGATAATGGCGCAAGGAACATAAAGATGGTTCAGTCTGAGTTTATTGATATGGGTCCACTGAGCACAGACTGTTCCTTCAGTGTTTCAGCTAGAGAAGTTAGGAAAGGATCTAATAGTTTATTTGGTTGGGTTGCTGAAGCATGGATTATGAGGTGGCCGACACGAAATCAAGTTGAAGTACTGGACCTGCCTTGGTATACTGTAGAAGAAGGTATCCAAAGGCTTAGGGAAACTGGCATGCTAGAGTGGATTTATCAAGTTAGACCCACAGACACACACATGGAGTGTCCAGAGGACACACCTTTTACCACAACTACTAGGAACAAATTTGTGAAGGGAGCTCCAGCATCCTTGAAGACTGCTGTGATTGCTGTTTTATGTAAGCCAGATTTGACAGTGGGAACTGCCCTAACTGAATTAAGACACCTAACTACAATGGAGCTGATTGGCCCCATGGTAGTAGGGGCCAAGTGACTGCACTCAATCGACAAAGACAAGGTGGGTGTGGTTACAGTAATGGACAGAGGGGTCAAAGTAGTAATCAGAATAGTCTGACTCGTATGGCCTTATGGTGTTGGCTACTTAGTCATGGTGTCCCTAGGAGTGAAATAGATAGGAAATCTACTAAATATTTACTTGATCTATACAAACGGATGAATTCTAGGTCAGGTGAACAGCAGTCTAACTCAAATCGCCAGAATAGACAGTCGCGGTCCCCCAATCAATTCCCAGATTTGAGTGAGTTTAAAGACCCACAACCCCTTGAATGAAGGGGAGGCCGGATCCCCTTGAGGAAGGACTCCAATACACTGCCAAAAATTTTTACTGTTAATCTTTCTCCCAGCCTTCCACAAAGGGATCTACGGCCTTTTACGAGAGTGACTGTTCACTGGGGAAAAGGAAATAATCAAGCTTTTCGGGGATTACTGGATACTGGCTCAGAGCTGACACTAATTCCAGGAGACCCAAAATGTTACTGTGGCCCACCAGTCAGAGTGGGGGCATATGGAGGTCAGGTTATTAATGGCGTCTTGGCTCATGTCCGTATCACAGTAGGTCCAGTGGGTCCCTGAACCCATCCTGTAGTGATTTCCCCAGTTCCAGAATGCATGATTGGAATACATATACTCAGCAACTGGCAGAACCCCCGCATTGTATTCCTGACAAATAGAGTAAGGGCTATTATGGTAGGAAAAGCCAAGTGGAAGCCATTAGAACTTCCTCTACCTAGGAAGATAGTAAACCAAAAGCAATACCGCATTCCTGGAGGGATTTCAGAGATTACTGCCACCATCAAGGACTTGAAGGATGCAGGGGTGGTGATTCCCACCACATCCCCATTCAACTCGCCTATTTGGCCTGTGCAAAAAACAGATGGATCTTGGAGAATGACAGTAGATTATCGAAAACTTAACCAGGTGGTGACTCCAATTGCAGCTGCTGTTCCAGATGTAATTTCACTGCTTGAGCAAATTAATACATCTCCTGGTACCTGGTATGCAGCTATTGATCTGGCTAATGCCTTTTTCTCCATACCTGTTTCAAAGGACCACCAGAAACAGTTTGCCTTCACCTGGCAAGGCCAATAATACACCTTCACTTGCCTATCTCAGGGCTACATTAACTCTCCAGCCCTATGTCATAATTTAGTCCGCAGGGACCTTGATCGCCTTTCCCTTCCACAAGACATCACACTGTTCCATTACATTGATGACATTATGCTGATTGGACCTAGTAAGGAAGAAGTGTCAATGACTCTGGACTTACTGGTAAAACACTTGCATGCCAGAGGGTTTGGAGATTAATCCCACAAAAATTCAGGCACCTTCCACTTCAGTGAAATTTCTAGGGGTTCAGTGGTGTGGGGCATGTTCAGACATTGCTTCTAAAGTGAAGGATAAGTTATTGCATCTTGCTACTCCCACAACTGAAAAGGAGTCACAATGCCTTGTGGACCTCTTTGGATTTTGGAGGCAACATATTCCTCATTTGGGTGTGCTACTCTGGCGAATCTATCAAGTGACTCGAAAAGCTGCTAGATTTGAGTGGGGACCAGAACAAGAGAAGGCTCTGCAACAGGTTCAGGCTGCTGTGCAAGCCACTCTGCCACTTGGACCATATGATCCAGCTGATCCAATGTGCTTGAAGTGTCAGTGGCAGATAGAGATGCTGTTTGGAGTCTTTGGCAGGCCTCTACTGGTGAAGCACAGCACAGACCCTTAGGATTTTGGAGCAAAGCTCTGCCATCTTCTGCAGATAACTACTCTCCTTTCGAGAAACAACTTCGGCTTGTTACTGGGCATTAGTAGAGACTGAATGCTTAACCATGGGACACCAAGTCACCATGAGGCCTGAGCTGCCCATCATGAACTGGGTGTTGTCTGACCCACAGAACCATAAAGTTGGACGTGCACAGCAGCACTCCATCATTAAATGGAAGTGGTATATTTGAGATCGGGCCCGAGCATGACCCGAAGGCACAAGTAAGTTGCATGAGGAAGTGGCCCAAATTCCCATGGTCTCCACTCCTGTTACATTACCTTCCATCTCCCAGTCTGTACCTATGGCCTCATGGGGAGTTCCTTATGATCAGTTGACTGAGGAAGAGAAAACTCGTGCCTGGTTTACAGATGGTTCTGTACGATATGCAGGCACCACTCAAAAGTGGACTGCAGCAGCACTACAGCCCCTTTCTGGGACCTCTCTGAAGGACAGTGGTGAAGGGAAATCCTCTCGATGGGCAGAACTTCGAGCATTGTACCTTGTTGCTCACTTTGCTTGGAAGGAGAAATGGCCAGATGTGCAATTATATACTGATTCATGGGCTGTGGCCAATGGTTTGGCTGGATGGTCGGGGACTTGGAAGGAACATGATTGGAAAATTGGAGACAAGGATTTATGGGGAAGAGGTATGTGGATAGACCTCTCCGAATGGGCTAAAGACGTGAAGATGTTAGTGTCTCGTGTGAATGCTCACCAAAGGGTGACCTCAGCAGAGGATGATTTTAACAATCAAGTGGATAGGATGACGTGTTCTGTGGAAACCACTCATCCTCTTTCCCCAACTTCTCCTGCTGTTGCTCAATGAGCTCATGAACAAAGTAGCCATGGTGGCAGGGATGGAGGTTATGCATGGGCCTAGCAGCATGGACTTCCACTCACCAAGGCTGACATGGCCACAGCCTCTGCTGAGTGCCTAATCTGCCAGCAGCAGAGACCAACACTGAGTCCCCGATAAGGCACCATCCCTCGAGGTGATCAGCCAGCAACCTGGTGGCAAGTTGATTACATTGGACCACTTCCATGATGGAAAGTGCAGCCTTTTGTCCTTACTGGAATAGACACTTACTCTGGATATGGAGTTGCCTTCCCTGTACACAATGCTTCTGCCAAAACTACCATCCGTGGACTTACAGAATGCCTTATCCACCGTCATTGTATCCCACACAGCATTGCCTCAGATCAAGGGACTCACTTCACAGCAAATGAAGTGCGGCAGTGGGCCCATGCTCATGGAATTCGCTGGTCTTACCATGTTCCCCATCATCCTGAAGCAGCTGGCTTGATAGAACGATAGAATGGCCTTCTAAAGACACAATTACGGCACCAGCTAGGTGGCAATACCTTGCAGGGTTGGGGCAATGTTCTCCAGGAGGCTGTATATGCTTTAAACCAGGGTCCAATATATGGTGCTGTTTCTCCCATAGCCAGGATTCATGGGTCCAGGAATCAAGGGGTGGAAATAGGAGTGGCACCACTCACTATTACCCCTAGTGACCCACTTGCAAGATTTTTGCTTCCTGTCCCCTTGACTTTATACTCTGCAGGGCTAGAGGTCTTAGTTCCAAAGGGACGAATGCTCCCACCTGAAGACACATCACTGATTCCATTGAACTGGAAGTTAAGAATGCCACCTGACCACTTTGGGCTCCTTATGCCTCTGGCTCAACAGGCAAAGAAGGGAGTTACCATACTGACTGTTGCAATTGATCCTGATTACCAAGAGGAAATCAGACTGATGGTACATAATGGAGGTAAAGAAGAGTATGTCTGGAATGCAGGAGGTTCCTTAGGGTGTCTCTTAATACTACCATGCCCTGTGATTAAAGTCAATGGAAAACTACAGCAACCTGATTCTGACATGACTACTAATGACACAGACCCTTCAGAAATGAAGGTTTGGGTCACCCCACCAGGCAAAGAACCACGACCAGCCGAGGTGCTTGCAGAGGGCAAAGGAAATACAGAATGGGTGGTGGAAGAAGGTAGTTCTGAATACCAGTTACGGCCACGTGACCAGTTGTAGAAACGGGGACTGTAATTGTTGAGTATTTGTACTTTGTATGTGTGCATCGAACGTTTTTGTTTCCTTCACTTATAAAATATAAGCTGTAAATGGGGCTAGCGTGTTTTCCATTGTACGCGTTAGCTGCATCATGTTAGGCGCAAGTATGACTTTCTCATTGTCTTTATTCGAGATTATGTATGGTTTAAGGAGATGTGTACGTGTGCCAAGTTGACAAGGGGTGGACTGTGATGGTTAAGATTGTGTGTCAACTTGGCTGGGCCATGATTCTCCGTGTTTTAATGTCATCACTCCCATGATTGAATATACTGTGAGTAGCCAATCAGATGAAAGGGAGTCTCCTTGGGGGTATGGCCCGCATCTGTATATAAGCATACGTTCTGGCTTTTTGCTCTCTTTGGATCCTGCAGCTGCTTCCTGTCGTCTCATCTCCTGTTCTTGGGACTTGAGCTGTCAGCTTATCTGCCGAACCTGGGATTCATCAATCTGCACAGCCTCTGAGTGGGAGCCCTGCTCTCTGACCTTCCGGTCTTGGGCTTGCCAGCTTCTGCAGCTGCGTGACTTGGGAGAGGCCTCTACCCTGATCCACGGACTTGGGACGTTCTAGCCTCTACAATCACGTGAGCTGTTTCCTTGATATAATCTCTCTCTCTATATATATTTATACACTTTACTGGTTTTGGTTCTCTAGAGAACCCAGCCTAAGATAGTCCAGTTGTGAGGAGTTTTGTTTTCTTTATGTTGAGGTGTGAGCCATACTGAAGGCTGTGGTCTTTGATCTTCATGAGTAAGTGCTTCAAGTCCTCTTCACTTTCAGCAGGCAAGGTTGTGTCATCTGCATAACATAGGTTGTTAATGAGTCTTCCTCTAATCCTGATGCCACGTTCTTCGTATAGTCCAGCTTCTCAGTTTATTTGCTCAGTTTACAGATTGAATAAGTATGGTGAAAGGGTACAACCCTGATGCACACCTTTCCTGACTTTAAATCACACAGTATCCCCTTATTCTGTTCCAGCAACTGCCTCTTGATCTATGTACAGGTTCCTCACGAGCACAATTAAGTGTTGTGGAATTCCCATTCTTTGCAATGTTATCTATAATTTGTTATGATCCACACAGTCGAATGCCTTTGCATAGTTAATAAAACACAGGTAAACATCTTTCTGGTATTCTTTACTTTCAGCCAGAATCCATCTGACATCAGCAATGATATCCCTGGTTTCATGTCCTCTTCTGAATACAGCTTGAATTTCTGGCAGTTCATTGTAGATGTACTACTGCAGCTGCTTTTGAATGACCTTCAGCAAAATTTTACTTGAGTGTGATATTAATGATATTGTTTGATAATTTCCACATTTGGTTGGATCACCTTTCTTTGCAATAGGCATAAATATGGATCCAACTGGAAGAGATTAGGATGTGTAGCAAAGTTAATTTTTTTGTGTGTCCACTATTGGGGTTCATGTATCTTCCTGTATTTGCAGGGTTGGTTCTATGATTAGATCTGGGGTTTCTATGCCTTTATTGTTGTCATGGTGCTCTGGGATTCCAGTAATGCTAATGTTAGATTTCTTAATTGAATCCCGTATTTCCTTTTGGGTTTGTTTGGTTTTCTTTGTTCTTTTCTCCTGAGACTTAATAATTTCAGTTATTTTGTCTTCTGGTTCATTATTCTGTCTTCTGTCTGTTGGACTCTGTTGTTGAGTGTTTCTCTTGCTTTTTCTAATTCAGTTGCTTTATTCTTAATTTCCAGTAGTGGTTTGTTTTTTGTGATGTTTTTAATTTCTTTATTGAGTCTCTCATTTTGTTCCTCCATTTGTTTCTTGATCTCCACTAGTTTTTTTTTTTTTTTTTTTTTTTGTGAGCTTTTTGCTTTCTTTAAACATATTTAGCACTGAAGTCTGAAAATTATCAGTTCTTTGCATTGGTCTGGTCTCCATGGGAAAAATTTCCTCTTCTTCATGTTTTGCTGTTGATTGTTCCTTCTTCTACTGTGATTCTGTATGTTTTACTGTTTTTTGTTGAATGTAGGCCATTTTGTTATCTTTTTTTTACTTTAAATTTTGTTTCTGGTTTTTGTGGAAAAATTTTCTGATTGAGTGCCCTTGTGGCACAGCAGCCAAATACCCAGCTGCCAGCTGAAATGCCAGGGCCTGCATCCACTAACCTCTCCACAGGAGAAATTGTTGCATCCTGCTTCTGCAAAGACTCACAATCCTGGGAGCCCTACAACTATTCCCCACAGGGTTGTTATTAGTCAAAATTGACCCAGCAGCAGTTGGATTGGTGTCTTCTCCTGAAAACAACTAGAGGACACTCTTATGCTTAGGTTTTTTTCAGTACTGATTCAGTTCTGGATGCTTGATCTCTGGAATTCAATACACTTGCCTGCGAAGGCGGGTGGTTAACTGGTTGCAGACTCTAATGTAAGCAGTGGGGCTTGACTTTCCTGTGGTGAAGGTGGAGGACTTTCTCTGTCTTTCCCTCATGGCCGTTCCTGCACAGGCTCTTCCACAGTGTCCCACTTTGGACAGGGAACTAACCATTTCTCTCTTTGTCATTGTCTGAAGTATTCCCCTTACCCTGCTGCCTTTGCAATTCCTTCTGGTCCTAGTGCCTGTCCGTCTCAGGCTTTAGTGAAATTCAACAGCACTCTCTCTCAGTGTCCTGTTCTCCCTTTGCCCCCTCCCAATTGCACAGCCTGTGAACTCCCATTGCCAATCTATGCTACCTTAAAAAATCGGGCTACAGCTTCCTCAGGTTAGCTCCCTTTCTGTGTTCCCTGTTTAGGGTGTTGCCTAGCCACAACCCAAAATGGCTATGATGAACACGTGCTTGTGATGTTAGTAAGTAGGTTCTACCAGCTTCTGTGCCATCCCTGCTCCTCCTCTTCCCTGCTTCTGGACCCAACCTAGCTCCCCAACACCTCATCTGTGTTCAGAATTCTGACATCTCAGTCTGTGCTTGTTTTTTGTTCATTATTCAGTGTAGTTTCTAGGGGGATAAATCGGATCCTTCACTCACTTTGCCGTCTTGCTCCACCCCCATTATTTACATTTATAACAGGAGTTCCTGGGTGGAGCAAACTGTTAACGCACTCAGCAGCTAACTGAAAAATTGGAGGTTTGAGTCCACCCAGAGATGCCTCAAAAGAAAGGCCTAGCAATCAGCTTCCAAAAAATTAGCCATTAAAAACCTATGGAGTGCATTTCTACTCAGACACACATGGGGTGACGATGAGTTGGAATTGACTTGAAGACAACTTAAAAAAAATTTATAATAGTAAATACAAATTCTTTTGTGAATTCTTGAGTAAAGCAAATTTGATTTGTGGTATGGGGGAAACCTAGGACACAAAAGAATATAGGGCTTGTATTGTTACCTTCCAAATTCATTTTTCAATTACTGAAAAATAATGATAAATACAATATTCAAGATTGATTTTTACATAATTTTAAATATTGGAAGGCAGTCAACAAAATATTAGCTGTATAACTGTGGATGTTGGTGAGGCAACATTCCATTTGGGTTCTTTGCATGTGTGAGAGAGTGAGAGACCTGGACTATAAAGATAAAGCTTACCACTCAGAAAATGTAGGATGGTCTTAAGTTTTCTGTATTCCATAAGTTAGCACTTACAGTTTTGACACAGTTTGGCTGCTTGTAGCTGCTCATCCACTACAGAGGTAAAATCCTGTTAGTTTCAATACGTTTTCCCCTTTGACCACCATGGAGTAGCTTTTAAGCTTCTTTGTGGGCTTTGTTATTGCTCTGAATAGCCTCTTTAATGGGATGTAACCCATTTTTGTGACATTCCTTTTGTTCAGTTGACTCAGAAAATGATGATATACTTTATGTTTCTCTTTTTCTCCTTTTTCCTTTTCTTATCTCCCTCAAATGCCTAGAAAAGAAGAAAAAAATGTTGAAATTATAGAATTAACAGGCACTGAAAAGAAAGACTGAGATCATGAGTCACTAAAGCAATTTTTCTGCCTAGAGGGTGTAACTTAGTGGTATATTTGTAAATGTGATTCAGACTGTGGCTTTTGTGAAAAGATCAGGAGCCACATTATTAAAAAAAAAGCAGAGAGATGATAACTTCTGTGAACTATTTTCACTGGTAAGCTTTATGTAATTTCAGCGACTTTAATTCTTGAAAGATAATTATTTATAAAGTACATAGCTGGAAAATGAAAAACAAGATGAAACCAGGACAGTTAAAAAAGGAGAGCATTTACCCTCTGTCTTTGAATGTCAAAACAATAGGTTATCTATTATAGGAGGGTGTGTGGCCTGGACAGGAGATTGCTGGGCTTAGAGAACCTGAGTTCTAGACCCCTTTTTCCTTTATTTGTTTGTGTGACATTTAGACATATAGCTTAACCTCTTTTGGCTTTAATTTGGCTTTATGTTAGTTAGGCCAACAACCAGTTAGCCATGTGTGAGTGAAATGAACATTTGAAATGATAAATGACAAGTTTATGTTATATTTTTAAAGTAAAGCTAGATAAGGGTAGGTTACTTTGGTCTCTCAAAGTGGTGTTATACTTCTGGGTGTGCCTCTGCTAAAATTCCTAAAATATATGTTCATAAAAATGAAAATGAAAAAGAAAATATATATCTTACAGAAGACCTAAGTTTAAATACTGACGTTGTCCTTTTGAATAAATTACCCAATTTTCTTTAATTCTGTTATTATCTGTAATAGATAACAATACCCCATCCCCCCAGTGACCATGAGATTAAAATTGTTATGGTCAAAAACAACCCCTAGAATCATGGCCCCATCAAAGAGCTGAGTTACTTTGAATCAGCCCCAGTAAAGCTTTACTGTGGCTACTCCAGCTAATGCATTTACCAAATAGGAATGTTTAATCAGCATAACTTCAAATTAGAGAAGGCAAGCATATTATATATTCTGGTACATCTTTCTTCCCACTTACCCTTGGAATTTAGGAATACCATTTTCTTCATTTCCCTATGTCTTTGATTATCCAGGTGACTGTCAGTGGCAGTATTGCAGAATACTTACATATTTAAGCTCTGGAATCAGACTCCTGGGTTCTAATCCTGGATCTACCACCTACTAACCAAACGAATTTATAACTGTTTGACTTGTCTAAACCTCTAGATTCTTATTTGTCAAACATACCTCATAGAGTTTTTAAGAAGATGGTGTAATAATGCCTGTAAATATTTATTGCAGAATTTGGCAACTGGTAAGCATCCAGTGGAGTCCCTGGGTGGCATAAATGGTTAGGCTACTAAGCAAAAGGTTGGTGGTTTGAATCCACCCAGAGGCACCTTGGAAGAAAGGCCTGATGATCTACTTCCAAAAGATCACAGCCAGTTCTACTCTGAAACACATGGGGTTGCCATAAGTTGGAATTTACTTGATGGTAACTGGTTTTTGGTTTAAGCTTCCAATAGGTGCTAGCTATTATGACTACTTCTATTCTTTTTACTCTCCTTCCTTTGGTTCTTTGCTGTGTTTTGCATAATCATTCTTATCTCTGTCCATTGCAGAGCTTCTCTTATTTCTTGCAATGTATTCACTTGCTGCTTTTTTTTTGTTGTACTTTAAATGAAGGTTTACAGAACAAATAGTTTCTCATTAAACAGTTAGTACACATATTGTTTTATGACAATGGTTAACAACCTCACGACATGTTAACACTGTCCCTTCTCAACCTTGGGTTCCCTATTACCAACTTTCCTGTCCCCTCCTACGTTCTAGTCTTTGTCTCTTCACTGTTGTGCCCCATTAGTCTTGTTTTGTTTTATGAGGCTGTCTAATCTTTGGCTCAATGGTGAACCTTGGGAGTGACTTCATTACTGAGCTAAAAGGGTGTCCGGGAGCCATACTCTTGGGGTTTCTCCAGTCTCTGTTAGGCAAGTAAGTCTGGTCTTTTTTTGTGAGTTAGAATTTTGTTTTACATTTTAGTCCAGCTCTGTCCGGGACCCTCTATTGTGATCCCTGTCAGAGCAGTCAGTGGTGGTAGCTGGGCACCATCTAGTTGTACTAGACTCAGTCTGGTGGAGGCCATGGTAGTTGTGGTCCATTAGTCCTTTGGACTAATCTTCCCTCATGTCTTGTTTTCTTCATTCTCCCTTGCTCCTGAAGGGGTGAGACCATTGGAGTATCCTAGATGGCTGCTCACCAAGGTAGAATGTAGAACATTTTGTTTATAAATGGTGTTATGCCAGTTGAGCTAGATGTTCCCCTAGACCATGGTCCCTATAGCCCTCCGCCCAGCAATTTGATCCCTCAGGGAGTTTGGATATGTCTGTGGAGCTTCCATTACCTTTCCTTGTACAAGTTGTGCTGGCTTCCTCAGGACTGTGTACTGTCTTACCCTTCATGAAAGTTACCGCTTATCTATTATCTGTTTAGTTATTTCCCCCTCGCACCCCTCCCATCCCTCATAACCAACAAAGATTATTTCTCTTGGTGTGTATCCTTTTTCATGAGTTTTTACAGTAGTGTTCTCATACAATATTTGCCCTTTTGTGATTGACTTATTTCACTCAGCATAATGTCCTCCAGTTTCATCCATGTTATGAGTTGTTTCACAAAATCATCATTGTTCTTTATCATTGCATAATACTCCATTGTGTGTATAATTTGTTTATCCATTCATCTGTTGATGGGCATCTAGGTTGTTTCCATCTTTTTGCTATTGTGAACAGTGCTGCAATGAACATGGGTGTGCATATGTCTATTTGTGTGATGGCTCTTATTTCTCTAGGATATATTCCTAGGAGTGGGCTTGCTGGATCATATGGTATTGCTGTTTTAGCTTTCTAAAGAAGCACTACATCATTTTCCAAAATGGTTGTATCATTTTGCATTCCCACCAGCAGTGCATAAAGAGTTCCAATCTCCCCGCAGCCTCTCCAACATTTCTTATTTCCAGTTTTTTTGATTCATGCCAGTAATGCCAGGGTGAGACAGTATCTCATTGTGGTTTTAATTTGCAATACTCTAATGGCTAGTGATCAAAAGCATTTCCTCATGTGTCTGTTTGCTGCTTGAATGTCTTCTTTGGTAAAGTGTCTCTTCATTTCCTTTGCCCATTTTTTAATCAGATTATTTGTCTTTTTGTTGTAGAGGTGTTGAATTTTCTTGTAGATTTTAGAGATTAGACCTTTGTTTGACTTGTAATGTCAAAAAGTATTTTCCCAGCCTATATGTTCTCTTTTGGGGAAGTCTTTTGATGAGGATCAGTGTTTAATTTTTAGAAGATATCAGTTATCTAGTTTATCTTCTGGAGTTTTTGCGTTATTGGTTATGGTTTGTATCTGGTTAATGCTGTGTATTAGGGCCTCTAGCTTTGATCCTATATTTCTTCTATGAACTTTTATAGTTTTTGGCTTTATATTTAGGTCTTTGATCCATTTTAAATTAGTTTCTGTATATGGTGTGATGTATGGGTCCTGTTTCATTTTTTTGTAGATAGACATTAAGTTTTGCCAGCACCATTTGTTAAAAAGACTATCTCTTTCTCATTTGATACACTTTGGGCCCTTGTCGAAGATCAGGTGACTGTAGGTGGGTGGATTTACATCTGGGTTCTCAATTCTGTTGCATTGATCAATGTGTCTGTCATTGTAGCAGTACCAGCCTGTTTTGACTACCGTAGCTGTATAGTAGGTTCTGAGGTAAGGCAGTGCGAGTCCTCCTACTTTATTCTTCTTCTTCAGTAGTGCTTTACTTAGCTGGGGCTTCTTCCCTTTCCATGTAAAGTTAATGATTACTTTTTCCATTTTTTTAAAGAATGTTGTTGGTATTTGGATCAGGATTCTATTGTATTTGTAAATTGATTTGGGTAGCATTGTCATTTTCACAATATTGAGTCTACCTATCCATGAACATGGTATGTTTTTCCATTTATGTAGGTCCCTTTGGGTTTCTTGCAGTAGCGTTTTGTAGTTTTCTTTGTATACTTCTTTTACATCCCTGGTTAGATTTATTCCTAGGTATTTTATTTTTTTAGGGGCTATTATAAATGGTATTATTTTCCTGATTTCCTTTTCATCATTGTCTTTATTAGTGTAACTGATTTTTTGTATGTTTATCTTGTATCCTGCTACTCTGCTGAATCTATTAGTTCCAGTAGTTTTATCGTGGAGTCTTTAGGGTTTTCTATGTGTAGTATCGTATCATCCACAAACAGGGACAGTTTAACTTCTTCATTACCAGTTTGGGTGCCCCTTATTTCTTTTTCTTGCATTATTGTTCTAGTTAGGACTTCCAACACAATGTTAAATAGGAGTGGTGATAAAGGACATCCTTGTCTTGTTCCTATTCTCAAGGGGAATGTTTTCAGCCTCTCTCCATCCAGAACGATGTTTGCTGTTGGTTTTGTATAGATGCCCTTTATTATGTTGAGAATTTTCCCTTCTATACCTATTTTATTGAGAGTTTTTATCAGGAATGGGTGTTGGACTTTGTCGAATGCCTTTTCTGCATCAACTGAGATGATCATGTGATTCTTTTCTTTCCTTTTATTTATGTGGTGGATCACGTTGATTGATTTTCTAACGTTGAACCTACTTGCATACCTGGTATGAATCCTACTTGGTCATGGTGTATTATTTTTTTGATATGCTGCTGAATTTTATTGTTTAGAATTTTGTTGAGAATTTTTGCATCTATATTCATGTGAGATATTAGTATGTAAATTTCTTTTTTTTGTGGTGTCCTTGCCTGGTTTTTGTATCAGGGTTATGCTGCCTTCATAGAATGAATTTGGAAGTATCACTTACTTTTCTATGTTTTGAAATAGTTTGAGTAGTACTGGTATAAGCTATTCTCTCAATGTTTGGTAGAATTCTTCAGGGAAGCCATCTGGGCCGAAGCTTTTTTTTTGTTTGGAGTTATTTTTTATTACCTTTTCAATCTCTTCTCTTGTTACGGGTCTGTTCAGATTTTCAGCATCAATTTGTGTTAGTTTGGGTAGGTAGTGTGTTTGTAGATATTTATCCATTTCCTCTAGGTTTTCAAATTTGTTGGAGTATAGTTTTTCATAATACTCTGTTATGATCCTTTTTATTTCAGTTGGGTCTGTTGTAATGTCCCCCATTTCATTTCTTATTTGGGTTATTTGTATCCTGTCTTGTTTTCTTTTGTCAGTCTGGCCAGTGGTTTGACGATTTTGTTGATCCTTTCAAAGAAACAACTTTGGGTTTTGTTGATTCTTTCTATTGTTTTTATCTTCTATATTTCATTTATTTCTCCTGTGATCATTATTATTTCCTTTCTTCTGGTGGCTTTTTTTGCTGTTCTCTTTCTATTTTTCAGGTTGTGTAGTTAATGTTTTGATTTTGTCCCTTCTTTTTTGATGTGTGCATCTATTGCTATAAATTGTCTTCTGAGGACTGCCTTTGCTGCGTCCCAAATGTTTTGGTATGATGTGATTTCATTCTTGTTTGTTTCTAGGAATTTTTTGATTCCATCTCTGATTTCTTCTATTACCGAGTGATGTGTAAGCAGGGTGTTATTCAGTTTCCACATACTTGATTTTTTTTCCTTGCTTTTTCTGTTGTAGATTTCTACCTTGGTTGCATTGTGGTCAGAGAAGATAGTTTGTATTATCTTAACGTTTTGGATCTTGTTGAGGGTTGCTCTGTGACCTACGATATGGTCTGTTCTGGAGAATGTTCCATGTGCACTGGAAAAGAATGTGTACTTTGCAGCTGTTGGGTGTAGTGCTGTATATATGTCTATAAGGTCAAGTTGGTTGATAGCACCCTTTAGGTCTTCTGTTTCTTTGTTGAGTTTCTTTCTATACATTCTGTCCTTTACCAAGAGTAGTGTATTGAAGTCTCCTACTATTATTGTGGGAACTGTCAATTTCTCTTTTCAGTGCCGTTAGAGTTTGTTTTATGTGTTTTGGAGCACTGTCATTGGGTGTGTAGATGTTTATTATGGTTATGTCTTCATGGTGGATCATCCCCTTAATCTTTATATGGTGTCCTTCTTTGTCTTTTATGGCAGATTTTGTTTTAAAGTCTATTTTGTCTGAGATTAGAATTGCCACTCCTGCTCTTATTTGGTAGCTGTTTGCTTGATGTATTTTTTCCATCATTTGATTTTTAATAAATTTACATCTGTGTTTTTAAGGTGTGCCTCTTGTAGACAGCATATTGATGGATCCTGTTTTTTTAATCCATTCTGTCCCTCTCTGTCTCTTTAAGGGAGCATTTATGCCATTTACATTCAGTATAATTATTGATAGGTGTGAGTTTATTGTTGTCATTTTGTAGTGCTTTTTTTGTAGTGCTGACATTTTCTTTGTTCCTCTTACTCTCCTGTGCTGAATTCTTTTTGTTTGTGGATTTTTGTTTCATCTCTTTTGTTTTTTTAGGTTTTGTTTTACTGAGACTTTATGTTTTTCTTCTTTATTTTGATAAGTAGGTTTTTGTGGTTACCTTGAAATTTACCCTTATCTTCCTAGGTTTGAACTACAGTGTTATTACTTAGTATCTCCTTGCCTTCCTCTCCTTTAGAAGGTTCTATACCTGTAATGTTTATTCCCTATTTTGTTGTTCTGTTGTTGTTGTCATTTACAGATTAAGTTCTCTTGTTCCCTGTTGTAGTTCTTTTGGTTTTGGATAGTCCTTGAGAGTTCATTTCTTAGATTGATATCTGGCTGCTATGATCCTGTGTCCTAGATTCAGCCTGTGGTCTGATGTTGTTTGTTCTCAGATCACATGCCGCCCTTTAATAATTCTTGTGAGTTTGGTTTAGTTTTTGTGTAATCCCTTAATTTCTGTTTATCTGGAAATGTCCTAATTTCACCATCATCTTTGAACTTGAAGTTTGTAGGATATTGTTATTCTTGGCTGGCAATTCTTTCCTTTCAAGGTTTTATATACTTCATCACATTGCCTTCTTGCCTGCATGGTTTCTGCCAAATACTCCAAGCTTAATCTTACTGTTTCTCCTCTGTATGTGACTTTGTTTTTCTTTCAAGATGCTCTCAGGATTCTTTGTCTTTTGTTTTATTGAATGTGATTATGACATGCCTTGGTGATTTTCTTTTGGAGTCTAGCCTATATGAGGTTCATTGAGGTTCTTAGTTGGTCAGGTTTTCATGTTTCATGATATTGGAGAAGTTTTCTGTGAGCAGTTCTTCAGTGATCCTCTGTGTGTTTTCTGTTTTCTCCCCCTGTTCTGGAACCCTAATCACTTGAAAATTTTTGCTTTTGATTGTATCCCACATAATTCTCAGCATTTCTTCATTTTTCTTCATTCTTTTTTCTGATTTTTCCTCAGAGTTGTAGCCAAGTGTTTGTCTTCAATTTCGCCGATCCTGTCTTCCATCTTTTCATACCTACTTCTGAGCCCTTCTATGACACTATCCATTTCTGAAATCTTGTTGTTTATCTTTTGTTTTTCTAGTTGTTGTTTTTGTATGATTTCTTGTTGTTAATTTATTTAGACATTTTGTTCCTGTATTATTTTCCTGAATTCTTCCATTTTTTGCCTTTATTTTTGATGAATTTGTCTGCCTTTTCCATGAATTTGTCTATTTTTTCCTCATTTTTATCTGCTTTTTGCCTCAACCCTTGGATAGCTCTGAATGTTAGAGATTTGAATTCTGTATCAGGTAGTTCTAGTGCCTTTTCTTCTATTGGAAAGTTATCTGGTGTTCTATTTTGGATGCCTACTGGAACCGTCTTATCCCTCTTTTTTATAATTTTTGATATTGTCTGCTGTTTTCGGGGTGTTCAGTAGTTATTTTCCTCGTTTATTGATTGTAGATTTGTTTCGTCTGCTTTTTTGTCTTATTTGGTCATGTGTGAGCAGGTGGGCTGTGCTTTCTTTGTTGTTTGCTCATCTGAGGGCATGATAGTTTTCTACTCCTTCTCCAATGGGCAGAGTCAGTCATTCAGCTATAGTGTAGCAGGGCAGGTCCAGCTGAAGGGGGGTTTGGGATGTGTTGTTTGTGGCATGTATTAGGGCCAGCAGGGCAGGCTGGAAATCAGTGCAGGGCAGGTTCTGGTAGGCCACGTCTGTGCTGCTAGGGTGTGTGATGTTCAGCCCACGGTGCAGGTAGGCAGGCAGGAAGGAGGGGATTGTGATATGTAGAGCTAAGATGGGTATGGGAAAGATGAGAGAAAGGAGAGAGGAATGGGAGCCAAAAACGTACAAAGAAAGAAAAAAGAATGCTAAGAGAGCTTGCCATTGGAGTGGAGAGATGAAACATGGTTGTTCTGTCTCTTGCTGGGACCTCCATGAAGTTGCCTTCCAGTACTCCCCGTTTGCTGATCTCTGACAGGAGCCCAAGATGGCAGATCCGTGCTACGTTAGCTGATATGGGACCTCTACATGTATCTCTTGCTCTCTCTTCTCTGTCAGTTTCTGATTCCATTCAGTGCTTGGCTGAGTTCTTTATCTCTTCATTTGATGCTTAGGGTTTCAGGATTGATGTTTGTCTCTGTTTGACTTAGTTTTTTGGATCTTTGCTGTGGATGGATGTCGTGGTGCTTCTGTCTATAGCACCACATTTTCTGGAAGTCTGCACCACCTGGCATGAGGCTGAGGGACTGCAGGAGCTGACTCAGGGCCCCACCATCTGGCAGAGTTGGCTCCGCTTCAAGCCACCCAAGGAGCACCTTTCTGAGCTGAGGCCCATGCCAGCCCACTCAGCCGCGAGATCAGCCCACTGAGACTGCCACCGCGGGAGGGGCCCCCTTGCTGCTTCTTTGATGAAGATTTGGTGCTTTCCACATTCCTGGGCTGCATTACGCAAGTGTTAACACTTTAGGGGGTAATTACACTGCTTTCATTTGCAAAATGGTAACATTAATGTATATGTGTCTATTAGCACAAAGTAAGCACACAATAAATATTAGCAAATAGAAGAAGATTATAAAATATAAGCTGATATAAGTTTGTGCTTAAATTTCTTATAAATATCACCAAATTTCTCTCCAGAGGTGTACCAAATTATTCTTGCACCAAATATTATAGAACATTTTAATCATTGACAATACGTGAAAAATGGTGTATCATAATTTTAGTTTGCATTTCCTTTATTGTGAGTGATGTTGGATGTCTTTTTGTATGTTCAGACCATTTGTAATTTCTTTTTCATGAATGTTTGTGATATCCTTTGCATACTTCCTTACCGATTTTAAGGAGATCTTTATGTATTAAGGGAATTAGTCTTTTTGTGTTGTATTATTGCCAAGGTGTTTCCTTTCTCCACATTTTCATTTGTCTTTGGAGTTTAATTGTAGTATTTATTTTCCAGGAAAAAAGTATGAATTTTTATGAATTTGAATTTATTCTCCTTTCCTTATATGATTTCTGCATTTTATATCATACTCAGAAAAACCTTTGTCACACTTATAATGCTTTTGTGGGTTTTTTTTTTTTTTAATGTTTCAATATTTGAGACAATCTTTGAAAGTAGAGAAGTAGAGAATCCAACATATTTTTCTAGTTTTCTACCCATTTGTCTCAATACCATTTACTAAATAAAATTAATCTCTATCCCAAAGATACACAGTATCATATTTATTATATATTACAGTCCTATGTGTATTTGAATATACCTATGGCCTCTCTATTCTGTTCTGTTTACCTATTTACACATGAATCAGCACTTGTAAAACAATATGCATGAATTCAAGTAAAATATCAGTTTTAATTTCTGTGTTTTGAAAATGCATTTTAATATACAGTGGTGGTTATATCCTATAGTTTCTTAAAAATGTCTTTGCTAGTCTTACACATTTTTTTCCAATGGTGAAGTTAAGAATCAGCTTAATAGTTGTGATGGTGAAATCGCTACTTTGTTCTGTGTGTGTGTGTGTGTGTGTGTGTGTATCCTTTTCAGTGTCTATGGAAATAACCATGTGATTTTTCTCTTTAAATCTATTAATACAAATTTTTTAATAATAGGTTTTATTCTAATAATGTAATAATGAAACATTCTTGCATTTCTGATATGAATTTAACTTGCTTATGGTGAGTTAATATTTTAATATGCTGTTCCATTCAGTTTTCTAATATTTTCTTAAGGATTTTTGTACCAGTAATCATAAATGACATGTCCATAATTTTCTTCTTATGATAGATTTGTCATATCCAAGTTATTTTAGTTTCAAAATGATTTTGAAAATTTCATTTTTCTGTCCTGTAGAAAAGTTAAAAAAAATTGGAACTATTGTTTCCTGAAGGTTTGGTAGAAGCCACCTGTAAAAATCACTGCCTGATAGAGTTTTTATGGGGAGCAGTTTCTTGATTATTTTCTTTGTTTCCATGGCAATTGATGTGTTTGAGTGTTGTAGCTCATTAAAAGTGGTACTTAGTAATTCATATTCTTTGAGGAAATCATTCCACCCAAGTTTTAAGATTTTATCTTTGATATTTTGTAGTTTTGCTACTTTGTGGTATGTTGCGATGAGAATTTCGTTTATTTATTTCATCTATCCTGCTCTTTAGTTGATGGCTCATTCAATCTGAGAACTCATACCCTTCTTCAATTTTGGAAAATTGTCAGTCATTTTATTTTCAAATATAGTCTTTCCTATTCTGTCTTCTTCTATCAGAAATCTATCAGATACTTTCCTTTCTGTGATTCATATCTCTTATCTTTTTAACTCTTTTCAGGCAATTATATTAATTTTCTAAAGTACACATTCTCTCTTCTGCTGTATCTAGTTTACTGTCTAAACATGCAATGAGTTTTTATTCCAAGGACCATTTTTTTTTCTTTCATTTCTATAATTTAGGTTTTCTGTTAATGAAATCAATGTCTTTTTTTAAAATCTCCGTTGTTTTTACCTCATGGTCTCCATTCCTGATTTTACATCTTTGATTATTTTAGGCATACTTCTTTAAAGTCTCTATCAGAATGTCCTATATTTCTAGTGTTTGGGGATTGTTTCATCAGTTGAGTTTCTTCATTGTTACTTGTAGCATTTGACAGTGAACACATCATCAGTGAGGACCATATGCAGTGGGAGTCCAGGGTCCCTGAAAGCATCCAGAGGTAGAGTAGTTTCACATTTGGCTACTGAGGGAAGGCTCTGTGGATTTTATAAGACTCTGATTAGTTTCTCTGTTAAATTCTCAACTTGGAATCCTTGCACCAGGAAGGTGGTACATATTTGAAACTCACACATATTCCTTTCAGTCTCTTCTGCAATTGACTCTTTATACTCTCAGCTCCATACTGTAGCAAGGTTCTCTGCCTGATGCAGGCTGAGTGTGTGTGGGGTTGTTTTCTGGGCCCTATATCACAGACTGTGATTAGTGTTGGCATCTTAGTTCCAAGTCCTGGGGCTTACAGGATTGACAGCCAAGACAACCAGCCCCTCCTGGAGGGAGTATTAGAGCCCCAGTGATTATGACCTAAACCTTATTAGGTGACCTTGAGAGGCATTTGTGGGTTAGTTTCCCATTTATATTTTGACTTTGTGCTCCCTCCCTATTTCTGGCACCTGGGATTTTATTTTCCTTGTTTTGAGTTTGACAACATACTGTAAGTGTTTTTTTTTCTTTTAAAATATTTTTTCCAGCATTCTGGAATTCTGGGATTAAGAAGGTATTTCCTTCCATATCAACTCCAAAGCATATATTGACCAGGATTTGATTTGCATTTAGAAAATTCAGCTCAGCATAAAAATTTTGATTTTGATTTTGTTATGTCTCTGTACATTATTAGGCCACAGTGTCATCAACTACAAAATTAAATATTAGGTGTTTAGTGCCTGAGACCAGTTTGGCATAAACATTTGTGCAATATGACTTCCTGTGCAGATTTTTATAGCCCCTTTCCCATTGAGCCTTTTTGGGAAAACCTTTACTTTATAATGGATGCTTCCAGTGCCAGTTCATGCATCTTTAAGAATAAAGCAGGCCAAACACTCTGTTATTATTCACACTGCAGGAAATCCTGAGAAGCAGTCAATGAAAGGACAGCAGCCTAAAATTAAAGATCCATTTGGTGTGCATGGTATGTGTATTTTTAACATGTGTTTTTTTTCCCCCTGTTATCAGTAAACTCCATGACTAATGTTGTATTTAATGGTACAAATGTAGAAGGAAAACTTGGAATTCATGTCAAACAAAATGGCAAAACACCACTCATTAATCCAGGAACTCAATCAACAGTAGAAGATGCTGCAACGGTGTGTAAAGGAGATCACTCTGGTGTCTTGAGGTATCATCTTTTATGTGACTGTTTTGCTTATTGGTACTCCATTTCAGACTGTCAAGACTAGTGCCAGAAGTAATGTCAAATATTTCTTCAGACTCTAGTTTTAGTTTCTTGATTTCTTCTTCTTTTTTATAGGTAGGCAGAGTTTGAGTTGGAGGAGCACACAATGAGAGGAAATCCTGAACAACCAAATCTTTTATCATTAACGCTTAATGTGTGGTCAACAGCTACCCTAAAGCAAAGATAAGTAGATAAAGGAACAGGGAAACTAGAATACTGGAAACAGAACAACAAGAACAGAACTGATGAGAATGTTGACACATTCTGTAAAATGTAACCAATGTCACTAAGGATTTTGTGTAGAAATTGTTAAATGGAAATGTAATTTGCTGTGTAAACTCTCAATGAAAACACAATAAAATATTATTTTAAAAAAACTTAATAATGTGTGTTCAGCACTTGACAACTTACAATACTTAAAAAAATTTTTTTTAAAAATTAATGTTTTTTTCTTGTAAAAATGCAGATAACGGCATCTGCCAGTTCAATATCGTTCGTGTGTACAATTCTACAAATACTTCTGTGTGCACAATCTTTCTGTATGACACAGTAATAAATTTATTTTGTTGTTTTATTGATGACAAAATGAAAACTGGGAGAAGTTAGGTGACTTGGTTAAGATTATATTACAAATAATAAGGATAAAAATAACAGCACTAATAATAAAAATAACAGCACTAATAATATTCCTTAACATTAACTGAGTACTACTATATGTCAAGTTTTGTTCTCAGTGCTTAATCCTCACAACACTTAATTCTTGTAACAACTTTTAGGAGTGTTCATCAGAGAGAATAGGTGGGAATTCCATCACTCCAAACACAGGAAGTTGTTGTTAGTTGCCATTGAGTCAACACCAACTCATGGTAACTCCATTTGTGCACAATAGGACTGTGCCCCATAGGGATTTCAAGGCTGTGACCACTCAGAAGCAGATTGCCAGTCCTGTCTTCCAAGGTGGCTCTGGGTGGGTTCAGACCACCAACCCTTCAGCTAGTAGTCGAGCACTTCACTGTTTGTACCACCCCGGGATTCTCAGCATGGGGAGAAGGTGTGCGAAGACCTGTTTGACAATTTGGCAGGTGTTGGGAATGAGAATACTGTTCAGAGTGGAGTGTGGAGAGATAAGGTCACAGCAGAAGCATGGCAAGAACATGTAGGGTCCTGCTTTGCTGAGGAGTTTGGATTTTATCTTCTAAAACAGGGGTTGGCAAACTCTTTCTGTAAAGGGTCAGAGAGTAAATATTTTAGCGTTTGTGGACCACAGGGTCTCTGTTGCACCTACTCTCCTTTGCTGTTGTAGCACAAAAGCAGCCATAGACAATACATACATGAATGGGCATGGTTGTGTGTGGGCAGCAGGTAAGTAAGTAGAATTTTGCCCATGGTTTGTTATTTACCGACCCCTATTCTAGAAAAGGAGCCTCAGTGGCGTAGTGGTTAAAGAGCTTGGCTGCTAACCAAAAGGTCTGCAGTTCAAATCTACCAGCCACTCCTTGGAAACCCTGTGGGACAGTTCTACTCTGTCCTGTTGGGTCTCTATGAGCTGGAATCCACTCTGTGGAAGTGGATTTGTTTATTTTTTTTAACTCTAGAAAATTATTTTTTCCTTTTAACTTTTTGTTCATACTATGTATTTTCAGTGATGGAGGGCATGCTGAATCATTGAGTGTGTCTTACTTTTGGTAGGTAGCATCGTTTTTTTGTTTTATGCCGCATTCTACAACTTGTACTCTTGGAGTCCACAGGTATATATGTGTACCCTTGTGAACACAATTTCTACCACCAGAGTCCAGAAGAACATATGTGTACCAAATAAAAATTTTCAAAATTCATGTTTTTCCTACCAAAAATTCAATGATTCAGCACCACCTCATGCAATACCCTGTAAAAACAGTAATTTTTGGCACATGCATGTTTATTCTGTTTCAAACTATTATATAGTGCCCTGTCTGCTAGCAGCATCTACCATCAGTGGGACATTAGCTTCCCAAAGAACCCCAGAGGTACAGAAAGTAAGTGTTAGCTATATATACTGCCAGTCCTGAAAGGAGCATGAGGCATACGTTGCTTCTTCAAAAAGAAGGTGTTCCCCCACCTGATGTCAAAATACAGCAATTAAATTGAGGCAAGTATAAATTATTTTTCCCAGTATGTGAAGGAAGAATAATTTCATGAGGACAATGGCCAGGGCCCCTATCTCTAAACTGGTTTACCATAGGTCCCTGATTTGTTGGGGACAGCCCCGTTTATACCTATTGCTCAGCATTATAATAGCCCCCTTTTACTCTCAAAAGTTTCACTGGATGATAAATTATATATGATTACCCTACTTTGAACCTAAATTGGGGTTCATTTTAGAACTTCTGCACAAAAGATAGGAATGAGCCTAAACTTTCACCGATGGTATGATAGTCAGAGAAGTGTAATGAGTATGGAACCCCATCTGCAGTGGAGTCTCAGCTCTGCTCCTTATTAGCTGTGTAACTTTGGGCAAATCAGCTAGCCTCTCTGAGTCAAAGTTTTCTTTCATTGAAAATTGAGAGTAGGATTTTCCAATATTACAGAATTATGTGGATCTAATGCAATGATGTTTGCAAAAATTGATGGGGAAAATTATTTTTATATGCTATTCAAGTGAAGAAGAGGCAGTATTGCAAGATGGTAAGGGTTTTGGATCTAGACAGAGAAGGCTTAACCTAGTCTCCACCACTTTCCATAAGTGAGACCTTGCAGAAATCATTGACTCTCTCTGAGCCTCAGAGCCTCATTAGAGCTAATTCTGTACCACCTTGTCAGAATTGTTCTCATGGTTAAAGACAATGTGTTCAAAATGCCAAGCACAGAGCCTGGCACATAGTCAGCATTTGGTAAATTGCAGTTACTATTTTTCAAATAGGAGTCCTTGGCTGGTTCAAATGGTTAATGTGCTTAGCTGCTAACTGAAAGGTTGGCAGTTCAAATCCACCCAGAGATGCCTTGGAAGAAAGGCCTGGCAATGTACTTCTGAAAAATCACCCATTGAAAACTCTGCAGAACACAGTTCTACTCTGACACGCATGGGGTCACCATGAGTTGGAGTTGACTTAACAGCAACTGGACTGGACTGGATTTTTTAAATATTCACCTGCCATTTCAGAGCTATCATTTATCTTTTCTTTAACACCCACTTCAAATTATTTACCCCATTCACCTCCTGCAGTGTCAAAATTCTGTTTTATTCACTGTTCTATAAGTCGTCTCCACTCAGCAATGTCCCAGAATTGTGATGATGATGATGAAGAAAATGATAATGATGATAGTTTCTCATTGAGCAGTCTCTATGTTATAACCATCTCTAGATGAAGCATACTTTCTATGTGGTCTAATGTGGCTAATGCTAACTAATCTCACTTTTGAAGCTCTGATAGCACTTTTGAATCCTTGATTTTGAGGACTATTCCTGTGTCATGGCAGAGCTCTCTGTAGTTTTATTTCAATAGGGATGACCAGATAAGATCACAGCCTGAGGAAACATGGCAATGGGCACCATACTATTTCTCTCCTGATGCTTTGTCTGTAGCATTCTATCATGTCTCCTTTAGGACCTGAAAATAATTGGTTGAAACTTCTGCTCTCTTTTAGCCTTTTGTCCAAGTTTGACAAGTGTGTCATTCCAGATAGCATGCACTATAAATGGCTTGAATCTAATAAGTAGTCTTTTTGGGCATGTAGTCCATTGTCTTTGTTCCTTCCTTGAGTGGGAAAATTACAATCTTCTAAGATCCTCCTTCCGTTTCTATAGAATGTGGGTGCTAATTTGAAAGCAGCTCATAAAATGGAGGCAAACTGGGCTAATTATAAAGATTTATGGGCCTGTTAGTGAATATATATCTAAATGAAATAACAGGGCTTTCCCTGAGGGGGAAAACATTACATTGGTTGTAGGAATAATTAGCTTGTGCTGTTACATTGAAATAGGATAAAACTCTCTTTCTCCTGATCAGATCCATTTTTACTGGGTCAGTCCAAGGTGTCTCCAGAGGGACTCATTAGATTTTTTTTTATTATTTAATTTTTATTTTTTGTCAAAGCTAGACTTCTACATTTCTTATTCCCCTGGTATAATCACTTTCAGCCCTTTCAGTTGGTTTTTACCTCCATATCTCTAGTTAAGAGGTTTATATAATTTTTTAATTTTTAATTTTATTGTGCTTTAGGTAAAAATTTATGGCTCAATTTAGTTTCTCATTCAAAAATTTATACACATATTATTTTGTGACACTGTTTGCAATCCCCTCAATGTGACAGCGATTTCCTCCTTTCCATCCTGGGTTTCCAGTGTACGCTGGTCCAGTTTTTCTGTCCCTTCCTGCCTTCTCATCTTGCTTTTGGGCAGGAGTTGCCCATTTGATCTCGTATATTTGACTGAACTAAGAAGCGCCTTCCTCACATGTGATGTATGTTTTATAGGCCCATCTGATCTTTGTCTGAGAAGTGGGTTTTGGGAGTGGCTTCAGTTCTGAGTTAGCAGGGTGTCTGGGGGCCATAGTCTCAGGGGCTCCTCTAGTCTCTGTCAGATTAGGAAGTCTGGTCTTTTTCTGTGAATTTTTTTTTTAAAGTAAAAAGAAAGTTTCATTTGGCATATACGCAAAAAGGCAGAAGTGGGAAATGGACAACCATGTTGCCAGAGCCATGTCTGCCAGAGTCCAAGGAAATACCACAGAACAGACAAAAGCAGGAAAACGGACAAGCATGCTGCTACAGCCATGTCTGCCCAAGTCTAAAGAACATTACAAAATAGGCAAGAATGGGAAAACGTACAAGCATGCTGCCACAGCCATGTCTGCCTGAGTCAAAAGAACAGTTACAGAGCCATCAGTATATATTAACATTACAAATGGGCAAAACCATTGAAAGCTTAGCCTTTTCAGATTGGCTAGAAACTGTGATCTTACATTTTGAATTGTTTTTCTTAACAATCATTGGTACAGGTTTCATTAACAAGAGTCAGGAGGGTCTTCATTGGTCCAACAAATTTCTATTCACTAAATGCTAGTAGAAAAAGATAAGAATGGAAAGTCTTTTGTGTTCTGTTTGATGGGCTTTATGTGAGAGTTTCCCTAAAAGATGTTTTCCAAGATTATCTTAGCTATTGTTTTTATACCTCAGGGCCCAGTTGATGTGTCCTTGTGAGTCCTTGTGAGCCCAGCTCCAGCTGGGTCACATTCTATATGCTCAAGGAGAGGGAATAATAACTCCAATATTATTTCCTAAATCAGTCCCTCCTTTTGATTGGAGACTGGAGATAACACATCGATGATCAATACCTGGACTTAGTTGAGCTCCTAGATGGTGGCCATTGCAGGCTCTTTAAACTCACGGTGCTGGTTTTCCACCGGATACCATCTGGTTCTTCACCAGGATCTTAAATAAGAGTGATGTTCTCATCAATCGCATTGCCAGAGTGAGCAGACTCAATGTACATCAACATTTTAGCTTGAGGCCTTCTTTTGCCTTTTAGGTGTGTAAGACAATAGAGGATAAATTTTATTATGCCTAATACTGTCAGGATGTAGACTAAGAATATTACTATTCCTTGTAATAGTGATTTAGCCCATGTACTTATTCCTGATGATAACCAACCAAACAAATCTTGTGTTTGTAAGGGTGTTACAGTGTGTAACCAAGTAGCTTCTTGTCTAATTCTATGTATATCTTGTTCTACTTCTTCTCTGTTATTTATCTAAATGCAACAATAGGTATTTGCTACAGCACAGACTACACTAATGAAAAAAATCTAAGGCTATTTTGTTATCTTATGTCACCTTGGCTTTTGAGATCAGAAATCACTGTTGTGCTTCCATCTCATCTGTTATTTGGCCCATAGTGACTGACAAATTTTCTTAAGTAGTTCTCCAATTCAACTATACCATAAGTAGGAATTAAAACTACCAACTATATCTTGAGTGTTGGACCAATGAGTTTTCTTCCAACTTTCGTTTTACAATGTGTAACAATTTAACATTACCTTTCCAGTATTCACTAGCATTGTTACTATGAATATTTAAAGATAATCCTAAAGTTTCCGAAGAGCAGTGTCTATGCATTCGTCAGAAATCTAAACAAGAGATTGCCCAGACAAATTCACTGTCAGTTGGAAAGGAATCATCTAAATTAGAAACATAACTACACAGAAACATATATCCATAAGGATCACACAAAGTTAGTCTAGAAGAAACAGAAAATATAAAAAAATTTACATGTGACAAGTTTTCATTAGAGAACTCATGATTAGCAAGATAATACAGGATGGACCTTTCCTGTAGGAGGTCTTCAGTTAGTCTGTTTAAAACATACTAAGTGTTCTTCCCAACAGCAAGCTTCCCCTCCTTGGTTTACCTATTAACAGTCATGAGTCACTTTCTCAGAAGCAGAAATGGAACCAAAGACAAAACGGAGTCTGAGCCATGAGATCGATCTCATCTGAGAACGTGGTTTCTTTAAGATACATAATTTTCTGCATCCTAAGAGGGTGACAGTTTGATTACAAACATTACACAGGTATTTCATATGACATTGTCTTAAAGACTGATTAATTACTAATTTACCCTAAATATAACTCTCAGTCTGATCTTTGAAGTTAGTTTCCTGAAAAAGACTGAATTCTTCAAAAATAAAAAAGCTCAATACCCAGAGCAAAATGGTCTTACTAGTTTATCTGGACTATTATTTGACTCAAAGTATCTTCAGGAACCAGTTTTTTTCTCAAAGCTCAAGATTCAAAAGTATACCCAAAGGCAATAGTCATGTGGGTTGCCTCAACCCCCCTGATAGCCAGAAATCTGGATTCCAGGAGAATTATATATAACTCTGTCATCATTCTTTGCTTTGGATCATGATCTTGTTATAGAATCTTTTATCAAAAATGTTCAATCAATGGTAACTGGACGTCATCTATTTTTTAAGATCCCAGGCACCATACAGCAAACTAGGAAATAAAACAGAAACACTAACAATTATATTAGGCCAGTTGTCTGAAATAACCAATGAAACCATGACCCTAAGGTCTTTGAACCAAGGAAACAAATCTCATGAGGTGTTTGTCTCTACATAAGCAGCATCAGTAACTGCTTTTCATGTGTCTCAACAGCAACTACATTCTGCAAAACAGATTGAGTATTAGTATAAATACAGCCACATTTGTCCATTAAGGCACAAACTTTCTTAAGAGACTAACAGGAAATCTAATGCTGTTCTATTTTGTAAAATCATAGCTCAAATTTCAGACAGTTCTCTGGTTATATCTACAACTTGGCTACAGGAACTTCTAATTCAAGAGTTACAATATCTAAACCCATTAGTTAGATAATTTAGGAGAAAGGAGAATGATTTCTTATATCCAGAAATTAGGACCTTAAAATATCAGCAATATTAAAAAAACTATAGTTTCCTTTAGTTTACTCAGTCTTAAGTAGTTAATTTCTGTTCCACGTGATTCTGGATCAGCAGCAGTCTGTGAACGCCATCAGCTTCTGCATAGGAGTTCTGGAAATTTTATTCAGTCTAGTCACAGTCCTTTTAGCAAGTCCAACATAGTCCTTCTTTTTGTTGAGATATTTTGGTCAAACTTTTTCAGCAAATCAGCGAAGTAAAAACTTATCTGCAGATGACAAAACTTAATATGGCCATGATTAATTCATAAACATAATATTCTTAATAGTAAAAGACCTGATAGAAATTAATTATAAGCATAATGTAAATGCCAAATAAAATCAGTTAAAAAAAATTTAGATAAAAATATTTCTAAATATAGCCATTAACCATATTCAAAGAGCTTCAGATACAATGCATAATAACTTTGAGACAAAATACCATATAGTCAGGATATACTAAGAATATACCAAGATTATCAAATCTCTGAATACCTGAATAGTAATAAAAAAACTTCATAGGTAAATGATGTGAATTCCCCAGTCAAACCATTGGCTTTGATGATGCTAGATTCAAAAAGGTAAAGTTGCAGACAAGTTATCAATAAAGAAATAATATAGGTCACTGTGAAACAATAAAGTTATTTAACCAAATATCTTAAAGTAAAAACCTTAGCTTTCTTGTCTAAAAGCCATGAGGCTTAGTACTCAGACTCAGTGATCTTATTCTAATGAGAGGCCAAACCTTTGTCTTCCAAGAAGATTACACAAATAATAAATTAACCCTTTAACTCAGAAATTAAAGAAAATTGTTATTTTAACATTAGGAAACAGAATTCTTGTTTTATATGCTACTTAACATTAAAACTCCTAAAAATCTCATAAATTAAACCAGTAAACTTTAGTCAGATAAAACTTGACCATATCAAATAAATTTCTTTTTCAATAAACCTCTTAAACATTGTCTTTGTTGCATGTCTTTTATAGTGCATCCCTTTTAATGGCAAAAATGAACACTCATTAGCAGACTTAAATATATATATCTATCCTTGTGGCATAAAAAGCAAAAGTACATAAACTTAAATTATGACAAATATCTATTAATAACATCAGTAATTTAGGAAATAATATTGGAGTTATTATTCCCTCTTCTTGAGCATACAGAATGTGACTTTGTCAGCTGGGCTCACAAAGGCTCACAAGGACTCTCAAGGACACGTCAAGTAGGCACCGAGGTATAAAGACAATAGCTAAGATAATCCTGGAAAATATCTTTTAGGGAAACTTTCACATAAATCCCATCACAGAGAACACAAAAGACTTTCCACTCTTATCTTTTTCTATTAACATTTAGTGAATAGGAATTTGTTGGACCAGTGAAGACCCTCCTGGCTTTTGTAACTGAAACCAGTACCAATGATTGTTAAGAAAGATTATTCAAAATGTAAGATTACAATTCCTAGCCAATCAGTGAAAAAGTGATGCTTTCAATGATTCTTCCCATTTTGTGATGTTGATATATACTGATGGCTGTGTAACTGTTCTTTGTACTCAGGCAGACATGGCTGTAGCAGCATGCTTGTCCGTTTTCCCATTCTTTCCTATTTTGTGATATTCTTTGGATTTGGGCAGACATTCTAGCTCTGGCAGCATGCTTGTCTGCTTCCCACTTTTGTCCTTTTGAATATATGTCAAATAAAACTTTCTTTTTACTTTAGTAAACTTTGTGATGTTTTTCCCCTACAACATCAGTAACTTACCCAAAATGTTGAAATTATTTTAAGCCTGTATATCATAAAACATAACTGTCATTGAAAGGAAAGTCTATTCAAACATTCTAAGATTTCATTCAACTTTTACTACTTCTCATATTTTTCCCAATCTAATTTTAGCCCTTACAGATTGTATCAACTGGCTTTGGAAATCACAAAATCACTCTGCTCAATTGACCAATTCATTGATATAGATGTAACCTTAAGTGTCTGGCTACTGCTGGAAACATTTTTCCAGGCCACTTCAGGTGTGTCTCATTGTGATTTCTGTTTTGTTTTTTTTTTTGACTTCTTAAAGTTCCCCTATAATAGAGAGAACTTGTTTACAATTTTATGATTAGGATCTACCTAATATCTGATAACTATAGCAAAGCAGCAATTTTTCTTATCTTTTGTCTTAAAAGAGTCTCCACCTATCTGGAAAGGGTCTTTCAAAAGCTTTCCCAGAGCTACATGACCTTGGAGACTGGGAGCTGGGGAGGCCTGATCTTGCCCCGCCCTCACTCTCTTGACTAATGGAATACATTTACATATGTTTAAGCTGATGGAGGCATTTTGAAAGGCTGTCTACCCAGTAAATAGCAAAGCTCTTTAGCAATTTTGTAAATGAATCCAACAATTCTTGGCTAGCAAGACTGGGGCATCATCCCAGTTTGTTTACATATGTTTAAATTGACCTAGGAATTTAGGACAAGAGATAACTAATTCCTTTTTTACTGTTCTGGAACTGCTACTTTAAGACAAAACTATCCTTTTTCCTTAAATAAAACACATTTCATATCTGGCTTAAGTTACTTAGAAAGATTTCGCTTTTAAGATTGACATAGTATAAAACATAAAGATCTTAGTGTATGTCTCAAATAGACCAAATTATATCAAAGTTTCTCCAGGTAGCTTTTAAAAATCTAAATCATAAGACAGACACAAGATGCAGTTTTTTTCTGGACCAAGAAAGAACTGAGGTTCTATGACTAGCCTTACAAAATACAGCAATTCTTAGCCATAGCCACCAATTTAATACAAGACAAACTTAAACACAATGCTCTAGACCAGAAGCAAGCTCTTAGAACAAAAGGAGACAGAAAGACCACATAAACTCACCAGACAATACCACACAAAACAAGGATATGGGGATCCTAGCTTTTTAAACTGTATATAGCAATTTTTGGTAAGATCGACTCCATTCAACAGAAAAAACGGGTACAGAACTACCACTTCTCCCTTACATATCGTACCACAGGTCAGGAGCTACCACCTCCGCCTGAGAATTTGGCAAAACAGGCAAGAGCTGCCACCTCTCCCTGCGAATTTGGCAAAACAGAGGACTATTTTCCAGGTTTTTTCTGAGCCACGAAAAGGTCCGAATTTTGCAGGTTATAGTGACTCACAGCTCTTTGAAAAGAGAATTACCTCTTCAAATGCCCGAATCCAGGCCTAAACTGCAGTTCACTTAAAGAGTTACTAAATGTCATTCTTAACCAAATGACCAAGCAAAAGTCTAAGATTCTCCTTAATGAATCAACCAGTTTTTCAAACAAATATGACAAACAAAACTTAAGAAAACATGAGAAAGAGAGCAACAAAAATAAGCAAAGGTTCGTTTTCTGGGAGCACTCACCCTGTTAATGTCGAAGGGACATGGAGTAGGAGCACGTGGGTCCAGAAGATAGGACCTTTCTTTGCCGGCTTCTGCTCCGCAGTCCAGGTCTCTTCAAAGTTGACTGGATTCGTAGCTTCAGATCCTTGACGACTTCGCCATTAACTGTTGTAGGGGAAAAACATCACAAAGTTTAGTAAAGTAAAAAGAAAGTTGTATTCGGCATGCATTCAAAAAGGCAGAATTGGGAAATGGACAACCATGCTGCCAGAGCCATGTCTGCCCGAGTCCAAGGAAATATCACAGAACAGACAAAAGTAGGAAAATGGATAAGCATGCTGCTACAGCCATGTCTGCCCAAAACCAAAGAATATTACAGAATAGGCAAGAATGGGAAAATGGACAAGCATGCTGCCACAGCCAAGTCTGCCCGAGTCTGAAGAACATTACAGAATAGGCAAGAATGGGAAAACGGACAAGCATGCTGCCACAGCCAAGTCTGCCTGAGTCCTTCTTCTGTGAATTTGAATTTTGTTCTACATTTTTCTTCTGCTCTGTCGGGGAGCCTTTATGGTGATCCCTGCTAGAGCAATCTGTGGTGGTAGCCAGGCACCACCTACTTTTTCTGGGCTCATGCTGGTGGAGGCTGTGGTTCATGTGGTCCTTTAGTTCTTTGGACTAATATTTTCCTTGTGTCTCTGGTTTTCTTCATTCTCCTTTGCCCAAAATGGGATGGGGCGAATAGCTGTATCTTAGATGGCCACCTGCAAGCTTTTAAGACTCCAGACGCTACTCACTAAAGTAGGATGTAGAACATTTTCTTTATGAACTATATTATGCCAATTGACCTTGATGTCCCCCAAGACTATGGTCTTCAGTACTCAGCCCCAGCAACTCAGTCCCTCAAGGTGTTTGAATGTGTCTAGGACACTTCTCTGACTTTGCCTTGGTCAAGTTGTGCAGACTTCCCTGTATTGTGTGTTGTCTTTCCCTTCACCAAAGTTGACACTTGTCTACTATCTAGTTAGTGATTTCTCCTTCCCAATCCTTCCCACCTTGTAACCATCAAAGAATGTTTTTTTCTGTGTGTAAACCTCTTCTTGAGTTCTTATAATAGTGGTCTCATACAATATTTGTCCTTTTGTGATTGACTTATTTCACTTGGTATACTGCCCTCCAGATTTATCCAGGTTGTGAGATGTTTTACAGATTCATCATTGTTCTTTATGGTTGCATAGTATTCCATTGTGTGTGTGTGCCATAGTTTGTTTATCCATTCATCTGTTAATGGGCACTTAGGTTGTGTCCATCTTTTTGCTACTGTAATTCTGCAATGAACATGGGTGTGCATATGTTTATTCGTGTGACACCTTTTATTTTTCTAGGATATATTCCTAGGAGTGAGATTGCTGGATTGTATGGTATTTCTATTTGTAGATTTTTAAGGAGGCGCCGTATCATTTCCCATAGTGGTTGCACCATTTTGCATTCCCACCACCAGTGCATAAGAGTTCTGATCTCCCTGCAGCCTCTCCAACATTTATTATTTTCTGATGTTTTGATTCGTGCCAGTATTGTCGAGATGAGATGGTATCTCGTTGTCATTTTGATTTGCATTTCTCTAATGGCTAATGATTGTGAGCATTTCTTCATGTATCTGCTAGCTGCCTGTATATATTCTTTGGTGAAGTGTCTGCTCATATCCTTTATCCATTTTTTAATTGGATTATTTGTCTTTTCGTTGTTTGAGGTATTGAAGTATTTTGTAGGTTTTAGAGATTAGACCCTTGTCAGATATGTCATAGCCAAAATTTTTTTCCCAGTCTGTAGGTTCTCTTTTTACTCTCTTGGTAAAGTATTTTGATGAGCATAAGTGTTTAATTTTTAGGAGCTCCCAGCTATCTAGTTTCTCTTCTGGTGTTTGTGCATTGTTAGTTACAGTTTGTATTCTATTTATGCCATGTGTTTGGGACCCTAGTGTTATTCCTATCTTTTTTTTCTTCCATGATCTTTCTTGTTTTACACTTTACATTTAGGTCTTTGATCCATTTTGAGTTAGTTTTTGTGTATGGTGTGAGGTATGAGTCCTGTTTCATTTTTTTCACAGATGGACATCCAGTTATGCTAGCACCATTTGTTAAAGAGACTGTCTTTTCCCCATTTAACAGACTTTAGCTCTTTGTTAAGTATCAGCTGCCCATAAATGGATGGATTTACATCTGGGTTCTGAATTCTGTTCCATTGGCCTATGTGTCTGTTGTTGTACCAGTACCAGACTGTTTTGACTACTGTGGCTGTATAGTAGGCTCTAAGATCAGGTAGTGTGAGGCCTCCCACTTTGTTCTTCTTCTTCAATAATGCATTACTTATCCAGGACCTCTTCCCTTTCCATATAAAGTTGGTAATTAGTTTCTCCATCTCGTTAAAGAATGCTGTTAGAATTTGGATCAGGATTACGTTTTATCTGTAGATCACTTTGGGTAGTATTGAAATTTTCACAATGTTGAGTCTTTCTATCCATGAGCATGGTATGTATTTCCACTTACGTAGGTCTCTTGATTCCTTCCAGTAGTGTTAGTTTTCTTTGTATAGATCTTTTACATCCCTGGTTAGATTTATTCTTAAGTATTTTATCTTTTGGGGGACTATTGTAAATGGTATTTATTTCCTGATTTCCTTTTAGATGTTTGTTGGTATAGAGGAATCCAACTGATTTTTTTATGTTAATCTTGTATCCTGCTACTTTGCTGAAACCTTCTACTAGTTCTTGTAGCTTTCTTGTGGATTATTTGGCGTTTTCTATGTGTAGGATCATATCACCTGCTTTTGTTGTTGTTGTTGTGTGTCATCTAGTTGATTCTGACTCATAGTGACCCTGTAGGGCTGAGTAGGGTTTCTCCATAGGGTTTCTAAGGCTGTAAGCTTTACAGGAGAAGATTGCCAGGTCTTTTCTCCCACTGAGCTGCTGGTGGGTTCTAACTGCTGACATTTCTGTTAGCAGTTGAGTACTTAGCCATTGTGTCCCCAGGGCTCCTAACCAAAAAATAGCTTATCTTAATTAGTAAAGTACATCTGCTTTGACTATTATGCTCTTTTGAAGAATTATCTATGTATCATGAATACTTTTTTAGTTTAAGTATGTCCTAAATATTGCATGGGACACACTTATACTAAAGAAGTGTTTGTTGTTAGTCTGACATTCACATTTAACTGGGCATCCTGTATTTGTATTTGCCAAATCTGGCAGTCTTCCTCAGAACGTCAAAGGATAGTGAGACTCTTTCTTCTTTTCAGAGTATTCTTCAGCACATGTGCTCTCTGTGTGAATTTCTTCCTCATGCATGGTGCAGCTTGCCCACATCTCTCATGAGGCAGTTCCCAGCAGGGTACAGGCAACAAGTGTATCCAGTAAGGAACCTTGGGGGATAACACTGGAAGGGCTTGAGGGAAATGGCTGTCTTTTTTTTTTTTTTTAACTTTTTTTTTGTTTATTGTAGTTTAAGTGAAAGTTTACATTTCCATTTAGTCTCTTATACAAAAATTTATACACACATTGTTATGTGACCCTAATTGCTCTCCCTGTACTGTGACAGCACATTCCTCCTTTCCACCTCTGATTTCCCATGTCCTTTCAACCAGCTCCTAACCCTCTCTGCCTTCTCATCTCACCTCTGGACAGAAGCTGCCTGTTTAGTCTCATGTATCTACTTGAGCTAAGATGCACACTCTTCCAGGTATCATTTTATGTACCACAGTCCAGTCCAATCTTTGTCTGAAGAGTTGGCCTCAGAAATTGTTTTAGTTCTGGGCTGATAGAGAATCTGGGGGCCATGCTTTCTGGGATTTCTCCAGTCTCAGTCAGACCATTAAGTCTGGTCTTTTTTTTTTTTTTTTTTAAATTTTTTATTGTACTTCAGGTGAAAGTTTACAGAACAAATAGATTCTCATGAAACAGTAGCACACATATTATTTTATGACATTGGTTAACAACCCCACAACATGTCAACCCTCTCCCTTCTCGACCTTTTTTTATTTTTTTGATGATAGCCAAAGATACACCATTTCAAAAATTTCTACATGCACAGTTCAGTGACATCGACTATGCTCTTCCAATTGTGTTGCTGTTTTCACTTTAGATGAACAAAACAGTCTCTCATTAAACAGTCAGTACACATGTTGCCCTACGACAATGGTTAACAACCTCACAGCACATCAACACTATCCTTACTCAACCTTGGGTTCCCTATCACCAGCTTTCCCGTCCCCCTCTGCCTTCTAGTCCTTGTCCCTGGACTGCTGTGCCCCATCAGTCCCATTTGGTTTTATGGGGCTGTCCACTCCCCGGCTGAACGGTGAACCTAGGAAGTGACCTTACCACTGAGCCAAAAGGGTGTCTGGGGGCCATACTCTCGGGGTTTCTCCAGTCTCCTTTAGGCCAGTAAATCTGGTCTTTTTCTTTAATTTTTTTTATTGTACTTCAGGTGAAGGCTTACAGAACAAATAGATTCTCATGAAACAGTAGTACACATATTATTTTATGACATTGGTTAACAACCCCACAACATATCAACCCTCTAACTTCTCAACCTCTTTTTTTTTTGGTGAAAATACACATAGCCAAAGATACACCATTTCAAAAATTTCTACATGCGCAGTTCAGTGACACTGACTATGCTCTTCCAATTGTGCTGTTATTCTCACTTAAGATGAAGGCTGACAGACCAAAATAGTTTCTCATTTAACAGTGACTACAAATGTTGCCCTATGACAATGGTTAACAATCTCACAACACATCAGCAATATCCTTACTCAACCTTGGGTTCCCTATCACCAGCTTCCTTGTCCCCTTCTGCCTTCTGGCCCTTGTCATTGGACTCCTGTACCTCATTAGTCTCATTTGGTTTTACGGGGCTCCACTCCCAGGCTGAACAGTGAACCTCGGAGGTAGCTTCACCACTGAGCTAAAAGGGTGTCTGGGGGCCATAGTCTCGGGGTTTCTCCAGTCTCCTTTAGGCCAGTAAATCTGGTCTTATTTTTGTGAGTTAGAATTATGTTCTACATCCTTCTCCAGCTCTGTCCAGAACCCTCTGTTGTGATCCTGGTCAGAGCAGTCAGTGATGGTAGCCGGGCACCATCTAGCAGTACTGAACTCAGTCCGGTGGAGGCCTTGGTAGCTGTGGACCAATAGTCCTTCGGACTAATCTTTTTCTGGTATCCTGTTCTCTTCATTCTTCCTTGCTCCCGAAGGGATGAGACCAGTGGAGTATCTTAGATGGCCGCTCACAGGCTTTTAAGACCCCAGACACTACTCACCATGGTAGAATGTAGAGCATTGTCTTTATAAGCTGTGTCATGCCAGTTGAGCTAGATGTTCCCTAAGACCATGGTCCCCAGAGCCCTCCACCCAGCAATTCAGTCCCTCAGGGAGTTTCGATGTGTCTATGGAGCTTCCGTGACCTTTCCTTGTACAGGTTGTGCTAGTTTCTCCTGTATTGTGTACTGTCTCACCCAAATCTGGTCTTTTTTTGTGAGTTAGAATTTTGTTCTACATCCTTCTCCAGCTCTGTCCAGAACCCTCTGTTGTGATCCCAGTCAGAACATTCAGTGGTGGTAGCCGGACACCATCTAGCTGTACTGGACTCAATCTGGTGGAGGCCTTGGTAGCCGTGGTCCATCAGACCTTCGGACCAATCCCTTCCTTGTATCCTGTTCCCTTCACTCTCCTTGCTCCTGCAGGGATGAGACCAGTGGAGTACCTTCGATGGCTGCTTGCAGGCTTTTGAGACCCCAGATGCTACTCACCAAGGCAGAATATAGAACATTGTCTTTATAAACTGTGTTAAGCCAATTGAGCTAGATGTTCCCAGAGGCCATGGTCACCACAGCCCTCCACCCAGCAATTCAGTCCCTCAGGGAGTTTGGATGTGTCTATGGAGCTTCCATGACCTTTCCTTGTACAAGTTGTGCTGGCTTCCCCAGTATTGTGTACTGTCTCACCCTTCACCCAAGATACCACTTATCTATTGCCTATTTAGTATTTCTCCCCCACCCCTCCCATCCCCAGTAACCAACAAAGATGGTTACTTTTGATGTGTGAACTTTTTCATGGGTTTTTACAATAGAGGTCTCATACAATATTTGTCCTTTTGTGATTGACTTATTTCACTCAGGATAATATCCTCCAGTTTCATCCATGTTATGAGATGCTTCCCAGATTCATCATTGTTGTTTATGGTTGCATAGTACTCCATTGTGTGTATGTACCATAGTTTGTTTATCCATTCATCTGTTGATGGGCATCTAGGTTGTTTCCATCTTTGTGCTATTGTGAACAATGCTGCCATGAACATAGGTGTGCATATGTCTATTCGAGTGACAACTCTTATTTCTCTAGGATATATTCCTAGGAGTGGGATTGCTGGATTGTATGGTATGTTTATTTCTAGCTTTCTAAGGAAGCGCCGTATCATTTTCCAAAATGGTTGTATCATTTTGCATTCCCACCAGCAATGCATAAGAGTTCCGATCTCCCTGTAGCCCCTCCAACATTTGTTATTTCCAGTGTTTTTGATTCGTGCCAGTAATGCCGGGGTGAGATGGTATCTCATTGTGGTTTTAACTTGCATTTCTCTAATGGCTAGTGATCGCGAGCATTTCCTCATGTGTCTGTTGGCCATTTGAATGTCTTCTTTGCTGAAGTGGCTGTTCATTTTCTTTGCCCAGTTTTTAATAGGGTTATTTGTCTTTTTGTTGTAGAGGTGTTGGATTTTCTTGTAGATTATGGAGATTAGACCTTTGTCTGACTTGTACTGTCCAAAAATTTTTTCCCACTCTGTAGGTTCTCTTTTGACTCTTTTGGTGAAGTCTTTTGAAGAACATAGGTGTTTGATTTTTAGAAGATCCCAGTTATCTAGCTTTGTTAACTGTTTTTTGCAGCAAGTTGCTCAGGGGCTCTCCCCCAGGATCACCGGTGACTGTTCAATGGATATAGTACCCAAGATCCATGTGAAGCCTCTGCCAGTGAAGTTAGTGCCCCCTCTGGACATCAGGGGTGCACTTATCTGTATAATCCCCTGGGGCTGGTGCGCACACTATATAACCAAACAAATAAACAAACCCATTGCCATCTAGTTGATTCCAACTCATGGTGACCCCATGTGCTTCAGGGTAGAATTGCCTCCACAGGATTTTCTTGGCTGTAAAGTTAATGGAAGCATATCACCAGACCTTTTCTTCTGCAGTGCCTCTGGGTGGGTTTGAACCACCAACCTTTAGGTTAGCAGTCGAGTGAAAACTGCTTGCGCCATCTAAGAGCAAATCATTTGTGTCAACCAGGGGCCTTTCCACACCAGACAGGGAGGCAGTTTTCAAACCTGGGGAATGCAGGCCTGAGTAGAATGAGTGGAGACTGTGTGCTTCCAGATGTTGGAGGGATGAGGCTTTAGGAGAGGGAGGGAGAGTGCTGGGGAAAGAGAAGCAGGAGTCAGACAAAGTACTCTTTTCACAGTTGTGCCCAGAAGGACTCTAATCCCAGGCTGCAGCTGATGATCAGCTGTTGTTGCCTTCAGTTCTACCAGCTGCAAGATCAGAATGAAGTTCCACCTAAAATTGGGTCCTTCCATTTATGACTTCTGCCCCCTAGTGGATTTTTCTACTGATGTTATTTCAGCTCTAAGCTTTCACATATTGAAACCTTGTCCTTTTTATATTTTAAGCTGAATAATTTCAGCCGCTGCAGCTGCTAGGTGAAGTTAGGCAAGTTTCATCATGTCCAGATTGGCTTTCAAATGAGGTGTGATAAATTAAATTATGGTCATCTGTAGCAAAGTGGATGAGAAATAATTATTTGGATGCATGTCATAATGTCGCAGAAGCACAGAAACCTCTGAATCTTTTTTCTTTTCTCTTTTCTTCGCCCAGATGAAAAAATTCTTTATCTTTTCACTCCACCCAACCCACTATGTCCAGGAAAGAGTTACTTTTATAAACCATCGGCATGCTGTAAAAGGCATCCAAGAGGCCCATGTAGATTGTTTTTCAGCTTATTTTATTTTTGACAGCTTTAAAGGGCTTTTTAAAATTACCAGGAGAGTAGATTCGTATTTTCATCATTCTACCTGCATAGCATTTTAGACACATTTATATTCCTGAAAGCGTAATAATATATAACATTTAGCATTTAATTTATGACTCCTGCCACATCTGGTATAAAACTTCTGAAGCAATAAATCAACCTCTTCTTGTCAAATTGCCATTCATTCTTTGACCTCCTCCATAATTTATGGTTTGTGAATGCAAAATGGGAGAAGCAGCTCAAATCAAGTGGATTTTAATTAACAATCTTGGAAAATTCAGACGAATATTTGCAATTTATTCATGAGAGGATAGGAATTTGTTTCTAGGAAGAAAAAAAAATGCGGCTCATTTCCACGGGTGTAAATTAAAGCCTATTCTGGGTGTTTCAAAACCACAACATAAAGATTTTTCTCCACTTGGAGCTAGAAATACAAAGTGGTTCTGCTAGGAATAGATGTCAGAGCTTCTAGGGCAGAATCCACTTTCCTTTATAAGAGATTTAGAGGGAACAGGAAGGGGGAGATATATAACCATCTTCTGCTTAGTGCAGCCTTTAACAGAGTTGCCTGTCTGGTGACAGGATGCCTTTCATGTCAAACAATTTTATTTCTAAGCTTTTCACAGTGTGTCCTAAGTAGCTTCTATTAGCATTGTCCTGTCCGTTTCCTTGGCAACAGAGCTGGTCAATTTAGATAGCATTTAAGAGCTGTGCAAAAAAGCATCAGCCAGCAGTGTGATGGGCAGAATTACAGAGAACCCAATGAATACAGTCCTTGCTGGAGGAAATGCATTTTCTTCCAGGGCTCATTTTATTTAAATTGAAATTGAAAAGCTCTTTTAAACAAGGCCCTAGATTAAGCACAGGCCAGAGTAATCTACTGTATATCCATGGCAGCTGCATTCCTTAATGTTATCTCTTTAACCTTAAATGGATTGCTTACACTTTTTCAAATAAGCAAGAAGGGAAAACCTAGGGACAATATAGCAGCTTCTTGTTATCTTTCTTTACAGTGAATACAGGATGAAGAAAGACAACTCTCTTTACAACTAGAGTCATATTTAGGTGGAGTGTAAGAACCCCTAGCTGCACCCCTCAATGATTGCACTTAATCTCACATGAGAGAGTAAATTTTATTTCAGGTATCATAGGTGGTCTTATTTGCCATTTACCTCGCTTCATTAGTTGGGGTGACTTTATGTAGCCATTATCTCCAATATCATTACCTGGATCGTTTGAACTTGAGAACTCACTAAAAATTTGGAATTTTCAGAATTGAGTTTTATGCAGCAGTTGACTTTTACTCGCTATTGCATTTGCAGCTTTCTTGTGTATAGGACTGGACAAAGCCTAATCTGGGGTGGGAGGAATCTTCTCTCCCAGAATGGAATATGCTAAATATTCCTCATCCTCTGGGCTGAAAATAAGTAAATTTAGATACTGTGTATATTTGCAAATAAGACAAGAAGATTTATTATTTTTATAGGGACTTAAAAGCAGCTTCGATATCATTTTTTTCTTTAAGGAAGTCAGACAAGGGAGTTTGTATTTATGAATAGGGAACTCTTTTTTATTGTTGTAAAAATATATATAACACAACTTTCGCCAGTTTAACATTTTTCAGGTGTACAGCTTTGTGACATCAATTATATTAATCATGTTGTGCAACTGTCACCCGTAACCATTGAGAAATTATGAATAGGGAGCTCTTGATAAGACTGTCTACACCATGGTGAATGTACTGGGATACTTCAAGGTTTACATCTTTTATGCTTTTGAATGACTCTCATCTAAATGGAAACTTGTAAGGCAGCGGATGCCTCTTCATTGAAAGTATTGTAGCAGAGACATCAGTCTTGTTATTGTTGCTATCTTAAGGAAGATTCATAATGCAGTAGAATATTAAATTCAGTGACTTCTAAAGTACTTTCTTACACTGAAATTGCATGGTCCTTTCTCCAAAGATAGACAAATGCATGTTTTCTGGAGCAGCCCAGGAACTAGTGGGAGAAAATTATCCCTTTAACTTTGTTTTCCACACTTATCTGGGAATATGTTTTTGTTAGGTGCGGTCAGCTTGGTTCCAACTCATAGTGACCTGATTTATAATGAAACAAATGTTGTCTGGTCCTGCACCATCTTCATCTGAAATATGTTTCGCCTCTTTCTACAGGACACTTGTTTCCTGGGGAGAACACAGAAATGTTAATCTCCAAACTTTTTGGATGCCTCTCTTACCTTATGAAAACATGTAATAAATAAACCCAGTATCCGTGGAAGTCCTTGGTTAAATACTAATTAGATGAAAGGGTTTCTGAGATTTCTCTGCACTTTTCTATTCTGTGAGAATCATCCTGAATCACATTTCCCCTTGAAAGGGTTACTGGAGTCTTAAAACCATTCCAATCAGGATCTCCATGGTTAGATAACAAGGATGCCAATTAATGCTGGTTGTAAAGGGTAACAGTAGGTCCCACCAGTCATTTTCCCATATGGCATGCGAGAACACTTAGGTACATATGCTGACATTTCATCTTCGGGATTTACATAATGTGTACCAGGGTGATTGATAGGAAGGAGGTATGTGGACGTGACATACTGACAGAGGATAAGGGCAGGATGTCATCCATTTTTCATTATGATGTCTATTTTAACAAACATACCAACTCATTTCTGCAGTCCATTAAATCCTTTGACAGTGTAAACATCTGGAGAATAGCCCTGGGAATTGGGTTTGTCAGGTGAGGGCTCTTCGGCTAGCAGGGAGGAGGTGTGGAGCTTCTTGGGGGCTGCTGAATTCTGGGGAGAGCCACAAAGCTGCCTGTCGCCGGAGACTCTGCCTTTCCTGACACCAGACGCTCAAGATGTGGAAAAAACTTGTGCCACCAAAATGGCAGATAGCCAAGAGCTCTTTTTTGTCCTTTTATATTCTTTCAGGATTCATCTCTCCAGTATCTAGCCTCTGTTAGTTTCCTGAGCTCTGAACCTAATTCACTGAATAACCTTGAGCAAATGACAATCTCTCTTGACCTCCTGTTTTCTCATCTGTGAATGAGGACCCTCTGACTCATGGCCCCCTCTCCCAATGGAATAATTATTCCTGAAAAGCATTTTTGATCTCCATAGGGAAAGGTGTTATATAGCAACACAGAATTGTATTTTATTCTGTACCACCCACAAGTTCAATTTGTGTGGTTCCAGCCTGACCCATAAACAATCTAAGTGTTTCTCTGTGTGTGTAGGCAGTAACACCTGAAAGGTGAAACCATTTCAGTTTCAATGTTAGCAGCATTCCATGCCTTTTTTATAATACCCTTGTCCCTTTAAAGAGTCCCTGAGTGGTACAAACAGTTAGCGAAAGGTTGGAGGTTCTAGTTTTCCCAGCAACACCTCAGAAGAATGTCTTGGTAATCTACTTCCAAAAAATCAGCTTTTGAAAACCCAGTGGAGCCCAGTTTTACTCTGACACATATGGGGCTGCCCTGAGTCAGAGTGGACTCAAAGACAACTGTTTTGTTGTGTTTTTTTTTTTTTTTCTTTTGGTTGTCCTTCCAAAATAGGATTTCTCAACATTGGCACTCTGGACATCTGGGCTGCATAATTCTTTGTAGTGGGGGACTGTCCTGTGCATTGTAGGGTATTTACTAGATGCCAGTATCACTGCCTATCCTCTTCCCCATTAGAACAATAAAAAATGTGTCCAGACATTGTATCTTCAAAGGTACAAAATCACTCCTGGTTGAGAAACTCTGCTCAAAAACATACTTTGATCATCACCCCAGCTCCTTAGGACACAGATAAGTGCTTGAATCTTGGCCTAGGATGGGGCTTATATGCACTAGCCTGTAGCCTCCAGGATTTTGAAGCAAATCTAAGAAAGCAAAAAATCAACAGAATTCTGTGTTGAGTACTGCTCATTCCACAATAGTCTCCTAACATCTTTTCCCACTAGATTGCTGTTGCCACTGATGGTGATGAGGACAGATATGTGATGCTCCTGAGCTTTTCTTAAATGAAGACGCAGAGAACTGTTGTGTCTATTTGAAGTCCACAGATGGAAAAGCAAACACCCAGTCTTGCTGAATGAGATACAGTCTCCTCCATTAATGATCTTATATGTTTTCTTGGAAAAGCTTCCTGCTTCACAGTTGCAGCCCATTAGCTGTTTGTATCCAACAAGCAGACCCTTTGATTCTTCTCATATTCAGAGTGTGATATAAAAGCTGGCACTGCACTGGGCTGGCATAGTCTGTAAAACATGATGTAATCATTGCAATTAAGGCATAAGGACATTGGCTGAAATAACTAAGAGATAAAGTATTACATCGACCATAGGATGCCAAAGACCAGAAAGGTATTCAGGGATTTGGTTAATTCTTCTGTCTGCTAACTGAAAATGCTGGGCTTACTTCTTGAAAAGTGAAATTGAATGTATTGAATGAGGATAGCTTATCTGAAAGGAGCCATGGGTCTGAGAATTTAAAATCCCTACTTCTCAAACAAAATGCCACTATCATAAACCTGTGTCCACTGAGTGCTACTTTTATTAGTGTCATTTATAGGATATCTTACCTAACTGAATGATTCCTGGGTGATGCAAATGGTTATGCACTTGGCTGCTAATGGAAAGGTTGGCAGTTTGAATCTACCCACTGCACTGCAGAACAAAGCCTTGGCAATCTACTTCTCTTAGATTATAGCCATTGAAAGCCCTATGGAGTGCAATTGTGTTCTCACACACATGGGTCACCACGAGTCAGAGTCAACTTGATGGCAACAGGTTTGGGTTTTAATTATGATTACCTAACTGGAATTTAGCTGACAGCTTCATCTTTTCAGAAGATAGACATGAAATCTGAAGGCAAAAAAAAAAAAGAAAATTCACCTAGCAATCAGAAGAGATTCCAAAAAGCCCATACACTAAGGTTTGTGCACTAATCAATCGATTGATTTCTTCATTCAACGCATGAATTTGTCCATTCGAAGACTATTTAAGCATTTACTATGTATAAGGGATTATGCTAGGTGGAGGATATAATGGACAACAAGAAGCCCCTATGGATCTTACTCTATACACTAGAGAGAAATGATCAAATGAACAAAATAGATAAACAAAATAATTATAGATTGTGACTGTGATATGAAGGTATAAATGAGGTTCTGGTAAACAGGATAATGATGAGGTCTATTTTGGATGGGTTGGCTCATGACACCTTCTCTGGTCTGAGGCTGGAAGAATGAAAAAGAATCATCCTTATAAAGATTCAGGAGAAAGACCTCTAGCCACAGAGGACAGGAACAAGTAAAGAGGCTATGGGGCAGGAAAGAGCATGGCATGCTCTCTAAAATGGCAGAAGCTGAGCTTGGTTGGAGCATGGTGAGAGAGGAGCAGAGAGTCGCAAAGTGAAGTTGCAGAGTAGGAATCAGATCCTGCAGGGTTTTGTCAGGGACAATTTTATTCCAAGTGTAATGACAAGCTACAATTAGGTTTTAATCTTTGTAGTGGCCTGATTTGATTTTTATAATGTCACTCAGGGACGGGAGAACACAATGGATCAGAAGAGATGTAGAGTTAAAATATGAAGACCAGTCATGGGGCTGCACCAGGTGTTTGGATAAGTTATTATGGGGGTTGAGACCAGGCTGACAGCAGTGGAAATGAAAGAAAAGCAAATGAATTAAGAATATAGGAAGGGGAACTCACAGAACTTACTGATGGGCTGATGGGTAGGTTGGATAAATGTATGTGTGATGGAACCAGAGGAACCCAGGATGCCTCCTTAGGACTAGGGTTGCACACAGTGGTGGCACAGTCTGACCTTGGACTATCAGCTCCCGGGGAAGAGGCCAGCTCAAGTCCAGGAAGCAGGCATCATGCTGTTTAGGCAGAGAGCCCAGGATCCCAGGACCAGATGTGTAATCTACAAGGAGTGTGGGCTCCAGATGGGCTTGTCCTCTTAGCCTTTTGGACTCCTTAGCCTATATGGGCAGGGGCATAGCTGGGAGATGGCCAGACAAGGACTCCTTAAAGGGCAGGACCAAGAAGACAGACCCTCCTGCCTGCGTCTAAAAGCAGTACCCTTGACAATCAACCCTGCACTAGAATTTTGTTGAAATAAGACAGATGGAGTTGGTTTGAGTTAAATGAGTTAACATACCCAAACCACTAAGAAGAGTGTCTGGCACAAGTAGGCACTATTGTTGAGAAAAACGAAGCCAGGTTGTGGCTCATGGTATGCTTAGGATAAAACCAATTGTCTTTGAGTTGATTCTGACTCATGATGACCCCACGTGTTTCAGAATAGAATTGTGCGCCATAGGGATTTCAATGGCTGTGATCTTTCAGAAGTAGATCACCAGGTCTTTTTTCTGAAGCATCTCTGCATAAATTGGAACTGCTAACCTTTTGATTAGTAGTCAAGCACTTAAGTGTTTGCATTCCCGGGGGCCCCTATAATTGGAATACACTTCACAAAGACAGAGATTGCTTGAAAAAAGAAAAACAAAATATATGTATAAAATTTCCAGCACTATTTTCTTCAGATGATTGTTCCAGTGCCATGATGTAGCATTTAAATAGTGCTGTAACCTTTGAAGTTTGGGCTTACAGGTTTGGTGACATACTGATGAAACTGTAGAGGGCTTTGCTATCACACATGTGTTTTGTCAAACGTGTGTTCCCACAGGCTGTGGGTGAAGCCCCTATCTGTGGACCAGTGCTTATGATGGTCAGTTCATGTCTTTCAGTCTGGTGACCAACACCTTATACTTGGCCTTGTTTTACTCTCCTACAAATATTTAACATTGGTCAGATGAAGAAATGGATGACAGAGTGTGAACAAAACAATCTAAATCTATCAATACTGCTGGAAAGGCTACTCAGATGGTACACTCTTTAAGTAGTCAGACAGTTGTTTACCTGTTAAAGGTGACTATGACTTTACCCTTATAGCTAAGTCATTTGTCCAGGTATTTATTGATATATTCAGATTTAACTTCCAGCAGAATGGTTGGCTTGCTTGATTATAGTTTTTATCTCTGGCTCCACAAGTAACTATTATTCTTAGTAATCTGCTTGGAGAATCTCTTAAGAATATTGTGAGGCTAGTGATGTCATAACACAGATAATGAATTGGCTTGCACAACTGTGAAAGTGATGTGGCAACTTTTTCCTCCCTTAATCACATTTGCATCTTTGTGTTCCATGTGAACCTAGTGTGGGACTGACTGTGGATCTCTGAGTTAACAAATCAAGGTGTCAAGTCAGGATGTTTATTACTTCTGAATGCCAGCAAACCTGTCCCCAGATCTTAAAATAGCAAGGGAATCAAGCTTGCTCCAGAATGAATCATCACCATTTATTTTGGGCTTTCAGTTTCCACTGGATAGTTTTTACAACTCAGTAGATCTAGTTTGGGAGAAATCTAGCCAGCAGAGCTGTGACAAATCAGGGTAGGAAACGTGATAATAAAAAAGGAAGAATTGGTTAAAAAAAAAACAAGCTTTTAATTTTTGGAACAAGGTCAGCTTCATTTTTAAGCTGGGCTTGTTACCACTCAAGCAGTAAGATGCTGGACACAAGTCTAACAGAGGGTGGTCCACAGTTAAAAGCTGGAGGACTTATTTTATGCTGTAATGATTCATTTAATACTACCAGAATTAGTTCTCTAGAAAGGTAATTGTGTAGCAGCATAAAATGCATTCAAAATATAAACATATTTTCCTTCTAAAATAATAAGGTCATTTGATAGGGAAGCACCTGGCTTCTTTTCTCCTGTCCTTAATTCATTCCTCTTTAAACTGGTACTGCCTTTCTCCTTCTTCATTAATAAATCTCTTTGTTTCCTGTGGAGGAGAAAAATAAGCCCTTCCTTTCTCCTTAAAGAAAAACCTACTATTTATGTGTATGTTCTCTGCTCACTCTCATTTGTAATGAATTTGTGATTAGAAAAAACCCCATGCTGCTCTGTTTTGTCAATCAGCTGAACAGGAGTTGTGAGTTCACTCAGGTGAACATATGGGAGAATGGCTACATATTTTTAATATTTCCATGTTATAGGAATACTGATAGAATTATCACTGTCAGTGTTTCCTTTGGAGGGGGAAACCATTTAAAAGCTATCATATAGTATGATGGTGTCTTGAGATTGGAAATTAAACTGAGGCTCTTGCTGTCAGAATTGAGACTGATTCAGGAAAGCTTATATACTGAATACAGTTTTTCTTTGGGTAGAATATCTCCTTTTGGGGTATGTGGTACCCAGTTCTCTTGTGCTGACTAGGCTCCTCAGAAGTGTCTCATGCTCCCAAATTCTTCCTGTCCCCTTGTCATGGATTGAATTGTGTCCCCGAAAAATATCTGTCAACTTGGCTGGGTCACGATTCCCAGTACTGTATGATTGTCTACCATTTTGTAATCTGAGGTGTTTCCCTATGTGTTGTAAATCCTATCACCATGGTGTAATAAGATGGATTAGCGGCAGTTATATTGATTAAATCTGTAAGATTAGACAGTGCCTTAAGCCAGTCTCTTTTGAGATATAAAAGAGAGAAGCAAGCAGAGAGACATGGGAACCTCATACCACCAAGAAAGCAGCACTGGGAGCAGAGCATGTCCTTCGGACCTGAGGTTCCCATGCAAAGAAGTTCCTAGTCCAGGGGAAGATTGACAAAAAGGACCTTCCTCCAGAGCTGACAGAGAAAGCCTTCCCCTGGAGCTCATGCCCTGAATTTGGACTTGTGGCCTACTAGACTGTGAAAGAATAAATTTCTGTTTGTTAAAGCACTTGTGGTATTTCTGTTATAGCAGCACTAGGTGATGAAGACACAACCTTGTGCCCCCAATGAGCACTTACACATCTTGTTGTTATTCCCTCATCACTGTTCTTTGTTTTCCAAGGTGGCAACCATCTAAACTGAAAAATTATGAAATGTATCTGCATCCAGGAAGGATCATAAAGAATTGTAACTTCACCCCTTCAGTTTATAGACAGGGAAATCAATTCCAAATGAAGCTAAATAAAGATTGTTAACGAGATTACACTCTCACTTAGCAATAATCCTGTAACTGGAGTCTGAGTCTAGGCCCATGTTCTTTTCATGGCACCTTCAATCTTTCCAATTTGCTAGTTGCTACTAGTCCCCTTCCCAAGGACATTTGCATTTTAAGAGGAAGAATTCTAGAGTACATCTTTGCAGAAGCTGAAGAAATGGCTCTAATTGCAGGAACATCAGGTACAGTAGCAGGCTGTGTAGTGGGTTGAATAATGTTCCCCAAAATTCATGTCCATCTGGAACCTCAAAATATAACCTTATTTGGAAATAAATTCTTTGCAGATGTAATTAATTAAGATAAGGTCATACTGGATTAGGGTAGGACTTAAATTCAGTGACTGGTGTCCTTATAAGAAGAGGAGAGAACATTCAGAGATACACACAGTGAAGAAAGTCATGTTACGACAAAGGCAGAAATTGGATTGATGCGGCTACAAGGCAAGGAATGCCACCAGCTGTTCCATTGGAAAAAGATGTGTCAGTCTGCTTCCATAAAGATTACAGCCTTGGAAACCCTATGGGGCAGTTTTAGTCTGTAATATAGGTTTGCTATGAGTCGAAATCAACTTGACGGTGGTGTTTTTGTTTTTGTTTTTTTTAAATAAAGAAGGAAATATGTCTTTAATAAGCTTACACCTAGAGCTAGCTCAAGTGACATCTTTCTTTCTAGTCTCTTAAAAAAAAAATCTGTATTTCCCCATTTCACCTCTTAATCATAAATTACCCAGTGTACAACTAAATGGAGTTACTGATGTTTTTCCTTTGGATAAGATGAAGACTTCCAATCAGTTGCTAAAATTTGTTTCAGTTTAAGGCAAAACTGGATATACATGTGTGCTTCAGTTTCAAAAAGACTTCTACCCAGACTTTCTCCTGTACTAGAGCACATTTTAAAGCCTATGACAGAGCATTCTGATCATGGCAGAGTTGCATTCTGAAATGTCAAAGAATAATTGCAGTTTCTTTCAGCTTGATCTTTTTATTCTTTTTCAGAATGCCTAGAGATGTAGTGGCAGAGTCTCTGCGCAGTGCACAGATGAACAAATGGCAATCTGTGGTCATAGGTGGGACCATTGGTGATACAGAACATGAGGAGATATTTTATAGAAATGATGCTTAAAGCTTGAGTGCAGTCCAAGGACTGTAGCCCATTACCGTGAGCTCTGTGAGTGAGCACACTTTATTGTTAGTCCCGAACACCAGTGGCTTGGGTGTTCTATCACTTTTCCTCTCTGCCTATCTCTCTTCCTTGAAACTAAGGGTGCAGCCTGAGAGCACAACCTCAATGGTAGGGCTCACTCATTACCAGCTTCTTCTCTCCCATTAGAGTACACTTACTTATGTAGTAGACTCATTCCCCCTTCAAGACTGTATGAATCATTTCCTATTGCCTGCAGCGCACAGGGAGTGCTCTCTCCAGCTCCACCAGCAATTGTTATTTATACTGCTTGCGTGGCCCTGATTTTTACTAGCAGAAATAAAGTTGGGGCATGTGGACAGTATCATTATAATTGCCCTTGCTCCATAGGAAATTGCACATATTTCTTCTACATTTTTTCTCTACTTTTCTGAATTCCCAAGGACTGCATTGTCATGCAAGACATCTCTACTCTTTCCCCACTTGGTACCATAGTGAAGTCTGCAAAATTTAACCCAACTCAATGACAATCAAAACACCCATTCTCCTTCTACTAATCTGTCTCTGGATGCATTTTTCAGACCACAAACATGAAGGGATGCTCATCCAGCCATCAGTGAGACCCCTGGGTGGGCACAGCCAGATATGTCTCCCCTGGATGGGATGTCATAGGCTTTCAGCTTCTTCCCTGTTAGCAGAAGGAGGGAGCCCTCTCTGGATCACGCTAAGATAATAATAACCTGTCCCAAGTGTTCTGAACAGGGACTAGATGGACTCAGTGGGAGAAATCTGTCATTTTCAAAATGTGTATCTTTTTCCATCATTCTCCTTACAACCCCACCTTCTTCACTAAGTTGATATTCTCTTTTCTCTGGTGAAGAAAGAAAAACACTGTGGTCAAATGTCAGTCATAGATAAAGTAAAGAGCAACATTTTCTGACATTTGCTCCCAGAATCACCAGATAAGTGACTTAGTCTCGGTTAACGGTGCATATTCTCTTACTGCGAAGAAAGAAGTGATGGGTCCCAGTACATTTGACATGTACTGTCTTTGACACACATCTCCTCTCCCGAAGAGTCAGTGACATGAGCAGCTCTGGTTTTGGGTGGTTGACTTTCAAATGATCTTGTTTTTCACTCTTCATATGCTTTCTTCTTCTTCTTTTTTTTTTTTTTATGTCTTTTCTAACATATCTCCATCAATTTTTAAACCCACTATTGGATTTATATGAATTCACTCAAATTGTTAAAGTATGGTAAATATATAGGCATGTTTGGAGTGCTTTGAGAAATTGACTTTTAAATGACCTTGACACAGGAGCCTTAATTTCTAGTTTCATAGAAGTGTAAATTCAACACTCATAACCTCTGCGTCCTGCTCCTGTAACTCTTAAATGAAACAGATGGTGCCTGCAGAATTTGTCAAGAAGAATGAAACAGGCTTCCATTAGTTGTTCCATGTCACCTGTGGCCTGAGTTGGCTTGGAGTCACGGTGGCCCTGGGTAGGTAAAACCAGCTCCAGGCTCTGCCCATGGGTGCTTTACTAATTGTTTTATGTCTTCTAAACATAGACTCTGCATCACCAAAAGATCTTCACTTTAGGCTCTTTAGACTCATTTCAGTAGCTTTTTGAATTATGAATCTCTGTTTTCACAAATAAAATGAGATGGACAGGGGAGTGTCTACACAACACAAATGAGAGATATGTTGTTAACATATCACCAAGTGTCTGAAGACCTAGAAACACGTTGATATATAGGATCGTATAGAGCTAGCCAAGAAGCCGTGGTTGCAAAATGATTAAAAGAGTTCGGCTGCTAACCAAAAAGTCTGTGGTTTCAACCTACTCAGTGGCTCTGGGGGAGAAAATACCTGGCGATCTGCTCCCATAAAGATGAAAATCCAAATACCCATTGCCATTGAGTGGATTCTGACTCATAGTAACCCGATAGGACAAAGTAGAACTGCACCATGGGGTTTCTAAGGCCGTAATCCTTACAGAATAAGAGTGTCACTGACTGACATAGTGCCAGAAAGTGAGCCCCTCAGGTTAGAAGGCACTCTAAATACTACCTCCTCAAAGTAGCGTCAACCTTAATGATGTGGATGGAGTCAAACTTTTGAGACCTTCATTTGCTGACGTGGCACAACTCATAATGAAAAGAAACAGCTGCAAATATACATTAATAATCAGAACTTGGAATGTATGAGGTATGACTCTAGGAAAATTGGAAGTTGTCAAAAATGAAGTAGAACGCATCAACATCTATATCCTAGGAATTAGTGAGCTGAAATGGACTGGTAATGGCCATTTTGAATCAGACAATCATATGGTCTGCTATGCTGGGAATGACAAATTGAAGAGGAATGGCATTGCGTTTGTCATCAAAAATAACATTTCAAGATGTATTCTGAAGTACAACACTGTCAGTGATAGGATAACATCAATACGCCTGTAAGGAAGGCCAGTTAATATGACTGTTATTCAAATTTACGCGCCAACCACTAATGCCAAGGGGAAGAAATTGGAGATTTTTATCAACTTCTGCAGTCTGAAATTGATCAAACAGACAAGATACACAGACAATTACTGGTGATTGGAATTTGAAAGTTGGAAACAAAGAAGGATCAGTAGATGGAAAGTATAGCCTTGATGATAGATATGACGCTGGAGATGGCATGATAGAATTTTGTAAGACCAAGGACTTATTCATTGTAAATACCCTTTTTTAACAACATAAATGGTGACTATTCATGTGGACCTTGCCAGATGGAATACACAGGAATCTAACTGACTATATCTGTAGAAAGAGATGATACAGAACAGTCAGAACAATGCCAGAGGCTGACTGTAGAACAGACCATTGATTGCTCATATGCAAGTTCAAGCTGAGGCTGAAGAAAATTAAAACAAGTCCATAAGAGCCAAAGTACAAACTTGAGTATATCCCAACTGAATTTAGAGACCATCTCAAGAATAGATTTGACTCATTGAACACTAATGACCTAAGACCAGACAAGTTGTGGAATGATATCAAGGTCATCATACATGAAGAAAGCAAGAGGTCATTAAAAAGAGACAGAAAAGAAAGAAAAGTCCAAAATGGATGTCAGAAGAGACTCTGAAACTTGCTCTTGAATGTCGAGTAGCTAAAGCAAAAGGAAGAAAGGATGAAGCAAAAGAGTTGAACAGATTTCAAGGGGTGGCTCAGGAAGACAAAGTAAAATATTTAATGAAATGTGTAAAGATCTAGAATTAGAAAACCGAAAGGGAAGAACGTGCTCAGTATTTCTTAAGCTGAAAGAATTCAAGAAAAATTCAAGCCATGAGTTGCAATACTGAAGGAATCAATGGGCAAAATATTGAATGATGCAGGAAGCATCAAAAGAAGATAGAAGGAATACACAGAGTCACTGTTCCAAAAAGAATTGGATTACATTCACCCATTTCAGGAGGTAGCATATGATCAAGAACTGATGGAACTGAAGTAAGAAATCAAAGCTGCATTGACGGCATTAGCAAAAAACAAGGCTCCAGTAATTGACAGAATACTAACTGTGATGTTTCAACAAAAGGTTTGCAACCCTGGAGATGCCCACTCGTTTGTCAAGAAATTTGGAAGACAGCTACCTGGCCAACCGATTAGAAGAGATCCATATTTGTGCCCATTTCAAAGAAAAGGTGATCCAACAGAATGCAGAAATTATCAAGCAATATCATTAATATCATACACAAGTAAAATTTTGCTGAAGATAATTCCAAAACAGTTGGAGCAGCACATCGACAGGGAACGGCCAGATATTCAAGCCAGATTCAGAAGAGGATGTGGAATGATTGATATCATTGCTGATGTTGGATGGATCTTGGCTAAAAGCAGAGAATACCAGAAAGATGTTTACCTGTCTTTTATTGAATATGCAAAAGCATTTGACTGTGTGGATCATAACAAATTATGGATAACATTGCAAAGAATGGGAATTTCAGAAGACTTAATTGTGCTCATGAGGAACCTGTACATAGATCAAGAGGCAGCTGTTTGAACAGAACAAGGGGATCCTGCATGGTTTACAATCAGAAAAGATGTGTGTGAGGGTTGCATCCTTTCACTATACTTATTCAGTCTTTATGCTGAGGAAATAATCTGAGAAGCTGGACTATATGAAGAAGAACATGACATCAGAATTGGTGGAAGACTCATTAACAACATGTGATATGTAGATGACACATCCTTGCTTGCTGAAAGTGAAGAGGACTTGAAACACTTACTGATGAAGGTCAAAGACTACAGCCTTCAGTATGAATTACATCTCAACATAAAGAAAACAAATATCGAGGAGGCAGGGCCGAGATGGGGGAGTAGTCAGATGCTTCCAGTCAACCCCCTTACAACAAAGACCCAAAAAAACAAGTGATTCGACTATATATGGCAATCTGGGGGCCCTGAACATCAAAGGAAGAGTTGAGGAACCAGAATGAGTGGCAGGGGGAGGGAGAAACAGTTCGGAAGCAGCGAGGAGTTGCTAAACCTGACCCGGCAAGAGCTTGAGCCCTTCAGGCCTGATCAGCTCAAGGGTGAGTGGTGAGGCAGGCAAGCAGCAGCCGTGCTCAGGAGAGACACAGCACCAAAGACTCTACATGGCCACCCAGAACCAGAGAGAAGCATCCCTCCACAAAAGATAAGTACTTGCGTATGGCTTACTGTGTGGATCAAAAACACCCCCCTTAGGGAAAAACCTCTCTCACACTTACCTCCCTGCTCCCTGCTCTGCACTGGGTCCCTGAATGGCTTCAGCAATTGCTGAGTCCCTTGGGCCGGAAGTAGGACCCGTCACACAACTGTAGCCATTCTCCTTGCTTTGGAGAGTGAACAAATTAACAAACGGCAATAAATAAACTTCCAGCTCCCCTAAGCCAGGAACCCAGGGTAGGCACACCTCCTTTGCCTAGGCACAGGCATAAGGGATCCACGGACTTTGAGTGCCTTTCCCCCTGCATAGACTTGTGTGGGCCCATCTCAACAGCGTAGGCCCTCATTACCACAGTACAACAAGGTGTATACTGGAGGTCTAACTTCAATTGTTTAAGCTGTAAAGTGGCAGGTTCTTGACATTTGACACTGCTCTGCCCATTAAGCAGGGGCTTCGTCTACCTACATCAGAGGCCTGAGGACTGGTAGCTCCACCCACACCACCTAGCCACCAGTGATACAGGCCCATGAATAAGAGGTGCCCCCCAGTCCTTACAGCCAACAGAATTGGGTGCTCATAGTCCAGCTGCAAAACCCACCCACCTACATGCTCTAGGGAACAGGGTTATGCCTACCTCCTGGACACTAGGGGCAGCCATCAGCCCCACCTTGCCCAGAGTGTGTCCCCATGCTGCAACCAGATGCCTGTGCCTGCATCAATCACCCAAGCCTGTCTAGGACTGTAAGTGAGAGCCTACAGCACACACTTGGTGGCCATCTACATGGGCACCTGAGCTGAATCTATACAGAAGGAGTAGGCAGACTCATGAGCTCACATACCTAGCAACAGATCTAACCACCAGGTGACAGGACATTACAGCGTCAAAGGTGCCAATAATCAAACTAGCTCATAAGAGCAGCCAATTTTGGCCTACCAAAACAAAACAAGAAGCTAGGACACAGTAAGCAAACATAAAGAAATATAATAACTTATTGATGGCTCAGAGACAATAGTCAATATCAAATCACATAAAGAGGCAATCCATGATGGCTTCAGCAAGCTCCCAAAATAAAGAATCTAGAAATTTTCCGGAGGAGGAAAATTGCTTGGAATTACTCGAGGCAGAATACAAAAGATTAATATGTAGAACTGTTCGAAAAATTGGGAAGGAAATTAAGCAAAATGCAGAACATGTAATAGAGGAAATTAAACAGATTAGAGAAGAGCATAATGACAAATTTAACAGGCTGCAAGAATCCATAGAGAGACAGCAATCAGAAATCCAGAAGATTAACAATAAATTTTCAGAATTAGACAACTCAATAGAAAGTCATAGGAGCAGAATTGAGGCAATGGAGGTCAAAATTAGTGAGATTGAAGATAAAGCACTTGACAACAATTTATCTGAGCAAAATCAGATAAAAGGATTAAAAAAATGAAACCCTAAGAATTATGTGACACTATCAAGATGAATAACCTATGAGTGATTGGAGTACCAGAACAGGGGAGGGGGGAATAACAGAAAATACAGAGAGAATTGTTGAAGATTTGTTGGCTGAAAACTTCCCTGATATCATGAAAGATGACAAGATATCTATTCAAGATGCTCATAGAACCCCACATAAGGCAGATCCCAAAAGATAGTCACCAAGACATATTATAATCAAACTTGCCAAAACCAAAGATAAAGAGAGACTATTAAGAGCAACTAAGGATAAATGGAAAGTCATCTATAAAAGAGAGTCAATAAGAATAAGCTTGGACTACTCAGCAGAAACCATGCAGGCAAGAGTTAATGGGATGACATATATGAAGCCTTGAAAGAAAAAAACTGCCAGCCAAGAATTATATATCCAGCAAAACTGTCTCTCAAATATGATGGTGAAATTAGGGCATTCCCAGACAAACAGAAGTTTAGAGAATTTGCAAATCCAAACCAGAATTACAAGAAATACTAAAGGGAGTCCTCCAGTTAGAAAATCAGTAACATCAGATAACAACCTAAGACTAGAACACAGGACAGAGCAACCAGATATCAACTCAGGTAGGGAAGTCACAAAAGTAAATCAAAGCTAAAACACTGAAAATAGGGAAACAGATGTCAATATATAAAAGATGACAACATTAAAACAAAAAAGAGGGACTTAAAAATGTAGATAGATTTTTCATATGGAGAGGAAGTCAAGGTGATATAAAGAAATAAAATACTGGTATAAACTTAGAAAAATAGAGGTAAATATTAAGGTAACCACAAAGAAAACTAACAATCTTACAAGTCAAAATAAAAAACTAAAAAATATTAAAGACTCAGCAAACACAAAATCAACAACAATGAAAAAGATAAAAAGAAAATACATAAAGAAAAATGACTTAGCACAGAAAATTAAGTGGAACAAATAAATTGTGAACATCACACAAAAAGACATCCAAATGACAGCACTAAACTCATACCTATCAATAATTACACTGAATGTAAATGGATTAAATGCACCAATAAAGAGACAGAGAGTGGCAGATTGTATTAAAAACACGATCCGTCTGTATGCTTCCTACAAGAGACACACAAACAAACTAAAACTCAAAGGATGGAAAAAAATATATCAAGCAAACAACACTCAAAAAAGAGCAGGAGTGACAGTATTAATCTCTGACAAAATAGACTTTAAAGTAAAATCCACCACAAAGGATAAGGAAGGACACTATATAATGATTAAAGGGACAATAAACAAGGAGGACATAACTATAATAAATATTTACACACCCAATGACAGGGCTCCAAAATACATAAACTCTAACAGCACTGAAAAGAGAGATAGACAGCTCCACAATACCAGTAGGAGACTTCAACAGGCCACTTTTGGTGAAGGACAGAACATCCAGAAAGAAGCTCAACAAAGACATGGAAGATCTAAATGCTACAATCAACCAACTTGATCTCATAGACATGTACCAAACTCCGCCCAACAGCAGCCAAGAATACTTTCTTTTCCAATGCGCATGGAACATTCTCCAGAACAGAAAACATATTAGGTTGTAAAGCAAACCTTAACAAAATCCAAAACATAGAAATATTACAAAGCATCTTTTCTGACCATAAAGCCATAAAAGTAGAAATCAACAACAGAAAAAGCAAGGTAAAAAAATCAAACACATGGAAACTGAACAACATCTTGCCCCAAAACTACTGGGTTATAGACAAAATTAAGGATGGAATAAAGAAATTCATACAATCAAATGAGAATGAAAACACATCTACCAGAACCTTTGGGACACAACAAAAGCAGTGCTCAGAGGTCAATTTATAGCAATAAATGCACATATCCAAAAAGAAGAAAGGGCCATAATCAAAACATTAACTCTAAAACTGGAACAAGTAGAAAGAGAGCAGCAAAGGAAGCCCTCAGGCACCAGACAAAAGGAAATAATAAGAATTAGAGCAGAATTAAATGAAATAGAAAATAGAAAAACAATTGAAAGAGTTAATAAGACCAAAAGCTGGTTTTTCTAAAAGATCAACAAAATGGATAAACCACTGGCCAAACTGACAAAAGAAAAACAGGAGAGGAAGCAGATAACCAGGATTAGAAATGAGATGGGTGATATCACAACAGACTCAACTGAAATTAAAAGAATCATAACAGATTACTATGAAAAACCATCCTCTAACAAATTTGAAAACCTAGAAGAAATGGATAAATTTCTAGAAACTCACTACCTACCTAAACTAACACAGAGGTAGAACAACTAAATAAACCCATAACAAAAGAAGAGATTGAAAAGGTAATTTAAAAACTCCCAACCAAAAAAAAAAAGCCCAGACCCGGACAGTTTCACTGGACAATTCTACCAAACTTTCAGAGAAGAGTTAACACCACTACTACTGAAGATATTTCAGAGCATAGAAAAGGATGGAATACTCCCAAACTCATTCTATGAAGCCAGCATAACCATGATACCAAAACCAGGTAAAGACACCACAAAAAAGAAAATTACAGACCAATATCCCTCATGAACATTGACGCAAAACTCCTCAAGAAAATTCTAGCCAATGGAATTCAGCAACATATCGAAAAAATAATTCACCCTGATCAAGTGGGATGTATACCAGGTATGCAGGGATGGTTCAACATTAGAAAAACACTCAGTGTAATCCATCACATAAATAAAACAAAAGACAAGAACCACATGATCTTATCAATTGATGCCGAAAAGGCATTTGACAAAGTCAAACAGCCATTCATGATAAAAACTCTCAACAAAATAGGTATAGAAGGGAAATTCCTCAATATAATTAAGGGCATTTATACAAAGCCAATAGCCAACATCATCTTAAATGGAGAGACTTTGAAAGCATTCTCCTTGAGAAGGAAACCAGACAAGGATGCCCTTTATCACCACTCTTATTCAACATTGTGTTGGAGGTCGTAGTCAGAGCAATTACAGTAGAAAAAGAAAGAAAGGGCATCCAGATTGGCAAGGAAGTGGTCAAAGTGTCTCTGTTTGCAGATGATATGATCTTATACACAGAAAACCCCAAAGAATCCACAAGAAAACTACTGGAACTAATATAAGACTTTAGCAAAGTGTCAGGATACAAGATAAACATACAAAAATCAGTTGGATTCCTCTACACCAACAAAGAAAACCTTGAAGAGGAAATCACCAAATCAGTCATTTACAATAGCCCTCAAGAAGATAAAATACTTAGGAATAAATCTAACTAGAGAAGTAAAAGATCTATACAATGAAAACTACAAGACGATACTGTAAGAAACCAAAAGAGACCTTCATAAATGGAAAAACATACCTTGCTCATGGATAGGTAGACTCAACATTGTGAAAATTTCAATTATACCCAAAGTGATTTACAGGTCCTCTGCAATCCAGATCCAAATTCCCCTGGCATTTTTTAATGAGATGGAGAAACAAATCACAAACTTTGTATGGAAAGGGAAGAGGCCCCAGATAAGTAAAGCATTACTGAAGAAGAGGAACAAAGTGGGAGGCCTCACACTACCTGATTTTAGAACCTATTATACCACCACGGTAGTAAAAATAGGCTGGTAGTGGTACAACAACAGATACATAGACCAGTGGAACAGAACTGAGAATCCAGACATGAATTTATCCACCTATGAGCAGTTGATATTTGACAAAGGCCCAAAGTCTGTTAATTGAGGAAAAGACAGTCTCTTTAACAAATGGTGCTGGCATAACTGGATATGCATCTACAAAAAACTGAAACAAGACCCATACCTCACACCATGCACAAAAACTAACTCAAAATGGATCAACGACTTAAATATAAAATCAAAAACAATAAAGATCATGGAAGAAAAAATAGGGACAACACTAGGAGCCCTAATACATGGCATAAACACAACACGAACCATAAGTAACAATGCACAAGCACCGGAAGAGAGACCAGATAAATGGGAGCTCCTAAAAATCAAACATTTATGCTCATCAAAAGACTTCACCAATTGAGTTAAAAGACAATCTACAAACTGCGGAAAAAAATTTGGCTACTACAAATCCAATCAGCATCTAATCTGTAAAATCTACAAGATACTGCAAAACCTCAACAAAAAAAAGACAAATAACCCAGTTAAAAAATGGGCAACGGATATGAACAGGCACTTAGCCAAAGAAGATATTCTGGTGGCTATCAGACACATGATCATTAGCCATTAGAGAAATGGAGATGAAAACTACAATGAGATATCATCTCACCCCAACAAGGCTAGCATTAATCCAAAAAACACAAAACAATAAATGCTGGAGAGGTTGTGGAAAGACTGGAACACTTATATACTGTTGGTTGGAATGTAAAACGGTACAACTACTTGGGAAATTGATTTGGTGCTTCCTTAAAAAGCTAGAAATAAAAGTACCATAAGATCCAGCTATCCTGCTCCTTGGAATATATCCTAGAGAAATAAGAGCCCTCACACAAATAGATACATGCACACCCATGTTCATTGCAGCACTGTTCACAATAGCAAAAAGATGGAGACAACATAGGTGCCCGTCAATGGACTAATGGATAAAGAAATTAAAGTATATCCACACAATGAAATACTATGCAACGATAAAGAACAACGATGAAGCCGTGAAACATCTCATAACATGGAGGAACCTAGAGGGCATTACGCTGAGTGAATTTAGTCAGTCATAGAAGGGCAAATACTGTATAAGACCACTATTATAAGAACTCAAGAAAAGGATTAAACACAGAAGAAAACATTCTTTGATGGTTATGAGTGTGGGGAGAGAGGGTGAGGGTTATGTACTAGATAGTAAATGAGAATTATCTCAGGTGAAGGGAAGGACAGAGCTCATTTACAGGGGAAGTCAGTACAGCTGGACTAAACAAAAGCTAAGAAGTTTCCTGAATACAATCAAACACGTTGAGGTACAGAGTAGCAGGAGTAGGGGTCTGGGGACCATGCTTTCAGGGGACTTCTAGGTCAATTGGCATAACAAAGCTTATTAAGAAAATGTTCTGCATCCTTCTTTGTTTACTGGCGTCTGGGGTCTTAAAAGCTTGCAAGCGGCCATCTAAGATGCATCAATTGGTCCCAACCCACCTGGAATAAAGGAGAATGAAGAACATCAAAGACACAAGGAAAGTAGTAGCCCTAGAGACAGAAAGGGCCACATAAACCATAGACTTCATCAGCCTGAGACCAGAAGAACTAGATGGTGCCAGGCTACCACCAATGACAGCCCTGACGGGGAACACAACAGAGAGTCCCGGATGGAGCAGGAGAAAGGTGGGGTGCAGAAGTTAAATTCTCGTAAGAAGACCAAACTTAATGGTCTGCCTGAGGCTGGAGGTACCCCGGAAAGCATGGCTCCTGGATTCTCTATCAGCCCAAAACTAAAACAATTTCCGAGGCCAGCTCTTCAGACAGGGATTGGACTGGACTGTGGGACATAAAGTGATACTTGTGAGAAGTGTGCCTCTTAGCCCAAGTAGCTACAAGAGACTAAACGGGCAGCTTCTGTCCAGAGGTGAGATGGGAAAGCAGAGAGGGTTAGGAGCTAGTTGAATGGCCATGAGGAATCAGGGGTGGAAAGGAGGAGTGTGCTGTCTCAGTATGGGGAGAGCAATTAGAGTCACATAACAATGTATGTATAAATTTTTGTATGGGAAAAAATAAAACAAAGATCCTCCCAACTGGATCAATGAGCAACATCATGATAAATGGAGAAAATATTGAAGTTGTCATGGATTTCATTACTTGTATCCACAATCAACATCCATGGAAGCAACAGGCAAGAAATCAAAAGACACATAGCATTGGGCAAATCTGCTGCAAAAGACCTTGAAAGTGTTCAAAAGCAAAGACAGCACTCTGAGGACTAAGGTGTGCCTGACCCAATTCATTGTGTTTTCAATTGCCTCATATCATGCAGAAGCTGGACAATGAATAAAGAAGACTGAAGAAGAATTGATACCTTTGAATTGTGTTAGCGAAGAATATTGAATATACCATGGACTGCCAAAAGAACAAACAAATCTGTCTTGGAAAAATTACAGCCAGAATGCTCCTTAGAAGCATGGATGGTGAGACTTTCTCTCATGTGCTTTGGACATGTTATCAGGAGGGACAGTCCTGGAAAAAGATATCCTTGGCAAGGTAGAGGGTCAGAGAAAAAGAATAAGACCCTTGCCGAGATGAATTGACACAGTAACTGAAATAATGGCTCAAACATAGCAACTATTGTGAGGATGGTGCAGAACTCGACATAAGGTCACTATGAGTCGGAACTGACTCAATGTCACCTAACAACAACAACGTTGAGATATAATTCACATACCACATAATTCAAGGAGTTCTGATTTTGCAGTGGTTAAGCTCTCAGCTGCTAACTGAAAGGTCTGTAGTTTGAACTCACCAGCCTCTCTGTGGGAGAAAAATGTGGCAGTCCGTTTCCATAAAGATTACAGCCTTGGAAACCCGATGGGGTAGTCTACTCTGTCCTTTAGGGTTGCTGTGTATGAGTTAGAACCCAGTTGACGGCAGTGTGTTTGGTTTAACCATTGTTTAACAATTAACCTGTTTAAAATGTACAATTCAATGTTTCTTAGTGTATTCACCAAGGTTTGTGATTATCATGACAATGAGTTTTGAAACATTTTCATCACCCTAGAGAAAATCTCCATATCTGTTAGCAGTTACTACCCACTGTCATCATTCCAATACAGGCTCCATCCCCAGACAACTACTAATCTACTTTGTCTCTGTAGATTTACCTATTGTGGACATGTCCTATAAATGGAATTATGTTATGTGTAGCCTTTTATGACTGACTTCCTTCACATGACATGTTGTTTTCAAGGTTTGTCTATATTGTGGTATGTATTCATACCTTTTATTTAATCTTCACTGTATCATCTTGAATATTTACATTAATTTTCTAGTTTCATACAATATCACATAAATAATCCTGTCTATATTATAGTTCTCTAAGATTTTTTTAAGTCTTCTAAGCAAGGCAGTAACCAAACATAGTTCAAAAATGTTATTTATCTTGAGCGGCTTGAAAACACGATTTAAAAAATAGCAGAATGATCCCAGAAGTACCTTGAAATATTTTTTTAATATAAAAAATTGTGGACTTATTCCCTTATTTTTCATTCACACATACGCCTATATATATATATATATATATATATAGTTGAGATTTGAGTTAGAAACATTTAACTTCCCAGGGGAGTGTTTGTATGCTTTGTTTATTGCAGAAACTTCAATGGCCTGGGTAAAATTGAATAGTTTTCCAAATTTGGAGAGATTATCTCAACTAAACTGACTGCTTGAACTGTTTAAATCCTGTTCATCTGAAAGTTTTTGAAAGCACGCTTTTGAAAGAAAGTAAAAAAAAGGAGATATACCAAAATCATGGTTTGGAGATGAGAATACTTTCCTTTTTAGTGGTGGATTTTCTCTGACATTCACCCCTCACCTGGAGAAGGGCCACTAGCGCAGGGAGGACTCTATAGACCTGAGGAATGTTCCTAACAAAGGTCCAAAACTATTGCGGGTATATGGGCTTGCTGGTACACTTAACAATTTTGGAAGCCAATTCTGTCATATTCAATAGTCCAATTAAATGACTCTAGATAACAAATGGTCAACACACTAAAGCTAATGGCTTATGAGAACAAATGTAACCTACTTATTCTTAGTTGAATCTGCTTTAATGTATGTCTTTCCTAGGCACTGCTGGGGCAAACAGTGATTAGGTGTGACTAGAAGAGAATAAAAGTTCTCCAACCATGCTACATCTAACCACAGGTAAATGTCAAATTTAAACCTGCGAAGAGCAGGCCAGTTAAAATGGAAATCACAGAAATAGAATGCAAAATTCTGAACATGAAACCAGGTGAGCTCAGAAGGGCCTTCCTGAACATTACCACCAAAGTAGAATTATAATTAAAATAATCCAACATATTAGGACCATTTCTTAATTACATTAACATTGTAGGAGTAATTAAAAGGGAAATATGCACATTGTGCAAGTTATCTTATATGTAGTGATTTGCAGGACCATTTAATTTATGGTGAGTCAAAGAGTTCATGGATACACAGAAGGCTAAATTGCATTGCTTTGTATAAAATCTAATTGGTCAGTTTAAAGTTTATGACCTCCAGCACAATATGCTCGTAGGAAATGAAAGTAGAGTGCTCAGAGATACTTTTATAGGATACCTGGTATGACCTCCATATATTTATAGTGATGCTTTTTCCTATGTTATCCTTCAAAATAGAATCTACATTGCAATTATTTTTTGAGCTCAACAATTAATAAGTTTAGTATAATAACTATAAAATGAATAAATAGCATTTTTGGTATCAAATCTTAGAAATGTCAACTGTATTTCTTTTGGAACCACAGGATTTGTACAACAGAAAGAATTTTTTTTATATTCTTATTATACAAAGGCTTTTGGCATTCAGAAATGCAGATTCTGTTTATTGTTTTCTGGATTAATAGCCTGCATTTAAGGAAAGTGATGTAATTGGGATCCTGGACTAAAGAAGAATGTTGATTGAGGATTTGATTTTGGTGCGCACTTTATTTTGTTATGATCAGTAACCTTTGCAAAAATATTCTAGCAGTAACAACGTTAAATCTCAAGCACCTTATGATGCAATTTGTGTCAACTGCCTCACTCTAGATGCTGTGCTAAGACAACATTGCTTAAAGTGCTTTGAGCAATCATGCTTAGCTAGAAAGGCTATGCTAACCACATTGTAAAATGAGTTGGTTCAAAATGAGCAGGCTGGAACAAGAGATGATTTAGTTTCATGATCCACTTGATACCTGGGGTATATTCAAAATCAGCTATGGACTGCCGGATGTTTTTAGAAGCATGCAGCTCACTACGTTAAACCTTCAGTCATATCTTAACAAATAACCCTGCTGGGAGTGGCCTGCCATTAGTGGCTCAGTGATGCTACAAATGACTTTTCAACTGAGTCACTTCCCTTGCTGTTTTCAAAATACTGTAAAAAGGTATAAAGACCAGGAACAGAAGGTTGACTTTTATGTCATTGAACATTTATCACAATGTAAGGCAGAGTTTTGGGAGTTTGCTTTGAAGAATCTCTATTCTGTAGGCCTCCTGGGAGGATAGGGCTTTCTTTCCTCTCTCAGAATAACTGCAAGGGCAGTCTTCTTTAGTTTCCTATTTCCATGGACTTCATTAGTGTTGAACTGATATTTGATTCTTGTACTTCTTCTTTTAAACCTATAATCAGAATTCCTCAATATATTATTGAGTGTCCTTTGTATTGTACTAGATGCTGATGGGGTGGGGGAGGAATTGGGAAACAAACAAACATGATCACTGCCCTCATGAAGCTTATCATTCAGCTCTCTTCATCAAGAAATGTTGAGACCTACAAAGCAACCCTCAACAAAATCCAAAACATTAAGATAATACAAAGTATCTTCTCTGATCACAATGCCATCAAAGTAGAAATTAACAAAGCAAGAACAAGGAAAAAAAAATCACTTACATGGAAACCAAATAACACCCTGCTTACAAACCACGGGGTAATAGAAGAAATCAAAGATGGAATCAAAAAATTTCTAGAATCAAATTAGAATGAAAACACATCATACCAAAACCTTTGGGACATAGCAAAGGCAGTGATCAGAGGTCAGTTTATAGCAATAGATGCATACATCAAAAGAAGAGAGGGACAAAATCAAAACATTAGCCACACAACTCAAACAAATGGAAAGAGAACAGCAAAAGAAGCCTACAGCCACCAGAAGAAAGCAAATAGTAAAGATCAGAGCAGAAATAAATGAAATAGAGAATAGAAAAACAATAGAAAGAATCAACAAAACCAAAAGTTGGTTCTTTGAAAGGATCAACAAAATCAACAAACCACTAGCCAAACTGACAAAAGCAAAACAGGAGAAGATGCAAATTACACAAATAAGAAATGAAATGGGGGATGTTACAGCAGACTCAACTGAAATAAAAAGGATCATAGCAGAGTATTATGAAAAACTATACTCCAACAAATCTGAAAATCTAGAGGAAATGGACAAATTTCTAGAAGCACACTACCTACACAAACTATCACAAATTGAGGTTGAAAATCTGAACAGAACCTTAATAAGAGAAGAGATTGAAAAGGTAATTAAAAAAAACAAAAAACAAAAAAAAGCCCTTGCCCAGATGGCTTCACTGGAGAATTCCAGCAAACATTCAGAGAAGAGCTTACACCAATACTACTCAAATTATTTCAGAACATAGAAAAGGAAGGGATACTTCCAAATTCATTCTATGAAGCCAGCATAACCCTGATACCAAAACCAAGCAAAGACACCACAAAAAAAAGAAAATTACAGACCAATAACTCTCATGAGTATAGATGCAAAAATTCTCAACAAAATTCTAGCCTATAGAATTCAGCATCATATCAAAAAAATAACACACCATGACCAAGTAGGATTCATACAAGGTGTGCAAGGATGGTTCAACATTAGAAAATCAATCAACATAATCCACCACATAAATGAAAGAAAGAATCACGTGATCATCTCAATTGATGCAGAAAAGGCATTTGACAAAGTCCATCACCCATTCCTGATAAAAACTCTCAATAAAGTATGTATAGAAGGAAAAGTCCCCAACATAATAAAGGACATCTATGCAAAACCAACAGCCAACATCAGTCTTGATGGAGAGAGGCTGAAAACATTCCCCTTGAGAACAGGAACAAAACAAGGATGTCCTTTATCACCACTCCTATTTAACATTGTGCTGGAAGTCCTAGCTAGAGCAGTAAAGCAAGAAAAAGAAGGAAAGGGCATCCAAACTGATAATGCAGTAGTAAAACTGTCCCTATTTGCAGATGATATGGTACTATGTATAGAAAACCCAAAAGACTCCACAAGAAAACTATTGGAACTAATAGAAAGATTCAGCAGAGTAGCAGGATGCAAGACAAACATATAAAAATCAGTTGGATTCCTATACACCAACAAAGAGAATGACAAAAAGGAAATCAGGAAAATAATACCATTTATAATAGCCCCTAAAAAAATAAAATACTTAGGAAAAAATCTAACCAGGGATGGAAAAGCCCTATGCAAAGAAAACTACAAAACACTACGGCAAGAAACCCAAAGAGATCTACATAAATGGAAAAACATACCATGCTCATGGATAGGTAGACTCAACATTGCAAAAATGACAGTTTTCCCCAAAGCAATCTACAAATACAATGCAATCCTGATCCAAATACCAACAACATTCTTTAAAGAGATGACAAAAATAATCATTAACTTTATATGGAAAGGGAAGAAGCCTGGATAAGTAAAACATTATTGAAGAAGAAGAATAAAGTAGAAGGACTTGCACTACCTGACCTCAGAACCTACTGTACAGCTACGGTAGTCAAACAGCCTGGTAGTGGTACAAAGACAGATACCTTGACCAATGGAACAGAATTGAGAACCCAGATGTAAATCCATTGACCTGAGGTCACCTGATCTTCAATAAGGGCCCAAAGTCCATCAAATGGGGAAAGACAGTCTTTTTAACAAATGGTGCTGGCAAAACTGGATGTCCATCTGCAAAAAAATGAAAGAAGACCCACACTTCACACAACACACAAAAACTAATTCCAAAAGTATCAAAGACCTAAATATGAAACCAACAACTAAAAAGATCATAGAAGAAAAAATAAGATCAATGCTGGAGGCCCTAATATTTGACATTAACAGGATACAAAGCATATCTAAGAACATACAAACTCTGGAAGATAAGCTAGATAACTGAGATCTTCTAAAAATTAAACATATGTTCATCAAAAGACTTCATCAAAAGAACCTACAGAATGGGAAAAAAATTTTGGCTACTACAAATCTGACAAAGATCTAATCTCTAAAATCTATATGACAGTCCAACATGTCTACAACAAAAAGACAAATAATCCAGTTAAAAAATGGGCAAAGGAAATGAACAGATACTTCACCAAAGAAGACATTCAAGCGGCTAACAGACACATGAGGAAATGCTCGCGATCACTAGACATTGAGAAATGCAAATCAAAACCACAATGAGATACCCTCTCACCCTGACGTTACTGGCATGAAACAAAAAAAAAAAAAAAAAAAGAAAATAGCAAATGCTGGAGAGGGTTCAGGGAGATTGGAACACTTATGCACTGCTGGTGGGAATGCAAAATGATACAACCATTTTGGAAAATGATATGGCACTTCCTTAGAAAGCTAGAAATAGACATACCATTCGATCCAGCAATCCCACTATTAGGAATATATCCTAGAGAAATAAGAGTCGTCACTCAAATAGACATATATGCACACCTATGTTCACGGCAGCATTGTTCACAATAGCAAAACGATGGAAACAACCTAGATGCCCATTAACAGATGAATGGGTAAACAAACTATGGTACATACACACAATGGAGTACTATGCAACAAGAAAGAACAACAATGAATCTGTGAAGCATCTCATAACATGGATGAAACTGGAGGACATTATGCTGAGTGAAATAAGTCAATCACAAAAGGACAAATATTGTATGAGACCTTTGTTGTAAAAACCCATGAAAAAGTTCACACACAAAATGTAACAATCTTTGTTGGTTACCAGGGATGGGAGGGGTGGGGGGGAAATACTAAATCGGCAATAGATAAGTGGTATCTTGGGTGAAGGGTGAGACAGTACACAATACAGGGGAAACTAGCACAACTTGTACAAAGAAAGGTCATGGAAGCCCCATAGACACATCCAAACTCCCTGAGGGACTGAATTGCTGGGCAGAGGGCTCTGGGGACCATGGTCTCAGGGAACATCTAGCTCAATTGGCATGACACAGCTTATAAAGACAATCCTCTACATTCTACCTTGGTGAGTAGTGTCTGGGGTCTTAAAAGCCTGTGAGTAGCCATCTAAGATACTCCACTGGTCTCACCCCTTCGGGATCAAGGGAGAATGAAGAGAACAGGATACAAGGAAAAGATTAGTCTGAAGGACTAATGGTCCACAGCTACCAAGGCCTCCACCAGACTGAGTCCAGTACAGCTAGATGGTGCCCGGCTACCACCACTGACTGCTCTGACCAGGATCAATCACAACAGGGTTCTGGACAGAGCTGGAGAAGGATGTAGAACATAATTCTAACTCACAAAAAAAAAAAGACCAGATTTACTGGTCTAAAGGAGACTGGAGAAACCCCGAGAGTATGGCCCCCAGACACCCTTTTAGCTCAGTGGTGAAGTTATCTCCGAGGTTCACCATTCAGCCTGGGAGTGGATAGCCCCGTAAAACCAAATGGGACTAATGAGGTACAGTAGTCCAGTGACAAGGACCAGAAGGCAGAAGGGACAAGGAAGCTGGTGATAGGGAACCCACGGTTGAGTAAGGATATTGTTGATGTGTTGTGAGATTGTTAACCATTGTCATAAGGCAAGATTTGTAGTAAATGTTAAATGAGAAACTATTTTGTTCTGTAAGCCTTCATCTTAAGTGAGAATAACAGCACCATTGGAGGAGCGTAGTCAATGTCACTGAACTGTGCATGTAGAAATTTTTGAAGTGGTGTATCTTTGGCTATGTGTATTTTCACCAAAAAAAAAAAAAAAAAGGTTGAGAAGTTAGAGGATTTACACGTTGTGGGGTTGTTAACCAATGTCATAAAACAATATGTGTACTACTGTTTCATGAGAAACTATTTGTTCTGTAAGCCTTCACCTGAAGTACAATAAAAAAATAAATAAATAAAATATATGATGGCCAAAAAAAAATTAAGCATGAACAAATCTGTCTTTGAAGAAGTACAGCCAGAATGCTTCTTAGAAGCAAGGACTGCAAGACTTTGTCTCACATAATTTGGATGTGTTATCGGCAGGGACCAGTCCCTGGAGAAGGACATCATTCTTGGTAAAGCAGAGGGTGAGTGAAAAAGAGGAAGACCTTCAACAAGGTAGACTGACACAGTGGCTGCAACAATGGGCTCAAGCATAACAATTGTGAGAATGGCACAGGACCAGACAATGTTTCATTCTGTTATACATAAGGTCGCTGTGATTCATATCTGACTTGAGGGCAGCTAACAACAACTTTCAGGTCTGGTGTCCCTAGTGGGCTAACCAGGTAAACTGCATCATTCTTTAGTATGCTAAAAAAAAACAAAAAATACCCTCGCACTAAAAGATTGGTGACAACATTCATTTGCATTTCCTCTTGAAATACTGGACTAATTTTATTCTTTTCCCCATGTAGTACCAGTGTATCAGTGATACGTTCTAAGCAGAGTCTGGGAAGAAGTGATTTGTTTCAATTTTTCTTTGATTAGATGACACCATTTTCTAGAAAATTTTCACAATGTAAATATTTTTATATATATAATATATGTAAAATATATTATCTATGAACAGGAATTGACTTGATGACAATGGATTTGGTTTTTGGTATTATATACTATGCTCTATACTGGGGTGGAGATGGTAAAATGGAAGGGTTTTGATACTTGATGAGGTTTGCTAAAACAGCTCATTACATTTCCTTTATATTACTATGATATAAAGAACAGAAAGAAAGACACTAATTATCGAATTTGTATAAAATTTCCTAATCATTTCCCTTTAACATTTTTAATGATAAATTTGAGCATGCTTCTGTGAACATTACCATTTTATATCAGGTTTTATGTTTGAAATAGGTAATGAAACTTCTGATTAAGACTCTTTAATAATGTTTTTCATTTTTTCAGTTATTATTTATGAGATTTTTTTGAACAATAGGTGATATAAAATTTAAAATCAGTTTTACAACCATTCAATAATGTATAACATTCAACATTAGAGACATAACGAGTCTAATGCTGTTCCTATTTTTATTAATGAATATAATGAAGAAATTTCTTATGTTAATGTGAATGGATTTTGAATTTTATCATACTATTTTTGTATCAAGTTTTTCAAAATAGAGATAAACCCTTAATTTGGAGAAGATCCATATGATTATTAGTGATTGTTAGAGCATCCACCTTATGACTTATTTGCGTATCACTGAAAGGGCACACCCACTGCAAAAGGATCATCCCATTGCCATCGAATAGATTCCAACTCATAGTGACCCTATAGGACAGAGTAGAACTGCCCCGTAGGGTTTCCAAGGAGTGGCTGGCAGATTTGAACTGCCAACCTTTTGGTTAGTAGCTGTATCGCTTAACCACTGCACCACTGTATCACTTAAGCACTGTGCTACCAGGGCTGCAAAAGAATAAAAGTGTTGAATATATGTGAACACAGAGATTTGGCCCTCCTTCTTGGATCTGTATGATCATCCTGCTCCTACTCCCCACCAACCTTACCTGGAACTGTGTGTTTTGACCTTTAGTCACCTAGACAATTAACTCTGTGCCACTAGTCCACAATGGCAGCAGTATGATCTCAGCTGGCTGCAGAGCTAGATGTCCAGATGGTCATCTTGACCACAGAACATTTATTTTATTTATTTATTTATTTATTTATATTGTACTTCAGGTGAAGGCTTACAGAACAAATAGTTTTTCATGAAACAGTAGTACGCATATTGTTTTATGACATTGGTTAACAACCCCACAACATGTCAACCATCTAAATTCTCAATCTTTTTCTTTTTGGTGAAAATACACATAGCCAAAGATACACCACTTCAAAAATTTCTACATGCACAGTTCACTGACATTGACTATGCTCTTCGAATTGTGCTGTTATTCTCACTTAAGATGAAGGCTTACAGAACAAAATAGTTTCTCATTTACAAATGTTGCCCTATGACAATGGTTAACAATCTCACAACACATCAACAATATCCTTACTCAATCTTGTGTTCCCTATCACCAACTTCCTTGTCCCCTTCTGCCTTCTGGCCCTTGTCACTGGACTCCTGTACCTCGTTAGTCTCATTTGGTTTTACGGGGCTGTCCACTGACAGGCTGAACGGTGAACCTCGAAGATAACTTCACCACTGAGCTAAAAGGGTGTCTGGGGGCCATACTCTCGGGGTTTCTCCAGTCTCCTTTAGGCCAGTAAATCTGGTCTTTTTTTTTGTGAGTTAGAATTATGTTCTACATCCTTCTCCAGCTCTGTCCAGAACCCTCTGTTGTGATCCTGGTCAGAGCAGTCAGTAGTGGTAGCCGGGCACCATCTAGCTGTACTGGACTCAGTCCGGTGGAGGCCTTGGTAGCTGTGGACCATTAGTCCTTCGGACTAATCTTTTCCTTGTTTCCTGTTCTCATCATTCTCCCTTGATCCCGAAGGGAAGAGACCAGTGGAGTATCTTAGATGGCTGCTCACAGGCTTTTAAGACCCCAGACACTACTCACCAAGGTAGAATGTAGAGCATTGTCTTTATAAGCTGTGTCATGCCAGTTGAGCTAGATGTTCCCTGAGACCATGGTCCCCAGAGCCCTCTGCCCAGCAATTCAGTCCCTCAGAGTTTGGATGTGTCTATGGGGCTTCCATGACCGTTCCTTGTACAAGTGACCACAGAACATTTTTGGGTGAATAGCGTGTGCTGGATGACCCTCACTGTGCTTGCTACATACGGGGACAGTCTTATTGCTGTCCAGCCCTCTGTACTCAGAAAGTCATCTGAGAAGTCCCAGATGAGGATTCCCACGGCTGCAGGGAACTGGTCTGGGGGCTCCTCCATGGCTTCCCAGAGAGCTGATGGAATCAGTATCTCCCACTTAAGTGTAACCCATTCCCAGCCAGCAGTAGGATAGCACTTGGAATGCAATGCTCTGAGCCATGACTCAAACATTTAAGACTATGACCCACTGATATTACATTATGACCCAGAACCTACCCACCCACTGCCACACACACCTAAAACAATGTGTTAGGGACTATACTTACTCTTTCCTTATGTGATACACTCTGATAGCTCTGATATTTTGAATTCTATTTCATTTTTTTTTAAATGGTGGTAAGTATATATTAACAAAACCTTTGCCATTTTAACATTTTTTACATATATAATTCAGTGACATTAATTATGTTCATCATATTGTGCAACCACCACCACTATGTTATTTCATTTTTTTAAATGCTATTTGGGACACACAGAATTGAATTTACAGTCCACTGAAGGGTTGTGATCTGCAGTTTGAAAAGCAATGCGCTAAGCCAGTAATGAAAGGTGGATTTCACCCTATGCAATAACTTGGCTGGATCTCAGACATCTCAGGGTGGGAGGGACATTTACCAAAATAATGGTTGCGGAAGAGTCAGGGGTGATTTTTAATCTTTTTCTTTGGGCTTTCCAGTATTTTATACACCTTTTACTATAAACATTTAGACATTTGATAATTAGAAACAAAGTAATTTAGTCTGTCAGTTAATTTTCTTATCTGTGTTCAGTGAGTTTAAATTTGATTCCTGATTATTTCCTCTCTCGAAAACTCTTCAAAAAAACCAAACCAAACCAAAACCAAACAAACCCAAAAAAACAACAACAAAAAACCAACCGCACGCACACACACACAGAGTTGTCAACAAGTCAATTCTAACTCATGATGACCCCGTGTATACGAAAGTAGACCTATGCTCCACAGAGGTTTTAATGGCTGATTTTTCAGAAGTAGATCAGCAGGCCTTTCTTCTGAAAACTCTTCAAGTGTTGGCTAAATCCATGAAAATTATTCCTTAAGATTTGTTTGCTACTTTGTATTGCAATGATAGGAAACTGAGTTAAAACAGCAAATTGCCTTTCAGTACCAAAGCAGAACTTACAAAGACCTAATACCTGATGGTCATTATGCCGATTCTAATGGGTGGTATTCCAGTGAAATGAGGTTACACAAGGAATTTAATCCACATGCTATTAAAAATAGAAACTTTTTGTCTGTATGGAGTAAAACAAAAAGTGCATTTGGAGTTATTTATTTTAGGTCTAAGGAGACCTGGTGGAACAGTGGTTAAGTGCTCAGCTTCTAACTGAAGGGTTGGTGGTTTGAACCCATTTGTTGGAGAGAGATGTGGTAGTCTGCTTCCATAGAGAAGGTTTCCTTGGAAGCCCTATGGGGCAGTTCTATTCTGTCCTACAGGGTTACTATGAGTTGGGATCAACTCAGTGCAATGGGTATGTTAAGTCTGCAGTGGGTCTTAAGCTGTTCTTATAGAGTACTTGCCAAGCAGGACATCACAGTTAATGAAACTTTTGGGTTATTCTTCAGTATTAAAAAATTTTGAAACTCCATTGTCAAATTGTTCACTTTTTCCTTTTTGCTTTCTGATTTAGAGAAGCTAAATTTAAACTTCTAGTTGTCAATAAGAAGGTCTTGTGATGCAATGGTTAAGCTCTTGGCTGCTAACTGAAAGGTTGGCAATTTGAACCCACAAGCCCCTCCAAGGGAGAAAAGACCTGACGACCTGCTCTTGTAAAGATTACCACCTTGGTAACCACATGGGGCAGTTCTACTGCATCCTATAGGGTTGCTGTGAGTAGGAATTGACTCAACACCACAAAACGATAATAACTACAGTTGTCAATGTTCATTATATGTTACTAAGTAAAACGATTATGATACAAAATGTGCATGTAATGACTGCAATTTTGAAAATAAAAATAAGCGTAGAGTAGAAAAATGACTGGTAGTGGACAATTAGTAAAATAATGACTGCAGAAGTCATAATCCCATTGCCAGCAAGTTGATTCCAACTCTTAGCAACCCTATAGGACAAAGTAGAACTGCCCCATCAGGTTTCCAAGGCTATAAATCTTTATGGAAGCAGACTGCCACATCTTTCTTCCACAGAGCAGCTGGTGGGTTTGAACTGCCAACCTTTCTGTTAGCAGCCTAGCACTTAACCACTGCATCATCAGGGCTCTTTCAGAGAGTCATAGGTGAGTTTTATGGGTAAGTTTTATTCTTTTTCTTTGGGCTTTCCAGTATTTCCCACACCTTCTATCATAAACATTTAATTATTTGATAATCAGAAACAATTATCAGAAGACTAAGAGTAATTCAGCTTGTCAGCTACTTTGCTTATTCTTTTGACAAGATCTAATGAAAAACACTGAAGATGTAACATGAAATAAAACTTTACAAATGATTCTAGAAAAAGTTGAAAACATTTTAATTGTTTGCTTATAAACTGGAAGCAATATATAGTTTGATACTAAGAAAAGAGTGTCTTCTTATTTCTAATAGTATCCAACTGGTGGCACAATGGTTAAGAGCTCAGCTGCTAACCAAAATGTCAGCAGTTCAAGTCCACCAGCTGCCCCTTGAAAACCCTATGGGGCAGTTCTACTCTGTCCTATCGGGTGGCTATGAGTCAGAATCTACTCGGCAGCAATGGGTTAATGGTCTAGCCTAACACCAGACTAGGGGTGGATACTAATAATTGGGCCAGTAATATCAAACATTATTTGAAGTAAGACCATTGTTTATTTTTTTTTAATGTTTGACACCATTTTATTAATCTTCAGTGGAAAAATATAACCATTTTCAGGTGCCATTTTTGTCATGAAAGTTCTAGTTAGTGTGTATATATATACTTATATATATATTCTTTTTATTTTGTTGGTTAGTTGGTTTTGAAGTGCAGCAAGACACCAATACCGCATTGTGGTCAATCAAATAAAAGAGCAGAAGGCCAAACAGTTTCCAAATGGTTATTTTATCAGATTGTTTGAACATTAAATTTATCTTTGTTTGCAATCCAAAATAGTTACCTGAAGTTTGCTGTTTTTTTTTTGTGTGTGTGTGTGTGTGTGTGTTTACTGTTATTGTATATTTGTTTTCTAAACTCTTCGGCACAATTTTCTAGGGGTGTTCAAACTGCCACAATACAAGTCAGGAGAGAGCTTTCCTTTTGTGCTGCCAATTCTGAGAATTTATAACTTTTGGTTTGTCTGGGTTGTGGCTTTTTTGTTTTTGTTTTTGAAGTCTGTATTCTTTATTTGTAACAGTTGTATTTTTATTTTTTCTATATCCTCTGATGCCAGAGTTTTCTTTTTCTCCCCCCTCTCCCCACTTCTACATTCACAGTTGAACCATATTATTAGGAAAGGTGCGTGGATGAAAATATCAGGATGGGAGCTCTGACGATTCGTGTACGACACTTATTAATGTCTACTTTTCAAAAATCATCAATTCTGTTACTGAACAATAAATACAAGGTTTGGATTTAAAGAAGTTAGATTAATTTTTAAACGTAACTGCCAGAATTTATGCAACCAAGTGTGCTTTGTATTCTAAGTAGTTATATGTATTTCCATTCTTCAAACCTCTAAATTATATTTTAGATGCTAACCAAGAGCCAGTGTATAACTCATACTTGACCTCATATGGTTTTACCAAGATTTTATCTACTAATTTATTTATCACAGTTAGCTTTGAAAGTTTTTTGAACAATTCGAAATACAATCACACTTATCCTCAAATTATGAAGATTGGCCCCAGCCTTCTTTTCTTTTTGCTTTATCGTGCTTTAAGTGAAAGTTTACAGTTAAAGTCAGTTTCTCATACAAAAATTTATACACACATTGCTATGTGACCCTAGCTGCTCTCCCTATAACCAGCTCCTGACCCTCTCTGTCTTCTCATCTCGCCTCTGGACAGGAGCTGCCCATTTAGTCTCATGTATCTACTTGAGCTAAGAAGCACTCTCTTCACAAGTATCATTTTATTTCCCATAGTCCAGTCTAATCTTTGACTGAAGAGTTGGCTTCGGGAATGGTTTCAGTTCTGGGATAATAGAGAGTCTGGGGGCCATGTATTCTGTGGTCCCTCAAGTCTCAGACCATTAAGTCTGGTTTCTTTACTAGAATTTGATTTCTGCACCCCACTTTTCTCCTTCTGTGTCAGGGACTTTCTGTTGTGTTTCCTGTCAGGGTGGTCACTGGTGGTAGCCAGGCACCATCTAGTTCTTCTGGTCTCAGACTGATGGAGTCTGTGGTTTATGTGGCCCTTTCTGTCTCGTGGGCTAATATTTTCCTTGTGTCTTTGGTGTGCTTCACCTGGAATAAAGCAGGTGGGCTGGGACAAACTGATGTATCTTAGATGGCCACTTGTTAGCTTTTAAGACCCCAGACACCGCTCACCAAAGTAGGATGCAGAACATTTTCTTAATAAACTTTGTTATGCCAGTTGACCTAGATGTCCCCTGAAAGCATGGTCCCCAGAACCCTACCCTGGCTACTCTGTCCCTCTAAGTGTTTGATTGTATTCAGGAAACTTCTCAGCTTTTGGTTTAGTCCAGTTGTGCTTACTTACCCTATAGTGCGTGTTGTCCTTCCCTTCACTAAGATAATTCTTGTCTACAATCTAGTTAGTGAATACCCCTCTCCCTCCCTCCCCACCCTCGTAACCATCAAAGAATGTTTTCTTCTGTGTTTAAACCATTTCTTGAGTTCTTATAATAGTGGTCTCATACAATATTTGTCCTTTTGTGACAGACTAATTTCACTCAGCATAATGCCTTCCAGATTCATCCATGTTAGAAGATGTTTCACGGATTCATCGTTGTTCTTTATCATTGCGTAGAATTCCATTGTGTGAATATAGAATAATTTGTTTATCCATTTGTCTGTTGATGGGTACCTAGGTTTGGTATTGTGAACAGTGCTGCAATGAACATGGGTGTGCATATATCTATTCGTGTGACGGCTCTTATTTCTCTAGGATATATTCCATGGAGTAGGATAGCTGGATTATATGGTACTTCTATTTCTAGCTTTTTAAGGAAGCACCAAATCGATTTCCAAAGTGGCTGTACCATTTTACATTCCCACTAGCAGCATATAAGTGTTCCAGTCTCTCCACAACCTCTCCAACGTTTATTATTTTGTGGTTTTTTTGGATTAATGCTAGCCTTGTTGGGATGAGATAGAATTTCATTGTAATTTTGATTTGCATTTCTCTAATGACGAACGATTGTGAGCATTTCCTCATGTGTCTGTTAGCTGCCTGAATGTCTTCTTTGGAAAGTAGCTGTTTATATCTTTTGCCCATTTTTTAAATGGGTTATTTGTCCTTTTATTGTTGAGGTTTTATAGTATCTTGTAGATTATAGAGATTAGACACTGATTGGATTTATCGTAGCCAAAAATTTTGTCCCAGTCTGTACGTTGTCTTTTGACTCTTTTGGTGAAGTCTTTTGATGAGCATAAGTGTTTGATTTTTAGGAGCTCCCAGTTATCTAGTCTCTCTTCTGGTGCTTGTGCATTGTTACTTATGGTTCATATTGTGTTTATGCTATGTATTAGGGCTCCTAGCATTGTACCTATTTTTTCTTCCATGATCTTTATCGTTTTTGATTTTATATTTAAGTCTTTGATCCATTTTGAGTTAGTTTTTGTGCAAGGTGTGAGATATGGGTCTTCTTTCAGTTTTTTTGCATATAGATATCCAGTTATGCCAGCACCACTTGTTAAAGAGACTGTCTTTTCCCCAGCTTTTTTTGCTGTCCTCTTTCTATTTGTTTGAGTTCTGTAGTTAATGTTTTGATGTTGTCCCTTTCTTCTTTTTTGATATGTGCATCTATTGCTATAAATTGTCCTCTGAGTACTGCCTTTGCTGTGTCCCAAAGGTTTTGGTATGATGTGTTTTCATTCTCATTTGATTCTAGGAATTTTTTGATTCCATCTCAGATTTCTTCTATTACCCACTGATGTGTAAGCAGGGTATTATTCAGTTTCCATGTAGCTGATTTTTTTCCTTGCTCTTTCTATTGTTAATTTCTACCTTGATGGCATTGTGGTCAGAGAAGATACTTTGAATTATCTCAATGTTTTGGATCTTGTTGAGGATTGCTCTGTGGCCTAACATGTGGTCTATTCTGGAGAACATTCCGTGTGCATTGGAAAAGAATGTGTACTTTGCAGCGGTTGGATGGAGTGTTCTATATATGTCTATGAGGTCAGGTTGGCTGATTGTGCCCTTTAGGTCTTCTGTATCTTTGCTGATTTTCTTCTTAGTTCTGTCCTTTACTGAGAGTGGTGTGTTGAAGTCTCCTACTATTATTGTGGAACTGTCAATTTCTCTTTTCAGTGTTGTTAGAGTTTGTTTTATGTATTTTGGAGCCCTGTCATTGGGTGCGTAGATGTTTATTATGGTTATGTCTTCATGATGGATCATCCCGTTAATCATTATATAGTGTCCTTATTTGTCTTTTATGGTAGATTTTGTTTTAAAGTCTATTTTATCTGAGATTAGAATTGCCACTCCTGCTCTTTTTTGGTAGTTGTTAGATTGATATATTTTTTTCCAACCTGTGACTTTTAATAAATTCACATCTTTGTTTCTAAGGTGTGTCTCTTGTAGACAGCATATTGATGGATCCTGTTTTCTTATCCATTCTGTGACTCTCCGTCTCTTTATGGGTGCGTTCAGTCCATTTACATTCAGTGTAATTATTGATAGATGTGGGTTTGTTGCTGTCATTTTGTAGTGCTTTTTTTTGTGGTGCTGAAGATTTCTTTGTTCTTCTTACTCTCTTGTGCTGAGTTACTTTTGTTTGTGGATTTTTTTTTTCATTTCTTTTGTTTTTGTAGGTTTTGTTTTTGCTGAGACTTTGTTTTTCATCTGTATTTTTATGAGTTGGTTTGTTAACTTTCTTTGTGGTTACCATGAATTTTACCCTTATCTTTCTAAGTTTGAAACAGTCTACCCTTACTTGGTATCGCCTTGCCTTGCTCTCCATTAGAAGGTTCTATACCTATGCCGTTTATTCCCTCTTTCATTGTTTTGATGTTGTTGTCATCCATTGATTGACTGCTCTGATTCCCTGTTGTATTTCTTTTGGTTTTGGATAGTCCTCGAGAGTTCATTTCCTAGGTTGGTATCTGGCTCGTACAGTCCTGCATCCTAGGTCCTGCCTGAGGGCTGAAGCTGTTTCTCCTCAGATCGAAGAGCTCCCTTTAATAATTCTTGTAAGTTTGGTTTGACTTTTACATATTCCCTTAGTTTCTGTTTATCTGGAAATGACCTAATTTCACCATCAAATTTGAATGAGAGTTTTGTAGGATATATTATTCTTGGCTGACAATTTTTTTCTTTCAAGATTTTATATATGTCATCCCACTGCCTTCTTGCCTGCATGGTTTCTGCCAAATAATCTGAGCTTAGTCTTATTGTTTCTCCTCTGTATGTGACTTCTTGTTTTTCATGAGCTGCTCTCAGGATTCTTTGTTTGTCTTTGGATTTGGTGAGTGTGAATATAATATGCCTTGGTGATTTTCTTTTGGGGTCTCTCCTATATGGGGTTCGTTGAGCTTCTTGGATGGCCAGCTTTTCATCTTTCATGAGATCGGGGAAGTTTTCTGTCAGCAGTTCTTCAGTGATCCTCTCTGTGTTTTCTGTTTTCTCCCTTGTTCTGGAATGCCTCACTCGTAAATTTTTGCTTTTAATTGTGTCCCACATAACTCTAAGGGTCTCTTCATTTTTCTTTGTTCTTTTTTCTGAGTTTTCCTGAAACAGAGTTGTATCCAAGTGTTTGTCTTCAGTTCCACTGATCCTGTCTTCCACGGTTTCAAATCTGCTTCTCAGCCCTTCTATGACATCATCCATTTCTGAAATCTTGTTGTTTATCTTTTGTATTTCTAATTGTTGTTTTTGTATAATTTCTAGTTGTGAATTTATTTTGGCATTTTGTTCCTGCATCATCTTCCTGAATTCTTCCAATTTTTTGTCTGTATTTTCCATGAATTTTTCTATTTTTTTCTCATGTTTGTCAGCTTTTTGCCTCAGTTCTTGGAAAATTCCGAGTATTAAAGATTTAAATTCCCTATCAGGTAGTTCTAGTGCTTTTTCTTCCGCAGGAGAGTCATCTGGTGTTTTAATTTGGACACCTGCTGGAACCATCCTGTGTTGTTTTTGTAAATGTTTTGATATTGTTTGATGTTTTTGGGGCATTCTGTAGATATTTCTCTCGTTTATTGATTGTAGATTTGTTTGTTTCATCCCTTTTTTTAAAAAAAAAAATTTAAGTATGTCTGAGCAGGTGGACTGCGTGCTCTTTGTTGTTTGCTCATCTCTGCGCTTAATACTTTTCACCTCCTTCCTCAACTGGAAGGGTCAGTCACTCAGATATGATACAGCAGGGCAGGTCTAGCTGAAGAGGAGCCACTGAGATGGGTTGTTTGTGGCACTGACTACAGCCACCAGGGTGGGTCGATAATCAGTGCTGGGCAGGTTCCAGTATGCCGTGCCTGCACTGCTTGGTGCTGTGATGTCAAGTGCACGGTTCAGGTAGGCAGGATGCAGAGGGGAGATGGTTATGTGTGGAGCTACGCTGGATATGCGAGAGAGGAGAGAGGAACAGGAGCCAAAAAACATACAAACAAACAAAAAGGAATGCTAGGGGAGGTTGCCTTTGGAATGGAGAGATGAGAGACTATGAAATGGAGAAAAACAGAAGGGGGAAGAGGAGGAAAAGAAAAGAATGAACAAATAAAAATCAGAAAGGTTAAAGAACCACAAAGTTCCCAGGGATCCCACCGATGCAGCTATGAGGTCTGGGGAAGTCGCTCTGAGGGTTCGCAGCACAGCCTGGCCAGAAGGTGCAGAGGCATACAACGCCTGGTATTCAGGGATCAGAAAGAGAAGGAAGATATAGAGAGACGAGAAACTGAGCAATGAAGGAAGACAAAAGGGAAAAAGAGGGAAAAGAAAACAAAACAAATAAAAAAAGTAAAACCAATGAAAAAAGAAATGTCCTCAGGGATCCCTCTGCACGTCTGTGGAAGCCGAAGGGGAGTCTCCCTGGCACGCACCTCCGCCTGGCCAGAAAGGGCTCCCAACTCAAGAAAAGGAAAAGAAAACAGACAAACAATTCAAAATGAAGAAAAGCCCCGGGATCCCACCAGCACGTTTAGCCCAGACTGGGAAGCAGCTCCACACTCAAATGGAGCTCCACAGCCCCTCAGGGAAAAGCAAAGATGGGACACGGAGCCAGGCACTTGAGCGAAAGTAGGGGGAGGCAGCGAGAGGCAAGCAAGAAATCCAAAGAAGGAGAAAAGGAAAAAAAAGAAAATAAAAAGCACCACCAGCAACCAACAAATGGCACTCAGAGAGCCAGCCAGTGCGGGCTGGTGTTTCTGGACAAAAGACTGTGTCTGTGGGAAGCAGAGGAGGCGGAGTGTGGGTGAAGGAATGGTGTAGAGTGGGAAAGCGTATTTCACAAATTGCCGGTGCTCTGTAGCCCCTCAGGAAGAAGCAAAGATGGCATACGAAGCCATGCACTTGAGTGAAAGGAGGGAGAGGTGGCGAGAGGCAAGTGAGAAATCAAAAGAAGCAGAAAAAAAAGCAACACTAGCAGCCAACAAATGGCATCCAGAGAGCCGCCTGCTGGGGTGTATGGAATCCAAGCAGCTGGTGCCTCCCGGTCAAGAGACCGTGGCCATGGGAAGCAGAGGAACAAATGAACAAAAGCCCTGGGATCCCACCAGCACATCAGCCCAGACCGGGAAGCTACTGCACACTCAAATGGAGCCCCGCAGCCCCTCAGGAAGAAGCAAATATGGTGCTCAGAACCAGGCACTCAAGCAAAAGGAGGAGGGGGCGGCGAGAGGCAAGCAAGAAATCAAAAGAAGCAGGGGGCGGGGGGAAGCAACACCAGCAGCCAACAAATGGCACTCATAGAGCCAGCCAGTGTGGACTGGTGTTTCTGGACAAGAGACTGTGTCCGCAGGAAGCAGAGGAGGCCAAGTGTGGGTGAAGAAGGGGGGAGAGTGGGAAAGCGTATATCACAAATTGCCAGCACTCTGGAGCCCCTCAGGAAGAAGCAAAGATGGCGCATGGAGCCAGGCACTTGAGTGAAAGGAGGGGGAGGTGGCGAGAGGCAAGTGAGAAATCAAAAGAAGCAGAAAAAAAAGCAACACTAGCAGCCAACAAATGGCACCCAGAGAGCCGCCCGCTTGGGTATGTGGAATCCAAGCAGCCAGCACCTCCCGGTCAAGAGACCATGGCTGCGGGAAGCAGAGGAACAAATGAACAAAAGCCCTGGGATCCCACCAGCGCAGCAGCCCAGACCGGGAAGCGGCTGCACACTCGAATGGAGCCCCGCAGCCCCTCAGGAAGAAGCAAAGATGGCTCTCGGGGCCAGACATCCGAGCAAAAGGAGAGGGAGGTGGCGAGAGGCAAGTGAGAAATCAAAAGAAGCAGAAAAAAAAAAAAAGCAACCCTAGCAGCCAACAAATGGCACCCAGAGAGCGGCCCACTTGGGTGTGTGGAATCCAAGCAGCTGGCGCTTCCCAGTCAAGAGACTGTGGCCGCGGGAAGCAGAGGAGCCTGAGCCGGGGCAAAGAGGGGTGGGGGGTGGGAAAACGCACACTGCAAATTACTGGCTGTTTTGTCTCCCACTGGACGCTCTGTGAGGCTGCTTTCTTGTACCCCCATTTGCTGGTCTCTGATAGGAGTCCAAGATGGTGGATCCGCGCTGTGTTAGCTGGTAGGGGACCTCTGCATGAATCTCTCCTCGCTCTCCGTTCTCTTTCAGTATTCTCACTCCATTTGGTGATTGGCTGAGTTCTTTATCTCTTCATTTGATGTTCTAGGGTTTCAGGTATGTTGCATTCTCTGTTCGGCTTAGTTTTTCAGATCTTTGCTGTGGAGGGACGGCATGGTGCTTCTGCCTAGAGCACCATCTTGCCGGAACCTCCTGTTCTTCTTAGTAATGCTTTACTTACTTGGGGATTCTTCCCTTTCCATATGAAGTTGGTGATTTGTTTCTCTATCTCCTTAAAAAATGCTGTTGAAATTTGGATTGAGATTGCATTGTGGCTGTAGATCACTTTGGGTAAAATTGACATTTTCAGAATGTTGAGTCTTCCTATTCATGAGCAAGGTATTCTTTCCCACTTATCCAGGTCACTTTAGGTTTCTTGCAATAGTCTCCTATAGTTTTCATTGTATAGGTCTCTTAAGTCTCGGGTTAGATTTATTCCTAAGAATTTTATCTTCTTGGGGGCTATTGTAAATGGTATTGCTTTGGTGATTTCCCCTTTGAGGTTTCCTTGTTGGTGTAGAGGAATCCAGCTTATTTTTGTATGTTTATCTTGTATCCTGATACTTTGCTAAAATCTTCTATTAGTTCCAGTAGTTTTCTTGTGGATTCTTTGGGGCTTTCTGTGTATAAGATCATATCATCTGCAAACAGAGATGCTTTGACTTCTTCCCTGCCAATCTGGATGCCCTTTATTTCTTTTTCTAGCCTAATTGCCTCTTTATGTGATTTGATATTGACTGTTGTCTCCGAGCCATCAATAAGTTATTATATTTATTTATTTTATGTTTGCGTACTGTGTCCTAGCTTCTTGTTTCGTTTTGATATGTCCAAATAGGCTGCTTGTATGAGCTAGTTTGATTATTGGCAGCTTTGAAGCTCTAATGTCCTGTCACCAGGTGGTTAGATCTGTTACTAGGTATGTGAGCTCAGGAGTCTACCCACTCCTCCTGTACGGATTCAGCTCGGGTGCCCAGGTAGATAGTCACCAAGTGTGTGATGCGGGCTCTCACCTACAGTCCTATACAGGCATGGGTGATTGGTGTAGGCACAGGCATCTGGCTGCAGCAGGGGAACACACTCTGCGAAAGGCTGGGGGCTGATGGCCACCCCCGAGTGTCCTGGAGGAAGGCATGTCCCTGTTTCTAGGGTGCATAGGTGGGTGAGTTTTGCAGCTGGACTGTGGGCACCCAGTGTTGTTGGCTGTGAGGACTGGGAGTCACCACTTATTCTTGGACCCCTGTCACAGTTTGCTAGGTGGCGTGGGTGGAGCCACTAGTCCTCAGGCCCCTGATGTAGGTAGGTGAGGACCCTTCTTAATGGGCAGAGCATATCAAATGTCACAAACCTGCCACTCCACCATATATCTGATAGAGTTAAGTTAGGTTTCAGGTATATACCCTGTTGTACTGTGATAACAAGGGCCTATGCTATTGAAATGGGTCCACACAGGTCTATGCAGAGGTGAAAGGCATTCAAGTCTGTGGACCCCTTATTCTTGTGCCTAGGCAAAGGAGCTGTGCTTGCCCTGAGTTCCCAGCTTTTAGGGGAGCTGGCAGATTATTTTTTCCCCTGTTTGTTGACTTGTTCCATCTCCAAGGCCGAGAGAATGGCTCAGGGCATGTGATGGGACCTACTTCCAGCCCAGGGGACAAGGCAATCACTGAAGCCAGCCCAGACCTGGTGCAGAGTGGGGAGGGAGCATGTAAATGGGAGAGAGTTTCTTCCCAAACAGGGTGTGTTTTGATCTGTGCAGTAGTTTAAATGCTTGTTCTTATCTTTTGCCAGTTGAGCCCTGCTTTTTACTGGCTCTGGAGGCCTGAGCAGACTTTCCACCACTTGGTCTCTCCCGACGTGAAAAACATGTCCCAAACATCACTGCCTGCCTCACTGCCGCTTCCCTCCGGGTCAGAGCTAGCAATTCCTCACTGCTTCTGAACCATCTCTCCTTCCGCCTGCCGCTCAGTCTGATTCCTCTACTTTGCCTTTGATGTTCAGGGCTCCTAGATTGTCATATATAATCGATTCACTTGCTTTTTTGGGTCTTTGTTGTGAGCGGGACCACTGGAAGCATCTAAATACTCTGCCATCTTGGCCCCACCTCTTCGGCCCCTAGTCTTCTTGACTCTCCTCAGTTATGCCGTGTGCTTTGTGCTCTTCCAAGGTTTATACCTTTAGTTGGCCTATTCATTTCTCTGAAATGCCACTCTCCTTCTCTGTCTGTAAAATTCTTACAGAAACTTTTAGAAACTTCTGGTGAGAACTGACTGTTTTCTTCTTTGTGCTTCTACAGCAATTGATTCCCACCTCAATTATAACACGTATCTCTTGGTATTACATCTGTATGTATGTCTTTATTCTTCATATAGTTTACAGGTTTCTTGAGGCATTGATACTTTATTCTACTTTGAATCTTTAGTGTCTATCAAAATTCCTGGTTTGTAGTAATTTTTGAAAGTTATTTTTCAATAAATTTAAAAGAATTGATATGAGGGTAAGGAAACCAGAAAGCTCATTATGACTGCGTTGAGTAAGGAAAATATGCACAACAAAACATACACTAATTCAACAGTTTATACGTATATAATTCAGTGGCATTGATTACAGTCTTTAAGTTATATGACCATTCTCACTATTCCTTTTCCAAATTTTTCTACCACCATTAGCATACACTCAGTGCACCCTAAACAGAAACTCCCTCCTTCCTCCCTTCCTCCAACTCCTGGTAATGACTAATAATTTTTGGTTTATATATATTTGCTACTCTGTGGGTGAAAGATATGACAGTATGCTTCCATAAAGATTACAGCCTTTGAAACCCTATGGGGCAGTTCTACTCTGTCCTATAGGGTCACTGTGAGTTGGAATCAACTTGAAGGCAACAAGTTTGATTTTGGTCTACATATTTGCTTATTTCATATAAGTGCGATCATACAGTATTTGTTCTCACAAGACTTATTTTGATCAGCATAGTGTTTTTTGGGTTCATCCATGTTGTGGCATGCTTCAGGACTTCATCCCTCTTTATGGCTGAGTAACATTCCATTGTATGTATATACCACATTTTGTTTATCCATTCATGAGCTGATGAAAATTTTGGTTGTTTCAATCTTTTGGCTACTGTATTTTTATGTGAATAACACACGCCTTCATGGTTTGTTTGCCAACCATGCCCTCCTCCCCCCAAGGTATTTTCATAAGTGCCATTATGCTAATTTATTTTACATGTTTCTGTAAAAAATTAGCATACATGCTTATGAAAATACCTCATGAGGGGAGGGCGTGGTTGGCAAACAAATGTAGAAGGCACATTTGTGTAAAAATACAGTATTATGAATGGTGCTGTAATGAACATTGGTGTCCATGTGTCTGCGTCACTGCTTTCAGATCTTTTGGGTATATACCTAAGAGTGGAATTGCTAGGTTATATGGTAGTTCTATGTTCAAATTTTTGAGGAACCACCAAACTGTTTTCTACAATGACTATACCATTTTACATTCCCAGCAGCCATGGATGAAGGTTCCTGTTTCATCATAGCCTTGCCAACACCTGATGTTTTCTGTTTTTTTTTTTTTTTTTTTTTTTTAACATTGCCATTCTAATGGGAGTGAAATGATATCTTCCACAGGGTTTTCAATGACTAATTTTTTTTTTTTAATAGAATGCCAGGCTTTTCTTCTGACGCATCTCTGGGTAACTTGATCCTCCAACCTTTCAGTTAGCAACCAAGCACGTTAACCCTTTGCACCACCCAAAGACTCCTCTCCAAAAAAGGAGGCTCCAGTTTGACTACTTAAAGCCTATAAAATGGGTAAGCCATGTGTGTGCATACATGTGTGTAGGAGTAGGTCTTCCTTTCAGCCACGGGAGAGCAGAGACATGAGTCTTTCTGGGCCCTGAGGGAGAACTGCCCCATGCCACTGTTCTGGAAGCTGCAGTATTGCTGCTCATGTTTGAATAAGAGGGAAGATGCCAGGTCCTTTGCTGACGCATGTATGTTCTTACCATCCATTCTTGCTAAACCTTTATAACCCATATGAGGTAGCAGAGGGGAATTTGTACTGGGTTGTGAGAGAAATATGAAAAGCATATCATCTTTCTAGGAGAAAGCCTGAAGTTAGGACGGTGTTTGTGAAAAGAAAGGAAGGCAATACCTGAGACACACAAACTTGAAATGCAGTTTTATTTGAGATAGATTTGTGACTAAGACAAATTACATGCCTGGAGAAAAATGCTCTAGGTAGTAAACTCTTTTTCCCTCCTTCCCTAAAATAAAGATTCTCAAAGAAAGTTCTGTGCTCTGGAGACATACCTGCTTCAATGAAGGTTGGGCTTCAGAGGAGCTGAGAGGATGTGGATGACACAAGAAAGCTACTGGCTCGACCATAGCTCTTCATTCTGAGTGGAGCGTGGTGAATGGCTCCTGACAGGAGGGAGAGGGTGATGGATGAGACTCAGAGGAACACTTGCTCTGTGCCAATGATTCTGACTGAGCTGGGACAGTGTTCAGTGTTGGAAGCTGAGATGTTGTGAAATCCCCAGGCATCACTTTTAGACTTTAAATATATTTGATGCTGGAAGTCCCTGGGTGCTTGTTTACTAACCAGAAGGCTGGCCGTTTGAATCTACCCAGACGCACAGTAGAAGAAAGTCCTGGCGGTGTGCTTTCATAAAGATTTAAAAAAAAAAAGCCAAATCCGTTGCCATTGAGTCGGTCCCAACTCATATATTGATCCTGTATGACAGAGCATAACTGCCCCATAGGGTTTCCAAGGCTGTAATCTTTAAGGAATCAGACTGTCACATCTTTCTCCCTTGGAGCGGCTGGTGGGTTCAAATCAGCAACCTTTGGGTTAGCAGTTGAGTGCTTAACAACTGTACCACCAGGGCTCCTTTCTGTAAAGACTACAGCTTTGAAAACCCTATGGAGCTCAGTTCTACCTTGTAACTCATGGGGTCGCCATGAGTCAGAATTGACCCGATGACAATTATTTTTTTAATTGTACTTCAGGTGAACGCTTATAGAACAAATAGTTTCTCATGAAACAGAAGTACACATGTTGTTTTATGACATTGGTTAACAACCCCATAACATATCAACCCTCTGACTTCTCAACCTTTTTTTTTTTTTTTTGGTGAAAATACACATAGCCAAAGATGCACCACTTCAAAAATTTCTACATGTACAGTTCAGTGACATTGACTATGCTCTTCCAATTGTGCTGTTATTCTCACTTAAGATGAAGGCTTACAGAACAAAATAGTTTCTCATTTAACAGTTACTGCAAATGTTGCCCTATGACACTGGTTAACAATCTCACAACACATCAACAATATCCTTACTCAACTGTGGGTTCCCTATCACCACCTTCCTTGTCCCCTTCTGCGTTCTGGCCCTTGTCACTGGACTCCTGTACCTTGTTAGTCTCATTTGGTTTTACGGGGCTGTCCACTCCAAGGCTGAATGGTAAACCTCGGAGATAACTTCACCACTGAGCTAAAATGGCGTCTGGGAGCCATACTCTCGGGGTTTCTCCAGTCTCTTTTAGACCAGTAAATCTGGTCTTTTTTTTGGTTAGAATTATGTTATACATACTTCTCCAGCTCTGTCCAGAACCCTCTGTTGTGATCCTGGTCAGAGCAGTCAGTGGTGGTAGCCGGGCACCATCTAGCTGTACTGGACTCAGTCTGGTGGAGGCCTTGGTAGCTGTGGACAATTAGTCCTTTGGACTGATCTTTTCCTTGTATCCTGTTCTCTTCATTCTCCCTTGCTCCCGAAGGGAAGAGACCAGTGGAGTATCTTAGATGGCTGCTCACAGGCTTTTAAGACCCCAGACACTACTTACCAAGGTAGAATGTAGAGCATTGCCTTTATAAGCTGTGTCATGCCAGTTGAGCTGGATGTTCCCCGAGACCATGGTCCCCAGCGCCCTCCACCCTCAGGGAGTTTGGATGTGTCTATGGGGCTTCCATGACCTTTCCTTGTACAAGTTGTGCTAGTTTCCCCTGTATTGTGTACTGTCTCACCCTTCACCCAAGATACAACTTATCTATTGTCTATTTAGTATTTCTCCCCAACCCCTCCCATCCCTGGTAACCAACAAAGATTGTTACATTTTGCGTGTGAACTTTTTCATAGGTTTTTACAATAGAGGTCTCATACAATATTTGTCCTTTTCTGATTGACTTATTTCACTCAGCATAATGACCTCCAGTTTCATCCATGTTATGAGATGGTTCACAGATTCATTGTTGTTCTTCCTCGTTGCATAGTACTCCATTGTGTGTATGTACCATAGTTTGTTTATCCATTCATCTGTTGATGGGCATCTAGGTTATTTCCATCGTTTTGCTATTGTGAACAATGCTGACATGAACAGAGGTGTGCATATGTCTATTCGAGTGACAGCTCTTATTTCTCTAGGATATATTCCTAGGAGTGGGATTGCTGGATTGAATGGTATATCTATTTCTAGCTTTCTGAGGAAGCACCATATCATTTTCCAAAATGGTTGTATCATTTTGCATTCCCACCAGCAGTGCATAAGTGTTCCGATCTCCCTGCAGCCCCTCCAACGTTTGTTATTTCCAGTGTTTTTGATTCGTGCCAGTAATGCTGGTGTGAGATGGTATCTCATTGTGGTTTTAATTTGCATTTCTCTAATGGCTAGTGATCGTGAGCATTTCCTCATGTGTCTGTTGGCCATTTGAATGTCTTCTTTGGTGAAGTGTCTGTTCATTTCCTTTGCCCATTTTTTAACTGGATTATTTGTCGTTTTGTTGTAGAGGTGTTGGATTTTCTTGTAGATTTTACAGATGAGACCTTTGCCTGACTTGTACTGTCCAAAAGTTTTTTCCCAGTCTGTAGGTTCTCTTTTGACTCTTTTGGTGAAGTCTTTTGAAGAGCATAGGTGTTTGATTTTTAGAAGATCCCAGTTATCTAGCTTATCTGTTGGGTTTTGTGCGTTGATGGTTATAGTTTGTATCCTGTAAATGCTATATATTAAGGCCTGAAGTGTTGGTCCTATTTTTTCTTCTGTAAACTTTATAGTTTTAGGCTTTATATTCAGGTCTTTGATCCATTTGGAAGTAATTTTTGTATACGGTGTGAGGTATGGGTCCTGTTTCATTTTTTTGCAGATGGATATCCAGTTCTGCCAGCACCATTTGTTAAAAAGACTGTCTTTTCCCCATTTGATGGACTTTGGGCTCTTGTCGAAGATCAGATGACCGTAGGTGGATGGATTTCCATCTGGGTTCTCAATTCGGTTCCATTGGTCAATGTATCTGTCGTTGTACAAGTACCAGGCTGTTTTGACTACTATAGCTGTATAGTAGGTTCTGAAGTCAGGTAGTGTGAGTCCTCCAACTTTATTCTTCTTCTTCAGTAGTGCTTTACTTATTTGGGGCTTCTTCCCTTTCCATATAAAGTTAATGATTAGTTTTTCCATCTCTTTGAAGAATGTTGTTGGTATTTGGATTGGGATTATGTTGTATTTGTAAATTGCTTTGGGTAGAATTGTAATTTTCACAATGTTGAGTCTGCCTATCCATGAGCATGGTATGTTTTTCCATTTATGTAGATCCATTTGGGTTACATGAAGTAGTGTTTTGTAGTTTTCTTTGTATAGGTCTTTTACATCCTTGGTCAGATTTATTCCTAAGTATTTTATCTTTTTAGGGGCTATTGAAAATGGTATTGTTTTTCTGATTTTGTTTTCATTGTTCTCCTTACTGGTGTATAGGAATCCAACTGCTTTTTGAATGTTTAGCTTGTATCCTGGTACTCTGCTGAATCTTTCTATTAGTTCCTGTAGATTTCTCGTGGAGTCTTTAGGGTTTTCTGTGTATAGTATCATATCATCTGCAAACAGGGACAGTTAAACTTCTTCATTACCAATTTGGATGCACTTTATTTCTTTTTCTTGCCTTATTGCTCTAGCTACAACTTCCAACACAATGTTAAACAGGAATGGTGATAAAGGGCATCTTTGTCTTGTTCCTGTTCTCAAGAGGAATGTTTTCAGCCTCTCTCCATTAAGAATGATGTTGGTTGTTCGTTTTGCATAGATGCCCTTTATTATGTTGAGAAATTTCCCTTCTATACCTATTTTATTGAGAGTTTTTATCAGGAATGGGTATTGGACTATGTCAAATGCCTTTTCTGCGTCAGTTGAGATGATCATGTGATTCTTTTCTTTCCTTTTATTTATGTGGTGGATTACGTTGATTGTTTTTCTAATGTTGAACCATCCTTCCATATCTGATATGAATCCTACCTGGTTGTGGTGTATTATTTTTTTGATACGATGCTGAATTCTATTGGCTAGAATTTTGTTGAGAATTTTTGCATCTATATTCATGAGAGATATTGGTCTGTAATTTTCTTTTTTGTGACATCTTTTCCTGGTTTTGGTATCAGAGTTATGCTGGCTTCATAGAATGAATTTGGAAGAGTTGCTTCCTCTTCTATGCTCTGAAATATCTTGAGTAGTACTGGTACAAGCTCTTCTGTAAATGTTTTGTAGAATTCTCCAGTGAAGCCATCTGGGCCAGTGCTTTTTCTGGTTGGGAGTTTTTTTTATTACCTTTTCAATCTCTTCTCTTGTTATGGGTCTGTTCAGATTTTCAACATCACTTTCTTTTAGTTTGGGTAGGCTGTGTTTTTCTAGAAATTTATCCACTTCCTCTAGGTTTTCAAATTTGTTGGAGTATAGTTTTTCATAATATTTTGTTATAATCCTTTTTATTTCAGTTGGGTCTGTTGTAATGTCCCCCATTTCATTATTTGGGTTATTTGTGCCCTTTGCTGTTTTTCTTTTGTCAGTCTGGCCAGTGGTTTGTCGATTTTGTTGATTCTTTCAAAGAACCAACTTTTGGTTTTGTTGATTCTCTCTATTGTTTTTCTGTTCTCTATTTCATTTATTTCTGCTCTTATCTTTACTATTTCCTTTCTTCCTGTGGTCGTGGGCTTTTTTTGCTCTTCTCTTTCTATTTGTTTGAGTTCTGTAGGTAACGTTTTGATTTTGTCCTTTTCTTCTTTTTTGATGTCTGCATCTATTGGTATAAATTGTCCTCTGAGGACTGCCTTTGCTGTGTGCCAAAGGTTTTGGTATGATGTGTTTTCATTCTCATTTGATTCTAGGAATTTTTTGATTCCATCTCAGATTTCTTCTATTACCCACTTATATGTAAGCAGGGTATTATTCAGTTTCCATGTAGCTGATTTTTTTCCTTGCTCTTTCTATTGTTAATTTCTACCTTGATGGCATTGTGGTCAGAGAAGATACTTTGAATTATCTCAACGTTTTGGATCTTGTTGAGGATTGCTCTGTGGCCTAAGATGTGGTCTATTCTGGAGAACGTTCCATGTGCATTGGAAAAGAATGTGTACTTTGCAGCGGTTGGATGGAGTGTTCTATATATGTCTATGAGGTCAAGGAGGGTGATTGTGCCGTTTAGGTTTTTTGTATCTTTGCCGAGTTTCTTCTTAGTTGTCCTGTCCTTTACTGAGAGTGGTGTGTTGACGTCTGCTACTATTATTGAGGAACTGTCAATTTCTCTTTTCAGTGTTGTTAGAGCTTGTTTTATATATTTTGGAGCCCTGTCATTGGGCGCGTAGATGTTTATTATGATTATGTCTTCATGATGGATCATCCCCTTAATCATTATATAGTGTCCTTCTTTGTCTTTTATGGTAGATTTCGTTTTGAAGTCTATTTTATCTGAGATTAGGATTGCCACTCCTGCTCTTTTTCGGTAGTTGTTAGCTTGATATAGTTTTTGCCAACCTTTGACTTTTAATAAATTCACATCTTTGTTTCTTAGGTGTGTCTCCTGTAGACAGCATATTGATGGATCTTGTTTTCTTATCCATTCTGTCATTCTCCATCTCTTTATGGGTGCATTGAGTCCATTTACATTCAGTGTAATTATTGACAGATGTGAGTTTGTTGCTGTCATTTTGTAGTGCTTTTTGTGGTGCTGATGTTTTCTTTGTTCTTCTTACTCTCTTGTGCTGAGTTACTTTTGTTTGTGGATTTTTTTCATTTATTTTGTTTTTGTAGGTTTTGTTTTTGCTGAGACTTTATGTTTTTCCTCTTTTTTTTATGAGTATGTTTGTTAACTTTCTTTGTGGTTAACATGAATTTTACCCTTATCTTTCTAAGTTTGAAGCAGCCTACTGTTAGTTGGTATTGCCTTGCCTTGCTCTCCATTAGAAGGTTCTATACCTATGACATTTATTCCCTCTTTTATTGTTTTTATGTTGTTGTCATTTCCTGATTAACTGCTCTGATTCCCTGTTGTATTGCTTTTGGTTTTGGTTAGTCCTCGAGAGTTCATTTCCTAGGTTGGTATCTGGCTCGTACAGTCCTGCATCCTAGGTCCTGCTTGAGGGCTGAAGCTGTTTCTCCTCAGATCGAAGAGCTCCCTTTAATAATTCTTGTAAGTTTGGTTTGATTTTACATATTCCCTTAATTTCTCTTTATCTGGAAATGACCTAATTTCACCATCAATTTTGAGCGAGAATTTTGCAGGATATATTATTCTTGGCTGACAATTTTTTCTTCAAGATTTTATATATGTCATCCCATTGCCTTCTTGCCTGCATGGTTTCTGCTGAATAATATGAGCTTAGTCTTATTGTTTCTCCTCTGTATGTGACTTCTTTTTTTTCACGAGCTGCTCTCAGGATTCTTTGTTTGTCTTTGGTTTTGGTGAGTGTGAATATGATATGCCTTGGTGATTTTCTTTTGGGGTCTCTCCTATATGGTGTTCATTGAGCTTCTTGGTTGGCCAGCTTTTCATCTTTCATGATATTGGGTAAGTTTTCTGTCAGCAGTTCTTCAGTGATCCTCTCTGTGTTTTCTGTTTTCTCCCCGTGTTCTGGAATTCCAATCACTCAAAGATTTTTGCTTTTGATTGTGTCCCACATAATTCTCAGTGTCTCTTCATTTTTCTTTGTTCTTTTTTTTGAGTTTTCCTGAAACAGAATTGTATCCAAGTGTTTGTCTTCAATTCCACTGATCCTGTCTTCAGCCATTTCAAATCTGCTTAGCCCTCCTATGACATCGTCCATTTCTGAAATCTTGTTGTTCGTCTTTTGGATTTCTAATGTTGTCTTTGTATAATTTCTAGTTGTGAATTTATTTTGGCATTTTGTTCCTGCATTATTTTCCTGAATTCTTCCAATTTTTTGTCTGTATTTTCCATGAATTTGTGTATTTTTTCCTCATGTTTGTCAGCTTTTTGCCTCAGTTCTTGGAGAATTCTGAGTATTAGAGATTTGAATTCCCTATCATGTAGTTCTAGTGCATTTTCTTCCAGAGGAGCGTCATCTGGTGTTTTATTTTGGACACCTACTGGAACCATCCTGTCCTTTTTTGTAAATCTTTTGATATTGTCTGCTGTCTTCTGGACATTTGGTAGTTATTTTTCTCATTTATTTATTTATTGTAGATTTGTTTGTTTTGTCCCTTTTTTAAAAAAAAAAATTTGACTGTGTCTGAGCAGACAGACTGTGTGGTTTTTGTTGTTTGCTCATCTGTGGGCACAATACTTCTTCAATTGGCAGGGTCAGTCTCTCAGATATGGTACGGCAGGGCATGTCTTGCTGAAGAGGCGTTACTGGGATGAGTTGTTTGTGGCACTTACTGCAGCCACCAGAGTGGGTCAGTAATCAGCACAGGGCAGGTTGTAGTGGGCCATTCCTGTGCTTCTTGGTGGTGTGATGTCAAGCGCACAGTGCAGGAGTCAGGATGCAGCGGGGAGATTGTTATGTGTGGAGCTAAGATGGATATGGGAGAGAGGAGAGAGGAACAGGAGCCAAAAGCATACAAAGAAACAAAAAAGAATGCTAGGGGAGCTTGCCTTTGGAGTGGAGAGATGAGAGACTATGAAATGGAGAAAAACCAAAAGGGGAGGAGGAAGAAAAGAAAAGAATGAATAAATTAGAATCAGAAGAGTTAAAGAACCACAAAGTCCCCAGGTATCCCACCAGTACAGCTATGAGGTCTGGGGAAGTTGCTCTCAGCTGTTGCAATACAGCCTGGTTAGAGGGCGTAGAGGTATACAATGCCAGGTATTCAGGGAACAGAAAGAGAAGGAAGATATAGAGAGACGAGAAACTGAGCAATGAAGAAAGACAAAAAGGGAAAAAGAGGAAAAGAAAACAAACAAAAGAACAGCAACAACAACAACAAAAATAAACAAACAAGAGAGACCCGCAAAGAAACAGGGGAAAAAAAAAAAAATAAGAAGAAATGCCCTCAGGGATCCCTCTGCACGTCTGTGGAAGCCGAAGGCCCTGCCACGCAGCTCAGCCTGGCCAGAAAGGGCTCCCAACTGAAGAAAAGGAAAAGAAAAAGAATTCAAAACAAACAAATGAACAAATGCCCCGGGATCCCACCAGCGTGGCAGCCCAAACTGGGAAGCAGCTCTACACTTGAATGGAGCTCCACAGTTCCTCAGAAAGAAGCAAAGATGGCACACAGAGCCAGGTACTTGAGCGAAGGGAGGGGAAGGTGGCGAGAGGCAAATAAGAAATCAAAAGAAGCAGAAAAAAAAAAAAGCAACACTAGCAGCCAACTAATGGCACTCAGAGAGCCAGCTAGTGCGGGCTGGTGTTTCTGGACAAGAGTTTGTGTCTGTGGGAAGCAGAAGGGGCCGAGTGTGGGTGAAGAATAGTATAGAGTGGGAAAGCATATATCACAAATTACCTTTGCTCTGTAGTCCCTCAGGAAGAAGCAAAGATGGCACACGGAGCGAGGTACTCCAGCGAAAGGAGGGGGAGGTGGGGAGAGGCAAGGAAGAAATAAAAAGAAGCAGAAAGGAAGCAACACCAGCAGCCAACAAATGGAACTCTACACACCGTTCGGGTGTGTAGATTCCAAGCAGCTGCTGTTTCCTGGTCAAGAGACTGTGGCCGTGGGAAGCAAAGGAGGCCACGTTGGGGTGAAGAAGGGTTTGGGGTGGGAAAGCATATATCGCAAATTACCGGTTGTTTAGTCTCCTGCTGGAAGCTCCATGAGGCTGCTTTGTTGTACCCACTGTTTGCTGGTCTCCGATAGGAATCCAAGATGGCAGATCTGTGCTGCGTTAACTGGTTGGGGACCTCTGCATGAATCTCTCCTCACTCTCCATTCTCTGTCAGTTTTCTCACTCCATTTGGTGCTTGGCTGGGTTCTTTATCTCTTCATTTGATGTTTTAGGGTTTCAGGATTGTTGTATTCTCCATTCGGCTTAGTTTTTCGGATCTTTGCTGTGGAGGGACAGCGTGGTGCTTCTGCCTAGAGGTCCATTTTGCCGGAATTCTGGAAATTTTTTTTTTTTTGTATGTTTGATGTTACTTTGGTTTGTCAATATTTCTATAAATAATTACCTTCTGAGTACTTACAAGGAGGTCTTGCAGTAGGAGCCAGACTGCCCTGAGTCAGTCTGGCTCTACCAGGTAATCTTGGGTAGGTCGCTTAATATTTCTGAGCCTCAGTTTACTCGTTTGAATAACAGAGGTTACATTTACCTCTTGGAGTCATGATGATAGTTAGAGACTATGTATACAAAGTACCTACTGTTGTGATTAGCACATAGAGATACACAATAAACAGAGGAGAACAATGACAATGAAATGATATTATTAGATCAGGCTGTCTGTGACTGTCTATTTTTTTAAGTTTATGAACTTTTTTAGTGACATGCGCTCTCCCCACAAAGCATCTCAGGTCATATGTGTCAGAGGTGCCTTAGTAACAAGGTCACATGATGAGCTTTCTGTTTTGTGGCATGTGGCATGCCCATGGCTTCTGAATGGCAGTATTGTGGCAGCCACTCAGGATTTATGCAGTGGCACTCTTGTGAGTACTTCTACTCCTAGGCTCTGGTTTAGCTGTTAGAGGACATGAGCCCATGTCTGAGAGAAGGTACAAAAACACCCTGTCACTCACCTAACTTGCATGTGGTGTGTCCACACATTAAGGGAGAAGTCAAGCAGCCTGTAGCCATGTGTGTCAGCTCTGTGGATGACTGCCTCCCTTACAGTGGGAGTTCAGGGCTGAGGAAGAGGAGTCTGTCTCACCCTTCACTGAAGTTGAGTCATTTGGTTACATTAATTTGCTCACTCAAATTCAGAGCCTCTGTGGGCTTTGGAAATTTTTGCTCTTCACTTAAAAAAAAAAAAGTGAATTCCAGATAAATTGAAAGTTCCTAGCAGACGTGAAACAGGTTCACTTCTAAGTAATACAACACTGCTGGCAGGAGAATACATATTCCTTCACCAGTTTAGGCTCTTCGCAAATGGTTTGAGCATTTGGGAAGGCAATATATTAAAATACTTAAAAAATACTGAAACCAGGGTAAAAATCAAATAGGCCATGTAGGTATAACATAAAAGTTCTGATGAGACTTGCACCTTAGTGGAATTATAATATTTTATATTTATAAGAAATTTAGACATTAAACATGCACCAGACAATGTTTGGGAACAGTATTGAGCAGTTAGGAAGTGCAGTGTGTGTGATAGCACCGGTTATTTTTTAATCTAAGCCCGCCGGAGTAGAGGTCTTTTTATACAGTTAGTATCCCTTTTGTTTATTTTTAAATTATATTTATAGTTGAATAAGTAAAACATTCATAATTCAATATTCACAAAGTATAAAAGCTATACAGTGAAAAGTTTCCCTCACAGGCCCTTTCTCCAGCCTCCCAGTTGGACATTGTCAAAGCACTCTTCATAGAAGCTGTACCAAGTTACACTACCACCAGCAAAGTACGAAAGTTTCTACTTCTCACCATCATTGCCAAATTTATATTACTCCTTGGCTGGCCAGCGTAGAATTCTGCCTGTCTTCATCAATAGCAACTCACCACCCAATCCCTACCCATCCAATTTTACCCAGGTCTCCTCTCCAGAAGTCCTATGCTTTTCCAGATATTTTCACACCTTTAGGATATTTTTAGGAGTCCTGGTGATGCAATGGTTAAGCAATTGGCTGTTAACTGAGCAGTTTGAACCCACCAGCAGCTCAGCGGGATAAAAGACCTGGTGATCTGCTCCTGTAAAAACTACAGTATAGGAAACCTTATGGGGCAGTTCTACTCTGTCATACAGGGTTGCTATGAGTCAGAATCCACTTGACAGCACACAACAGCAACAACAGGATATTTTTACTCAGTAAAAAAGGCATGGTTTTTGAAATCAGAGCTAATTTTAAATTCTAAACAGAATTTAAGAATCTAGACTCTGGAAGCAGACTGCCTGTGTTTGAATTCATTCTCCACCACTTACTAGCTGTGTGGGCTTGGGAGAGTTATCAAATCACTCTGAATCTGTTTCCTCATTAAAATTAAAATGAGGAAACTAACTTTCCTTGCCGACATGTTATTAGGAATAAATGAGATAATGTATATGAAGTGTCTAGAACTTGGAAAATGCATAAAAGATATTTACTAATGTTGTTAGTTCTATTATTAATGCACTCTGTTTTTTGTACCACTCAGTAGAATATATGCTATGTATAAATGCTGTTTTTTTGTTAGTTGCCAACAAGTCGAATCTGACTTAGTCTAAATGTTAATGGCAACAGATGAGGTTCACATTTTATAGGAAAACTTTTATCCTTGAATACAGATGGCTGTATGTTAAAATAAAATCAGAGCAGTAGAGAAAACAAACAAATAAATGAACACTGACTGTAGGGTCACTTTTGTTTGCTGTGAAAAGGACCAAAAGATAAACCTGTTGATCAAGCAGAGCTAAGTTTATTAGACTTAACTGCAACAAGGGAGGATGCTACCTTGGCTGTGTCTTAGTAGTCTCTCAGTAGAAACAATCCACAAGAGGATATTTATAGAGATTTTAAACCTTGGGGTGAGTGATTTTATGATGCATTGGTGGTGCAGTGGTTAAGTGCTTGGCTGCTAACAGAAAGGTCGGTGGTTCAAACTCATCAGCTGCTGCACAGGAGAAAGATGTTACAGTCAGCTTCTGTAAAGATTTACAGATTTGGAAACCCTGTGGGGCAGTTCTACTCTGTTCTATAGGGTTGCTATGAGTTGGAATTGACTTCACAACAATGCGGTTTTTTGTTCATTTTGAGTGATTTTAAAGTGAATTTTACAAGGCAGTTAGGCAGTTGGAATTGAACAGAGTTTATGTCATAATGGCTTTGGATTGGTGGGCATACTGAGGTGAGGGTCTTGAAGCAAGCACTGATATGTGAGCTATTCGTTTTGATGTTAGAGTTAGTCTTATCATCCAGGAGCAAGTATTTCCTAGAGCAAGTGCCTAAAGTTAATTTCACCTCTTTGTCGTTATTGTTTAGCACAGAAAAAGGAAAGCATGTTTGGTCTCATAATTGTTTCACACAGAGATAGGAAGCAATTTTGTTTTGTCTCAGAATTGTTTAGCACCAGGAGAGTATGTTGGTTTCAGTTTTTGATCCCGACTATACTAGAAGTAATACATGCAACTTTGGACAAGACACTCAATATGCCAGTGAAACTTGTTCCCTGCTCAATGCCTGAAAAGTCTGGTGGAAGCTCTCCCTCAGAGGATGATGGAGGTTTATAACAGGGAGGCCAAATGTGGAACATTCTTGGCCCTAGAATAATTGAGAAGCATAGTCAAGGACACAAAACTTGAGTGGAAATCCAGAAATAGTGCTGATCATTAAACTGGGATTTTTTTTTCAGTGTTTAAAATTTTTTAATTTATTTTGTTGTCGTTAAAATTATACATCGCAAAACATCCACCAATTCAACCATTTCTATGTGTACAATTTAGTGACATTGATTACATTCTTCCAGTTGTGCAACTGTTTGCACCCTCCTTTTCTGAGTTGTTCCTCCCTGAGGTTCCTATCTAATCTTTTGAGTTGCCGTTGTCAATTTGATCCCATTATGCTCTTCTTAAAAGAGCATAATACTCAGGGCTGATATTTTTTACTAGTTAAGTTAAACTATTGTTTGGTTTTCAAAAGACTTGAAGGGATATTTTTGGTTTAAGGTTAAAAGATTATCTCAGGGAAATAGTTTCAGGGTTCATCCAACCTTCATGGCTCTACGAAGTCTGGAGTCCAAGAGAATTTAAAATTCTGTTCTTTATTTTCTCCCTTTTGATCAGATTTCTTCTATGGAATCTTCGATCAAAATGTTCAGTAATGGTAGCCTGGCACCATCCAGTTCTTCTGGCCTCATGGCAAAAGAGGCAGTTGTTCATGGAGGCGATTAGCCACATACTTCATATCCTTCTCTTATTCCTGGCTGTCTTTCTTTCTTTGTTGTTCTAGGAGAAAAGAGACCAATTGTTGTGCCTTGGAAGGCTGCTTGCATGCTTTTAAGACCCCAGACACTACACAATGAACTAGGAGGTAGAACAGAGACACTAAACATGTTATTAGACCTATTACCTGGGATGTCCCATGAAACTATGGCTCTAAACCTCCAAACCAAGAAATAAGAAACCAAATCCCAGGAGGTTTTTTGTTGTACATAAGCAGCCTCAGCAGCTACTCTTTTTTTTTTTTTTTTCGTTGTTGTATACATGTATATCTATCACACAACTTTTGCCATTTCAACTTTTTTTACAGGTGTAAAACTTATGGACAGCAATTACAATAATCAGCTGTGCACTGCTACCCTAAATCAATGCTATTTTTCCATTAAGATAATTCCTCCTTTCTCCCTCCCTCCTGCCCCTAGTAGCCACTAATAAACTTTGGTCTCTAAACATTTGCCTTTTCTTGTCTTTTTATATAAGTGAGGTCATACAATATTTGTCCTTTTGTTACTGACTTATTTCACTCAGTATAATGTCTTCCATCCTATCCATATGGTAGCATGTATCAAGACTTCATTTCTCCCGGTGACTGAGTAGCATTCCATTGTGTTTATGTACCACATTTTGTTTATCCATTCGTTTGTAGTTGGACATTTAGGTTGCTTCCACCTTTTGGTTATTGTGAATAGTGCTGCAATGAGCATTGGTGTACAAATCTCTGTTTGAGCCTTTTGGGTACATACCTAGGAGTGGAATTGCTGGGTCATATGGTAGTTCTATTTTTAGTGTTTTGAAGAACCGCCACACTGTTTTCCACAATGGCTGTACCATTTTGCATTTCCACCAGCAATGAATAAGGGTTCCAATTTCCCTACATCCTCACCAAGGTTTATTTTTTTATTTTTTATCTTAGCATTCTAGTGGGAGTGAAATTGTATCTCACTGTGGTTTTGATTTACATCTCTCTAATGGCTGATGATGTTGAGCATCTTTTATGTGTTTGGTGGCCATTTGAACGCCCTCTTTGATGAAATGTCTATTCCAGTCCTTTGCCCATTTTATGATTGGGTTATTTGTCTTTTTGTTGTTAAGTATAGCATGGTATTTAATGACAAAACTTTAGATGCATTCCAATTAAATCCAGGAGCATGATAAGTATTTCTGCTATAATATGCTACCGTAAGACTGTTACTAAATCTACATTAATTCTTTAACTCAGAATAACTAGACAAATAGACCAGTTGGAGAACTATCAAACAGAAAAAAAAGCTTACATAATCATCTCAATAAATGATTCTGAGTTATTTGACTTTCCACAATGCAAAATAAAATAAAATCAGGCCCTATTTTACAACCATGCATTAAATAAATATTAAATGATTAAAGTCCTAAATACACATAGAATAATATACTTTAAAGTCCTAAATATTCAAAATGTTAGTATAAAATATAGTAAAATATATTAGTGACAAGATAGCATCCTCTGCCATGAAGCTAGAAGAACAGGATGGTGCCTGGCTACCATTACAGAACATTTTGATCAAAGATTCTATAGAAGAATCCTGATCAAAAAGGGGGAAATGTGAAACAGAACTTAAAATTCTAATAGATCCAGACTTTTTGGAGCCATTGAGGCTGGATGACTCCATGAAACTAATGCCCTGAGGAAATCTTTAAACCTTAAACCTTATACTGAAACTATCCCCTGAAGTCATCTTTAAACCAAAGAATAGTTTAACTTAACTACAAAAGAATGCCTGCCTTGAGCATTGTGTTCTTTTAAAGAATTATCTATATGTGATCAAATTGACCACAACAACTCAAAAGGTTAAATGAGAAGTTTAGGAGGCAGTGAGTTTGTATCAATGATGGTTATGCAGTTTGGAAAAGGATATTGAGAAAGGTAGCACAACTGGAAGAATGTCACCAATGTCACTGGTTATAGAAATTGTTGAATTGGTGTATGTTTCTATGCATACCTTCACCCTCCCCAAAAAAAAGTTAAAAAGAAAGAAAAAAATCAATAAGTGTACAATAAATAATTTCTATATATTAAATAATAAATATTAAAAAATATCAATACTTTAATGTAAAATATATTAATAGATAATATTTAATAGTTATATATAATTAATATATATACTTTTATATAAATTTATACATTTAATAATATATATGAAAGTCCTAAATATATGTTAACTACTTTAATATACATCAAAATCTTAAACAAAAATGTAAAATAAAATATATTAAATATATTTATGACCACAGCATAGAAAAGATTTTTAATGCAGATATATCAAGAAGCTATAAAGAGAGAGCAAAGTTGACATACTTTATGAAGATTAAAAACTTCTGCTAAAAAAAAAATTATACTACAAGGTTAAAAGATGAGCAGCAGACTGGGAAAAAATAATTGCAACTTACACGACAGATCACTAATTACTAGCCACAAAATATAAATATATTCCACAAATCTGAAAGAAAAAGATAAATAGCTCAATAAAAATAAGCAAAATATAAGAACGTGTAACCACAGAACAGGTAATTAAAAGAGGCGACAAACATTTAGAAAGACGATTGGCTTCACTAACAATCCAAGAAAGCAAAAGAAAACAATGAGACTTTATTGCTTACCCAGTTACAGTGGCAAAAATCACAAAGGTACAAAAAAATCAAGTGTTTGGGAAAATGTGGAAAAACCAAAACTCAATACGATGCTGTGACAGTGTGAACTGGAACAAACACTTTGTAAAGCAATATGGCGATGTGTATTAAAGCTGAAAATGCACATACACTATGATCTGGCAATTCCATTTCTGGGTAAATGTCCTAGAAAACTCTAAGGTATATACTGTGTGAAGAGAGGTTCATGACAGCTTTTTCTGTACAAGGAAAAAAACATCAAATTCTCCTCAATGGGGAAATGGATAAATAAAATTTATATTTATAGGATATAATACAAAAGTTAAAATGAACTATATGAATAAATATGCATGATCTCAAACAAAATCTAACAATCGAGTAAACCAAAGCAAGTTGTAAAAAGTTGCATGAAATATGATAACGTTTGCATAAATTAAAAAACAACAGGAATGGCTGGTGAATTCGAACTGCCAACCTTTTGGTTAGTAGTCAAAGCTTTTAACCACTGTGCCACCAAGGCTCCAGAAATTACCGCACTATACGTATATTTATGTGTATATACAGTGCACATTGGTTACAAATGCACTAAATATTGATTACATCTCAACAAATATGAACAGTGAATGATTCTGAGGATAGACAAGAGGTAAAGGATTGCGGAGGGGTTCAGAAAAAGAGTTCTATGTTATCTGTAGTATTTTAGAACTTCTACAAAAGCAAAAACCTGAATCAAATATACTAGAATGTTAATATTCCTCTAGGTGATGGATACACGTGCATTGGTTGTATTAGCCTTGGTAATATTCAGGAAAAAATGTTTCAAAATAAAAATAAATTCCGAAAGGAGACATTTACCTATCATCACAATTACATATCTCGTTGAGCCTTTTTTAAGTGTCCCCATTTAACTGCCCCACTTCCCATCACAGTTTTCATTGCATGTTACATCTAGGCCTTTTGAAGCTAGGGGTGCAGTTATTTAGAAACAATAATAGATTTACACATTAAACACTCCTCTGCTGGTTCCCAACCACAATGGCTTCAGCTAATTTCCATTTTTCATCTTTTTCTCAAGCCTGCTTGTACATCAACTTGCTTTTTATTATCATCGAAAATTACAGCCCATAATTTTAAAAATATGTTTAAAAAGCACATTAGATTTTGAAACAGAAACACAAAAGTATTTCTTTACAAAAATGCATATCAAAGGAAGGGTCAAGAGCTTGCTTTGAGTGACTCAAAAAGAAAATATTGCATGAGTGTTGTGAAAAGGAGAAGGATTGCTCAATGTGGTTGTTCAAATTTCCTTTGAGGCCAAAGAATGACATATCATAAGAGTAAGAAATTTAACAGGGTATGAAATGGCTTGAAAGTGTGCAGCTGAAGTGAAATAGACCATTGTTGGCTCTTTTTCCCCCCCGAATTTGTAGAAATCCAGAGTCTTAGCAATTATGCCATTCTCATTCCAAAGGATACACCTGTGCAGTGGTCAGTGTTTCAGAAGAGAAGGGGCTATTCCTCTCTCAAGAGCTAGAACTCCCCTAATCCCAAATAAATAAATGATAGTACTCTTTTTTCTCAGTTTCATTCTAATATCTGATCAGTGAATTTCTGAAGGCTGGTTTCTGTCTCTGTCTCATTTTATTTCAACCAATTTTTATGCATTGCCTGTGGTGGTGGTTGTTGTTAGGTGCTGTCAAGTTGGTTCTGACTTGTCGTGTACAACAGAATGAAACACTGCCCGGCCCTGCAACATTGTCATAATTGTTGTTATGCTTGAGCTCATTGTTGCAGCCACTGTGTCAGTCCATCTCATTGAGGGTCTTCCTCTTTTTCCCTGACCCTCTGTTTTATCAAGCATGAAAGTAAGAACTCTCATTTTCTGCATTTCAGAAATGAAAAGTGTGTATTAATCTTGTGAAAAAGATCGATTTTTGGGATAGTGGTAATGAAGAGCAAGTGGCCAAACAACAAGCCTTCGAAGTCCTGAATCTTCAACGGTGAAAATACTCTTTTCTGACTTACTGAAATGGTGGCAGAAATAACGTTCCTTTCCTTAATGTCTGTTTTATTGGAATCCTTTTGTGCTACAAAGATGGAGAAAGAAGATTTACAGAGTCTCAGCAAATTACTAAGTGTAATCCAGGGACATTTTAGTATCATTTACCACTTCATTCTCTTGTAATGATTTATAAATGAAGCCCTCCACCCAGCTGTAAGGAACAAAGAAAATAACGGAACATCAGGGATTATTGCCTGGGAAAGTACTGCAGAATTTGGCCTTACCCTTTCTCTTTTTTAAGCTCACACTTAACTTTCTCTGATATTTTATAACATGGAAGCTTTAGTTTTGTATTAGGAAAGGACCTTCAGATCTGTGCCCCAGGGGTTCCATCTGTTTACTTCTTATTCTGTTGAGAGAACAGGGACTCTTATTAAACAAAAGGTATTTCCCCCATCACTGACTAGATGAAAATCGAGCCACATGAAAAAACCTACCTAACTGAAAGCAACATTAAGAGTTTGAGATTGCCACTATAATGAGCCGACAGTTATTTACATTCTTGCACAGAGGGAGAAATGTCTACTCAATGCCTGTTAACTTAATAGTAGACAGTGTTCCCTTAACTATTCTAGACCCAGAGACCCCCCTCTCTGTTGCCATTTGGAGCCTAGAGAAGCCCTGGGTTTGTAAATTATGGAGAGAGAATAGCATCCCACACCCAGACCTGTTCTTCCAGAGAAACTTCATGGTTCCCCTTTTGCTGTAATATTTCTTTAGGATATATTAAGCTGTTCTTGTTGTGTGCCATCGAGTGGATTCTGACTCAGAGACCCTATAAGACAGAGTAGAACTACCCCATAGGTTTTCCTAGGCTGTAGTCTTTATGGGAGCAGGTCTTTTCTCCCTCAGAGCTGTTGATGGGTTTGAACCTCTGGTCTTTCGATTAGCAGACAAGTGCTTAAACATTGTGCCCCCAGGGATCCTTATATTAGGCTAGAATATCACAGTCTAAAGGCCTTCCATTTAGGTTTAATTCTTTAAAGCCACAATCACTAAATCTAAGAGGTTAGTAGGAAGATGCACCTTGAACACTTTCCTTCAGTGGTGGGTGCATCAACCATCTAGTGCCACAGGATTCTGATACCTGAAAATTGTACTGCCTGGGATTTCCATGAAGACAGAATTTCATGAAAATTAGACTTTTGTTTAAGATACAGAAAAATTATCTATTGTTTATTTCAAAGACAAAAACAAGCTCTGGTTTCTACTTCAGTTAAGGAAAAAATTACTAACAAAAAACCTTCTTTCCAAATCTCATTTATTTTAATTTTTTAAAAGCATCTGAATTAGCCAAAGGAATTTCTTTAAGAAGAAACACAATAGAGATAAATACTTTTCTCTTAAGTGATGTATTGCATTTTATTTATTAGTTTCTAATTCTTTCAGTATTTTTGGCAAGTTAAAGATTCAGGAAGAATGGGAGAATCCAATAGGCTTCAGTTCCAATAGTTAGTGAGACATGCAGTTGGTTTACTATTTGAGTAGTAATGAGACTAAAACAGTTTAGAAGTTTTTCTCTAGAAGTTATTTCTTAGTGATTTGAAAGCTGAAGAGAATAAATTTCACCCACCAAAAAAGGATTGTTACCCATTTATTTTAAATTTTACTTCAGTTGGTTACTACTATGAAGGTCAGATTAACTGTGGTCAAGAAGTGCATTCTAAGAAGACAAACTGGAATTGTTAGAACTCCTATTGCTATGTTTAATTTGTACTTTTATACCTTAACATTTAATAAGATAGAACATCATTAAACTGTGAAGCAGGCATTAATGAGGTCACGGGGCTCATATACCAGACTTTTGTGTTGCATTTATTGATTTGATTGGCTTCAAAGTTTATACTGTGAAAAATGTTTTAAATGGAAAATAGAAGTGGCTAAAAATGTCCTAGATCTTTATTTCGAATATAGAGTTTCAAGGGTTTAAAAGAGCCCTTTATCCCATTTCCATTTTAAACACATTTTTTGTTTCTTTCGTTTTTTTTTTTTTAATCTGCTTTAATCATACTTCACAAAGTGCTCATGGGAAACTTGGAACACAAATTTAAACTTTCAGTTTATTGTGTGATGTCATTTCACTTTGGTTCCATGTTCGGAACAAATGTATATGGAATATGGATCCTTTAGTTCCTGGAAAACAGCAGCACACGTTGACTCAGCAGACACTGGTAGACGATAAGGCAAGGAGGAGAAAACAACAATTCAGGGGAAACTGAGGAGCTTGGAAATGGGGGCAGAGACTAGAATAAGCAATGCCAACACATAATCCAGGGAATAAAAATACCAAGCACTGCATCCTTGTTGGGTGCCATCGAGTTGATTTCCACTCACAGCGACCCTATAGGACAGAGTAGAACGGCCCCATAGGGTTTCCAAGGCTGTAATCTTTATGGAAGCAGACTGCTACATCTTTCTCCCTAGGAGCAGCTGGTGGGTTCCAACTGCTGACCTTTTGGATAGCAGCCAAGCACTTAACCACTGTGCAACCATGGCTCCTTAACATCATTGTTAGGAGGGTAGAATTTATGACTGTAGTTTCCAGGTGAAAAGTCACAGCAAAACAGTAAGCATTCTGAACTGCTAGACCTTGATTTTTATTTAGTGGCTCAAATGTGAGAAAACAGGAATGAGAAGCTTCCACTGATAAAGAAGTGTGCCCTGAGGAAAACAGACGAGGTGATCTGCCAGGCTAACGTAATCAGGGAAAAAGTCTTTGCTTTCCATCTCTCTCTCTCTCTCTCTCTTTTTTTTTTTCTCTTTAACTCCCTGCCTCCACACTCCATATTTAGAATTAACTCTCCTCAACTTAGTTTCTATGTCCTTGGAACTTGTGTGTAATGCTAAATTTGTCCTCTATTTGTCACTTGTCAATGGCTGGCAACGATGTTGGGATTCAAATGGAAAAAAAAAAAAATCTAATTATATTGGAGGGCACTTCAGGTCTGTAATAAGCTGTGGAGTTAGGGCTGTTATCATACTGTAATGAAGCTCTCCTCTACCATCAGCAACTTGGCTTGTGGAAACTCATCAGATATCCCTAATATGTCAACTCCTCTACTGCACATTTAAAGCCTAGGACCCTACAGGGCACAAGAAAAGGCTTTGAACGACTGAGTATAATCTTCTTTTTAATGTTATGTTTTCATCAGGATGACATCTAATTGCTTTGTAAATGGTCCCAGTTTTTGCCTTGAACAATCCTGCACAGAAGGCAATTACAGATTTTTTAAAAAAAATATTTAAAATACTTTCCTAGGTCTATTTCTTTTAACTTTTATTTATGCTGCCCATTTATAAAACCTGGATCATTTGCCATTATTATTCCTTGTCATCTTCCAAGTTATGCCCTTCATTCTTTAAGATTTTCATGTTCTCTGAGGAAGAGGCGCGAATGGCTGGGTGATGCCATGGGCATCAGTTCATATCAACTACAATTATGTATCGATGCAACAGAGAGACTTGCTCATTTTTAATGTAATTGCTGTAACTCTCAATGCTCAGATCTCTGTTTCGAAGATTGAACAGCAGCCTTGGGTAGAGAATTTGGAAGATATGAAGGCAGGTTCTACTTGAGAAAACAAGGAAGATGTCAAAGTGACCTTCCTAGAAACTGTTAATTTTTAATAGCTGTACAGTTTCCAGAACTGAAGTTGCTCCTCTTAAATGCAAAGTGTACTTTTCCTCTCAGCAACACTGTAATCTGTAGTGGAAGAGTGGACACTGCATATCATATCCTCTGGCAGATTGTTTTACTCTTGAGAGATTGAAAACATTAGATCTCAGTTCTTCCCTTCTTTCAAAACACTGTCCCTCATTTCTCATAATTACTCTATCAGTGTTCACTGCTAGAAACCCAGCTGTTTATGCTCATGCTAGCTCTTTATACTCATGAATCTTAATTATGCTGCCCGCATTGGCTTGCTGTCTGCCTCTAAGCCTATCTTTTATTGCCTGAAGCATTCATGAAATAGGAACTGGAGGTCCTTGCCTTTGTAATAAAAAAAAACTCTGAGATTATGCAAGTCATATTACTATGCCCTTCAGTAAACCATAATCATTATGTGAAACAATATTTATTCTCTTTCTATTATTATTTCTTGGTGACTGAATAGCGCTATGGGTCTTTTTTCATAATTTCGATTTGTCACCTTCAAAGATAAGAATGCAGTTGTTACCTTTGCGTAATTTACATTATAGGGGATTTTTTTAATTTATTTAAAAAAAAATTTTTAAATTGTACTTTAGATGAAGGTTTACAGAACAATTTCTCATAGAATTTTGTTTTTTGATTTTTTTTTTTTTTGTACATTATTTTTATTTGAACAGCAAGGCAAAGCAACCTTGATTTGTTGAAAAGCTCTTTTGGAGTAAATACTTTATTTTAGGCACATTTGCTGAAAACTGTATCCTTCCCCCTACTAATATAAGATTAAGTCAATTTTGTTGGCTACATTGATATATTTCCACTTGGATGTGAGGATGTTAGGGGAAATTCAGGGGCCTGCAAATAGGAAGACTTGGTATATTTGCCTGGCTGTGCCTCCAGCTAGCTGCATGATCTTGGCCAGTCACGTTACTGCTCTGTGCCTGTATTCTTTCAATCATAAATTCATAAATTGAGGGAACCATATGAGATGCTCTTAAGGATATGTTTCAGTTCTCAAGTCTTACTTTCTTGTTTTTATGCGTGCAGTGATGCTAGAAGTACTAATAGGCTGTAAGTTAATGAAGAACCTCCTTGGTTGGGATGGCATTCTGGTGGTGCTGAACTCTTTGCAGAGTTTGCAAATTAAGCACACATTTCCCTCACAACCCAGGCCAGGTCAGCTCATTTCCTGTTGTTGAAGTGTGAGGCAGATGAACTTCAGGTGACTTACAGAATTTCTCTTGGTTAAATAAATGAGATGGTTTGCCAGAAGGCCTGTGTTTTGTGGCAAAGCCAGTGAAATAGAAAGCTCTTTAAGTTCTGCTTGAGAGAAATAGAATGATCTTATATCATCCTTCTAAATGGAAGGGCTGGCCCTTCCGCCGTTAATACACTGGTTATAATTAAAAGAAGAACGATGATCCTCCTTCCACCCACATCAGTCCCAGTTAAAGATACATTTTGCAGTTGCTTTAATGTTGCCTCTCCTGAATGTAACTGTAGTCAAAATCTCTCTGAATTGTGATGACTTTGATTTAACTCACTTCTTTTTTGTTGTTGTTGTACTTTAAGTGAAAGTTTACAATTCAAGCTAGTCTCTCATACAAAAATTTATACATACAATGTTATGTGACCGTAATTGCTCTCTGCATACCATGACAGCACACTTCTCCTTTCCACCCCTGACTTCCCGTGTCCGTTCAACCAGCTCCTGATCTCTGCCTTCTCATCTCACCTCCAGACAGAAGCTGCCCATTTAGTCTCATGTATCTACTAGAGCTAAAAAGCACTCTCTTCATGAGTATCATTTTATGTCCCATAACCCAGTCTAATATTTGTCTGAAGAGTTCACTTCAGGAATTGTTTTAGTTCTGGGTTGACAGAGAGTCCGGGGATCATGCTTTCTGGAGTTCCTCCAATCTCAGTCAGACCATTAAGTCTGGTCTTTTTACTAGAATTTGAGTTTTGCACCCCACTTTTATTCTGCTCCATCAGGGACTCTCTGTTGTGTTCCCCATCAGGGCGGTCATTGGTGGTAGCCAGGTACCATCTAGTTCTTCTGGTCTCAGGCTGATGAAGTCTGTGGTTTATGTGGCGCTTTCTGTCTCTTGGGATAATACTTTCCTTGTGTCTTTGATGTTCTTCATTCTGCTTTATTCCAGATGGGTTGGGACAAATTGATGCATCTCAGATGGCCTCTTGCAAGCTTTTAAGACCCCAGACGCCACTCACCAAAGTAGGATGCAGAACATTTTCTTAACAAACTTTGTTATGTCAATTGACCTAGATGTCCCCCGAAAACATGGTCCTCAGACCCCCATTCCTGCTACTCTGTCCCTTAAAGTGTTTGGTTGTATTCAGGAAACTTTGGTTTAGTCCAGTTGTGCTGACTTCCTCTGTAGTGTGTGCTGTCCTTCCCTTCACCTAAGATAATTCTTGTCTACTGTCTAGTTAGTGAATACCCCTCTCCCTCCCCACCCTTGTAACCATCAAAGAATGTTTTCTTCTGTGTTTAAACCTTTTCTTGAGTTCTTATAATAGTGATCTTATGCAATATTTGTCCTTCTGTGACTGACTAAATTCACTCAGCATAATGCCCTCTAGATTCATCCATGTTATAAGATGTTTCACGGATTCATTGTTGTTCTTTATCATTGTGTAGTATTCCATTGTGTGAATATGCCGTAGTTGGTTTATCCACTCATCCGTTGATGGGCGCCTAGGTTGCTTCCATCTTTTTGCTATCATGAACAGTGCTGCAATGAACATGGGTGTGCATATACCTATTCATGTAATGGCTCTTATTTCTCTAGGATATATTCCAAGGAGCAGGATGGCTGGATCTTACAGTACTTCTATTTCTAGCTTTTTAAGGAAGTGCCAAGTCAATTTCCCAAAAGTGGTTTTACCATTTTACATTCCCACCAACAGTGTATAAGTGTTCCAGTCTCTCCACAACCTCTCTAACATTTATTATTTTTGTGTTTTTTGGATTAATGCTAGCTTCGTTGGGGTGAAATGGTATCTCATTGTAGTATTGATTTGCATTTCTCTAATGGTTAATGATCGTGAGCATTTCTTCATGTGTCTGTTAGCTGCCTGAACGTCTTCTTTGGTGAAGTGCCTGTTTGTATCCTTTGCCCAGTTTTTAATTGGGTTGTTTGTCTTTTTGTTGTTGAGGTTTTGCAGTATCTTGTAGATTTTAGAAATTAGATGCTGATCGGATTTGTCGTACCCAAAAATTTTTTCCCAGTCTGTACGTTGTCTTTTGACTCTTTTGGTGAAGTCTTTTGATGAGCATAAGTGTTTGACTTTTAGGAGCTCCCAGTTATCTAGTCTCTCTTCTGGTGCTTGTGCATTGTTACTTATGGTTCATATTGTGTTTATGCTATGTTATTAGGGCTCTTAGTGTTGTACCTATTTTTTCTTCCATGATCTTTATCGTTTTTGATTTTATATTTAAGTCTTTGATCCATTTTGAGTTAGTTTTTGTGCATGGTATGAGGTATGGGTCTTGTTTCAGTTTTTTTCAGATGGATATCCAGTTACGCCAGCACCATTTGTTAAAGAGACTGTCTTTTCCCCAATTAATGGACTTTGGGCCTTTGTCAAATATCAGCTGCTCAAAGGTGGATGAACTTATGTCTGGATTCTCAATTCTGTTCCATTGGTCTATGTGTCTGTTGTTGTACCATTACCAGGCTGTTTTGACTACTGTGGTGGTATAATAGGTTCTCAAATCAGGTAGTGTGAGGCCTCCTACTTTGTTCTTCTTCTTGAGTAATGCTTTACTTGTTCGGGGCCTCTTCCCTTTCCATATGAAGTTGGTGATTTGTTTCTCCATCTCCTTAAACAATACTTAAGTTGCTTCTTTATGGGTAAACTGTATTGTTTCATGCTAGTTGTAAGAACAATTTAAACTCATTTGCTATAACTAAAAGAATAAAGAAGAACATACAAAACAGAACAAAAAAATCATCAATTTTTTCACAAAGGGAATGGACACTGCAGGTATTTTGGACTATCATTCTTATCTTTTCCCCTAGCATTTATTTTCTTTTCTACATAAACAAAATCATATTTCATGTATAGGTATGTATTCTGTTTTGTTCTTTGAGCATTGGATTATGTTTTTAAAATTCTCCAAAAATATTGTTTTTATTTAACCCCATTTTATATATTTTAAAATGTACATTTTAGGTGTGTTTTAGTCCATTTTTTAGAATTTTGTTATCAATACTGAATAGCTTAGGTTTATTGAGTACTTGTTGTGTTGTTGTTGTTGTTAGGTGCCTTCCAGTCAGTTCCGACTCATAGCTACCCTATGTACAACAAAACAAAACACTGCCCAGTCCAGTGCCATCCATACAGTCGTTGCTATGCTTGAACCCATTGTTGCAGTCACTGTGCAAATCCATCTTGTTGAGAATCTTCTTTTTTGCTGACCCTCTGCTTTACCAAGCATGATGTCCTTCTCCAGGGACTGGTTCCTCCTGATAACATGTCCAAAGTACATGAGATGAAGTCTCACCATCCTTGCTTCTAAGGAGCATTCTGGCTGTACTTCTTCCAAGATAGATTTGTTTGTTCTTCTGGCAGTCCGTGGTATATTCAATATTCTTCACCAACATCATGATTCAAAGGCATCAATTCTTCTTCAGTCTTCCTTATTCATTGTCCAGCTTTTGCATGAATATGATGCAATTGAAAATACCATGGCTGAGTCTTCAACGTGAAGTCTTTGCTTTTCAACACTGTAAAGAGGTCTTTTGCAGCAGGTTTGCTCAATGCAATACATTGTTTGACTTCTTGAGTGCTGCTTCCATGGGTATTGATTGTGGATCCTAGTAAAATGAAATCCTTAACAACTTCAGTCTTTTCTCCATTTGTCATGATGTTGCTTATTGTTCCACTTGTGAGGGTTTTTTGTTTTCTTAATGTTGAGTTACAGTCCATACCAAAGACTGTGGTCTTTGAGCTTTATCAGTAAGTGCTTCAAGTCCTCTTTACTTTCAGCAAGCAAGGTTGTGTCATCTGCATATTGCAGGTTGTTAATGAGCCTTTCTCCAGTCCTGATGCGACATTCTTCTTCATGTAGTCCAGCTTCTCGGATTATTTGCTCAGCATACAGATTAAATAAATATGGTGAAAAAATACAACCCTGAGGCCCACCTTCCCTAATTTTAAACCACTCAGTATCTACTTGTTCTGTTTGAATGATGCCTCTTGGTCTATGTACAGGTTCCACGTGAGCACAACTAAGTGCTCTGGAATGTCCATTCTTTGCAATGTTATCCATAACTTGTTATGATCCACATACTTGAATGCACTTGCATATCAGTAAAATATAGGTAAACATCTTTCTGGTATTCTCTTCTTTCAACCAAGATCCATCTGACATTAGCAATGCTATCCCTCATTCCATGTACTCTACTGAATCTGGCTTGAACTCCTGGCAGTTCCCTGTCTATGTACTGCTGCAACTGCTTTTGAATGATCTTCAGTCAAATTTTACTTGTGTGTGATCCTAATGATATTGTTTGATAATTTCCACATTCTGTTGGATCACCTTGCTTGGAATGGATACAAATATGCATCTCTTCCAATCGGCTGGCTAGGAAGCTGTCTTCCAAATTTCTTGACATAGAAGAGTGAACGCCTCCGGTGCTGCTCCTGTTTGTTGAAACATCTCAGTTAGTATTCCGTCAATTTACTTTTTTACTGGAGCCTTGTTTTTCACCATTCCCTTCAGTGCAGCTTGAACTTCTTCCTTCAGTACGATCAGTTCTTGACCATATGCTACCTCCTAAATGGCTGAACATTGACCAATTCTTTTTGGTACAGTGACTCTGTGTATTCCTTCCATCTTCTTTTGATGCTTCCTGCGTCATTCAGTATTTTCCCCATAGAATCCTTCAGTATTGCAACTAGAGGCTTGATGTTTTTTTTCTTCAGTTCTTTCAGCTTAAGAAATATGGAGGCACTTCCGGGCAACATGGCACTATAGTCAAAAGCACCACACCGTCCCTCTGCAGCAAAGATCCAAAAAACTAAGTCAAACAGACTCACACATCAATCCTGAAACCCTGAGCATCAAATGAAGAGATAAAGAACTCAGCCAAGCACCGAATGGAATAAGAAAATGACCGAGAATAGAGAGCCAGGAGAGAGATATGCAGAGGTCTCCTATCAGCTACCGCAGCACGGATCTGCCATTTGGGCTCCTGGATCAGCGAACAGGGGGTAAAAGAAAGCAGCTTCACGGAGCTTCCAGCAGGAGACAGAACAACCATTAACCAGTAATATACGCTTTCCCACTCCCCACCCTTCTTCACCCCCACTTGGCTTTCTCTGCTTCCTGAAGTCACAGTCTCTTGGCTGGGAAGTACCAGCTTCACCCTGGTGTTGCCTAGATTCCACCTGCTCACACTGGCCAGCTCCCTGAGTGTCATTTGTTGGCTGCTGGTGTTGCTTTTATCTGCTTCTTTAGATTTCTTCCTTACATGTCACTACCTCCCCCTCCTTTCTTTCAAATACCTGGCTCTGTGTGCCATCTTTACTTCTTCCTGAAAGGCTGTGAAGCACTGCTCCACTCTGAAACTGCTTCCTAGCCTGTGACACCATGCTGGTGGGACCCCTGGGGCTAATTTTTTGATTGTTTGTTTGTTCTGATTTGTTCTGTTTTGATTTGTTTCTTTGTTTTCTCTTTCTTTTCTCAGCTTGGGAGCCCCTTCTAGCCAGGCAATACCACACAACTTCGAAGCTACTCCCTTAACTCTGTGCCAACACACAGGGACATCCCTGGGGGCATTTTCTTTGTTTTGCTTTCTTCTCTCTTATTCCCTTTTCATCTTTCTTCACTTCCAGTTTCTTGATTTATTCTTTTTTTCTTTTACCTTTTTTCTTTTTTTTTCATTTTTGTTTTTCCCCATTTCTCAGTCTGTCCCCTCTCCACTCCAATAGCAAGCTCCCTTAGCACTCTCTTTTGTTTGTGTGTATGTTTTTGGCTCCTGTTCCTCTATCCTCTCATCTTTCTCATACCCATTTTAGCTCCACACATCACAATCTTCTCCCTTCTTCCTGCCTACCCACACTGTGCACTGAACATCACACTCCCAAGCAGCACAGGCACAGCCTACTGCAACCTGCCCTGCACTGATTCCCAGACCGCACTGTCAGCCCTAGTACGTGCCACAAACAACCCATCCTAGCAACTCCCTTTCAGCTGGACCTGCCCCACTGTACCATTCCTGAGTGACTGGCACTGCCCATTGGAGAAGGAGGTGAAAAGTATTGTGCCCAAAGATGAGCAAACAACAAAGAACACAGAGCACCCCTGTTTAGACATAAACAAATAAAACAAAAAAGCAGGACAAAACAAATCTACAATCAATAAACGAGAAAAATAACTACTGAATGCCCCGAAGACACCAGACAATATCAAAACGTATACAGAACAGGAAAGGATGGTTCCAGTAGGTGTCCAAAATAAAACACCAGATTACTTTCCAGTAGAAGAAAAGGCACTAGAGCTAACTTATAGGGAATTCAAATCTCTAATACTCAGAATTATCAAAGAGTTGAAGCAAAAAGCAGACAAAAATGAGGAAAAAATAGACAAATGCATGGATAAGGCAGACAAATTCATGGAAAATACAGACAAAAAGGAAGAATTCAAGAAAATAATGCAGGAACAAAATGCCAAAATGAATTCACAACTAGAAATTATATAAAAACAACAATTAGAAATCCAAAAGATAACCAACAAAATTTCAGAAATGGACAGTGTCATAGAAGGGCTGAGGAGCAGTTTTGAAATGATGGAAGATAGGATCAGTGAAACTGAAGACAAACACTTGGCTAAAACTCTGAGGAAAAATCAGAAAAAAGAATGAAGAAAAATGAAGAAACCCTGAGAATTATGTGGGATACAATCAAAAGTAAAAATCTGCAAGTGATCAGAGTTCCAGAACAGGGGGAGAAAACCGACCACAGAAAGGATCATTGATGAATTGCTGACAGGAAACTTCCCCAGTATCATGAAAGATGACAAGCTGACCATCCAAGAAGCTCAATGGACCCCATATAGGATAGACCTCAAAAGAAAATCACCAAGGCATATCATAATCACACTCACTAAAACCAAAGATGAATCCTGAGAGCAGCTTGAGAAAAACAAAAAGTCATATACAGAGGAGAAACAGTAAGACTAAGCTTGAATTATTCAGCAGAAACCATGCAGGCAAGAAGGCAATGGATGACATGTATAAAACCTTGAAAGAAAAAAATTGCCCACCAAGAATAATATATCCTGGAAAACTCTCATTCAAATGTGATGGTGAAATTAGGTCATTTCCAGATAAACAGAAATTAAAGGATTATGTAAAAACTAAACCAAACTTACAAGACTTTTTAAAGGGAGTCCTTCAATCTGAGAATAAACAACATCAGACCACAGGCTGAATACAGGACACAGGATTGTACTAGCCAAATACCAACCTAGGAAATGAACTCTGAAGGACTATCCAAAAGCAAAAGAATTATAACAGGGAGAAGAGAGGTTAATCTGTAAATGACAGCAGCATCAGAACAATAAAAGAGGGAATAAATGGTGTAGGGATAGATCATTCTAATGGAGAGGAAAGCAAGGTGATACCAAGGAATATAAGAGTAAAGAGAAAGAGAGTTAACAAACCTATTCATCAAAATAAAGAAGAAAAACATAAAGTCTCAGTAAAAACAAAACCTACAAAAACAAAAGAAGTGCAAAAACAAATCCACAAACAAAAGGAACTCAGTACAGGAGAGTAAGAGGAACAAAGAAAACATCAGCACAACAACAACAACAAAAAAGCACTACAAAATGACAGCAATAAACTCACACCTATCAATAATTACACTAAATGTAAATGGCCTAAATGCACCCATAAAGAGATGGAGAGTGACAGAATGGATAAAAAAGCAGGAGCCATGAATATGCTGTCTACAAGAGACACACCTTAGAAACAAAGATGTAAACTTATTAAAAATCAAAAGTTGGAAAAAAATATATCAAGCAAACAGCTGCCAAAAAAGAGCAGGAGTGGCAATACTAATCTCAGATAAAATAGACTTTAAAACAAAATCCACCATAAAAGACAAAGAAGGACGCTATATAATCATTAACGGCATGGTCCATCATGAAGACATAACCATAATAAACATCTACGCACCCAATGGCAGGGCTCCAAAATAAATAAAACAAACTCTGACAGCACTGAAAAGAGACATTGACAGTTCCACAGTAACAGTAGGAGACTTCAACCCACCACTCTCAGTAAAGGATAGAACAACTAAAAAGAAACTCAGCAAAGATGCAGAAGACAACAATCAGCCAACTTGACCTCATAGACATATATAGAATACCACACCCAACAGCTGCAAAGTACACATTCTTAGCCAGTGCACATGGAACGTTCTCCAGAGTAGACCATATCTTAGGCCACAGAGCAATCCTCAACAAGATCCAAATCGTTGAGATAATACAAAGTGTCTTCTCTGACCACAATGCCATCAAGATAGAAATTAACAATAGAAAAAGCAAGGAAAAAAGATCAATTACATGGAAACTGAATAACACCCTGCTTACAAACCACTGGGTAATAGAAGAAATCAGAGATGGAATCAAAAAATTCCTAGAATCAAATGAGAATGAAAACACCTCATACCAAAACCTTTGGGACACAGCAAAGGCAGTCCTCAGAGGACAATTTATAGCAATAGATGCACACACCAGAAATAAGAAAGGGACAAAATCAAAACATTAACTACACAACTCAAACAAATAGGAAAAGAACAGCAAAGAAAGCCCACAGCCACTGGAAGAAAGGAAATAATAAAGACCAGAGCAGAAATAAATGAAATAGAGAATAGAAAAACAATAGAATGAATCAGAAAAAGCCAAAGTTGGTTCTTTCGAAGGATCAACAAAATCAACAAACCACTGGCCAGACTGACAAAAGAAAAACAGGACAGGACACAAATAACCCAAATAATAAACGAAATGGGGGACATTACAACAGACCCAACTGAAAGAAGAAGGATTATAACAGAGTATTATGAAAAACTATACTCCAACAAATTTGAAAACCTAGAGGAAATGGATAAATTTCTAGAAACACACTACCTACCTAAACTACCAAGAAGTGATGTTGAAAATCTGAACAGATCCATAACAAGAGAAGAGATTGAAAAGGTAATAAAAATCTCCCAACAACAACAACAAAAAAAAGCCTTGGCCTAGATGGCTTCACTGGAAATTCTACCAAACATTCAGAGAAGAGCTTATACCAGTAGTACTCAAACTGTTTCAGAACATAGAAAAGGAAGGGATACTTCCAAACTCATTTTATGAAGCCAGCATAACAGATACCAAAACCAAGCAAAGACACCACACAAAAAAAGAAAATTACAGACCAATATCTCTCATGAATATAGAAGCAAAAATTCTCAAAAAAAATTCTAGCCAACAGAATTCAGCATTATATCAAAAAAATAATACACCACAACCAGGTAGGATTCATATCAGATATGGAAGGATGGTTCAACATTAGAAAATCTATCAACGTAATCCACCACATAAATAAAAGGAAAAAAAAAGAATCACACGATCATCTCAACTGACTCAGAAAAGGCATTCGACAGAGACCAACACCCATACCTGATAAAAACTCTCAATAAATAGGTATAGAAGGGAAATTTCTTAACATAACAAAGGGCATCTGTGCAAAACCAACGGCCAACATCATTCTTAATGGAGAGAGGCTGAAAACATTCCCCTTGAGAACAGGAACAAGACAAGGATGCCCTTTATCTCCACTCCTATTTAAGATTGTGCTGGAAGTCCTAGCTAGAGCAGTAAGGCAAGAAAAAGAAACAAAGGGATTCCAAATTGGTAATGAAGAAGTTAAACTGTCCCCATTTGCAGATGATATGTTACTATACATAGAAAACCCTAAAGATTCCACGAGAAAACTACTGGAACTAATAGAAAGATTCAGCAGTGTAGCAGGATACAAGATAAACATACAAAAATCAGTTGGATTCCTTTACACCAATAAAGAGAACGATGAAGAGGAAATCAGGAAAGCAATACCATTTACAATAACCCCTAAAAAAATAAAATATTTAGGAATAAATCTAACCAGGGATGTAAAAGACCTATACAAATAAAACTACAAAACACCACTGCAAGAAACCCATGGATAGGTAGACTCAACAAGTTTCAGAGTCTCTTCTGACATCCATTTTGGTCTTTTTTTTTTTTTTTCTTTCCTATCTTTTTAATGATCTTTTTCTTTCTTCATGTATGATGTCCTTGATGTCATTCCACAACTCGTCTGGTCTTTGGTCATTAGTGTTCAATGGTTCAAATCTGTTCTTGAGATGGTCTCTAAATTCTGGTGAGATGTACTCAAATTTGTATTTTGGTTCTTGTTTACTGGCTCTAATTTTTTTCAACTTTAACCTGAGCCTGCACATGAGCAGTTGTGGTGTGTTTTACAGTTGGTCCCTGGCCTTGTTATGACTGAGGATATGGAACTTCTCCATTGTGTCTTTCCACAGATGTAGTTGACTTGATGCCTGTGTGTACCATCTGCTGAGGTCCACATGAAGAGTTGCTGTTTATGCTGCTGAAAAAAGGTATTTGCAGTGAAGAAGTTGTTGATCTTGCAAAATTTTATCATGCATTCTCTGGCTTCATTTCTATCACCGAGGCCATATTTTCCAACTACCAGTCCTTCTTTGTTTCCAACTTTCACATTCCAATCACCAGTGATTATCAATACATCTTGATTGCATGTGTGATCAATTTGCAGAAGTTGATAAAAATCTTTAGTTTCCTCATCTTTGACATTAGTGGTTGGTGTGTAAATTTGAATAATAGTCATATTAACTGGTCTTCTTTGTAGGCATATGGATGTTATCCTATCAATGACAGCATTGTACTTCAAGATAGATATTGAATTTTTTTTTCTTGATCGTGAGTGCAATGCCATTCCTCTTCAATTGTCATTCCCAGCATAGTAGACCATATGATTGTCTGATTCAAAATGGCCAATACCAGTCCATTTCAGCTCAGTAATGCCTAGGGTATTGATTTTTATTTGGTCCATTTCATTTTTGATGATTTCCAATATTCCTAGATTCATACTTCATAACGTTCTGTATTCTGATTATTAATGGGTATTTGTAGCTGTTTCTTCTCATTTTGAGTTGAGCTACCTCAGCAAATGAAGGTCTCGAAAGCTTTACTCCATGCACGTAATTAAGGTTGACTGTACTTTGAGACCCGTGGCCGTTGAGTGGATTCTGACTCCTTGCAACTGTATAGGTTGCCAAAATAGCTCAGTTGTGAGAGTGTTAGATGGAAGATCTCAACGTCCCTAGTTTGATCCTGGGTTTTGGCAACTTAAGTCAATTTTGGAAACCCTCGTGACGTAGTGGTTAAGAGTTTGACTGCTAACCAAAAGGTCGGCAGTTCAAATCCACCAGGTGCTCCTTGGAAACCCTACGCGGCAGTTCTGTTCTGTCCTATAGGGTCACTATGAGTCAGAATCGACTTGACAGCAACAGGCAACAGGTCTACTTTGAGGGGGCAGCTCTTCCCCAGTCAGATTTTGAGTGCCTTCCAACCTAAGTGGCATATTTTCAGGCACTAAACCAGACAATGTTCTGTTGCTATTCATAAGGTTTTAACTGGCCAACTTTTTCAGACAGAAGTAGACCGCTCAGTTCTTATTCATAGTCTGTCTTAATCTGGAAGCTCCTCTGAAACCTGTGCACCATGAGTGACCCTGCTGGTATTTCAAATACCAGTGGCATAGCTTCCAGCATCATAGCTATATGCAAGCCACCACAGTAAGACCAATTTAAGTATTGTAAGTTAAGTATTGAGTACTTATTCCATACTAATTACTGCAAATATGGGATGTCATTTCATATTCACAACAATATTATGAAGTAGGTATTGTGATTAATGCCATATTACAAATTAGGCAACTAAAAATTAGAAAATGTAAGTAACTTGCTTAAGGTCATGCAGCTAGTAAGTGGGGAATCCAGTTTCCAGACCAAGGGTATCTGACTTCAGTTCATAGTTTCTTAGCAACTACTCTACACAATGAATCTGTAATATGTAGAAAATAAAGCCTATTGTCCGTGTAAGTTGTGTTATTTGTTGTTGTTGATGTTAGCTGTCATCGAGTCTTCTCTGACTCATGGCATCCCCATGTACAAAAGAACGAAATGTTGCCCAGTCCTGCCACATCCCCAAGATCATTGATATATTGGTATATTCTGGTCACTGTGTATTTTGAGTGCCTTCCAACTCAAGGGGCTCATATTCCTGCACTATATATTGGACAATGTTCAGTTCTGATCCATAGGGTTTTCATTGCCTAATTTTTGGAATTAGATCACCTACCTTTTCTTCCTAGTCTATCTTAGTCTAGAAACTCCTCTGAAACTTGTCCACCACAGGTGACCCTGCTGGTATTTGACATATATGTGGCATAGCTTCCAGCATCATAGCACATGCAAGCTACTACAAACTGACAGGTGGTGAAGTTGTATGATAGACTTCTCATTTTTACCTTTTTTTATCTGGAAATATTTGCACAATTAAGGACCATGGCCATTTGAGTCTTCACTTTTCCCATCTATAAAATAAGTGGTGTATTAATAACAATAATGCTTAACTCAAAGGGCACTTATGAGGATTGAGATAATGAGCATGAAAATGTCTTGGAAACTGTGACAGCAAGGCACCTTGCCGTCTAAGCAGGGATTTGAAATAATGGCTTTTAAATGATTTTGAACTCTGAATACATTGACAAGAAACACCAGGTAATTAAAATCAATTTTCCCCTCTGGAGCGAATTAGATTTTTCCTTGACTCTAGATAGATTTCAGTTTGAAAGTGTATACTTAAAATGGAAAAGACTATTTTTTTTAAAGGAAGTTCAATAGTGAGGAATGGGCTAAATCATGAAAATCAACTTGTCACAAAGAATTGATTCAGCATTTAACAAACATTTCCTTAGTGTGTTAAGTATACAACGTGTCCCAGTCGCTGGTATGTGCTAGGCATCTCACCCCTGACAAAGTACCCTGTGACCATTTATCATAAAAGTTGGCTAAGGAGGGTATCCAATAGATGTGAAGACATCACTGATTGTATCTTATCATTTTACAGATAAGAAAACTGAGACCTAAAGATGTGAAGAGACTTGACCAAGGTCACACAGTGTTATGGACTGAATTGTGTCCCCCTAAAATATGTGTTGGTAGCCTAACCTCTATACCTGTGGATATAATCCTGTTTGGAAATAGGATTTTTTCTTATGTTACTGATAATGTTAATATCAGTGTAGGGTGTCTCCTAAACCCAATCACCTTTGAGTTATAAAAACAGCAGTTTAGTTACAATGGGGAAGATAGATGCCATGTGAAGATTGCCAGGGAACCCAGGACTGCCTCGGGGCCACAGGAGCTGAGAGATAAGGATCTTCCCTCAGATCCTGAATTCAGGCTTCTAGCCTCCTAAACTGTGAGAAAATACATTTCTGTTCTTTAAAGCCACTCATAAAGCCACTCATTTGTGGTATTTCTGTTACAGCAGCATTAAGCAACTAAGACGCTCAGCCAGTGACAGAGATGGAACTAAAACTCAGGCCCCATCACTCACAAGTCCGTGCTTCTTTCAATACAACCCAGTAGATCACAAATGAATTAGATGGAGAAGCCAGTGCCTTGTGTACAAGAGGCAGTGGATTTCCCTTTCATCCTAATCTGTACAGAAATATTTCTGGCTTTCCTGAACCATGTCTTGGGTGTGACTAACCATGTGTTTTCGTTCCCTTCTGATCATTGTGTCACAGCACTGTTCCACTGATCTCAAACTCAATTTCTATATTTCTTGGCCACTGGGGATGTTATTTGACATTTATTTACACTTAATCTGCATTTTCCATCTTCTAAACTCACACATAGCACATAATGATGGAAAGCCTCAGCTGCTGCTTGGCATTTGGGTACTTTATTATTTACTGTGTTGTGCCTTCCCCCTGTTTCATGTAATCTGCAAATCTTGCTTTCAGTACCAAGTCATTTGTATACATAATTAAAATATGCAGTCTCCTCCAACACCAATCCTTGACATATGCCTTACTAGTAATTTCTTCCCCAGACGATGAATATTTTGCTTCTACTTATTTATTTTGCTCCTTGGAAGGAGAGGGTACAGAGCAGGCTCAACAATGTTCCAGAAGACTGCCCATTTCTTTAAAGTTCTAAAGAATCATAACATCCTTAGCATTTACTCATTTGCTGGCTGGTTTCTGACATCTTTCTTTTTTTTTTTTTTTTGTTTAACAACATTTTCCCTTCTTTATCACATACACATACAAACAAAAACAAAGACACTCAGGCTCAAGTTGCTTATTTTCTGATAGGGGAAATGAGACTCATGGATATAACTCATGTTTTAAGAAAATGAAAAATGGTTTTCTTGATTTCCATAAAATATTTATTTTGCGTTCTCTACCCCGCTTCTCTTTTTCTCCCTCCTTTTTTCTCACTTTTCTTTTTCAGTTCCTTAATGTGAGTGTCCTCTACGGTTAGTCCTCCAAACTCCTTCCCCTCCTTTCCTGGAAACATTCACTAATTCACATAGAATCAAAAACCACTGTTCTTTAATCTCTATTTCCAGTTTTTTTTTTTTAAATATATTTTATTGTACTTCAGGTGAAAGCTTACAGAGCAAATAGTTTCTCATGAAATAGTAGTACACATGTTGTTCTATGACATTGGTTAACAACCCCACAACGTATTAAGCCTCTAAATTCTCAACATTTTTTTTTTTTAATGAAAATTACAGATGGCCAAAGATACACCGTTTCAAAAATTTCTACATTCACAGTTCAGTGACATTGACTACGCTCTTCCAACTGTGCTGTTATTCTCACTTAAGATGAAGGCTTACAGAACAAAATAGTTTTTCATTTAACAGTTACTACACATGTTGCCCTATGACAATGGTTAACAATCTCACAGCACATCAAGAATATCCTTACTCCACCTTGTGTTCCCTATCACCAGGGGGCTTCCTTGTCCCCTTCTGTCTTCTGGACCTTGTCAGTGGACTATTGTACCTCTTTATTCTCATTTGTTTATTTTATTTTATTTTATTTAAACACCATTTCAAAACTTTTTACTTACACATTTAAGTGATATTGACTATGCTTTTCCAATTGTGCTGCCATTCTCGCCCAAGATGAAGGCTTACAGGACAAAACAGCCTCCCATTTAATAGTTACTACAAATGTTGCCCTATAGCAGTGGTCAACAATCTCACAATATATCGACAGTGTCCTTATTCAATTTGTGTTCCTTATCATCAGTTTCCTACTCTCCCTCTGCCTTCTGGCCCTTGTCACCGGACTCCTGTACCTCGTTAGTCCCATTTAGTTTTACTGGGGTGTCCATTCCCAGGCTTAACATCGAACCTCGAAGGTAACTTCACCTCTGAGCTGAAAGGGTGTCTGGGGGCCACACTCTTGAGGTTTCTCTAGTATTCTTTAGGCCAGTAAATCTGGTCTTCTTCTTTTTTTTTTTTTTTTTGGGAGTTAGAATTATGCTCTACATCCTTCTCCAGCTCTGCCCAGAACCCTCTGTTGTGATCCTGGTCAGAGGAGTCATTGGTGGTAGCCGGGCACCATCCAGCTGTACTAGGCTCAGTCCCGTGGAGGCCTTGGTAGCTGTGGACCATTAGTCCTTCGGACTGATCTTTTTCTTGTATCCTGTTCTCTTCGTTCTCCCTTGTTCCCGAAGGGATGAGATCAGTGGAGTATCTTAGATGGCCGCTCATAGGCTTTTAAGACCCCAGACACTACTCACCAAGGTAGAATGTAGAGCATTATCTTTATAAGTAGTGTCATGCCAATTGAGCTAGATGTTCCCCGAGATCATGGTCCCCAGAGCCCTCCGTCCAACAACTCAGTCCCTCGGGGGGTTTGGATGTGTCTATAGGGCCTCCATGACCTTTCCTTGTGCAGGTTGTGTTAGTTTCCCCTGTACTATGTACTATCTCACCTCTCACCCAAGTTACCACTTACCTATTACCTATTTAGTATCCCCCCCCCCCATCCCTGGTAACCAACAAGGATTGTTACATTTTGCATGTGAATTTTTTCATGGGTTTTTACAATAGAGGTCTCATACAATATTTGTCCTTTTGTGATTGACTTATTTCATTCAGCATGATGTCCTCCAGTTTCATCCATGTTATGAGATGGTTCACCGATTCATTGTTGTTCTTTCTCGTTGCATAGTAGTCCATTGTGTGTATGTACCATAGTTTGTGTATCCATTCATCTGTTGATAGACATCGAGGTTGTTTCCATCGTTTTGCTATTGTGAACAATTCTGCCATGAACATAGGTGTGCATATGTCTATTCGAGTGATGACTCTTATTTCTCTAGGATATATTCCTAGGAGTGGGATTGCTGGATCGACTGGTATGTCTATTTCTAGCTTTCTGAGGAAACGCCATATCATTTTCCAAAATGGTTGTATCATTTTGCATTCCCACCAGCAGTGTATAAGAGTTCCCGTCTCCCCGCAGCCCCTCCAACATTTGTTATTTCCAGTATTTTTGATTCGTGCCAGTAATGCCGGGGTGAGATGGTATCTCATTGTGGTTTTAATTTGCATTTCTCTAATGGCTAGTGATCGTGAGCATTTCCTCATGTGTCTGTTGGCCATTTGAATGTCTTCCTTGGTGAAGTGTCTGTTCATTTCCTTTGCCAATTTTTTGATAGGATTGGTTGTCTTTTTGTTGTAGAGGTGTTGGATTTTCTTGTAGATTATGGAGATTAGACCTTTGTCTGACTTGTACTGTCCAAAAATTTTTTCCCAGTCTGTAGGTTCTCTTTTAACTCTTTTGGTGAAATCTTTTGAAGAGCATAGATGTTTGATTTTTAGAAGATCCCAATTATCTAGTTTATCTGTTGGGTTTTTTGTGTTGATGTTTATGGTTTGTATCCTGTTAATGCCATGTATTAAGGCCTGAAGTGTTGGTGCTATTTTTTCTTCTATGAATTTTATAGTTTGAGGCTTTATATTCAGGTCTTTGATCCATTTTGAAGTAGTTTTTGTATATGGTGTGAGGTATGGGTCCTGTTTCATTTTTCTACAAATGGATATCCAGTTTTGCCAGCACCATTTGTTAAAAAGACTATCTTTTCGCCATTTGATGTATTTTGAGCCCTTGTCAAAAATCAGGTGACCGTAGGTGGATGGATTTACATGAGTTCTCAATTCTGTTCCATTGGTCAATGTCTCTGTTGTTGTACCAGTACCAGGCTGTTTTGAGTACTGTACCTGTATAGTAGGTTCTCAAGTCAGGTAGTGTGAGTCCTCCAACTTTATTCTTCTTCTTCAGTAGTGCTTTACTTATTCGGGGTTTCTTCCCTTTCCATATAAAGTTAATAATTAGTTTTTCCATCTCTTTGAAGAATGTTGTTGCTATTTGTATCGGGATTGCATTGTATTTGTAGACTGCTTTAGGTAGAATTGCCATTTTCACAATGTTGAGTCTGCCTATCCATGAGCATGGTATGTTTTTCCATTTATGTAGATCCCTTTGGATTTCATGCAGTAGTGTTTTGTAGTTTTCTTTGTATAGGTCTTTTATATTCCTGGTCAGATTTATTCCTAAGTATTTTATCTTCTTAGGGGCTATTGAAAATGGTATTGATTTCCTGATCTCCTTTTCATCGTTCTCTTTACTGGTGTATAGGAATCCAACTGATTTTTGAATGTTTTTCTTGTATCCTGCTACTCTGCTGAATCTTTCTATTAGTTCCAGTAAATTTCTCGTGGAGTCTTTAGGGTTTTCTATGTATAGTATCATATCATCTGCAAACAGGGAGAGTTTAACTTCTTCATTACCAATTTGGATGCCCTTTATTTCTTTCTCTTGCCTTACTGCTCTAGCTAGAACTTCCAGCACAATGTTAAATAGGAGTGGTGATAAAGGGCATCCTTGTCTTGTTCCTGTTTTCAAGGGGAATGTTTTCAGCCTCTCTCCATTAAGAATGATGTTGGCTGTTGGTTTTGCATAGATGCCCTTTATTATGTTGAGAAATTTCCCTTCTATACCTATTTTATTGAGAGCTTTTATCAGGAATGGGTGTTGGACTTTGTCAAATGCCTTTTATGCATCAATTGAGATGATCATGTGATTTTTTTCTTTCCTTTTATTTATGTGGTGGATTACGTTGATGGATTTTCTAATGTTAAACCATCCTTGCATACCTGGTATGAATCCTACTTGGTCGTGATGTATTGTTTTTTTGATATGGTACTGAATTCTATTGGCTAGAATTTTGTTCAGAATTTTTCCATCTATATTCATGAGAGATATTGGTCTGTAATTTTCTTTTTTTGTGATGTCTTTGCCTGGTTTTGGTATCAGCGTTGTGCTGGCTTCATAGAATGAATTTGGAAGTGTTGCTTCCTCTTCTATGCTCTGAAATAACTTGAGTAGAACTGGTACGAGCTCTTCTGTAAATGTTTTGTAGAATTCTCCAGTGAAGCCATCTGGGCCAGGGCTTTTTTTGGTTGGGAGTTTTTTTTATTACCTTTTCAATCTCTTCTCTTGTTATGGGTCTGTTCAGATTTTCAATATCACTTTGTTGTAGTTTGGGTAGGCCGTATGTTTCTAGAAATTTATTCATTTCCTCTAGGTTTTCAAATTTGTTGGAATATAGTTTTTCATAATATTCTGTTATAATCCTTTTTATTTCATTTGGGTCTGTTGTAATGTCCCCCATTTCATTTCTTATTTGGGTTATTTGTGCCCTCTGCTGTTTTTCTTTTGTCAGTCTGGCCAGTGGTTTGTCGATTTTGTTGATTCTTTCAAAGAACCAACTTTTGGTTTTGTTGATTCTCTCTATTGTTTTTCTGTTCTCTATTTCATTTATTTCTGCTCTGATCTTTACTATTTCCTTTCTTCCGGTGGTTGTAGGCTCTTTTTGTTGTTCTCTTTCTATTTGTTTGAGTTCTGTAGTTAATGTTTTGATTTTGTCCCTTTCTTCTTTTTTGATATGTGCATCTATTGCTATAAATTGTCCTCTGAGGACTGCCTTTGCTGTGTCCCAAAGGTTTTGGTATGATGTGTTTTCATTTTCATTTGATTCTAGGAATTTTTTAATTCCATCTCTGATTTCTTCTATTACCCATTGATGTGTAAGCAGATTATTATTCAGTTTCCATGTGTTTGATTTTTTTTCCTTGCTCTTTCTAGTGTTAATTTCTACCTTGATGGCATTGTGGTCAGAGAAGATACTGTGAATTATCTCAGCATTTTGGATCTTGTTGAGGATTGCTCTGTGGCCTAAGATGTGGTCTATTTTGGAGAACGTTCCATGTGCATTGGAAAAGAATGTGTACTTTGCAGCGGTTGGATGGATTGTTCTATATATGTCTGTGAGGTCCAGTTGGGAGATTGTGTCCTTTAGGTCTTCTGTATCTTTGCTGAGTTTCTTTTTAGTTGTTCTGTCCTTTACTGAGAGTGGTGTGTTGAAGTCTCCTACTATTATTGTGGAACTGTCAGTTTCTCTTTTCAGTGCTGTTAGAGTTTTTTTTATGTATTTTGGAGCCTTATCATTGGGTACATAGATATTTATTATGGTTATGTCTTCATGATGGATCATCCCCTTAATCATTATATAGTGTTCTTCTTTGTCTTTTATGGTAGATTTTGTTTTAAAGTTTATTTTATCTGAGATTAGAATTGCCACTCCTGCTCTTTTTTGATAGTTGTTAGCTTGATATATTTTTTTCCAACCTTTGATTTTTAATAAATTCACATCTTTGTTTCTAAGGTGTGTCTCTTGTAGACTGCAAATTGATGGATCCTGTTTTCTTATCCATTCTGCCACTCTGCATCTCTTTATGGGTGCATTGAGTCCATTTACGTTCAGTGTAATTATTGATAGATGTGAGTTTGTTGCTGTCATTTTGTAGTGCTTTTTTTTTGTGATGCTGAAGTTTTCTTTGTTCTTCTTACTCTCTTGTGCTGAGTTACTTTTGTTTGTGGATATTGTGTTCATTTCTTTTGTTTTTGTAGGTTTTGTTTTTGTTGAGACTTTATGTTTTTCGTCTTTATTTTTATGAGTTGGTTTGTTAACTTTTTTTGTGGTTACCATGAATTTTACCCTTATCTTTATAATTTTGAAGCAGTCTACCGTTACTTGGTATCGCCTTGCCTTCCTCTCCTTTAGAAGGTTCTATACCCATGTCGTTTGTTCCCTCTTTCATTGTTTTGATGTTGTTGTCATCCTTTGATTGATTTCTCTGATTCCTTGTTGTATATCTTTTGTTTTTGGAAAGTCCTCTGTAGTTCAGTTCCTAGAATGGTATCTGGTTCATGTGAACCTGCGTCCTAGGTCCTAGGTCCTGCCTGAGGGCTGAAGCTGTTTGTCCTCAGATCGAAGAACTCCCTTTAATAATTCTTGTAAGTTTGGTTTGACTTTTGCATATTCCCTTAGTTTCTGTTTATCTGGAAATGACCTAATTTCACCATCAAATCTGAATGAGAGTTTTGCAGGATATATTATTCTTGGCTGACAATTTTTTTCTTTCAAGATTTTATATATGTCATCCCATTGCCTTCTTGCCTGCATGGTTTCTGCCGAATAATCTGAGCTTCGTCTTATTGTTTCTCCTCTGTATGTGACTTCTTGTTTTTCACTAGCTGCTCTCAGGATTCTTTGTGTGTCTTTAGTTTTAGCGAGTGTGAATATGATATGTCTTGGTGATTTTCTTTTGGGGTCTCTTCTATATGGGGTTCGTTGAGCTTCTTGGATGGCCAGCTTTTCATTTTTCATGATATTGGGAAAGTTTTCTGTCAGCAGTTCGTCAATGATCCTCTCTGTGTTTTCTGTTTTCTCCCCCTGTTCTAGTATGCCAATCACTTGTAAGTTTTTGCTTTTAATTGTGTCCCACATAACTCTCAGGGTCTCTTCATTTTTCTTTGTTCTTTTTTCTGAGTTTTCCTGAAACAGAGTTGTATCCAAGTGTTTGTCTTCAGTTCCACTGATCCTGTCTTCCATGGTTTCAAATCTACTTCTCAGCCCTTCTATGACACCGTCCATTTCTGAAATCTTGTTGTTTATCTTTTGGATTTCTAATTGTTGTTTTTGTATAATTTCGAGTTGTGAATTTATTTTGGCATTTTGTTCCTGCATCATCTTCCTGAATTCTTCCAATTTTTTGTCTGTATTTTCCATAAATTTGTCTATTTTTTCCTCATGTTTGTCAGCTTTTTGCCTCAGTTCTTGGAAAATTCCGAGTATTAGTGATTTGAGTTCCCTATCAGGTACTTCTAGTGCATTTTCTTCCACACGAGAGTTATCTGGTGTTTTAATTTGGACGCCTATTGGAGCCATCTTGTCTTGTTTTTGTAAATGTTGTGATATTTTTTGCTGTTTTTGGGACATTCAGTAGATATTTCTCTCGTTTATTGATTGTAGATTTTTTTTGTTTGTTTCGTTTTTGTGGTACAGCTGGGCAGATCTAGCTGAGGAGGAGCCACTGGGACGGGTTGCTTGTGGCACTCACAGCAGCCACCAGGACGGTCGGTAATCAGTGCTGGGCAGGTTCCAATAGGGCGTGCCTGCACCGCTTGTTGGTGTGATGTCTAGTGCACGGTGCAGGTAGGTAGGGTGCAGCGGGAAGATGGTTATGTTTGAAGCTAAGCTGGATATGGGAGAGAGGAGAGAGGAGGAGGAGCAAAAAGCGTACAAACATAAAAGAATGCTAGGGGAGCTTGTCGTTGGAATGTACAGATGAGAGACTATGGGATGGCGGAAACCAGAAGGGGGAAGAGAAAGAAAAGGAAAGAATGACCAAATAAAAATCAGAAAAGTTAAAGAACTGCAAAGTTCCTAGGGACCCCACCGATGCAGCTATGAGGTCTGGGGGAGTCGGTCTCAATTTTCACAGCTCAGCCTGGCCAGAAGGTACAGAGGCATACATCGCCTGGTATTCAGGGATCAGAAAGAGAAGGAAGAGATAGAGAGACGTGAAATTAAGCAATGAAGAAAGACAAAAGGGAAAAAGAGGTAAAAGATGACAAAACTAATCAAAAAAGGAAGAAAAATAAAATTGAAAAAAAAAAAAAAAGGGCAACACCAGCATTCAGTGCCTACAAATGGGACCCAGAGAGCCCCCACTCAGGGGCGCGAATTCCAAGAAGCCGGTAGTCTCGGGGTTAAGAGACCGTGGCCACGGGAAGCAGAGGGGCCAACGAACAAAGGCCCCAGGATCCCACCCGCGCGGGAGCCCAGACCTGGAAACAGCCACATGCCCGAACGCAGCCCTACAGCCCCGCAGGAGAGAGCAGAGACGGCACTCGGAACCAGGCACCCAGGCAAAAGGAGGGGGAGGCGGCAGAAAAAGTTTCGCTAGCTGCCAGCAAACGGCTCCCAGAAAGCCGCCAGCCCAAGCGCGCAGAATCCAAGCACCAGCGCCCCCCAGCTCAGGGACTCCGGCCACGGAAAGCAGAGGGGCGGACGAACAAAGGCCCCGGGATCCCACCCGCGCAGGAGCCCAGACCTAGAAACAGCCACACGCCTGAACGCAGCCCTACAGCCCCACAGGAGAGAGCAGAGACGGCACTCGGAACCAGGCACCCAGGCAAAAGGAGGGGGAGGCGGCAGAAAAAGGTTCGCTAGCTGCCAGCAAACGGCTCCCAGAAAGCCGCCAGCCCAGGCACGCGGAATCCAAGCATCGGCGCCCCCCAGCCCAGGGACCCTGGCCACGGAAAGCAGGGGATCCCCAGCTGAGGTGGAGAGGGGTGGGTGGTGGGAGAGCGCGCACCACAGTTTACCGGTCGTTCTGTCTCCGACCAGATGCTCTGCAAGGCTGCTCTCCCGTTCGCTGGTCTCCGATAGGAATCCAAGTTGGTGGATCCGTGCTGCGTTAGCTGGTAAGGAATCTCTGCCTGAGTCTCTCCTCGCTCTCCGTTCTCTTTTAGTATTCTCACTCCGTTTGGTGTTTGGCTGAGTTCTTTATCTCTTCATTTGGTGTTCTAGGGTTTCAGGATTGTTGATTCTCTGTTAGGCTTAGTTTTTCGGATCTTTGCTGTAGAGGGACGGCGTGGTGTTTCTGCCTAGAGCGCCATTTTGCCCCCTCTACCCTGACATGTTTCTTTTTAATAAAAAGAAGTTGCGACCAGTAATTGCAACAAAAAACTATATTAATGGCATACTTAAGATGCGAAACCATTTCTCCTATTTGGAGGCCTTACAATTAGAGATAAGATTTGAATACATTATCACTATGTGCCAGGGTGCTTATTGTTCCCCTCTCTAATGTTATATAGGGACCATTTCTGGATAAAAAATATTGTACCAGACAACTGATACTGAATTTTTAATGGCTCTGAAGCTGTTAACTAGGGGCTTGATTGCATAGGGATTTAACACTCATAGACATCTGGCAAATTGCTTCCTAAACAGCATCGCATGGCTAGGAAATCTGTTGTCTGAAAACTTTCTGCTAGTGAACCAAGGAGTATTTAACAGTGTGAACCAATGGGGCTGTCCTCATTTTTAAGCAAAGCTGTCTGTTCAGAGTTATTTATAAGTACCCTCAAGCCCATGTGAACATTTTCAAACTTCCCTCACCAACTCTGATGTTTAACAGATGTCATATATCTGCCATTTCATAATTAGATAAGATGAAGCTTTAACATGCACATGCCTTTGGGATAGGTAATACGTTGATTAAAATGAACACTGATATGTACAAGAACTGATTTTTAAAGTGGAGGGCTGTCTAGGAGGGTGGGAGGAGAGAAGTGCCTTGCACAGGGAATAAAGTCAGTGGGGTGAGGGGGTTGAGGGAGACTAGATAAATCGTGTATCATGTGATAGTTTTTCCTAGATGCATTCTTCATTATCAGGGAACTTTAAGGCTCTATAAACCACCGCATTGATGCACAGTGCTACTTCAGATTTAATTCTCTTCATTCACATTCACCCACACACTGATGGTCACAAGGTTGGCTCTCAAATTTCTCTAGAAGTTGTGATCTTGCAAAGGCGAGGATAAAATGCAGGGAATGAAGAGTTAAAGATCAACGAGTCTCCATTTCACCCAGCAGCTCTCGTTTTTCTCTTGAAAAGAGAAAAAACTATGCAATTCATCTCTTCATGTCTGTGGACAAGAAATGTTTACAGTCAACACAGGTTGTGTGAGCCCTTCTGAAATGGTAACCTTGGTTTTCTATCAACCTCTTTGGTTCTGCTTAGGAGGTTATCACTCCACGAGACTTTTCTTGAGGTAGTGATTTGTCCTTCTCTGGAGAAGAACTCAGTTCATTTCCAGAATTTCTCCCAGAAGTGTCAAAGCTCCAAAGAGATACAACAACCCACCTAAGAAATAAAACACTTCCCCAAATTGGCAAATGCTTTAAAAACATGGCTTATTTGACTACTTAAATTATTTTCTTATGGGTAATGGTCATACTGAGCTGTTATTCAGCTGGTACACATGCATATGGTCATATCAGTGGTTAAAAATATTACTAATACTCATCATTTAAAGAAATTTTATTTTAAAATTTATTTCAAAATTCACTCATTTTAGTGCATTTTGAAAATATATACAGTTGTGTAACTACCCACCAATCAAGATGGAACAGTTTTGTCATCCTAAAAAGCTTTCTTATGTTGCACTTTATAGTCGAAGTCTCTCCTGATCCGTGAACCCTGGCAACTACTGATCTATTCTCCATCCTTGTAGTGTTACCTTCTCCAGAATATTGTATAAATGGAATGATATAGTATGAGTCTTTTGAGTCTGGCTTCTTTGACTTAGTGTCATGCATTTAAGATTCATTCATGTTGTTGAGTATGTCAGAAATTTGTTTCTTTTTATTGCTGAGTAGTATTTTATTGTATGCACGTATGTACGTTTATCGATTCTGCAGTTAAAGGGCATTTGGGTTGTTTCCACTTTTTGGTAATTATGAAAATAAGTCTGCTATAAACAATCGTGTACCCGTTTTTATGTGAACATAAAGTTTTATTTCTCTTGGATAACTACCTAGGAGTGGATAATGGGTTGTATAGTAAGAGTATGTTTAACTTACAGTTTTCCAAAACTGTCTTAAAATTTTTCATTCCCACCATCAGTATAGGAGAGTTCCAGTTACTCTGCATCAATACCAGCACTTGGTATTGTCGGATTTGTTTTTCTTTTTTAGTTTAGCAATTGTAAAATTAGGTAGTGCTATCACATGGTGGAGCCCCGCTGGCATAGTGGTTAAGAGCTTCACTGCTAACCAAAAGGTCAACAATTGGAATCCACCAGCCACTTCTTGGAAACCCTATGGAACAGTTCTACTCTGTCCTATAGGATCTTTATGACTCGGAAGCGACTGGACGGCAATAGGTTTTTGTTTTTTTTTATCACATGTTATTTTATTTTGCATTTTTCTAATGACTAATGATGTTGAGCATCTTTTTTTTTTTTAATCAAACTTTAGAGGACAGTTTACAGAACAAACTAGCTTCTCATTAAACAGTACATATGTTGTGTTATGACGTTGGTTAACAACCCCATGACATGTCAGTACTCTCCCTTCTCAACCTTGGGTTGCTTATTACCAGCTTTCCTGTCCCCTCCTGCCTTCTAGGCTTTGCCCCTGGGCTGGTGTGCCCCTTTTGTCTTGTTTTGTCCTATGGGTCTGTCTAATCTTTGGCTAAAAGCTGAACCTCTGGAGTGACATCGTTACTGGGCTAAAAGGGTGTCTGGGGGCCATACTCTTGGGGTTTCTCCAATCACTGTCAGGCCAGTAAGTCTGGTCTTTTTTTGAGTTAGAATTTTATTCTACATTTTTCTCCAGCTCTGTCCAGGACCCTCTATTGTGATCCCTGTCAGAGAAGTCAGTGGTAGTAGCTGGGCACCATCTAGTTGTACTGGACTCAGTCTGATGGAGGCTGTGGTAGTTGTGGTCTGTTAGTCCTTTGGACTAATCTTTTCCTTGTATCTTGTTTTCTTCATTCTCCCTTGCTTCTGAAGGGGTGAGACCAGTGGAGTATCTTAGATGACTGCTCACAGGCTTTTAAGACCCCAGATGCTACTCACCAAGGTAGAATGTAGAACATTTTCTTTATAAACTGTACTATGCCAGTTGAGCTAGATGTTCCCTGAGAGCATGGTCCCCACAGCTGTCAGCCTGGTAATTTGGTCCCTAAGGGAGTTTGGATTTGTCCATGGAGGTTCCATGACCTTACCCTTCCCCAGTATTGTGTACTGTCTTACCCTTCACCAAAGCTACCACTTATCTATTGTCTATTTAGTGTTTTTCCACCCCCTACCCCTCCCCTCCCTCATAACCATCAAAGATTGTTTCTTTTTGTGTGTAAACCTTTCATGAGTTTTTATAGTAGTGGTCTCATACAATGTTTGTCCTTTCGTGATTGACTATTTCATTCAGCATAATACCCTCCAGATTCATCCATGTTGTGAGATGCTTCCCAGATTCATTATTGTTCTTTATCGTTGCATAGTATTCCATTGTGTGTATGTACCATAGTTTGTTTACCCATTCATCTGTTGATGGGCATCTAGGTTGTTTCCATCTTTTTACTATCGTGAACAATGCTGCAATGAACGTGAGTGTGCATCTGTCTATTAATGTGACGACTCTTATTTCTCTAGGAGATATTCCTAGGAGGGGAATTGCTGGATTCTATGGTATTTCTATGTCTAGCTTTCTAAGGAAGTGCCATATCATTTTCCAAAATGGTTGTATCATTTTGCATTCCCACCAGCAGTGTATAAGTGTTCCGATCTCCCTGCAGCCTCTCCAACATTTATTATTTTCTGTTTTCTTTTTTATTCGTGCCAGGAATGCCGGGGGTGAGATGGTATCTCATTGTGGTTTTGATTTGCATTTCTCTAATGGCTAGTGATGGCGAGCATTTCCTCCTGTGTCTGTTAGCCGCACAGATGTCTTCTTTGGTGAAGTGTCTGTTCATTTCCTTTGCCAATTTTTTAATTGGATTATTTGTCTTTTTGTTGTAGACATGTTGGATTTTCCTGTAGATTTTAGAGATTAGACCTTTGTCTGACTTGTACTGTCCAAAAATTTTTTCCCACTCTGTAGGTTCTCTTTTTACTCTTTTGGTAAAATCTTTTGATAAGCATAAGGGTTTAATTTTTAGACGACCCCAGTTATTTAGCTTATCTTCTCAAGTTTATGTGTTGTTGGTTATGGTTTGTATCCTGTTAATGCCACGTATTAGGGTCTCTGGCATTGCTCCGATTTTTTCTTCTATGATCTCTATAGTTTTTGGCTTTATATTTAGGTCTTTGATCCATTTTGAATTAGTTTTTGTGTATGGTGTGAGATGTGGGTCCTGTTTCATTTTTTTGCAGATGAACATCAAGTTTTGCCAGCACCATTTGTTAAAAAGACTGTCTTTTCCCAATTTGATGAACTTTGGGCCCTTGTCGAAGATCAGGTGACTTTAGGTGGATGGATTTACATCAGGATTCTCGATTCTGTTCCATTGGTCAGTGTATCTGTTGTACCAGTACCAGGCTGTTTTGACTACTGTAGCTGTGTAGTAAGTTCTGAGATCAGGTAGTGTGAGTCCTTCTACTTTATTCTTCTTCTTTAATAATGCTTTACTTATCTGGGGCCTCTTCCCTTTCCAAATAAAGTTAATGATTATTTTCTCCATCTCTTTAAAGAATGTTGTTGGTATTTGGATCAGGATTGTGTTGTATTTGTAAATTGCTTTGGGTAGAATTGTCATTTTCACAATGCTGAGTCTACCTATCCATGAGCATGTATGTTTTTCCATTTACGTAGATTTCTTTTGGTTTCTTGCAGTAGTGTTTTGTAGTTTTCTTTGTATAGGTCTTTTACATCCCTGGTTAGATTTATTCCTAAGTATTTTATTTTTTTAGGGACTATTATAAATGGTATTGTTTTCCTGATTTCCTTTCTGTCCTTTTGTTTGTTGGTGTTTAGGATAACCAACGGATTTTCTGTACACTTATCTTGTAACTTACTACTCTGCTGAATCTTCTATTAGTTCCAGTAGTTTTCTCTTGGAGTCATTTAGGTTTTCTATGTATAGTATCATGTCATCCACAAATAGGGACAGTTTTACTTCTTCATTACCAATTCAGATACCCTTTATTTCTTTTTCTTGCCTTATTGCTCTAGTTAGGACTTCTAGCACAATGTTAAATAGGAGTGGTGATAAAGGACATTCTTGTCTTGTTCCTGTTCTCAAGGGAAATGTTTTCAGCTTCTGTTCATTAAGAATGATGTTGGCTGTTGGTTTTGTATAGATACCTTTCATTATGTTGAGGACTTTTCCTTCTATACATACTTTATTGAGAGTTTTTATCAGGAATGGTGATGGACTTTGTCAAATGCCTTTTCTGCATCAGTTGAGATGATCACGTGATTCTTTTCTTTCATTTATGTGGTGGATTATGTTGATTGATTTTCTAATGTTGAACCATCCTTGCATACCTTGTATGAATCCTGCTTGGTCATGGTGTGTTATTTTTTTGATATGATGCTGAATTCTATAGGCTAGAATTTTGATGAGAATTTTTGCATCTATATTCATGAGAGATATTGGTCTGTAATTTTCTTTTTTTTGTGGTGTCTTTGCTTGGTTTTGGTATCAGGGTTATGCTGGCTTCATAGAATGAATTTGGAAGTATTCCTTCCTTTTCTATGTTCTGAAATAATTTGAGTAGTACTGGTGTAAGCTCTTCTCTGAATGTTTTGTAGAATTCTCCAGTGAAGCCACCCGGGCCAGAGTTTTTTTTTTTTGTTGTTGTTGAGAGTTTTTTAAATTACCTTTTCAATCTCTTCTCTTGTTATGAATCTGTTCAGATTTTAAACCTCAATTTGTGATAGTTGGGGCAGGTAGTGTGTTTCTAGAAATTTGTCCATTTCCTCTAGGTTTTTCAATTTGTTGTAGTATAGTTTTTCATAAGACTCTGTTGTGATTCTTTTTATTTATTCTATTTCATTTCTTATTTGGGTTATTTTCGAGCTCTTCTATTTTTCTTTTGTAAATTTGGCTAGTGGTTTGTCAATGATGTTGTTCCTTTCAAAGAACCAACTCTTGGTTTTGTTGATTTTTTCTATTGTTTTTCTATTCTCTATTTCATTTATTTCTGCTCTGATCTTTATTATTTCCTTTCTTCTGGTGGGTGTAGGCTTCTTTTGCTGTTCTCTTTCTATTTGTTCGAGTTGTGTAGCTAATGTTTTGATTTTGTCCCTTTCTTCTTTTTTGATGTGTGCATCTATTGCTATAAATGGACCTCTGAATGCTGTCTTTGCGGTGTCCCAGAGGTTTTAGTATGAAGTGTTTTCATTCTAATTTGATTCTAGGAATTTTTTATTCCATCTTTGATATCTTCTTTTACCCAGTGGTTTTTAAGCAAGGTGTTATTTAGTTTCCATGTAATTGATTTTTTTCCTGTTGTTAATTTCTCCTTTGATGGTGTTGTGATTAGAGAAGATACTTTGTATTATCTCAGTGTTTTGGATTTTGTTGAGGGTTGCTCTGTGGCCTAAGATGTGGTCGATTCTGGAGAATGTTCCATGTGCATTGGAAAAGAATGTGTACTTTGTAGCTGTTTGATGGAGTGTTCTATATATGTCTATGAATTCAAGTTGGCTGATTGTTGCCTTTAGATCTTCTGTATCTTTGTAGAGTTTCATTCTACATGTTCTGTCCTTTACCGAGAGTGGTGTGTTGAAATGTCTTACTATTAGAGTGAGAATGTTAATTTCTCTTTTCAGTGCTGTTTAAGTTTGTTTTATGTATTTTGGAGGCCTGTCATTTGGTGCGTAGATATTTATTATTGTTAAGTCTTCATGCTAGATCATCCCTTTAATCATGATACCATGCCTGTCTTTGTCTTTTATGATGGATTTTGTTTTAAAGTCTTTTTTATCTGAGATTAGTATTGCCACTCTTGCTCTTTTTTGGTATATATATTTTTTCCATCCTTTGATTTTTAATAAATTTACATCTTTGTTTCTGTGGTGTGTCTCTTGTAGACAGCATATTGATGGATCCTATTTTTTAATCCATTATGTCACTCTCTGTCTCTTTATGGCTGCATTTAGGCCATTTATGTTCAGTGTAATTATTGCTAGGTGTGAGTTTATTGTTGTCATTTTGTAGTGCTTTTTTTATGGTGCTGACGTTTTCTTTGTTTCTCTTAGTCTGTGCTGAATTTCTTTTGTTTGTGGATTTTTTCATTTCTTTTGTTTTTATAAATTTTATTTTTAATGAGACTTTGTTTTTCTTCTTTATTTTGTTGAGTCAGTTTGTTAACTTTCCTTGTGTTTACCTTGAAATTTGCCCTTATCTTCCTACATTTGAACCAGTCTATCATTACTTGGTATTGCTTTGCCTTCCTCTCCATTAGAAAGTTCTATACCTACACCATTAATTCCCTCTTTAATTGCCCTGACCTTGTTGTCATTTGCAGATTAACCTCTCTGGTTCTCTGTTTTCAATCTTTTGGTTGTGAATAGTCCTTGAGAGTTCGTTTCTTAGGTTGGTATCTGGCTGGTGCTATCTCATGTCCTAGATTCAGGCTGTCATCTAATATTATTTGTACTCAAACTGAAGGACTCCCTTTAATAATTCTTATAAGTTTGGTTTGGTTTTTACATATTCCTTTAATTTCTGTTTTTCTGGAAATATCCTAATTTCACTATCATAGTTGAATGAGAGTTTTGCAGGATATATTAATCTTTGTTGGCAGTTTTTTCTTTCAAGGTTTTATTTATGTCATTCCACTGTCTTCTTGCCTGCATGGTTTCTGCTGACTAATCCAAGCTTAATCTTATTGTTTCCCCTTTGTATGTGACTTTTTGTTTTTCTTGAGCTGCTCTCAGTATTCTTTCTTTGTCTTTGGTTTTAGGGAGTGTGATTATGATATGCCTTGGTGATTTACTTTTGTTGTGTGTCCTATAGGGGGTGGGTTGAGCTTCTTGAATGGTCAGCTTTTCATCTTTCATGATATTAGTTAAGTTTTCTGTCAGCAATTCTTCAATGATCCTCTCTGTGTTTTCCATTTTTTCCCCATTCTGGAACTCTGATCACTTGCAAATTTTTGCTTTTTATTGTATCCCACATAATTCTCAGGGTTTCTTCATTTTTCTTTGTTCTTTTTTCTGATTTTCCATCAAAGTTGTATCTATGTGTTTGCCTTCAATTTTGCTGATCCTGTCTTCCATTGTTCAAACCTGTTCCTCAGCCCTTCTGTGATGCTGTCCATTTCTGAAATCTTGTTTATCTTTTGGATTTCTAATTGTTTTTGCATGTTTTCTAGTTGTGAATTTATTTTGGCATTTTGTTCCTGTATTATTTTCTTTAATTCTTCCACTTTTTGGCCTATATTTTCCATGAATGTGTCTGCCTTTTCCATGAATGTGTCTATATTTTTCCTCATTTTTGTCTGCTTTTTGCTTCAACTCTTGGATAGCTCTGAATATTAGAGTTTTGAATTCCCTATCAGGTAGTTCTAGTGCATTTTCTTCTACTGGAAAGTCATCTGGTGTTTTATTTTGGTTGCCTACTGGAACCATCCTGTCCTGTTTTTTTTAATACGTTTTGGTATTGTCTGCTGTCTTCGGGACATTTGGTAGGTATTTTCTTCATTTATTGATTGTAGATCTGTTTGTTTCATCCTGATTTTTTTTTAATTTGGTTATATCCAAGCAGGCAGTCTGTGCTTTCTTTTTTGTTAGCTTGTATGTGGACACAGTATTTTTCACCTCCTTATCCAATAGGCAGGGCCAGTCGCTCAGCTATGTGCAGCAGGGCAGGTCTAGCTCAAGGGGAGGGGCTGAGATGGGTTGTTTGTGGCACGTACTTGGACCAGCAAGACGAGCTGGTGTTCAGTGCTGGGTAATTTCCTGTAGGTCATGCCTGTGCTGCTCAGGAGTGCAATGTTCAGCACATGGCGCAGTTAGGTAGGAATGAGTGGAGGAGGAAATTGTGATGTGTGGATCTAGGTTGGGTATGGAAAAGAAGAGAGAAACAGGAGCAAAAGAAAAAAATGCTGAGGGAGCTTACCATTGGAGTTGAGAGACAAGAAACAGAGAAATGGAGAAAAACAAAAAGGAAAGTAAATTTTAAAAAATGCCCCTAGGGATCCCACTGGCATGGCTGCACAGACCGGAGTACTGGCTCCCATGCTGTGCAGTACAGCCCAGCTAAAAGCGGTGGAGATGATATACAGTGCCAGGTATTTAGGAGACATAAAATAAAGTAATTAGAAAGAGAAGAGAAACAAGAAATGAAGAAAGGGAAGACAAAAAAAGAAGGAAAGAAAAGCCCCTTGGGATGTTACCAGCATGGCTGCGTAGACTGAGGAAGTGACCGAGGAAGCAGTTCCCAGCTAAGCCTCACTTTACAGCCTGTCAAGAAGAAGTGAAGTTGGCATATGGAGTCAGGTGTTTGAGAGAAATGAGAGGGAGGAGGTGAGAGGCAGGGAAGAAACCAAAAGAGCCAAAAAAAAAAAGCAATATCAGCAACAAAGAAATGGCCGTGAAGAAGCTGGCTGGTGTGTGTGGGGTGAATCCATGCGGCACGGAATCGACTCCTCCTGTGCCACAGTTGTGGCCCACTGGGAAGCGGTGGATAGGCCAGCCGGGAAGTGGCGAAGTCAAGCAGGGGAAGGCAGGGTTGGGTGTGGGAAAACATGTCTTGCTGTTTACCAGGTGCTCTGTCTCCTGCTGGAGCTCCATGAATCTGCTTTCCCCTACTCCCTGTCTGCCTGTCTCTGACCAGAGTGCAAGATGGTGGATCCATGCTGCATTAGCTGATAGTGGACCTCCACTCGTAACTATCCTTGCTCTCTGTTCTCTTGTCAGTTTCTTATTCCATTCAGTGCTGGGTTGAGATCTTTATCTCTTAATTTTACACTTAGGGTTCCAGGATTGATGTTCTTCTCTGTTTAACTTAGTTTTTTGGGTCATTGCTGTGGAGGGACAGCATGATGCTTCTGTCCGTAGTGCCATGTTGGCTCTGCCTCTTTGAGTATCTTTTTATTTGCTTAGTGCCATCCATTTCTTTTCTTTGTTGAACTCTCTGTTAAAATATTTTGCCATTTTATTTATTTAATTATTTTGAGAGCCATGTTTTTTATTTGTTTATTTCTTGCATTTGAAATTTTCTTTGATGACATCCTTGATCTGAGATTTTTTGCCATAGTCCCTAACAACCACACAACTGCAACCAACCAGTTTACGGGGTTTTCCCTCTCTGTCAGTTTTGCAGAGGCCTACCCACTCCCCTAGCTTCTTGTTGTCATCAACCTTAACCAGGTTGTTGTAGTATTCAGTGCAAAGGGCCTCTACTAACTTAATATATACAGGCTCATCATGGTTGTAAGCACACAAAAATGGGCTTGGGGACTTTTTCTAGGTTTCCTGTAGAACAGATGCTGTTTGGAACATTTTTGCTTAACTCTTGAACTTCACACTTCCTTTCTTTGGTTGAAGTTTTGTTCCGGTTGCAACAACCCAGTTATTGAAACTGATAAAGGTACTTGTCTAAGGCTTGGACAGCTTTGCGGATTCCACGTGCTAGGCCATTGTGGATGAGGATGGTCTTCAGCATCTCTTATAAAGCAGTATTAACATCCATTACACCTCCAACAGCAATGCCTTCCTCGGCCATGGCAATGGGTTAAGGGTGGAGCCGAATCTTGAACTCACTAGGGCCTCTACCTCAGCACAACTCAGTGGCGATAGGGAAATAGCTATTTTGCCATTTTAAATAATTAACTTGCTTTCTTCTTATTGTTGAGTTTTGAGAGTTTTTAAAAATATGTCCTGGGTACAGTTTCTTTGTCAGAGATATTGTCTGTGAATAATGACAGTTATAGTTCTTCTTTTCCAATCTGTATGCGTTTTATTTCTTATTTTTACCTCCTTATTGTACTGGCTTGGACTTACAGTATGACATTGAATAGCAATGGTGAGAGAAGACATCCTTGCCGTGTTCTAAATCTTAGCTGAAATGCATTCACTCTTTCATAATTAAATAAGATATTAGCTGTATTTTAATTTTTGTACATGCCCTTTATTAAGTTAAATTCCTTTTATTCCTACTTTGCTGAGAGTTTTTTGCTGTGAATGGATGTTGAGTTTTGCCAAATGCTTTTTCTGCATCTATTGAGATAATATGGTTTTTCTTATTTAGTCTGTTAATATGGTGAATTACATTTATTGATTTTTTAAGTGTCAAACCAGCCTTGCATTCCTTGGATGAATCCCACTTGGTTATGATAGATTACTCTTTTTATATATTGCTGGATTTGATTTGTTAATATTTTATTGAAAGTTATTGTATTTATATTCATGAGGGATATAGCTCTGTACTTTTCTTGTGATTTTTTTTTTTTTTTTATCTTTGGTATCAGGGTAATATGGTCCTCATAAAATGAGTTGTAAAGTGTTGTTCCACTCCCCCCCCACCCCCCCTTTTGGGAAGATATTTTGTAGAACTGGCATAATTTCTTCCTTAAATGTTTAATAAGATTCAACATTAAAATCCTCAAGTTATGAAGTTTTTGAATAATTCAATTTCTTTAACAAATATAGGACCATTAAGGTCCAGTTCATCTAAGGTGTCAAATTTATGGGCACAGATTTGTTCTTAATGTTCTTTTATTTTCCTTTAATGTTTGGATGGATTTTATTTATATCCTCTCTTTCATATCTTGCATTAGTAACTTGTGTCTACTTTTTTTTTTCATGCTTGGCCTGGCTAGAAACTTATCAATCTTATTATTCTTTTCAAAGAAAAATAACTTTAATTTCATTGATTTTTGTTTTCTGTTTTTAATTTAATTTATTTCTGTTCTTCATTATTTTGTTCTTTCTGCTTGCTTTGCATTTGATTTGCCCTTGTTTTTGTAGTTTCTTAAGGTGGAAAATTAAATAATTGATTTGTGACCTGTCTTCTTTTCTAAAATAATTATTTGATTCTATAAAATTTCCTACATGCACTTAAAATTTTATACATTTTGATATCTTGTATTTTCATTCAGTTCAAAGTATTTTTAAATTTATGTTTGACTCATGGGTTACTTATAACTATATTGTTTAATTTTCAAATAGTTGGGTAATTTTCCAGACATCTTTCTGTTATAGATTTCTATTTTAATTCCATTATGGCAGAGAAAGAAATTTGTATGATTTCAATACTTCTAAATTGGTTAAGACTTGTTTTATGATACAAATATGTTCTATCTTAGAAAATTGTCCCTGTGTACTTGAGACAAAAAACAAAAACAAACTTTCTGAGTGGAGTGTTCTATAAATGTCCATTAGATTAAGCTAATTGATAGTATGGTTGAGGTCTTCTCTATTCTTGCTAATTTTCTGCCTACTTGTTCCATCAATTACTGTGAGAGGAGTAGCAAATCCTTCAACCATCATTCAGGGTTTTTCTATTTCTCCTTTCAGTCTGTAAGTCTTTGTTTCATGTATTTTGAATCTCTATTGTTAGGTGCATACATACATATTTAACATTAGGTCTTCTTGGTGAATTGACTTTTTTATAATTGTGTTATGTCCCTCTTTATCTCTAGTAATTTTCTTTTGTCTAAAGTCTACTTGGTCTAATTATTAATGTAACTACTCTAGCTTCCTTTTGATTCTATTTTCTTGGCATTTTTAAAATTTCTTTTTATTTTTAACTTACCTATATCATTATATTTGAAGTGAGTTTTTTTGTAGGCAACCTAAACAGGTTATGATTTTTAAAAAAAATCCTTTCTTACAATCCTTGCCTTTATAAGGTGTGTTTAGACCATTTACATTAAATTTAATTATTTTGGATTATGCTATAATTTTATTATTTGTGTTTTGTTTCTTCCCTCTGTTTTTGTTCCTCCCTCTTCAATACCCTGCCTTCTTTTGGGACATTTAAAAATTTTTATATTCCATTTTAATTTATCTAATATGACACAAAGAGACTGTATCTTTTTGTAAATTTTTCTTTTACAGTGGTACCTCTGGGAATTATCTTTTCACAATCAATTTATAATCAATATTTTACCACTTCAAGTGAAATGTGGAAAACTTACTGTCATATATATGTCTTTACTTTCCACCTTTTGGGATAGTTGTTTTGTATGTTACATCTACATTTTCCACAGCACATCTCTCTCTAGGGCCAAATCAGAGATCTAGATTGTTTGGGCTAAATTTTCTCAACTTTAGCCAATAAGGAGAAAGTAAAATAGTATTGGGCATATAGGTAGTTTTATAAATTTTGCTTTCAATCGTCAGACATATTTTGGAGAAATCAAAGGAGAAGAATAATCTAGTATATTTACCCAAGTATAACTGTGAATTGGTCTGTTTCTCCTTTCACTTTTATCAGTTTTTACTCCATGTATTTTGAACATCTGTTAGGTGCTATACAATTATGAATGTTATATTTTCTTTGTGAATTGACCCTTTTATTATTATATAATGTCCCTCTTTATTCTTTGTTTTCTTTGTTTCAGGTCTACTTTGTCTGATATTAGTATAGCCACTTGAATTTTCTTTTGATTAGGGTTTGCATGGCAATATCACTTTACTTCGTTTTACTTTTTAACCTGTCTATATCAGTATATTTAAAGTGAGAATCTTGTAGAAATAGTTGGTCTTTCTTTTTTTTTAAAATCCAAGCTGAAAATCTCTACCTTTCTGTTAGTGTGTTTTGATCATTGTATTTAATGTACTTATTGATATGGTTGGATTTAGGTATACTATTTTTTTATTCTTTCTCTCTTTGCCCCTCTGCTTTCTCTTTTTTTCCTTTTCTGCCTTCTGTTACAATATTTGATTTTTTTTAGTATTTCATTTTAATTTGCCTATTGGCTTTTTGAACATATCATCTATCAGCTATCTATCTATGTATCTATCATCTATCTATCTATGTATCTATCATCTATCTATCTATCTATATCTAACTATCAACTATCTATGTTTAGTGGTTGCTGTAGGGAATAAAATATACGCTTGAAGCTTTTCTAAGTCTATTTAGAGTTAATGTTTTACTCTTTTTAACCATAGTCTTATATGTGTGCCATATATAAGCTATAGTCTTATATGTGTGCCATATATTACATATAGCTATATATGTTCCAACATCAGTTTCACTTGCTTACAAGGAAATTTGTGTTTTTGGTTTTTTCTCTTTCCAGACCCTGTGAACTAGAATGTGGTTATGCCTGCAATTCAGTTTTAAGCATACAGAAATGGACAAAACTGTATGTAATAATGGACCAATGAGAGGAAAGAAACCTGACTATTTGAATAACCATGTGGAGCAGAGCCATCCTGACAGCTTGGACTCCTCATCTTGAGACATTCATCTGAGTAAGCAATAAATATCTATTTTTCTTTGAGACATTGCATTTTATCCCGATATAGAAAGTCCAGTTCTCTAAATATTTTTGGGATTCACCTGCCTAAAAGTCTAATGGGAATAAATACCAGAGGTGACAATGAGTAGATTCAATTTCTGCCCTGGGAAATGTTATAAAACAGAGTGAAGGCACACTTCAATTTTGCTGAAACTGCAGAGCATAAGTTTCTTGTACATTGAAATTTTCTACAGCACCTCTGTCTCTTGAGCCAAGTCATAGATCTGGGTTGTTTGGAATGAATTTTCCCAACTACTGTCAATAAAGAGAAAATAACATACTATTTGGGCATATTTGATAGGGAATAAGAGGATATCTAAAACTCTTTGGTAAGTCTCTTTCCCAGTGTCCTAAAATTCCTATTTCATTATAATTAGTGTAATTAATGTATTAAAAAACCCAGAGAAAATAGTGTTCATTTTGGACAGATCCTCAAACATGATGCCTGCGTAAAGCTCAAGGTAGGGACAGAAAAAAGAATTAGACTTTATATGCTTTTGTGTCTTTGACCTGAATAGTTTGAGTCTCAACAGATCATAATTAACAAATTCATTAAAGTCCAATAGACTTAATCCTGCAACACATAGGGGTATTCCAGTTAAAAGAGAAACTGATATAATTTGGAGAACTAAAAGCAGTGGGCATTAAAAAAAAATACCAGTCCATGAAACAAACCAAACACAAAAGTGTTTTTGTTTCTTTTGTTATGTATTTTTTACCAGAAAAAAAAAAGTAAATAGTTCCTACCATTCTCCTTCCCCCTTTTTCTCTTTGTTCCTTTAAGATGACTATGGAACTGGTATTACCACTTCAGAAAACAGAACTCTTGTGGCATTTTATAGCACAGGGAAGACAAGCACATTCTATAACCTGAGCATTCCACAAATAGCTAGATGTGTGTACATGTGCATCAGGATACATATACATGTATGTCTATCTAGATAGCATCATTGTTGTAATAGTCCCAAACTGAGAACAATCCAAATGTCCATCAACATTAGAATGGGTAAAAAGTTATGAAGAATATGACAGTGCAGTGAAAATGAATAGACCACAGTTACATCCAACAACTTGGATTTATCTTACAAATACAATGTGGACCAAAAGAAACAAAACATAAAAGAATAATACAGTAATATTTTATTCATATAAATTTCTAAAACCCAACTATACCATGTAGGAATGCATTCATAAATAGGTAGTAAAATTATACACCCACTTCTCACTTATTGACATGGTTAGGTTCCAAAGACCAGGTCGTTATGTGGAAATCAGCATTATGTGAAAATTATATTGAATGCATCCCACACCCCCAGGAAAACTCTCTTTTCAACTGATTGGCTGCTCACATCAGATCACAAAATGGAGGATGACTACATCATTATATAACTGTCAAATTACATCATAACATAACTGCCAAACCACTGAGAATCATGTCCCAGCCAAGTTGACACATAACAGTAACCATCACAACCAGTGTTACTCTCACCTCACACCTAGGCATTTGTTACTGCTAGACGTACGTTGTTGATGCACAAAATAGTCAGACAGTAGATTTTTTTACTGTTGTTGTAAATGCAAAATGTTGTCTAACAAGACAGTTGATAAGTGAGGAGCTGGTGTGTAAAGGAAAGAAAGGAGGTGACTATCTTATAAATGAATGCAGTTATCATCTCTAGTGGGGATAGAGGGGCTTGCAATTGGAAAAGGACAAAGATGGGATTTCTGGGTGCTGCCAAAGCTCTATTTCTTGACTTGAGTGTTGTTATTGGGTATATTAATTATTTGTTGCTCCATAACAAATTGCCCCCAAACTTAATGGCTTAAAACAACACAAACTTATTATCACAGAGTTTCTGTGGGTCAGAAATCCAGGCACAGTTTAACTGGGTCCACTACTTTAGAGTCTTTTGCAAAGCTCTATTTTACAATTGCTTTCACAAGACATTTGCCCAGGATCTCTCAAAAGCCTGAAATCAAGGTGTTGAATGGGGCTGCAGACATCTCAATGTTCAATTGATGCTGGATTTGTTTCCATGCTCATTTAGTGATTGTTGACAGGATTCAGTTCCTTACTGGCTCTTGACCAGAGGCTTACCCTCAGGTGTCCCTTTCCATCAGAGCAAACAAGCAAGAAGAGCCAGAGAGAGAATACCAGCAAGATAGAAGCCTCAGTCTTTTATAATCTAATCTCAGAATTGATATCCCATCACTTGTGCTATATTCTGTTCATTAGTAGCAAGTCACTAGGTCCAGCCTATACTCAAGGTGAGGGAATTATATAAGGGTGTGAGTACCAGGAAGTGGGGATCACTGGAAGCCATTTAGAAGGCTGCCTATCACACTGGGTGCTGGCTTTATAATTATTTGTGAAATGGTACTTTCATGTTTTATGCACTTTTCTGTTGGTGTATTTTATTTCACAGTAAAGATGTTAAAGGAAATCTCAGGAACAAGCAACTACAGAAACTCAAATGGTCCCCTTCTTTGTGTATCCATCCTCCCTCATCCCTAATCAGTACAAATGGTATATGGCACATAAAAAACAGTTACCTCAGAGTCAATTCACATGCATGGTGACCCCATCAGTGTCAGGGTAGAACAGTGCTCAATGGGGTTTTCAATGGCTGATTTTTTGGATGTAGCTTGCCAGGTCTTTCTTCCTAAGTGCATCTGGGTAGACTTGAACCTCTAACCTTTCAGTTAGCAGCCGAGAGCATTAACAATTTTTATCACCCAAGGACTCCTATCTGGCACGTACAAGACACTAAATAATATTTGTTGAATAAACAAATGAGTTAAATTTTAGCATCTATAGTGGCACAGTGGTTAAAAGCTATAGCTGCTAAACAAAAGATCAACATTTTGAATCCACCATCTGCTCCTTGGAAACCCTATGGGGCAGTTCTACTCTGTCCTATAGGGTCACTATGAGTTGCAATCAACTCGATGGCAATGAGTTTTATTGGGGGGGGGTTATAGAAATATATAACAATTTTCATAGAACCATTCACAAATCAGTACTAGTGAGTACAAAATTTAAAGGATACGGATGTAGAAAAAATATTTGACTGTGGTAAAATTTCTCCACAAAAAGAGAAGAAATTGTGCTGAATACTAGGAGAGAGAGAGAGAGAGAGAAAAAAAAAAAAGAAGCAATATAGAAGGAAAGAGAAAATCAAGACTAAACATACAAAAAGATTTGGAATGGTTAGAATTGGGATACTACTTTGGGGACATGCAGCCTGATTTCAAGTAACTCCAGAGAAGGTGTCTCCCATTATCCTTGGGTTATTAATTTATGATCTGGTTTACTTTATCCCTATAGGTTTAGTTCTGGGAGCATGTTCTGGCTTAGATATGAGCCTTAGGAAGTTGACTTCAAAAAGTTTGACTTTCTCATCACGGACTTAGAGGGTCCATGTGTATCCATTTTGAAATATATCTTTCAGTACAATGTGGAATTCAATTGAACAATTCAAGTTCAGTGTAATAAGGCCATGAAACAAAGAGCTCCTGAAAGTTGAATTGGGATGAGATGGGGGGTTCATGTAGTAGAAAGAGACTCAGAGGAGGTCATGGGGACCCTAGGGGGATGAGGTGACTTGATGCTGTCCTGCTCTCAATGAAGACAATTAGAAGGATGTTTCAGGGGTCCTGTTCGAACCTACCAGCCACTCCATGGGAGAAAGATGTGGCGGTCTGCTTCTGTAAAGACTACAGCCTTGGAAACCCTATGGGACTGTTCTACTCTGCCCTGTGGGGTTACTATGAATTGGAATCCACTTGAGGGCAATGGGCTTGGGGTCTTGGGGTCCACTGTTCGCTGCTTCTCAGAGATTTGAACCTTTGTGAAGGAGCAAGTACAAAACAGGGAAGGTCACACATACATGTTCAACATCAAGAAATTTAGTCCTTAACTTTAGATTGCTGATTTTGATCTCTTCATTTCCTAGAGGCATAGTCACAGTCTGAGTCTCAGTAGGGCTGTGACTCACCTAAAGTCAAATGACCAATTAGTATTTTTCTTTATCAAGCTTTGACGTGTGACATTAATTTTAGTACTGCATTTTATTTATGCAATAAATTATTGAGGAGTCTGGCTCCTGGCTTAAAACTTATGTGTGAATTTTCAGGCCTAACCAGAAGCAGGAGCCCTGGTGGCACAGTGGTTAACAGCTACAGCTGCTAACCAAAAAGGATGGCAGTTTGAATCCACCAGCTGCTCCCTGGAAACCCTATGGGGCAGTTCTACTTTGTCCTGTAGGATCACTATGAGTCGGAATCGACTTGATGGTAATGTGTGTGTGTGTGTGTGTGTGTGTGTGTGTGTGTGTGTGTGTGTGTGTGTGTGTGTGTTTAACCAGAAGCAATTACAAAGGCTTTACCTGACAGGCCTCAGGGGACCCTCCCCAGTCTGCTCTTTTACATATCTGCATTCCTATCCAGATATCTCCATATAAACTAAACCAAACCTGTTGCCACGGAGTTGATTCCAACTCATGGTGACTCCATGTGTTACAGAGTAGAACTGCTCCATAGGGTTTTCCTGACTGTAATCTCTACAGAAGCAGATCACCAGGCCTTTCTTCTGTGGTGATGCTGGGTGGATTCAAACTGCTAACCTTTAGGCTAGTAGTTCGGCACAAACTGTTTTTATCAGGGGTCTTGGGCAGAGGCTTTCCTCAGGCTCCTCTGTTGAAGCCTCCTTACTTGGGGAGTGGGGTTGAGATGACAGTTTTTCCCAATCTACAGTACTCAGTACTTTTCCACCACTAGCCCTTCCATCTTCACCTTTCCTCCTGAGATAAACTCTAAAAAAAAGGGCCATAGAACCACAGGAGCCTTTTGTTTAGGGCTTCCTCAGCAGTGAGACAGAGAGACGAGTCCCCCGCTTGTGTGCTCACCCACCTGACCTCACCTAGGTGCTGGTCCTGGGGAAATATGGAGGAGCTGGAGTGCCTTCTCTGTGTATCGCTTGCTTATACTCTTACCAGGTGATCACAGGCTTAACTGTTACTTTCATTTTAGCTCCTTGTCTTAATTGGCTGCTCAGACATCTGGCAGCTCAGCTGAACTCTCTCCAGCTCAGCTCAGCTCAGCTCAGCTCCCTAACAGTTACTTGGTGTAGGTATCATTTAAGTCTGTTATAGATATTGTTTAAATCTCTACCTTAAATTCTAAAATGGGACTACATTAAAGCAATTTGCCAGATATAGTGGGTTGGAGGAAAATGCTTCATTGTAGTAATTACACAGCATTCTGGTGAAGGTGAGAAGGGACAACATTCTAATGTGGAATTGAAACAGATCATGTCAGTTTCTTTGGGTCCAGACCCTGATCATTTGATCTCTTTTATACTTTGACCTTTAGGAGCCTCCCCTTTTCTCTCTTGTGGGAGCTGGTCTCAGTTAAAATTCCTTCACTCTGAATGCACGTTCAAGACAGGTCAGATAAACCCACTCCAAACTACATTCCGTTCCCTCAAAAGTCTTGTGTTGAGAAACCAAATTCTTTACAAAAAGATTAGCCTTGCAGTTATTCTTTTTTTTTAAATTGATGTAATTAAATGAAGTTTACATTTCAAGTTAGTCTCCCATACAGAATTTTTTTTTTAACACACATTGTTATGAGACCCCAAATGCTCACTGCAGTCTGCGACACCACACTCCTCCCCTCTGCCCCTGATTCCCCATGAACATTCAACCAGCTCCTTACTCTCTCTGCTTTCCCCTCTAACCTCTGAACAGAAGCCGCCCCTTTAGTCTCTTATATCTACTTGTCTAAGAGGCACATTCTTCACGAGTATCACTTTATGTCCCACAGTCCAGTCCAATCCCTGTCTGAAGAGTTGGCCTCGGAAATTGTTTTAGTTCTGGGGTGATGGAGAGACCAGGGGCCATGCTTTCCAGGGTGCCTCCAGTCTTAGTCAGACCATTAAGTCTGGTCTTCTTACTAGTATTTGAGTTCTGCATCCCATCGTTCTACTGCTCCATCAGGGACCCTCTGTTCATTGGTGGTAGCTGGGCACCATCTAGTTCTTCTGGTCTCAGGCTGATGAAGTCTCTGGTTTATGTGGCCCATTCTGTCTCTTGGGCCAATACTTTCCTTGTGTCTTTGGTGTTCTTCATTCTCCTTTACTCCAAGTGGTTGGGACCAATTGATGCATCTTAGATGGCCACTTACAAGCTTTTAAGACCCCAGACACCACTCACCAAAGTAGGATGCAGAACATTTTCTTAATAAGGTTATGCCAATTGACATAGATGTCCCCTGAAAGCATGGTCCCCAGATCCTGCATCCTGCTACTCTGTCTCTCAAAGTATTTGATTGTATTCAGAAAACTTCTTAGGTTTGGTTTAGGCCAGTTGTGCTGGATTCCCCTGTAGTGTGTGCTGTCCTTCCCTTCACCTAAGATCATTCTTATCTACTATCTAGTTGGTGAATAACCTTCACCCGCCCTCCCCACCACTGTAACCATCAAAGAATGTTTTTTTCTGTGTTTAAACCTTTTCTTGAGTTCTTATAGTAGTGGTCTTATACAGTATTTGTCCTTCTGTGCCTGACTAAATTCACTCAGCATAATGATTTCTAGCTTCCACCAAGTTATACGATGTTTCACAGCTTCATCATTGTTCTTTACCATTGCATAATATTCCATTGTGTGGTTATACCATAGTTTGTTTATCCATTCTTCCATCGATGGGCACTTAGGTTGCTTCCATATTTTGGCTATTGTGAACAGTGCTGCGATGAACATGGGTGTGCATATATCTATTTGTGTGACGGCTCTTGTTTCTCTAGGATATATTCCAAGGCGTGGGATAGCTGGATCGTATGGTACTTCTATTTCTAGCTTTTTAAGGAAGCGCCAAATCGATTTCCAAAGTGGTTGTACCGTTTTACATTCCCACCAACAGTGTATAAGTGTTCCAGTCTCTCCACAACCTCTCCAGCATTTGTTATTTTGTGTTTTCTGGATTAATGCTAGCCTTGTTGGGGTGAGATAATCTCTCATTGTAGTTTTGATCTGCATTTCTCTAATGGCTAATGGGTGTTAGCATTTCTTCATGTGTCTGTTAGCTGCCTGAATATCTTCTTTGGTGAAGTGCCTGTTCATATCCTTTGCCCATTTTTTAATTGGGTTATTTGTCTTTTTACTGTTCAGGTTTTGGAGTATCTTATCCATTTTAGAGATTAAACACTGATCGGATTTGTCGTAGCCAAAAATTTTTTCCCAATCTGTAGGTTGTCTTTTCACTCTTTTGGTGAAGTCTTTTGATGAGCATAAGTATTTGATTTTTAGGAGCTCCCATTTATCTAGTCTCTCTTCTGGTGCTTGTGCATTGTTACTTATGGTTTATACTGTGTTTATGCCATGTATTAGGGCTCCTATCATTGTCCCTATTTTTTCTTCCATGATCCTTATCATTTTCAATTTTATATTTAAGCCTTTGATCCATTTTGAGTTAGTTTTTGTACATGGTGTGAGATATGGGTGTTGTTTCAATTTTTTGCATATAGATATCCAATTATGCCAGCACCATTTGTTAAAGAGACTGTCTTTTCCCCAATTAATGGACTTTGGGCCTTTCTCAAATATGAGCTTATATCTGGATTCTCAACTCTGTTCCATTGGTCTATGTATCTGTTGTTGTACCAGTACCAGGCTGTCTTGACTACTGTGGCCGTATAAATAGGTCCTAAAGTCAAGTAGTGTAAGGCCTCCCACTCTGCCCTTCTTCTTCAGTAGTGCTTTATTTATTTGGGACCTCTTCCCTTTCCATATGAAGTTGGTGATTGTTTCTCCATCTTATTAAAAAACATGCTGGAATTTGTATCGGGATTGCATTGTATCTGTAGATTGCTTTGGGTAGAATTGACATTTTCACTATGTTGAGTCTACCTATCCATGAGCAAGGTATATTTTTCCACTTACGTAGGTCTCTTTTAGTTTCTTGCAGTAGTGTCTTGTAGTTTTCTCTGTAAAGATCTTTTACATCTCTGGTTAGATTTATTCCTAAGTATTTTATCTTTTTGGGGGCTATTGTAAATGGTACTGATTTGGTGATTTCCTCTTCAAGGTTCTTTGTTGGTGTAAAAGAATCCAATTGATTTTTGTATGTTTATCTTGTATCCTGAAACTTTGCTAAAATCTTCTATTAGTTCCAGTAGTTTTCTTGTGGGTTCCTTGGGGTTTTCTGTGTATAAGATCATATCATCTGCGAATAGAGATACTTTGACTTCTTCCCTACCTATTTGGATGCTCTTTATTTCTTTTTCTAGCCTAACTGCTCTGGTTAGGACCTCTAGCACAATGTTGAATAATAGTGGTGATAAAGGGCGTATTTGTCTGGTTCCTGTTCTCAAGCGGAATGCTTTCAAAGTCTCTCCATTCAGGATGATGTTGGCTATTGGTTTTGTATAAATGCCCTTAGTTACACTGAGGAATTTTCCTTCCATTCCTATTTTGTTGAGAGTTTTTATTATGACTGGGTGTTGGACTTTGTTGAATGCCTTTTCTGCATCGATTGATAAGATCATGTGGTTCCTGTCTTTTGTTTTGTTTACATGATGGATCACGTTGATTGTTTTTTTAATGTTGAACCATCCCTGCATACCTGGTATAAATCCCACTTGGTCGTGTTGAATTATTTTTTTGATATGTTGCTGAATTTTCTTGGCTAAAATTTTGTTGAGGATTTTTGCGTCAATGTTCATGAGGCATATCAGTCTGTACATTTGTATTTTTGTGGTGTCTTTACCTGGTTTTGGTATCAGGGTTATTCTGGCTTCATAGAATGAGTTTGGGAGTATTCCATCCGTTTCTGTGCTCTGAAATACCTTTAGTAGAAGTGGTGTTATCTCTTCTCTAAAAGTTTTGTAGAATTCTCCAGTGAAGCCATCTGGGCCAGGGCTTTTTGTTGTTGTTGTTGGCAGTTTTTTAATATCGTTTTCAATCTCTTCTTTTGTTATGGGTTTATTTAGTTATTTTACCTCTGTTTGTGTTAATATAGGTAAGTAGTGAGTTTCTAGAAATTTGTCCATTTCCTCTAGGTTTTCAAATTTGTCAGAGTACAGTTTTTCATAGTATTCTGTTATGATTCTTTTAATTTCAGTTGGGTCTGTTGTGATATCACCCATCTCATTTCTTATATGGGTTATCTGCTTCCTCTCCAGTTTTTCTTTTGTCAGTTTGGCCAATGGTTTATCAATTTTGTTGATCTTTTCAAAGAACCGGCTTTTGGTTTTGTTAACTCTTTCCATTGTTTTTCTGTTCTCTATTTCATTTAATTCTGCTCTAATTCTTATTCTTTCCTTCCTTCTGGCACCTGAGGGCTTCTTTTGCTGCTCTCTTTCTACTTGTTCCAGTTGTGGGGTTACTGCTTTGATTATGAGCCTTTCTTGTTTTTGGATGTGTGCATTTATTACTATAAACTGACCTCTGAGCACTGCTTTTGCTGTGTCCCAAAGGTTCTGGGAAGATGTGTTTTCATTCTCGTTTGATTCTATGAATTTCTTTATTTCATCCTTAATTTCTTCTATAACCCAGTAGTTTTTGAGCATGGTGCTGTTCAGTTTCCATGTGTTTGATTATTTTTCCTTGATTTTTGCGTTGTTGATTTTCACTTTTATGGCTTTATGGTCAGAAAAGATGCTATGTAGTATTTTGATGTTTTGGATTCTGTTAATGCTTGCTTTATGGCCTAATATGTGGTCTATTCTGGACAATGTTCCATGTGCGTTGGAAAAGAAAGTATACTTGGCTGCTGTTGGGTGTAGAGTTCAGTATATGTCTATGAGATTAAGTTGGTTGATTGTAGCATTTAGCTCTTCTGTATCTTTGTTGAGCTTCTTTATGGATGTTCTGTCCTTCACCACAAGTGGCATGTTGAAGTCTCCTACTACTATTGTGGAGCTGTCTATCTCTCTTTTCAGAGCTGTTAGAGTTTGTTTTATGTATTTTGGAGCCCTGTTGTTGGGTGCGTAAATATTTATTATAGTTATGTCCTCCTGGTGCGTTGACCCTTTAATGATTATATAGTGCCCTTCCTTATCCTTTGTGGTGGATTTTACTTTAAAGTTTATTTTGTCAGAGATAATATTGCCACTCCTGCTCTTTTCTGAGTGTTGTTTGCTTGATATATTTTTTTCCATCCTTTGAGTTTTAGCCTGTTTGTGTCTTTAAGTGTAAGTTGCATCTCTTGTAGGCAGCAGCAGATAGATGGATCATGCTTTTTTATCCAATCTGCCACTTTCCGTCTCTTTATTGGTGCATTAAGTTGGTTTACATTCAGTGTAATTATTGATAGGTATGAGTTTAGTGCTGTCATCCTGATATCCCTTTTTGTGTGTTGTTCACAGTTTGTTTGTTCTCCTCAATTTTCTGTGCTGAATCTTTTTTCTTTATGTATTTTTGTTTCATCTTTTTCTTCATAGTAGATTTTGTGTTTGCTGGCTCTTTATGTTTTTCTTGTTTTTTAAATTTGATTTGTAGGATTGTTAGATTCCTTTGTAGTTACCTTAATATTTACCCCTAATTTTCTAAGGTTATACCAGTCTTTCATTACTTTATATTACCTTAACTTCCCCTCCATATACAAAATCAATGTCTCCATTTTTTAAGTCTCTCTTTTTTTGTTTTAATATTATCCTTTTTTTTTTTTTTTTTACATATTGATATCTGTTTCCTTATTTTCAATGTTTTAGCTTTGATGTAATTTTGATTTCCTTATCTGAGTCAATATCTGGTTGCTCTATCCTGTGTTCTAGTCTTGCGTTGTTAGCTGGTGTTATTGATTATCTAACCATAGGACTCCCTTTAGTATTTCTTGTAATTTTGGTTTGGTTTTTGCAAATTCCCCGAACTTCTGTTTATCTGGAAATGCCCTAATTTCACCGTCATATTTGAGAGACAGTTTTGCTGGATATATTACTCTTGGCTGACAGTTATTTTCCTTCAAGGCTTTAAATATGTCATCCCATTGCCTTCTAGCCTGCATGGTTTCTGCTAAGTTGTCTGAGCTTATTATAATTGACTCTCCTTTGTAGATGACTTTTCTTTTATCCCTAGCTGCTCTTAAAATTCTCTCTTTATCTTTGGTTTTGGTAAGTTTGATTATAATATGTCTCAGTGACTTTCTTTTGAGATCTACCTTATGTGGGGTTTGATGAGCGTCTTGGATTGATATCTTCCCATCTTTCATGATATCAGGGAACTTTTCTATCAATAAATCTTCAACAATTTTCTCTGTATTTTCTTTTATCCCCCCAGTCCTGGTATTCCAATCACTCGTAGGTTATTTCTCTTGATAGAGTCCCACATGACTCTTAGAGTTTCTTCATTCTTTTTAATTCTTTTATCTGATTTTTCCTCAGATAAGTTGGCGTCAAGAGCTTTATCTTCAATGTCACTAATTCTAACTTCTACTGCCTCAATTCTGCTCCTATGACTTTCTATTGAGTTGTCTAATTCTGAAATTTTATTGTTAATCTTCTGGATTTCTGATTGATGTGTATGTATGTATTTTTGCAGCCTATTAAATTTGGCATTATGTTCTTGAATAACTTTTTTAAGTTCTGCTACTACTGTGTCTATATGTTGCCTGGATGTTTCTGCGCTCTGTCGGATTTCCTTTCTTATTTCTAGAAGAGTTCTGTATATTAATCTTTTATATTTTGTCTCTGGTAATTCCAAGAAATTTTCTTCTTCCAGAGAATTTATTGATTCTTGATTTTGGGAGCTCCTGAAACCATCATGGACTGCCTCTTTATGTGACTTGATATTGACTGTTGTCTCCGAGCCATCAATAATTTATTATAATTTTATTTTGTGTTTGCTTTGTGAGACCTAGCTTCTTATTTTGTTTTGTTTTGATATGCCCAAATTGGCTGCTCGTGTGCACTAGTTTGATTTTTGACACCTCTTGATCACTAATTTCCCATCACCAGATAGTTGGTTTTGTAACTAAGTATGTGCACACTGGAGTTCATTAAAATTTCCTATATGGGATCAGGTGGGATGTGCAGGCAGTCGATCTTCAAGTGTGTGATGCAGGCTCTCATCCCCAGTCCCAGAGGCATGGGTGTTGGTGCAGGCACTGGACTCTGGCTGTGGTAGGGGATCATGTGTTGAGCCAGGCAGGGGGCCGACCGCTGCCCCTGAGAGTCTGAAAGAAAAGAGTGTCCCTATTCTCTAGGGTGAATAGGTAGGTGAGTTTTGCAGCCAGGTAAGAGCGCCCCTCTATGTTGGCTGCAGAGACTCGAGGGCACCACTTTTTCTTGAACTCCTGTAGCAGGTGACTAGGCACTTTAGGAACTGTCTCAGCCCTCAAGACCCTGCTGCAGATCAAAGTGCCTACTTGAGGGGCAGGGCTGTTTTGAGGATCTCAAATCTGCCTGTTCAGAGCTGAAGCAGTTGAAGTTAAACTTGAGATGTTTGCCCTGTTGTACTCTGGTAGTGAGGGCTAACACTGTTGAGATGGGTCCCACAAGTCTATACAGTGTTGTATGGCACTCAGAGCCTGCAGACCCCTGATTTCTGCGGCCAGCAAAGGATTTGTTCTGACCCTGTGTTCCTGGACTAGTGGAGCCAGCACCTTATTTGTTCCCTCTCCAAGGCCAGGAGAATGGGTCAGGGCACCTTTTGGGATCTATTTCCAGCCCAGTAGACTCCTGGATCAGAGCAGGCAGGGAAGCTGTAAAAGGAAGAGAGGTTTTTCCCAAATCTGGTGGAAAGCATGGAGATAGGAGGTAAAAGGGAGAGAGGTTTCTCCCAAATCCAGTGCAGAGCACGGAGGTAGGAGGTAAAAGGCAGAGAGGTTTTTCCCAAATCCAGTGCAGAGCGCAGAGGTAAGAGGTAAAAGATAGAGAGGTTTTTCCCAAATCCAGTGCAGAGCATGGAAGTAGGAGGTAAAAGGGAGACAGGTTTTTCCCAAATGGGCTTTTTTTTTTTTTTAAATCTCGCCGCAAAAGGGTACGTGCATGTACTTATCTTAGCCATTTGAGAGCTGCTCTTCACTGGTTCGGAGTATTCAAGCAGAATCTCTGCTGCCGGGTTTCTCTTGATGTGGAAACTGCTTCTCGAGTGTGCACAGCACTGCTGTTTGCCTGCTTCACTGTGGCCCAGCATGGCTGTGTCTCTGCTGTGTTGCCGCGGCAGCTCTAGCGCTCCTCACCTCTTCCAAATGGTCTTCCTCTCCAGTATGACTCTGAAGGATTTCTTAAACTTGCCATGTTCAGGGCTGCCAGATGTTCACATGGAATCAAATCACTTGTTTTTCCAGGTCTTTGTTGTAAGAGGGATATAGGAAGCATCTAACTAGCCCGCCATGTCGACCACGCCTTGACATAACCAAATTTTAAAAAAAAAGGATGAAACAAACAAATCTACAATCAATAAACGAGAAAAATAACTACTGAATGCCCCGAAGACAGCAGACAATATCAAAACATTTACAAAAACAGGACAGGATGGTTCCAGTAGGCATTCAAAATACAACACCAGATTACTTTCCAGTAGAATAAAAGGCACTAGAACTACATGATAGGGAATTCAAATCTCTAATACTCAGAATTATCCAAGAGTTGAAGCAAAAAGCAGACAAAAATGAGGAAAAAATAGACAAGTTCATGGATAAGGCAGACAAATTCATGGAAAATACAAACGAAAAAAGAAGAATTCAGGAAAATAATGCAGGGACAAAATGCCAAAATAAATTCACAACTAGAAATTATACAAAAACAACAATTAGAAATCCAGAAGATAAACAACAGATTTCAGAAATGGACAGTGTCATAGAAGGGCTGAAGAGCAGATTTGAAATGGTGGAAGACAGGATTAGCGGAATTGAAGACAAACATTTGGATACAACTCTGTTTGAGGAAAACTCAGAAAAAAGAACAAAGAAAAATGCAGAGACCCTGAGAATTATGTGGGATACAATCAAAAGCAAAAATCTGTGAGTATTTGGAGTTCCAGAACAGGGGAAGAAAACAGAAAACACAGAGAGGATCATTGAAGAACTGCTGACAGAAAACTTCTCCAATATCATGAAAGATGAAAATCTGGCCATCCAAGAAGCTCAACAAACCCGATGTAGGATAGACCCCAAAAGAAAATCACCAAGGCATATCATAATCACACTTGCCAAAACCAAAGACAAACAAAGAATCTTGAGAGCAGCTCATGAAAAGCAAGTAATCCATACAGAGGAGAAACAGTATGACTAAGCTTGGAGTATTTGGCAGAAACCACTCAGGGAAGAAGGTAATGGTATGACATAGATAAAACCTTGAAAGAAAAAAATTGCCAGCCAAGAATAATATATCCTGCAAAACTCTCATTCAGATTTGATGGTGAAATTAGGACATTTTCAGATAAACAGAAATTAAGGGAATATGTAAAAACTAAACCAAACTTACCAGAATTATTAAAGGGGTCCTTCGATCTAAGAACAAACAACTTCAGCTCACAGGCTGAATCTAGGATGCAGGATCGTACTAGCCTGATACCAATCTAGGAAATGAACTCTCAAGGACTATCCAAAACCAAAAGAAATACAACAGAGAATCAGAGCAGGTAATCTGTAAATGACAACAACATCAGACCAATAAAACATAGAATAAAAGGTAAAGATATAGAACCTTCTAATGGAGAGGAAGGTAAGGCGATACCAAGTAATAATCGACTGCTTCAAACTTAGAAAGATAAGGGTAAATTTCAGAGTAAACACAAAGAAAGTTAACAAACCAACTAATAAAAATAAAGAGAAAAACATAAAGTCTCAGTAAAAACAAAAGCTACAAAATCAAAAAAAATGAAAAACAAATCCACAAACAAAAGGAATTCCACACAGGAGAGTAAGAAGAACAAAGAAAATGTCAGCACCATAAAAAAAAGCACTACAAAATGACAGCAATAAACTCACATCAATAATTATACTGAATGTAAATGGACTCAATGCACCTATAAATAGACGGAGAGTGACAGAAAGGATAAAAAACAAGATCCATCAATATGTTGTCTCCAAGCGACATACCTTAGAAACAAAGACGTGATTTTATTAAACATCAAAGGTTGGAAAAAAATATATCAAGCTAACAACTATAAAAAAAAAGCAGGAGTGGCAATACTAATCTCAGATAAAATAGACTTTAAAACAAAATCCACCATAAAAAACAAAGACGGACACTATATAATGATTAAGGGGATGATCCATCATGAAGACGTAACAAGAAAATACATTTATGCACCCAATGACAGGGCTCTAAAATAAATAAAACTCTAACAGTACTGAAAAGAGAAATTGAGAGTTCCACAATAATATTAGGAGACGTCAACACACCACTCTCGGTAAAGGACAGAACATCTAAAAAGATACTGAGCAATGATACAGAGGACCTAAAGTGTACAATCAGCCAACTTGACCTCATAGACATATATAGAACAGTCCATTCAACAGCTGCAAAGTACACATTCTTTTCCAATGCACATGTAACATTCTCCAGAATAGACCACATCTTAGGCCACAGAGCAATCCTCAACAAGAGCCAAAATGTTGAAATGATACAAAGTATCTTCTATGACCACAATGTCATCAAGGTAGAAATTAACAACAGAAGGAGCAAGGAAAAAAAATATCAATTACATGGAAACTGAATAACACCCTGTTTACAAACCACTGGGTAATAGAAGAAATCAGAGATGGAATCAAAAAATTCCTAGAATCAAATGAGAATGAAAACGCATCATACCAAAACCTTTGGGACACAGCAAAGGCAGTCCTCAGAGGACAATTTGTAGTAATAGATGCACACACCAGAAATAAGAAAGGGACAAAATCAAAACATTAACTACACAACTCAAACAAATAGGAAAAGAACAGCAAAGAAAGCCCACAGCCACTGGAAGAAAGGAAATAATAAAGACAAGAGCAGAAATAAGTGAAATAAAGAATAGAAAAACAATAGAAAGAATTGATAAAACCAAAAGTTAGTTCTTTGAAAGAGTCAACAGAATCAAGAAACACTGGCCAGACTTACAAAAGAAAAACATCAGAGGACACAAATAACCCAAATAAGAAATGAAATGGGCGACATAACAACAGACCCAACTGAAATAAAAAGGAGCAGAACAGAACATTATGAAAATGTATACTCCAACAAATTTGAAAACCTAGAAGAAATGGATACATTTCTAGAAACACACTACCTACCCAAACTACAACAAAATAATGTTGAAAATCTGAACAGACCCAAAACAAGAGAAGAGATTGAAAAGGTAATAAAAAAAACTCCCAACACAAGAAAAGCCCTGGCCCAGATGACTTCACTGGAGAGTTCTACAAAACATTCAGAGAAGAAATTGTACCAGTACTACTCAAACTATTTCAGAGCAGAGAAAAGGAAGCAACACTTCTGAATTCATTCTATTAAGCCAGCATAACTGTGATACCAAAACAGGCAGAGATGCGACAAGAAAAATGAAAATAACAGACCAATATTTCTCATGAATATAGATGCAAAAATTCTCAATAAAATTCTAGCCAATGGAATTCGGCATCATATAAAAAAAATAATAATAATACACCACAACCAAGTAGGATTCTTACCAGGTATGCAAGAATGGTTCAACATTAGAAAATCAACGTAATCCATCACATAAATAAAAGGAAAGAAAAGAATCACATGATCATCTCAACTGACACAGAAAAGGCATTTGACAAAGTCCAACACCCATTCCTGATAAAAAACTCAATAAAATAGGTATAGAAGGGGAATTTCTTAACATAATAAAAAGCACCTATGCAAAACCAGCAGCCAACATGATTCTCAATGGAGAGAGGCTGAAAACACTCCCCTTGAAAACATGAACAAGACAAGGGTGCCCTTTATCATCGCTCCTTTTTAACATTGTGCTGGAAGTTCTAGCTAGAGCAATAAGGCAAGAAAAAGAAATAAAGGGCATCCAAATTGGTAATGAAGAAGTTAAACTGTCCATGTTTGAGAATGATATGACACTATACATAGATTACCCTAAAGACTCCATGAGAAATCTACTGGGACTAATAGAAAGATTCAGCAGAGTAGGAGGATAAAGATAAACATACAAAAATCAGTTGGATTCCTATACACCAGTACAGAGAAAGATGAAAAGGAAGTCAGGAAAAGAATACCATTTATAATAGCCCCTAAAAAAATAAAATACTTAGGAATAAATCTGACCATGGATGTAAAAGACCTATACAAAGAAAACTATAAAACACTACTGCAAGAAACCCAAATGGATCTACATAAATGGAAAAACATACCATGCTCATGGATAGGTAGACTCAACATTGTGAAAATGACAATTCTACCCAAAGCAATTTGCAAATACAATGCAATCCCGATCCAAATACCAACAACATTCTTCAAAGAGATGGAAGAACTAATCATTAACTTTATATGGAAAGGGAAGAAGCCCTGAGTAAATAAATCACTATTGAAGAAGAAGAATAAAGTAGGAGGACTCACACTACTTGACCTCAGAACCTACTATACAGCTACAGTAGTCAAAACAGCCTGGTACTGGTACAACGACAGATACATTGACCAATGGAACAGAAATGAGAACCCAGGTGGAAATCCATCCACCTACGGTCAGCTGATCTTTGACAAGGGCACAAAGTCCATCAAATGGGGAAAAGACAGTCTTTTTAACAGATGGTGCTGGCAAAACTGGATACCCATCTGCAAAAAAATGAAACAGGACCCACACCTCACAGCATACACAAAAATTAATTCCAAATGGATAAAAGACCTAAATATAAAGCCAAAAACTATAAAGTTCATAGAAAAAAAAATAGGACCAACGCTACACCCCTAATACACGGCATTAATGGGTTACAAACCATAACCATCAACACACAAACTCCAAAAGATAGGCTAGATAACTGGGACCTTCTAAGAATCAAACATCTATGCTCTTCAAAAGACTTCACCAGAAGAGTAAAAAGAGAACCTAGAGACTGAGAAAAAATTTTTGGACTGTACAAGTCAGACAAAGGTCTAATCTCCATAATCTACAAGAAAATACAACACCTCTACAATAAAAAGACAAATAATCCTATTAAAAAATGGGCAAAGGAAATGAACAGACACTTCACCAAAGAAGACATTCAAGCGGCCAACAGACACATAAGGAAATGCTCGCGATCACTAGCCATTAGAGAAATGCAAATTAAAACCACAATGAGATACTTTCTTACCCTGAAGTTACTGGCATGAATCTAAAACACTGGAAATAACAAACGTTGGAGGGCTGTGGGGAGATCAGAACTCTTAACGCACGCTGGTGGGAATGCAAAATGATACAACCATTTTGGAAAATGATATGGCACTTCCTTAGAAAGCTAGAAATAGACACCATACGATCCAGCAATCCTCCTCCTTGGAATATATCCTAGAGAAATAAGATTCGTCACTCAAATAGACATATATGCACACCAAAGTTCATAGCAGCATTGTTCAAAATAGCAAAAAGATGGAAACAACCTAGATGCCGGTCAGCAGATGAATGGATAAACAAACTATGGTACATACACACAATGGAGTAGTAAGCAACCATAAAGAACAATGATGAATCTTGGAAGCATCTCATAACATGGATGAAACTGGAGGATATTATCCTGAATGAAATAAGTCAATCACAAAAGGACAAATATTGTATGAGATCTGTGTTGTAAAAACTCATGAAAAAGTTTACACACGAAAAGGAACAATCTTTGTTGGTTATGAGGGATGGTAGGGGTGGAGGAGAAATACTAAATAGGCAATAGATAAGTGGTATTTTTGGTGAAGGGTGAGACAGTACACAATACTGGGGAAACCAGCACAGCTTGAACAAGGAAAGTCCTGGAAGCCTCATAGATACATCCAAACTCCCTGAGGGACTGAATTGGTGGGCGGAGGGCTGTGGGGACCATGGTCTCGGGGAACATCTAGCTCAACTGGCATAACACAGTTTAGAAAGATAATGTTGTACATTCTACCTTGGTGAGTAGCGTCTGGCGTCTCAAAAGCCTGTGAGCAGCCATCTATGATACTCCACTGATCTCACCCCTGTGGGAGCAAGGGGGAATGAAGAAAACAGGATACAAGGAAAAGATTAGTCCAAAGGACTAATGGACCACAGCTACCAAGGCCTCCACCAGACTGAGTCCAGTAAAGCTAGATGGTGCCGGGCTACCACCACTTACTGCTCTGACCAGGATCACAACGTAGGGTTCTGAACAGAGCTTGAGAAGGATGTAGAACAAAATTCTAACTCACAAAAAGAAGACCAGATTTACTGGCCTAAAGGAAATGGGAGAAACCCTGAGATTATGGCCCCCAGACACCGTTTTAGCTCAGTAGTGAAGTTACTTCCGAGGTTCACCGTTCAGCCGGGGATTGGACAGCCCCATAAAACAAAATGGGACTAGTAAGGCACAGCAGTCCAGGGACAAGGACTAGAAGGTAGAAGAGGACAGGAAAGCTGGTGATAGGGAACCCAAGGTTGAGTAAGGACAGTGTTGACATATAGTGGGGTTGTTAACCATTGTCATAGGGCAACATGTGTGCTAAGTGTTTAATGTGAAACCATTTTGTTCTGTAAACCTTCATCTAAAGTGAGAATAGCAGCACAACTGTAAGAACATAATCAATATGACTGAACTGTGCATGTAGAAATTTTTGAAATAGTATATCTTTGGCTATGTATATTTTCAGCAAAAAAATGTTGAGTAGGGAGCGTCTTGACATGTTGTGGGGTTGTTAACCAATGTCATAAAACAATATGTGTATTGACTGTTTAATGAGAAACTATTTGTTTCGTAAACCTTCACCTAAAGTACAATAAAAAAGGGGAAAAAAAAGTTTCCTGTTGATGCCAATGCAGGAGTGAATTATGTGTTTATAACCATAACAGAATAATATGTTGTCAAGGAATGTTATAAAATATTCTCCTTGAGTTGCCCTTGATAATATATAAATACTAGGTGATTTTATGGGCAGTCCTTTCTAGAGGCAGAAATCAGCCCTCTACTCTTTTGACATTTCTGAAATGTAAAAGAAAAAAGAAGTTTTAAATTTTCTTTGTAGAGCTTCAACCATCCACTCAAGTTATTGTTAAAAGTACTCAAAGTGGATAACAGTGATAATCGTTCATGGGCAAAGTCCGAACATGACCTTGACTTTAAATAAGAAAGACAAAGAATCATTGACTTTCACAGCGGGAAGAATTTTTACAAGCATCCATCCTATCTACTCCATGCTTTTTCTCTGTGTAAAGGATCAGTCACCCTGGGATATCTTCCCTGATGACTCATGGCAGAAGGCACCATTTTTAAGACAATTCTGATTTGATGGAAGAGGCTATCAAAAATATTTTCCTTTTGATTTGTCTGACTTCTTCATTAAATTATCTGGTAGATCTGGCTTCTTATTTAATTAATTTAAACTATGCCATTCTTTTAGATTTCTACATGTAATTCTCCCAGTTAATTGGATTTTTTAATCGGATGTCCCTGAGTGGTACAAATGGTTAAAACGCTCTGCTGCTAACCAAAAGGTTTGAGTCCACTCAGAGGCATCTTGAAAGAAAGACCTGGTGATCTGCTTCTGAAAAATCAGCCACTGAAAACCCTGTGGACCACAGTTCCACTCTGATACGCATGTGGTCACCATGAGTTGCGATTGACTTGAGGGCAACTAGTTTACTAGTTTGATTGGGTAGAATATCAGTCACAGTAGACCTGGCTTCATGTGGCTTCCTGCACTTCCCTCCAGGTGCTCTGCTTTCATCAAGAACTAAACATTCCCATGAGAATGCTGCAGCCACACACATCCATGCTTTTGAAATGCTTATCATTTCCATGTTAGGAAGCAGAGAGAGCCTGAGGTCTAGGCCTTACAAAACCATACAGAGAAAGAAAAACAAAAGTAGGGCTATTGGGAGAACTTATAAAGGGCCCTTTTGTTCTAAAAGCCTGATTGTATTCAGAGATAAATTTGCTTGGCTAGGGTGAGGCCAAGGTTGTGCCTTTATAGCATCTCAGACTTCTTGGAGCAGCAGTCACGATCAGGGGGCTGCAATGAAGGAAGAGTGATCTATGTATAGAGTCAAGATATAAGATTAAAATTTTCGTTGTACTCCATGAAAAATGCACTCGTATTAATCGTTATGAAACATTTTTGTAAAAATCCTCAGAGTTTCAAAGCAACATTATTAATGTTTGTTGGTTATTCTTTATTAGCTTGTGAAATATGGTTTTTTTAGTCATTGTATCTAGCATGATTTCAGGTACTGTGTTCATTACTGGAGCTTTCATAATTGCTAGGTGACTTGCTAGTAAAATTGTTAGTGCTTTCCTGAAATCTGAGTAAGAATAAATTTTACATTTCTAAAATCAGACTGGGTCTCTTAGGTAAATCACAGATGAGTAGATCTGAGTGAATCTATATTTTTGTACTTAATAATTTATGTTGGAAAAGCTAGTCCTTTCAATGATTTTCTTTAGCTAAATCTAAGAATGCTTATTAGTGACTCAAATGTGATTGCTCCCTTTATTCCTTTCTTATTGGGCTATCAAAGAGCTTTGTCAAAGGCTTCTCTATTTCCCTTGCTGCTATTTTTGGTTTCCTCGTGAATTATGGCATAATTCAACTGGGTCCAGTGCTTTTGTCAAACTGAATAGTTTTAATTGCTTTATTTGCAATGGAAAAATCTTTTAATATTTCACTTTGCCCCTCAAGAAATTATATTTCTAGCTATATGACATTTCTCTCTCCTTCATTTATGAATAACAGGATGAAGCTACATGCTTAAACCTTCAGCTGTGTGTCTTATTCTCCCTCTCGGGCCCCACTGTGCACACATACACACTCTCTCTTTCTTCCTCACTCCCTTTTGCCCTCTCTCTCTCTTTCTTTCTCATTCTTTCCTCTCTATCCTTCTCTCTTCATACTTCTTCGGCTATCATTTTTCCATGACCCATATTTAATTTTTATTCATTATTCTCTTTCTTTCTTTTGAGTAATGTTTTATTGCGCTTTCACTGAGGTTTACATAGCAGTTTAGGTTCCCATTCAAGAATTTCTACACACGTTGTTCAGAGGCATTGGCTACATTCTTCTGACTAGATGAACATTCTCATCATTTTTGTCCTGGTAGTCCCATTTTCTTTTTTGGGTGGGATCTCATTATTTGTATTTTTAAAAAAGGGTTGGCAGTTCAACTTAATGAATCCATTATGTTGTCTCTTTTGATAGTAATCTTCATTATATTACTCTAACCAGTATCTTTCTGCACTGTGAAAAGAAGTGACTGGTTAAGTCACTGTCCAGTAGATTCTTTGAGCTGTCTTAGAAACCTTTGCTAAGCCAATCCTGTTTCACCACTCTTCTGCCACTTGCTGAGGAGCCCTGGTGGCACAATGGATAAGTGCTCAACACTAACTGAAAGGTTGGCAGTTCAAATCCACCCAGCAGCTCTGCAGGAGAAAAGACCTGGTGATGTGCTCCCATAAAGATTATAGCCTAGAAAAACCCATGGGGCAGTTCTACTCTGTTCACGTGGGGTTGTTATGAGTCAAAATCAGCTCAACAGCACCTAACAGCAACTGCCACTTGCTAGTGTCCACATCTCATCATGGTGTCTGGCTTGCCTTTCTCTTACAGAAACCAACATATGGGACGAAGGTCTTTATGACCTGCAGTGTTGTGAGAACAAATGGGCTGGAATCTGCTGACCATGGAAGTAAGAGGATTGAGAATTTTTTCTTTGTTTTTTTTCCATTGTTCAAGTTCTGTTTATTTCCTTTGAGTATTTCTTCTTGTCTTCTGACTTCACTATCCTTATATGCTCATGTTTTACTTTTTGTCTCTGTGACTGGTTTCAAATAAAATTTGCTTTTTTGGCATATGCTTTTAAATCTTCATGCCCAATCTCTTATTTTGATCTAAATTGTTAATTTCCCCCACCAAAACTCTAATGTTTAACATGACTAAATGGAAAAAAACAAAATCCTTATTTTAAAACCATGCCCAAAACATTCTTTTATAGTCAAACTTGTACCTTTGTTAAGAAGAATCTCTTTAAACTTCCAAAAACAGGGTTATACATATTCAAAACCTACACTGTTAACATTGCCTATTAATAGCATGTAAATCTCAATGTCATGAAAGTGTATCCACCCCCTTTCTTCTCTTTATCAAAGTTTTATGACTTTATTTCTTGTCTTAAGAGTCTCTAAAAATCTTTATTTTAATCTTTCTCCCTTTAAACAAGCTCTCTCTCTAAGTACCCACTCATCCTTATTATATATCTTCAGTTGTATTCCTGTTTAGACCTAGTTGAGGCAGAGCTATCTGTGATAAGAAATACTTCCTTGTCTCCTGATAATATTCCAACCTCTTTAAGTGGCCTCTCTTACACATCTTGATATAAGTATTTCAACCTTATACCTGATATTTTAAAATGAAGCAAAATAAAGCTATGTTTTGTCAGTGCATTACCCCTTTACCTTTTAATTTTTACCATTTGTTTTTCAATTTACTAGTTCGAAGTTGTAAAATTTAGAACATTAGCATCCTATAAAGCAAAATCCACCACGTCTGTCAGTTTGTCTTACTATGGTGGCTTGCATGTTGCTGTGATACTGAAAGCTTTGCCACTGGTATCTCAAATACCAGCAAGGTCACGCTTGGTGGACAGGTTTCAGCAGAGCTTCCAGACTAAGAAAGACTAGAAAGAAGGGCCTGGCAGTCTACTTCTGAAAAAAATGGCCAGCGAAAACCTTATAAATAGCAGCAGAATACTCTCTAATATAGTTCCGGAAGATGAGCCCTTCAGGTTGGAAGGCTCTTAAAAGACAACTGGGAAAGAGCTGCCTCCTCAAAGTAGAGTTGCCCTTGATGACATAGATGGAGTCAAGCTTTCAAGACCTTCATTTGCTGATGTGGCATGACTCAAAATGAGAAGGAACAGCTGCAAACATCCATTAATAACTAAAATGTGCAATGTACGAAGTACCAATCTAGGAAAATTCAAAGTCATCAAAAATGAAATGGAACGCACGAACGTCGATATCCTAGGCATTAGTGAACTGAAATGGACTGGTATTGGACATTTTGAATAGGATAATCATATGATCTACTGTGCCAGGAATGACAAATTGAAGAGGAATGGTGTTGCATTCATCATCAAAAAGAACATTTCATAATCTATCCTGAAGTACAATGTTGTTATTGATAGGATAATATCCATACACCTACAAGGAAGACCAGTTTAATATGACTATTATTCAAATTTACACATGAACCACTAAGGCCAGAGATGAAGAAATTGAAGATTTTTGCCTTCTTTTGTAATCTGAAATTGATCAAACATGCAATCAGGGTGCATTGATAATTACTGATGATTAAAATGTGAAAGAAAGTTGGAAACAAGAAGGATTGGTAGTTGGAAAATAAGTCCTTCCTTTGTGATAGAAACAACGCTGTAGATCACATGACAGAATTTTGCAAGACCAATGAATTCTTCATTGCAAATACCTTTTTCAACAACATAAATGGCGACTATATGTGTGGACCTCGCCAGATGGAATACACAGGAATCAAATCAACTACATCTGTGGAAACAGATGATGGAAAAGCTCAATATCATCAGTCAGAGCAAGGCCAGGGGCCGATTGCGGAACAGACCATCAGTTGCTCATATGGAGTTGAAGTTGAAGAAAATTAGAACAAGTCCATGAGAGCCAAATTATGACCTTGAGTATATCTCAGCTGAATTTAGAGGCCATCTCTACAATAGGTTTGACACATTGAACACTAATGACTGAAGACCAGACCAGTTGTGGGATGACAACAAGGACATCATATATGAAAAAATTAAAAGGTCATTAAAAAGAAAGGAAAGAAAGAAAAGACTAAAGTGGATGTCAGAAGAGAATCTGAAATTTGCTCTGGAATGTAGAGTGGCTAAAGTGGAAGGAAGAAATGATGAAGTGAAAGAGCTGAACAGAAGATTTCAAAGGGCAGCTCAAGAATACAAAGTATTATAATGAAATGTGCAAAGATCTAGAGATAGAAAAACAAAAGGGAAGAACATGCTTGGCATTTCTCAAGCTGGAAGAACTGAAGAAAAAATTCAAGCCTCGAGTTGCAATATTGAAGGATTCTATGGGGAAAATATTAAACGATGCAGGAAGCATCAAAAGATGATGGAAAGAATATACAGAGTCACTGTACCTAAAAGGATTGGTCAAATTTCAACCATTTGAGGAGGTAGCATATGATAAAAAACCTATTGTACTGTAGGAAGAGGTCCAAGCTGCACTGAAAGCACTGGCAAAAAGAAAAGCCTCCAGGAATTGGTGGAATACCAATTGAGATGTTTCAACAAAAGGTTGCAGTGCTGGAGGTGCTCACTTGTCTATGCCAAGAAGTTTGGAAGACAGCTACCTGGCCAAACAACTAGAAGAGATCCATATTTGTACCCATTCCAAAGAAAGGTGATCCAACAGAATGCAAAAATTATTGAGCAATATAATTTATATCACACACAAGTAAAATTTTGCTGAAGATCATTCAAAAGCGGTTGCAACAGTACATGGACAGCAAACTGCCAGAAATTCAAGCCTGATTCAGAAGAGGACATGGAACAAGAGATACCGTCGCTGATGTCAGATGAATCATGGATGAAAGCAGAGAATACCAGAAGGATGTTTATCTGTGTTTTACTGACTTCTGCAAAGACATTCAACTGTGTGGATTATAACACATTATGGATAACATTGCGAAGAATGGGGATTCCAAAACACTTAATTGTGCTCATGAGGAACCTGTACTTAGACCAAGAGGCAGTCATTCGAACAGACCAAGGGGAGACTGTGTGGTTTAAAGTCAGGAAGGGCATGAATCTGGGTTGTATCTTTCACTGTACTTATTCAGTCTGTATGCTGAACAAATAATCTGAGAAAATGGACTATATGAAGAAGAACGGGGCATCAGGATTGGAGGAATACTCATTAACAACCTGCGATATGCAGATGACACAACCTTGCTTGCAGAAAGTGAGGAAGACTTGATGCACTTACTGATGAAGATCAAAGAGTACAGCTTTCAGTATGGATTACACCTCAACATAAAGAAAACAAAAATCCTCACAACTGGACCAATAAACAACATCATGATAAACAGAGAAAATATTAAAATTGTCAAGGATTTCATTTTACTTGGATCCACAGTCAACATCCATGAAAGCAGCAGTCAAGAAATCAAATGATGATTTGCATTGGGCAAATCTGCTGCAAAAGACCTCTTTAAAATGTTAAAAAGCATGTATATCACTTTAGGGACTAAGGTGTGCCTGACCCGAGCAATGGTGTTTTCAGTCTCCTCATATGTTTGTGAAAGCTGGACGATGAATAAGGAAGACCAAACAAAAATTGATGCCTTTGAATTATAGTGTTGGTGAAGAATACTCACTATATCATGGACTGCCAGAAGAATGAACAAATCTGTCTTGAAAGAAATATAGCCAGAATGCTCCTTAGAAGCAAGAATGATGAGACTTCATCTCACATGCTTTGGACATGTTATCAGGAGGCACTAGTCCCTAGAGAAGAACACCATTGCTTGGTAAGGTGGAGGACACCTAACAACAACAACATAACAACAATATTAAGCAAAATGGTATCATCTATCTATCTGTCTTTCTACCACTGGTCTGTCAGTTTGTAGTGTTATTGTAACTTGTATGTTGCTTTGCTGCTAGAAGCTATGCCACTGGTATTTCAAATAGCAGGAGGGTCACCCATGATGGGCAGGTTTCAGTGGAGCTTTCAGAATAAGACAGACAAGGAAGAAAGACCTGGCAATCTACTTCTGAAAATTAGCCAATGAAAAACTTATGGATCACAACAGAATATTGTCCAACATAGTGCTTCAAAATTAGTCTTCTAGGTTAGAACCAATAATCCTGAAGATGGCACAGTACTGGGAAACATCTAGTTCTATTATATATGAATGTGGTTACCATGAGTTGGAGTTGACTTGACAACAACTAACTGTATATACATTTGGGAAGAACACAAATTATCTCTTACAGTTTCAAATAGTATTTTACACATACTTATTGCTTAACTATTAGTAAGAAGTGGCAGATGGTGCTGTTATGATGATGTGTAATTCTTGTTTTATATATAATGTCAAAAGATTTAATTAATCAAATATCAGAATCATTTAACATGAACTACACATTACACTCATATAAAAAAACATAGCTTCATAAATTACTTTCAGATTTGTAATCTTCCATTATCTTATAATGTTCACAACGAATTTTATGAAGTATTGTCCTTATTCTAGTAATGAAGAAACTGAAACCCTTAGAAGGTAAGTGAGTTCCTTAAGATCTTAAATGAGGGAAAACCCATTGCCCTCAATTTGATTCCAACTCATGGTGACCCTATGATACAGAGTAGAGCTATGCCTTTGGGTTTCCAAGTCTGTAATCTTTATGGAAGCAGACTGCCACATCTTTCTCCCATGGTGGGTTCAAACCACTGACCTTTTGGTTAACAGCTGAGTGCTTAACCACTGCACCACCAGGACTCCTTAGTGATGGAGACAGGGGATAAACCCAGGTATTTGACTTTGAGCTCTATGGTCTTTTTATTATATTATGTTGCTTTTTCCCCACATAATATCAAAATCAAATACACAGATCATCTTTAAAATGGCAATATACAGGTTTACCTACTTGGGGTCAACTGATAACTAGGTTAATTAATCAAATCACATATATTCTGTTGGGTGTTCAATGATTGTTTAATTGAATTGCTTAACATTTATTTCACCCAGTTTAGAAAGGTTATGGTTAATCTCATACTTCTTGCAGAGTTTTGATTCTCTAGATCAAGGGTCAGCAAACTTATTTCTGTAAAGGGCCAGAAAGTAAATATTTTAGCACTTGTGGGGTGGGGCATGTGGTCTCTGTTGCAACTACTTATCTCTGTCATTGCAGCACAAAAGCAATCATAGACAATACCTAAAGTAATGTGTGTGGCTGAGTCCCAATAAAATTTCATTTACAAAAACAGATAGCAGGTTGAATTTAGCTCATAGACCATACTTTGCCACCTCCTGCACTATATCAGTGGTTTCCAAGTGGATGTTTGGGCCTTGGAGTATGAGAAGAAGACATTAGAATTTCTATTTCTATAAAAACTAAGAAGGACATAAAGATATACACACACACATACACACACACACACACATTTTATAAAAAGTTTTGAGATGACTGTTCTCTAGAAGGGAGCCCTGGTGGCACAGTGGCTAAGAGCTCAGCTGCTAACCAAAAGGTTGGCAGTTCCAATCCACCAGCCGCTCCTTGGAAACCCTGTGGGGCAGTTCTACTCTGTCCTATAGGGTCACTATGAGTCAGAATTGACTCGATGGCAGTGGGTTTGGTTTTGGTTTTGGCGCTATAGGAATAACTGAGAAAAATGAATAATTTACTAATTTATTTTAGTAAAAACTAACTTAGTTTTTTTTACAGGTAAATTTAACTATATGAAACATTTACTTGCTAATAATCTCCTTTGTTCTTAATTGATCACCCAGTTCAATTCATCATATTCTGATGCCTATTCTGTGTTGACCCACAAACAACATTAGAGTGAAAATCTAAGATAATGCTGACCATTCCCTAAAAATTTTCAAGCTTTTTTTTTTCTATAGAGTTATGTATAACTTGACATTTGTACATGAAACAGTTTTCTGAATGTATGCATATCTTTCTTTCTCATTGAAGCTGCACACTGGAATGTGGTTTTTGAGGTATAGCATAATCTTGAATCTGTTATGTACTTTAAAAAAAGATTTATCAATATTTCAGACTTTAATATTGTTAATAGTATACATTCAGTGAAACTTGCAAATGATTTGAGCCGCACCAGTGCCCATGAGAAAAGCTGAGCTATAGAAACAGATGGAACACGAACTTCTGACACTTCTGACAGTCCTGTTAAACTACATTACTCAACAAAGTTTTTCCAGCATCCAACAAAACTTGCTCCCCTCTCTGAGCCCAATGTACACACTGAAAAACCTCTAAAAACAAATTAAAATTTTTACTTTTCCAACAACCATTCACAACTCAAAAAATACTCCATTATAAAATGGCTGTATAAATTATGATATATAAATATAATGGAATTTTTGCAACCATTAAAATAATATCCATGAAAACAATGCTAGAAAGTGGAGCATATGTCTGGTATAAAACGTGGGGGAAAAGGTATGAATCCAATTAGCCTGTACAACTACTTAGTATGCCTGTTGAATGTATTTGTATGCCTATGGATAAGGATTGGAAGATAACATGCAAAATTTTTAATTATTTAAATATTTTTATTATGATACAGAAAATAGTATTTAGAACATGTCTACAACTCCCACTCCATACATTTGTTCTCGAAGTGACTTTATTCCAGGAAACTGGATTTTGGCCCAGTGTCCATTTTCATGGCAGGCTTATTTTATAAAGAAATATTTTTTTCTCCTTGGTTTTTAAGATCTGAAAAAATTCACATATCGTCTGGTGTCTCTTTATGTTCAGCTTATGACTTTAGAAATTGTTAGAGAAGGGGATTCTGAGGCAGGGCCAAGGAGGCAAAGTAGTCAGACGGCTTCCTATATCCCTCTTACAACAAAGACATGGAAAAACAAGTGATTTGATTGTACGTGAATATCTGGGAGCCCTGAACAAGGCAAAGATGAGGATGGGGAAGAGGGAGACAGTTCTGAAGACACAAGAAGTGCCAGACCAGACTCAGATGGAGCCACAGCTCTTCAGCCCTGACAGGCTCTGAGGTAGGCAGTGAAGCAGGCAAACAGTTCCACATGCGTGCTCCGGAGGCAGCTTCCACATTGAGAGAGATCTGGCAGCAGAGATTCTGCTTGGACACTCCGAACCAGGGAAAAACAGCTACCAAGTGGCTAAAGATAAGTACATGTGTGTGGCCTTTCGCAGGGATTTAAAAAAAAAAAAGCCCATTTGGGAAAAGCCTCTCTCCCTTTTACCTCCTCCCTCCCCGCCCTGCACCAGTCCGGCTGGCCTTCCAAAGTCTCTGAGTACCCTGGGCCAGAAGTAGATCCCAAAAGGTGCCCTGACCCATTCTCCTGGCCTTGGAGAGGGAACAAAGAAGCTACTGGCTCCCTTAAGCCAGGAACTCAGGGTTGGCACAGCTCCTTTGCTAGGCCCAGGCATAAGGGGATCGCAGACTTTGAGTGCCTTCCACCCCTGTATAGACTTGTGTGGACCCATCTCAACAGTGTAAGCCCTCACTACCACAGTACAGCGGGGTAAACACCTGAAGTCTAACTTCAACTGTTTCAGCTGTAAAGTAGCAGATTTGTGACCCTTGACACAGCTCTGCCCTTTGAGCAGGCACCTTTACCGATCACACCAAGGACCTAGTCACCTGCTACGAGGGTCCAAGAATAAGTGGTGTACCTGAGTCTTTACAGCCAACAGAGTAGGGATCTCATATTCCAGCTGCAAAACTCACCTACCTACTCACTGTAGGGAATAGGGATATGCTTTCCTTTCAGACACTCAGAGGCAGCCTTCAGCCCCCTGCCTTGCTTAGCAAGTGACCCGCTACTGCAGCCAGATGCCTGTGCCTACACCAATCACCCAAGCCTTTCTAAGACTTTAGGTGAGAGCCTGCACCACACACTTGGTGACCAACTGCCTGGACGCCTGAGCTGAACCCATACGGGAAAATTCAACAGACTCCTGTGTGCACATACTTAGTTACAGAACTAACTACCTGGTGACAGGACTTTAGCGCTTCAAAGGCGCCAATAATCAAACTAATGCACACGAGCACCCTAATTGGGCATATCAAAACAAAACAAGAAGCTAGGACTCACTAAAAAAATATAAAATAAAATTATAATAACTTATTGATGGCTTGGAGACAACAGTCAATATCAAATCACATAAAGAGGCAGGCCATGATGGCTTCAGAAAGCTCCCAAAATATAGAATCAATAAATTCTCTGTAGGAAGACAATTTCTTGGAATTACCAGAGGCCAAATACAAAAGATTAATATACAGAACTCTTCTAGAAATTAGAAAGGAAATTCTACAAAATGCAGAAAATCCAAAGAACATACAAAGTAGTAGTGGAACTTGAAAAAGTTATTCAAGAACATAATGACTAATAGGCTGCAAGAATCCATAGAGAGACAACAATCAGAAATCCATAAGATTAACAATAAAATTTCAGAATTAGACAACTCAATAGAAAGTCATAGGAGAAGAATTGAGGCAGTAGAAGTTAGAATTAGTGACACTGAAGATAAAGCACTTGACACCAACTTATTCGAGGAGTAATCAGATAAAAGAATTAAAAAGAATGAAGAAACTCTAAGAGTTATGTGGGACTCTATCAAGAGAAATAACCTACGAGTGATTGGAGTACCAGAACAGGGGCAGATAACAAAAAATACAGAGAAAATTGTTGATGATTTATTGACAGAAAACTTCCCTGATACCATGAAAGATGAGAACATATCTATCCAAGATGCTCATCGAACCCCACATAAGGTAGATCCCAAAAGAAAGTCACCAAGACATATTATAATCAACCTTACTGTCTTAGTCATCTAGTGCTTCTATAACAGAAATACCACAAGTGGATGGTTTTAACGAAGAGAAGTTTATTTCCTCACAGTCAAAGTAGGCTAAAAGTCCAAATTCAGGGCATCAGCTCCAGGGGAATGCTTTTTCTCTCTATCAGCCTTCTTCTCTTCAGTGTTCCCCCGAACTAGGAGCTTCTCGGCGCAGGGACCCTGGTCCAAAGGATGTGCTTTGCTCCCGGCACTGCTTTCTTGATGGTATGAGGTCCCCCTGTCTCACTGCTCACTTCTGTCTTTTATATCTCAAGAGATTGCCTCAGGACACAATCCAGTCTTGTAGATCAGGTCCTGCCTTACTAACACAACTGCCACCCATCCTCCCTCATTAACATTATAGAGGCAAGTTTACAACATGCAGGAAAATCACACAGTACCAGGAATTTGGCCTAGCCAAATTGATACACACATTTTTTGGGGGACATAATTCAAACCATGACACTTACCAAAACCAAAGATAGAGAATTTTAAGAGTGGCTAGGGATAAATGAAAAGTCATCTATAAAGGAGAGTCAATTAAAATAAACTCGGACTACTCAGCAGAAACTATGCAGGCAGGAAGGCAATGGGATGACATATACAAAGCCTTGAAGCAAAACAACTGCCAGCCACGATTTATATATCCAGCAAAACTCTCTCAAATATGATAATGAAATTAGGGCATTTCCAGATAAGCAGAAGTTTAGAGAATTTGCAAAAACCAAACCATAATTGCAAGAAATACTAAAGGGATTCCTCCGGTTAGATAAACAATAACATCAGATAACAATGCAAGACTAGAACACAAGACAGAGCAACCAGATATTAACTCAGATAGGGAAGTCGAAAATACATTAAAGCTAAAACATTGAAAATAGAGAAACAAAGATATAAATTTGTAAAAAAGGACAACATTAAAACAAAAAAGAAGGACTTAAAAAAGGCAGTTTTTCATATGGAGGGGAAGTCAAGGTGATATAAAGAAATAAAAGACTGGTATAAACTTAGAAAACTAGGGTTAAATATTAAGGTAACCACAAAGGAATCCAACAGTCTTACAAATCAAAATAAAAACGTAGAAAAATATAAAGACTCAGCAAACACAAAACCAACAACAATGAAAAAGATGAAAAAAAAATACATGAAGAAAAACGACTCAGCGCAAAAAATTAAGAGGAACAAAGAAACTGTGAACAACACACAAAAAGAGACATCAGGATGACAACACTAAATTCATACCTATCAATAATCACGCTGAATGTAAACGGACTTAATGCACCAATAAAGAGACAGAGAGTGGCGGATTGGATAAAAAAGCATGATTCGCCTATATGCTGCCTACAAGAGACGCAACTTACACTTAAAGACACAAACAGGCTAAAAGTCAAAGGATGGAAAAAAATATATCAAGCAAACAACACTCAAAAAAGAGCAGGAGTGGTAATATTGATCTCTGACAAAATAGACTTTAAAGTAAAATCCACCACAAAGGATAAAGAAGAGCACTGTATAATGAATAAAGGGTCAATACACCAGGAGGGCATAACTATAATAAATTTTTACACACCCAACAACAGGGCTCCAAAATCCATAAAAGAAACTCTAACAGAACTGAAAAGAGAGATAGACAGCTCCACAGTAGTTATAGGAGACTTCAACATGCCCCCTTTGGTGAAGGACAGAACATCCAGAAAGAAGCTCAATAAAGACACAGAAGATCTAAATGCTACAATCGACCAACCTGATATCATGGACATATACTGAACAGTCCACCCAACAGCAGCCAAGTATACGTCCTTTTCCAACGCACATGGAACATTCTCCAGAATAGACCACATATTAGGCCATAAAGCAAGCCTTAACAAAATCCAAAATATCAAAATATTACAAAGCATCTTTTCTGACCATAAAGCCATAAAAGTGGAAATCAACAACACAAAAAGCAAGGATAAAAATCAAATACATGGAAACTGAACAACACCTTGCCCAAAAACTACTGGGTTATAGAGGAAATTAAGGATGGAATAAAGAAATTCACAGAATCAAATGAGAATGAAAACATATCCTACCAGAACCTTTGAGATACAGCAAAAGCAGTGCTCAGAGGTCAGTTTATAGCAACAAATGCACATATCCAAAAAGAGAAAGGGCCATAATCAAAACATTAACCCTACAACTGGAACAAGTAGAAAGAGAGCAGCAAAAGAAGCCCTCAGGTGCCAGAAGGAAGGAAAGAATAAGAATTAGAGCAGAATTAAATGAAATAGAGAATAGAAAACCAATGGAAAGAGTTAACAAATCCAAAAGCTGGTTCTTTGAAAAGATCAACAAAATTGATAAACCATTAGCCAAACTGACAAAAGAAAAACTGGAGAGGAAGCAGATAACCCATATAAGAAATGAGATGGGTGATATCACAACAGACCCAACTGAAATTAAAAGAATCATAACAGACTACTATGAAAAATTGTACTCTAACAAATTTAAAAACCTAGAGAAAATGGATAAATTTCTAGAAACTCACTACCTACCTAAATTAACACAACATCTAAATAAACCCAGAACAAAAGAAGAGATTGAAAGGCTATTAAAAAACTCCCAGCAAAAAAAAAGCCCAGGCCCAGATGGCTTCACTGGAGAATTCTACCAAACTTTCAGAGAAGAGTTACCACCACTACTACTAAAGGTATTTCAGAGCATAGAAAGATGGAATACTCCCAAACTCATTCTATGAAGCCAGCATAACCCTGATACTAAAACCAGGTAAAGACGCCACAAAAAAAGAAAATTACAGACCAATATCCCTCATGAACATTGACACAAAAATCCTCAACAAAATTCTAGCCAATAGAATTCAGCATTATATTAAAAAAATAATTCACCATGACCCAGTGGGATTTATACCAGGTATGCAGGGATGGCTCAGCATTAGAAAAACAATCAAAGTAATCCATCACATAAATAAAACAAAAGACAAGAACCACATCATCTTATCAATTGATGCAGAAAAGGCATTTGACAAAGTCCAACACCCATTCATGATAAAAACTCTCAACAAAATAGGAATAGAAGGAAAATTCCTCAATACAAGTAAGGGCATTTTTACCAAGCCAATAGCCAACATCATCCTAAATGGAGAGACTTTGAAAGCATTCCCCTTGAGAATGGGAACCAGATAAGGATACCCTTTATCACCACTCTTATTCAACATTGTGCTGGAGGACCTAGACAGAGCAATTAGGGTAGAAAAAGAAATAAAGGGTATCCAAATTGGTAGGGAAGAAGTCAAAGTATCTCTATTTGCAGATGATATGATCTTATACACAAAAAACCCCAAGGAATCCACAAGAAAACTACTGGAACTAATAGAAGATTTCAGCAAAGTTTCCTGATACAAGATAAACATACAAAAAATCAGTTGGATCCTTTACAGCAACAAAGAGAACCTCTAAGAGGAAATTACCAAATCAATACTATTTACAGTAGCCCCCAGGAAGATAAAATACTTAGGAATAAATCTAACCAGAGATGTAAAATATCTATACAGACAAAACTACAAGACACTACTGCAGGAAACTAAAAGAGACCTGCGTAAGTGGAAAAACATACCTTGCTCATGGATAGGTAGACTCAACATAGTGAAAATGTCAATTCTACCCAAAGCAATCTACAGATACAATGCAATCCAGATCCAGATTCCACCGGCATTTTTTAATGAGATGGAGAAACAAATCATCAACTTCATATGGAAAAGGAAGAGGCCCCAAATAAATAAAGCATTACTCAAGAAGAAGAACAAAGTGAGAGGTCTTACACTACCTGATTTTAGAACCTATTATACTGCCATGGAAGTCAGAACAGCCTGGTATTGGTACAACAACAGATACATAGACCAATGGAACAGAGTTGAGAATCCAGATATATGCTCATCCACCTATAAGCAGCTGATATTTGACAAAGGCCCAAAGTCCACTAACTGGGGAAAGACATTCTCTTTAACAAATGGTGGTGGCATAACTGGATATCCGTCTGCAAAAAAACTGATATGAGACCCATACCTCATGTTATGCACAAAAACTAACTCAAAATGTATCAAAGACTTACATATAAAATCAAAAACGATAAAGATCATGGAAGAAAAAATAGGGACAACTCTAGGAGCCCTAATACATGGCATAAACATAATAAGTGACAATGCACAAGCACCAGAAGAGAAACTAGATAAACGGGAGCTCCTAAAAATCAAACACTTATGCTCATCAAAAGACTTCACCAAAATAGTAAAAAGACAACCTACAGACTGGGAAAAATTTTTGGCTACGACAAATCTGATCAGTGTCTAATCTCTAAAATCTACAAGATACTGCAAAACCTCAACAATAAAAAGACAAACAACCCAATTAAAAAATGGGCAAAGGATATGAACAGACACTTCACCAAAGAAGATATTCAGGCAACTAACAGACACATGAAGAAATGCTCATGATCATTAGCCATTAGAGAAATGCAGATCAAAACTACAATGAGATATCATCTCACCCCAACAAGGCTAGCGTTAATCCAAAAAACACAAAATAATAAATGTTGGAGAGGTTGTGGAGAGACTGGAACACTTATACACTGTTGGTGGGAATGTAAAATGGTAAAACCACTTTCAAATTGATTTGGCACTTCCTTAAAAAGCTAGAAATAAAAGTACCATGTGATCCAGCTATCCCACTCCTTGGAATATATCCTAGAGAAATAAGAGCCATCATACAAATAGACATATGCACACCCATGTTCATTGCAGCACGGTTCATGATAGCAAAAAGATGGAAACAACCTAGGTGCCCATCAACGGATGAATGGATAAACAAATTAGGGTATATCCACACAATGGAATACTATGCAATTAGAAAGAACAAATGAGGAAGCCGTGAAACATCCTATAACATGGTGGAAGTTGTAACTTATTATGCTGAGTGAATTTAGTCAGTCACAGATGGACAAATAGTGTATAAGACCACTATTATAAGAACTCAAGAAAAGGTTTAAACACAGAAGAAAACATTCTTTGATGGTTACGAGGGTGGGGAGGGAGGGTGAGGGTTATTTACTAACTAGATCGTAGGTAAGAATCATTTTAGGCAAAGGGAAGGACAGCACTACAGGGGAAGTCAGCACAACTGCCCTAAACCAAAGCTGAGAAGTTTCCTCAACACAATCAAATACTTTGAGAGACAGAGTAGGAAGGGGTAGGAGTATGGGGACCATGCTTTCAGGGGACTTCTAGGTCAATTGGCATGACAAAGCTTGTTAAGAAAATGTTCTGCATCCTACTCAGTGAGTGGTGTCTGGGGTCTTAAAAGCTTGCAAGTGGCCATGTAAGATTCATCAATTGGTCCCAACCTCCTGGAGTAAAAGAGAATGAAGAACACCAAAGATACAAGGAAAGTATTAGCCCAAGAGACAGAATGGGCCACATAAACCATAGACTTTATCAGCCTGAGACCATAAGAATTAGATGGTGCTCAGCTACCACCAATGACCACCCTGACAGCAAACACAACAGAGAGTCCCTGATGGAGCAGCAGAAAGACGGGGTGCAGAACTCAAATTCCAGTAAGAAGACCAGACTGAATGGTCTGCCTGAGCCTGGAGGTACCCCAGAAAGCATGGCCCCTGGATTCTCTATCAGCCCAGAACTAAAACAATTTCCGAGGCCAACTCTTCAGATGGGGATTGGACTGGGCTGTGAGACATGAAGTGATACTTGTGAAGAGTGTGCCTCTGAGCTCAGGTAGATACAAGAGACCCAAGGGGCAGCTTCTGTCCAGAGGTGAGATGTGAAGGCAGAGAGGGTTAGGAGCTGTTGAATGGACATAGGTAATCAGGGGTGAAAGGAGGAATGTGCTGTCACAGAATGGGGTGAGCAATTAGGGTCACATAACAATGTATGTATGAAACTTTGTATGGGAGACTAACTTGAAATGTAAACTTCATTTAAACTACAACAATAAAAAAAAGAAATTGTTAGAGAAAACTCAGGTACTTTTGCCTTTGTTTTGAACCATTTTGTGGTATTATATACTTCCCATCTTACGTTTCCAATGGCTACACTTCTAGTGGAATGGTCCATTTTCTATGCCAAGTTTCTATGAAAATAGTGGAAATTTCTATGTTCTCCTTTTACTTCTTTGTTGCATAATGACCATTAATGTCGTGTGGCTCAAAATAGCTAGTTAATGGCAGGGAGAGTTTAGCACTGTCTTAGCAGTAAAAGTATTAACATAAAAACTATGTCAGCATATCACACTCCAGAAAGGTTAAAAAAGAAAACAAACAAAAAACCCTCACTGCTGTTCACCTTAGTAACCAATGACAATAGTAAGGACAGTCCCTGTGTTTTGGATATATGATGGAACTTCTCTTAAACAGTTCAATGGGATGGGCTGTCCACTTCATTGCACCTTCAATCTTGGCTTTTATCTTTGGCCAGTGTCTACAATGCCAGGGGATGACTCATTTTGCCTCTGTTAATGTGATCACCTTAGCAGCGTCTGACAGCTAATTGATTTTTCATTCTCTGGAGATTCATCTGTATTTTTGTAGGTGGAGTTTCAGCAACATGTCTTACATTCCATCTTCCTAAGCCCAGTTTTAAAGTAGTTCATAATGGCACCTTTCTCAGATCCAGTAAGACTGGGTCGAGTTATAAATTATACTTAAATAGATCAGAAACCTAGAGGAAAGAGTTGTTAAGAGGTACGTAGGGTAGAAGCGAGCTTCAGCTTTTTCCATTTGAAAGATAAAGTCATTGAGATCTCCCTGTCTGTATATTTCTGTTTTAAGTGTTTAAGATCATGTCATTCTCTATCCGCGATCTCCTGGCTTCTTGAGAAATCTACTGTTTCTCTTAATGTGAGCTGCCTTAGTTGTACTCTTCAGGCCTCAGAATCTCACCCTAAACTCTTTCCATTTTCTAAATGTTTTTTCTTCATTTTTTTCAGTCCAGAATCCATGGTTCTTATTTGTTTTTATATTTCTCCCAAACCAGAATCATTCAACCATTTTTGAGTATACAGAGGCTCATCAGGACACTAATATTTACCCTCTTTTGTTTGGGGCTGGTTTATGGGAAAGAGAAGAGTCATGTAAGAAAGGCAAGAAACTCAATTTGCAAAACAAAAAGCAGCTGGAATAATAATAAGACAAAACACACAAAAAAACCCCACAATGATAACAATAGCAAAAACTGTTCCTAAGTTCTTGTCAGTCAAGTCCGACTCATAGCTGCCCTGTAGGACAGAGTAGAACTGCCCTATAGGGTTTTTAAGCAGCAGCTGGTGGATTCAAACTGCCAACCTTTTGGTTAGCAGCCAAGCTCTTAAGTACTCTGCCACCAGGGCTCCTAAATTAACCACAAGAGTTACTTAATAGGACATGTTGTTGTTGGGTGCCGTCAAGTTGATTTTGACTCATAGTGACCCCATGTGACAGAGTAGAACTGCCCCACAGGGTTTCCTAGGTTGTAATTTTTACCAAAGTAGATCACCAGGTCTTTCTCCTTTGGAGCTGCTGGGTGAGTTTGAATAGCCAACCTTTTGGTTAGCAGCCAAGTCCTTAACCATTGTGCAACCAGGGCTTACTCTGGAAATAGGTGAAAGAAACACGGACATGACATTGAGATGCATATGGCTAGGCACAGAACCTTTTCTAAAGCCTAATTTGGTTACAATTTTAAATTCTATTGCCAATTGTCAGGCTTCAGATGAAATAATGAGATCTGACAGTACCACAGTGGGGGAAAAAGATAGTGTGTGTTTGTGTGTGTGTGTGAGAGAGAGAGGGAGACTGAGCTTAGTAACACAGCAGTCTCAGTGTGATAAACTGCTGCTAACAAGCAGGAATATGTCCCTCTATTTCCATATAGATGTGAAATTTGACATTCCCTAGGGGTCAGTGATAAAACCAATTGATTAAAATTACAGAATGGTAATATTTATCTCAGAATCTCTTGGTTAAAAACGTTCTTCTTTTATTCAGTTTTTATCTCTATTCTATCCCTTGTTCATTTGTCAGCTGATAGTTTTATACATAGTGTCCCGAAAAGTCACATCCACTAGCCATCCACTTTGTTGAAAGAGCAATAGGGCTTAAATGACAGTGTGTACTGTTCTTTACACAAGAGAACACTGATTTTAAGAATGTGACAGGCAAAAAGTAAAATGCAAAATCTAAAATTTGGTTCACAGATCATTCCTTCTGAGTAAAAAGAAGCTGCAGGATCTGCTGGAATTGTTTCCTTTCGTTTCTATTTTTTGCAAATACTGGCCATAGAACAAACCTATGCAGTTCACTTTTCTGCTTTAGATATAGCAGAGTGCTCTCCTAAAAACAAGAGAATTAGAACTACCCTCTGTTCTCATCTTATATTCTCTGAAGTAAACTCTGGTTGCTTGTGGGTGCATAAATAATAAAATATCCTACATTCCCTGGGGAAATGTGCTGGAACATAGTACCGTATTCCATAGTGTGCCATGAAGGTTGTGGCATGGAATTTATTCTTCGAAAGCACAGAAATCTACATTCGTTTATTAGCTCACAAAAGTTTGAATGGGCTTGGCTGTTTGCTTAGAGTCTCACAAGACCAAAGTCAAGCTATTGGCTAGGCTGGACTTTTATTTGGAGACTCGGGGGAAGCGTCTGCTTCCAAGTTTATTCAGGTCTTTGGCAGAATTCAGGTCAGTGCAGTTGTAGAGCTGAGGTTCCTGGCCCCCACCATCTTCATGCCAGCAATGGCACATCGAATCCTTCTCAGGCTTCAAATCTCTCTGACTTCCTTTTCTGCTACTAGCCAGAGAAAACTATCATCTGCTTTAAAGGGTGCATTTGATTAGATTGGGCCCACCTATGTAATCTTTCTTTTGCCATATAATGTAGCATAATCACGGAAGTTCTATCTCATCGTATTTACAGGTTCTGTCCTATAGAGTTGCTATGAGTCGGAATCGACTCGACAGCAATGGGTTTGGTTTTTTTATTTTTTATTTGGTTTTATCCATACTCAAAGGGGAAGAAATTATCAAGGGCGAGGGTCATTAGGGGTCATTCTGGATGGTGCAAATGGTTAAGTGCTTGACTACTTACTAGTCGCAATTTCATGGTGCCACAAAACTGGATTGAATTGGGTAAAATCTGACATTGAAATCAGGGATTCAAGTTTTCTGACTCCTTTTGTAACACTGCTATTCTTTTGAGTGGTTCATAAGTTTTCCTTTGAGATGGCAGTTTTTCTTAAAACATTAAAATATGTTAATCTGTAAAGAGGAATATTTATTAAATCATTGAGGTGATTTTTAACAATATATCAAGACTCTATATATTTGATAACATCGAATGTTTTGGCTTTATATTCACGTGGGTGGTGTTGTCAGTGTTTTTTTAAAGTCTTGTTTAAAGTTAATTTTTCTTAGATTTAAAATATTGTCTTTAGTTGATAGCAGATGAAATATTAAATAAATTCACAAGCCTCAAAGGCATTCACAGCCTTGCTGCTATATTGTTTTATTGATGTGCTGTTTGATGTCCCACATGCTTTTTCAAATACTTCACACATTTTCTAGGATAAGTTCTTAAGACTGAAGTAGAAATTAGTGCAGAGAGGCTAGAAGAAGAAAGGTGCACACTCTCTTTTTCCCTCCTAGCAAAATAAGTTGATTTAAGCTCACTGGGTACTTTAAAGAACTTTGCCATTAAAATATAGCTCCATTAGTTCTAATATATACATAGTCCAAGCCATTGTTTGAGTGATACATCTGTTCACAGGTGAAAGCTGTATACTTATTTACTAATTGGTATGTAAAAGTCATAAAGCATAGTGGATTTTCCCCTCACCTTCTAATTAATTTTTGAACCACCATTCACAGATTCATTGTAGGAAGAAACCCAAAACACCTCATAAGAGTTATTGAAACTTGCATAGTATTATAAGGATATTAATATTTACGGAGAAATAAGATTATTTTAACTGAATTATTTTCAATATATATTTTCTAACACCCTCAACAACAGTTATGTCTATAGAATTTCATAACTGACCTTTGAATATTAGTAAATATTACATATGTATGTTCTGGTTATGTGCTATTGATTTCGACTCATAGTGACCCTATATGACAGAGTAGAACAGTCCCATAGGGTTTTCTAGTGTTTTACGAGAGCAGATCACCAGGTCTTTTTTCCCACAGAGCCACTGGTGGGTTTGAACTGCCATCATTTAGGTTAGCAGCCGAACACTTAGCCATTGTACCACTATGTATACATATATGTATATATATATGAATGTATATGTATATATATATACACACACATAATTAGTTTGATTATATGTAGATTATTCTCGTTTACTGATTGTTTCAATATGTATTGGCTGCAATCTATATTGGATACTATGGGTATTGTCAAATTCTTGGTGAATTGTTTTCTGTCTTTATTCTTCTGGGAACTGTTTAACTTCTAAAAGCCTTAGTGTTCTCATTTGTAAAATGAGTTGTAAGAGTAAAGAACATATAAATAAAATACATGAGCAGCATTTAAAATTTTTATTGCTATTATTACTATAAATGCATTAAAAGACATATGCAATGTTTTCCTTCACTTAACTTTTCTTCCTGTTGTGAGGATCTTTTTTTGTGTGTGTGGAAATTCCTTTGCTATATATAGCTGTAATGTAAAGATATGGGGACTCACTTTCTATTTATTTTTCCATATGTATGTAACATTAGTGCTGTGCTCAAGGACTAAGGACAAAACTGAAATAGACACTTGCTAGCAATGAATGAAACCATACCTTACAGAATCATAAAGCTATGTAGGTAATTTATCTCCCTGCTGGAGTAAAACTCAATACTCTTTCAAGTAAGACAGAATCATCTAGAGCCTCTATCATGCGCAGTGTACCACATACAAGAAAATTTACTAGATATGTGATTAAGCAGAAAAAGGTACCCATTAAAAACAAAACAAAAACAGTCAATACAAATTCAGATATTGGAATTAGCAGAAAAGTCTTTAAAAGAGTGATTATAAATATGCTTGAGGACTTAAGGACAATGATGGGCATAATGGGTGAATAAATGGGACAAATGTAAGAAGAAAATGGTAAACTATTTAAAAAATGAAAAGCCTAGGACTTAAAAGTAAAATTTTAATATGAAAAATTTACTTGATGAACAAAGAAGAAATGAAGTGAATAGAAAAGAATTACAGACATGGTAGATATTAATCCAGTTATATCAGTGATCATTGTAAATGTGAATGGTCTAAATACACCAATTAAAAGACAGAGATTGTCAGAGGATAAAAAACAGGACCCAACTATATGTTGTCTTCAAAAAATCCACGTTAGATTAGCCTTAGATAGGTTAAAAGTAAAGGGATGAACATCAAAAGATGCTCAGCATCATTAGTCATTAGAGAAATGCAGATTGAAGCCACCATAAGATACCATTTCATGTGCACTAGGATGACCATAATAAGAAAGAGAAAGAAAGAAAAAGAAAATAACAAATGTTGAGGATGCAGAGAAATTGGATCCATCATACTCTAGAGAAAACAGTTCAGTGGTTCCTCAGTAAATTAAACATTGAATTATCATATGATTCAGTGATTCCATTCCTACAAATTACCCAAAAGAATTGGAAACAGATGTTTAAACAAAAACCTGTCCAAGAAAGTTCATAGCAGCATTATTCACAATAACCAAAAGGTAGGCACAACTCAAGTGTCTATCAACAAATGAATGGATAAACAAAATGCATATCCGTACAAAGGAATACTATTCATTCACAAAAAGGAGTGAAGTACTGACACATGCTAAAACAGATAAGCCATGAAAACATTATGCTGAGTGAAATAAGCCAGACACAAAAGGCCACATATTGTGTGATTCTGTTTATATGAATATTCAGACTAGCAAATGCATAAAGATGGAATGCAGATTTGTGGTTTCCTGGAGCTAGAAGGAGATGGGGAGTAACTGCTTTTAACAGGTAAGGGGTCTTCATTTGGGGTCATGGAAAAGTTTTGGAGATAGTGGTGATGGTTGCATAAAATTATGAAAGTATTTAATACCACTGAATTGTACTATTTAAAATGGTTAAAATGGTAAATTTTATGTTATGTATATTTTACCAGAATGAGAAGGAAACCTGAAGCGATGGAGAAAGATATACAATGCTAATATTAAAAAAAAAAAAAAAAGCTGAGTAGATGTATTAATTTCAGGCAAAGCAGACTTTGGAACAAGGATAATTATCAGGGATAAGGAAGTGCATTGCATAGTAATAAAGGGGTCAATTCTCCAAGAAGACATAACAATCCTAAATGTGTATGTAGCTAACAATGAAGTGTCAAAATACATGAAGGAAAACCTGATCAAAACGAAAGGAGAAATAGACAAATACACTATTATAGTTGAAGACTTCACTATCCCTCTGTGAGTAATTTATAACTAAAGCAGGCAGAAAATCAGTAAGAATATAGATGACCTGAACAGCACTATCAATCAACTTAGTTTAATTGACATTTATAGAATACTTCAATACTTCATTCAATAACAGCAGACTATACATTCTTCTCAACTCACATGAAACATCTACCAAGGTAAACCATATTCTGGACCATAAATATTTGGAAATTAAACAACATACTTCTAAAAAATCCATGGGTCAAAGAAGAAGTCTCAAGAAACATGTAAAAATATTTTGACCTAAATAAAAACAAATATGCAACTTACCAAAAATTGTAGAATACAAGAAAAGTAGTGTTTAGAAACAAGTTTATAGCATTAAATGCCTATACTACAAAAGAAGAAAAATCTAAGTTCAATAACCTAAGCTTTCATCATAGGAAACAAGATAAATAAAAATAAATTTAAGCCTAAAGCAAATGGAAGAAAAAGAATAATAAATATTAGGGCAAAAATAAATGAAATCAAAAACAGAGAAACAATAAACAAAATCAACAAAATAAAAGCTGATTCTTTGAAAAGATCAATAGAATTGATAAACATCTAGCAAAGATAACCAAGGGGTGGGGGTGGGGGGCTAGAAAAGACACAAATTACTAATAGCAGAAATGAAAGAGGGGTCATCGCTATTGATATACCATAGTAATTTAAAAAAATCATAAAAAATAATATGAACAAATCTATACCCAGAAATTTGATAACTTAGATGAAATGGAAGATTTATTTTGAAGACACAACTATCAAACTACACAAGAGAAATAGATAACCTGAACTTGAATAACCCTATATCTATTACAAAATGAATTAATAAGTAATAATTTCCCCAAAAGGAAATCACAAGTCCCTGATAGTTTCACTGGTGAATTCTACCAAACATTTAAGGAAGAAGTAATACAAAATTTTTACAATCTCTTTCAGAAAATAGAACCAGAGGGAAATTTCCCAGCTAATTCCATGAGGCGAGAGTTACCTTAATACCAAAACCATATAAAGGTATTACAAGAAAGGAAAACTATGGACCAATATCTCTCATGAACATAGACATAAAATTTCTCAATAAATTACTAGAAAATCAGATTTAATAATGTATTAAAATAATTATATGTCACTGCCAAGTGGGATTTACTCCAGGTATGCATGGCTGGATCAACAATTGAAAATCAGTCAATATAATCCAACAAAGGAATAGGCTAAAAAATAAAAATCACATGATCATATCAATCAACATAGATAAAGAATCTGACAAAATCCAACAGACATTCATGATAAAAACTCTCAGCAAACTAGAAATAGTGGGGGTACTTCCTCTAATTGATGAAGACTGTATGTTGAACATTTCCCTCCTAAAATTGGGAAGAAAGCAAGGATGTCCTCTGTCATTATTCCTATTCAACATAGTACTGGAATTTCCAGATAGAGCAATAAGACAAGAAAAAAATAAAATACAGAATGGAAAGAAAAATAAAACCTTTTATTTACAGAAGACATGATTGTCTATGTAGAAAAATCCCACAGAATCAAAAAAAAAAAAAAAAAACTTCCTGGAATTAACAAGGGATTATGGCAAGGTCACAAGATGCAAGGTCTGTATTCAAGACAATTGCTTTCCTATATACCAGCACTGAACAATTGGAATTTGAAATTTAAAATAAAAAAGGATACTATTTACAATAGTACACTCCTCCAAGTGAAATACTTAGGTGTAAAGCTAACATAATATGTATAGGATTTGTATGCAAAACATTACAAAACAATGACAAAAGAAATCAAAGGGCCACATAAATAGAGATATTTCATGTTCATTGATTGGAAGACTCAATATTCAGGTGTCATTTCTTCCCAACTATATTTATAGATACAATGCAATCTCAAACAAAATCCTGGAAAACTATTATGTAGATAACAACAAACAGATTCTAAAGTTTATATTTGAAGGCAAAAGATCTAGAATAGTCAATGAAATTTATGTCCACTCAAAAATCTTCCTGTGAATGTTTATAGCAACTTTATTCATAATTGGCGAAAACTGTAGTACATCCATACAATGGAATATTATTCAGCAATAAAAAACAAATGAGTTCTCAAGCCATACAAAGAAATGGATGAATTTTAAATTCATACCAGTCTGAAAAGGCTGCATACTATATAATTCCATTTTTATGACATTCTGGTAAAGGCAAAACTACAAAGACAATAAACAGATTAATGATTTCTAGGGGTTTGGGGTGAGAGGAAAGATTGAATTGGTGAAACACAGAGAATTTCTTTGGGGTGGTAAAACTATTCTGTATGATACTATAATGGTGGGTTCTGTTTTTTCAAAACCATAGAAGTTTACAGTACAAAGACTGAACCTTAATATATTTAAATTAAAACAAGAATCATTTAGGGGGTCAGGGTATCCCAGGATAGAATGTATAATATAGCAAAAGGTGTCTAACTGCATCACACATATATAAAACAATCTCACTGACAGGATGCGAGAAAAGGTGGGGACCTAAGTAATGTTGGAAGTGCATGGATTCTATAAGGCTAAAGCATAAAGAAACTGTACACAAACACTGTACTCTAGTTGATAAAGTTGTTTACTATGGGGGTATGGGTTAGCAATTCTGAAACTACTATACATTTATACTGGAACTGAATAATTTAGTAAATGGATGGCAGGTGATGGGAGCAAGTTTTCTCACTGTTGGAATGGGAGGTTACAGATAAGCCGGGGGAGAAGACTGGTATGATTCATGTGTTAATGGGTTAATTAGAGTTGGAGACATCATTGTGAACTCATATTTAGCTTAATGTAGATACAGATGGTTATATATACAAATTTCTACAGATATGTGTATATACGTAGGTTATATGTGCACATATATTTTCTTACTCTGTCAGCTGAGAAAGCCTAGGGGCCATAACACTCCAGTAGCAATGAGCATACCTAGAACCCTTATCTTGGTTTCCAATACTATTATCCTCCAATAAAAGAAACAAGGGCTTCTTGGAGAAATGGCTGATTATAGGACTGCCTCATACAAAATGAGCCTCTGGAGGACTTGTGGTGGTTCAGTGGTAGAATTCTGCAAGAGATCTGGGTTTGATTCCTGGCCAATGCATGTCATGTGCAGCCACCACCCATCTGTCACTGCAGGCTTGCGTGCAGCTATGGTGTTGAACAGGTTTCAGTGGAGCTTCCAGACTAAGACAGACTAGGAAAAAAGGCCTGGCAATCTACTTCTGAAAATTCAGCCCATGAAAACCCTATAGATTACAATGGTCTGATTCCATTGTGCATGGAGGGTCTTCATCAGTTAGGGGGGGCAACTTGATGGCAGCTAATAGCAACAACAATGTATGTGTCTTATGGAGTTTGGGCTTAAGGCAAAAGAGGAAATAGAGTAAACTGTATTTCCACTGATAGTGGTTGTCTTAGTCATCTAGTGCTGCTCTAACAGAAATACCACAAGTGGATGGCTTTAACAAAGAGAAATTTATTTTCTCACAGTCTAGTAGGCTTCAAGTCCAAATTCAAGGCATTAACTCCAGGGGAAGGCTTTCTCTCTGTCGGCTCTGGAGGAAGGTTCTTGCCGTCATCAATCTTCCCCTGGACTAGGAGCTTCTCTGCGCAGGAACCTCAGCTCCAAAGGATGTGGTCTGCTCCTGGCCCTGCTTTCTTGGTGGTAAGAGGTCCCCCAACTATCTGTTTGCTTCCCTTTCCTTTTATCTCTTGAGAGATAAAAGGTGGTACAGGCCACACGCCAGGGAAACTCCCTTTTACATTGGATCAGTGTTGTTACCTGAGTAAGGGTGGTGTGACAATCCCATCCTAATCCTCTTTGTAAAATTATAATCACAAAATAGAGGAAAACCACACAATACTGGAATCATGGCCTAGCCAAATTGATACGCACATTTTTGGGGGGACACAATTCAGTCCATGACAGTGGCATAAGGATTATAACATTTCCTATGGGTCTAAGATACCTCTAAGTGGAAACTGACATGGGGCCATTTAATTTTTTTTATTGTAGGTTTATAGAACAAACTAGCTTCTCATTAAACAGTACATATATTGTTTTATGACATTGGTTAACAACCCCATGACATGTCAGTATTCTCTCTTCTCGACCTTGAGTTCAACATGGGGCCATTTTAAAAGGGATTCGTCCCAAGAGGACTACTTGGAGAGGAGAAAGCTCTCCTAACACAAAGAGTCTAGGGTTTTCCACCAAAATCCAGTGGCTAAAATAGCCAGCTTTAAGCAACCTCTGGGGAAGAATCGTTAAAGTAGGCAAGAGGGCTATTTCAGGAGTCTCCAGCAAGGAGAAACTCCAGGGGCGGGGGCGAAGGTATATGCCCCACCAAAGAAAAATCCAGCAGTTGTGCATCTACTGTGTCCAGAGGGAACTAACATCAAATTACAACTGTGCCCACCACTTTGTAAAATGCAAAATTCTTTGGAAGTGTAAACTATTTTATTATGCTAATTTCTTGATGTGGTTGGACACTTCGCGATGTTGCTATAAATCTTACTTGTTTGGGATTTTGTACACCTTGTTCTTTGACTTGGAACAAGTTGGATAGGTTTTGTATGGCACATGTGTAGCAAAGCATACTGGAATTATAGGCAAGTTCATAAAAATTTACAATCTGCCAATGTTTTCTAAAGAAAACCTACTCAACATAATTTCTGCATTTACCAATGTTTTTCTTTATCACTAAACTAGAAAAGTCATTAATTCAGATCTAAGTATACTTGTAGGCTTATTTGTAAACAAAAATTCTTTTGACAACCTAGTGAATGAGTAAGAGAAGAGAGCCATGGAGAATTAGAACTAAGAGACAAGATAAGTAGGCATCCTATAATGTGGAATTGGAAAAAAAAAAAAGGTTAAAAAAAAATCAAGGGAAATACAAACAACACAAAATAAACTGTTAAATCACAAAATATGATCTAAAATTAACATATTTTCTAGGGTGGTAGTTAAACATTCAAAGAACAGTGGAATTTTTTTGTTGTTGTCTTCTTTGGATTTTGAGGTTTTTACTGAGGGGGATGATTTGGTGATGCTAGGATTCTTAACTGGTATGGCTCCTAACCGTTTGGAAGGGCCCTTCAGCTCCCTCTTTGAGAATGGGGATGTTCAGGACCTCCCAAGGTGCCACATAGTCTCTAACTTAATGGGTAAAACAACTCTAATAAAATGTCTGTCAATGTTGTGAGGAAATTGGGCCCCAGGTAGAGAATGAGCTCCTAGGGAGATGGTTTAGTCCATGCTTTTTTAAAAGTCTAAATCCAAAATTGAAAAAAAGAAAATTGTTCTCTACTTCTATCCTGTCTTGTCTTCTGTCAGTCAACAGTTTGATTTTTGACTGCTGGACAGCAAAGAAGCCACCTTAAATGAAGTGTCAATTAAAATAAAGGGGATATTTACTAACTTTGTCACAAAAAATATATTGATGCTGAAATGAGTTGAGACTTTTGGGAATGTTGGGATAGGGTGAAAGTATTTTGCATGTGAATCTTTTGGGGCGAGAGGTGAATTGTGTCAGACAGAAAAATGGCCCTCTAAAGATGTCCACGCCCTAATCTCCAGAACCTATGAAGATGTTATGGTGCATGCGAAAAGGGAATTAAGGTTGCTAATCAGTTGACCTTAAAATAGGGAGATTATTCGGCTTATCCAGGTGAGCCCAATGTTATCACAAGGATCCTTAAATGTGGAAGAGTAAGGCACAAGGGGAGGTCAGATGGATGTGATGTGAGGAATGGAACCACTGTTGCTGGCTTTGAAGATGGAGAAAGAGGACCATGAGCCAAGGGAAGCTGGAAAGGGCAAAAGTACATACTCTCCCCTGGAAAGGAATTCAATCTTGTTGATACCTTGATTTTAGCCCCCATTTCAGACTTCTAAACTACAGAACTGTAAGATAATAGGCTTGTGTTCCTTTAAGCTACTGTTGATACAGTAGCCTGTAGAGAACAATACAAAGGATAGTTACTAAAATTATCACAATACAATGTAGTTATATTGAAGGTGCTTGAGCCTGATTTACAACCTGTTGACCTGTTCTTGTTGAGTAGCTATCCATTTGTCTACATCTGTGTGTTTTACCGGTTTAGAAGTCTGATGGGGAAGTATGAATGCCTCAGGAGTTCCCCAAATGGGCAGGTTACAGAAATACAGTATAGTGTACAAACCTTTAATATAACTAGAAATTGTTACTGTAAATAATCACTATGCTTTGGCTATCAATTAATCTGAGATGTGAACAATAATTTTTCTTAATCATCAGTAGAAAGAAGATAGTGAAATCCACTTACTGGCTGGATTTCAGATAGCAATAAGAAGAAGGGTAAATTCTGACATTGGTACCCTTGTAACTTTCAACAGCAACAGAAGTGAGAAAAATAATACAAAACTTAAAGTGATTGTAGTAAAATAATTCTAATCATTTGTTGGTTGAATGCATCTCAAGGGAACAAGTGTTAGGGAGGCAATCAAGTAGATAATTGTCTTAGTTATCTAGTGCTGCTATAACAGAAATACCACAGGTGGATGACTTTAACAAACAGAAATTTATTCTCTCATAGTCTAAGAGGCTAGAAATCCAAATTCAGGGCACCAGCTTTCTCTGTCTGTCAGTTCTGGGGGAATATCTATGTCCTCTGGACTAGGAGCTTCTCAGCATAGGGACCCCAGGTCCAAAGAACATATTCCACTCCTGGTGCTTTTTTCTTGGTGGCATGAGGTTCCTCTGCTCTCTGCTTCTTTCTTTTGTATCTCAAAAGACGTTAACTCAAGATACAGCCTAATCCTGTAGATTGAGTTCTGCCTATTAACATAACTGCTTCTGGTCCTGTCTCATTAATATCAGAGAGGTTAGGATTTATAACACATAGGATAATCACATCAGATCACAAAATGGTGGACAGCCACACACTACTGGGAATCATAACCAAGTTGATACATATTTTGGGGGACACAGTTTAATCCATAATAATAATGGACCACAGTTTTTAATTGACAGCAGCTCTCTACTCTAGTTTTGGGAACGGAACTGTCCTTAGATTTAGAAAAGAACAGATACTTCACTACTTTAAAGTTAAAAGCAGAACCATGTTTTGCTTTTCTTTTAGTCCCATAATTCCACTGAGGACAAGATAGACAATCAATAAATGTTTATAGACTAGAGAGGAATTCATTTTGGGTTTCTTGCCAATGATCTGAAGATCTCATGGTAAAGGAAGTTTGCCAATAGAATTTTTCAATTAAAGAAATCTCATTAACTTTTTCAAGAGTGAATTTCGTTTTAATTTCTCAAGTACTTTCTTTCCCAGTTCTGCCCATAATCATGATTATAACCTCTTGAAGATTTTGATCCATTTTAGGATGATGCCCTCTGAAATAGTGGGCTCAGAATATCCTCTAGACCTATCTTCTCAAAGTGTGGCTCATGGAGGAGCACATTAGCATCACATCATTGCCGGTAGATGCATAATCTCAGGCCTTACCACAGACTAACTTTTCAAATTCATATACACATTTAAGTTTGACAGTTACTTCTTTAGGCAATATTTCCTGGGCCAAAGAAATCTTAGAAGATTGTCCTGGCTTCTTTGATTGAGACCATTGAAACTAATGGTGGTTTTTGTGGTAATTGTGGTGATGGTAATGATGGTTGCAGTGGTGATGTTTGTGGATGGAATGGTGATGGCAGTTGTGATAGTGTGGATAGTTGTGGTGGTTATGCAGAGCAAGTAGCCACAGTGACAGTAGTTTCTCCAATATGGCAGACACACTACTTGCCTTGTTTACCTTTTTAAACCCAGCACCTACCAAAGCACTTAGCCTATAGGAAGTATTTAGTAAATAGTTATTGAATGAAAGAAAAATAAGAAAAGGAACTATGTATACAATCAGCTATAAAGTTTTGGAAATCAGCTTCCTCCCCTCCTCTCCTTTTCCAAGGAAGAAAAAAAAAAACAAAAAAACAAAACCGTTTATACAAATTCTACATAAAACCCTCCAACCATCTGCCCATCAATCTATACTTTTATCTGTCTACCCATCTACTCATCCGTCCATTGACTTCCATAATTTATTCAACAAACATCTATTGAGCCTTTATTATTGTGTTAGGTTCTGGGTAATCAATGATGAAAAAGACACAGTTCTGCCTCAGGGAGCTCAAAGTCTAATTAGAGGAGATACAGACAACTCTAAAAGCAATGTGAAGATTCAGTGACAGATATGTAAGGGTATTATGATATTACTGAGGAGAAGGTATTCAAAATATGGGTGTTAGAGTCGAAGTGAAGGATTTGGAGGGTGAGTAGATTCTTGGTAGGCAAAATAGAGGAGGCAGTGGCATTCTAGGGAGAGGGGAAAGCCTGAATTATTTTCTTGTTTTCAGGTAATTTTTGACATTCCAAGCATCCTGGTGTCTAATTGTCATGTTTGAGATATGAGGTACGGAATGTGAGAAATGGAGTTGGCCCAAGAGGGGGCAATTACAATTTTTCTTTTTGTCCCTAGGCTCCAATAGTTTCGAAGAACACAGGAGAGGTTTGCTGTCCCTCTACCATGAAACTACCCAAGCTCTTTATGAAAACTGAGGCCCCTTGTGCCTACTAACAAATTCTTGCCCAGGAACTTAAGAATGAAAACAATAACTTTATGATTCAGGAAATTCCTGAAAACCAGTTTATCAGAACTTTGCTCATCTGGGTAAATAGCCCATACACAGGACAATAGATTTGTTATCTGGGCAAATAGCTCACCTAACAAAGAACTATTTACATATAAATACTTGTTTAAAGACTCACTCCACTATTTTAACCAATCCTGAACTATTGCACCATGAATTTATCCCAGTCCCAGTCAGAGACCAACATTGAAAGACCTGCCTTAAACCACCTGAACCCAGACCCAAAAATCCTATAAAAATCGGCTCCTTGGCTTCTCCTTTCTGAATCATTACAAAGACTCAATAAATATGGTGTTCTCCCTTACTACAGTAGATTTAATACACTTAGCTTTGGTTGATAAACAAGTGATTTTGGTGGAGTTTTAGGAACTAGACAGTTGACGTGTAAAATGTCTGAGAATAAAGGAATAGGAAGAAATGGAAGTCTAGGCTGATCTTGTGTGTCACATAGGCTTATGGGTTGGGATAGAGTTGGAAGTGGACAAAATGTTTCTTGAGTTATTAGATGAAGACTATTTAAGGAGAAAAGGAGCCCTGGTGACACAATGGTTAAGCTCTCGACTGCTAACTGACAGGTCAGAGGTTTGAACCCACCCAGCGGCTCTTGAAAAAGACGTGGTGATCTACTTCTATAAAGATTACAGCCTAGGAAACCCTATGGGCAGTCTACTCTGTCCTACAGGGTTGCTATGAGTTGCAATTGACTCAAGGGCACACAATAACAACAATTTAAAGGAGGAAAATATAACTATAAATATTAATTATTATTACAGGAAAATAAAAGATATTTCAAATATTTATAGCAGAATACCTAACAACAAATAATTGAAAGTACATTGTGGAAAATATGTTTATATATAGTACATATCAAAAAATCCTGTAACTGCTACCACTATGTATTTTCCAACTTTGTTTGCAAAACAGACAAGTTGTTTTCCTTTACCTGCTCTCAAATTTATGCTTTATAGAGTATAACATATGTTTATTATGAATACTGGTGAAAAAAAATCTAAGCAGTTAAGAGGGGTTAATCAAATACTCTTAAGACTGTCATTCAAAAATATATCTATGCAGTTTGAGGTCAAGCTGTTAATATTATTAAACTTTGAAAAGAAAGTAATTTTCATTTCTTGTCTGACTTGAAAAACAATGCATTTGGTGCTGCTAAACACATTTTATTTGTTTACTTGCACTGATACTATCAATGTGCAGTGTTCAATTTGTTGCTGCACAAAATGATTAATTCACTGCAAAAGGTGCAAAAGGAGACAGTGTGGAGGACTAGAGAGAGAGAAAACAGACTTTTTTTTTTCCCTCTAGTCTGGTGATATAAAGTGCTGTTTTCCCCTATAATTGTTCCATGGACAACATTCTAAACTGTTTTTTTTGAGTCTACAATAATAATATGAAAACAGATGATGTTCCTGGTGCACCATCATATTGTCCCAACTATTTGTAAATTAAATGATAGTTTTAATTAATGTATGTTCACTAGGAAGCTATGACTTAACACTACTGACTTAATTCTGTGCTTCATCATTCCTTACCTGAATTATTGCCATTGATTCTTCCCAGCTCTCCTTATCCTAGTCCACCCAAAGATGCCTCAAAAGAAAGGCCTGGCAATCTACTTCCCAAAAATCAGCCATTGAAAACTCAATGTCTACTGTCGCACATAGGATCACCATGAGTCGGAATTGGTTCGATGGCATCTGGGTCTGGGAAGTAGCCACAGTGAGACATTTGCCGTTTTCTGTTCCATAATCATTTTATTTTTATTCACTATTTGGTCTTTTTCAGAATGATAGTTTATGCACACATACATATTCATTTATGTGCGAGTTTTCATATCCCAAATGATTAGCCTAATGCGTTGATTAACATTGTTTCATGAGCTAGTGGAATTAATGTATTTTTTAATTTCAAAGCTCACGGTTTAATATGTAAGGAAGAATTTAAAGTGATGTTCAATAATCTTGCCATTTTTGTCTAAAATATCATGTATATATTTTCTATATAATAATACATATTTTGTCTTTGCTTTTTTCCTTCTATTTACTCCTCTCATCTCTTCTTATTCCACCTCCTTCTCTCACCTCTTATCCTCTCCTCTGCTCATGTGCTTCTTTTTATTACTTTTCCTGTCTTTTACTTTCCAACAGAAATGGTCTCTGTGATTAAAAATAAATCTCGATATTTTAGTTGAACTCTGGGCTCTGTAGAAATTAGCAGCCGTCTCACATTATTTCATATTTACTGGAGTGAAAAAAAATATATATATACACATACATGCACATACATATATATATATAATTTGAAATTTTTAGTTTAGTACTAATTGCAAAATTTAATGGGTATTGGAAAAATGAAGTTATTTTACTCTTTTGAGATGCAAGAACATGGCTAAACATATGTATTAACAGTCAACACTGAAGTCTGCTTTGTATTAATAAATAGAAGACATTCAGAAAAACCTCTTATGTTTGCTGAATGTCTACTCTGCATTAGATAACATATCACTCAATTTCACATTATCAGATTTAATCCTTGTAATAATTCCCTGTTTTATATGTAAAAAACTCAGGCTAGGAGAGATTAATCACCTTGCCATGGGTCACATGGGAGGTCAATGCAGGACCTAGGGATTGACAGCAGGTCTGTCTTGAACAAAACCTATTCTTATTCCATCAAAATGCACAGAAAGAGGTAACTATTCTGATAAGATCTCTAATTATGGCATTTGCCTCTAAAAAAACAAAAAAGTTATTTTTCTATATGCATCTGCCTGTGAATATTAAACGAATATTCTAAGATATTTTTAGATTTTATTTCATATAATCCTTTCTCCCAGTGAAAGAGGAAACAGTCCTGAGAGTGTATCTTTACTGAGGTGTTTCTTATCTCGTCTGCTGCAGGCTACAGCATCTAAGCCCCTGAAAGTCCCCAGCAGATTTTCGGTTCAAATGAATAATGTTTGTCTTCTGTGTTATTATTGTTAGAGAGCAATTTGTGGTACAAACGTGGTTGGGGACTGTGGGTAACAGTAGTCTTACGTGGAGGGAGCAGCCTTGCTGTCCCCCTGTGGCTGGAGCTGCTGCCTTAAAGCTCAGTTTCCAATAAGGAGATCGCTTCTCTGCTTTCAATGTTTTTCCTTATAAATTTCTTGAAGAAATAACTCATTGGATACATCACTGCTAATGAGATTTCTCATGTTTAAAATATACACTCTCTTTATATAAAATGGGTAGTCCCTGGGTAATACAAATGGCTAAGTGCTCGACTACTAGTCAAAAGGTTGATGGTTTGAACCAACCCAGAAGCACCATGGAAGACAGGCCTGGAGATCTTCTTCCAAAAGATCACAACCTTGAAAATCCTATAGAGCAGTTCTGCTCTGCCTATGTGAGGTTGCCGTGAGTTAGAACTGACTCAACAGCAATTAACAACAACAACATATATAAAACTATATGTACTATTGTCTAGTTTCCTAGTGCTACTGTAACACAAACACCACAAGTGGGTGGCTTTAAGGAAAATAATTTTTTTCTCACAATTCTGGAGGTTAAGTCCAAATCCCGATCTCGGCCTCATTGATTCCTTCTTTGTGAGTAACTCGGATATTCCTTGGTTTTTGGAGATCCTCACCTGGCATCTGTCTTCAGCATTATGTGCATGCCTCTGTGTCTAGTCTGCTATTTTTATAACTCAGAAGTGTTTAAGTTTATGACTCACCCCACACTGGTTATGACCTCAGTAATATAACAATGAAAACTCTATTTCTAAACAGGATTATATCCAAAGGTATAGGGGGTTAGGATTTATCCAAAGATATAGGGGTTAGGATTTATCCAAAGGTATAGGGATTAGGATTCCAACATATATTTTGGGAGTACACAAGTCAATCCGTAACAACTCTCTCTCTCTCTCTCTCTATATATATATATACACACACATATATGTACGTATTTAATACCCCAGTTTGTAGATGTGGAAACTGAGGAACAGAGAGGCTATGTAACACACATAAAGTTATAAAGCTAGTAAGAGGTGGTGGTGGATTTTAAGCCCAGACGATTTGACTCCAGATACTGAGCAGTTAAACAGCGTACTATCCTACTACTCTAGTGTAGAGCATGTGGTTTTAAAAACATTTCCTTCACTTGGGGTCTACCATGTAGGCATTCTATGACCTTGGGTAAATCACCAGCTACCATTGGAATTTTACCTACCCTTGATGGTGCAGTGGTTAAGAGCCTTGCTGCTAACCAAAAGGTTGGCAGTTCAAACCTCCCAACTGCTCCATGGGAGAAAGATGTGGCAGTATGCTTTTGTAAAGATTTATAGCCTTAGAAACCATATGGGGAAATTCTACCCTGTCCTATAGAGTCACTATGAGTCAGAATGGACTTGACGGCAACGGCTTTAGTTTGTGGTAGTCTATAGTAATTGTGTTAGATACCAGGGTTTTTGAAATGAGCAAATGGTTGTTATGTAAACAGACTATTCCAGTTTGAGAATTAAGTTTAAATTCAGGATTTTATTTTTTTTAACTTTCCTCCTAGACATTGTACACATGAAGGTTGCTTTTAGTAATACAACACGTGTACCCTGTAAATTCCTATTATACCAGCAGTGACACCAACCAGTTGCCTTCTAGGGAGACATGTCAGGTGAGTGAGAGAGTCACTATTCAGATAACCTTGAATCTGCTCTAATTTATGAAAAGATCAAATCATTCATACTCCTTTATACTTTAAATTTCATTTATAACATACAACACTCCTCACAGCTGATGATGCACAACATATCCACATGTGTCTCTTCATCAGGACAGAGAACTTCTGATTTACCAGTAGCAGTCATATAGGTCTGATTTGGTTGATAAGACTTGATTCAACTGCTTGTTTCATTGAATTAATGAAAATCATTGGATCATCTCCAAACAGCCTAGAGTACCCATTTACTTTGATGTGAAATTGGCATGGCAACAACTCTACCCATCTTTCCTAAAGGATATAGTGAGGATTTGAGAGAATGTACTTGGAAGTGCTATGAGTTTTTTTGGGGAAGTCCAAGTTAAAATATTATTATAACATGCTCATCTTATCTGATATATTAAAAATCATTGTGACAGTCGAGGGCAAAGCTGTCTCATTAATAGATATTTAATACACTACATTTTAACACAAATAACACACTCCTACGTTTGTTTGCCAGCTGTGCCCTACCCAACCCCCTGACCCCAAGTGAGGTATTTTCGTAAGCATGCTACACTAATTTTTTTTTTTTACAGCAACATTGGTATAGTGGCACTTATGAAAATACCTTGTAGGGTGAGAGCATGGTTGAAAAACAAGCACAGAAAGCACGTGTTATTTGCATAAAATAGGTAGCCCTTTAGTGGTCTAAGGGCAAAAGAGCGTATTAGCTCAATGTGATGCCAGTGGGGAATTGTTAAATTATAACAGAGTGTAGCTTCAAAGTTATGATTTTTGCCCATGAACAGTTAGAGATTCAATTCAGTTCTGTATTTTTTTCCAAAGCTGCTTTTAGTTGCTCTATTCACAGAGGCTCTCACTGTGGAATAAACAGCGAAGGTTTTAGCTTATTGGACATTACCGCTAAAGAGGAAATGTGGTGGTGGTGGGGGACGCTGAGTGCAATATTCCTGAAGTCAGTCATAGTGGTCTTCAAGGGTGCTCCCTTTGCTGTTCAGTACCTCACTGACACTTTGCAGCCCTCCTGTTTTCCCTTAGAGCTGCTACTACTAAGAACTACAAAGTTGTGTGGGCATTCTCTCTCTGATTGAAAGAACTTTGGGGGATCATTAGTTGACTTCTCCTCTGGGCTTGGATGCAGTTTAGTACTTGCAACTGAGAAACCCAGTGTTCCTCAATTCAGTCCTTTGGGTTATTTGAGATGATAATGATGACGTATCAATTTATTGTGTTTGATGTCAAAACTCTGAACAGGAAAATGTTCAGGGTTAACTCAGAGGAGAAGTGTGTACTACAGTTCGTGATTCCTGTGTTAGTAGCTATATATGTGAGTAGCTTTGTTGCCAGCTCTCTGTCAGTAGCATTTATCTGCAGCCTTCATTGACGAATTATAGCTCCCAGCCTACCAAAGAATGGATTACATTTTGTTTATGATATGCACAGTATATCAAAAAGACTATCTGCATTGCCTCAACGCAATGATATTAATTATGAAAACAAAGAGGAGCGAATGAATGCTTCTCAGATGAAGTAATGATGTGGAGAGTCACTAGGAAACTGGCTGCTGAGTTTTAGTACTCCCTTGGTGGAGGTCATTTCTTATAAACATGTATTAAAGTTTCTCCACAAATTATGCAAATTCAAGGCAGACTTTATTTATTTGTTTGTATTAAACATACTACTGGGCTTGCTGTCTCATTAAGAAATAGTACTCATCACTTCCCAGCTGACAGATTATTTTCATTACACAGTTTCTTTTAAGGCTATTTGAAAACTAGGTGTCGTCTTTGACTAATGAGCTTCCAATGACCAGAACAGCATCCTTTGTTAAGGTGCTTTGGAATCTGACTAATTGGTAGGCCAGCTCTGGTCTTTTCTGCAGGCATCATTCATAAATCATTCCCTATGGTCTGCAGCAAAATCATCCACACTCTATTACCTACAGAGACTCTGCGGCACCTTCATAGCCCATCAGAAATGAACTCTATTCATATGTACTAAATTGTTTCTTCATAACTGTGCCTACCTAGAATTAGACAAAACACAGGGCAGCCAAATGCTTTTACTTGAGGTATAATGAAAATTGTTTTCATCTGGTTAATAATTGGTTGATATGGAGAGGATAATAGGAAGAGATGATAATGAATAACCCACATGGTTAGCCAAGCTGAGCTGAAGCACTGACTTAGGCAATTGGAATATCTTTCAAAATCTTGTTGCTGCTTTTTTTCTTCTTGGAATGCTTCATAGGTTTTTTGTTGTTCCTTTTTTTTTTTTCTTTTTAAAATGAAACCAATGGGCTCGAAAGCAATTCTGAAGTTTTTCCATTGTTATTAGGTATTAATATTTTCAGTGAGAAGTTTATCGTACTTAAAATGCATTTCCAATGTTATAAATATTCAATGCTATGTATATTTTTAAAGAAGTCATTCTTTCTTTTTTCTTTCTCCATTGCATCATTATTTGTTTATTAAGTGTAAAGGACTTCTTATCATCTTCCGTAATTATCTCAACAACACTGTGAGGTAGAAACTGTCATTACTCCCATTTTGTAGACGAGGAAACTGAGTCTCAGAGAGGTTAATAAGTTGTCAAGATCACAAAGGCCAGAAAGTGGTGGGGCTGGGATTCAAGTCCAGATCTGTCCATGTCAAAACTTCACCCAGACTGCCACTGTCAGACTTGACTCTTCATGTTTGGGATTTCCAGTGGAGAAGGGACAATTGTAGGCAATGGTGTTCCTCCTTCCTTTTTTAAGGAGATGAAATGTAGCTCTTGACTAAAGTTTGGGGCATCCCTGATACAGATTCTCCCCAGATGGTTGTGAAAATTAAATTAAATGCCACATGTAGAGTGTCTAGTATTGAGCCTGGTATATTGCAAAATCTCAACACCTGTTAGTTCCCTTTTGTCCTCTCCATACGTCTGTCATACTGGTGCTGTCAATCCTTCATTGCCACCTTAGAGGTGACAATGACACCAGGTATGGGATCCCACCACCTAGTGACTTGGTGGGAGGAAGCAGGCTGTGAGGGGCTCTGGCTCCCCACACCCATCATACATGGATCAGTATCTCCACCTGCTCTGTTTAAGATTTACTGGCGCCTAACCAGCTGCTACTTGGAAACTCTATGGGGCAGTTCTACTCTGTCCTACAGGGTCACTATGAGTTGGAATCAACTTGATGGCAACAGGTAACCTAGCCCTTATTTTTAAGGATTCTGCACTGGCATAGCATTTTCCTCTGCATGGATGAAATTATAGCAATTTTAACCAATAAATTTTCATACAGCTCTTGAGAGAGCCTCTTATCACAGTTATTTTGCAGGTAGGTAAGCAGAGAGGTCAAGTTCATTTTTTAGGATATGATAGCAAGGCACAGAAAGGGATAGGAGCTAGTTGAATGGACACAGGAAATCTGGGGTGGAAAAGAGGAGTGTGCTGTCACAGTATGGGGAGTGTAGCTAGGATCACATAGCAGTGTGTGTATAAAGTTTTATATGAGAAACTAACCTGAACTGTAAACTTTCATTTAAAGCACACACACACACAAAAAGATAGCAAGGCAGTGGCTCAACTAGATGCAAAAACCCAGAATCCTAACTCAGAGTCCATAGTTAAAACTCTGGATTAAAGAAGCAAAGGAACTAACTGTCGTGGCTACTCCCTTGGCTTTCTGAATACCTGGGAAGTTCAATCGCCAAAAGTTTCCTTATCACTTTGGCCTAAGAGATCTAGGAGATCACCATATAGAGCTCTAGAAAGATAATCAGGACTTGACGACTGAGTTTCTCCATGATCTAAAAAGCCAGGAAGGCTTCGACCTCTGCCCCTCTCGGTTGCACTCCATTCAGTTCAGAAAAGCCATGTCGTGCAGTCAAGGAACCAAGAGTAAGGTACCTGACTTATGTGTCTCCTGTCCTCTCCACCACAACCTACTTTATTAAATGGACAAGTCATTAATCTCTCTAGGCCTTAGTTCCCTCTGCTGCAAAACGGAATCATACTACTTACCCTTTCTGTCTCATGGAATTGCTTATAAAAATCCTATAGATGTCACATTGCTTCGGAAAACATTAAACAGTCTCTATAACTGACATAGTGTTTCTAGGTCTTTAATGTAAAATCAGGGGGCAGTGGTGGTTCAGTGGTAGAATTCTCACCTTCCATGCAGGAGATCTGGGTTCAGTTTCAGGCCAGTGTACCTCATAAACAGCTACCATCCATCAGTTGAGGCTGGCATGTTACTATGATGCTGAACAGATTTCAGTAGAACTTCCAGACTAAGATAGACTAGGAAGAAAGGACTGGCAATCTACTTCTTAAAACCAATGAAAAGCCTATGGATCACAACTGTCTGACAGGGCAACATTTTGTTCTGTTGTGCATGAGGTCACCATGAGTCAGGGGCCCGCTGGACAGCAGCTAACAACAACAACAACGAAAGTAACATCAGGTTGAAAATCTACATTTTAAAGTTTTTTTTTTTTAACTTTCCTTTAAAGCTTGCTAGTACAAAGAAGTTCTGAGGAGTATGTAATAATTGAATTTGTGAGCATTTTTCTGGGGGTTGTTGATCATACATGTCAGAACAAGGGCAACTGGAAAAGGACACTACATTTTAAAACTCACTGTTACAAGGAAGCTAACAAACTCTTAGGAATTCTGTTCCTTCAATGGTCTTGACTTGGGAATCTGCACAGTGACTTTATATCAGGGGAATGCAAGTCCATAAGGAGAGAAATTGGATTGTGAATGTAATTTGAAAATAACAAATAGATTTTTCTACTCAGAGAGATTTTATCAAAAATAAATATGGATATGTGATATGGGAGTGATAAATTACATTGCTGCAGATTTTCTCTAGGACCTTAGAGTAGAAAAGAGGTTATTCTTCAAGTTTTCTTGATCTTAACATCTAAAGACAAACCCAAACCCAGAGAAAAAAAGAAAAGCAAGAACAAACACATCCTTGGACAAGCTGTGATACAAGTTCCTGCAAGTATATTTAATATTTTGTTTCTCAAAAGTTTCCACTTGCATTTGTATGTATTTTGATCCATAGCAATTCCCATTTATGCAGTACATTTTAAATGTTTTACTTAAAAGCATTATGGGGCTCTGAATTGTGTCAAATGCATCTTTGACACCTGCATAACTATTTCAAGAGAGAATTTTGGAATGGCAACGTAATTTTCTATTGAAGAAAGCCTAATTGATCATAGAAAATGCCCAAGTTGTCATGTGTAGTTTCAATGCATGGCACTTAGTGTTTCCCTAAAGGTGTCAGACTAATGAAATAAGTAACATTACAAATAACATTTTGCTTTGCTTTGTTTATTTACTCAATTTTGTTGCTCAATGTGCTGTGTTTTTCAGTTTGCCAATGAAAACTTACTTAGGGTCACTCTCAAGATAAAAAAAAAAAAAAATCCTGACATGATCAAATGGGGTGATATTATTTTTTCTTAATCTATCACTGTTGAGGATATTCTACAAACACACTAGTTAATTGAATACCTGTTCCCAGGACTGATTTATTGGTTCTATTAAGTCGAAATGTTGGAACTACTAAGCAAAAAAGTAAGTACTGATTTTAACTAATTTTATATCTCCTGACAATAGGAGCACTGTTTTAATATTAACTTACTTGAACCTTGGAAGAACAATTCTTAAAACATTCTTCTGTAACTCTCTTTTGGCTTATCTCTGTCTAGTGGTATCAAGTGACCTGTCCTTGATTATGTCATAATTTATAACTTCCCTTAGTCTGCTTTATAACATCATCATTATTATTTTTTTTACTACTTAATTTTTTTATTGTACTTTAGATGAAAGTTTACAGAACAAATAGTTTCTCATTAAACAGTTAGTACACATACTGTTTTATGACATTTGTTAACAGCCCCACGACACGCCAACACTCTCCCTTCTCGACCTAGGGTTCCCTATTACCAGCTTTCCTGTCCCCTCCTGCCTTCTAGTCCTTGTCCCTGGGTTGTTGTGCACCATTAGTCTCTTTTGTTTTATGGGACTGTCTATTCTTTGGCTGAAGGGTGATCCTTAGGAGTGACTTCATTATTGAGCTAAAAGGGTGTCCGGGGCCGTACTCCTGGGGTTTCTCCAGTCTCTGTCAGGCCAGTAGGTCTGGTCTTTTTTTGTGAGTTAGAATTTTGTTCTACATTTTTCTCCATCTCTGTCTGGGACCCCCTGTTGTGAACCCTGTCAGAGCAGTCATTGGTGATAGCTGGGCACCATCTAGTTGTACTAGACTCAGTCTGGTGGTGGCCGTGGTAGTTGTGGTCCATTAGTCCTTTGGACCAATCTTCCCCTTCTATCTTGTTTTCTTCATTCTCCCCTGTTCTCGAAGGGGTGAGACCAGTGAAGGATCTTAGATCCCTGCTCACAGGATTTTAAGGCCCCAGATGCTACTCACTAAGGTAGAACGTAGAACATTTTCTTTATAACCTATATAACATCATTATTTTTCCCCACTCCACGTGCTCACTCCTCTCCAACTCGTATCTCCTTATGTGACTCTATTTCCACGTAGCTTCCATAATTACTCTATGATTGCATTGCTGTACCCCACATCATTCTTGTGGGATGTAGTGATGCAATCGAGTAATCATGGATTACTGGAGTTTTCAAAACTTGAAAAATGGGTTAGTTTACATTATCCACATTGGAGATATGGAACAAATGGTCAGCAGTATCAAGAATAACATAGGCCAACGGCTGTTGGGTGACATTTTCAAGGAAACAAGATTCTGTCTGCTGTAACCAGATTTTTGGTCTTTATGAAATAATGCTAACCTGTGGCATCTGGCCAACATTTGGGCGTAAGGGAATAGCAGTTATGTAGAACAATGGGGTAAAGTAATTTTTAAAGGCCACAAACTATAGAGAGAAATGTTTTTAAGAAACACCTGTCAGGTTAGTTTTAGGATTTAAAACTTGACATCATATTAGCATAGAGGTAGAGGGGTAGTCACCAGATGCTTTACCTACAAGTGTGTTTATGTGCCTGACGGATCCATTTTCCTCACCGTCGGTACTCTGCTGTGTTCCCATGGAACTTGACTTCTTTAGACTGTATCATCTGCTCTCCCTTGATTATTGACTTTCAGTTGGGCCCACCAGTGGGAAGAACTAGTAAATACTGGAAGAGCGAAAGAGAGAGAGATCAGGGTATTTCGTTCTTGTTCTCTCTTTGCTCTAACTCCTCTGTGCTTCCAGTTTTCACTAGGTTCCAGTAATACTGTTTCTTACCTTGTTCCTTTGGTCTTCTTTTTTCTCTGCTGGTTGTCTCAGAGTGCTTTACCCTCTCTAGTGGTTAAGATTGTGTGTCAACTTGGCTGGGCCATGATTCTCAGTGATTTGGCAGTCATTTAATGATGTAGTTTGGCAGTTATATAATGATGATTAAGGCACTCAACTGCTAACTGAAAGTTTAGTGGTTTGAAACTGCTAGTGGCTCCGTGGGAGAAAGATGTGGCAGTCAGCTTCTGTAAAGATTTACAGCCTTGGAAACCCTGTGGGGTCGCTATGAGTTGGAATTGACTCGACAGCAGTGGGTGGGTTTTGGTAATGATGTAGTTATCCTCCATTTTGTGATATAACGTAATTATCTCCATGATGTGTTCTGTGATCAACCAATCAGTTCCAAGGGGAGTTTCTTCACGGGTGTCTTAGTCATCTAGTGCTGCTATAACAGAAATACCACAAGTGGATGGTTTTAATGAAGAGAAGTTTATTTCCTCACAGTCAAAATAGGCTAAAAGTCCAAATTCAGGGCATCAGCCCCAGGGGAAGGCTTTTTCTCTCTGTTGGCTTTCTTCTCTTCAGTGTTCCCCCGGACTAGGAGCTTCTCTGTGTAGGGACCCCAGTCCAAAGGATGCGCTCTGCTCCCGGCACTGCTTTATTGATGGTATGAAGTCCCCCTGTCTCACTGCTCACTTCTGTCTTTTATATCTCAAGAGATTGCCTCAGGACACAATCCAGTCTTGTAGATCAGGTCCTGCCTTACTAACACAACTGCCACCCATCCTCCTTCATTAACATCATAGAGGCAGGTTTACAACAGACAGGAAAATGACACAGTACCAGGAATCATGGCCTAGCCAAACTGATACACACATTTTCTGGGGGACATAATGCAAACCATGACAAGGGGTGTGGCCTGCATACACTTTATATGGATGTTCTGGCAAAGCTTTCTGGCTTTTGCTTACTCTAGCCCCTGCATCCAGCTCATCATCATCTGACCTCCAGCTTTGGGGACTTGATCCAGCGGCCTGCTGTATTGCCTACCGATCTTGAATTTGTCAGTCTCCATAGCCTGTGAGCCAGGAGCCTACCTTCTGACCTTCTGATCTTGGGTTCATCAGCTCCTGCAGCTGTGTGAGTCAGGAGAAGCCTCCAGCCTGAAGCCTGACCCACAGACTTGGGAATTGCCAGCCTCTACAACTGCATGAGCCACTTCCTTGAGATAAAGCTCTCTCTCCACATATATACAGAGAGAGGACCCAGTCCAAGACATTTGGTACCAAGAGTGGTTCTAGAGAAACAAAATTGAAAGGATAAGTTTTCTAAATTGGTTCTCAAGTCTGGTTAGTCCTAAGGATTTTGATGACTCTGCTTCCAGTAGTAAAGAGGGCATTGTTAATCCATGACATGATATGGCAATAGAAATACGCAAAATATCACCATCAATAGGTCAAGTATTTGTGAGAGGTGTGGCTCTGAGTGATCACATGTTTAATACTTTTCTACAATTTTGTCAGAATGAGAAGTATAAGGAAGCTGGTTGGTTGGTCCTACTTTTGCTAGACAAAGTGGTGAAAGAAAGAGATAAGCTCAGGGTTCCAGGGTCACAGCTCAAGTACTGCATAAACGACCTCAAAATTGCCACTTGTGCACTAGAAAGAAAGCCTTATCTCTTGTAGTAACAGAGCTGATATTGCTGAAAACCAAACCCAGAGTCTTATCGTAAGAGAAGCTGAATTAAAACGTCAATTGAATTACCAACCTCAAATGGTGTCTGAAGTTAAAGTCAGAGCATTAATTGGAAAGAATAGGATCCTGAAACCTGGGATGGGGACATATGGGCAGATTATCAGGAAGATGGGGACACCGAGCCCCTAAATTCTGTTGAATCGTTACTGCCAACAGAACCAGTCCCCTCACTCCCACCTGAAGATTACTCCATCTTTGTCTGCTAAGCCACCCTTCCTAGTAAAATCATTAGTCCCTCCAAACCCAACTGATGAGATTGTCCCAGCTGTGTCTGAAGAGACTTTGTCTATCACCTGGGTAGCATCTGTGTCACTTCCTGGGGCATTGCCTGAGGCAGGTACCTTACAAGACTTCTGAATGTTCTCAGAACACATCCCACCACCCATTTTTGCTTGTAGACCTATAGCTAGAATTAATTCCTAGTGAGCCCCAAAAGGTGAAGTACAAAGTGTGACCCAGGAGGAAGTATGCTATACTCCAAAAGAACTGCTTGACTTTTCTAATATGTACAAACAGAAACCTGGGGACTAAGTATGGGAATGGCTATTAAGGGTGTGAAATAGTGGTGCAAGGAACATAAAGTTGGATCAGTCTGAGTTTACTGATATGAACCCACTTATCACAGATTCTTCATTCAATATTTCAGTTCAAGAGGTTAGGGAATGATCTAATAGTTTGTTTGGTTTGCTAAAGCATGAATTATGCAATAGCCTACAGTAAATTGAGTTGAAGTACCAGACCTGCCTTGGTATACTTTAGAAGAAGGTATCCAAAGGCTTAAGGAAATTGGCATGTTAGAGTGGATTTATCAGATTAGACTCACAGGCCCACACATGGAGTGCCCAGAGGACACAACTTTTACCACAACAGTAAGGGACAAATTTGTGAAGGGAGCCCCAGCATCCTTGAAGACTGCTGTGATTGCTGTTTTATGTAGATCAGATCTGACAGTGGGAACTGCCCTTACTAAACTAAGACACCCAACTACAGTGGGACTGATTGAACCCTGTGGTGGTAGGGGCCAAGTGATGGCACTCAATCAACAAAGACAAGGTAGGCATGGTTACCGTAATGAACAGCAGAGTCAAAGCAGTAATCAGAATAGTCTGACTTGTATGGACTTATAGTGTTGGCTATTTAGTCATGGTGTCCCTAGGAGTGAAATAGATGGGAAATCTACTAAATATTTACTTGATCTGTACAAGCAGAAGAATTCTAGGTTAAGTGAATAGCAGTCTAACTCGAATCATCAGAATAGATGATCACGACCCCTCAATCAATTCCAAGACTTCAGCTAGTTACAGACCCACAACCACTTGAAGGTGAGGCCTTGCTCCCTTGAGAAAGAACCACACTACACTGCCCAAAATTTATGCTGTTAATATTTCTCCTAGCCTTCCTCCAAAGGGATCTGCAACCTTTTATTTTTTTATTTTTATTTTTTAAAGTAAAAAGAAAGTTTTATTTGGCATATATTCAAAAGGACAAAAGTGGGAAGTGGACAAGCATGCTGCCAGAGCTAGAATGTCTGGCTGAATCGAAAGAATATTACAGAACAGGCAAGAATGGGAAAACGGACAAGCATGTTGCCACAGCCATGTCTGCCCGAGTCCAAAGAATATTACAGAGTAGGTAAGAATGGGAAAACGGACAAGCATGCTGCCACAGCCATGTCTGCCCGAGTCCCTCTGCAGCCTTTTGCAAGACTTACTGTTCATTGGGGAAAAGGAAATAATCAGAATTTTTGGGAATTGATGGATACTGGTTCTGAACTGACACTAATTCCAGGAAACCCAAAACATCACTGTGGTCCACCAGTCAGAGTGGGGGCAAACAGAGGTCAGGTTATTCATGGAGTCTTAGCTCAAGTTCATCTCATAGTAGGTCCAGTGGGTCCCTGAACCTGTCCTGCAGTGATTTCTCCAGTTCCAGAATGCATAACTGGAATAGATATACTCAGCAATTGGCAGAACCTCCACATTGGTTCTCTGACAAGTGGAGTAAGGGCTATTATGGTAGGAAAAGCCAAGTGGAAGCCATTAGAACTGCCCCTACCTAGGAAAATATTAAACTAAAAGCAACACCACATTCCTGGAGAGATTGCAGAGGTTACTGCTACCATCAAGGACTTGAAGGATGCAGGGATGGTAATTATCATCACATCCTCATTGACCTGTGCGAAAAACAGATAGATCTTGGAGAATGACAGTATATTTTCATTAAATTAAATAAAGTGGTGACTCAAGTTGCAGCTATTGCTCTGGATGTGGTTTCATTGCTTTAGCAAATTAATACATCTCCTGGTACATGGTATGCAACCATTGATTTGGCCAATGAATTTTTTTCATTTCCAGTTTTGAAGGAACACAGGAAGCAGTTTACTGTCATCTGGCAAGGCCGGCAACACACCTTCACTGTCCTAACTCAGGAGTGTATCAAGTCTTCTGCCCTATGTCATAATTTAGTCCTCTGGGCCCTTGTTTGCCTTTCCCTTCCACAAACATCACACTGGTCCGTTACACTGATGACATTATATGCTGATTGGACCTAGTAAGGAAGAATTGTCAATGACTGGATTTCTTGATAAAACTTTTGCATGACAGAGGGTGAAAAATTAATCCCACAAAAATTGAGATGCCTTCCACCTCAGTGAAATTTCTAGGGGTCCAGTGGTGTGGGGCATGTTGAGATATGCCCTGGTGGCATAGAGGTTAAGAGCCCAGGCTGCTAACCAAAAGGTCAGCAGTTCAAATCCACCAGCCACTCCTTGGAAACCCTATGGGGCAGTTCTCCTCTATCCTATAGGGTTGCTATGAGTCGGAATCAACTCAACAACAATGGTTTGGTTTGGTTTTTTTTAAGTGAAGGATAAGTCATTGCACCTGGTCTTTCCCACAACTTAAAAGGAGGTACAATGCCTGTCAGGCTTCCTTGGATTTTGAAAGCAACATATCCCTCATTTGGGTATGCTACTCTGACCTATTTATCAACTGACTTGAAAAACTGCTAGTTTTGAGTGGGGCCCAGAACAAGAGAAGGCTCTACTACAGGTTCAGGCTGCTGTGCAAGCTGCTCTACCACTTGGGCCATATGATCTGACTGGCTGATCCTGTGGTGCTTGAAGTGTCAGTGGCAGATATACATGCTGTTTGGAGTCTTTGGCGAGCCCCTATTGGCGAATCACAGTGCAGACCCTTAGGATTTTGGAGCAAAGTCCTGCCATCCTCTGCAGATAACTACTCTCCTTTTAAGAAACAGCTTTAGGCTTGTTACTGGGCCTCATTAGAGACTGAATACTTAATTATGGGCCACCAAGTCACAGTGCAGCCTGCGCTGCCCATCATGAAATTGGGTGTTGTCTGACCCACAGAGCCATTAAGTGGGATGTGCACAACAGTGCTTCATCATTAAATAGGAGTGATATGTACGAGATCAGGCCCAAGCAGGACCTGAAGGCACAATTAAGTTGTGTGAGGAAGAGGTCCAAATACCCATGGTCTCCACTCAGTCACATTACCTGTCGTCTTCCATTCTGCACCTGTGGCTTCATGGGAAGTTCGTTATGATCAGTTGATGAAGGAAGAGAGCACTCGTCCCTGGTTTACAGATGGTTCTGTGTGATATACAGGCACCACTCAAAAGTGGACAGTAGCACTTTTGACTACAGCTCCTTTCTAGGACCTTCCCAAAGGACAGTGGTGAAGGGAAATCCTCCCAATGGGCAGAACTTCGAGCAGTGCACCCTGGTTGTTCACTTTGCTTGGAAGGAGAAATGGCCAGATGTGTGATTGTATACTGATTCACGGGTTGTGGCTTATGGTTTGGCTGGATGATCAGGGACTTGGAAGGAACATGATTGGAAAATTGGAAACAATGAGGTATGTGGAAGAGGTAAGTGGATAGACCTCTCTCAATGGGCAAAAAAGTGAAGATATTTGTGTCCCATGTGAGTGCTCACCAAAGGGTGACCTTGGCAAAGCAGGATTTTAACAATCAAATGGGTAGGATGACACGTTATGTGGAAACCAGTCATCATCTTTGTCCAGCCACTCCTGTCATTGCCCAATGGGCTCATAAGCAAAGAGGCCATGGTGTCAGGGATGGAGGTTATGCATGGGCTCAGCAACATGGACTTCCACCCACCAAAGCTGACTTGGTCAGCAGCAGAGACTGACACTGAGTCCCCGATATGGCAACATTCCTTGTGGTGATCAGCCAGCAACATGCTGGCAGGTTAATTACATTGAACAACTTCCATCTTGGAAAGGGCATCATTTTGTTCTTAGTGTAATAGAGAGTTAGTCTGGATATGGATTTGCCTTCCCTGCACACAATGCTTCTACCAAAACTACCATCCGTGGACTTACACACAGCATTGCCTAGGATCAGGGGACTCGCTTCACAGTAAATGAATTATGGCAATGAGCCTATGCTCATGGAATTCACTGGTCTTACCATGCTCCCTATCATCCTGAAGCAGTAGGCTTGATGGCACAATGGAATCGCCTTCTAAAGACACAGTTACAGTGTCAGTTATATGGCAATGCTTTTCAGGGTTGAAGCACTGTTCTCTAGGAGGCTGTGTGTGCCCCATACCAGCATCCAGTATATGATGCTATTTCTCCCATAGCCAGGATTCATGGGTCCAGTTATTAAGGAGTGGAATTGGGAGTGGCACCACTCACTACTACTCCTAATAATGCACTTGCAAAATTTTTGATTCTTGTCCCTACTATCCTATGCTCTGTGGGTCTAGAGGTCTTAGTTCCAAAGGGAGGAATGATCACCAGAAGACACAATGTTGATTCCATTGACCTGGAAGTTAAGAATGCCACCTGACCACTTTGGTCTCCTCAACCCTCTGGATCAACAGGCAAATAAAAGAGTTACTGTATTGGCTGGTGTGATTGATCCTGATTACCAAGGGGAAATTTTGTTGATATTACATAATGAAGGTAAAGAAGAGTATTTTTGGAATATAGGAGATCCCTTAGGACATCTCTTAGCGCTACCATGCCCTGTGATTAAAGTCAATGGAAAACTACAGCAAACCAAATCTGACATGACTACCAATGGCCCAGACCCTTCAGGAATGAAGGTTTGGGTCACCCCAAACCAAAAACCAAACCCATTGCCGTCGAGTCGATTCCGACTCATAGTGACACTATAGGACAGAGTAGAGCTGTCCCATAGGATTTCCAAGGAGTGCCTAGTAGATTCAAACTGCCAATCTTTTGGTTAGCAGCTATAGCTGTTAATCACTGTCACTTCACCAGGCAAATAACCACAACCAACTGAGGTGCTTGCTGAAGGCAAAGGGAATACAGAATGGGTGTTGGAAGAAGGTAGTTCTAAATACCAGTTACAACCACGTGACCAGTTGCAGAAACAAGGGCTGTAATTGTTATGGGTATTTATTCCTTGTAAATGTGCATCAAATGTTTTTGTTTTATTCACTTATATAAAATACTAGATGTAAATGAGGCTGTTGTACATGTTAGTTGTATCATGTTAAGTGCAAGTATGACTTTGTAATTGCCTTTATTTAGAGACTGTGTATGGTTTAAGGAGATGTGTACAGGTGTCAAGTTGACAAGGTGTGGACTGTGATGGTTAAGGTTTGTGTCAACTTGACTGGCCCATGATTCTCAGTGGTTTGACAATTATGTAATGATGTAGTTTGACAGTTATGTAATGATGTAATTTGGCAGTTGTGTAATGATGTAGTTATCATTCATTTTGTGATATAATGTGATCTGGTATGATTAGCCAATAAGGTGTAAGGGGGATTTCCTCAGGGGTGTGGCCCACATCCAATATATATGGACTTTCCGGCAAAGCTCTTTGGCTTTTGCTAGGTTTGGATCCTGCATCTGGCTTGTCATCATCTGACCTCTAGTTCTTGGGACTTGAGCCAATGGACTGCTGTACTGCCTGCCAGTCTTGAGATTCACTGGCCTCTGCAGCATGTGAGTCAGCAGTCTGCCATCTTACCTGCCAATTTTGAATTTGTCAGCCTCCACAGCCTTTGAGCCAGCAAGCTGCCATCTGACCTGCCGATCTTGGGTTCATCAGTCCCTGCAGCTACATGAGTAAGGAGAAGCCTCCAGCATGACACCTGACCCATAAACTTGGGACTTGCCAGCCTCTACAACTGCGTGATCCATTTTCTTGTGATAAATCTCTCTCTCTCTTTCCATACATACATGGTTAGCGGCAATAGCTCTTAACCACTATGCCACAGGGTTTCCATACAGATAGATAGATGATAGGTAGATAGATAGATGATAGGTAGATAGATGATAGATAGATAGATACATACATACATACATAGATAGATAGGTAGGTAGATAGGTAGATAGATAAATATATATATGTGCTTCACTGGTTTTGCTTCTCTAGAGAACCCAGCCTAAGACATCCTTCTTTCTGTCATCCATCCATTAACCCTCACAACACCTTGTAAATAGTCTCTTCATTCAAGCCTTTTTATCTAGGCTGAATTTCTTTTGGTAGGTGTGACTAATAAAAGACTTGCATGATATCAAGTTTGTGGGGTTTGCTCTGGGCAAATCAGGATCATCTGTTACTGAATAGTCCCTTCCTAACAAACACAATTCAGCAGAACATAAGGCTTAAGAGCAAATGAAAGAGATTAAGACAGACTTGGGTTTAACTTTGTGCAAGTAATTTATCCAGAGCAATCTCCACTTTCCTCCTTTTAAAATGGGGATTGTAATTGTGTCTACATCACTGGGTTCTTCTGAGGACTAAATAGTATAATACTTGCAGAACTTTAGCATAATGCCTAGTACATAGTAACACTCAATACATCTTAGTTATAATTATCATCACTAGGTATTTCCTAGTTGCAAATATAATGATACAAAGCAGGAGTGTGTGTAATCTGTGGAACTGTAGACTAGGGAGGATTTGTCTGTTATCAAATATAACATAGTGGTATGACTTTGTTAGCAGAAAGTATGGATAAAGAGAAACTGGATGTGAAGTGTTAGAAATGGCTGCTGCTCTAATAATACTTGTGTAACATCATAGATTTCCTCCTTGTGGTAGCCAGTTCTACTACATTTAAGATAGCCTGGGGGACATGTGATATATATATTGTTTTGGATTTCACAGTTAAGAGGCTATAATTTGCTGTATGATCATCAGAATTACTGATGTTGCCACTTGTTTTCTTTCTGTTTTAATCAATTTTCTTCAAGGCCTACCTACCAAATGTGAACACCCGGTTTGCTCAGATAGCCATACACTTCTGCGTAGCAAAGCTGAAAGAATTTAATTCACATTTACTTAATCACTCTCAAAAATGTTCTTATTAATAAACATAGTCTACATTTTTTGTTATGCTCTCTAGGTTGATAGTTCTCTTAGGAATTCAAAATGCATAAGCCAATAGTATCTATGCCTTCTTGAATTGCTTACAGGGATTATGGCTCTGTAGAGAAAAATCTAGGTCCATTGGCATTAGCCGCCTATTTATTGTCCTTCTCAGTGATGATATCAGTCAGTTGCCAATGGTTACTTTTATATCCAAGATTCCTAACTCTTCCCAACATCCTTTTGGAACGATTTAATTACATAGATACTAGGGGTATGTCTGGACAACGGGTGAATATGTATTGCTCTTATGTTACCCAAAGTATGAACTTTTGTAATTTATTGGGCTATGGTTTGTTATTTCATGGCACCACATACAACATTATAACTTTGGACATTACTTATCATTTTCTACTCTTCAGTTTCTCTGGAGAAAGCTGTAAATCTAGAGATAGTGGTAGTATAAATGTAGTATGTATACATGTAGTATATATAAATGTAGTATATACAAGCAACCCCCAGGTTACGAACATCCAATTTACAGACAACTTGTACTTGCACTTTCATGTTATGTAAATTTACCCTCACTTTGAAATGATTAAACAACCCCTACTCACAAGAAATTCTTGATCACAATCAGCTTCACTTGCTGCACATGCAGGTTCTAACTCATTAAAAAGGCTTTGAGCCTTTTCTTGCACTAAAGTAAGGCTAAATAAGAACTGTATGCACCTGTTACCGACTTACAAATTCATAACCTGGGAACTGCCTTTATACATGTAGTATATATACATACAGTATACAATATGTATATATATATTATATATATATATACTATATATAATATGTATATCTATATACATGCTAGATAGATAATAGCTCTCACAGAATTCACATAGAGATTAAATGAAATAATATAAGAAAAACATTTATTACAGTATCTGGCCTATAGTAAGAATTAGTGAAATGTTAGCTGTTATGTGACAGACCTGAAGATACAGTACCAGTTCCTGGAGGTACACTAGTAGATTATGTAGATATAGTCCCTTGTACTCATGGAGCTTAAAGTCTGTTCTTGGGCTAATCGCTTCCACAATGTTTGCTAGCAAAGAGTTAAGTTTTGCCCGTGTCAGCAATGGCATGGTTCTAATGTTTCAAAATAGGAATACTGACCATCTTTTAATTGAGTCCACAGTGCTACGAGAGTCGTTATGCAAGTAGTTAAATTGCCCCTTGTCTTAGTTATCTAGTGCTGCTATAACAAAAATACCACAGTGGATGGTTTTAACAAAGAGAAAGTTATTTCTTCAGAGTAAAGTAGGCTAAAAGTCCAAATTCAGGGCGTCAGCTCCAGGGGGAAGGCTTTCTTTCTCTGTTGGCCTTCTCATCAATGTTCCCCGGGACTAGGAGCTTCTCTGTGCAGGAACCTCAGGTCCAAAGGATGCACTCTGCTCCTGGTGCTTCTCTCTTGGTGGTGTGAGGTCCACAGCTCTCTGCTTGCTTCCCTTTCCTTTTATCTCTTGAGAGATAAAAGGTGGTGCAGGCCACACCCCAGGGAAACTCTCTTTACATTGGATCAGGGATATGACCTGGGTAAAGGTGGTATTACAATCCCACCCTAATCCTCTTTAACAAAAAATTGCAATCAAAAAATGGAGGCCAACCACACAATTCTGGGAATCATGGCCCAGCCAAATTGATACACACATTTTTTGGGGGACATAATTCAAACCATGACATTCCACCCTTTGGCTCCCCAAAAATCACATCCTTGCAAGATGGTAAACATATTCACCCCATCATATCATAGCAAAAGTCTTAACTCCAAGTCCAAAATCCAAAAGTTCCTCTTCGTCTGTGAAATCTAGAATACAAGTTATTTGCTTCCAAAGGTACAATGGCAGAACAGGCCCAAGCTAGACATTTCTATTACAAATGGGAGAAATTGCAGGGAAAGAAGGAATAACAGGCACCAAGCAAGTTAGCAGAATACATTACATTAGCCCTCAAGGCTTGAAAATAATCTTCTGTTCTCTGAGACAGTTTACACAATAGGCCTGCCCTCCAGTCTCTAGGTATTGGCCACAGTCTCCAGATTCGGAGTGGAGGCCCTTTGGCTTTAGGCGCACAATTCTCCTAGTCCATCGGTGTGACAACTCCACTCTTAGAAACACCAGAAGCCATCGCTCCACCCTTTGAAACCCCTGAGGTCATGGCAATACCTTTTGAGACTGAGGCAGCTCGGCTTCTTGTGTTCTTTATCTTTTCAGCTTCTGCTTCTGTTTCCTGTGGCCTCTTGGCACTTGGGCCTCATGCCTGCATCTTCCCTACTGGGGCAAGTGTTCCAAAGCTCTGTAGCTCCACCGATAAGTGCCCGGAGGCACCCCACTCCGACAGAAAGCCTCATGCACACAGGCACTCAGCTCTCTTGCTCTGTGGGTCGGCAAGCCTAGCTACACTGATAAGTACCCAGAGGCACCCCACTCCGCCAGGAAGCCTTCTGTGCACAGGCACTCAGCTCTCTTGCTCTGTGGGTTGGCTCCAGTGCCATCTCGCACTGGTCTCCTGGTTCTGCTGCTGTTGGTTCTCTGCCACTGTCACTCCTCTGCTGCTGCAGGTTCTCTGCTGCTGCTGGTCCTTTGCTGCTGCCACTGCTCTATCCATTCAGTTTCAAAACTGCTTCCGCATTTGAGGTATCTGTTAGAGCAGCACCCCACTCTTGGTACCAAATGTCTTAGGCTGGGTTCCTTCCCTGCATGCAATGCTTCTGCCAAAACTACCCTCCGTGGACTTACAGAATGCCTTATCCACCATCATGTATCCAATACAGCATTGCCTCAGATCAAGGGATTCACAGCAAATGAAGTGCAGCAGTGGACCCATGCTCATGGAATTCACTGGTCTTGCCATGTTCCCCATCGTCCTGAAGCAGCTGGCTTGATAGAACAATGGAATAGCCTTCCTAAGACACAATTATGGTGCCAGCTAGGTGGCAATACCTTGCAGGGTTGGGGCAATGTTCTCCAGGAGGCTGTATATGCTTTAAACGAGCATCCAATATATGGTGCTGTTTCTCCCATAGCCAGGATTCATGGGCCCAGGAATGTAGGGGTGGAAATGGGAGTGGCACCACTCACTATTACCCCTAGTGACCCACTTGCAAGATTTTTGCTTCCTGTCCCCTTGACTTTATACTCTGCAGGGCTAGAGGTCTTAGTTCCAAAGGGACGAATGCTCCCACCTGGAGACACATCACTGATTCTATTGAACTGGAAGTTAAGAATGCCACCTGGCCACTTTGGGCTCCTTATCCCTCTGGATCAACAGGCAAAGAAGGGAGTTACCATACTGGCTGGTGTGATTGATCCTAATTACCAAGAGGAAATCAGATTGATATTACATAATGGAGGTAAAGAAGAGTATGTCTGGAATGCAGGAGATTCCTTAGGGCGTCTCTTAGTACTACCCTGCCCTGTGATTAAAGTCAATAGAAAACTACAGCAACCTAATTCAAACATGACTACTAATAATGCAGACCCTTCAGGAATGAAGGTTTGGGTCACCCCACCAGGCAAAGAACCACCACCAGCTGAGGTGTTAGCTGAGGGAAAAGGGAATACAGAATGGGTGGTGGAAGAAGGTAGTTCTAAATACAAGTTACAGCCACGTGACCAGTTGCAGAAAAGGGGACTGTAATTGCTATGAGTATTTCTGTTTTGTATGTGTGCATCTAATATTTTTGTTTCCTTCACTTATGAAATATAAGATGTAAACAGGGCTAGTGCATTTTTGATAGTACGCATGTTAGTTGTATCATGTTAGGTGCAAGTATGACTTTGTAATCATCTTTATTCAGAGATTATGTATGGTTTCAGGAGATGTGTGCAGGTGCCAATTTGACAAGGGGTGGACTGTGATGGTTAAGATTGTATGTCAACTTGGCCAGACCATTATTCTCAGTGTTTTAGTAGTTGTATAATGTTGTGATCACCCCCATGATGGCATCTGCTGAGTGGTACTGGCAGAGGTAGGGCCTGTGGCAGCTCACTGCCCTCTCAGTTTCATTTCTCTGCCTTCCGCCAGTTACCTTCTGCCTGCTCACCTTGCCAAGGTTTTTGGCTTGTTCCAGACTCAGGAGCTGTCTCTTGTTGTCTCACCTCCAGTTCGCGGGACTTGAGTTAGCAGCTTACCTGTTGATCTTGGAATTAGTCGAACTTCTCAGCCTGCAAGCAAGAGTCCAGTTCCCTGACCTGCCGATCTTGGGTTCACCAGCCCCTGCAGCTACGTGAATCAGGAGAAACCTTGCGGTCTTGTCTGCTGATCTTGGAGTTCACTTACCTTCACAGCCTGTGAGTGGGAGACCCTCTCCGATCTGCTGACCTTGGGTTCACCAGCTTCTGCAGCTACGTGAACTGGAAGGGGCCTCTACCCTGATCTGTGGACTTGAGATGTTTTAGCCTCTACAATTGCGTGAGCTATTTCCTTGATCTAAATCTCTCTCTATATATATTTATACACTTTACTGGTTTTGCTTCTCTGGAGAACCCAGCCTAAGACACCCCTGTTTCCTAATTCCAGTATACTCTATTCCCTCTCCTTTTTTTTTTTTTTTTGTTTATTGTTGTAGTTTAAATGAAGTTTACATTTCAAGTTAGTGTCCCATATAAAAATTTATACATATAATGTTATGTGACCCTAATTGCTCTCTGCATACCATGACAGCACACTCCTCCTTTCCACCGCTGATTCCCCATGTCCATTCAACCAGCTCCTAACCCTCTCTGCCTTCTCACCTCACTTCTGGACAGAAGCTGCCCATTTAGTCTCTTATATCTACTTGAGCTAAGACGCACACTCCTCACGAGTATCACTTTATGTCCCACAGTCCAATCCAATCCCTGTCTGAAGAGTTGGCCTTGGAAATTGTTTTAGCTCTAGGCTGTTAGAGAATCCGGGGGCCATGCATTCCAGGGTTCCGCAAGTCTCATTCAGACAATTAAGTCTGGTCTTTATTCTAGAATTTGAGTTCTGTACCCCACATTTCTCCTGCTCTGTCAGGGACTCATGTTGTGTTCCCTGTCAGGGCGGGCATTGGTGGTAGCTGGGTACAATCTAGTTCTTCTGGACTCAGGCTGATGAAGTCTCTGGTTTATGTGGCACGTTCTGTCTCTTGGGCTAATACTTTCCCTGTGTCTTTGGTATTCATCATTCTACTTTACTCCAGGTGGTTGGGACCAATTGATGCATCTTAGGTAGCCGCTTGCAAGCTTTTAAGACCCCAGATGCCACCCACCACAGTAGGATGCAGAACATTTTCTTAATAAGCTTTGTTATACCAGTTGACCTAGATGTCCCCTGAAAGCATGCTCCCCAGATGCCTACTCCTGCTATTCTGTCCCTCAAAGTGTTTGACTGTATTCAGGAAACTTCTTAGCTTTAGTTTAGTCCAGTTGCGCTGACTTCCCCTGTAGTGTGTGCTGTCCTTCCCTTCACCTGAGATAATTCTAATCTACTATCTAGTTAGTAAGTAACCCTCACCTCCCTCCCCACCCTCCTAACCATCAAAGAATGCTTTCTTCTGTGTTTTAACCTTTTCTTGAGTTCTTATAATAGTAGTCTTATACAATATTTGTCCTTCTGTGACTGACTAAATTCATGCAGCATAATGCCTCCCAGATTCCTCCATGTTATAAGATTTTTCACAGCTTCATCATTGTTCTTATTGTTGCATAGTATTCCATTGTGTGGATATACCATAATTTGTTTATCCATTTGTCCGTTGATGGGTAGCTAGGTAGTTTCCATCTTTTTGCTATTGTGAACAGTGCCGAAATGAACATGGATGTGCATATCTATTCGTGTGATGGCTCTTATTTCTCTAGGATATATTCCAAGGAGCAGGATAGCTGGATTGTATGGTACTTCTATTTCTAGCTTTTTAAGGAAGCACCAAATTGATTTCCCAAGTGGTTATACCATTTTACATTCCCACCAACAGTGTATAAGTGTCCCAGTCTCTCCACAACCTCTCCAAGATTTATAGTTTTGAGTTTTTGGATTAATGCTAGCCTTGTTGGGGTGAGATGATATCTCATTGTAGTTTTTTCTGCATTTCTCTAATGGCTAATGATTGTGAGCATTTCTTCATGTGTCTGTTAGATACCTGCATATCTTCTTTGGTGAAGTGCCTGTTCATAACCTTTGCCCATTTTTCAATTGAGTTATTTGTCTTTTTGTTGTTGAGGTTTTGAAGTATCTTGTAGATTTTAGAGATTAAACGCTGATTGGATTTGTTGTAGCCAGAATTTTTTCCCAATCTGTAGGCTGTTTTTTTACTCTTTTGATGAAGTCTTTTGATGAACATATGTGTTTGATTTTTAGGAGCTCCCATTTATTTAGTCTCTCTTCTGGTGCTTGTGCATTGTTACTTATGGTTTGTATTGTGTTATTGCTATGTGTTAGGGCTCCTAGCGTTGTTCCTATGTTTTCTTCCATGATCTTTATCGTTTTTGATTTTATATTTAAGTCTTTGATGCATTTTGAGTTAGTTTTTGTACATGGTGTGAGGTATGGGTCTTGTTTCACTTTTTTGCAGATGGATATCCAGTTATGCCAGCACCTTTTGTTAAAGAGACAGTCTTTTCCCCAATTAACAGACTTTGGGAGTTGGTCAAATATTAGCTGCTCATAGGTGGATGAATTTATGTCTGGATTCTCAATTTTGTTCCATTGGTCCATGTATTTGTTGTTGTACCAGTACCAGGCTGTTTTGACTATCATGGTGATATAATAGGTTCTAAAATCAGGTAATGTGAGGCGCCCCACTTTGTTCTCCTTCTTGAGTAATGCTTTACTTATCCAGGGCCTCTTCCCTTTCTATATGAAGTTGATGATTTCTTTCTCCATCTCATTAAAAAATACCCTTGGAATTTGGATTGGAAGTACATTGTATCTGTAGATCACTTTGGGCAGAGTTGACATTCTCACAATGTTGAGTCTTCCTATTCATGAGGAAGGTATGGTTTTCCACTTGTGTATGTCTCCTTCGGTTTCTTACAGTAGTGTCTTTTAGTTTTCATTGTATAGGTCTTTTACATCTCTGGTTAGATTTATTCCTAAGTATTTTATCTTCTTGGGAGCTATTGTAAATGGTATTGACTGGGTGATTTCCTCTTCGATGTTCTCTTTGTTGGTGTAAAGGAATCCAACTGATTTTTGCATGTTTATCTTGTATCCTGAAACTTCGCTGAAATCTTCCATTAGTTCTGGTAGTTTTCTTGTGGATTCTTTGGGGTTTTCTGTATATAAGATCAAATCATCGGCAAATAGAGATACTTTGACTTCTTCTTTATGAATTTGGATGCCCTTTATTTCTTTTTCTACCCTAATTGCTCTGGAGAGGACCTCTAGCACAATGTTGAAAAAGATTGGTGATAAAGGGCATCCTTGTGTGGTTCCCGTTCTCAAGTGGAATGCTTGCAAAGTCTCTCCATTTAGGATGATTATGGCTGTTCGCTTTGTATAAACGCCCTTAATTATATTGAGGAATTTCCTTTCTATTCCTATTTTGTTGGGAGTTTTTATCATAAATGGGTGTTGGACTTTGTCAAATACGTTTTATGCATGAATTGATAAGATCATGTGGTTCTTGTCTTTTGTTTTATTTATGTGATGGATAACATTGATTGTTTTTCTAATGTTGAGCCATCCCTGCATACCTGGTATAAATCCCACTTGGTCATGTTGAATTATTTTTTTGATATATTGCTGAATTCTATTGGCTAGAATTTTGTTGAGGATTTTTGTGTCAGTGTTCATGAGGGATATTGGTCTGTAATTTTCTTTTTTTGTGGTGTCTTTACCTGGTTTTAGTATGAGGGTTATGCTGGTTTCATAGAATAAGTTTGGGAGTATTCCATCCTTTTCTATGCTCTGAAATACCTTTAGTAGTAGTGGTGTTAACTCTTCTCTAAAAGTTTGGTAGAATTCTCCAGTGAAGCCATCTGGGCCAGGGCTTTTTTTTATTGGCAGTTGTTTAATAACCTTTTAAATCTCTTCTTTTATTATGGGTTTATTTAGTTGTTCTACGTTTGTGTTAGTTTAGGTAGGTAGTGAGTTTCTAGATATTTCCCCATTTCCTCTAGGTTTTCAAATTTGTTAGAGTACAATTTTTCATAGTATTCTGTTATGATTCTTTTAATTTCAGTTAGGTCTGTTGTGATACCACCCATCTCATTTCTTATATGGGTTACCTGCTTCCTTTCCAGTTTTTCTTTTGTCAGTTTGGCCAATGGTTTATCAATTTTGTTGATCTTTTCAAAGAACCTGCTTTTGGTCTTGTTAACACTTTCAATTGTTTTTCTATTCTCTGTTTCATTTAATTCTGCTCTAATTCTTATTATTTCCTTTCTTCTGGTGCCTGAGGACTTCTTTTGCTCCTCTCTTTCTACTTGTTCCAGTTGTAGGGTTAATGTTTTGATTATGGCCCTTTCTTCTTTTTGGATGTGTGCATTTATTGCTATAAACTGACCTCTGAGCACTGCTTTTTGCTGTGTCCCAAAGGTTCTGGTATGATGTGTTTTCATTCTCGTTTGATTCTGTGAATTTCTTTACTCCCTCCTTAATTTCTTCTATAACCCAGTAGTTTTTGAGCAAGGTGTTGTTCAGTTTCCATGTGTTTGATTTTTTCCTTGCTTTTTTCTGTTGTTGATTTCTACTTTTATGGCTTTATGATCAGAAAAGTTGCTTTGTAATATTTCTATGCTTTGGATTCTGTTAAGGCTTGCTTTATGGCCTAATATGTGGTCTATTCTGGAGAATGTTCCATGTGCATTGGAAAAGAAAGTATACTTGGCTGCTGTTGGGTGGACTGTTCAGTATATGTCCATGAGATCAGGTTGGTTGATTGTAGCATTTAGCTATTCTGTGTCTTTGTTCAGCTTCTTTCTGGATGTTCTGTCCTTCACCAAAAGTGGTGTGTTGAAATCTCCTACTATTACAGTGAAGCTGTCTATCACTCTTTTCAATGCTGTTAGAGTTTGCTGTATGTATTTTGGAGCCCTTTTGTTGGGTGTGTAAATATTTATTATGGTTATGTCCTCCTGGTGTATTGACCCTTTAATCATTATACAGTGTCCTTCCTTATCCTTTGTGGTGGATTTTACTTTAAAGTATTTTGTCAGAGATTAATATTGCCACTCCTGCTCTTTTCTGAGTGTTGTTTGCTTGATATATTTTTTTCCATCCTTTGAGTTTTAGTTTGTTTGTTTCTTTAAGTCTAAGGTGTGTCTCTTGTAGGCAGCATATAGAGGGATTATGTTTTTTTTATCCAGTCTGCCACTCTTTGTCTCTTTATTGGTGCATTTAATCCATTTACATTCAGCGTAATTATTGATAGATATGAGTTTAGTCCTGTCATTTTGATGTCTTTTTTGGTGCGTTGTTCACAATTTCTTTGTTCCACTTAATTTTCTGTGCTGAGTGCTTTTCTTTTCATCTTTTTCATTACTGTTGATTTTCTATTTGCTGAATCTTTATATATTTCTAGTTTTTTTATTTTGACCTGTAGGATTGTTAGTTTCTTTTGTGTTTACCTTAATATTTACCCCTACTTTTCTAAGTTTATACCAGTCTTTTATTTCTTTATATCACCTTGACTTTCTCTCTGTATGAAAAATCTATGTCAACATTTTATAAGTCCCTCTTTTTTGTTTTAATGTTGTCATCTCTTACATATTGACATCTGTTTTCTTATTTTCAGTGTTTTAGCTTTGGTTTGTTTTTGTGACTTCCCTATCTGGGTTGATATTGGGTTGCTCTCTCCTGTGTTCTAGTCTTGCATTGTTATCTGATGTTATTGATTTTCTAACCAGAGATCTCCCTTCCATATTTCTTGTAATTTTGGTTTGTTTTTTTCAAATTCCCTAAACTTCTGTTCATGTGGAAATGCCCTAATTTCACCATCATATGTGAGAGACAGTTTTGCTGGAATATAATTCTTCTCTGGCCGTTTTTTTCTGTCAAGGCTTTATATATGTCATCCCATTGCCTTCTTGCCTGCATGGTTTCTGCTGAGTAGCCCGAGCATATTCTTATTGACTTTCCTTTGTAGATGACTTTTTGTTTATCTCTAGCCACTATTAAAATTCTCTCTTTATCTTTGGTTTTCACAAGTTTGATTATAATATGTCTTGGTGACTCTTTTGGGATCTAGCTTATGTGGGGTTCGATGAGCATCCTGGATAGGTATCTTCTCATCTTTCACCACATCAGGGAAGTTTTTTGCCAACAGATCTTTGATAATTCCCTCTGTGTTTTACGTTATTCCCTCTTTGTGGTACTCCAGTCACTCATAGGTTAGTCCTCTTGTAGAATCCCTCATAATTCTTAGCGCTTCTTCATTTTTTAAAATCCTTTTATCTGATTTTTCCTCAAATAAATTGATGTCAAGTGCTTTGTCTTTAGTCTCACTAATTCTGACTTCCATTGCCTCAGTTCTGCTCCTATGACTTTCTATCGAGTTGTCTAATTCCAAAATTTTCTTGTTAATCTCTGGATTTCTGATTGCTATCTCTCTATGGATTCTTGCAGCCTGTTAAATTTGTCATTATGCTTTTCTCTAATGTTTTTAATTTCCTCTATTGTGCGTTCTGTGTTTTGCTTAATTTCCTTCCTAATCTCTTAAAGAGTTTTGTATATTAATCTTTTGTATTATGCCTCTGGTAATTCCAAGAAATTTTCCTCTTCTGGAAAATTCCTAGATTTTTTTATGTTGGAAGCTTGCTGAAGCCACCATGGACTGCCTCTTTATGTGATTTGATATTGACTGTTGTCTCTGAGCCATGAGTAAGTTATTATATTTATTTATTTTATGTTTGCTTACTGTATCTTAGCTTCTTGTTTTGTTTTGATATTACCAAATAGGCTGCTCGTGTGAGCTAGTTTGATTATTGGCACCTTTGAAGCTCTAATGTCCTGTTACCATGTGGTTAGATATGTTACTATGTATGTGAGCTCAGGAGTCTGCCCGCTCCTCCTGTATGGATTCTGCTTAGGTGCCTAGGTAGATAACCAAGAAGTGTGTGATGCACGCTCTCACCTACTGTCTTAGAAAGGCATGAGTGAATGGTGTAGGGACAGGCATCTGGCTGCAGCAGGGGGACACATTCTGAGCAAGGCACGGGCTGATGGCTGTCCCTGAGTGTCCAGGAGGAAGGCGTGTCCTGGTTTCCTAGAGTGCATAGGTGGGTGGGTTTTACGTCTGGACTATGAGCACCCAATGCTATTGGCTGTAAAGACTGGGGAGCACCTCTTACTCTTGGGCCTCTATCAGAGGTGGCTAGGTGGCATGGGTGGAGCCAGCGGTCCTTAGGCCCCTAATTTGGGTACGTGAAGACCCTGCTTAATGGGCAGAGCTGTGTCAAATGTCACTAACCTACCACTTCACATCTGAAACAGCTAAAGGTAGACTTCAGGTATATACCCTGTTGTACTGTGGTAATGAAGGCCTGTGCTGTTATGGGCTCACACAAGTCTTTGCAGGGGGAAAGGCATTCAGTGTCTGTGGATCCCTTATACTTGTGCCTAGGCAAAGGAGCTGTGCCTACCCTGAGTTCCTGGCTTAGGGGAGCCAGCAGTTTATTTTTTCCCATTTGTTAATTTGTTCACTCTCCAAGGCCGGGAGAGTGGCTCAGGGTGTGTGACGGATCCTACGTCTAGCCCAGGGGACTTGGCAATTGCTGAAGCCAGTCTTGGACCCAGTGCAGAGCAGGGAGTGGGGAGGTAAATGGGAGAGAGGTTTTTCCTTAAGGGGTGTTTTTGATCCGCGTGGTAGGCTGAATGCAAGTACTTACCTTTCACTGATTGAGGGCTGCTTCTCCCTGGTTCTGAGTGGCCGAGTAGACAGACACCCTGCCGCTGGGTCTCTCCCAGTGCAGAATACGCCTCCTGAGCACCGCTGTTTGCCTGCCTCACCACTCATCCATGAGCTGACCAGACCTGAAGGGCTCAGGCTCTCGCCAGGTCAGGTCTGGCAACTCCTCACTGCTTCCGAAATGTTTTTCCTCCCCCTGCCACTCAATCTGGTTCCTCAACTTTGCCTTTGATGTTCAAGGCTCCTAGATTGTCATATATAATTGATTCATTTGTTTTTTTGGGTCTTTGTTGTAAGAGGGTCCACCAGAAGTGTCTGACTACTGAGCTGTCTTGGCCCCATCGCCTCAAAATGATATTTTAACTTAGCATAACATCAATGTGAAGAATATTAGATTGGAAACCCATACACCAGGATTACAGCTTTAGTTCAGCCTGCACTTTGGGCCCCAACTCCTTTTTGTTTTTTGTTTTTTTTTGTAGTGGCTATAGTTGAAATAGGTAATAGCTGGATAAGCACAAAAGTATATCTGTTGTTATTGTTAGGTGCTGTGGAGTTGGTTCCAACTTATAGCAGCGCTAGGTACAGCAGCCTGAAACAATTCTCAGTCCTGTGCTATCCTCATGATCATTGTTATGACTGAGCCCATTGTTGCATCCACTGTGCCAATCCATCCCATTGAGGGTCTTTCTCTCTTTCACTGACCCTCTTATTTACCGATTATGATGTCCTTCTCCAGGGACAGGTCCCTCCTGATAACATGTTCAAAGTACATAAGAGGAAGTGTTGCCATCCTTGTTTCTACTGAGCATTCTGGCTGTACTTCTTCCAAGATATATTTATTCATTCTTGTGTCACTCCGTGGTATATTCAATATTCTTTGCCAACACCATAATTCAGAGGCATTAATTCTTCTTTCATATTCCTTATTCATTGTCCAGTTTTGCATGCACGTGAGGTGACTAAAAACACCATGGCTTGGGTCAGGCACACCGTAGTCCTCAAAGTGACATCTTTGCTTTTAAACATTTTAAAGAGATCTTCTGCAGCAGATTTTCCCAATGCAATGCATCATTTGATTTCTTGATTGCTGTGTCCATGGGCGTTGATTATGGATCCAAGTAAAATGAAATCCTTGACAGCTTCAATCTTTTCTCCATTTATCATGATGTCACTTATATGTCTAGGTGTGAGGAATTTTGTTTTCCTTATGTTGAGGTGTAATCCATACTGAAGGCTGTGGTCTTTGATCTTCGTCAATAAGTGCTTCAAGTTTATTGTATTCTCTGCTTTTACCCAAGATCTATCTGACATCAGCAATAACTTCCTTCATTCCATGTCCTCTTCTGAATCTGGTTTGAATTTCTGGAAGTTCCCTGTTGATGTACTGCTGTAACCACTTTTGAATTATTTTCAGCAAAATTTTACTTGAATGTGATATTAATGATATTGTTTAATAATTTCCACATTCTGTTGAATCACCTTTCTTTGGAATGGGCACAAATATGGATCTCTACAGTTGGTTGACCATGTAGCTGTTTTCCAAATTTCTTGGCACCTCCAGCACTGCGTCGTTTGTTGAAACATCTTAATTGGTATTCCATCAGTTTCTGGAGCCTGTTTTTTGCCAGTGCCTTCAGTGCAGCTTTGACTTCTTCCTTCAATACCACCAGTCCTTTATTATATTCTGGCTTCTGAAATGGTTGAATGTCAATCAATTCTTTGTGGTACAGTGACCTTGTGTATTCCTTCCTTCTTCCCTTTATGCTTCTTGCATAGTTCAATATCTTGCCCATAGATTCCTTCAATATTGCAGTTTGAGGCTTGAATTTTTCTTCATTTCTTTCAGCTTGAGAAATGATGAGTATGTTCTTCCCCTTTCATTTTTTAACTCCAGGTGTTTGCATGTTTTATTATAATACTTAACTCTGTCTTCTCTAGCCACCCTTTGAAATTTTCTGTTCAGTTCTTTTACTTCATTATTTCTTCTATTCACTTTAGCTGCTCTATGTTCAAGGGCAATTTTCAGAATCTCTTCAGACTTCCATTTTGGTCTTTTCCTTCTTTTCAGTCTTTTTAATGACTTTTTACTTTCTTCACATATAGTCCTTGATGTTATCCCACAACTTGTCTGGTCTTCGGTCATTAAGTTTCAAGGCGTTGAATCTATTCTCGAGATGGTCTCTAAATTCTGGTGGGCTATACTCAATATCATATTGTGGCTCTTGTGGAATTGTTTTAGTTTTCTTCAGCTTCAACTTGAGCTTGCACATGGTCTCTGTTTTACAGGTGGCCCCTGGCCTTTTTCTGACTGATGATATTGAGCTTTTCCATTGTCTCCTTCCATAGATGTAGTCAACTTGATTCCCGTGCATTACATCTGGTGAGATCCATGTATATAGTCACAATATATGTTGCTGAAAAAAGGTAATTGCAGCGAAGAAGTTGTTGGTCTTGCAAAATTCTATCATGCAATCTCTGGCATTGTTTCTGTCACCAAGGCCATATTTTCCAACTACCGATCCTTCTTTTTGTTTCCAGCTTTTGCATTCCAATCACCAGTAATTATAAATGCATCTTGATTGCTTGTTTGGTTAATTTCCAACTGCAGAAGTTGGTGAAAATCTTCAATTTCTTCATGTTTGGCCTCAGTGATTGGTGTGCAAATTTGAATAATATTTGTAATAACTGGTCTTCCTTGTAGGCATATTGGTATTATCCTATCACTGACAGCTTGTACTTCAGGAGAGATCTTGAAATGTTCTTTTTGACAATAAATGTGACACCATTCGTCTTCAATTTATCATTCCTGACATAGTAGACCATATGATTGTCTGTTTCAAAATGGCCAATTCCAGTCCATTTCAGCTCACCATTGCCTACAATATCAATCTTTATGCTTTTCATTTTATTTTTGATGACTTCCACTTTTCCTAGATTTATACATTGTGCATTCCACGTTCTGATTTTTAATGGATGTTTACAGCTGTTTTTTCTCATTTCGAGTTGTGCCACATCAGCAAATGAAGGTCTTGAAAGCTTGACTCCATCTATGTCATTAAGGATGACTCTACTTTGAGGAGACAGATATTCTCTAGTCATATTTTGAGTGCCTTTCAACTGAAGGTCTCATCTTCTGGCACTCTATCAAACAATAGCCTGCTGCTAGTCATAAGGTTTTCACTGCACAGTTTTTTTAAGAATTGGGCTGCCACATCTTTCTTGCTAATCTGTCTTAGTCTGGAAGTTCCGCTGAAACCTGAAACCTGTCCACCAAAGGTGACCTTGCTGGTAGTTCAAATATCGGTGGCCTCCAGCATCACAGCAACATGCAAGCCACCATAGTACGACAAGCTGACAGATGAGTGGTGGAAAGCATATCTAGTGGTGGTTAAAAGTACAAGCTTTGCAATCAGACACATAAGGTCTTGAATCCAGGCTTCCCCACTTATTAGCTCTATGAACTGGGGCTAGTTGTCTAACTAATAAGAAAATCAAGTTTTTTGTTTGTTTTGTTATTGTAGATAAATTAGAATAAAACATTGTCTTATTAGACTTTGTGAATATTAGATTAGAAAATGTATATAGTGTATTCAGCATAGAGACGGATACCACATAATGTTAAATAAAAGCAGTTGCTTATTAATCTATAGAGACAGAAATTTGATTAGTATTTGCCTAGGGCTAAGTGTGCTGGTTGTGGTGGGAAATGAGAAGTGACTAGGAATGGTTACAAGGTTTCTTTTTCAGGTGATGAATATGTTCTAATATTTGATTTTGATGATGATTGCACAGCTCTCTAAATATATTAAAAGTCATTGAACTGTACACTGTCAACAGATAAATTTTATGGTGTAGAAATTATACCTCAGAAAAGCTGTTATGAATGACAACAACAACAAAAATAAAAACAAGTTGCTTATTGTTATAGTTTTATTATATTTCTATTATTTTTAAATAACAGAAGAGATTATTGATTCTTTAATCTGACAGAGTGCGGTGGAGTGTCTTAGAGTGTAGATATCAAGCTTTAAGATCATCTACTTTTCCCCATTGAGAAAGAGATCAGTCTTATTAATGTGTGGTTAATATAACACTGCACCTAACAATAACAATAACAATATAACATTAAAACATTACAAATTGGATACTCTCTTATAGATACTTATTGATCATGTGGCAATATCCCTCATCTCATCCTTTTGAAATATACACAGTAGACTCCGGCAATAAAACAACTTGTCCTACGTCATACAACAAAGAATATGATTTCCTGATTTCTAGTCTGATTCCTCTAGTAAAGGTGAGACTGTCTTCTGTCCATGATTAAATTTCTTTGATTAAATCATTTCTCTTTGAAGATAGATTTGGTAATCACTGGGATCCTTCTTTAACATTTTCCCTTAGATTACTACTTTAAAAACTTGAAATTTCCATCTCTTCTCAATGCTCTGTATTTTATTCTTTTCTCTTAGGTAATATAAAATCTTTTTTTTTCCAGTATTAATCCACGGAGATAAAGACTAATACTAAAAATGGAATATTCTACCATGGTAATGCCACAATCCAATCTTGTAGGCCATTAGATTTGAGCACTAGCTGTTCCTTTCCTTGCCAATGACCATACTTTCAGGGAGATAGGAGCAAGTACTAAATTATGGGGAGAAAATAATCATAAGAACATAAAGATTTTACAATTTTCTGAAAAAAAAACCCACAATGACCAGCCTTACTGTAAATTCACATCTACTTCTGATTTTGTAACTAAAACAATTAACTGATCTAATTACTTTTAAATTAGTAAGAAAATAGAGGAATACAGAAAGTGAAAGAAAGAAGTCTGTTAAAAAAAAAGAAAAACTAAAAGAAAAAAAACTAGTTGCCGTCGAGTCGATTCTGACTCATAGCAACCCTATAGGATGGAGTAGAACTGCCCCATAGGATTTCCAAGGAGCGGCTGGTGGATTTGAATTACTGACCTTTTGGTTAACAGATGAGCTCTTAACCACTGTTCCACCAGCTGTCTAATTAGAAAGAACCTCATAAACTCATTCAAACAGGGTCATAAATGACCAATTAGTTTTAATACATTATTTAGCTGAAAGGCTCTTTTTTTTAGAGGGGAGGAGGTGTTTGATGGGACAAAAACCTGAAACTGTTGTAGAATATCATATATCAATGTGAAGATACATATTGGTAGAGGTTCTGGATGTCCTTGAATGACTCAAATAGCATCTGTGCATATTAGAATCACAGATCACTAAAGCTGATAGTAGCCTTGGAGTTTACCTAGTTCAACTCCCCTTTTTATAGAAAATACCAAGATAGAGGGACTTTATTTGGCTTGTGAATGCATAATGGCAGAGCCAGCATTATAAATCAGGTCTTCTCACCTAAACTCAATGCTCTTTCATTAAATTAGGGATGGAAAATGGGCTTCAGCTCTATACTATACCATTGACAGTAGTTGCCTAGTGAATTTTGTTGAAAACTCTGAGATTCATGACCACACTACCTCTGATTGTCTAGCAGTGTCTGTCGTGGGTGTCGGAAGAAGAAGTGGTAAACACTTGTTACGAATTGTCATCTCTGATCTACACAAGACTGTGACCTTGAACATATTTTTAACAATTACATAGTAGACACCTCTAGAATGAAATGTAGGAAATATTGTATGAAGGGGAAAGAAAGTTGTCAAGTAAGTATGTGTGTGTTGGGATAGGAAAGCAAGTAAGCTTTTTCCCAGGCAGCAATTTTTCTTCCATTTAAAACCTCTTCAAGCTCAAAAACCTAGTAAGTCATTTGCAAAAAATGTTAAAGTCTCCATTACCAAACTTTGGATTTTAATGTGGCTGATCCAGTGTTTGCTTTCCTTTGCTCTACTCTAGTACCTGCAGCTCTGCTGATGCCTTTTCATTTATAAAATTAAAATCTGTTGCCATTGCCTTTGATTTTCTGACTACAAAAGCACACCATTTGTCTCTGTTTAAATCCTCAGTTCATAGAACATTCTCAGAAAAAGGGGAACCACACAGTTCGTCCTTCTGTGCCTTCTCAACTGACTGCTATGCTGTCATTCTGCTTTCCATAATACTTTGTACTTCGAGATTTGTACTTGCAAGACCTCAAAGGGCATCATGAAATGGAATTTGCTATTTGACACAATACTCTGTTGCATTTGGAAAGTATTAAGCAGCAGTCTCTATTTTATGTTACATGTGGGGAAATGTTAACAGAGAAAGTAGTGAACACCCATAAGTCACGTAGCAAATGAGTGACGTCACCTTCAGTTTTGACTGTTATGCTCTATCGCTTTTCTCTTAATATCCTTGCTCCAGTCCTGGAAGACTAAAGACCTCGAGTGTTAGTGTTCACTTCAGCTTTATTATTCAGAGGTACAGCATAGGCGGGAAGAAGTGAGTCATTCTTTACCTCTAGGAATCGATGTTCTTTTACAAAAGCTGACTTGAGGCTTTGTCTCCAGAGAATGAACCTTTGGGAAATGGACCACTCTAGTCTGAAAAAGCAGTTTGAAGATTTGTAAGGTTTGTTGCCTTTAGACAGGGAGAATTGTGTAGTTTTTTTTCCTCAGATATGGCAAATCAGTGCTCTACCTACCAAAATGACAGCTAGCAAAAGAAAATAATGTCTAAAGCAATGAAAACAAACAAACAAAACTTCTGCTGTCTTTAAGTGATAAAATAATGAAAAATGCAAGAATTTCAGATTATGAGTGACAGCAAAACTTGGAAAGTTATTATTTTGACTCTTGGTAAGCTTACTAAGAAAATCTGTTTAGAAGTTGCTTATCCTGTAAAACAAACAAGAGACTATCTTTCTTTTTATTTTTCTCACTCCTTTTATAGTCAATCAATGTGACAGTGGAACTGTCATTTAAATGAAGTTGACTGCTGCTTTTTTAGCAACAAAGTCTTCTGTGCATGTCTTCAGCAACTTTTCTCCAGGATCTCTCTATTCAGGGTTTGGATTATAAGCAGTTGCTGACAGCCTCAAGGGAAAGTACAGTTCTAGGACTTCCAGCAACATGGCGCTCTAGGCAGGAGCACCACGCTGTCCCTCCACAGCAAAGAGCTAATAAACTAAGCCAAACAAAGAAAACAGCAATCCTGAAACCCTAAAACATCAAATGAAGAGATAAAGAACTCAGCCAAGCACCACATGGAGTGAGAAACTGGCAGAGAATGGAGAGCAAGGAGAGATTCCTGCAGAGGTCCCCTATCAGCTAACGCAGCACGAAACCACCATCTAGGACTCCTATCGGAGATCAGCAAACAGGGGGTATGAGAACGGAGCTTCACGGAGCTTCCAGCAGAAGACAGAACAACAAGTAACTGGCAATATATGCTTTCCCACCCCCCACCCTTCTTGACCCTCCACTCGGCCTCCTCTGCTTCCTGCGGCCACAGTCTCTTGGCTGGGAAGCACTGGCTGCTTGAATTCCACTGACCCGTGCTGGCCGACTCCCTGAGTGCCATTTTTTGGCTGCTGGTGTTGCTTTTTTCCACTTCTTTAGATTTCTTCCTTACCTCTCACCACCTCCCGCTCCTTTTGCTCAAATACCTGGCTCCCTGTGCCATCTTTGCTTCTTCCTAAGGGGCTGCAGAGCTCTGTTCAAGTGTAGAACTGCTTCCTGGTCTGTGCTGCCACACTGGTGGGATCCCGGGGCTTTTTTTTGTTTGCTTGTTTTGAATTGTTTGTTTTCTTCTTCTTTTCTCGAGTTGGGAGACCGTTCTGGCCGGGCAGTGCTATGCAGCATGGGACGTACCTGCTCAGCTTGCGCACACTTGCAGAGGGATCCCTGAGAACATTTCTTTTTTCATAGGTTTTTTTTTTTTCTTTCTGTTTTTTGGAGAGCTTTTCTTGTTCTTTTTATTTTTAAATTTGTTTTGTTTTCTTTTTCCCTCTTTTTCCCTTTTTGTCTTTCTTCATGACTCAGTTTCTCATCTCTCTATACCTTCCTTTTCTTCCTGTCCCCTAAATACCTGGCACTGAATACCTCTAAGCCTTCTAGCCAGGCTGTACTTCAACAACTGGTAACAACTTCCCCAGACCTCATAGCTGCACCGGTGGGATCCCTGGGAGCTTTGCTGTTCTTTTTTCTTTCTAATTTTTATTTATTCATTATTTTCTTTCTTTTCTTCTTCTTCCCCTTTTTGTTTTTCTCCATTTCATAGTCTCTCATCTCTCCACTCCAACAGCAAGCCCTCCAGCACTCTTTTTTGTTTGTATTTTTTTGGCTTCTGTTCCTCTCTCCTCTCTCCCATACCCATCTTAGCTCCACACATCAAAATCTCGCCCCCTCCATGCTGCCTACCTGCACTGTGCACTTAACATCACACCACTAAGCAGCAAAGGCATGGCCTTCTGGAACCTGCCCTGCACTGATTACCGACCCACCCTGGTGTCTGTAGTAAGTGCCACAAACAACCCATCCCAGCAACTCCTCTTCAGTTAGACCTGCCTTGCTGTACCATATCTGAGCAACTGACCCTGCCAATGGAGAAGGAGGTGAAAAGTATCATGCCCACTGGTGAGCAAACAGCAAAGAACACACAACCCGCCTGCTCAGACATAGCCAAATTTAAAAAAAAAAAAAGATGAAACAAACAAATCTACAATCATTACACAAGAAAAATAACTACTAAATGTCCCAAAGACAGCAGACAATATCAAAACATTTGCAAAAACAGGACAGGATGTTTCCAGTAGGCATCCAAAATAAAACACTGGATGACTTTCCAGTGGAAGAAAAGGCACTAAAACTACCTGAATGGGAATTCAAATCTCTAATACTCAGAATTATCCAAGAGTTGAAGCAAAAAGCAGTCATAAATGAGTAAAAAATAGACAAATTCATGGAAAATACAGACAAAAAAAATGGAAGAATTCAGGAAAATAATGCAAAATGCAAAAATAAATTCACAACTAGAAATTATACAAAAACAACAATTAGAAATCCAAAAGATAAACAACAAGATTTCAGAAATGGACAGTGTCATAGAAGGGCTGAGGAGCAGATTTGAAGTGGTGGAAGACAGGATCAGTGGAATTGAAGACAAACACTTGGATACAACTCTGTTTGAGGAAAACTCAGAAGAAAGAACAAAGAAAAATGAAGAGACCTTGAGAATTATGTGGGATACAGTCAAAAGCAAACATTTGTGAGTGATTGGAGTTCCAGAACAGAGGGAGAAAACAGAAAACACAGACAGGATCATTGAAGAACTGCTGACAGAAAACTTCATGAAAGGTGAAAAGCTGACCAACCAAGAAGCTCAACGAACCCCATATAGGATAGACCTCCCAAAAAATTCACAAGGCATATCATAATCATACTCGCCAAAACCAAATACAAGCAAACACTCCTGAGAGCAGCTCATGAAAAATGAGAAATCACATACAGAGAAGAAACAATAAGACTAAGCTCAGATTATTCGGCAGAAACCATGAAGGCAAGAAGGCAATGGGATGACATACATAAAACCTTGAAAGAAAAAAATTGCTAGCCAAGAATAATATATCCTGCAAAATTCTCATTCAAATATGATGGTGAAATCAGGACATTGCCAGATACACAGAAATTAAGGGAATATGTAAAAAGCAACCCAAACTTACAAGAATTATTAAAGGGAGTCCTTTGATCTGAGAACAAACAACTTTAGCTGACAGGCTGAATCTAGGATGAAGGATCGTACCAGCCAGATACCAATCTAGGAAATTAACTCTCAAGGACTATATAAAACCAGAAGAAATACAACAGGGGATCAGAGCAGTTAATCTGTAAATGACAACAACATAAGAACAATAAAAGAAGGACTAAATGGTGTACGTATAGAACCTTCTAATGGAGAGGAAGGCAAGGCAGTACCAAGTAATAATAGACTGCTTCAAACTTAGAAAGATAAGGGTAAATTTCACAGAAATTACAAAGAAAGTTAACAAACATACTCATAAAAATAAAGAGGAAAAACATAAAGTCACAGTAGAAACAAAACCTACAAAAATTAAAGAAATGAAAAAAAAAAAACCACAAACAAAAGGAATTCAGCACGGGAGAGTAAGAGGAACAAAGAAAATGTCAACACCACAAAAAAAAAAGCCCTACAAAATGACAGCAATAAACTCACATCTATCAATAATTACACTGAATGTAAATGGGCTCAATGCACCCATAAAAGGACGGAGAGTGACAGAATGGATAAAAAATCAGGATCCATCCATATGCTGTCTACAAGAGACACACCTTAGAAACAAAGACTTGAATTTATTAAAAATCAAAGGTTGGAAAAACATATATAAGCTAACAACTACCAAAAAAGAGCAAGAGTGGCAATACTAATCTCAGATAAAATAGACTTTAAAACAAATCCACCATAAAAGACAAAGAAGGACACTATATAATGATTAAGGATACAATCCATCATGAAGATATAACAATAAACATTTATGCACACAATGACAGGGCTCCCAAATACATAAAACAAACTCTAACAGTACTGAAAAGAGAAATTGACAGTTCCACAATAGTAGGAGACTTCAACACACCTCTCTCAGTAAAGGACAGTAAAACTAAAAAGAAACTCAGCAAAGATACAGAAGCCCTAAAAGGCGCAATCAGCCAAGTTGACCTCATAGACATATACAGAACACTCCATTCAACAGCTGCAAAGTACACATTCTTTTCCAATGCACATGTAACGTTCTTCAGAATAGGCTGCATCTTAGGCCACAGAACAATCCTCAACAAGATCCAAAACATTGAGATAACACAAAGTGTCTTCTCTGACCACAGTATCATCAAGGTAGAAATTAACAACAGAAAGAGCAAGGAAGAAAATCATTTACATGGAAACTGAATAACAAACCACTGGGTGATAGAAGAAATAAGAGATAGAAGCAAAACAATTCTAGAATCAAATGAGAATGAAAACACATCATACCAAAACCTTTGGGACCCAGCAAAGGCAGTCCTCAGAGGACAATTTATAGCAATAGATGCACACACCAGAAATAAGAAAGGGACAAAATCAAAACATTAACTACACAACTCAAACAGAGAGAACAGCAAAGAAAGCCCACAGACACCGGAAGAAAGGAAATAATACAGATCAGAGCAGAAATAAATGAAACAGAGAATAGAAAAACAGTAGAAAGAATCAACAAAGCCAAAAGTTGGTTCTGTGAAAGAATCAACAAAATCCAGAAATGCTGGTGAGACTTAGAAAAGAAAAACAGGAGAGGACACAAATAACCCAAATAAGAAATGAAATGGGTGACATTACAACAGACCTAACTGAAATAAAAAGGATCATAACAAAATATTATGAAAATCTATACTCCAACAAATTTAAAAACCTAGAAGAAATGAATACATTTCTAGAAACACACTGCCTACCCAAACTACAAAAAGTAATGTTGAAAATCTGAACAGACCCATAACAAGAGAAGAGATTGAAAAGGTAGTTAAAAAACTCCCAACAAAAAACAACCCTGGCCCAGATGGCTTCACTGGAGAATTCTACAAAACATTCAGAGAAGAGCTTCTACCAGTACTACTCAAACTATTTCAGAGCATAGAAAAGGAAGCAACACTTCTGAATTCATTCTATTAAGCCAGCATAACCCTGATATCAAAACCAGGCAAAGAAGCCACAAAAAAAAAAAAAAAAGAAAGAAAATTACAGACCAATATCTCTCATGAATATAGATGCAAAAATTCTCAACAAAATTCTAGCCAATAAATTTCAGCATTATATTAAAAAAAAAAATAATACACCATGACCAGGGAGGATTCTTACCAGGTACACAAAAATGGTTCAACATTAGAAAATCAATCAAGGTAATCCATCACATAAATAAAAGGAAAGAAAAGAATCACATGATCATCTCGATGCAGAAAGGCATTTGACAAAGTCCAACACCCATTCCTGATAAAAACTCTCAATAAAATAGGTATAGAAGGGAAATTGCTCAACATAATAAAGGACATCTATGCAAAACCGACAGCAAACATCATTTTTAATGGAGAGAAGCTGAAAACATTCCCCTTGAGAACAGGAACAAGACAAGGATGCCCTTCATCTCTACTCCTATTTAACATTGTTCTGGAAGTTCTAGCTACAGCAATAAGGCAAGAAAAAGAAATAAAGGGCATTGAAATTGGTAATGAAGACGTTAAAGTGTCCCTGTTGCGGATGATATGATATTATACATAGAAAACCCTAAAGACTCAATGAGAAATCTACTGGAACTAACAGAAAGATTCAGCAGCATAGTAGGATACAAGATAAACATACAAAAACAGTCAGATTCCTATATACCAGTAAAGAGAACAATGAAAAGGAAATCAGGAAAACAATACCATTTATAATAGCCCCTAAAAATATAAAATACTTAGGAATAAATCTAACCAGGAGTGTAAAAGACCTATACAAAGAAAACTACACAACACTACTGCAAGAAACCTGAAAGGATCTACATAAATGGAAAAAGATGCCATGCTCATGGATAGGTAGACTCAACATTGTGAAGATGACAATTCTATCCAAAGCAATTTACAAATACAATGGAATCCTGATCCAAATACCAACAACATTCTTCAAAGAGATGGAAAAACTAATCATTAACTTCATATGGAAAGGGAAGAAGCCCCGAATAAGTAAAGCACTATTGAAGAAGAAGAATAAAGTAGGAGGACTCACACTACCTGACCTCAGAACCTACTATACAACTTCGGTAGTCAAAACAGCCTGGTACTGGTACAACGACAGATACATTGACCAATGGAACAGAATTGGGAACCCAGATGTAAATCCATCCACCTGTGGTCATCTGATCTTCGACAAGGGCCCAAAGTCCATCAAATGGGGAAAAGACAGTCTTTTTAACAAATGGTGCTGGCAAAACTGGATATCCATCTGCCAAAAAATGAAACAGGACCCATACCTCACACTATATACAAGAACTAATTCAAAATGGATCAAAAACCTAAATATAAAGCCAAAAACAATAAAGTTCATAGAAAAAGAAATAGGACCAATGCTACAGGTCCTAATACATGGCATTAAGAGGTTATGAACCATAATCATTAACACACAAACCCCAGAAGATAAGCTAGATAACTGGGATCTTCTAAAAATCAAACACCTATGCTCTTCAAAAGACTTCACCAAAAGAGTGAGAAGATAACCTACAGACTGGGGAAAAATTTTTGGACAGTACAAGTCAGACAAAAGTTTAATCCCCATAATCTACAAGAAAATCAAACATCTATACAACAAAAAGACAAATAACCCTATTAAAAAATGGGCAAAGGAAATGAACAGACACGTCACTAAAGAAGACATGCAGGCGGCCAACAGACACATGAGGAAATACTTGCGATCACTAGCCATTAGAGAAATGCAAATTAAAACCACCATGAGATACCATCTCACCCCAGCATTACTGGCACGAATCACAAACACTGGAAATAACAAACGTTGGACAGGCTGCGGGGAGATAAGAACTGTTATGCACTGCTGGTGGGAATGCAAATTGATACAACCATTTTGGAAAATGATATGGCACTTCCTTAGAAAGCTAGAAATAGAAATACCATACAATCCAGCAATCTGACTCCTAGGAATATCTCCTAGAGAAATAAGAGTCATCACTCGAATAGACATATGCACCCTCATGTTCATGGCAGCATTGTTAACAATAGCACGAAGATGGTAACAACGTAGGTGTCCATCAACAGATGAATGGATAAACGAACTATGGTACATACACACAATGGAGTACTATGCAATCATAAAGAACAGTGAAGAATCTGTGAAGCATCTCATAACATGGATTAAACTGGAGGACTCCAGTGGAATAAGTGAATCACAAAAGGACAAATATTGTATGAGACCTCTATTGTAAAAACCCGTGAAAAAGTTTACGCACAAAATGTAACAATCTTTGTTAGTTACAAGGGATGGGTGGGGTGGGGAAAATACTAAATAAGCAGTAGATAAGTAGTATGTTTGGGGAAGGGTGAGACAGTACACAATACTGGGGAAACCAGCACAACTTGTATAAGGAAAGGTCATGGAAGCTCCATAGATACATCGAAACTCCCTCAGGGACTGAATTGCTGGGCAGAGGGCTGTGGGGACTATGGTCTCAGGGAACATCTAGCTCAATTGGCATAACATAGTTTATAAAGACAATGTTCTACATTCTACCTTGGTGAGTAGCATCTGGGGTCTTAAAAGCCTGAGAGAAGTCATCTAAGATACTCCACTGGTCTCACCCCTTCAGGAGCAAAGGAGAACGAAGAGCACAGGATACAAGGAAAAGATTAGTCCAAAGGACTAATGGACCACAGCTACCAAGGCCTCCACGAGACTGAGTCCAGTAAAGCTAGATGGTGCCCAGATACCACCACTGACTGCTCTGACCAGGATCACAACAGAGGGCTCTGGACAGAGCTGGAAAAGGATGTAGAACAAACGTCTAACACACACACACAAAAGACCAGATTTACTGGCCTGAAAGAGACTGGAGAAACCCTGGGAATATGGCCCCCAGACACCCTTTTAGCTCAGTGGTGAAGTCACTTCTGAGGTTTACCATTCAGCCGGGGATTGGACAGCCCCATAAAACCAAATGAGACTAATGAAGCACAGCAGTCCAGGGACAAGGACTAGAAGGCAGAAGGGGACAGGAAAGCTGGTGATAGGGAACCCAAGTTTGAGTAAGGATAATGTTGATGTGAGGTTGTTAACCATTGTCATAGGGCAACATGTGTACTGTTTAAAGAGAAACTATTTTGTTCTGTAAACCTTCATCTAAAGTGAGAATAGCAGCGCAACTAGAAGAACATAATCTATGTCACTGAACTGTGCACATAGAAATTTTTGAAATTGTGTGTCTTTGGCTATGTATATTTTCACCAAAAAAAAAAAAAATAGTTCGACGAGGGAGAGGGTTGACATGTCGTGGGGTTGTTAACCAATGTCATAAAGCAATATATGTGCTGACTATTTAATGAGAAACTGTTTGTTCTGTAAACCTTTACCTGAAATACAATTAAAACAAAAATAAAAGTACAGTTCTAGTTAAAGTAGTGATAGTCCTTTAAACATGTTTGGCATCCAAGTGACTAAAAGTTTAGTACTTTAAAAACATTTTCTCAGTAAACATGTAGAACAAAACTCAAATTCCTAAAAAAAGCGAGACTTACTGGACCAGTAGAGACTAGATGTACCCCCAAGACTATCATCCTAAGATACTGTTTAAATTTGGAACTCAAACCATGACCAGAGGTCACCTTTCAACCAAATGACAGATTAACCCGTAAAATAAATAACATTATTTGTGAATACTGTACTCCTCAAAATAATTGTCTAGATGAAATCAAATAGTTGACATTTATCCTAGACCAAAGATGAGAAGGCTAGGAGGACAGGGAAGCTAGATTAACAGAAACAGAAAAACCAAGATGGAAATAACGATAATGCTGATACATTGTGAAGAATGTAACCAATGTCACTGAACGATAGGTATTAAAATTGTTAAATGAGAATTTAATTTTTAATTTCCTGCGTAAACCTTCACTAAAAACAGTTTTTTATATATATATATATATATATATATATATATATATACACACACATATATATATATATATATAACATATATATATATATGTAAATGTTATCAGATTAATAGTTTCTAGAAACTCCACAGGAATGATGTGGGCAATATTTATTGCTACTTTTTTTTCTCCTTCCAGCATGACTGTAACATGGTTATCAGTAAAATTCTTAAGTTGGATTACATAGCAAATCTTACTTACATCTCTTTCATTTTTACAATTCGGTAATCATCATTCTCCCATCAATAGAGTAGGGAGGTGGGCTATTATGATCATTTTACAACTCCAAAGCTCCAGATAGCAAATGGAAAAGCTTTTTTACACAAGATCAGCATTCAAGGGACTTGGTTGCATCATCTTCTGGACTCTAAACATACCAACCTTTATCCTCAATTATACCCAAGAGTGATAAACAAGGTAAAATAAAATCAATTTGAGTTAAGGAGAGTTGTTTTTACATGGGATTTAATAAAGTTTTTCTGTGACTTTTCAGTGGCTCTTTGAAAGTGACTTTTTTTTTCCCGGTAATAAGTAAAATGTCAGTATGACCTGGATATAATGAATATCTTGTTTTTTGAAGGTCATTAGCAGTCACAATGCCTCTTCTATTGTTGGACAAGCTTTCAAAGTCTAAACAATGTGCTTTCATTTAAAGAGTTCGCATTTCTCTTCTATTACTCTGGGTCCAATTTCTGAAAACATGCTGTATGGAGATGCTCTTCCTCTACCTGAAAAGCCAGGATTGAAGACCCTGGCAGTGTTCAGTAAGTGACTTGGGGTAGGAACAAGTTGCAATTAAGTTTATATCTACCTAAAATCATTGGAATAACCTTTTTCAATAATGGATGGGTGGGTGGATTTATTAGTTCACCCAAGCAACCTATTAATTCAATAAATTTAAGAAAATTCTAATGTAGCATATTTTTAGTATTAAAATTAACACATTAAAAAAAAACAAAAACAAAAACAGTGCTATCGAATCAATTCTGATTCATAGCGACCCTATAGGACAGAGTGGAACTGCCCCATAGGGTTTCCAAGGCTGTAAATCTTTACAGAAGCAGACTGCTACATCTTTTCCCACGTGAATGGCTGGTGGGTTCAAGCTGCTGACCTTTGGTTAGCAGCCCAGAACTTAACCACTGCACCACCAAGGCGCCACTGAAAAATATGGCAAAAGGAAAAATACAATTTACACAATACTGTGCTATCCAGAGATACTACTATATCATTTTGATGTATTTTATTTGTCTTTTTAATATGTATGTTTTTAGTATTTTAAAGTAAGATTGGTCATAAAGTTTTATATTATGCTTTGTTTACTTAATATTAATGTTAGTGATATTTTCCCTGTGCAACTAGTACTCTTTGGATTTTTATCCCCATTTTATCATAGTTTATTTAAGCATTCCTGTACAGCTGACCATTTGGGTTACTTTCAATTTTTAATATTATTAAAAAAAAAAATAACCCATTGCCCGTCAAGTCGATTCCAACTCATAGCGACCCTACAGGACAGAGTAGAACTGCCCCATATGGTTTCCAAGGAACACCTGGTGGATTCGAACTGCTGACACTTTGGTTAGCTGTCATAGCTCTTAACCACTATACCACCAGGGTTTCCTTAATATTATTAGTGAGACTAAAACAAACACCCTTATACATATATCTTTGTCTTCTTACTAATTATATTTTTAGTTAGAGAGGGAAACTTATTAGATCAAGACAGCATGGGAACTTTCATGAGACACTGCCAAATGGTATTTCAATGAGATCCTACCAAGTTATACTCCCACCAGGAGTGCAGGAGAGTACCTGTCTCCCCATAACTTCACTAGATCTTAGTTCTGTTATGTATTTGAAAAATTAATTTTAATATAAAACATGAGTATACAGAAGAGTGATCCAAATTTTTTTGGCATGTGTTGTGGGACAGACAATGATCAAGGGAGGCTTCACTAGAAAGGTGACATTTGAGCCTAATCTAGAGGAGGGAAAAAGAAATCTATGGGAATATAATGGGTGAAGAGTTCAGGCTGAGAGAGCAGCACGTACAAAGAAGTGAGGCAAGAGAAAGCATGGACTTGGGGGAGTGAGTATCAGAGTACATGGATTCTCCAATGGAGGGTGGCAGAAAGGGTTGAAATAGAGACTAACACTAGAGAATGAAAGGCCCTTTGCTTCAGCATATGGTTTTTAGACTTAACCTTGTAGATTAGAGTTTCTTCTAAGATTTTCCCCAGTCTACTGGGCATCAGTATTACCTAGGGCTTGTTAAAGCTAAGTACTAGACTCTAACCAATAGGACTTAAAAAAGAGCTCCTTTAGGCTACTGTTCACTTTTTCTTTTTAACTCCTGTATCACTTCATTTAGACCTCTTTTTTGAAGCATTTTCCATCTGCTATCATTTATCGTTTATTACTTACTTTGGATACATTATCAGGCAAGACCAATTGCTAGAAAAGGACATCGTGGTTGGTAAAGCAGAGGCCTAATGAAAACGAGGGAAACCCTCAATAAGATGGATTGACGCAACAGCCACAACAATGGGTTCAAGCATACCAACAATCATGAAGATGGTGCAGGATTGGGCAACATTTTGTTCTGTTATGCATAAGGTCACATGAGTTGGAACCAAATCAACAGCAGCTAACAACGTCATTTATCTGTTTTCATATCTGCCATCTCCACTTGACTATGCATCTTTATTCCTTTAGTCAGTCATCAAAATCTTATTCATCATGTAACTTATATCAGGAAAGGGGGCTGTTTGCCATTCTGGAGGCAAGTCTACCACTGGAGGGTAGACTCATGCATAAATGGCTGCAGGAAAGTGAGCTCAGGCACAGTAGAAGGCATGGTAGGAACAGGGAGGAACTCTCTAAATGTGCCTGAGACTGAGAAGGAAGGTTCACTAATGTCATACTCAGAGTCTAAATCTGTGGAGCATGATAAGCCTCAGCAAGTGTTGATCTAATAAAGGCAGTAATCAGTTGGAATATCTTAGAGAAGTAGTATGATATATAATTTTTTAGTGTAGGAAGAGATCAAACAGTAATATGAAGAGTGGGAAAATCTGGAGGTGGGGAGAACAGTTAGAAAGTTTTTGTTTGTTTTTTGAGAGAGAGAGAGAAACTAAAGGAAGAGGGAGAAGGAGACGGAGAGAAGGTGACAGAGAAAAGGCTTCAAGGCATTTTCCACTTATTGGATGTGCATGGTGGGATAGGAGGTGGGGTTAGAAACAAATACAATTTCTAGTTTCTGGCTTGAATGGGCAGGCAGCGTTCCATAAATTCATAAAGAAATATCACAGGAGGAGCAGGTTTAATGGATAAAACAAACAAACAAAAAATACCAAACCCATTGCCCTCGAGTCGATTCTGACTCATGGTGACTCTAGAGGATAGGGTAGAACTGTCCCACAGGGTTTCCAATGCTGTAAATCTTTATGGAAGCAGACTGCCACATCTTTCTCCCACAAAGTGGCTGGTGGGTTCTGCATTGAAACTACCAACTTTTCAGTTAGCAGCTGAGAGCTTTAACCACTGTGCCACCCCAGCTCCAGAGTGGAAAAGACAGTAAATGGAATTTGAGGTCTTTCAGATTAATTTATATTTCAGTTTAAGTCTTTCTACATAAGACTTCCAGATGAGAAGTTCCAGAGATTTTTTTGTATTAAGTGCATTTCATTGTCATTGTTGTTGCTGTTTGTCTTCATCTTAACATGTGAAATTTATACTACTCAGAGAGTGTCTTAGTCATCTAGTGCTGCTATAACAGAAACACCACAAGTGGATGGTTTTAACGAAGAGAAGTTTATTTCCTCACAGTTAAAGTAGGCTGAAAGTCCAAATTCAGGGTGTCAGCTCCAGGGGAAGGCTTTTTCTCTCTGTCGGGCTTCTTCTCTTCGGTGTTCCCCCGAACTAGGAGCTTCTCCACACAGGGACTCAACCCAAAGGAAGCACTCTGCTCCTGGCACTGCTTTCTTAATGGTATGAGGTCCCCCTGTCTCACTGCTCACTTCCGTCTTTTATATCTCATGAGATTGCCTCAGGACACAATCCAGTCTTGTAGATCCAGTCCTGCCTTACTAACACAACTGCCACCCATCTTCCCTCATTAGCATTATAGAGGCAGGATTTACAACATATGGGAAAATGACACAGTACCAGGAATCATGGCTCAGCCAAACTGATATACACATTTTTGGGGGGACATAATTCAAACCATGACAGAGGGATGTGGAATTTATTTTGCAAAGTGTATGCAAGGCATCTAAAACATTAATTCATTTTATTTTTTCTGATTTATATTGCAGCAATTTCACAAAATTGTATGATTATTTGGATAATTTATTGTTGTTTGTGTAAGGTGCCATCAAGTCGGTTCCATCTCATAGCAACCCTATGTACAACAAAATGAGGGATCATTTATTAATCAAATATAAATAAATGAATAAGGCCTGGATAAAATTATTGTAAAATGAATTATTTCCTCATCTATGCTTATTCATTGATATGTAAGATTTTTTATGTTGAAATGTAATAACTAGTATAAGGATAAAATATTTAAATTTTTTGTGTTTTTATTTTTAACTTCAGCTATTTTAATACTCTAAATACAAGCATGTAAAACATCAACAGATATAAAATGTAAAATTAAGAAACAAATTAATTTCTTATTTTAGATAAATTGATATGAAAATTCAATATATTGGATGCAGATTAAAGAAAAAGACAATCATTATCGATTCCTTCATATTGTCTCAACTATAGAAACTATACATTTTTTTCTAGAAAAAATACAATCTTTTGTAAAGTTTTTGAATTATTTGAGTGAACTTATTTAGAAAATATAATTTATATTTAAATATCATTCTAATAATAAAATGCAGTGCTATTAAATTATCTAACAACATGATTTTGGATTCATAAGAATATAGATTATGTTTGTAAGTATGACAAACCACCTGACATATTTTAAAAGCAAAAAAGAGAAAGTGGCAATGTTTTAGCCATATTTTAGACTGAGTTAGTCAAAGGTGAAAGTGAAGATTGCATTAATTCTGGGACCTACATTCAAAAACTTAAAAAATAATTTAATGAGAGGTGAGTTAATTTTATTTGCAATAATATTTAATGCATCTAGTATATACTATTAATTTACTTAGAACAAAAATATTTTACACAATGTAAAGAGCCTCTCTGATATGGATTTGAACGCATTCAGGACACAGGAATTAATTAGTAACTATGGTAACTCTTAGACCTAGCAAGTCAAAATGTCGTGGAAATGCTTGACTGACAATAGATAGCTCCATAATGTGCTTCCAGCTCTCATGAAAAATAATAAGCTAATAAGCTTTCTAAAGAAGATGATGTTTAGGGATTGCAGATATGATGCTGAATTTACTTAGATCTTTTTTTCTTTTAAAAAGCCTTTCTCCTTCTAAAATCTTCACATGAGCAGGCAAATGGGCCCAATAAATACTTTTCACTGAGGTGCTAAAAGGGTAAAAAACAACAGATAATGAAGGAAAAAAGATAGAGATGATTTGGGACGGTTATATAACAGTCTAGTGTTTTATTGCTTTGGGAAGCCTTTTGTCCCTGTATAAAGCATCATAAAATAGACTTATTGCTCTAAATACTAATTCAAATATTAGATTTACAGGTGTTTTTAAAATTTCATTTTACAAAATAAGGATAAAGGAAAGGAAAATTCAGCATAGTCTTTTTAATTGACCTTCTGTTCTAGATAAGGCTGCATACATTTCTCAGGAAAAACAAAAGAAAACAAAATAGAACTGTTCAATTTGAGCTCAGGAAAGAACTCTTCAGTTTTGGGTAGTCTTGAAAAGTTTTAATTTCACACAGCTAGTTATTATTATTATTTTGCCTTAAACCATTGAAACCTGTGAGTACCTTTCTGCAGCAAATGCGCACTTTCCCTAGGTAGGCATTTTTGTTATTGGATATTTGAATTATTTGGAGAATGCTTATATGAACTGAACTCTTGTATCTGAAGCAATGAGTTTGGTATATTTATTAAATGCAAGAAAACTTTTGTTTTAGTTTGTTTTAGTTGATTTTTTTAATTAAACCTTTTATTTTGAGATAATTCTAAATTCACATATAGCTGTAAGTAAAAGTACAGAGAGATACCATGTATTCTTTATGCAGTTTCCCCCAATGGTAATATCCCTCAAAACTACAAAATTTTGACCTTTATACAATCAAGATACAGAACATTTCCATCATCACAAGGATTACTCACGTCCTTTTATAGCCATGACTACTTTTCTCCCTATCTCCTTAACCCTGGGCGACCACTAATCTGTTTTCTATTTCTACAATTTAGTCATTTTGGGAAAATTATATAAATGTTACATATGATTCAAGAATCATATAGTATTTAGCCTTTTGTGGTTGGATATTTTCACTCAGCAAAATTATCTGTAAATTCATCCAGGTTACTGTGTTTATCAAGTGTTTTTTTTTTTTTTTTTTTTAAATTCCTGGATAGTATTCCATGGTTCAGATATACCACAGTTTGTTTAACCATTCATCTGGTGAAGGGCATTTGGGTTGTTGCCAGTTTTTGGCCACAATGAATGAAGCTGCTATAAACATTCACATGCAAATTTTTCTGTGAACATAAATCTTTTCTCTGGGATAAATGCTCAAGAGTGTAATTGTTGGCCTTACCATAGTCACATGTTTGGCTGTTTAAGAAATTGCCAAACTATTTTCTAGAGTGTCTATAGCATTTTACATTCCCACCAACGAGACGGAAATCCAGTTTCTCCATACCCTTGCCAGCATTTGATGTTGTCACTATGTTTTATTTTAGCCGTTCTGATTGTCTATACTAGTATCTCATTGTGGTTTTAATTTGCATGTCCTTTGATGGCCAGTGATGTTGACCATTTTTTCATGTGCTTGTATCTTCTTTTGTGAAATGTCTTGTCATGTCTTTTGCCCATGTTCTAATTTGGATTGTACTTTCATTATTTATTGAGTTGTGAGATTTCTTTGCATAAACTAGATTCTAGTCCTTTGTCAGACATATGGTTTGCAAGTATTTTCTACTGGTTTGTAACTTGTCTTTTCATCCTCTTAATAGAGTCTTAGTTCCTGGGTGCCACAAATGGTTAAGTGTTTGACTACTAACTGAAAGGCTGGCAGTTGGAACTCACCCAGAGATGCATCAGAAGACAGGCCTGGCGATCTCCTTCCTAAAGCTCACAGCCTTGAAAACCCTCTGGATTAATTTCTACTCTGCACACATGGTATTGCCATGAGTCAGAATCAACTTGAAGGTAACTAACAACAAGAATAGGGTTTTACACAGAGAAAAAGTTTTTCATTTTGATAAAGTCCATTTTATAGAAAAGATGTTTTTGGTGTCAAAAGTCTAAGAATGCTTTGTCTAGTCCTACATGCCAAAGGTTTTATCCCATGATCTTTTCTGAAACTTCCTTAGTTATAGATTTACAATTATGTTTGTGATCCCTTTTAAGTTAAATTTTGTATAAGGTATGAAATTTAAGTCGAGATTCTATTTTTTGCATATGGATGTCCAGACACTCCAGCATTATTTGTTTAAAAGGCTATCTTTCCTCCATTGAACTGCTTTTGCACCTTTATCAAAAATAAGTTGGGCTTATTTGTGTGGGTTTATGTTTGGGTTCTCTATTCAGTTCCATTGATCTATGTACCTGTCCCTCTGTCAATACCACACAGTCTTGTTTATTGCAGCTGTATAGTAAATCTTGAAATCAGGTAGACTGATTCTTCCCACTTTATTCTTTTTCAGAATTGTTTTAGCTATTCTAGTTCCTCCATCTTTCCGTATAAATTTAAACCTTCCAATTTAAATAATTTTGCCTATCCATGAGAGGCTCCTTTGAAACCCTATGGGGCAGTTCTACTCTGACCTATAGGGTCGCTATGAGTTGAAATCAACTCAACGGCAATGGGTTATGGTTATGGTTATGTCTACAAAAATCTGGGTGGTATTTTGAGAGGTGTTGTGCTAAAACTATATATATCAATTTGGGAAGGAATGACAATTTTACTATTTTGAGACTTCCAATCTTTGAAGATGGTATGTCTCTCTATTTATTTAGATCTTCTTGGTTTATTTCTTTCATCATTGTTGTGTAGTTTTCAACATACAAGTCCTGTACATGTTCTGTTAGATTTGTACCTGTTGTTGTTGGCTGCCATCAGATTGGCTCTCAACTTATGGTGACCTCATGTGTTACACAGTAGAACTTCTCCAAAGGTTTTCTTGGTTGTAATCTTCACAGAAGCAGACCACCAACCTTTCTTCCGTGGAGCTACTGGGTGGGTTCAAACTACCAACCTTTAGGTTAGCAGCCAGTCACAAACGACTTGTCCTAATCAAGCTCTTTAGATTCATCTAATTAAGTTTTTCTGAGTAATTGTCAATAGTATCGTATTATTTTTTCCATTTTTTTTTTATTGTAGTCAGGTGAAGGTTTACAGAACAAATAGTTTCTCATTAAACAGTCAGTACACATATTGTTTTATGACATTGGTTGACAACCCCATGACATGTCAACTCTCTCGCTTCTCGACCTTATTATTATTATTTTCTTTTTGGTGAAAATATACATAGCCAAAGATACACCATTACAAAAATTTCCACATGCACAGTTCAGTGACATTGATTACATTCTTCCAGTTGTGTTGCTATTCTCACTTTAGATGAAAGTTTACAGAACAAAATAGTTTCTCATTACACAGTACACGTTACCCTATAACATTGGTTAACAACCCCACTACATGTCAACACTGTCCTTACTCAACCTTGGGTTCCCTATCACCAGCTATCCTGTCCCCTTCTGCCTTCTAGTCCTTGTCCCTGGACTGCTATGCTTCATTAGCCTCATTTGGTTTTATGGGGCTGTCCAATCCCCGGCTGAATGGTAAACCTCAGAAGTGACTTCACCACTGAGCTAAAAGGGTGTCTGGGAGCCTTACTCTCGGGGTTTCTCCAGTCTCCTTTAGGCCAGTAAATCTGGTCTTTTTTTTTGTGAGTTAGAATTATGTTCTACATCCTTCTCCAGCTCTGTCCAGAAACCTCTGTTGTGATCCTGGTCAGAGCAGTCAGTGGTGGTATCTGGGCACCATCTAGCTTTACTGGACTCAGTCTCGTGGAGGCCTTGGTAGCTGTGGTCCATTAGTCCTTTGGACTAATCTTTTCCTTGTATCCTGTGCTCTTCGTTCTCCTTTGCTCCTGAAGGGGTGAGACCAGTGGAGTATCTTAGATGACTGCTCTCAGGCTTTTAAGACCCCAGATGCTACTCACCAAGGTAGAATGTAGAACATTGTCTTTATAAACTATGTTATGCCAATTGAGCTAGATGTTCCCTGAGACCATAGTCCCCACAGCCCTCTGCCCAGCAATTCAGTCCCTGAGGGAGTTTCGATGTGTCTATGGAGCTTCCATGACCTTCCTTGTACAAGTTGTGCTGGTTTCCCCAGTACTGTGTACTGTCTCACCCTTCCCCAAACATACTACTTATCTACTGCTTATTTAGTATTTTCCCCACCCCACCCATCCCTTGTAACTAACAAAGATTGTTACATTTTGTGTGTAAACTTTTTCATGGATTTTTACAATAGAGGTCTCATACAATATTTGTCCTTTTGTGATTGACTTATTTCACTCAGCATAATGTCCTCCAGTTTCATCCATGATATGAGATGCTTCACAGATTCATCATTGTTCTTTATCTTTGCATAATACTCCGTTGTGTGTATGTACCATAGTTTGTTTATCCATTCATCTGTTGATGGGCATCTAGGCTGTTTCCATGTTTTTGCTATTGTGAACAATGCTGCCATGAACATGGGTGTGCATATATCTATTCGTGTGATGGCTCTTATTTCTCTAGGGTATATTCTAAGGAATGGGATTGCTGGATTGTATGGTGTTTCTATTTCTAGCTTTCTAAGGAAGCGCCATATCGTTTTCCAAAATTGTTGTATCATTTTGCATTCCCACCAGCAGTGCAGAAGAGCTCCTATCTCCCCGCAGCCCCTACAACATTTGTTATTTCCAGTGTTTTTGATTCGTGGGAATAATGCTGGGGTGAGATGGTGTCTCATTGTGCTTTTAATTTGCATTTCTCTAATGGCTAGTGATCGCGAGCATTTCCTCACGTGTCTGTTGGCCGCTTGAATGTCTTCTTTGGTGAAGTGTCTGTTCATTTCCTTTGCCCATTTGTTAATAGGATTACTTGTCCTTTTGTTGTAGAGTGTTGGATTTTCTTGTAGATATTAGAGATTAGAACTTTGTCTGAGTTGTACTGCCCAAACTTTTTTTCCCAGTCTGTAGGTTCTCTTTTGACTCTTTGGTGAAGTCTTTTGAAGAGCATAGGTGTTTGATTTTTAGAAAATCCCTGTTATCTAGCTTATCTTCGGATGTTTGTGTGTTGATGGTTATGGTTTGTATTCTGTTAATGCCATGTATTAAGGCCCGAAGTGTTGGTCCTATTTTTTCTTCTATGAACTTTATAGTTTTAGGCTTTATAGTTAGGTATTTGATCCATTTTGAATTAGTTTTTGTATATGGTGTGAGGTATGGGTCCTGTTTCATTTTTCTGCAGATGGATATCCAGTTTTGCCAGCACCATTTGTTAAAAAGATTGTCTTTTCCCTAGTTGATGGACTTTGGGCCCTTGTTGAAGATCAGGTGACTGTAGGTGGATAGATTTACATCCGGGTCCTCAATTCTGTTCCATTGGTCAGTGTATCTGTTGTTGTACCAGTTACCAGGTTGTTTTGACTATCGTAGCCATATACTAGGTTCTGAGGTCAGGTAGTGTGAGTCCTCGTACTTTATTCTTCTTCTTCAGTAGTGCTTTACTTATTTGGGGATTCTTCCCTTTCCATATAAAGTTAATGATCAGTTTTTCCATCTCTTTGAAGAATGTTGTTGCTATTTGGATCAGGATTGCATTGTATTTGTAAATTGCTTTGAGTGGAATTGTCATTTTCACAATGTTGAGTCTACCTATCCATGAGCATGGCATCTTTTTCCATTTATGTAGATCCTTTCAGGTTTCTTGCAGTAGTGTTGTGTAGTTTTCTTTGTATAGGTCTTTTACACTCCTGGTTAGATTTATTCCTAAGTATTTTATATTTTTAGGGGCTATTATAAATGGTATTGTTTTCCTGATTTCCTTTTCATTGTTCTCTTTACTGGCGTTTAGGAATCAGACTCACTTTTGTATGTTAATCTTGTATCCTGCTACTCTGCTGAATCTTTCTATTAGTTCCAGTAGATTTCTTGTGGAGTCTTTAGGGTTTTCTATGTATAGTATCATATCCTCTGCAAACATGGACAGTTTAACTTATTCATTACCAATTTGGATGCCTTTTATTTCTTTTTCTTGCCTTATTGCTCTAGCTAGAACTTCCAGCACAATGTTAAATAGGAGTGGTGATAAAGGGCATCCTTGTCGTGTTCCTGTTTTCAAGTGGAGTGTTTTCAGCCTCTCTCCATTAAGAATGATGTTGGTGGTTGGTTTTGCATAGATGCCCTTTATTATGTTGAGAAATTTCCCTTCTATACCTATTTTATTGAGAATTTTTTTTTTCAGGAATGGGTATTGGACTTTGTCAAACGTCTTCTCCCTCAATTGAGATGATCATGTGATTCTTTTCTTTCCTTTTATTTCTGTGGTGGATTACGTTGATTGATATTCTAATGTTGAACCATCCTTGCATAGCTGGTATGAATCCTACTTGGTTGTGGTGTATTATTTTTTTGATATGATGCTGAATTCTATTGGCTAGAAGTTTGTTAAGAATTTTTGCATCTATATTCATGAGAGATATTGGCCTGTAATTTTCTTTTTTTGTGGCATCTTTGCCTGGTTTTGGTATCAAGGTTATGCTGGCTTCATAGAATTAATTAGGAAGCATTGCTTCCTTTTCTATGCTCTGAAATAGCTTGAGTATTACTGGTACAAGCTCTTCTCTGAATGTTTAGTAGAATTTTCCAGTGAAGCCATCTGGGCCAGGGCTTTTTTTGGTTGGGAGTTTTTTTTTTTATTACCTTTTCAATCTCTTCTCTTGTTATGGGTCTGTTCAGATATTCAGCATCACTTTGTTGTAGTTTGGGTAGGCTGTGTGTTTCTAGAAATTTATCCATTTCCTCTAGGTTTTCAAATTTGTTGGAGTACAGTTTTTCATAGGTATTGTAGTTTTAAAATCTGGTACACATATGTTCATTGTTAGTATATAGCAATACAATTTATTTTTGTGTGCTTATCTTGTATCCTATGACACTGCCAAACTCATTTATTAGTTCTATAAGGTTTTGGGATTTTCTACATAGGCAATTATGTCATCTGCAGATAAAAAAATAAAAATAAAACCAGTTTTTTTCCAAATCTGATTCATAGGAACCCAGTGTGTGTCAGAGTAGAGCTGTACTCTACAGAGTTTTCAATGGCTGATTATTTGGAAGCAGATCATCATGGTTTTCTTTAAAGGCACCTCTGGATGGACTCAAACCTCCAACCTTTCAGTTAGCAGCTGATCATATTGACTGTTTTCACTACCCAGGAACCACCATTTCAAATGGGGAGGTTTTTATTTTTCTCTTTTAAATGTGTATGCCTTATTTTTCCTTGCCTTATAGTACTGGCCAGAGCTTCTAGCACCGTAGAATAAGAGTGGTGAGAGTAGACATCTTGATTTTCTCTGACTCTTTCAGGGAGAACACTCAGTCTTTCACCATTAAGAACAGTGGTACCGAGAGTTCCAGCAAGATGGCACTCTAGGCAGAAGCACCACGCCGTCCCTCCACAGCAAAGATCTGAAAAACTAAGCCAAACAGAGAATGCAGCAATCCTGAAACCCTAGAACATCAAATGAAGAGATAAAGAACTCAGCCAAGCACCAAATGGAGTGAGAATACTGACAGAGAACAGAGAGCGAGGAGAGATTCATGCAGAGGTCCCCTACCAGCTAACGCAGCACGGATCCACCATCTTGGACTCCTATCGGAGACCAGCAAACGGGGGTACAAAAAAGAAGCCTCACGGAGCGTCCAGTGGGAGACAAAACAGCTGGGACAAAACAAACAAATCTAAAATCAATAAACGAGAGAAATAACTACTGAATGCCCCGAAAACAGCAAACAATATCAAAACATTTACAAAAACAGTACAGGATGGTTCCAGTAGGCATCCAAATTAAAACACCAGATGACTCTCCTGTGGAAGAAAATGCACTAGAAGTACCTGATAGGGAATTCAAATCTCTAATACTCGGAATTTTCCAAGAACTGTGGCAAAAAGCTGACAAACATGAGGAAAAAATAGACAAATTCATGGAAAATACAGACAAAAAATTGGAATAATTCAGGAAGACGATGCAGGAACAAAATGCCAAAATAAATTCACAACTAGAAATTATACAAAAACAACAATTAGAAATCCAAAGGATAAACAAGATTTCAGAAATGGGTGATGTCATAAAAGGGCTGAGAAGCAGATTTGGAAGAAAGGATCAGTGGAACTGAAGACAAACACTTGGATACAACTCTGTTTCAGGAAAACTCAGAAAAAAAAAAAACAAAGAAAAATGAAGAGACCCTGAGAGTTATGTGGGACACATTTAAAAGCAAAAATTCACGAGTGAGGCATTCCAGAACAGGGGAGAAAACAGAAAACACAGAGAGGATCATTGAGGAACTGCTGACAGAAAACTTCCACAATATTATGAAACATGAAAAGCTGGCCATCCAAGAAGCTCAACGAACCCCATATAGAAGAGACCCCCCAAAAAATCACCAAGGCATATCATATTCACACTTGCCAAAACCAAAGACAAAGACTACTGAGAGCAGCTCGTGAAAAACAAGAAGTCACATACAGAGGAAAAACAATAAGACTAAGCTCAGATTATTCGGCAGAAACCATGCAGGCAAGAAAGCAGTGGGATGACATATATAAAATCTTGAAAGAAAAGAATTGTCAGCCAAGAATAAAATATCCTGCAAAACTCTCGTTCAAATTTGATGGTGAAATTAGGTCATTTCCTGATAAACAGAAACTAAGGGAATATGTAAAATCAAACCAAACTTACAAGAATTATTAAAGGGATTTCTTCAATCTGAGGAAAAACAGCTTCAGCCCACAGGCAGAACCTAGGACGCAGGATCGTATGAGCCGGATACCAAACTAGGAAATGAACTCTCAAGGAATATCCAAAACCAAAAGAAATACAACAGGGAATCAGAGCAGTCAAACGATGGATGACAACAACATCAAAACAATGAAAGAGGGAATAAACAGCATAGGTATAGAACCTTCTAATGGAGAGGAAGGCAAGGCGATACCAAGTAAGGGTAGACTGTTTCAAACTTAGAAAGATAAGGGTAAAATTCATGGTAACCACAAAGAAAGTTAACAAACTGACTCATAAAAATAAAGATGAAAAACATTAAGTCTCAGCAAAAACAAAACCTATAAAAACAAAAGAAATGAAAAAAAAAGTCCACAAACAGAAGTAACTCAGCACAAGAGAGTAAGAAGAACAAGGAGCACTTCAGCACCAGAAAAAAAAAAAAAAGCACTACAAACTGACAGCAACAAACTCACACCTATCAATAATTACACTGAATGTAAATGGACTCGATGCACCCATAAACAGATGGAGAGTGACAGAATCGATAAGAAAACAGGATCCATCAATATGCTGTCTACAAGAGACACACCTTAGAAACAACAATGTGAATTTATTAAAAGTCAAAGGTTGGAAAAAAATATATCCAGCTAACAACTACCATAAAAGACCAGGACTGGCAATTCTAATCTCAGATAAAATAGACTTCAAAATAAAATCTACCATAAAAGACAAAGAAGGACACTATATAATGGTTAAGGGGATTATCTGTCATGAAGACATAACCATAACAGACATCTACGCACCCAATGACAGGGCTCTAAAATACATAAAACAAACTCTAACAACACTGAAGAGAAATCTACAGTTCCACAATAATAGTAGGAGACTTCAACACACCACTCTCAGTAAAGGACAGAACAACTAAGAAGAAACTCAGCAAAGATACAGAAGACCTAAAGGGCACAATCTGCCAACTTGATCTCATAGACATATATAGAGCACTCCATCCAACTGCTGCAAAGTACACATTCTTTTCCAATGCACATGGAACGTTCTCCAAAATAGACCACATCTTAGCCCACAGAGCAATCCTCAACAAGATCCAAAATGCTGAGATAATTCAAAGTATCTTCTCTGACCACAATGCCATCAAGGTAGAAATTAACACTAGAAAGAGCAAGGAAAAAAAAATCAACTACATGGAAACTGAATAATACCCTGCTTACACATCAGTGGGTAATAGAAGAAATCAGAGATGGAATCAAAAAATTCCTAGAATCAAATGAAAATGAAAACACATCATACCAAAACCTTTGGGACACAGCAAAGGCAGTCCTCAGAGGACAATTTATAGCAATAGATGCACATATCAAAAAAGAAGGAAGGGACAAAATCAAAACATTAACTATAGAACTCAAACAAATAGAAAGAGAACAGCAAAAAAAGCCCACAACCACAGGAAGAAAGGAAATAGTAAACATCAGAGCAGAAATAAATGAAATAGAGACCAGAAAAACAATAGAAAACATCAACAAAACCAAACGTTGGTTCCTTGAAAGAATCAACAAAATCAACAAACCACTGGCCAGAGTGACAAAAGAAAAACAGGAGAGGACACAAATAACCCAAATAAGAAATGAAATGTGGGACATTACAACAGACCCAACTGAAATAAAAAGGATTATAACAGAATATTATGAAAAACTATACTCCAATAAATTTGAAAACCTAGAGGAAATGGATAAATTTCTAGAAACACACAGCCTACCCAAACTACAACAAAGTGATGCTGAAAATCTGCACAGACCCGTAATAAGAGAAGAGATTTAAAAGGTAATAAAAAAACTCCCAACCAAAAAAAGCCCTGGCCCAGATGGCTTCACTGGAAAATTCTACTAAACATTCAGAGAAGAGCTTGTACCAGTAATACTCAAGCTATTTCAGAGCATAGAAAAGGAAGCAATACTTCCTAATTAATTCTATGAAGCCAGCATAACCTTGATACCAAAACCAGGCAAAGATGCCACAAAAAAAGAAAATTACAGGCCAATATCTCTCATGAATATAGATGCAAAAATTCTTAACAAACTTCTAGCCAATAGAATTCAGCATCATATCAAAAAAATAATACACCACAACCAAGTAGGATTCATACCAGCTATGCAAGGATGGTTCAACATTAGAATATCAATCAACGTAATCCACCACAGAAATAAAAGGAAAGAAAAGAATCACATGATCATCTCAATTGAGGGAGAAGACGTTTGACAAAGTCCAATACCCATTCCTGAAAAAAAAAATTCTCAATAAAATAGGTATAGAAGGGAAATTTCTCAACATAATAAAGGGCATCTATGCAAAACCAACCACCAACATCATTCTTAATGGAGAGAGGCTGAAAACACTCCACTTGAAAACAGGAATACGACAAGGATGCCCTTTATCACTACTCCTATTTAACATTGTGCTGGAAGTTCTAGGTAGAGCAATAAGGCAAGAAAAAGAAATAAACGGCATCAAAATTGGTAATAAAGAAGTTAAACTGTCCATGTTTGCGGAGGATATGATACTATACATAGAAAACCCTAAAGACTCCACAAGAAATCTACTGGAACTAATAGAAAGATTCAGCAAAGTAGCAGGATACAAGATAAACATTCAAAAATCAGTTGGATTCCTATACACCAGTAAGGAGAACGGCGAAAAGGAAATCAGGAAATCAATACCATTTTCAATAGCCCCTAAAAAGATAAAATATTTAGGAATAAATCTGACCAGGGATGTAAAAGACCTATACAAAGAAAACTATAAAACACTACTGCATGAAACCCAAAGGGATCTACATAAATGTAAAAACATACCATGCTCATGGATAGGTAGACTCAACATTGTGAAAATGGCATTTCTACCCAAAGCAATTTACAAATACAATGCAATCCCGATCCAAATAGCAACAACATTCTTCAAAGAGATGGAAAAACTAATCATTAACTTTATATGGAAAGGGAAGAAGCCCCGAATAAGTAAAGCACTACTGAAGAAGAAGCATAAAGTTGGAGGACTCACACTACCTGACTTCAGAACCTACTATACAGCTATAGTAGTCAATACAGCCTGGTACTGGTATAACGACAGGTACATTGACCAATGGAACAGAATTGAGAACCCAGATGTAAATCCATCCACCTACGGTCACCTGATCTTTGACAAGAGCCCAAAGTCCATCATATGGGTAAAAGACAGTCTTTTTAAAAACAAACGGTGCTGGCAAAACTGGATATCCATTTGCAAAAAAATGAAACAGGACCCGTAACTCACACCATATACAAAAACTACTTCAAAATGGATCAAAGACCTTAATATAAAGCCTAAAACTATAAAGTTCATATAAGAAAAAATAGGACCAACACTTCAGGCCTTAATACATGGCATTAACAGGATACATACCATAACCATCAACGCACAAAACCCAACAGATAAGCTAGATAACTGGGATCTTCTAAGAATCAAACACCTATACTCTTCAAAAGACTTCACCAAAAGAGTCAAAAGAGAACCTACAGACTGGGAAAAAATTTTTGGACAGTACAAGTCAGGCAAAGGTCTAATCTGTAAAATCTACAAGAAAATCCAACACCTCTACAACAAAACGACAAATAATCCAGTTAAAAAATGGGCAAAGGAAATGAACAGACACTTCACCAAAGAAGACATTCAAATGGCCAACAGACACATGAGGAAATGCTCGCGATCACTAGCCATTAGAGAAATGCAAATTAAAACCACAATGAGATACCATCTCACCCCGGCATTACCGGCACGAATCAGAAACACTGGAAATAACAAATGTTGAAGGGGCTGCGGGGAGATGGGAACTCTTATGCACTGCTGGTGGGAATGCAAAATGATACAAACATTTTCGAAAATGATATGGCTCTTCCTCAGAAAGCTAGAAATAGACATACCATTCGATCCAGCAATCCCACTCCTAGGAATATATCCTAGAGAAATAAGAGTCGTCACTCGAATAGACATATGCACACCTGTGTTCATGGCAGCATTGTTAGCAATAGCAAAAGGATGGAAACAACGTAGGTGCCCATCAACAGATGAATGGATAAACAAACTATGGTACATACACACAATGGAGTACTATGCAACGAGAAAGAACAACAATGAATCTGTGAACCATCTCATAACATGGATGAAACTGGAGGACATTATGCTGAGTGAAATAAGTCAATCACAAAAGGACAAATATTGTATGAGACCTCTATTGTAAAAACCCATGAAAAATTTCTCACTCAAAATGTAACAATCTTTGTTGTTTACCATGGATGGGAGTGGTGGGTGGAGGAAATACTAAATAGGCTATAGATAAGTGGTATCTTGGGTGAAGGGTGAGACAGTACACAATACAGGGGAAACTAGCACAACCTGTCCAAGGAAAGGTCATGGAAGCCCCATAGACACATCCAAACTCCCTGAGGGACTGAATTGCTGGGCGGAGGGCTCTGGGTACCATGGTCTCTGGGAACTTCTAGCTCAATTGTTATGACACAGCTTATAAAGACAATGCTCTTCATTCTACCTTGGTGAGTAGTGTCTGGGGTCTTAAAAGCCTGTGAGCAGCCATCTAAGATACTCCACTGGTGTCATCCCGTCGGGAGCAAGGGATAATGAGGAGAACAGGATAGAAGGAAAAGATTAGTCCAAAGGACTAATTGTCCACAGCTACCAAGGCCTCCACCAGACTGAGTCTAGTATAGCTAGATGGTACCCGGCTACCACCACTGACTGTTCTGACCAGGATCATAACAGAGGGTTCTGGACAGAGCTGGAGAAGGATGTAGAGCAGAATTCTAACTCACAAAAAAAAAAAAAAAGAGAGACCAGATTTACTGGCCTAAAGGAGACTGGAGAAACCTCGAGAGTATGGCCCCCAGATACCCTTTTAGCTCAGTGGTGAAGTTACCTCCGAGGTTCACTGTTCAGCCAGGGAGAGGATAGCCCCGTAAAACCAAGTGAGACTAACGAGGTACAGGAGTCCAGTGACAAGGGTCAGAAGGCAGAAGGGAACAAGGAAGCTGGTGATAGGGAACACAAGGTTGAGTAAGGATATTGTTGATGTGTTGTGTGATTGTTAACAATTGTCATAGGGCAACATTTGTAGTAACTGTTAAATGAGAAACTATTTCATTCTGTAAGCCTTCATCTTAAGTGAGAATAACAGCCAATTGGAAGAGCGTAGTCAATGTCACTGAACTGTGTATGTAGAAATTTTTGAAATGGTGTATCTTTGGCTATGTGCATTTTCGCCAAAAAAAAAAAAAGAAAGGTTGAGAATTTAGAGGGTTAATATTTTGTGGGGTTGTTAACCAATGTCATAAAACAACATGTGTACTATGTTTTCATGAGAAACTATTTGTTCTGTAAGCCTTCACCTGAAGTACAATAAAATATTTTTTAAAAAAAAAGAATAGTGGTACCATTAGGTGTTTTGTAAATGCTGTTTATATCATGAATGGATGGTGAATTTTGTCAATTGTTTTTTCAGATCAATTGACCATGTGATTTTTCTAATTTATCCTGCTAATGTGGTGGATTACATGAATTGATTTTCAAACATTGAACCTGCCTGTACCCCTGGAATAAAAATCACTTGGTTATGGTCTTGAATAAACTTCACTTGGTCATGATGTATACAGGCATACCTCGGAGATATTGTGGGATTGATTCCAGATCACTGCAATAAAGTGAATATCACACTAAAGCAAGTCACATGAATTTTTTGGTTTCCTAGTGCATATAAAAGTTATGTTTACACTGTACTGTAGTCCATGAAGTGGGCAATAGCATTATGTCTGAAAAACAAAGTACATACCTTAATTAAAAAAATACTTTATTGCTAAAAACTGCTAACCATATCTAAGCCTTCAGCGAGTTGTAATATTTTTGCTGGTGGAAGGTTTTGCCTCCATGTTGATGGCTGCTGACTGATCATGCTGGTGGTTGCTGAAGGTTGGGGTGGATATGGCAATTTCTTAAGATAATAGAACAATGAAGTTTGCTGCATCAATTGACTCTGTTTCACGAAATATTTCTCTGTAGCATGCGAAGCTGTTTGATAGCATTTTACCCACAGTAGAAATTCTTTCAAAATTGGAGTCAATCCTCTCAAACCTTGTCGCTGCTTTATCAACTAAGTTTCTGTGATATTCTAAATCCTTTGTTGTCATTTTCAACAATGTTAATAGCATCTTCACCAGGAGTAGATTCCATATCAGGAAACCACTTTCTTTGATCAGCCATAAGAAGCAATTCCTCATCCTTTAATGTTTTATCATGAGATTGCAGCAATTTAGTCACATCTTCAGGTTCCACTTTTAATTCTAGTTTTCTTGCTATTGCCACCCCATCTACAGTTTCTTACTCCACTGAAGGCTTGAATACCTCAAAGTCATCCATGATGGTTGGAATCAACTTCTTCCAAACTCCTGTTAATGTTGATATTTTGACCCTCCTATGAATCATAAAGGTTCTTAATGGCTTCTAGAATGGTGAATCCTTTCCAGAAGGTTTTCAATTTACTTCACCAAGATCCATCAGAGGAATCACTATCTGTGGCAGCTAAAGCCTTATGAAATTTATTTCTTAAATAATAAGACCTGAAATTAGAAATTACTCCTTGATCCATGGGCTGAAGAATGGATGTTGTGTTAGTAGGTAAGAAACAATCTCCTTGTACATCTCCATCAGAGCTCTTGGGTGACCAGGTGCATTGTCAATGATCAGTAATATTTGGAAAGGAAATCTTTTTATTGAGCAGTAGATCTCAACAGTGGGCTTAAAATATTCAGTACACCATGTTGTAAACAGATGTGCTGTCATCCAGGCTTTGTTGTTCCGTTTATAGAGCACAGGCATAGCAGATTTAACATAATTCTTAAGGGTGCTAGGATTTTCTGAGTGGTAAATGAGCATTGGCTTCAACATAAAGCCACTAGCTGCATTAACCCATAACAAGAGAGTCAGCCTGTCCTTTGAAGCTTTGAAGCCAGGAATTGACTTCTCTTCACTAGTTATGAAAATCCTAAATGGCATCTTATTCTAATATAAGGCTGCTTCATCTACATTGAGAATTTGTTGTTTAGTGTAGCCACCTTCATCAGTTATCTTAGCTAGATCTTCTGGATAACTTGCTGCAGCTTCTACGTCAACACTTGCTGCTTCACCTTGCGTTTTATGTTACGGAGGTGGCTTCTTTCCTTAAAACTTCATGAACCAACCTCTCCTAGCTTCAAACTTTTCTTCTGTACATTCCTAACCTCTCTTAGCCTTCATCGAATTGAAGAGAGTTAGAGCCTTGTGGCTGGTTTGATCTTCTATCCAGACACTAAAACTTTCTTCATGTCAGCAATAAGGCTGTTTTACTTTCTTATCATTCGTGTGTTAACTGGAATAGCACTTTTAATTTCCTTCAAGAACTTTTTCTTTGCACTCACAACCTTGCTAACTGTTCAGTACAAGATGCTTAGCTTTCAGCCTATCTCAGCTTTTGACATACCTTCCTCACTAAGCTTAATCATTTATAGCGTTTGATTTAAAGTGAGAGATGTGCAACTCTTCCTTTCACTTGAACACTTAGAGGCCATTGTAGAGTTATTAATTGGCCTAATTTCAACATTGTCGTGTCTCAGGGAATAGGGAGGCCTGAGGAGAGGGAGAGAGATAGGGGAAAGGCTGATTGGTGGAGGAGTCAGAACACACACAACTGTTATCAATTAAGTTTACCATCTTATATAGGTGCAGTTTGTGACACCCCAAAACAATTACAATGGTAACATCAAAGATCACTGATCAGAGATCACCATAACAGATATAATAATAATGAGAAAGTTTGAAATATTGCGAGAATTTACCAGAATGTGACACAGAGACACAAAGTGAGCACATGCTGCTGGAAAAATGGCGCCGATAGACTTATTAGATGTAGGGTTGCCAGTAATCTTCAATTTGTAAAAAACACCGTATCTGCAAAGTGCAATAAAACGAAGCACAATAAAATGAGAGGTATGCCTGTACTATATAAAAATATAAATGCAAATGCAAATATATATACACACATATATATACACACATATATATACATATATACATACACATATATATAGTGCTGAGTTCTATTGTATAATTTTTTGTTAAAGGATTTTTCCATCTACACTCATGAAGGATATTGGTCTGTGTGTGTGTGTGTATATATATATATATATATATATACTTCTTTTGTATTGTCTTTGTCTAGTTTTGATATCAGAATAATACTAGATTCATAAAATAAATTAGGAAGCATCCCCTCCTCTTTGATTATCTGGAAGAAGTTGTGTAGAATTGATGTTAATTCTTTAAACGTTTTGTAAAATCATCTGGACCTGGAGATTTCTTTTTTGGGGTTTTTAAAATGATAAATTCAGTTTCCTCAGTAGTTATAGGGCTATACAAATTAATGATTTCATATTGGGTGAGTTACGATAGTTTGTGTGTTTTGAGGAACTGGTCCATTTTATCTAAATTTTCAAACTTATGTGTATAGTGTTAGCAGTATTTCCTTATTATCTTTATGATGTTTGTAGGGCCTGAATGATATCTCATGTTTCATTCCTGATATCGGAAATTTGCGTTTTCTATTTTTTTTTCCCTCAGTCTTGATAGAAGTTTGTTAATTTTATTGATTTTTTCTAGAACCAGCTTTGTTTCATTGATTTTATCTATTGTATACTGTTTTCAATTTCATTGTTTTCTGCTCTTTATAAATTTCTTCCTTCTGCTTGCTCTGGGTTTATTTTAATCTTCCTTTTATATGTTCTTGAGGTCACAGAAGGGTAAATTATCAATATGAGACTCTCATTTTTATAGTATTTATATTTAATGCTATATTTTTTGTCAGTACTGTTTTGTTGCGTCCCACAAATGCTGATATGTTGTATTCTCATTTTTATCCAGTTTCATGTATTTTTTAAATTTCTTTTAAGACATCTTATTTGATCTAGAAATTATTTCTACGTTAGTTGTATAATTTCTAATGTTTGAAGATCTTACTGTTATTGATTTTTAATTTGATTTGTTGTAGATGGAGAACACTCTGTATGATATCAATACCTTTAGATGTAGAGGTTTATTTTATGTCCTAGGATGCAGTCTATTTTTGGTATATGTTCTGTGGACAGTTGAAAAGAATTTGTATCCTGCTGCTGATGTGTGGAGTGTTCTATACATTTCAATTAGATTCTTTTGTTTGATGGTATTGCTGAGTTCTTCTACATCCTTGCTGATTTTCTATTTAGTTGTTTTATCAATTGTTGAGAGAGAGGTTTTGCAGCCTCCAATTACATTTGTGGTTTTGTGTATGTCTCCTTTCAGTTATGTCAGTTTTTGCTTCCCATATTTTGCAGCTCTGTTATCTGGTGCGTATACATTTAGGATTGCTAGGTCTTCTTGTTGCATTGAACCTTTTATCATTACATAATGTTTCTCTCTGCCTCTAGTAATTTTCTTTGCTGTGAGATCTATGTTATCTGTTACGAATATAGATACTCTTTCTCTCTTTGATGAAAGTTTGCATGATATATCATTTTCAATCTGTTTTCTTTCAATATGCCTGTATCATTGTGTCTGAGGCGAGTTTCTTATATACAGCATATATTTGGTCATGTTTTTAATTCATTATGCCAATCTTTATCTTTTAATTGCTGTACATAGACTATTTGCAGTTGGTATAATTATTGAGATGTTAGGGCTTAAACCTGCCTTTTTTTGTTTGTTTATTTTGTTTTCTGTTTGTTCTCTCTGGTTTTCATTTCTATTTTCTTTCTCTAGCTCTCCTGTGGTTTACTTAAATATACTTTAGAATTTCATTTTTATTTTATCTATATTCTTTTTAATATATCTCATTGTATAGCTTTTTTACTGGTCTCTTTCTCCTCTTCTCTTTCTTCTCTCTCTCTCTCTCTATATATATCATAGGCTTCTGATGCCATCGTTTTAACACTTTGAGTGAATTATATGAAGCTTACCTTCATTTATAGTCCTTTACTGTCCCCCATTTATAATTGTTTTAAATATTTCCTCTACGTACATTTAGTACCACATCAGATAAAGTTATATGTTTTTGCTACAATAGTCAATATAGTTTAGAAACACAACAGGGAGAAAAAAAAAAGCACATTGGATTTACCCATATTTTTGCTTACTATGTTTTTTCTTCCTTCCTGATCTTCCAAGGCTTCTTCTTTCATTTTCTCTTTGTCTAGGAAACTTCTTTAAGCCATTATTTTAGAGTAGATCTACTGGTGACAAATTCTCTTCGTTTTTCTTCATCCGATCTTGATATCCTTCATTATTTGATTTCTTATTTATTCCTGAGGGATACTTTTGTTGAGTATGTGATTCTGGTTTGACAGTTCTTTCCTTTTAGCACTTGAAAAATAATGTGCCCCTTCTTTCTGATTTTGGATGAGAAATCCACAGTCATTCTAATTGTTTTCCCTTATCAGTTTTTCTCTAGCTCCTTTCAAGATTTTGATTTGTCTTTAGATTTCAGAAGTTTGGATATGATGTGTCTTGTGTGAATTTCTTTGGATATGATGTGTCTTGTGTGAATTTCTTTGGATTTATCCTGTTTGGGGTTCACCTATCTTCTTGAATGTGTAGGCTTACATCTCTTCCCAAATTTGGGAAGCTTTTTTTGTTTTTTTGGTACTTTTTTTTAATCTGGTGGAGGCTGTGGTACATGTGGTCCATTAGTCCTTTGGACTAATCTTTCCCTTGTGTCTTTGGTTTTCTTCATTCTCCCTTGCTCCAGACAAGATGAGACAAGTGGAGTATCTTAGATGACTGCTCCAAGCTTTTAAGACCCCAGATGCTACTCACCAAAGTAGGATGTAGAAAATTTTCTTATAAACTATGTTATACCACTTGAGCTAGATGTTCCCCGGGATCATGGTCTCAAGCCCTCAGACCAGTAATTCGGTCCTCCAGGGAGTTTGGATGTGTCTATGGAGCTTCCATGACCTTGCCTTGGTCAAGTTGTACTGGCTTCCTTAGTATTGTGTACTGTCTTACCCTTCACCATAGTTCCTACTTATCTGTTGTCTACTTAGTATTTTTCCCTCCCCATTGGGAAGTTTTAAGCCATTATTTCTTCAAGGACATTTTCAATCCTGCCCTCTTTCGTCTCTCCTTCTGAGACTAAAATGACATGAATATTAGACCCTTAAAAAAATATATATATATATATACACATATATATGTATAGTGACACAGACCCCTGAGGTTCTGTTCATTTTTTCCCAGTCTATCTTTCTCTGTTTTTCAGATTGGGTAAATGTCATTATTTTATCTTCCAGTTCACAGATTATTTCCTCTCCTCCCATCATTCTGAAGTTGAGCTCCATCCACTAAGTTTCTTAGTTATTATATTTTTTAGTTCTAGAATTTTTATTGGGTTCTTCTTTGTATCTTTTGTTTCTTTGCTGAGATTTTATATTTCTTTGCTGAGGCTTTGTATTTTTTTCATTTGTTTCAAGCATGTTTGTAATTACATTTTGTGGCATTTTTACCATGGCTAACTTAAAATATTTTGTCGAATGATTCTAAGTATTGTATTTTATTGATTGTGTTTTTTCATTCAGTTTGAGATTTTCCTGGTTCTTGGGATGAAGAGTGATTTTGAACTGAAACCTGGACATTTTTGTATTATGTTATGAGATGCTGGGTCTTATTTAAATTTACTATTTCCGCTGGCTTTCTCTGATACTACTTTGGCAGTGAAAGGGGCTGTGCTGGCTTGCTAATGCCAGGTGGAGGTAGAAGTCCTGGTTCCGAACTTGATCTCCATTGACCACTGAGGGAGGATGCTTATTGTTACAGCAGGGCAAGGGTGGGAGTTCCAGCTCCACATGTGGTCTCCACTGACACCGTGGTGGGGATGGTTTCTCCTTACTGCTCGGTGATGGTGAAAGTCTTATCCCTTCTCTGGGTGTCCTCAGACACCACTTCAGCAGAGAAAGGGAATGACACTGTGTTACTGCCAGGTAGTAGTGAAAGTCTGGATTCCCCATGTATTTTCCTGATATTGCATGATTGGGTTGAGCCTTGTTACTAGCCCAGGTTTCTACTGGGCTTTTCTCACACCACCCTTAGGTAGGCTTTGAGGTGTTTCATTACTGTCTCCTGAGAATGGAAGTCTAGATTCCCCATTTGGCCTTTGCTGGTGTGGGTAGAGATGGGGCCGCCATTTTTTTTTTTTGCCTGTGCTTGTTGGCAACTCCAGTTTGCCAGCTTCTTCATGCCCAAGTCTTGCATATATGAGGTAAAAGAAAATACAGGGATCCCACCACAGTTTTGTTCCTTGAGTCCCAATTTTTCTGGCCAGTCTGCCTTATGCTCTCAAACTTTCAGAGTCTTATGGTGTTTTTTTTTTTTTTTTGGTTATACATACATATATATATTATATATATGTATGTATTATATATATGTATATATTATGTATATACATATATATGTATATAATATATGTATATAGATCAAGGTTTTATGGGTAAAAAAGTATGTCTACTCCATCTTCCCATAAGCTGAATGGCAAATTTAATTTTATGACACATTTATAACCTATGTAAGTAATGCAGAATCCTAGTGGTTTTCTCTTTGTCACTGAAGCCAGAATAAACATTCAGTAAAGGAAGCCATGGGAAAAAAGTTCTTGTCCTCAATCCTTGTATTATTTCTATTGATGTTGTGAGGCTCTGAGTTCCAAACTAGATCCTCTGTTAACCTAGGTAGTGAGAACTTCCTGAAATCATAGTATAACTTAGTAATACATAAGATATAAAGGATCAGATGGACTCATTCTCTTAGGGCTAAACAGTTAAAGTTATAATGGTTGTGAAGGTACTCTGAGATGCTAAAATGAAAGTTTTGCTGTATAATATTCATAATTCCACTTATCTACCTCACATGGCTGTTGTTTTTTTCTGATTAACTTGTAGATTTGCATAAGTTCTTATAAACAGGCACATCAGATAACATTTAATAGTGAATTAAAATGATTGAGAGAAGAGAGAAGAGAGTGAAAAATTATGAGGGAGGTTCATTTTGATGGTAATCTTATAATTATTTTGCCATTTCAATATACAAAGCTTCTATTTTTGCTGTGATAATTAAAATATTAAAAGACGTTTTCTTAAAATAAGACTTTTGGTCTTTAAGTCAGCATTTCATGAACTGGAGTACAAAGAGTTTTTATTTCTTTTAATTTTTATTTATTTTTTTCTTTAGGAGGGCTAGAGGACTCATATTTTGTGAAGCATTGTCTGGACAGGAACCAAGCTGAAGAAGGAAATAAAACTGAGACAGAGTCTATGATATAATAGTGCTCAGTGGTTAAAAAGCAAGTTGTGGCTTAGACTATGTTGGCCAAAATCTGAATCATGTTGAATTATTTTTTTTAAGGAATAGAAATGATGACTTACAGACAAATACATTAATTAAAATGGAGTGAAATAAAGAATATGTCTTAGAAACAGCTATAGAAGTATTTCAAAACTTGAATAAGACCTGGGTTTTAAAGAAAGGGTGTTTTTTAATATAAAAGTTACTTGATAGCACCAATAAATATCTCACCCATAAAAAAAATTAGGAGTATCAGTTTTCTTGTATCTTATAAAACAAGCCTAGAAATGTACTTGTTTATTGAAAATAAATGAATGAACTTCTGAAAAATAGAGAAACAAGCCATATTAGTGAATCCATATTTTTAGGGGAAAGCAGAGACAGTACAGTATTTCACTTACACCGCTATTAAAGGTATGCTTTCACCAACAACCCACAGGTCAGGAATGCTTGAAATGTCATTTTGCCTTTAACTACCAGCTACTTCTACTCTCCTTTCTGGTGTTTTCTTGGCTATTTTATAGTTGGCAGAACTACCTTCGAACTTACCTACTACCTACGAAGTTTTAAAACTCCTTCTGAGTTAAGTGCTGAAGCTGCAGTTTTCTAGGGTAACAAGGCCAAGTCAGTTCTCCACTGATGAGAGTGTGTAACTCCCGTTATAGTTCACTGGAACACCAAGAGGCACTTTACAATGAAGAATAGACTCCAAAGGAGTGTTTGTTTCTCATCCCCAGGATTCATTGAATCTTCTGCTTAAGAGCAGTGCAAAAACAAATTTTCTTTTTCTATATATCTCTTAAAGATCCACACCTTTTGTTTTTACTTTGGTGTCTCTAAATGGGAGTATTACAGAGATCTTGGGAAAAAAGACTGTTGTCTGATTAACAAAGGAGCAGAGAATATGGCTTTAAATTTCTTTTAACATCTTTACTCTCAGGTTGAGAGTCTTTTTGCTTATGAACTTGGATAATGGTGGGATGATAGGATAAGGGGAAAAGATCTCAAAGGAATGAATTTAGAGCACATATGCTTAGAAGTTGAATCTTATATTTTGGCTAGCCATTTCTTACTTTAATCTTTACTCAACAGCTTGATGATACAGCTGATAGGACCGGTAGTTCTATGTCCTCAATGCATGTCTGGAATGTTTGTCCAGTTCCTAAATAACACATTAGTATTCTTTACTTCCTTCTTTTCTTTCCTCATCATTACAGATTTTTATTCAAATTCAGTAGTCTTTTGTTAATTTAGACATCATTAATTTATAATTTCAATTATTAAGAACTATTTAGAACACACTTGAGAATCCAGAATTAAGTTTAAAAAACTTATGAAAGTATATTTTGCATAATATATATGCATATTATAGATCCTTGTCACTAAAGCAAATCTCTCAGTTCTTGCTCAAACTCTGTTCACTTTTTATTTACATTTTCTAGAAAGTCAGGTGCTCTGGTTTTTTTAGATCAAAAACAGACAATTTAGAGGCATGGATTGCTAACTATTAGAAACAAATGCAATGAAAGCAATAACTAGTAAGAACTGATATCTGAATAGTGAAGGAATAAAAGAAAAAATAAAATTTATTTCCTTCACACACACAAACAGACACACCCAAAGACACACACGCCTATTTATAATTATGATGGTAAATATAGTCTCATATTTTGCTTTTTTCACTTACTATTATATCACGTACATTTGATAGTATTATTAATCTTCAAGGACATAATTTTTAATGACTGGATGATTTAATGACTGGAGTTTTTTCATTATTATTATTTTTTGTTTAGATAATTTAGGTTGTTTCAAGGCATATTTACTTCCTTTTTATTTGTTTGTTTTTCCTATTTATTATCAATGACTCTGCTGTCAATGACCTTATGTGTGCACTTTTGGCCACACCCTCGATTACTTCTTTAGGATAGAATCTTAGAAGTGGAGTTGATAAATCAAATGGCATTATATATTTTTAAGGCTTTTGCTTCATATTGCCAAATCACTTTTTACATAGGTTGTACCAATTAATATTCCCACCATCACAGTGCTTACAGGAAAAAAAAAAAAAAAACAACTTTTCTATTCCGTATTTTACCAAGAATTTTCATAGGTATTAAAAACTTTATTCTCACAACAGTCTTGTAAAGGATGTTAGCAATATTTTTCTCCATGCTACAGATAAAGAGATTAAAAAATAAAATTAAAATATTCATGAAGTTAGGTATGTTGTCTAAAATAGCTGAGACAAAATTGGAACCCGGGACCCCATACTTCTATAAGACACTAATGAGAAATTAGAATTTTCCATAATTCTTGTTATTAAATGCCTGAAGTTCTGTAATAAGAAGATCTTATTTTACATATAACATTAACAATGGTTCCCTTACCTTGGGCTTGCTGTTAAATAACAGCAAAGTACCACCACTCCTCTGTGACTTTGTCATACTGTGATGGCTTGCATGTTGCTGTGATGATGGAAGCTAAGACACTGATATTTCAAATACCAGCAAATTGGCCAATGCAAACCTTATGAATAGCAGTAGGACATTTTCTGATATAGTGCCCGAAGATGAGCCCCTCAGGTTGGAAGGCATTCAAAGTACGACTAAGGAAGAGCTGCCTCCTCAAAGTAGAAAACGAAAACAAAACAAAAAAACCATTGCCACTGAGTTGATTCCAACTCATAGTGACACTACAGAACAGGAGTAGAACTGTGCCTCAAAGTAGAGTCGAACTTAATGATGGCATGGATGGAGTAAAACTTAGGGACCTTCATTTGTTGATGTGGTATGACTCAAAATGAGAAGAAACAGCCACAAACATGCATTAATAATTGGAACTTGGAATGAACAAAGTATGAATCTAGGAAAATTGGAAGTTGTCACAAATGAAATGGAACACATTAAGATTGGTATCCAAGGTATTAGTGAGCTGAAATGGACTGATATTGGCCATTTTGAATCAGACAATCATATGGTCTACTGTACCTGGAATGCCAAATTGAAGAGGAATGGTGTCACATTCATCATCCAAAAGAACATTTCAAAATCTATCCTGAAGTACAATGCTGTCAGTGATAGGCTAATATCCATACACCTACAAGAAAGACCAGTTAATACGACTATTATTCAAATTTACCCACCAACCACTAAAGCCAAAGATGATGGAATTGAAGATTTTTACCAAATTCTGCAGTCTGAAATTGATCAAACATGCAATCAAGATGCATTGATAATTACTGGTGATTGGAATGAGAAAGTTGGAAACAAAGAAGAAGGATCAGTAGTTGGAAAATATGACTTTGGTGATGGAAACCATGCCTGAGATAACATAATAGAATTTTGCAAGACAGACTTCTTCATTGCAAATACCATTTTTCACCAACATAAACAGCGACTATACACATGGACCTTGCCAGATGGAATACACAGGAATCAAATCAACTACATCTGTGGAAAGAGATGATGGAGAAGCTCAGTATCATCAGTCAGAACAAGGCCATGGGCTGACAGTGGAACAGACCATCAATTTCTCATCTGCAAGTTCAAGTTGGAGATGAAGAAAATGAAAACAAGTCCACAAGAGTCAAAATATGAACTTGAGTATATTCCACCTGAATTTTAAAGACCATCTCAAGAACAGATTTGATGCATTGAACACTAATGACCAAAAACCATACGAGCTGTGGAATGACATCAAGGACATCATACATGAAGAAAGCAAAAGGTCATTAAAAAGATAGGAAAGAAAAAAAAAATACCAAAATGGATGTCAGAAGAAACTTGCTCTTAAACCTAGAGTAGCTAAAATGAATGGAAGAAGTGATCACACAAAAAAGTTTAACAGAAGATTTCAAAGGGCAGCTCAAGTAAAGTATTGTAATGAAATGTGAGAAGACCTGGAGTTAGAAAACCAAAAAGGAAGAACATACTTAGCATTTCTCAAGCTGAAAGAACTGAAGAAAAATTTAAGCCTTGAGTTGCAATACTGAAGGATTCTACCAGGAAAATATTGAATGATGCAGGAATCATCAAAAGAAGATGGAAGAATACACAGTCAGTATACCAAAAAGAAATGGTCGATGTTCAACCATTTCAGGAGGTAATATATGATCAAGAACCAATGGTACTTAAGGAAGAAGTCCAAGCTACACTAAAAGCATTGGTGAGAAACAAGGCTCCAGGAATTGATGAAATACCAATAGAGATGTTTCAACAAACAGATCCAGTGCTGGAGGTGCTCATTCTTCTATGCCCAGAAATTTGGAAGATAACTACCTGGCCAACAGACTGGAAGAGACCCATATTTGTGCCCATTCCAAAGAAAGGTGATCCAACAGAATCTGGACATTATTGAACAATACCATTAATATCACATACAAGTAAAATTTTGCTGAAGATATTTCAAAAGCTACTGCAGCAGTATATTGACAGGGAACTGCCAGAAATTCAAGCTGGATTCAGAAGAGGACATGAAACCAGGAATATCATTGCTGATGTCAGAGGGATCCTGGCTGAAATACCAGAAAGATGTTTACCAGTGTTTTATTGACTATGCAAATGCATTTGACTGTGTGAATCATAACAAATTATGGATAACATTGCAAAGAATGGGAATTCCAGAACACTTAATTGTGCTCATGAGGAACTTGTACCTAGACCAAGAGGCAGTCATTCAAACAGAACAAGGGATACCTCATGGTTTAAAATTAGGAAAGGTGTGTGTCAGGGTTGTATCCTTTCACCATACTTATTCAATCTGTAAGCTGAGCAAATAATATGAGAAACTGAACTATATGAAGCAGAATGGGACATCATGATTGGAGGAAGATTCATTAACAACCTGCATTATGCAGATGACACAACCTTGTTGCTGAAAGGGAACAGTACCTGAAGCAATTACTGACAAAGATCAAAGACTACAGCCTTCATTATGGATTTCATCTCAACATAAAGAAAACGAAAATTCTCACAACTGGATCAATAAGCAACATCATGATACCTGGAGAAAGTATTGAAGTTGTCAAAAATTTCATTTTACTTTGATCCACAATCAATGCCCATGGAAGCAGCAGTGAAGAAATCCAATGATATATTTTATTGGGTAAATCTGCTGCAAAAAATCTCTTTAAAGAGTTAAAAAGCAAAGATATCACTTTGAGAACAAAAGTGCACCTGACCCAAGCCATTGTATTTTTAATCGCCTCACATGTATGGGAAATCTGGACAATGAGTAAGAAAGACCAAAGAAGAACTGATGCATTCGAATTATGGTGTTGGCGAAGAATATTGAATATACCATGGACTGCCAGAAGAATGAACAAATCTGTCTTGGAAGAAGTACAGCCAGAGTGCTCTTTAGAAGCAACGATGGCGAGACTTCTTCTCTATTAGGAGAGACCTGTCCCTGGAGAAGGACATCATGCTTAGTAAAGTAGAGGGTCATTGAAAAAGAGGAAGACCCTCAATGAGATGGATTGATACAGTGGCTGCAACAGTGGTGTGATCGTTAAGGTTGTGTGTCATCTTAGCTGGGCCATGATTCTCAATGATTTGGCAGTATGATGTAGTTCAGCAGTCATATGATGATGTGATCACTTCCATGATGAGATTTGATATAATGTGATCACCTCCAGGATGGGATCTGCTGTAAGTATCCAGTCAGTTGAGAGTTTCCTTGGATGTGTGGCCTGCATCAAATATAGGTGGACTCTGGCAAGGCTCATGGGCTTTTGCTAGCTCTAGATCCTAAAGCTGGCTTCTGTTCATCTGACCTCGGGTCTTGGGACTTGAGCTAGTAGCTTACCTGCTGTCTTGCCTGCCAATCCTGGGATTCGTCAGTCTTCGCAGCTAAGAGTCCTCCTGTCTGATCTGCCTATCTTGGGTTCGTCAGCCCCTGTGACTATGTGAATCAGGAGAAGCCTCTAGCCTGACCCATTCCAGCCTCTACAATCATGAGAGCCATTTCCTGGATATAAATCTCTCTATATAGATATTTATACCTTTACCAGTTTTGCTTCTTTAGAAAACTCAGCGTAAGACAGACAAATGAGCTCAAGCATAGCAATGATTGTGAGGATGGTGCAGGACTGGGCAGTGTTTCGTTCTGTTGTGCATAGGGTTGCTATGATTCTGAACCTAACAACAACAGGAAAGGAAGGCAAGTGTGGACAGAAATTTTAAATTTTTTAATTGGTGATTCTAGGAGTAACTGAGTTTGACCATTTATTTGGCTAAGTTCACTGACTGGAAGTTAACAGAACATACTTCCAACTTCCTTAGACATTTTTTATTAATAACTAATTATATTTTATAGCAGATTTATACCTTCTTAGTGATATTAGACTTTGTGCTTCACTACAAAGATTTTACACAAAATTCTTTGATTACTTTCTGATTATATGGGTATTAAAATTTGCATTATTAAAGAGAACTATTTCAATGAAAATATGTAAGGGTACATAGTCTGTATTTATACTTTTACCCCCAAAAAATGCATTTGTGGTACTAAAGAATGACTCTACGTAGTTTAATCTGCTTTCTAATAATTATAAGGAATTCAGCCTCCTCCATGTATTCATAAGGTAAAACTTCTCATAGGAAGACAATCACAGCTAATTCTCTCTTATGTTTTATGCCATTTTTGTTTTTGATGCAGAAGAATGGTTACTTACAATTTTTAGGCAGGTATGGCCATAACAATCACACTGCTGGCAACAATACTTCCTTTCTATTCCTTTTCAAAAGGCTCTTTCATGTGTCACGTCGACAGGTATCAAATGTGTATTACAAGTAGGATGTTGTCAGAGTAATTGTTATTGATGGGTGGCACATATAATTGTGATTCATATAACAAGAACTATTGTCTCCATAATATTTTAACAGAACCCAGCAAGTCTAAATACAATTGGTTGAATGACAACATCCCGAATTGCTTTCTCCCTTTGAAAAAAGAGCATAATAGTATTTTCAAAAGACAGCCATCAAATAAACAATTATTTGTCTCTCTTGGAAATATAAGGTTGACAACTATGAAGGATGACATCATAGATTTATCACTAGGCCAACTAAGAAAATAAGCATCAATACTGCTTTGTTGATATGCTGAATACCAAAAGGTACAAGGTATGGAGGATTTTTTTTTTTTTCTAAAAAATTCCTATTTATCTTTTCTTCTGAGAATATACTATTTGTACAAAGGTCAGTGGCTTGGCGGACTGTTTGGACAACCATTTCATTCCATAACAAGCCTGTTAACATCTGCCTAACTGTAATAGCATTGTTTCTATTCTTAAAATTGTCACTCTGGCTAAGAAGTCTAAAATGGCTAAGTTTCATTTCTCAGGAAAATTTTAAATTTCTAGCTATATATGCAATATGTTTATCTGAATATAGCAATTTGTGCATTGATATTGGCATGATAGTAACTCCTTGCCTTAATTTTAATCCAGAAATCTTCAGAGAAACTATACTTGTATTAATTGATTCAAACAATATATACAAAATTATGTGAAGCCTTGAATTTGAAAAGCTATGACCTATCCAAAACTGTACACAGTAGTATCATGGTTCTGAATCATAGATTGGGTATTTTTTTTCATTTCTTATTAAACATTCTGTCATATTGAAATTCACTTAAAATTTTTAAATTATGTAAATTTTCACATTTTAGTCCATTTTTAGTTATTGTTATAATTTTGCATATAATTGTACATTTATTGCTATAACTGATTTTATCACTGTCATTTCATTTTATTGTTATTATTGTTTTGTAGTATTTTCTTGATTTTTTATTTTTACCTTTTATAGACTATATTTTCTTTGATTTTATCTTTTCTCAATTTTTGGTAATGTCTATATGATATTCCTAAAAGTCTTCTTTCATCTACATTTCTCTCACTACCAGTGAGGAATAAACTATTCATCTTCATCTTCTCTATTTACAAGAAATTTAGTGTGTTTTTCTTCCCCCATTTCATTTCCACTGCTCTGGTTTTGGTTTTATTCATAATCTTTTCTTTCAAAATTCATTTTTGACATTTTCATTCTATTTAGTAAGCAGATTAAAATAATTATTAGAACTTACCTTGATGTTTAACCATCTTTAGTGCTCACTGCCTTTTCATAGTCTAACTTCCCCTTCTTCAATCCAATTGTTTTTTTTTTTTTTTTTTTTTTTTAATATATATTTTATTGTACTTCAGGTGAAAGCTTACAGAGCAAATAGTTTCTCATGAAATAGTAGTACACATGTTGTTTTTTGACATTGGTTAACAACCCCACAACGTATTAAGCCTCTAAATTCTCAACCTTTTTTTTTGATGAAAATTACAGATGGCCAAAGATACACCGTTTCAAAAATTTCTACATTCACAGTTCAGTGACATTGACTACGCTCTTCCAACTGTGCTGTTATTCTCACTTAAGATGAAGGCTTACAGAAAAAATAGTTTTTCATTTAACAGTTACTACACATGTTGCCCTATGACAATGGTTAACAATCTCACAGCACATCAAGAATATCCTTACTCCACCTTGTGTTCCCTATCACCAGGGGGCTTCCTTGTCCCCTTCTGTCTTCTGGACCTTGTCAGTGGACTATTGTACCTCTTTAGTCTCATTTGTTTATTTATTTATTTATTTATTTATTTATTTTTATTTTATTTAAACACCATTTCAAAACTTTTTACTTACACATTTAAGTGATATTGACTATGCTCTTCCAATTGTGCTGCCATTCTCGCCCAAGATGAAGGCTTACAGGACAAAACAGCCTCCCATTTAATAGTTACTACAAATGTTGCCCTATAGCAGTGGTCAACAATCTCACAATACATCGACAGTGTCCTTATTCAATTTGTGTTCCTTATCATCAGTTTCCTACTCTCCCTCTGCCTTCTGGCCCTTGTCACCGGACTCCTGTACATCGTTAGTCCCATTTAGTTTTACTGGGGTGTCCATTCCCAGGCTTAACATCGAACCTTGAAGGTAACTTCCCCTCTGAGCTGAAAGGGTGTCTGGGGGCCACACTCTCGAGGTTTCTCTAGTATTCTTTAGGCCAGTATATCTGGTCTTCTTTTTTTTTTTTTTTTTTTGGGAGTTAAAATTATACTCTACAGCCTACTCCAGCTCTGCCCAGAACCCTCTGTTGTGATCCTGGTCAGAGGAGTCATTGGTGGTAGCCGGGCACCATCCAGCTGTACTGGGCTCAGTCCCGTGGAGGCCTTGGTAGCTGTGGACCATTAGTCCTTCGGACTAATCCTTTCCTTGTATCCTGTTCTCTTCGTTCTCCCTTGTTCCCGAAGGGATGAGATCAGTGGAGTATCTTAGATGGCCGCTCATAGGCTTTTAAGACCCCAGACACTACTCACCAAGGTAGAATGTAGAGCATTATCTTTATAAGTAGTGTCATGCCAATTGAGCTAGATGTTCCCCGAGATCATGGTCCCCAGAGCCCTCCGTCCAACAACTCAGTCCCTCGGGGGGTTTGGATGTGTCTATAGGGCCTCCATGACCTTTCCTTGTGCAGGTTGTGTTAGTTTCCCCTGTACTATGTACTATCTCATCTCTCACCCAAGTTACCACTTACCTATTACCTATTTAGTATCCCCCCCCCCTCCCATCCCTGGTAACCAACAAGGATTGTTACATTTTGCATGTGAATTTTTTCATGGGTTTTTACAATAGAGGTCTCATACAATATTTGTCCTTTTGTGATTGACTTATTTCACTCAGCATGATGTCCTCCAGTTTCATCCATGTTATGAGATGGTTCACCGATTCATTGTTCTTTCTCGTTGCATAGTACTCCATTGTGTGTATGTACCATAGTTTGTGTATCCATTCGTCTGTTGATGGACATCGAGGTTGTTTCCATCGTTTTGCTATTGTGAATAATGCTGCCATGAACATAGGTGTGCATATGTCTATTCGAGTGATGACTCTTATTTCTCTAGGATATATTCCTAGGAGTGGGATTGCTGGATCGAATGGTACGTCTATTTCTAGCTTTCTGAGGAAACGCCATATCATTTTCCAAAATGGCTGTATCATTTTGCATTCCCACCAGCAGTGTATAAGAGTTCCCGTCTCCCTGCAGCCCCTCCAACATTTGTTATTTCCAGTGTTTTTGATTCGTGCCAGTAATGCCGGGGTGAGATGGTATCTCATTGTGGTTTTAATTTGCATTTCTCTAATGGCTAGTGATCGCGAGCATTTCCTCATGTGTCTGTTGGCCATTTGAATGTCTTCCTTGGTGAAGTGTCTGTTCATTTCCTTTGCCCATTTTTTGATAGGATTGGTTGTCTTTTTGTTGTAGAGGTGTTGGATTTTCTTGTAGATTATGGAGATTAGACCTTTGTCTGACTTGTACTGTCCAAAAATTTTTTCCCAGTCTGTAGGTTCTCTTTTAACTCTTTTGGTGAAATCTTTTGAAGAGCATAGATGTTTGATTTTTAGAAGATCCCAATTATCTAGTTTATCTGTTGGGTTTTTTGTGTTGATGTTTATGGTTTGTATCCTGTTAATGCCATGTATTAAGGTCTGAAGTGTTGGTCCTATTTTTTCTTCTATGAATTTTATACTTTGAGGCTTTATATTCAGGTCTTTGATCCATTTTGAAGTAGTTTTTGTATATGGTGTGAGGTATGGGTCCTGTTTCATTTTTCTACAAATGGATATCCAGTTTTGCCAGCACCATTTGTTAAAAAGACTGTCTTTTCCCCATTTGATGTATTTTGGGCCCTTGTCAAAAATCAGGTGACCGTAGGTGGATGGATTTACATCTGAGTTCTCAATTCTGTTCCATTGGTCAATGTCTCTGTTGTTGTACCAGTACCAGGCTGTTTTGAGTACTGTAGCTGTATAGTAGGTTCTCAAGTCAGGTAGTGTGAGTCCTCCAACTTTATTCTTCTTCTTCAGTAGTGCTTTACTTATTCGGGGTTTCTTCCCTTTCCATATAAAGTTAATAATTAGTTTTCCATCTCTTTGAAGAATGTTGTTGGTATTTGTATCGGAATTGCATTGTATTTGTAAATTGCTTTAGGTAGAATTGCCATTTTCACAATGTTGAGTCTGCCTATCCATGAGCATGGTATGTTTTTCCATTTATGTAGATCCCTTTGGGTTTCATGCAGCAGTGTTTTGTAGTTTTCTTTGTATAGGTCTTTTATATTCCTGGTCAGATTTATTCCTAAGTATTTTATCTTTTTAGGGGCTATTGAAAATGGTATTGATTTCCTGATCTCCTTTTCATCGTTCTCTTTACTGGTGTATAGGAATCCAACTGATTTTTGAATGTTTATCTTGTATCCTGCTACTCTGCTGAATCTTTCTATTAGTTCCAGTAAATTTCTCGTGGAGTCTTTAGGGTTTTCTATGTATAGTATCATATCATCTGCAAACAGGGAGAGTTTAACTTCTTCATTACCAATTTGGATGCCCTTTATTTCTTTCTCTTGCCTTACTGCTCTAGCGAGAACTTCCAGCACAATGTTAAATAGGAGTGGTGATAAAGGGCATCCTTGTCTTGTTCCTGTTTTCAGGGGGAATGTTTTCAGCCTTTCTCCATTAAGAATGATGTTGGCTGTTGGTTTTGCATAGATGCCCTTTATGATATTGAGAAATTTCCCTTCTATACCTATTTTATTGAGAGCTTTTATCAGGAATGGGTGTTGGACTTCATCAAATGCCTTTTCTGCATCAATTGAGATAATCATGTGATTTTTTTCTTTCCTTTTATTTATGTGGTGGATTACGTTGATGGATTTTCTAATGTTAAACCATCCTTGCATACCTGGTATGAATCCTACTTGGTCGTGGTGTATTATTTTTTTGATATGATACTGAATTCTATTGGCTAAAATTTTGTTCAGAATTTTTGCATCTATATTCATGAGAGATATTGGTCTGTAATTTTCTTTTTTTGTGATGTCTTTGCCTGGTTTTGGTATCAGCGTTATGCTGGCTTCATAGAATGAATTTGGAAGTGTTGCTTCCTCTTCTATGCTCTGAAATAACTTGAGTAGAACTGGTACGAGCTCTTCTGTAAATGTTTTGTAGAATTCTCCAGTGAAGCCATCTGGGCCAGGGCTTTTTTTGGTTGGGAGTTTTTTTATTACCTTTTCAATCTCTTCTCTTGTTATGGGTCTGTTCAGATTTTCAATATCACTTTGTTGTAGTTTGGGTAGGCCGTATGTTTCTAGAAATTTATCCATTTCCTCTAGGTTTTCAAATTTGTTGGAATATAGTTTTTCATAATATTCTGTTATAATCCTTTTTATTTCAGTTGGGTCTGTTGTAATGTCCCCCATTTCATTTCTTATTTGGGTTATTTGTGCCCTCTGCTGTTTTTCTTTTGTCAGTCTGGCCAGTGGTTTGTCGATTTTGTTGATTCTTTCAAAGAACCAACTTTTGGTTTTGTTGATTCTTTCTATTGTTTTTCTGTTCTCTATTTCATTGATTTCTGCTCTGATCTTTACTATTTCCTTTCTTCCGGTGGTTGTAGGCTTTTTTTGTTGTTCTCTTTCTATTTGTTTGAGTTCTGTAGTTAATGTTTTGATTTTGTCCCTTTCTTCTTTTTTGATATGTGCATCTATTGCTATAAATTGTCCTCTGAGGACTGCCTTTGCTGTGTCCCAAAGGTTTTGGTATGAGGTGTTTTCATTTTCATTTGATTCTAGGAATTTTTTAATTCCATCTCTGATTTCTTCTATTACCCATTGATGTGTCAGCAGATTATTATTCAGTTTCCATGTGTTTGATTTTTTTTCCTTGCTCTTTCTAGTGTTAATTTCTACCTTGATGGCATTGTGGTCAGAGAAGATACTGTGAATTATTGCTCTGTGGCCTAAGATGTGGTCTATTCTGGAGAACGTTCCATGTGCATTGGAAAAGAATGTGTACTTTGCAGCGGTTGGATGGATTGTTCTATATATGTCTATGAGGTCCAGTTGGCTGATTGTGTCCTTTAGGTCTTCTGTATCTTTGCTGAGTTTCTTTTTAGTTGTTCTGTCCTTTACTGAGAGTGGTGTGTTGAAGTCTCCTACTATTATTGTGGAACTGTCAATTTCTCTTTTCAGTGCTGTTAGAGTTTTTTTTATGTATTTTGGAGCCCTGTCATTGGGTGCATAGATATTTATTATGGTTATGTCTTCATGATGGATCATCCCCTTAATCATTATATAGTGTCCTTCTTTGTCTTTTATGGTAGATTTTGTTTTAAAGTCTATTTTATCTGAGATTAGAATTGCCACTCCTGCTCTTTTTTGATAGTTGTTAGCTTGATATATTTTTTTCCAACCTTTGATTTTTAATAAATTCACATCTTTGTTTCTAAGATGTGTCTCTTGTAGACAGCAAATAGATGGATCCTGTTTTCTTATCCATTCTGCCACTCTCCGTCGCTTTATGGGTGCATTGAGTCCATTTACGTTCAGTGTAATTATTGATAGATGTGAGTTTGTTGCTGTCATTTTGTAGTGCTTTTTTTTGTGATGCTGAAGTTTTCTTTGTTCTTCTTACTCTCTTGTGCTGAGTTCCTTTTGTTTGTGGATTTTGTGTTCATTTCTTTTGTTTTTGTAGGTTTTGGTTTTGTTGAGACTTTATGTTTTTCGTCTTTATTTTTATGAGTTGGTTTGTTAACTTTTTTTGTGGTTACCATGAATTTTACCCTTATCTTTATAATTATGAAGCAGTCTACCGTTACTTGGTATCGCCTTGCCTTCTTCTCCTTTAGAAGGTTCTATACCTATGCCGTTTGTTCCCTCTTTCATTGTTTTGATGTTGTTGTCATCCTTTGATTGATTTCTCTGATTCCCTGTTGTATATCTTTTGTTTTTGGAAAGTCGTCTGTAGTTCAGTTCCTAGAATGGTATCTGGTTCATGTTAACCTGCATCCTAGGTCCTAGGTCCTCCCTGAGGGCTTAAGCTGTTTGTCCTCAGATCGAAGAACTCCCTTTAATAATTCTTGTAAGTTTGGTTTGACTTTTGCATATTCCTTTAGTTTCTGTTTATCTGGAAATGACCTAATTTCACCATCAAATCTGAATGAGAGTTTTGCAGGATATATTATTCTTGGCTGACAATTTTTTTCTTTCAAGATTTTATATATGTCATCCCATTGCCTTCTTGCCTGCATGGTTTCTGCTGAATAATCTGAGCTTAGTCTTATTGTTTCTCCTCTGTATGTGACTTCTTGTTTTTCCCGAGCTGCTCTCAGGATTCTTTGTTTGTCTTTAGTTTTAGCGAGTGTGAATATGATATGTCTTGGTGATTTTCTTTTGGGGTCTCTTCTATATGGGGTTCGTTGAGCTTCTTGGATGACCAGCTTTTCATCTTTCATGATATTGGGAAAGTTTTCTGTCAGCAGTTCCTCAATGATCCTCTCTGTGTTTTCTGTTTTCTTCCCCTGTTCTGGTATGCCAATCACTCGTAAGTTTTTGCTTTTAATTGTGTCCCACATAACTCTCAGGGTCTCTTCATTTTTCTTTGTTCTTTTTTCGGAGTTTTCCTGAAACAGAGTTGTATCCAAGTGTTTGTCTTCAGTTCCACTGATCCTGTCTTCCATGGTTTCAAATCTACTTCTCAGCCCTTCTATGACACTGTCCATTTCTGAAATCTTGTTGTTTATCTTTTGGATTTCTAATTGTTGTTTTTGTATAATTTCGAGTTGTGAATTTATTTTGGCATTTTGTTCTTGCATCATCTTCCTGAATTCTTCCAATTTTTTGTCTGTATTTTCCATAAATTTGTCTATTTTTTCCTCATGTTTGTCAGCTTTTTGCCTCAGTTCTTGGAAAATTCCGAGTATTAGTGATTTGAGTTCCGTATCAGGTACTTCTAGTGCATTTTCTTCCACAGGAGAGTTATCTGGTGTTTTAATTTGGACGCCTATTGGAGCCATCTTGTCTTGTTTTTGTAAATGTTTTGATATTGTTTGCTGTTTTCGGGGCATTCAGTAGATATTTCTCTCGTTTATTGATTGTAGATTTTTTTTTTTTTCGTTCTTGTGGTACAGCTGGGCAGATCTAGTTGAGGAGGAGCCACTGGGATGGGTTGCTTGTGGCACTCACCGCAGCCACCAGGACGGTCGGTAGTCAGTGCTGGGCAGGTTCCAATAGGGCGTGCCTGCACCGCTTGGTGATGTGATGTCTAGTGCACGGTGCAGGTAGGTAGGGTGCAGCGGGAAGATGGTTATGTGTGAAGCTAAGCGGTCGTTATGTCTCCGACCAGATGCTCTGCAAGGCTGCTCTCCCGTCTGCCGGTCTCCGACAGGAATCCAAGATGGTGGATCCGCGCCGCGCCAGCTGGTAAGGAATCTCTGCCTGAGTCTCTCCTCGCTCTCCGTTCTCTTTTAGTATTCTCACTCCGTTTGGTGTTTGGCTGAGTTCTTTATCTCTTCATTTGGTGTTCTAGGGTTTCAGGATTGTTGATTCTCTGTTAGGCTTAGTTTTTCGGATCTTTGCTGTGGAGGGACGGCGTGGTGTTTCTGCCTAGAGCGCCATCTTGCCCCTCTCTTCAATCCAATTGTTTTATTCATCCTAAGATCAAAGTATATATTCTGATAAAGTTTTAGAACTTTTCATAGGTCAGTATTTTCTGGATCTTAAAAATGTCTTCTTTTGCCTTTACACATTGTCTGAATATACAGTTCACCAATCTCAATCTTTCCTTTGACAAGTCTATAGAAATTGTTCCAGCATCTATAAACCAAACCAAACCCGTTGCCTTCAAGTCGATTCCGACTCACAGCAACCCTACAGGACAGAATGAAACTGCCCCATAAGGTTTCCAAGGAGTAGATGGGGGATTTGAACTGCCAACCTTTTGCTTAGCAGTTGAACACTTAACCACTGCACCACCAGGTCTTTTCAACATTTGTAGACATTTTATCTAATTTTGCCTGGCTGTTTGTGGTACTTTTTTCTGTATCCATGTAATTTCAACAGTTTACCTAAGTGGTAGTTGATTATTTGGGGTGAGAATTTTCAGTCTGTGTTTATAGGTCTTTTCTAAGTTCAGGAAGGCTTTCTGTTTAGAACAATGTACCAAATTCCCCAGTTCTTAGTGTGAAGGAGCGTTTGCAGCAGAGCACAGACCAGACACTGTTCTAATGGCATAAACTACAGGCATTTATTACTTACAGAATACACAGGACAGTGATGAATAAAACAGCAAACATCATCATCAGCCTAGGTTCCCTGAAGTTAGGCTACTGTCCCAGGGTGGGGATGTTGCTGTCACATCCAAGTGTGCCACACTTTACACCGTGGGTGAGTAACCCAAAAGCCCCTGTCTCCCGGGGTTAATATACTAGCAAGCTACAATGATTATATGCCAAATAACACATACAGAAAGAGACTAGAGAAAAAGGATAATAAAAGAAGGGTAACAAAAGGGGAAGGCCCCCTGTCAGCAATGGATATTACTCATTGTCCACCGTTCAGGATGGGTGACCATCTCTTGATTGGCTATTCTGGTCTTACCGGCATCGGTGAACAGTCCTTCCTCCTTTACCCCACTAGAATAGTTTCCGGTCTCTCAGAGGGCAACCATCTCCCCCTAAGACACATACTTTGCATCTGTTAGTAGCTATTGTGTCCATTAGTAGCTATTGTGTCCATAAGTAGCTATGGAGAGGGTGAGAGAGATTATAATACAGCACACCTGTGCACCCAACACTTCGTATAGACTACAGTTGCTAAGGCAGAATAGAGATATGAAGAGTCTTCTTCCTCTTTACTGAGACTTTCTTTCATGAAGCAATACGTGCCAAGGTCTTTTGATCTATTTTGGGTGGCTTTCTTCATGTCCAGTTTTGTTTCTGGAATTAGATTATATATGAATCTTGATTGTCAGTGATGTTATAAATTTGCTTCTTTTTAATGTGTTTTTGTAGGCATTTCAGTGGGATATTGGGAGAGGGTCTTTTAGGGACTGGTAGGAGGAAGTGTTTTTTTTTTTTTTTTTTTTTTTTTTTTTAAAGCAGAGCCTGAAAATGATGTGGGTGACCTGTAAAGAAAAGGGCAGTCAACATTATACAAATAAAAATTGCTGCATTTTCTTATCTCAGTATGTTACCTTTTTAAATCAAATATCCAATATTCATCAGAGTTTGGAATAAGTTTAGCTGATGTGACTTACTGAGCCAGATGAATGTCAGAAGAATTCGTTTGTAATATTGGTTCATCTATATCCTCTGCGTATCCTGAATATAAACACATGGAGACCCTCACTCTACCCACCAATCTCTGAGTCAATGTGGATATTCTCATCGCATTCAATTCCTGTTACTTCTTAAAGGTGGGCTATTTCTACAAGGGGTTGATACGCTTTTCAGAACTATAAAAACTTAAAATAATTGTATTTCCTATCAATCAAGAAATATACAATACTATTTTATTTTTGTCATTATAAACATTTTTTAAAGATCAAAAACTTACAAGGCAAAAAGCAAAAGTCATTTTTTTTTCATTTGGAAATAAATAGGTTAATATTCATAATAATCAGGGATTGACATTTTTTGAATTCTACTAATGACATAAATAATAAAGGAAACTGGTAAAACAATTAATCTCACATAAAATCTGTGCCCTACTTCTAGGGTAAGCCCTGATTCTTGGGATATGGCCCTTCTGGATTCTCAGTCCAAAGCCCAGGTGTTTGTAAACATCTCTCCCTGCTAGCTGAGTCTGAACTCCAACTTTCCTCCAGCACTATGTGGCCTCTGGAATCTACTCTCTCTCCAAGCTTCCAGTGGTTCTTCTCTGCTAGGGTTTTTTTTCAGGCCACTTCTAAATCTGTTAACATGGCTTTCTATTGTTCTGTGTTTGTTGTACCTCTGCACATGTGGAACATGTTCTAGATGAAACACTGTATAGGTAGTTTGACTGGAAATGTAAACCTCACTGGCAGGCCAAGGGAAAAATAAATCAATGATATTGAAGCCTTCTTATAATGTTTTTGTTAAGTCAGAAAGATAAGAGGCAGAAGAAAGACCCTTTCCACTGAGAGGACGTGCATACATCTGTATTCAGCTAGAAATTTTAACAGGTAACATGAATCTTTTCAAAATGGCAGTTGTTAATAAAGAAGAGGATAGTACAGATGGGTTTGTTCTGTTCTTTTTCTGAACAAAGAGTTCCTGGAACAAAGAAGGTTCTCCACAGGTTATGTGGAATCCTTGACAAAGGCTGGAGCCAATGAACACAATCCTCACTTTTAGAGAAAGAACTCATCAAGCTGAGGGGGACCATGGATACTGAAAAGAATACAAGGCATTAACCACCACTTGCCTCCCAGTTTGTCATACTGTAGTGGCTTGCAAGTTGCTGTGAATGCTGGAAGCTATACCACTGGTTTTCAAATACCAGCAGGATCACTCATGGTGGACAGGTTTCAGCAGGGCTTCAAGACTAAGAAAGACTAGGAATCTAGTCTGGCAATCTGCTTCTGAAAATTAGCCAATGAAAACTTTATGGATCACAACAGAACATTGTTCTGACTAGCTTTTTTTGGACATATCATCAGGAGGGATCAGTTGATGGGGGGAACATCATGTTTGGTGAAGTAGAGGACCAGTGAGAGTGAGGGAGACCCTCAGTGAGATGGATTGGCACAATAGCTGCAATGATGGATGAACATGCTGGTGATAGTGAGAATGATGCAAGACTGGGCAACGTTTCATTCTGTTGTACATAAGGTTGCCATGAGTCAGAGTTAATGGCTAATATCTCTCTCTCTCTGTATCTATCTGCAAGGCATTGGGAAATCATTAGGTAATTACAGTAATTATGATATAGAATGGCTAATTTTGAAGGCATTAGAGAACATGAAGAGGATGGGGAGGGGATGGCTTCAAGTCTTGAACTTCCAACTCAAGGTAAAGGTGGAGAATTGAAAAAAAATCCTATGGACACAAAGAGAAAACACGACTGAGGATCAGGCCAAGGCCTGATTTTTTTTTTTTTTCTATATGCTAAGCTAGGGCATTTGTTGGGAAGAATGGAACCCTGAAACATATTATGGGGATATATGGGAATACACATGTAAGTTTGAGAATTGGAACCCCCAAATCTATCTGAAACATATTTACTAGTAGAAGCAGTACTTCCTACCCCTGCTTGGAACAAGCTTTTCTTTGCAAAAAAAATTGAGGAGTTTTCCTGCAAGGTGATGCCTGTTCTCCTAAAGACCCACAATGCTATTTCCCTTAAATGTTTAAGTAACCCTTGAGAATAGTATTAAGGGCCAAAATATTGAGCATAAAAGAATTCATATAATAGTCACTTTTATGCAGTTCACAACAAGCCAAAAATACAAACATGAAGACAGCAATCATTGTGATTATTAGAATGTGAGATTTTCTTTCTCTCAAAAAATTTTTTGGAATTTGTGGAAAATTTGAAGTTTTTTTTCAAAAAGAAAACGATGTCATAAAATGGGATTATTGCCATAATCTTAACTTTGACCCCAGCAAGATAGCCCGTGTTCTTTTGAATTCAATGCATTAATTTTAATGTTGGTTTCAATTTCATCTGAATGGCTGTGAATAACCTAATCTAAGGCAAATTTCCAGAGCAGGAACGGGACAGCAGCAACTTGCTTCTCCTTCAAATATTGTCTAATGATCTGAGATTTGGGGATTCCTTTGGTTTATTTTGTGGACTATATCAGTTGCACTTTGGGTATACTAAATGGAATTTCCATATGAAATACTTGCTAGGTGTCTTTGCATAATGTAAATAAATAAGTGAAAGAGACTAAATTCATGAGATAATAAATTCTAGTAGATATCTTTGTGCAAGAAACTTTCCTGTTGATCAAATTATTTTTTGAAATGCCTAGGTGGAATGTCAGCTCTTAGCTTATATTTTTCCACTGATGTGTACAAGAAATAGAATTTTGTAATCCAAATGTAAGCAAGCAAGCAAGAATATATAGTTAATTATATATAATTATATAGAGTTAATAAATATGCTATGCCTTGAGCTCTTTTGCAAAGCCTTTGTAAAGCTGATGAAGTATCTCTTTACTCATATTTCTTTTCATTTAACCAGACATTTATTGATCCCTCTCTATATGTTTTGGGGATATTTAGAAATGAATAAAGCATAAGCTCAACCCTTAAGGGCTTTCAGGCTAGTAAGGAAGACGCTGTGTGCAGGTAAGTATAAAACAGGTAACATGTGATAGGTACCATGAAAGAGGCATAAAAAAACACTTATTTTTCTAAACTGGTATAACCTCTATTGTTGAAGGACTCAGGCTAGTGCTCCCTGAATGAGAAGAAAGTGAATTTCAAGAGGAAAGCAGTAGACTTTCAACTACTTTAAAAAAAAAAAAAACCTCTTATAAATCAAAGAACAACAACAAAAGACAGTGAGTAATAAACCAGGAAACTATTTGCAATGAACCCTAATATAAAAGGGTTTATAGCAATAACATATGAAGATATTATCCAATTGCTAAGCTAACACTAGAGTCATTACTAAGAGTTGAACAAAAGATGTAAACAAAAAATCAATGATAAACTTCAGTATATAAAATTAAACTTATTAATATAACAATGGAATACAACTCTTTGCTTATGAAATCTATATAGATTATTGTTTGATGAAAGATAATGCTCAGTGGCAAGGATGGAGTGAGATATGTACTTCTAAGGGAGTGTGAATTCCTTTAACATTTAAGGAACTATTTTTAAATATTAAAACTAAATTTTTCATATCCACTAATTATGATTTTTTTTGCATGTACCATAAGGAATTAATTATAAAGTTGAACAGATTTTTACACAAACATTTTTAATGCAGAAGCATGTATCAAAACCAAAAACCAAACCATTGCCATTGAGTTGATTCCAACTCAGCGACCCTGTAGGACAGAGTATAACTGTCCCATAGGGATTCCAAGGAGTAGCTGGTCGATTCAGACTGCTGATCTTTTGGTTTGCACCATAGCTCTTAACCACTGCACCACCAGCACTCCAGAAGCATGTGTAGTAAGGAAAAATCAGAGGAAACCTATACATTCAACAATAGGAGACGTGTACATCAATTCCTTGGAATGTCAGAAAGTCATCAATAATGTGTATGTGTGCACTTTTGTGTGCAAGAAATAAACTCTGCATAGCTACTGCAGCCTATTTCTGGGTCTAATCCAAGGCCCTGGTTAATGCTTATAACTTCCTTCTTCCATTGCCCATTTTATATTTCCTTTGTCCTCAGCCAGGAACCTCAATTAATTGGGATTCTTTACCTGGTTGGGTTACACAGACTTCATTTCTGAAGGGTCTGGAATTCAGGGGGCACACCTTTTTTGGCATGTGTGTTGAGGGGGGGATTGTAGTTTTCCATCAGCTTTTACTCTTCTACATGGAAGTACCCTAGAGAAAACCTCTCATACATGGTCCTTTTGCTTCCACAGAATAGCAGCGACCCAGTTTCCCTGGTAAAGGATCAATCACCCTAGATAGTAAAGTAACTCCTTCTTTGTCTGTGGGTTCAGTTGCATGTGGAAGCTAAATGACCTGCTGGTACTTGAAACTTCTAATTTGATGGGTACCTTCTTGTGTCCCCTCAAACGAGCATTTCCCTGTTGGGAGCATAGACCTCCAAATCAGAAGAGTTTAAAGTTCCAGGGAGAAGAAACAAAAGCACCATCAGTGGGTTTTTAGGTGTAATGGTGAAATGAACCATTCCTGCTCCCACTCCTTGACTCCTGGACCTATTAATTTCAACAATGGGAGAGAGAGCACTATTCATTAATGGCAGTGTTTGAAGAAGAAATCAGTCTAATTGGAGTGTATGGGTGCCATCATGCTCAGTAACACATGTGCAACTTGGAGATTCTACCTATGTAGAGGTGACCATCAAGGTTTAGAATAATTGGAAAGGTTTTGGTGGGAAAATTTTTGAATACGTAATAGATGGGTTTACCTATCCCATTCTCAATACACAGAGTTCTATGTTTACCTCTATCTAAGTTAAACACATGTTGGAGCATGGAAAGACCCAGTAGGTATTGTATCACTAATGTTTTTAACAGAAGAAAATAATGAAGTAAGGTAATAGTAATTTTCTGTCTACTTCCTTCCTTTTATCTCTCAAGTAGTAATTGCTTATATGTTTTCTCCCTCCTCTCTTCCAAATATCCAATACTCTCTGTTTGTAATGTGAACTACCATTCAGAAGGCCTGGAATTGGGTCTAATGCCAAAAGATCAGATAATTTTTGTGTCATAGATAAGCCCTAGGAGTAAATATCACCTCTGGGATAAAGTACTACCACCTCCTCTCAACAACTTCTCCCTGCTTGTGTAATGACATGTCTGTATGACAAAAATTCTGCCTCTGTTTCCACTAGGCAGTATAATTTACCTGATTTGGTGCCTTAATTTTTCCTCTTTTGGTTGAACTCAGCTCTAAACCTAATTCTGACATAGCCTAGCTAATGCCAGCCCTTCATTCAAATTATGGGACCCAATGCTCCATTTCCCTCCAGATGGAGTACTCTCATAAATAAACAGGTCTCCCACAACCTGTTCATAACCTCGACTTCCAGCATTGCCTATAGACTAGAGTTTCCCAATCCTGTCTGCAGTGGTTGGAACTGCTTCGCTGGGATCAGTGTTTGCCTCAACTATGCTTGATATCAGCTCATCAGGTCTTCCTTTGATATTGTCCAGGTTTTAAATGCATATGAGGTGATTGAAAATACCATGGCTTGGATCAGGTGCACCTTAGTCCTCAAAGTGACATCTTTTTAAGATTTTAAAGCGGCCTTTTGTAGCAGATTTGCCCAATGCAAATATGTCGTTTGATTTCTTGACTGCTACTTCCGTGGATATGGACTGTAGTTCTACGTAAAATGAAATCCTTGACAACTTCAATATTTTCTCTGTTTATCACGATGTTGCTTATTGATCCAGTTGTGAGGATTTCTGTTTTCTTTATGTTGAGGTGTAATCCATACTGAAGGCTGTAGTCTTTAATCTTCATCAGTAAAGATGGATTTTCTTCACTTAGCCTTGCTTTTAAGTAGTCCATGTTGTCTCAAAATTAAATAATCCTAGTTTCCAAGTCCTTAGTTATAGCTCTTAAATTTGCTCAACCATTTTAAGTTCTCCATTACCTAAGTATAGTTATGTTATTTCACTGCACACAATGCCCTTTGCAATGCAACCTATAAATTATCTTTTCTGGCTGATACATAAACCAATGCTTTTCCATTATTTTTGAGATATAATGTGGAGCTGTTGAAACTAATTTTCTGCTAGGAGATGTCTCACTTCCTACTTGAAAAGTGAAAAAGAATTAACATGTTTAAATGAAAACAGATCTACTCATGGAGGATTAATTATTTGGCTTGCCTACAAGAAGTTAGCATTATATTAATGTGACAAATAAAGAAGAGTGCTTCTAGATGAAAAAAATCTTGCCAAAATACCACAATATAGTAAAAATGATAGCAGTATTCATAGATATTAGCTAGATATAAAATTTTAAAAAGAGTTGACATCAGTTATTATTCCCTTATCTATTCCTTTTAATAGTTATGAAAAAAGTGCATATTCAGAAATCATTAATAGTTGTAAATGATACCAGAAGACTAAGTCTTACATTGAGAGTACTCCAGACATTTGTCAACACCTTCGTTAGAATACTGTACCAGACAGTCAGTTGTCATGAACTAGAAGGTGAAGTGCCTGTAGCCTTTCCAAGAGCTTAAGTATTCATCATGGATTTATCCCTGTGGTATTGCTCAGAGATATGAAAAGCTGCAAGATACACCAGAATCCACCTCTCCAAGTAAAACACTGTGACAATGAGACAGCCAGGAAAACAAATATGTTGATAGCATAGGTTAGAGTAAAGGAAAAAAATAGAGCATCCTGCCTCTGTTTGTGAAAAGGATAGTGGGACTAATTGCTTTCCCCCCAAAACACACGCACACAGAGGGAAAACCGCTGTCTCCTTTTAGTTCAAATTTAATTTTTATTTAAAACTAGAATTTTTTTATTATTAAAATTTTAGTGCAGACATTTTATATAAGTATAAAGAAGAAATGAAAATCACCACTATTCTTACATATTTGAGGACATTTTATTTCTTCTGTTTCAAAATGTGTTATGAATAAATAATTTTATTTTAGGAGGCAATATACATAAACCATATTTATCTTGTAAGTTCATTTAATATTGAATTTTGAATATTTTCTTGTTACAAAAATTATTTGAAAATATGATTAATAACAGCAATATGACATTCTAATAAACTGATACACACTTCCCTTATTGTTGAATACTTAGATTTTCTTCAAACATTTTCTATTACAAATTCCCCTGTTTTGAACAGTTTTATGTATAAACCTGTCCATATGCAGGTTATTTCCTTAGGATAGATGCCCAAAAGTGTAATTATTGGATATTATAAATTTATAGTTCTTGATAAATATGAGCACCAAGCCAAAATCCAGAAAAGAAAGAAATCCACAAATTTGAGTGCTGTACTTTGCACTGCATTTTACCTAGGATACTTGCTAATTATAGGAGAGGTAATTGAGAGCTAGAGACACTGAACAGGGTTTTCATAGCCATTTAGGACAAGGAAAAGATAAAAGACAAGATTGAAGAATTTAGCAGGAAAATATTTTTAACATAAAAGATCAAAGCAGATTTGAATAAGAAGCATACTAACATTCTAGAATTGAAAAATACAATACTAGAAATTAAGAACACAATAGATATGCTTAACAGTTGATTAAACACAGCTAATGAGATTGCTGATAAAAAGAAAACTAAGTTAAAGAAAATATCCAGAATTAAACATGGAGAGGCAGATGAATATAAAACACAGAAAAAAAACTATAATACTTAATGATTCCAGGCATTTAAGGAGATACTTGTACAAACATTAGCTGACCACCAAGCTAACTGAGGAGAAACTTCATTGGCTATACAAGACAAAGAATATAGACTTTAAAGAATTGGTACACAAAAGCCACTAAATGAACACCACCATCACCATCACCTCTGCAAACAGCAATAACAGCAATAATCCTTGGGAGGAGGGATTCTAATTTCCAGAGCTGCCACATGGTATTATTGTAAATACCTATTTTTCAACAAAAAATTGTGAGAAATGAAAAGAAATATGAAAGTGAGACTTCTGCAAAGGGAAAAACAAAAAAACGGTGACTAGAAACTGTCCTTGAGGAAGTCCAGACATTGGACTCACTAGCCAAAGTCTTTAAATCAGCTATTATATATATGTTCAAGAAACCAAAGAACCTAAGGAAACCATGTAAAGAATTAAAGGAAAGTATGAGAAGGATGTTTAACCAAGTATAGATTGTCACAAAAATATGGAAACTATGAAAAAGAAGAAAACTGTAGACTTGAAAAGTACAGTAACTGAAATGAAAAAATAAGAGGAGGTCAACAGCAGATTTGAACTGGCAGAAGAATGAATCATAAACTTGAAGACGTGTAAATTGAGTTTAAAGAAAAGAAAGCAATGAAGAAAAATGAACAAAGCCTCAGAGGCCTATGGGATATCATCAAGCACACCAACATATGCATAAGTGGAGTCCCAGAAGTAAAGGAGAGGGGCAGAAAGAATATTTGAAGAAATAACAGCCAAAATTTCCCAAAGTTGATGAAAAATATTAATCTGTACATCCAAGAAACTCAGTGAATTCCAAGAGAAATAAACTCAAAGAGATATACACTTAAACTTATCATAATCAAACAGTTGAAGCCAAAGACAAAGAGAGAATCTTGAAAGCAGCAAGAGAAAAATGACTCATCACGTACTAGGGATTCTAAATAAGATTAATAGCTGATTTTTCATCAGAAATCATGGAAACCAAAATGCAATGAGGTGATGTGTTGGAAGTGTTGAAAGAAAAAGAATTAATTCAAGCTAGGTTGTTTTAAGATGTTAATTGAAATCCCCAGGGAATCAACTTGAAAATAGCTCAAAAATAAAGGAATTAAAATGGTATGCTGGAAAATATTAATTTAACACAAAAGAAAGCAGTAATAAAGATAAAGAGAAACAATCAAACAAAGAATAAGACATAGAAAACAATGGTAAAATAGCACACATAAATCCTAATTTATCAGTAAGTAAATTAAATATAATTGGACTAAACAGTACATTTGAAAGTCAGAAATATGAAGAATGGGGGAAAAATGTGATCCAACTATATGTTGTCTACAACAGACAGTTTTGATTTAAAGACACAAATAGCTTGAAAGTAAAAAAGATGAGAAAAGATATACTATGGAAGCAGTACCCAAAGGACAGCTACAGTGGCAATGCTAATTACAGACAAAATAGACTTAAAGCAAAAATTGTTAGTAGAGACAAAGAAGGATATTTTATAATGATAAAAGGATCAATCGATAAACACATCATAATTATAGCATATATACACTTAAAACACAATCCAAAACTCATGAAGCGAATGGACAGGTTGAAAAGAAAAATAAACAATTCAACAATAATAGTTGGAGACTTCAATGCCCTGCTTTCAATAATGCATAGAACACACACACAGAAGATCAACAAGGAACTGCAAGAATTGAACAACCTATAAATGACATAGACCTAACAGACGTTTATAGAACACGCAACCTAACAACAGCAGGATACACATTATTCTCAAGTGCACATGAAATATTTTTTTTTAAGATGGACTACATGTTAGGCAATAAAACAAGCCTCAATAAATTGTAAAGAATTGAAATCATACGAAGTATGTCCTCTGAATAAAATAAAATAAAATTAGAAATAAATAACAGAAAAATATTTGGAAAATTCACAAATAAGTGGGCATTAAACAGCACACCTCTAAATAACCAATGAGTCAAAGAAGAAATCACAAGGGAAATTAGAAAATACATCAAGATGCATGAAATACAATATACCAAAATATATGAGACACAGTGTAAGTGATGCTTAAAGTGAAATTTATAGCTGTAAATTTCTATGTGTATATATATATATATATTTAAAGCTTTTTAAAAATATATTTTCAATAGGATTTATAACGATACATGAGAACAATGGAAACTAAAAGATTGCAAAAAAATTATTGTTGTTAATTTTATATAATAGAACTAATAATACATTAATGTGATGTCTTGATTAATCATAAGATTTTTATGGCTTACTTTTCTGCCAACTGATATATTAGGTTATAAAAATTTATGCTTTTAGAAACTTCATTTTCAATCAATATAACTGAAAGCAATGTCAGCTGCTCTTGGTAAATGTCAGATCACAAACAGAATTTTTTGATAGTTTTTAATTTATTTATTTTTTGGCTATGGCATCATTACACTTTTTTTTTTATTTTATTGTACTTCAGGTGAAGGCTTACAGAACAAATAGTCTCTCATGAAACGGTAGTACACGTATTGTTTTATGACATTGGTTAACAACCCCACAACATGTCAACCCTCTAACTTCTCAACCTTTTTTTCTCGTGAAAATACACATAGCCAAAGATACACCATTTCAAAAATTTCTACATGAACAGTTCAGTGACATTGACTATGCTCTTCCAATTGTGATGCTATTCTCACTTAAGATGAAGGCTTACAGAACAAACTACTTTCTCATTTAACAGTTACTACACATGTTGCCCTATGACAATGGTTAACAATCTCACAACACATCAACAATATCCTTACTCAACCTTGTGTTCCCTATCACCAGCTTCCTTGCCCGCTTCTGCCTTCTGGCCCTTGTCACTGGACTACTGTACCTCATTAGTCCCATTTGGTTTTATGGGGCTGTCCACTCCCAGGCTGAATGGTGACCCTTGGAGATAATTTCACCACTGAGCTAAAAGGGTGTGTGGGGGCGATTCTCTGGGTTTCTCCAGAATCCTTTAGGCCAGTAAATCCAGTCTTGTTTTTTGTGAGTTAGAAATATGTTCTACATCCTTCTCCAGCTCTGTCCAGTACCCTCTGTTGTGAACCTGGTCAGAGCAGTCAGTGGTTGTAGCCGGGCACCATCTAGCTGTACTGGACTCAGTCCAGTGGAGGCCTAGGTACTGTGGACCATTAATTCTTCAGACTAATCTTTTCCTTGTATCCTGTTCTCTTCATTCTCCCTTGCTCCCAAAGGAATGAGACCAGTTGAGTATCTTAGATGGCCACTCAAAGGCTTTTAAGACCCCAGACACTACTCACCAAGGTAGAATGTAGAGCATTGTCTTTATAAGCTGTGTCATGCCAATTGAGCTAGGTGTTCCCCGAGAACATTGTCCCCACAGCCCTCCACCCAGCAAATCAGTCCCTCAGGGAGTTTTGATGTGTCTATGGGGCTTCCATAACCTTTCCTTGTACAAGTTGTGCTAGTTTCCCCTGTATTGTGTACTGTCTCACCCTTCACCCAAGAGACCACTTATCTATTGCCTATTTAGTATTTCCCCCCAACCCCTCCCATCCCTGGTAACCAACAAAGATTGTTACATTTTGTGTGTGAAATTTTTCATGGGTTTTTACGATAGAAGTCTCAGACAATATTTGTCCTTTTGTGATTCACTTATTTCACTCAGCATAATGCCCTCCAGTTTCATCCATGTTATAAGATGCTTCACAGATTCATTGTTGTTCTTTCTCATTGCATAGTGCTCCATTGTGTGTATGTACCATAGTTTGTTTATCCATTCATCTGTTGATGGGCATCTAGGTTGTTTCCATCGTTTTGCTATTGTGGACAATGCTGCCATGAACATAGGTGTGCATATGTCTATTCGAGTGACAACTCTTATTTCTCTAGGATACGTTCCTAGGAGTGGGATTGCTGGATCGAATGGTATGTCTATTTCTAGCTTTCTAAGGAAGCGCCATATCATTTTCCAAAATGGTTGTATCATTTTGCATTCCCACCAGCAGTGCATAAGAGTTCCGATCTCCCCGCAGCCCTGCCAACATTTGTTGTTTCCAGTGTTTTTGATTCCTGCCATTAAAGCCGGGGTGAGATGGTATCTCATTGTGGTTTTAATTTGCATTTCTCTAATGGCTAGTGATCGTGAGCATTTCTTCATGTGTCTGTTGGCCATTTGAATGTCTTCTTTTGTGAAGGTCTGTTCATTTCCTTTGCCCATTTTTTAATAGGATTATTTGTATTTTTGTTGTAGAGGTGTTGGATTTTCTTGTAGATTATGGCGATTAGACTTTTGTCTGACTTGTACTGTCCAAAAACTTTTTCCCAGTTTGTAGGTTCTCTTTTTACTCTTTTGGGGAAGTCTTTTGAAGAGCATAGGTGTTTGAATTTTAGAAGATCCTAGTTATCTAGCTTATCTTCTGGGGTTTGTGTGTTGATGGTTATGGTTTGTATCCTGTTAATGCCATATATTAAGGCCTGAAGTGTTGGTCCTATTATTTCTTCTATAAACTTTATAGTTTTAGGCTTCATATTCAGGACTTTGATTCATTTTGAAATAGTTTTTGTATACGGTGTGAGGTATGGATCCTGTTTCTTTTTTTTTGCGAATGGATATCCAGTTTTGCCAGCACCATTTGTTAAAAAGACTGTCTTTTCCCCATTTGATGGACTTTGGGCCCTTGTTGAAGATCAGGTGACCATAGGTGGATGGATTTCGATCTGGGTTCTCAATTCTGTTCCATTGGTCAATGTTTCTGTCATTGTACCAGTACCAGGCTGTTTTGATTACTGTAGCTGTATAGTAGGTTCTGAAGTCAGGTAGTGTGAGTCCTCCAACTTTGTTCTTCTTTTTCAGTAGTGCTTTACTTATTCGGGGCTTCTTCCCTTTCCATAGAAAGTTAATGATTAGTTTTTCCATCTCTTTGAAGAATGTTGTTGGTATTTGGGTCGGGATTACATTTTATTTGTAAATTACTTTGGGTAGAATTGTCATTTTCACAATGTTGAGTCTGCCTATCCATGAGCATGGTATGCTTTTCCATTTATGTAGATCCCTTTGGGTTTCATGAAGTAGTGTTTTGTAGTTTTCATTGTATACGTCTTTTACATCCCTGGTCAGATTTATTCCTAAGTATTTTATCTTTTTAGGGACTATTGAAAATGGTATTGTTTTCCTGATTTCCTTTTCGTCGTTCTCCTTACTGGTGTATAGGAATCCAACTGATTTTTGAATGTTTATCTTGTATCCTGCTACTCTGCTGAATCTTTCTATTAGTTCCAGTAGATTTCTCGTGGAGTCTTTAGGGTTTTATGTGTATAGTATCATATCATCTGCAAACAGGGACAGTTTAACTTCTTCATTACCAATTTGGATGCCCTTTCTTTCTTTTTCTTGCCTTATTGCTCTAGCTAGAACTTCCAGCACAATGTTAAATAGGAGTGGTGATAAAGGGCATCCTTGTCTTGTTCCTGTTTTCAAGGGGAATGTTTTCAGCCTCTCTTATTAAGAATGATGCTGGCCGTTGGTTTTGCATAGATGCCCTTTATTATGTTGAGAAATTTCCCTTCTATACTTATTTTATTGAGAGCTTTTATCATGAATGGGTGTTGGACTTCATCAAATGCCTTTTCTGCATCAATTGAGATGATCATGTGATTCATTTCTTTCCTTTTATTTATGTGGTGGATTGACTGATTTTCTAATATTGAACCATCCTTGCATACCTGGTATAAATCCTGCTTGGTCGTGGTGTATTATTTTTTCAATATGATGCTGAATTCTATTGGCTAGAATTTTGTTGAGAATTTTTGCATCTATATTCATGAGAGAGATTGGTCTGTAATTTGCTTTTTTGTGACGTCTTTGCCTGATTTTGGTATCAGTGTTATGGTGGCGTCATAGAATGAATTTGGAAGTGTTGCTTCCTCTTCTATGCTCTGAAATAGTTTGAGTGGAACTGGTACAAGCTCTTCTGTAAATATTTTGTAGAATTCTCCAGTGAAGCCATCCGGGCCAGGGCTTTTTTTGGTTGGGAGTTTTTTTATTACCTTTTCAATTTCTTCTCTTGTTATGGGTCTGTTGAGATTTTCAACATCACTTTTTTGTAGTTTGGGTAGGCTGTGTGTTTCTAGAAATTTATCCATTTCCTCTAGGTTTTCAAATTTGTTGGAGTATAGTTTTCCATAATATTCTGTTATAATCCTTTTTATTTCAGTTGGGTCTGTTGTAATGTCCCCCATTTCATTTCTTCTTTGGGTTATTTGTGTCCTCTCCTGTTTTTCTTTTGTCAGTCTGGCCAGTGTTTTGTCGATTTTGTTAATTCTTTCAAAGAACCAACTTTTGGTTTGGTGGATTCTTTCTATTGTTTTTCTGTGCTCTATTTCATTTATTTCTGCTCTGATCTTTACTATTTTCTTTCTTCCAGTGGTTGTGGGCTGTTTTTGCTGTTCTTTTTCTATTTGTTTGAGTTCTGTAGTTAATGTTTTGATTTTGTCCCTTTCTTCTTTTTTGATATGCACATGTATTGCTATAAATTGTCCTCTGAGGACTGCCTTAGTTGTGTCCCAAAGGTTTTGGTATGATGTGTTTTCATTCTCATTTGATTCTAGGAATTTTTTGATTCTGTCTCTGATTTCTTCTGTTACCCACTGATGTGTAAGCAGGGTATGATTCAGTTTCCATGTAATTGATGTTTTTTCCTTGCTCTTTCTAGTGTTAATTTCTACTTTGATGGCATTGTGGTCAGAGAAGATACTTTGAATTATCTCAGCTTTTTGGATCTTGTTGAGGATTGCTCTGTGGCCTAAGATGTGGTCTATTCTACAGAATGTTCCATGTGCATTGAAAAGAATGTGTACTTTGCAGCGGTGGGATGGAGTGTTCTATATATGTCTATGAGATCAAGTTGGCTGATTGTGCCCTTTAGGTCCTCTGCATCTTTGCTGAGTTTCTTCTTAGTTGTTCTGTCCTTTACTTAGAGTGGTGTGTTGAAGTCTCCTACTATTATTGCGGAACTGTCAATTTCTCTTTTCAGTTTTGTTAGAGTTTGTTTTATGTATTTTGGAGCCCTGTCATTGGGTGCGTAGGTGTTTATTGTCGTTATGTCTTCATGATGTATCCTCCCCTTAATCATTATATAGTGTCCTTCTTTGTCTTTTATGGTAGATTTCATTTAAAAGTCTATTATATCTGAGATTAGAATTGCCACTCCTGCTCTTTTTTGGTAGTTGTTAGCGTGATATATTTTTTTCCAACATTTGACTTTATTAAATTCACATCTTTGTTTCTAAGGTGTGTCTCTTGTAGACAGCATATTGATGGATCCTGTTTTCTTATCCGTTCTGTCACTCTCCATCTCTTTATGGGTGCATTGAGTCCATTTACATTCAGTGTAATTATTGATAGATGTCAGTTTGTTGCTGTCATTTTGTAGTGCTTTTTTTCTTGTGGTGAATTTTCTTTCTTCTTCTTACTCTGTTGTGCCAAGTTACTTTTGTTTGTGGATCTTTTTTTTTCGTTTCTTTTTTCTGTAGGTTTTGTTTTTGCTGAGACTTTATGTTTTTCCTCTTTTTTTTTTTTTTAAGAGTATTTTGTTAACTTTCTTTGTGGTTACCATGAATTTTACCCTTATCTTTCTAAGTTTGAAGCAGTCAACCATTACTTGGTATCACCTTGCCTTCCTCTCCATTAGAAGGTTCTGTACCTGTTCCTTTTATTCCCTCTTTTATTGTTTTGATGTTGTTGTCATTTACTGATTAACTGCTCTGATTCCCTGTTGTATTGCTTTTGGTTTTGGGTAGTCCTCAAGAGTTCATTTCCTAGATTGGTAACTGGCTGGTATGATCCTGTGTCCTAGATTCTGCCTGTGAGCTGAAGCTGTTTGTCCTCAGATCGAAGAACTCCCTTTTATCATTCTTGTAAGTTTGTTTTGACTTTTACATATTCCCTTAATTTCTGTTTATCTGGAAATGACCTAATTTTACCATCAAATTTGAATGAGAGTTTTGCAGGATATATTATTCTTGGCTGGCAATGTTTTTCTTTCAAGATTTTATATATGTCATCCCACTGCCTTCTTGCCTGCATGGTTTCTGCTGAATAATCTGAGCTTAGTCTTATTGTTTCTCCTTTGTATGTGACTTCTTGTTTTTCATGAGCTGCTCTCAGGATTCTTTGTTTGTCTTTGGTTTTGGCGAGTATGATTATGATATGCCTTGGTGATTTTCTTTTGGGGTCTGTCATATATGGAGTTTGTTGAGCTTCTTGTATGGCCAGCTTTTCATCTTTCATAATATTGGGGAAGTTTTCTGTCAGCAGTTCTTCAATGATCCTCTGTGTGTTTTCTGTTTTCTCCCCCTGTTCTGGAATTCCAATCACTTGCAGATTTTTGCTTTTGATTGTATCCCACGTAACTCTCAGAGTCTCTTCATTTTTCTTTGTTCTTTTTTCTGAGTTTTCCTGAAACAGAGTTGTATCCAAGTGTTTGTCTTCAATTCCACTGATCCTGTGTTCCTACCATTTCAAATCTGCTTCTCAGCCTTTCTATGACACCGTCCATTTCTGAAATCTTGTTGTTTATGTTTTTGATTTCTAATTTTTGTGTTTGTATAATTTCTAGTTGTGAATTTATTTTGGCATTTTGTTCCTGCATTATTTTCCGGAATTATTCCAATTTTTTGTCTGCATTTTCCATGAATTTGTCTATTTTTTCATCATGTTTGTCAGCTTTTTGTCTCAGTTCTTGGAGATTTGTGACTATTAAAGATTTGAATTCCCTATCAGGTAGTTCTAGTGCCTTTTTTTCCACTGAAAAGTCATCTGGTGGTCTATTTTTAACGCCTACTGGAACCTTCCTGTCTTGTTTTTGTAAATGTTTTGATATTGTCTGGTGTCTTCGGGGCATTCAGTAGTTATTTTTCTCGTTTATTGATTGTAGATTTGTTTGTTTCATCCTTTTTTTTTTTAAATTTGACTATGTCTGAGCAGACGGACTGTGTGTTCTTTGTTGTTTGCTCTTCTGTGGGTACAATACTTTTTGCCTCCTTCTCCAATGGCAGGATCAGTCACTCTAATATGGTACCGAGGGATGGTCTAGCTGAAAAGGAATTCCTGGGATGGGTTTTTGTGGTTCTTACTACAGCCAACCGGGCGGGTCGGTAATCTGTGCAGGGCAGGTTCCAGTAGGCCGTGCCTGTGCTGCTTGGTGGTGTGATGTTAAGCATACGGTGCAGGTAGGCAGGATGTAGCAGGGAGACTGTTATGTGTGGAGCTAAGATGGATATGGGAGAGAGGAGAGAGGAACAGGAGCCAAAAACATACAAAGAAACAAAAAAGAATGCTAGGGGAGCTTGCTGTTGGAGTGCAGAGATGAGAGACTTTGAAATAGAGAAAAAGAGAAAGTGGAAGAGGAAGAAAAGAAAAGAATGAATAAATAAATATCAGAAAGGTTAAGGAACTGCAAAGTTCCCAGGGATCCCACCGGTGCAGCTATGAGGTTTGGGGAAGTTGCTCTTAGGTGTTGCAGCACAGCCTGGCTAGAAGGCGTAGAGGTATACAACGCCAGGTATTCAGAGAACAGAAATAGAAGGAAGATATAGAGAGATGAGAAACTGAGTAATGAAGAAAGGGAAAAAGAGGGAAAAGAAAAGAAAACAAATTTTAAAAAAAGAAGAACATGAACCCCCCCCCCCAAAAAAAAAAAACAGAAAAAATAATACCAATGAAAAAAGTAATGCTCTCAGGGATCCCTCTGCATGTTTATCCATGCCGAGGGTGTAGTCTCCTTTCCACGCTGCACCACCTTTCCAGAAACGGCTCCCAACAGAAGAAAAGGAAAAGAAAACAAACAAATAATTCAAAACAAACAAATGAAGAAAAGCCCTGGGATCCCACCAGCATGGCAGCCCAGACCGGGAAGCAGCTCCACACTCGAACAGAGCTCCACAACCCCTCAGGAAGCAGCAAAGATGGCGCACGGAGCCAGGTAATTGACCATAAGGAGGGGGAGGTTGTGAGAGGTAAGGAAGAAATCAAAAGAAGCAGATAAAAAGCAACACCAGCAGCCAACAAATGGCACTCAGAGAGCCAGCTAGTGCAGACTGGTGGAATCCAAGTAGCTGGTATTTCTCAGACAAGAGACTGTGTCCATGGGAAGCAGAGGGGGGCCGAGTGTGGGTGAAGATGGGTAGGGAGTGGGAAAGTGTATACCACAAATTACCAGAGCTCTGCGTCCCCTCAGGAAGAAGTAAAGATGGTGCATGGAGCCAGGTATTTGAGCGAAAGGAGGGGGTGGTGGTGAGAGGTAAGGAAGAAATTAAAAGAAGCAGAAAAATGCAACACCAGCAGCCAACAAATGGCACTCAGAGAGCTAACCAGTTTGGGTGTGTGGAATCCAGGCAGCCGGTTTTTCCCAGACAAGAGATTGTGGCCGCAGGAAGCATAGGAGGCCGAGTGGGGATGAAGAAGTGTGGGGGGTGGGAAAGCATATATCACCAATTACTGGTTGTTTTGTCTCCCGCTGGAAGCTCCGTGAAGCTGCTTTCTCATACCCCCTGTTTGCTGGTCTCTGATAGGAGTCCAAGATGGCGGATCTGCACTGCGTTAGCTGGTAGGGGACCTCTGCATGAATCTCTCCTTGCTTTCTGTTCTCTGTCAGTTTTCTCACTCCATTTGGTGCTTGTCTGAGTTCTTTATCTCTTCATTTGATGTTTTAGGGTTTCAGGATTGTTGTTTTCTCTCTTTGGCTTAGTTTTTCGGATCTTTGCTGTGGAGGGACAGCGTGGTGCTTCTGCCTAGAGCACCATTTTGCTGGAAGTCCTATATATATATATATTTTGAATAAATAACCTAAACTTCAATATTAGGAAACTAGAAAAAGAAGAGCAAGTACATCCAAGTCAAGGATAAGGAAGGAAATAATAAAATTTAGAGTGGAAAATAAATGAAATAGAGAATAGAAAACAATATAAGCATTTCAATAAAACCAAAAGTTGGCTCTTTGAAAAAATCAACAAAATTGACAAACCTTTGGACAGACAAATGACAGAGAGAAAGAGAGAGACTCAAGCCACTAAAATTAGGAATGAATAGGGGGACATCACTACTGACCTTTCAGAAACAGCAAGGATTGTAAGGGAATACTATGAACAGTTATATTCCAACAATAGCCTAGATGAAATCGATAAATTTCTAGAATGTTATAAACTACCAAAACTGACTCAAAAAGAGGCAGAGATTGATGTAGTATATATGCCGCCAAGTGAGCACAAAAGAGTGATTTAATAATCCAAAGATGCTCTACAAAAAAAAAAAAGTCCAGGCCCAACTATCTGTGCTTGTGAATTCTATCAATGGTTTAAAGAAAAATTAACACTAATTCTTCACAAACCCTTCCCCCGCAAAAGATGAGAGAACACGTTCTAATTCATTATAATGAGGCCAATATTACCCTCATACCAAAACCAGTTAATGACATTACTAGAAAGAAAACTACAGACTACTTTATGAATATAGATGCAAAAAATTTCAACAAAATCCTAGGAAACCAAATCCCCTAGCAAACCAAGTCCAGCAAAATATAAAAAGAATTATGTACTGTTTAGTGTAAAGTTGGATTAATCCAAGGAATGCAAGGTTGGTTTAACATACAAAAATAAATCAATGTACTATACCATATTAATAAAATAAAGGACAAAAAACACGATTATCTCAATATATGAATGAAAATCATTTTGCACAAACCAGCACTTCTATGTTAAAATATTCAACAAACTAGAAATAGCAGAGAATTTTCTCAACCTGATAAAAGGCATCTGTAACAGATAACATCATACTTAATCGTGAAATACTGAGTATTTTCCCCTTAAGATCAGGAATGGAGTCCTGGTGGCATAGTGGTTAAGAGTCTGGCTGCTAACCAAAAGGCTGGCAGTTCGAATCTACAAGCTTCTCCTTGGAAACCCTATGGAGCAGTTCTATTCTGCCCTTTAGGGTCACTATGAGTTGGAATCGACTCGATGGCAACACGTTCGTTTTTTTTGGTGGTTTTAAGATCAGGAACAAGTTAAGAATGTCTGTCCCATCGTTTCTCTTCAACATTGCACTGGAGATTCTAGCTAGGGCAATTCAGCAAGAAAAAGAAATACAAGGTATTCAGTTTAGAAAGGAAAAAGGAAAACTATTTATATGCACAGATAACATAAGCTTGTATATAGAAAATCCTAAGTCATCTGCAGAAAAACCTTTAGAACTAAATGAGATCAGCAAGATGGCGGGATACAAGATAAATACACAAAATTTAATTATATTTCTATATACTACCAATGAAAAAATCTGAAAATAAAATTAAGAGAACAAGTCCATTTACAATAGCATAAAAAAGAATAAGAAACAGAAATAAATTTAACAAGACTTCTACACTGAAAATTCCAACAATTGTGAGAGAAATTAAAGAAGACCAAAAATAAATGGAAAGATATCCCATGCTCATGAATCAAAACATTTAACAGTGTTAAGATAGTACTTTCCAGCGTATCTACAGATTTGACACATCCTTACCAAAGACCTAGCTGGGGTTTATTCAGAGATTGATCATATGATCTGAAAAGTCATAAGGAAATAGAAGGAACCTAGAATAGACAACACAATCAGTAAAGAACAAAGTTGGAGGAGTCACACTTCCCAGTTTCAAAACTTAACTCAAAGCTATAGTAATCAAGATAGTATGGAACAGGCATGAGAATAGACATATAGAATAATGTAAAATATTTGAGAGTCCAGAAATACACCACTTACATTTATGGTCAACTGATTTTTTATAAGGGTGCTGAGACAATTTAATGGGAGAAAGAAAGTCTATTCAACAGATGGTACTAGGACAACTCGATAGCCACATGTACTAAAATGAAATTGAACCTGTCTTAGTTATCTAGTGCTGCTGTAACAGAAATACCACAAGTGGATGACGGTAACAAATAGAAATTTATTCTCTCACAGTTTAGGAGGCTAGAAGTCTGAATTCAGGGCACCAGATCCACGGTAAGTCTATCCCGCTCTGTTGGCTCTGGGGGAAGGTCCTTGTCATCAATCTTCCCCTGGTCCAGAAGCTTCTCAGTGCAGGGACCCCAGGGCCAAAGGATGCATTCTGCTTCAGGATCTTCTTTCTTGGTGGTCTGAGGTTCCTCTCCTCTCTTTTATATCTCAGAAGATATTGGCTTAAGATATAGCCTATCCTGTAGATTGTGTTCTGTCTCATTAACATAGCTGCCTCTAATCCTGCCTCATTAACACCATAGAGGTTAGGATTTATAACACATAAAATAATTACATTAGATCACAAAATGGAGGACAAACCACACAATACTGGGAATCATAGCCTAGCCAAGTTGACACACATTTTTTGGAGGACACAATTCAATCCATAACACTGAACCTCACACCACATGCAAGAATTAAAATGGATTACAGATCTAAGTTAAAGTGCTAAAACTATAAAATTCTTAGAATAAAACATAGAAGTAAATAAATCTTTGTAATCTTGGGTTAAGCAATGATTTCTTAGATATGATAGCAAATGAACAAGCAACAAGAGAAAAAGTAGATAAATTGTACATAATTAAAATTTAAAAAAAAAAAAAGCTTGGCTTCACAAGACACCATCAAAAAGTGAAAAACAACCCACAGAATGGATGAACATTATTTGCGAATCACATATTTGATATGGGAATGTATCCAGAATATATAAAGAATGGTATGACTCAACAATAAAAAAAGTCAAATAACCCAATCAAAATGGGCAAAGGATTTGAATAGACATCTCTCCAAAGAAGATATTTAAATAGCTATAAGCTCATGAAAAGATACTTTTCCATAATAGTTATTCTGGGAATGGAAATCAAAACCACAGTGAGATGACTTTTCACATTTCCTAGGATAGCTAGAATTAAAAAGACAGACAATACCAAATATTGGGGAGAATGTGGAGAAACTGGACCCTCACACATTGCTGGTGGGATTGTAAAACGGTGCAACCACTTTGAAAAACAATTGGGCAGTTTCTCAAAAAGATAACCATGGATTTACCAATATGACTTAGAAACTTCTCTCCTAGGTATATACCTAAGTGAATCGAAAGGATCTATTAATGCAAAAAGTTGTACACAAATGTTTATATCAGCATTATTCATAATAACTAAAATGTGGAAACAACCTACGTGCCCATAAACTGAACAATGGATAAACAAAATGGAATATTATTTGTCCACAAAAGGGAACGAAATATTGATACATGCTACAACAAGGATGAACCTAGAAAACATTATGCTAGGTGAAAGCAGCCAGACAAAAGGGTCACATATATATGATTCCATTTATATGAAATGTACAGAATGGACAAATTCATAGAGATAGAAAGTAGATTAGTGAATTCCAGGGGCTGGAGAGAAGACAGAATGGGGAATGAGTGTTAATGGGCATATGGATTCTTTTGGGGATAATGAAAACATCCTAAAATTATATAATGGTGATTATTCCATACCTGTGAATATACTAAAAATCACTTAATTGAACATATTAAAAGGGTGATTTTATGGAATGGGAGTTATAGTTCAGTAAAACCCTTATTAAAAAATATGAAACAAAGACATTTACAAATGGATACAAATTGAGTTACACAGTTACTAACAAGTGTTTATCAGGCAAAAGTAAAATGATCCTGATAGAAGCATTGAAATGCAAGGAATAATAAACAGCGATGAACAGGTTGAATACTTGTTAGGTACATATAAGTTGTGTAAAACAGTAATAATTTATTTAAGTAAATCAATTGTATGAAGCAATAGTAAATTAAACAATAATAATCTTTTTGAGTTTAATATACAGCAATAAAAGTGTAAATATTTATATAAATCAAAATGATAGAAAACAATAATAATGTCTTTAGGTAATTCATTGTATAAAACAATTGTTTAGAGTTTAAGATAGAAGCTATAAGCTAGAAAACAAGTATAATTTGAGAAGGTAATAATATATTTAATATTTCTAAAAATGTGATTATGTTCTAGAAAGAAGTAAAAGTAACAATCAGCGTTATATATGTGACTTGATTAGCAACTGGTTTATTAAATAGCTCACAAAACCATTGGGAGAGATGAAGAGACTGACTTAAGCTTAAAGACCTAGGAAAAAATATTCCAGATCTGAAGAAAAAACAACCAAGATTACTCCTGCAACCAATAAGCACTAAATGCCAGGAATTCATCTTTATTGCAACTGCTGTTGCCAACTGTCATGGATTGAACTGTGTACCCCAAAAATATCTGTCAGCTTGGCTGGGTCATTATTCCCAGTATTGTATGATTGTATACCATTTTGTAATCTGATGTGATTTCCTTATGTGTTGTAAACTCTATCACTATGATGTAATAACATGGATTAGCGGCAAGATGCTCCCAGACCAGGGGAAGACTGATGTATCACAAGTACCTTCCTTCAGAGTTGACAGAGAGAGAGAAAGCCTTCCCCTGGAGCTGACGCCCTGAACTTGGACTTGTAGCCTACTGGACTGTGAGAGAATAAATTTCTCTTTGTTAAAACCATCCACTTGTGGTATTTCTGTTATAGCAGCACTAGATAATTAAGACACCAACCTTGCAACTACAGTTGTCCCCAAAAGGTAGATGTCTCTTTACCATCTATGTAAGCAAAATTTAATGTCTACATTGAACCTATTTCTATACATTATTCACTTCCAAGTCAAAGTCTCTTGTGGAGGACTTTGGTGGAGCTTTGTTCACAACTGGGGCAGAGAATTTGAATTCTAAATTCTAATTGGAAGAGGCAAAACTCATAACATAGGATTTTCTCAGTCTAGAAAAGCTAGTCAAAAAATGATTGGCAGCTATAAATATGACCAATGAACTCTGTGCCAACTTTCTTTTGGGACTTAGTTGCAAGTCTACTAGGAATTAAAGAAGGAGATCAGTGACCCTCAAAACATACCTGTTAATATTTTCATGATCACCTAGAATCTCTGTTTTACATATTCTTTGAAGTGTTAAACTATCAGTTCAGAGACCCATCATGGGCCTCATTTTGCTCTTTAGTTGATTTTGTTTTTGGTTTCATGTTGCAGGCTCAAGTGGTAAAGTTAACTTGTTCTTCCTATGCAATTCTAGTGAATTAGTTTTGAGCAGTAATGGTTTGATCCAAGTTTCATTTCCTGAAGTTATTGATTTTTCCTTTATTTAATCTCATGAGATTACAGCTGAACATCTGCAGCTGTATTAGAGGTTTGGCATTAACAACTTACAGTTGATAAATGGGAAGCAACCTGGTAAAGAGCATGAAAAGTGATTAAGAGACTGACTTATTAGAATGGCTGTCAATGCTAAATATACAGTACCATTCCTGAGTTGGTAGATTACAAGCAGAAGATAGGGCACAGCCTACTGAAATCTAGGAATTTAAAGAGATATATGTAACTGTAGAAGGGTGTAAAACGGAAAGTAATGGGTTGAAACTGAGAAAGATGTGAATTTGGGAAGAAAATTCCACAGGCCTAAAAGGAATGTGTTTGAATCGAAGGTTTGCAACACTCTAGGTCAAGCTTGAACTGGTGGAACAAAGGACCGATAAATACCGATTACTACTTAATGTGTCCTTAGGAGCCCTGGTGGTGCAGTGGTTAAGTGCTGGGCTGCTAGCCGAAAGGTTGGCAGTTCAAACTCACCAGCAGAAAAGTTGTGGCAGTCTGCTTCCGTAAAGATTTACAGCTTTGGAAACCCTATGGGGCAGTTCTAATCTGTCCTATAGGGTTGCTGTGAGTCAGAATCAACTTGATGGCAGTGGATTTGGCTTGGGATCTGTATTTACAGGAGTCCCTAGATGGCACAGATGACTAAGTACTCCACTGCTAATCAAAAGGTAGCAGTTAGAACCCATCTAGAAGTGCCTCAGAAAAAAGGCCTGGGGATCTGCTTCAGAAAGATCACAGCTTTGAAAACCCTATGCAGTAGTTTTGCTCTGCACACAAGGGGTCACTATGAGTAGGAATCAGCTGAAGAGCAACTGGATTTTTGGGTTTTATCTGTACCTATAGACTAGATTGACCTTGAAGTTTTGGTGGTATATTTAAGGATCACTATGTGGCATAGCTGATGTAGTGGTTAAGAGCTACGGCTGCTAACCAAAAGGTCAGCAATTCGAATCCACTAGCCATGTCTTGGAAACCTTATGGGGCAGTACTACTCTGTCCTATAGGGTCGCTATGAGTTGGAATTGACTCCACAGCAACAGATTTTGGGTTTGGTTATTATTTTATTACTAAGAGGAGTATATTTTCTCCAGAACAGAGAAAATCTCTCAAAATTATTTCATTTGTAGACGACTATTAGCTATACCAAGGAACCCTGGTAGCTCAATGGTTAAAGTACTCGGTTGCAAACTGAAAGTTTGGTGGTTCAAACCTACCCACCACTTCTTGGATAAAAGACCTGGCAATCTGCTCCCATAAAGATTACAGCCTAGGAAACCCTATGGGGCAGTTCTGCTCTGTCATATGGGGTCGTTATGGATTGGAATTGAGTTGACAGCACACAACAACATAGCTATGACAAAGACACCCAAGCCTACAAATTGACCTGCTTTTGCTTGATATTAGGGGAAAATCCAACAATTATATTAAAATCATTAGTTGATTTCATTGGTTTATTTGTAGATGCAGATGGTCAAAATAAAAATTCATTTTTAGTATAATTTTCATTGTTAACTAGCTCATGAAACACCTCTTAACTCAGGAATTTCAGGTTTACTTCTTTAACAGCTAGGGTATATTTTCATATGCCCCTATATTTATAATATCCTTATTTGTTGTAGACATGATTGATCATAGAGTGAATGGACTATAACAAAAAATTAAAAAAAAACAAAACGAACAAACCCATTGCCTTCATGTCGATTCTGACTCATATTGACCCTACAGGACAGAGTAGAACTGCCCCATAGGGTTTCCAAGGAGTGGCTGGTGGATTCAACTTGCCGACCTTTGGTTAGCAGCATATCTCTTAACCACTGTCCCACCATTGACCATAGAGACAACCTAATTAAATCTTATACACTAATTTAATATATTAAAAAATATTTTTTAATATATGTATTTTTAATTGAACTTTAGACGAAAGTTTTCAGAACAAATAGTTTCTCAGTGAACAGTCAGTACACATATTGTTTTATGACATTGGTTAACAACCCCGTGACATGTCAACACTCACCCTTCTTGACCTTGGAGGACACTTTTTTTTCTCTGAAAATATACATAGACAAAGTTACACCATTTCAAAAGTTTCTACATGTACAATTCAGCCACATCGATTGCATTCTTCCAGTTGTGCTGCTATTCTTCACTATCCTTTTCCAAATTATTCCATCACCATTATTTTCAACTCACTGTCCCCTAGGCTTCCAATCAAACCTTTTGAGTTGCTGTTGTCAGTCTGATCTCACATAGATAATTCTTTTTGTTTTTTGTACCTTAGGTGAAGGTTTGCAGAACAAATAGTTTCTCATTAAACAGTTAGTACACATATTGCCCAATGACAACTGTTAACAACCACATGACATGTCAACACTGTCCCTTCTCAACCTTGGGTTCCCTATCACCAGCTTTCCTATCCCGTCCTGCCTACTAGTCCTTGTCCCTGGACTGCTGTGCCTCATTAGTCCCATTTTGTTTTATGAGGCTGTCCAATCCCTGGCTGAACGGTGAACTTCGGAAGTGACCCCACCACTGAGCTAAAAGGGTGTCTGAGGGCCATACTCTGGGGGTTTCTCCAGTCAGGCCAGTAAATGATCTTTTTTTTGTGAGTTAGAATTTTGTTCTACCTCCTTTTCCAGCTCTGTCCAGGACCCTCTATTGTAATCCTAGTCAGAGCACTCAGTTATGGTAGCTGGGCACCATCTAGCTGTACTGGACTCAGTCTGGTGGAGGCCATGGTAGCTGTTCTCCATTAGTCCTTTGGATTAATCTTTTCCTTGTATCCTGTTCTCTTCATTCTCCCTTGCTCCCAAAGGGGTGAGACCAGTAGAGTATCTTAGATGGCTGCTCACAGGTGCCACTACCAAGGTAGAATGTAGAACATTGTCTTTATAAACCATGTGATTCCAGTTGAGCTAGATGGTCCCCAAGACCATGGTCCCCACAGCCCTCTGCCCAGGAATTCAGTCCCTCAGGGAGTTTGGATGTGTCTATGGAGCTTCCATGACCTTTCCTTGTACAAGTTGTGCTGGTTTCCCCAGTATTGTGTACTGTCTCACCCTTCCCCAAACATACTACTTATCTACTGCTTATTTAGTATTTTCCCCACCCCACCGATCCCTTGTAACTAACAAAGATTGTTACATTTTGTGTGTAAACTTTTTCATGGATTTTTACAGTATTTTTCTCAGTATTGTGTACTGTCTTACCCTTCACCAAAGTTACCACTTACCTATGGTCTATTTAGTTCCCCCCCACCCCTCCCATTCCTTGTAACCAACAAACATTGTTGGTTTTTTTTTGTATTACAGGTGAAGGTTTACAGAACAAATAGTTTCTCATGAAACAGTAGTACACATACTGTTTTATGACATAGGTTAATAACCCCATGACATGTCAACCCTCTCCCTTCTTGACCTTTTTTTTTTGGTGAAAATATACATAGCCAAAGATACACCATTTCAAATATTTCTACATGCACAGTTCAGTGACATCGACTACTCCCTTCAAATTGTGCTGCTATTCTCACTTTAGATGAAGGTTTACAGAACAAAATAGTTTCTCATTAAACAGTACACATGTTGCCCTATGACAATGGTTAACAACCTCAAAACACATCAACACTATCCTTATTCAACCTTGGGTTCCTTAACACCAGCTTTCCTGTCCCCTTCTGCCTTCTAGTCCTTGTCCCTGGACTGCTGTGTCTCATTAGTCTCATTTGGTTTTATTCGGCTGTCCAATCCCCAGCTGAACGGTGAACCTCTGAAGTGACTTCACCACTGAGCTCAAAGGGTGTCTGGGGGCCATACTCTCGGGGTTTCTCCAGTCTTCTTTAGGTCAGTAAATCTGGTCTTTTTTTGTGAGTTAGAATTTTGTTCTACATCCTTCTCCAGCTCTGTCCAGAACCCTCTGTTGTGATCCCCATGAGAGCATCTAGCTGTACTGGACTCAGTCTGGTGGAGGCCTTGGTAGCTGTGGTCCATTAGTCCTTTGGACTAATCTTTCCCTTGTATCCTGTTCTCTCCACACTCCCTTGATCCCGAAGGGATGAGACCAGTGGAGTATCTTAGATGGCTGCTCATAGGCTTTTAAGACTCCAGACACCATCACCAAGGTAGAATGCAGACCATTGCCTTTATAAACTGTGTTATGCCAACTGAGCTAGATGTTCCCAGAGACCATGGTCCCCACAGCCCTCAGCCCAGCAAGTCAGTCCCTCAGGGAGTTTAGATGTGTCCATGGAGCTTCCATGACCTTTCCTTGTACAAGTGGTGCTGGTTTCCCCAGTATTGTGTACTGTCTCAACCTTCACCCAAGAAACCACTTATCTATTGCCTATTTAGTATTTCCCCCCCACCCCTCCCATCCCTGGTAACCAGCAAAGATTGTTTCTTTTTGTGAGTAAAGTTTTACATGAGTTTTTACAGTAGAGGTCTCATACAATATTTGTCCTTTCGTGATTGACTTATTTCACTCAGCATAATGTCCTCCAGTTTCATCCATGTTATGAGATGTTTCACAGAATCGTTATTGTTCTTTATCGTTGCATGGTACTCCATTGTGTGTATGTGCCATAGTTTGTTTATCCTTTCGTGTGCTGATGGTCATCTATGTTGTTTCCATTTTTTTGCTGTTGTGAACAGTGCTGCAATGAATATGGGTGTGCATATGTCTATTCTTGTGAAGGCTCTTATTTCTCTAGGATATATTCCTAGGAATGGGATTGCTGGATCATATGTTATTTCTATTTCTAGCTTTCTAAGGAAGTGCCATATCATTTTCCAAAATGGTTGTATCATTTTGCATTCCCACCAGCAGTGCATAAGAGTTCCAGTCTCCCCACAGCCTCTCCAGTATTTGTTATTTCCAGTGTTTTTGATTCATGCCAGTAATGCTGGGGTGAGATGGTATCTCATTGTGGTTTTAATTTGCATTTCTTTACTGGCTAGTGATCATGAGCATTTCCTCATGTGTCTGTTGGCTGCTTGAGTGTCTGATTTGGTGAAGTGTCTGTTCATTTCCTTTGCCCATTTTTCAATTGGATTATTTGTCTTTGTGTTGTAGAGGTGATGGATTTTCTTATAGATTTTAGAGATTAGACTTTTGTCTGACTTGTGATGTCCAAAAATTTTTTCCCAGTCTGTACATTTTCTTCTAACTCTTTTGGTGAAGTCTTTTGATGAGCAAAAGTGTTTCTTTTTTAGAAGATCCCAGTAATCTAGCTTACCTTATAGGGTTTGTGCGTTGTTGGCTATGGTTTGTATCCTGTTAATGCTGTGCATTAGTGCCTCTAGTGTTGATCCTATTTTTTCTTGAACTGCATGAACTGTATAGTTTTTGGCTTTATGTTTACGTCTTTGATCCATTTTGAATTAGTTTTTGTGTATGGTGTGAGGTATAGGTCCTGTTTCATTTTTGTGCAGGTGGACATCCAGTTTTGCAAGCATCATTTGTTAAAAAGAGTATCTTTTCCCCATTTGGTGACCTTAGGTGGATGGTTTTACATCTGGATTCCAGATTCTGTTCCATTGGTCAATGTATCTGTTGTAGTACAAGTACCAGGCTGTTTCAACTACCTTAGCTGTATAGTAGGTTCTGAAGTCAGAAAATGATATGGCACTTCCTCAGAAAGCTAGAAATAGACATACCATTCGATCCAGAAATCCCACTCCTAAGACTATATCCTAGAGAAATAAGAGTCGTCACTCGAATAGACATATGCACACCTATGTTCATGGCAGCATTGTTCACAATAGCAAAATGATGGAAACAACGTAGGTGCCCATCAACAGATGAACGGATAAACTATGGTACATACACACAATGGAGTAGTATGCAATGAGAAAGAACAACAACGAATCTGTGAAGCCTCTCATAACATGGATAAAACTGGAGGACATTATGCTGAGTGAAATATGTCTATCACAAAAAGACAAATATTGTATGAGACCTCTATTGTAAAAACCGATTAAAAAGTTCACACGCAAAATGTAACAATCTTTGTTGGTTACCAGGGATGGGGGGAGGGAATACTAAATCCGCAATAGATAAGTGGTATCTGGGGTGAAGAGTGAGACAGTACACAATACAGGGGAAACTCGCACAACCTGTAGAAGGAAAGGTCATGGAAGCCCCATAGACGCATCGAAACTCCCTGAGGGACTGAATTGCTGGGAAGAGGGCTGTGGGGACCATGGTCTCGGGGAACATCTAGCTCAATTGGCATGACACAGCTTATAAAGACAATGCTCTACCTTCTACCTTGGTGAGCAGTGTCTGGGGTCTTAAAAGCCTGTGAGTGGCCATCTAAGATACTCAACTGGTCTCATCCCTTCTGGAGCAAGGGAGAATGAAGAGAACAGGATACGAGGAAAAGATTAGTCCAAAGGACTAATTGTCCACAGCTACCAAGGCCTCCACTGGACTGAGTCCAGTATAGCTAGATGGTGCCTGGCTACCACCACTGACTGTTCTGACCAGGATCACAACAGAGGGTTCTGGACAAAGCTGGAGAAGGATGTAGAGCATAATTCAAACTCACAAAAATAAGACCAGATTTACTGGCCTAAAGGAGACTGGAGTAACCCTGAGAGTATGGCCCCCAGACACACTTTTAGCTCATTGGTGAAGTTACCTCTGAGGTTCACTGTTCAGCCAGGGAGTGGATAGCCCCGTAAAACCAAATGAGACTAACAAGGTACAGGAGTCCAGTGACAAGGGCCAGAAGGCAGAAGGGGATAAGGAAGCTGTTGATAGGTAATACAAGGTTGAGTAAAGATATTGTTGATGTGTTGTGAGATTGTTAACCATTGTCATAGGGCAACATTAATAGTAACTGTTAAATAAGAAACTATTTTGTTCTGTAAGCCTTCATCTTAAGTGAGAATAACAGCACAATTGGAAGAGCGTAGTCAATGTCACTGAACTGTGTATGTAGAAATTTTTGAAATGGTGTATCTTCGGCTACGTGTATTTTCACTGAAAGAAAAAAAAAAGGTTGAGAATTTAGAGGGTTAATATGTTGTGGGGTTGTTAACCAATGTCATAAAACAACATGTGTACTGCTGTTTCATGAGAAACTATTTGTTCTGTAAGCCTTCACCTGAAGTACAATAAAATACTAAAAAAAAAAAGAAGAATAGTGGTACCATTAGGTGTTTTGTAAATGCTGTTTATATCATGAATGGATGGTGAATTTTGTCAGTTGTTTTTTCAGATCAATTGACCATGTGATTTTTCTAATTTATCCTGATAATATGGTGGATTACATGAATTGCATTTCAAACATTGAACCAGCCTGTACCCCTGGAATAAAAATCACTTGGTTATGCTCTTGAAGAAACTTCACTTGGTCATGATGTATACAGGCATACCTTGGAGATATTGTGGGATTTGTTCCAGACCACCGCAATAAAGTGAATATCACACTAAAGCAAGTCACAAGGATTTTTTGGTTTCCTAGTGCATATAAAAGTTATGTTTACGCTATACTATAGTCCATGAAGTGGGCAATAGCATTATTATTTGGAAATTTTGCTTCCCCTTCTATGCTCTGAAATAGCTTGAGTAGTACTGGTACAAGCTCTTCTGTAAATATTTTGTAGAATTCTCCAGTGAAGCCATCTGGGCCAGGACTTTTTTTGGTTGGGAGTTTATTTCCTTTTCAATCTCTTCTCTTGTTATGGGTCTTTTCCAATTTTTAACGTCACTTTGTTGTAGTTTGGGTAGGTAGTGTGTTTCTAGAAATTTATCCATTTCCTCTAGGTTTTCAAATTTGTTGGAGTATAGTTTTTCATAATATTCTGTTTTAATCTTTTTTATTTCAATTGGGTCTGTTGTAATGTCCCCCATTTCATTTCTTACTTGGGTTATTTGTGTCCTCTCCTGTTTTTCTTTTGTCATTCGGGCCAGTGGTTTGTCAATATTGTTGATTCTTTCAAAGAACCAACTTTTGGTTTTGTTGATTCTTTCTATTGTTTTTCTATTCTCTATTTCATTTATTTCTACTCTGATCTTTACTATTTACTTTCTTCTATGTTCTGAAATAGTTTGAGTAGTACTGGTATAAGATCTTTTCTGAATGTTTGGTAGAATTCTGCATTGAAGCCATCTGGCCACGGCTTTATTTTGTTGGGAGTTTTTTTTTTTTTTAATTTACCTTTTCAATCTTTTCTCGTGTTATGAGTCTGTTCAGCTTTTCAACATCATTTTATGGTAGTTTGAGTAGGTAGTGTATTTCTAGAAATTATCCACTTCCTCTAGGTTTTCAAACTTGTTGGAGTATAGTTTTTCATAATATTCTGTTATAATTCTTTTTATTTCAGTTGGGTCTGTTGTAATGTCCCCCATTTCATTTCTTATTTGGGTTATTGACATCCTTTCCTGTTTTTCTTTTGTCAGTCTGGCCAGTGGTTTGTTGATTTCGCTGATCCTTTCAAAGAACCAACTTTGGTTTTGTTGATTCTTTCTATTGTTTTTCTATTCTCTATTTCATTTATTTTTGCTCTAATCTTTATTATTTCCTTTCTTCTAGTAGTTGTGGGCTTCTTTTGCTGTTCTCTTTCTATTTGTTTGAGTTCTGTAGTTAATGTTTTGATTTTGTCGCTTTCTTCTTTTTTGATGTGTGCATCAATTGCTATAAATTGTCCTCTGAGGACTGTCTTTGCTGTGTCCTGAAGGTTTTGGTATGATGTGTTTTCATTCTCGTTTGATTCTAGGAATTTTTTGATACCATCTCTGATTTCTTCTATTACCCAATGATGTGTAAGCAAGGTGTTATTCAGTTTCCATGTACTTGATTTTTTTCCCTTGGTCTTCCTGTTGTTAATTTCTACCTCGGTGGCTTTGTGGTCAGAGAAGATACTTTGTATCATCTCAATGTTTTGGATCTTGTTGAGGGTTTCTCTGTGGCCTGAGATGTGGTCTATTCTGGAGAACTTTCCATGTGCATTGGAAAAGAATGTGTTCTTGTAGCTGTTGACTGTAATTTTCTATATATCTCTATGAGGTCATTTTGGCTGATCGTTCCATTTAGGTCTTCTGTATCTTTGTTGAGTTTCTTTCTAGATGTTCTGTCCTTTACTGAGGGTTTTGTGTTGAAGTCTCCTACTATTATTATGGAACTGTCAGTTTCTCTTTTCAGCACTGTTAGAGTTTGTTTTATGTATTTTGGAGCCCTGTCATTGGTCGCGTAGATGTTTATTATGGTTATGTCTTCATGATGGATCATCTTCTTAATCATTATATGGTGTCCTTCTTTGTCTTTTATGGTAGATATTGTTTTAACGTCTATTTTATCTGAGATTAGCATTTCCACTCCTGCTCTTTTTTGTAGCTATTTGCTTGATATATTTTTTCCATCCTTTATTTTTAATAAATTTACATCTTTGCTTCTAAGGTGTGTATCCTGTAGACAGCATATGGATGGATCTTGTTTTTTTTATCCTTTCTGTAACTCTCCATCTCTTTATGGGTGCATTGAGTCCATTTACATTCAGTGTAATTATTGATAGGTGTGAGTTTGTTGCTGTCATTTTGTAGTGGTTTTTTGGTGTTCTGATGTTTTCTTTGTTCCTCTTACTTTCCTGTGCTGAGTTCCTTTTGTTTGCAAATTTTTTTCATTTCTTTTGTTTTCGTAGGGTTTGTTTTACTGAGACTTTATGTTTTTATTCATTTTGATGATTAGGTTTGTTAACTTTTTTTCTGTTTACCTTGAAATTTACCCTTATATTCCTAGGTTTGAACCAGTCTATTAATCACTTGGTATTGCCTTGCCTTCCTCTCCATTAGAAGGTTCTATCCCTACACTGTTTTTTCCTTCTTTTATTGTTCAGATGCTGTTGTCATTTAAAGATTAACCTCTCTGGTTCCCTGTTGTAATTCTTTTGCTTTTGGGTAGTCCGTAAGAGTTCATTTCCTAGGTTGTTATCTGGCTAGTAGAATCCTGTGTCCTATATTCAGTCTGTGGTCTGATATTGTTTGCTCTCAGATTGAAGGAGTCCCTTTACTAAGTCTTATAAGTTTGATTTGGTTCTTACATAGTCCCTTAATTTCTGTTTATCTGGAAATGACCTAATTTCACTATCTTATTTGAACGAGAGTTTTGCAGGATCTATTATTCTTGGCTTGAAATTTTTGTCTTTTAAGGTTTTATATATGTCATCGCATTGCCTTCTTGCCTCTGTGGTTTCTGCTGAATAATTCAAGCTTAGTCTTATTGTTTCTCCGCTGTATGTGACTTTTTGTTTTTCTCGAACTGGATTCTCAGGATTTTTTGTTTGTCTTTTGTTTTAGCTAGTGTGATTATGATATGCCTTGGTGATTTTCTTTTGGAGTCTATCCTATATGGGGTCCATTGAACTTCTTGGATGGTCAGCGTTTTATTTTTCATGATATTGGGGAAGTTTTCTCTCAGAAATTCTTCAATGATCTTCTCTGTGTTTTCTATTTTATCCCCCTGTTCTGAAACTTTGATCACTCCCATATTTTTGATTTTGCTTGTATCTCACATAATTCTCAGGGTTTCTTCACTTTTATTAGTTCTTTTTTCTGATTTTTCCTCGAAAAGAGTTGTATCCAAGTGTTTGTCTTCAATTTCGCTGATCCTGTCTTCCACCATTTCAGATCTACTCCTCAGCCCCTCTATGACACTGTCCATTTCTGAAATCTTATTCTTTGTCTTTTGGATTCTAATTGTTGTTTTTGTATGATTTCTAGTTTTGAATTTATTTTAGCATTTTCTTCCTGTAGTATTTTCTTGAATTCTTTCATTTTTTTGTCTGTATTTTCCATGAATTTGTCTGCCTTTCCTATGAATTTGTTTATTTTTTTCTCTTTCTTGTCTGCTTTTTGCTTCAACTCTTGGATAATTCTTAATATTAGAGATTTGGATTCCCTATCAGTTAGTTCTGGTGCCTTTTCTTCTACTGGAATGTCATCTGGTATTTTATTTAGGACACCTACTGGAACCATCCTGTCCTGTTTTTGTATATGTTTTGATATTGTCTGCTGTCTTTGGGGCATTCAGTAGTTATCTTCCTCGTTTATTGATTACAGATTTGTTTGTTTTGTCCTGTTTTTTGTTTTGTTTGGTTATGTCTGAACAGGCGGGCTGTGTATTCTTTGTTGTTTGCTCATCTTTGGGCATGACACTTTTCACCTCCTTCTCCAATAGGCAGGGTAAGTCACCTAGGTATGGTACAGCAGGGCAGGTCCAGCTGAAGGTGAGTTGCTGGGATGGGGTTTTTTTGTGGCATGTAGTAGGGCCAACAGTGTGGTCTGGGAATCAGTGTAGGGCAGGTTCCAGTAGGCCATGCCTGTGCTGCTTGGGAGTGTGATGTTCAGCACACGGTGCAGGAAGGCAGGAAGTGGGGGGGGGGGGGTTGTGATACGTGGAGCTAAGATGGGTATGGGAAAAAGAGAGAGAGGAGAGAGGAGCAGGAGCCAGAAACATACACCAAACAAAAAAACAGTGCTAAGAGAGCTTGCTATTGGAGTGGAGAGATGAGAGACTGAGAAATGGGGAAAAACAAAAATGAAAAAAAAGAAAAAGGGTAAAATAAAAATAAAAGAAAAGAATAAATCCAGAAACTGAAAATGAAGAAAGACACAAAGGGAATAAGAGAGAGAAGAAAACAGAACAAACAAACAAAGAAAAAAAACACATACAAAAAAAAAACAAGAAAAAAGAAATGCCCCAGGGTTATCCCTGTGCATCTGCCCAGAGTAAGGTAGTAGCTTCCAAGCCACACAGTACTTCCCAGATAGAAGGGGCTGCCAAGCCAAGAAAAGAAAAAACAAACAAACCAATAAAAACAGAACAAATCAGAGCCAACAAACAAAGGCCTGGCGGTCCCACCAGGGTGGTAGCATGGGCCAGGAAGCAGTTTCACAGTCGAGCAGTGTTTCGCAGCCCTTCAGGAAGAAGCAAAGATGTCACCCGGAGCCAGGTATTTGAGAAAAAGGAGGGGGAGGTGGTGAGAGGCAAGGAAGAAATCTAAAGAAGCAGGAAAAAGCAACACCAGCAGCCCACAAATGGCACTCAGGGAGCCGGCTAGTGCAGGCGGATGGAATCCAAGCAACATGGGAATGAAGCTGTTGCCCCGGCTAAAAGACTGTGGCCACGGGAAGCAGAGGCTGCCGAGTTGGGGTGAAGAAGGGTAGGGGGTGGGAAACCATATATCGCTGGCTACCAGTTGTTCTGTCTCCTGCTGGAATTTCTGTGAAGCTGCTTTGTCTTACCCCCTGTTTGCTGATCTCCTATTAGGAGTCTAAGATGACAGATCCGTGCTGCAGTAGCTGATAGGGGACCTCTGTATGTATCTCTCCTTGCTCTCTGTTTTTGGTCAGTTTCTTATTCAGTTCGGTGCTTGGTTGGTTCTTTATCTCTTCATTTGATGCTTAGGGTTTCAGCATTGACTTGTGACTCTGTTTGACTTAGTTTTTCCGATCTTTGCTGTGGAGGGACAGCGTGGTACTTCTGACTATAGGGCCATGTTGCCCGGAAGTTGCCAAAAAAATATTTTTAAGTGGAGGCCCATTTTGCAATAATTATATAACTAATAGGTGGCAGAACCTAGCCCCAGATAGACTGACTTCTAGTCAGTTCCAATTCACCCTGTTGCCTGTATGTATATTTTTAATAATCTATAAGATCAAGGATTCTAATTGCATGTAGTGTCAATATTATTTTTCAACTACAAAAATATGGCTAACTTTCCTGATGCATGATAGTCACATTTCTTCATGCTGTAAGTAACATTAGACATTTGACAATTATTTCTTTGAGAAGAACTAATTTGTTTTTGCTGCTGCATGTATTGCTTGCTTGGCTTCTGAGCATGCTATTTACGGTCTTATAACCTCTTAGAATCATTTGTTCAAATGGAAAAACTTTTTTTTTTGTGTGTGTGTGTCTACAGAGTGAGTTGGTGCATCAGTTGTACCAGGGATTCGGAGTGCTATGATACAGCTTGACGTTTTTCCAGAAGACCACGGAGCATTCCATGACTCTGCCCTCACAATACCCTTTTGTCAGCCATGTTTTTGGAATAGGCATTGCTCCAAGCATAGTATTCTTATTCATTCGCTACACTTGTCCAGTTCTGATGAGCTATATTTCATTTAAAAAGCACTACGTTGAGGTGTGTAAATGATTGATTTTCATTACTACATTTTTGGTAATCCTGGATCATCCTTTATGCTATATGACTTTAAATTATGCTGATGAAACTGCTGAAAATTCAGATGTGGAAGGATGAGGCAGAGCCAACACAAACCCACTGTTTGATTCCAGACTTTTAGCAAAATATGTTTGATTTAAGGGAGGACCCTGAATGCCAGCAAGGTTATCTAGGCCCCTATGTTTCACAGTGATTATTCTGGATGCATTACATGTCTACACAGCACAGAGTGAAGAATAACACTTGCATAGTTCACTTTATTGTACCATCAGAAAATCTGACATTTACTTAAGTTAATTAGGTAAATTTCTAAAGTGGAAAATTTCTTAAAATGAATTTGTTCAGTTTGACTTTCTACTCTAAAATAGATAATCTCTTCATAGAGTAGAAGTCTCTGTTATGGAGTAAAAAACAAAACAAATAAAAAAAAAAGAGTTTACTAGCTTTGAAATTGTGGGCCGTTCAGTGATTTTTTTTTTTTAAATCTATTTTGCTTATCTATAAAAAGAAGATAATCTAAATTGCAGATGTTGCAAGTTTAAGTAATGCATTAAGGCACAACCTATTACATGATTCACAGTAGGCATTCAATGATAGCTGATTAGATTATTATTATATGTGGATAATAGCAATTATCATCACTATTAAAGTAGGGGTTCACAACCTTGTCACCTCCAAAGAGCCATTGAATTATTTTTCCCTTCTGGACTCTAAGATGGATTTTGTCAGTATGAAACTACTTTTAAGAAGTAATCTTTGATTAGTTTTTCATATTTAAAAGTCAGAGGTACTCAGAACTGTTAAAAAAAGATTCTACTGAGCATACTTGACTGATTTATCAGAGTGAGTGCACATAATCTTAGTATAATCAAAGGAATTTAATGCTGTGTGGAGCCTCTACAGCTTCATCTTTAGCAAGAGTACCATGGTCACTGCAGAGTGGAACTGCCCCATAGGGTTTCCAAGGAGTGGCTTGTGGATTCCAACTGCTGACCTTTTGGTTAGCAGCCAAGCTCTTAACCACTGTGCTATCAGGGCTCCGGACTGGATGGTACCTCCCAAAAAATATGTTGAAATCTTAACCCCCAGAACCTGTGAACATGACAGTGCTTGGAAATAGGGTCTTTGAAAATGTTATTTGTGAAGTTAACATGAAGTCATACCAGAGTAGGTTGGATCTTAATCCAATCTAAGAGTTGTTCTTGTGAAAGAGGAGAACCGACACAGAAAGACGCACTGGAAGAAGGTCATGTGAAAATACATCTTCAAGCCTAGGAATGATAAGAAATGCCTGGGACTACCGTAAATTGAAAGCAGCCCTGGAAAACTAATCCACTCACTAAACCTTCTGGGGGAAAAAAAAAACACAAAAAAACCCTAACCTCTTTGGGCATCTTGATGAATCTCTAGTGGCCCAGAGACCCCCACACTAGGAAATACTGAATAAGGTGAAATGCCTTTAGGGTACAGAGTAAGGAATTTTTAGAGTACATACTAAAGCAGGAAGGTCATCAGTATGTATTAAAACTACACAGGGAAAACTGTCAGGCTTCTAGAAACTAAAAACATATCAAAGAGACAATCCATCTGCTGCTGGGGTGTGGGCTGATATGAATAAACTTCAGACTGTGGGAAATATGGCCAGGCCTCACAGGAAGAAGGATGCCAAGCGTATACAATGTATGACTGATTACAGGAGCCAAGTGGAGCCCCTCCTATTTGCCAAGATGGCAGATTCCAGGACAGTGGCAGATGTGATTAATCTGACTTCATGGAGCATAAAATGTCTGCTCTCATCCTTAGAGAAGAAAACATGATCTTTCAACATCATTTGCATGCAAGGGAAAACCCCCAGGATCTCTCATGGGTGTTTCAGAGCATGACATAGAACAGGAGACATTGCTTTGTGATACAAGTATCATAGAAAGAAGAAAAAAATGGCCTGTTGGAGAAAAGCAGATGAGCCCCACTTGCAGATGTGAAGAAACCTAGTTTCCAGTGGTGGAGGGGTAGGTAGCTCAATGTGGAAAAGCATAGCAGTGATCCATGAGCTAGGAGTATATCCGACTTAATTTTATAGTGTCAATTCAGCAACTTACTACCTATCTGGACTTGGGCATTTTACTTACCCTTTCTGGGCCTTAGTTTTCTCAGTGTAAGCTTAGTATTATAATACCGATTTAGAGGTTACTGTATTAAATTAAGTAATATAACACAGGCAAAGTGTCTAATAAAATTGGACAGTCGATACATGATTACATGATTACAAAGATTATTTGCACGTAATCAAACCTGCAGATTGTAATGCATCTATTTTGCTACGTTGTTAGTTGCTGTTGAGTGAGCTCCCACTGATGGCGACCTTACGTATACCAGAACAAAACATTGCCCAGTCCTACGCCGTCTTCATGATCTTTGATATGTTTGAGCCTGTTATTGTGGCTACTGTGTCAATCCATCTCACTTTGAGAGTTTCCCTCATTTTTGTTTGCTCTCTACTTTACCAAACTGATGTTCTTTTCTAAGAATTGGTCTTTCCTAATGATATATCCAAAGTAAGCAAGATGAATTTTTCCCATCTTAGCTTCTAAGGAACATTCTAGTTTTATTTCTTCTAAGACTGACTTGTTTGTTCTTCTGACAGTCCATGGTACATTCAATATTCTTTGCCAACACCACAATTCAAATACTTTATTTTGCTATACATTGGGACAATGATCAAATACTTGACTTTTATTTATTTTGCTGAGATACTAAACTACTTCATCCTCAAATTATCTTTACCATACACTGTAGAAAACTTTGAAATAAGTTTTGTGGGTTGCTTTTTATCAATATGAGAGGTGGATGATCTATTTCCAGCCTAGAGAGATACAGAGATCTAGTGAGCAGGATAAGTATGCAGTTTGAAATTCTGATCCTAGTAATATATCATCAATGTATGACTACATTATTCCTTACTGTGCAATTTTCAGAATTACAGATACTCTTAAATGCCATTTAGGTGTTGGGATTTATCTGATATTGAATATTATTCTCATTTTTGTTCCCTTGAAGTGGTGCAAATAATTAGGGATTTACTATATAACACTTAAAAATGAAAGCTCAATATTTTACACATTAAAAATATTTGCAAAACTGTAGCAATGCAACATTTTATGTATAATAGCTGATAGAAATTGCAAGTTACAGCAATCTGTGAGAAATGCACTGAAGCAATACATTATTATCAGATGGAATAAAGAGAATTTTAGCATAATATAAATAGTTCTGGTGTTTTTATAAGAGGTGGTTATTATTTTCTTTAAGAAAAGAAAAATCAAGGTTGGCATTGGTAACCATGAGACACTTGAGAAGCACAATAAAAAAAAAAATGAACTTGTGATTCTCTGTACTACAAAGACCATAGATTTCACATCTGTGTGAACAAAGAAAACTAGAGATTATGGTGTGCTGGAGAAAAATGTGTTAAGCTCTGTGGATCCAAAAGATTGTCTTTAGGAATATGTTGCATAAAAGCTTGGAAGATTGAATGTCTTTGAGAAGACAGACCATAAAGAGAAGCATCTAATAGGTATTACTGGAAGAAATTTGAAAAGATTTATAGCCTAAGAAAAATTTAAAGTGGAAATAGTAGGAAAAGAAGAAAAATTAACTATTGAATACAACCATCATTTGATGTTTATAGGACGGTAAGGACAGGGTTTTGTTTAAAAAAAAAAAAAAAAGAAATGTGAGTGGATATAGAATAATATAAAGATAAAAAAATTGGTATAATTTTTTAAATGAATAATTTAGAAAGAATTTTCATAGACCTTTATCAATATATTGAGGGAAAAATATATCATGAATAAGATGTGCTTAGGGAAAATGTATCGTGATGAAAATTTGCTTACGATTAAATAAGCTGATATACAACACCTACCAGATTAAAGAAAAGACATGAAAAAGAATCTTGATCAAAATTATCAAAAACTAGTAAAATAGAAAACACAAAAACTATAATTGTTAAGAAATTCAGAGAAGTCAAGTGGTTTACCTACGCAATATATCTCTATACTTATAAGATTGCCAGTAACTGTATGCAATGGTAGTTTGAGGATATAATCAAACTATGTAAGTGAACTATAAACAATTTCTCACTTCGTTTGAAAAAATGAAAAAACAATAAAGTTGGAAACAAAAGATAGAAAAGTACTTATTAAGGCCATAATGTTATTATTCCCTGGATGGCACAAACATTTAAGTGCGTGGCTATTAATCAAAAGGTTAACGGTTTGAACCCACACAGAGGTTCTTCAGAAGAAAGGTCTGGTGATCTACTTCCCATGGAAAGCCAGTGGAGCATTTCTATTCTGAAACATATAGGGTCTTCATGAGTCAGAATTGACTCGATGACAACTGGTTTAGTTTTTTTGGTTGTCATTGTTGTTATTATCCCTAAGTCACTCTTGCGTCACATCCATTCAATGGAAATGAATAGTTTTTGTGTCAACAGAGCATTCTTCAAATTCCTTTCGTTTTCTGATTTTGAAAACTAAGTATAATGCCCCTCAGTTTAACTTGAAAAGTTAGTTATGATTAGCCTCACTAACAAGTTAATTAATCGTACGTGTCAATAAGAAAAGGAGACCTGGTGGCTCAGTGGTTAAGTGCTTGCTGCTAATTGAAAGGTCAGCAGTAGGAACCCACCAGCCGCTCCGTGGGAGACAGATGTGGCAGTCTGCTTCCATAAAGATCACAGCCTAGGAAACCTTATGGGGTAGTTCTATTCCTTCATATAGGGTTGCTGTGAATTGGCATCAACTCGACGACAATGAGTTTTGGTGTGGTTTATCAATAAGAAGGTAAGGTAAGGTAGCTTAAGGGTAATTTTTAGGTAGGGAATGACATACATGTTTTCCATACTTAAAGGTCTGCCACTGGACTTCTGCAGTGTTTTCCCATAGTGTAGAACTAAGATAAGTTAGATGTAGAACTAAGGTAAGTTAGGACAAAGATGATTGTTCAGAGGAAGCAGATATTTGCTCAATATAACGAAGGACTTTCTACAGTGACTGTTGTGAAGTAATGGAAGATAAAATTTTATGAATAGCGAGTTGGCTAATATTGGCAGAATTTTACCAGAGATTGGATTACTATCTGTCTTAGAGTCCTAGGGCTTTCATTATAAGATAACACAAAGTAGGTGGCTTTAAACAACAGAAATTTTTTGGTTCACAGTTCTGGAAGCTAGAAGTCCAAATTCAGGGTGTTGGCAGGGCCATACTCTCTGTCCTCTCTAGAGGAAGGTCCTTCCTTTTCTCTTCTGGTAGCCCTGGGCATTTCTTGGTACCCTTGACTTGTATAAGTATCCTTACATGCTATCCTCCCCTTGTGTGTTACCCTGTCTCCTTGTCTGTTCTCCGCTTTTATAAAACACCACACAGACCCACCCTACTCTAGTATGATTTAACTTATAATATCTTCAAAGAAAAACCTTATTTTCCCAAACAAGTTCACATTCACAGGTACAGGGGTTAGGACTTCAACATACAGGGGATACAATTTAATTCATAACACTGTCTATTTTGAGTTTTCATTGAGAGAAAATGAAGCTCATTGATTTATGGACTATATTCCATCAATAGTAGCTGAGACTTCGTGAGTACCATGTTCTAACACTCTATCAATATCATTTAATCAAAAATCTTTTTAATTAGGTTCTATTATTACCTACATTTTTAATAAGTATGGTGAAAGGATACAATCCTGACACACACCTTTCTTGACTTTAAACCACACAGTATCTCCTTGTTCTGTTCAAATGACTGCCTCTTAGTCTAAGTATTGGTTCCTCATGAGCACAATTAAGTGTTCCGGAATCCCCATTGTTTGCAATGTTATCCATAATTTGTTGTGATCCACAAAGTTGAACCCCTTTTGTCTTCATTATCTGGTGCTGCTATAACAGAAATACCACAAGTGGATGGTTTTAACAAAGATAAATTTATTCTCTCACAGTCTAGTAGGGTACAAGTCCAAATTCAAGGCATTAGCTCCAGGGGAAGGCTTTCTCTCTCTGTCAACTCTGGAGGAAAGTCCTTGCCATCAATCTTCCCCTGGTTGAGGAGCTTCTCAGGCACAGTGACCCTGGGTCCAAAGGATGCGCTTTGCTCCTGGTGCTGCTTTCTTGGTGGTATGAAGTCCCCAACTCTCTGCTCGCTTTCCTTTCCTTTTATCTTGTAAGATAAAAGGTGGTGCAGACGATGCCCCAGGAAAACTCCCTTAACATTGAATGAGGAATGTGACCTTAGTAAGGGTCTTACAATCCCACCCTAATCCTCTTTAACATAATCCAATCTTGCCTCATTAACCACAGACAAAGATGAGGATTTACAACACATAGGAAAATTACAGTCATAAAATGGAGGACAACAACACTATACTGGGAATCATGGCCTAATCAAGTTTATACATATTTCTGGGGGACACAATTCAATCCATGACATTCCACTCTTTGGCCCCCCCAAATTCATGTTCTTACCACATGTAAAACATATTCACCCCATCATATCATAACATCACAACCAAAATCTAAAAATTCATCTTCATCTGTGAAATCTAGAATACAAGTTACCTGCTTCCAAAGATACAATGGTGCAAAGGCATGCACAAGCTAGACATTTCCATTACAAATGGAAGAAATCAGAGGGAAAGAAGGCATAACAGGCACCAAGCAAGTTAGTAGAACACACTACATTAGCCCTCCGGGTCTTGAAAATAATCCGCTGTTCTTTGAGACCAGACTGTAGGTATTGGCCACACTCTCCAGATTCTGAGTGGAGGCTCCTCGGCTCTAGGCTTCAGCTCTTCCTTCCAGGCCTGCTGAGACGTTAACTCTGCTCACTCCACTCCTCCAGGTCACATTCCTGATCCGGTATAAAGGGAGTTTCCCTGAGGAGTGGACTGCACCACCTTTTATCTTACAAGGGATGAAAGGAAAGGGAAGCAAGCTGAGAGTGGAGGGACCTCATACCATCAAGAAAGCAGCACCAGGAACAAAGTGGGTCCTTTGGACCCAGGATCTCTGTGCTTAGAAGCTCCTAATCCAGGGGAAGGTCAATGAAAAGGACTTTCCTCCAGAACTGACAGAGAGAGAAAGCCTTCCCCTAGAGCTGATGCCCTGAATTTGGACTTCTAGGCCACTAGACTGTGAGAAAATAGATTTCTCTTTGTTAAAGCCATTCACTTGTGGTATTTCTGTTACAGCAGCATTAGATGACTAAGACACATTTGCATAGCCAATAAAACATAGGTAAACATTTTTCTGATATTCTGTGCTTTCAATCATGATCCTTCTGACATCAGCAATGATATCCCTTGTTCTACGTCCTCTTCTGAATTTGTTCTGAATTTCTAGCAGTTCCCTGTCGATGTACTGCTGCAGCTGCTTTTGAATGATCTTCAGCAAAATCTTAGTTGTGTGTTATATTAATGATATTGTTTGATAATGTCCTAATTCTGTTGAATCACCTTTCTTTGGAATGGGTACAAATATGGATCTCTTCCCATTGGTTGGCCAAGTAGCTGTCTTCCAGATTTCTTGGCATAGATGATTGAACACTTCCAGCGCTGCATCCATTTGTTGAAATATCTCAGTTGGTAGTCCGTCAATTCCTGGAGTCTTGTTTTTTGCCAGTGCTTGCAGTGCAGCTTGAACCTCTTCCTTCAGTACCATCAGTTCTTGATCATATATATATGCTACCTCCTGAAATGGTTGAATGTCTTTTTGGTATAATGACTCTGTGTATTCCTTCCGCCTTCTTTTGATGCTTCCTGTGTTGTTTGGTATTTTCCCTGGGGAATCCTTCAGTATTACAATGGAGGATTGAACTTTTTCTTCAGTTCTTTCGGCTTGAAAAATTCCAAGTGTGTTCTTCCCTTTTTATTTTTCTATCTCCACGTCTTTGCACATTTCATTATAATGTTTTACTTTGTCTTCTTGAGCCACCCTTCAAAATCTTCTGTTCAGCTCTTTTACTTCAGCATTTCTTCATTTTGCACAAATAATCCCAGAGGCTGAACTAAATGAAGAAGAAAGTGGCATCAGATTTAGAGAAAGACTCGTTAACAGCCTGTGATATGCAGATGACACAAACTTGCTTGCTGAAAGTGAAGAGGATTTGAAGCCCTTACTGATAAAGATTAAAGACTACAACCTTCAGTATGGATTACACCTCAACATAAAGAAAACATAAATCTTCACAACTGGGCCAATAAGCAACGTCATGATGAATGGAGAAAATAATGAAGTTGTCAAGGATTTCATTTTACTCGGTTCCACAATCAATGCCCATGGAAACAACAGTGAAAAAATCAAACGACGCATTGCATTGAGCAAATCTGTTGCAAAAATCCTCTTTGAAATGTTAAAAAGCAAAGATGTCACTTTGAGGACTAAGGTGCACCTGACCCAAGCCATGGTGTTTTCAGTTGCCTCATATGCATATGAAAGCTGGACAATGAATAGGGAAGACCAAAGAATTGATGGCTTTGACTTACGGTGTTGGCAAAGCATACTGAATATGCCATGGACTGCCAAAAGAATGAACAAATCTGTCTTGGAAGAAGTACAGTCAGAATGCTCCTCAGAAACGAGGATGGTGAGACTTCATCTCAAGTATTTTGGACATGTTATCAGGAGGGACCAGTCCCTGGAGAAGGACATCATGCTTGGTAAAGTAGAGAGTTAGCGAAAAGGAGGAATACCCTCAACCAGATGGATTGACACAGTGACTGCAACAATGAACTCAAACATAACAAAGATCATGCAGATGGCACAGGACAAGACAGTGTTTCATTCTGTTGTACATAGGGTCACTATGAGTTCGAACCAACACGACAGCACCTAACAACAACATTACCTACATTTTACAATTTCTTAATAACATTGTTAAATGTCACAGACCTGTTCCAAGGAAGAGCTGGGAATGCAATCCAGTTGTTGACACAACACTGATGCTCTAACCACTGTGCTATGTGACCCTATTTCAGACCTAAGACCACTTTGATTTCCTTACAAATCATGGCAGTGCATCTATTTGAGGAAGAAGCACCATGGCTAAACTTTTTAGATTTATCAAACACAGTTAAAATTCAAAAGTCAGCTTTTCAACGTGTATAGCAAGTGAAGAATACTATTTATCTTATCTGTGTTGTCAATAACAGATGCTCATATAAGTCACTATATGTAGTGCTGTATTCCAACAAGAAGTTAACTATCATAGTGTTTTTGTTCTTATTGGAAAGAAGTACTGGGAGAGATGGACCAAACGCAGGGGTAAGTTGAAGTTAATTCTGGCAGGTTTTTGGAGTATATTTATCTCTGTTACAGGGAGAGTTACAATATTAACAAAGCTGCACTGCAAGTAAGGTGCAAATATATTTTGCTTATGACTATGCAAAAAAGAGTTTTATCTGAGTAACACATAACCTAAAGAGTAGCAGCTGAGGAGTGCATGTGGTGACAGGTGGTTATCAATTTGGGACTAAAAATTAGCTGTGAGTTATTCTCAAACAGATAACCATCATGCAGAGCACTGAAAGTTTATACTCTACAAATATATATGTCATTATGTCTGTTTATCTGTAAAGACAGTAAAAACAAATGTTTATAATGGTTAAACTAAAAACAACATTTACCACAACAAAAGTAATCATAAAACATGGGTCCTTGTACTCGAAAGTGTTAACAGTATAGGAAAGTCTGAACGTTTTTCAGGGGTTCTGGCCTGAACAATATTTCTAGCGCTACCGAACATGACAAAATATCGGTTAATGAATTCAGTAACTCATTCAGTAAACCATTGATGCAGCCCATTGTGCTAGACAAAGAACTAATTAGGAGTTAGGCTACAGAGGCTCCATTTCAGATTCTCTCACTAACTAGTTCATGCCCTTGGCTAAGATATGTATTTCTCATCTCTTAAGTTAAAGCCATTCAGTTCCAAAATTCAGCTAGTATATTTTAGTGTCCACTATGTGCAAGGCAAATCCTGTGTAGTGCAAATGGTAACATGCTCAGCTGTTAACCAAAAGATTCAGGTTTTTAATCTACCCAGAGTCACTTCAGAAGAAAGGCCTAGTGATCTACTTCCAAAAAATCAGCCACTGAAAACCCTATGGAGCACAGTTCTACTCTGACACACATGGGGTCACTATTAGTCAGAGTCAATTTGCTGGCAACTCTTTTATGTGCAAGGCAAGTTAATTGCTCTATACATTTTCAGGCACATTTAAGAGGAAACACATGCTGTGTGTTCATACCAGGCAAAGTCTTGCATACGAGTAAAAAGATCTTTTAGCAAGAGATATACAGATGGTAACGTCAGAGAAAAATCTGTCTGGCTTGTTTGATATTGGTCCCTATTACTTGTGATCAGATAGCTAATTACCCTGTGATAATCTACTAATGATTTGCAGTTCAGCTACCTAGTAGTAATTATAGGTATGACACAATGGATGTGTGTTTATTTGCAGCGATGAGACATGGAATCTGCAGATAATTTTTTATGGAGAAACAAGACACCTGGAAAGGCTCGGAGGACATTAGATCAACTTGGGTGCTTAAATGTGCTAGCACCCATTCAGTGTAACCAAATGGAAAAAAAGGAGAGTGTCTGATGACTGCAGAACAGAGCATCAACAGTAATTTAAGAATGTTGCTGACTTTTAAAATGTATCTAGCAACTCCATTAGACACCACATTGGCCTCTAAGGGAATGTTAATGTGACACAAACTGCATATGAAAATTTCTTCTCTGTAAAAGAACTTTCTGAACACATCCCAAGGAAAAGCATTTTTACCCCATCCAATAAAATAGCCTGATTTAGTCAAAAAGAGGAAAGGAAAGCTTTCAGAGGCAGCCAAATGTTTCTAGAATAGTTTTCAAGTCACACTGAAATGCAGCTAGGGGTGGGGTATGGAAGAGAAAGAAATTTTAACACAATATGGTGGTGGCCAGGAGCCAGGAAAACACATTTTGCCACCACTTATTCATTGCTGCTCCCCTAAACACTCCAGATGGGGAGGTTTCATCAATGTCAAACCTGCTGTTACCATCAGAGAATTTCCTTATCAGTGGGTTTGGAACTGACACCTCAGCCCCCTCTGAGAAGCAGACAGGCAGATTTATCCATTTCAAGTCTCGCTAGCTTCACACGTTAGAAAGGTGGGCTCCAATTAGGACCTAGGTGGAGAGGTCAGCAGTTTCACATGGATGGGATGAGGGCTCTCTGTACATCTGTAACTCTGATCTGACTGAATCGGAGGGTCCTCTCCCTCCTTTGTGAACATTTGATATAGAAGTATGCACAGAAGTGGTAGTAGTAGATGTATTTTGAGGGAAAATGCGTGACAAAGAAAGGTATGTTCACATTTGGGGACTGTGAAAAAGGTATCCAGGACTATATTGTACTTAGAGAAGAATCTAGCTAAATGGGTATGCATTTTTAGGTCATTACTCTAGGAGTCCCTCCCTGGGTGGTGTGAATGGTTAATTTGCTGAACTGCTAATTGAAAGTTAGAAGTTCAAGTCCATCCAGAGGCACCTTGGAAGAAAGGCCTGGTTATCTCCTTCCAAAAAGTCAGCACTGAAGGCCCTATGAAAGACAATTCTACTGTGACACACATGGGGTCACAATGAGTTGGAATCGACTCAATGACAACTGGTTAAGTTTCCTGTAATAAAAGAATTGATATTGTACTTTGTACCATTCAAATATGTTTGTGCATTCATTCCATGCATGTACATGTGCTAGCCCAGTATTAGGTGCTGAGGATGCAATGGTGAAAAGACAGACCAGGTTCCTGCACTCTAGGCAGAAAAATACAGCAAGTTCAAGGGTCTCAGTGATAAAGAATGTTATGATTTATGAAATGGAAAGAAGTATAGAATTGGAAAGACAGTAATTCCCTTTGAGGTATAATGGGGCTAGATTATACAAGGCTCTGGGATTGATTGCAAGGATTTGAGATGTTATTCCAAGAGTAATGTTAAGTGAATGAAGGATTTTAAATGAGACTGATTCAATTTAATTTATGTCTTTAAAGAAGCTCTTTTGCTTGTACTAGGAAGAGCTGGATTGAGCAGAGCAAGACTGTATACCAAGAGGTCGAGTAGGAGACTATTACAGTGGTCTAGATTAGAAATGGTGGTTTGTACTAGGTAGTAATAGTGTAAATGGAAAAAAAAAAAAAAGCATCAGATTCTGGAGATATTTAAATGGTAGAAGAGTCACTAGAATTTTCTCTCAAGAAGTTTGTAGTCTAATGGGACAGGCAGATGTGTGAACAATTAATTATGAAATAGTGTGATATGAACAAGCATGAACAATATAATCATAGATGGTATGTGCTATTAATGGTGTGTGCATAATACTTCCTAAAGCCTCTTGGCTATGAACTGAAGAAAGCTCAAGATGAATTGCAAGGCCCAGGAAATCTAGGCCTTGGTCTTCACTTAAAGAAGGAGTAGAGGAATGAAAAGAGATTCTACATTGATTGAGCTCCTATTATGTGACAGGCACTGTTCCCAGTGTCCCCAAAACATTATTTAATTTTTATATTCCTCCAAGGAAGGTTTTTTATTCACATTTTATAGATGGTAAACCCAGGGCAGAAGTTAAGCAAACCATCCAGGTTATAGTTATTTGATGGCCAAGCTGATTAAAAAGCCTCTGGGGTTGATTGTGGAGTACCTGGGTGGTGCAAATGGTTAACACACTTGGCTGATAACCAAAAGGTTGGGGGTTCAAGTCCATCTAGAAGCTTTTCAGAAGAAAGGCTTATAATCTAATTCTAAAACACCAGCCATTGAAAACTTATGGAGCACAGTTCTACTCTGACACACATGGGATCATTGTAAATCAAAACTGACTTGATGGCAACTGGTTATTGGTATAGGTATGGGGTTGATTGTAAGAATTTGACATGTTATTCTCCAAACACACTTTGGAACTAACACTACTGATCACTTAAATGAATCAATAAAGGTATTTCAAGGTAGATCTGTTTGGTGGGCAAACTGATTATACAAGGCTCTGGGATCATTGTAAGGATTTGAGATGATGTTCTCCAAACAATCCAAGCTGGGATTAAAACCCAAATATAACTTTGAATATATACTCTTTCCCCTATCCTCCTTGTCTCTTGTATTCTTCCAAGGAGGGTCTGAAAGGCAACAGAGCAGAGGTGAGGTATACAGCGGTATTTTCCAAAGTCTAACACAGTCCACCATTGATAAGCAAGCAAGTTTTAGATGTTATAAAGATTTATATAATTTTAAATTATAATTGTACATTAATTTTAAATATATTAGATAATACCATTTCAGCCCTATATTACTGGCACGAACTAAAAAAAAAAACAGAAAATAACAAATGTTGGAGAGGTTGCAGGTAGCTTGAAACTCCTATGCATGGCTGGTGGGAATGCAAAAGGTACAACCTTTTTGGAAAACAACATGGCACTTCCTTAAAAAGCTAGAAATAGAAATACCAATGATCTGGCAATGCCACTCCTAGGAATATACCCTAAAAAAATAAGAGCCATCACACAAATAGACATATGCACACCCATGTTCATTGCAGCATTATTCACAATAGCAAAAAGATGGAAACAACCTAAGTGCCCATCAACAGATGAATGATTATACAAACTATGGTACATACACACAATGAAATACTACACAATCATAAAGAACAATGATGGATCTGTTAAACATCTCACAACATGGAGGAATGTGGAGGGCATTATGCTGAATACTGTATGAGACCACTGTTATAAAAACTCATGGAAAGGTTTACACACAGAAATAAATAATCTTTGATATTACAAGGGAGAGGAGAGGTGGAGAGGGAAAAATACTAACTAGACAACAGATAAGTGATAACTTTGGTGAAGGATAGGACAGTACACAATACTGGGGAAGTCAGCACAACCTGATCCAGGCAAAGTCACGGAAGCTTCATAGATACATCCAAACTCCCCGAGGGACCAAGTTACAGGGCTGAGGGCTGGGAACTATGGTCTTAGGGGATATCTAGCTCAATTGGCATAACATAGCTTATAAAGAAAATGTGGTACATCCTACTTGGGTGAGTAGCTTCGGGGGTCTTAAAAGCTGGTGAGTGGCCATCTAAGATATGTCTACTGGTCCCACCCCACATCTGGAGCAAGGGAGAACGAAGAAAACCAAAGACACAAGGTAAAGATTAGTCCAAAGGACTAACGGACAACAACTACCACAGCCTCCACTAGACTGAGTCCAGCATAACTAGATGGTGCCTGGCTACTATCACAAACTACTGTAACAGGAATCACAGTAGAGGGTCCCAGAGAGAGCTGGAGAAAAATGGAGAACAAAATTCAAACTCACAAAAAAAAAAGACCAGACTTACTGGTCTGACAGAGACTGGTGAAATTCTGAGCGTATGGCTCCCACACACCCTTTTAACTCAGTACTGAAGTCACTCCTGTGGTTCACCCTTCAGCCAAAGATTATACAGGCCTATAAAGCAAACAATGTAGTTCATCCATGTATATGAGACTAAATGGACACACCAGCCCAGGGGCAAGGATGAGAAGGTAGGAGGGGACAGGAAAGTTGAACGAATGGAAACGGGGAACCCAGGGTCAAGAAGAGGAGAGGGTTAACATGTCACGGGGTTGGCATCTAATGTCACAAAACAATATGTGTATTAATTGTTTAATGAGAAACTCATTTGCTCCATAAACTTTCACCTGAAGAACAATAAAAAAAATCAATCAATAAATATATTAGAAAAATATAACTAGTATAGCAAACTCATGATTCTGCACCTATTATTGCTTAAGATGAAACTAATGTATTCAAGATAAATAAGTTGAGTCCATTAAAAGAAAAAATATTAAATAAGTAATAATAGTAGTGGTATGCTGATAGGGCAAAATTTCTGAGACTGGTAGGTCATACAAAGGACTACATTAATTAGGATTAATCTTCTAAAACTGGCTTTACTTGGAGTTTATTTTCAAAATGCTGTGAAGAACCTGTTATGTATTTTCTTATTGTCTCCCAAAGGCATGACACTTAGAGGGAGGAGGAATTTCTCCTTTCCCCTTTGAGACAACACTACTAAGCAAATAGTAGACTGGAAATTTAGTCCCCTAATGTCCCCACTAATGCTCTCTCTTAGTTATCTAGTGCTGCTATAACAGAAATTTCACAAGTGGGTGGCTTTAACACAGAGAAATTTATACTCTTACAGTTTAGAAGACTAGAAGTCCTAATTCATGGTGCCAGCTCTAGAGGAAGGCTTTTTCTCTGTTGCTTCTGGGAGAAGGTCCTTATTCCTTGGCTCCTTGGTGATCTTTATGTGGCATGGCTTCTATCTTCTCCTATCTTTGCTTGCTTGTTTGCTTATTTAATCTCATATATCTCAAAAGAAATTGATTTAAGACACAAACTACATTACTATTGTCTCAGTAACGTAACAAAGAAAACCCATTCTCAAATGGGATTATAACCATAGGCATTGTTGTTGTTATTAGGTGCAGTCGAGTTGGTTCTGACTCATAGTGACCCTATATACAACAGAACAAAACATTGCCCAGTGCTGTGCCATGTCCACAATTGTTGTTATGCTTGAGCCCATTGTTGCAGCCACTGTGTCAATCCATCTTGCTGGGGGTCTTCCTCTTTTTCGCTGACCCTGTACTTCACCTTCTCCAGGGACTAATCCCTCCTGACAACATGTCCAAAGTATGTAAGATGTAATCTCACCATAGTTGCTTCTAAGGAGCATTCTGGTTGTACTTCTTCCAAAACAGATTTGTTCGTTCTTTTGGCAGTCCATGGTATATTCAAAATTCTTCACCAACACCACAATTCAAAGGTGTCCATTCTTCTTCAGTTTTCTTTATTCACCGTCCAGCTTTCACATGCATATGATGCGATTGAAAATACCGTGGCTTGGGTCAGGCGCACCTTAGTCCTCAAGGCGCCATCTTTGGTTTTGAACACTTTAAAGAGGTCTTTTGAAGCAGATTTGCCCAATGCGATGCATCATTTATTTCTTCACTGCTGCTTCCATGGGTGTTGATTGTGGATCCAAGTAAAATGAAATCTTTGACAACTTCATTATTTTCTCCATTTATCATGATGCTGCTTATTGGTACAGTTGTGAGGATTTTTGTTTTCTTTATGTTGAGGTGTAACCCATACTGAAGACTGTGGTCTTTGATCTTCATCAGTAAGTGCTTCAAGTCCTCTTCACTTTCAGCAAGCAAGGTTGTGATATCTGCATATTGCAGGTTGTTAATGAGACTTCCTTCAATCCTCATGCCCCATCCTTCTTCATATGGTCCAGCTTCTCAGATTATTTGCTCAGCATACAGATTGAATAGGTGTAGGAGTTAGAATTTATAGCACATATTTTTGGTGGACACAATTCAATCCATAACATATTCCAAAACCTTTAATAATTTTATAATCTTCCTTACTATTGCCCGGGGATTGTCATCAGTCACCAAACTCAAAGGTCCACTGCCTTCACTAAGACTTGTAGCTGAAGTCCCATGAGGAGGACACTAAGGCTGCTCTTAGACCTGGCAGTCCTAAGCCAAACATAGTCTTGGCCACTTCCCTAGCCCAGGAGCACTTGCCAGATCCCTGGGCCTTATTGATTAACAGAATTCACTTCCAAAGTCTATTAGGAGAACAATTTAGGGTGTGGCTTGTAACCTTGGCAGGTGCTAGTAATTACTTGTCTTGGAATTTTCCACTTAATTTTTTTTAACACTTCCAATTTACATGTTTTCCCATGTTGTAAAACTTTAATATATTACCTGGCTGCAGTAGGAACTGCACTTAAGAATATTTTTCCTGTGACTGTAGAGCACAGAGCCCTACCATACACTCTCGAAAATAATCTGAAATCTTTATATTCATAAAAGATGTCAAATAATAGATGTGGCTTAGAAAACTTCTGAAGGGGAATGCCAGAAATTAAGCAATATTTGGAATAAAGAAAAAATAGTTGCCTTTGGGTCGATTCCAATTCATAGTGACTCCATGTGTGCCAGAGTAGAACTCTGAGAATAAGGTGGGGGCATATCAAATCAAATACCACCAAAGAAACAGTAAACCAGCACCTCTTATTGTGTTGTTTATGAGCAAAGGCTAAATTAACTGTTTGGGAAAACACCCTTAATATTTCCAAGATTTCAGAAATCCATTTGGTAAATTGCTACTTTCATTATTAATGGTGTCAGAGTGAACTAAAAAACTTAATTGAATATCCATAAATCTTAATCTGAAGACTCATTCAGGAAGTATAGATACACAACAAACCAGATCAGTAGTCTGTTATTTTAATAATCAGCCTTTCTATGGCTCTTTCTATTCAAAAGTTTGTTTATTCAGCATGACCTATCTTGACAGCTGGTTTTAGAAATAGAAGTAAAATATGACCAAAGACAAATAGAACATTAGCTGCAGGAGTAATTTAGGTGGAATAACAGAAAGAATTTATTGCTAAGCCAAACATTAGGTAATATTCCAAAAGACATTTATCTCAAGTGCCCAATAGTCAACCTCATTTTAACAGTAACATAAATCCCAGTTAATCCAGGGGAATTTGTTAGGTTATTCATTTCTAACCTGTTCCTGTTACCCTCTTCTCTCTAGTGGCTGTAAATACAATGAAACAAGATTCATTGATCTATTCATTCATACATTAATTCATCCAACAACATTTACTGAATGCCCATTTTTATTTACAAGTTTTCTCTAAATTTTTATTGAGATATAACCTATGTAGAGAAAACTGCACACATCATAAATACATAGCTTAATGAATTATCATAAAATAAATACTCCCATGCAACCTTCATCCAGGTCAGGAAAGAGAAAATTACCAGCATCTAAGAACCTCCTTTGTGCCTACTTCTAATCAATATCTCCTCTCTCCTCCCTAAGGTCACCACTATCCTGACTTCCAACTTGTTTTAAAATTTATATACACACAGTCACACCACGTGCATTTTTTGTGTCTGGATTCCCACTCAGTGTTATCTTTGGAGATTCATGCATGGCTGAAGGGAATTGATCAATGAGTTTTTATCTATGCACAAAAAGAAAAACCAGTTTCCATAGAGCTGACTGACTTATGGTGACCCCATGGGTATCAGGGTAGAACTGTGCTCCATAGGGTTTTCAATGACTGATTTCTTGGAATTAGATCACCATGCCTTTCTTCTGTGGCACCTCTGGCTGGACTCAAATTCCAATCTTTCAGTTAGCAGCCGAGCACATGAACTGTTTGATCACCCAGGACTCCAATCTATGCATACATTTAAGTTTTTACCACCAATATCAAGATCACACCCAGAAAGTTCCCCCATGATCGGAAGATCATATGTCAAAAACTTTTTTTAATACTTTCTGGTTGTCTGCCAAAATGTTCATTCTTATATTTATAATTTCTTAAACATGTTGTTGTTAGTTGTTATCGGTTTGATTTCAACTCATGGTGACCCCATGTGTGCAGAATAGAACTGCTCCATTGGATTTTCAAGGCTGTAACCTGTTGGAAGCAGATCGCCAAGCCCGCCTTCTGAAGCACCTCTGGGTGGGTTCGAACCACAACCTGGTCAAAGTCAAGTGCTTAACCATTTGCACCACCATGGTTATTTTAAAGTGCTTATCTAATAACTCTATTTTATTCATATTATGAGTCTAAAGTTACTGTCTCTGTTAGTTTTTCTATCAAGTCTTATATTCTCATATGTCTGCTTAGTTTTGATGGAAGCTTAAATATTGTATATGGAAATAACGTAGAGATAATTTGAGGCTATCTTCCTCCAGAGTTGATTTTCTTTTGCTTCTGATGGGCAGCTGTGCTACTGACATATCACTGTAATTCAGTCAGAGAACTATGTATTTCCAGTTTATCCTTATGCCTAGAACATAGTCCTACTACTTCCCAACTCAAAACTGAAAAGGTTTACCTGCCATCAAATGTTGATCCCCCAAGCCTCTGTAAGTGGTGACAACTCTGATAGATTCCCAGACACTCAGACACTGCTTTGGAAATCATCATCCCCAAAGGCAAATGCTGCTCCAAGTGCTGGGCTCACCTCTCTGGACTTCCCTATTCTTCTGGATCCTAGACCTTGAAAAATCTCATTGTCATGGTATTCCAATGCGTTCTAATATTAAAAAAAAAAAAAGTATATTTTTTCTAGTTGTTCTCAGAGGGACATTTGGTTCAAAGCAAATTAGTCTGCCTTTGCCAAAAGCCAAACTCCTTGAGTGCTTTTTATATGCAGGCTCTTTACAAGGGGTTGAGGACCCCAAGTTTAACACGAAACAATCCCTGCCTGCAAGCAACTCTCAATGTACTAGGACAGACAGAAATATAGAAAACAAAACCAACTCTAAAGCCTTACGCCAGTGCGTGGTTAGAGCGGTAATGGAGGAATTAGGTACAGAAGTGCACAAAGAAGGGAGTACTTTGTGTTGTGTGTCAGGAAGAACTTTGCAGACTAAGAAATTCTTAAGTAAGAATTACCAAAAAAATAGAAGGTATTTTCTTGTCAGAGAGTGTGGAAAAAAGGGAAGATAATGGAAAACATGCTTGTAAATCAACCAGAAATCAACCCTTGAGTTAAGGTTTGGAGTGAGTAAGAATTTTCCTGTAGTTCAGGAAAGAAACGAAGGTAGACCATTTCAGGCAGCGGGAAAATGTACACAAAGTCCAGGACGATTTCCAGGTCTCTGTATATTCCTCCCTCCTTCCTCCCAGGTGAATATTTTCTAATTGTGGGGCTGCTGGGAAGGGGCTGCACAGGATTCTGTCAACTGCCTCAGGATGTGCTTCCAAACATTTTGTTTTCTCTATGATCATCTACAATCTTCAGGTTTCTGAAAACTAAAGCCAGGATGAAATCTAAAGCCTTTCCATTTACCCCAAACTTCCTATCTCTATTTGTCTTCATAAACACAACTGGTCTGACTTTTAAAATGGTTGTCAGTGAAATAAAAACAAGAACAAAAATGAAGAACACCAAAACCAAAAAAAGTAGAATATAAAACTCAGTCAGATCTAGGAATATAACCCGAAAACGCAGAGTTTACGAGGATAGGACTTAGGCCATCTGTTTCATATAAGCTGGATTTCTAAATCTTGCCATGTGATTTGACTGGATCCACATGAACATCTGGTTCAACCTTTACAATAGTTAGGTTTTCTCTTTTGGCTTGACTTACTTTTACTGAACTTGGCCTTCATAATGGGCTCATCAGTTTAGCTTGTAGACATAACCTGTGTATATTATTATTTCAAATAACGTGGGATAATCCAGGAGCTAGTTTATGAGAAACAGACTGATAACCCAGGGCACATTGGGACAGAGCTTTTTTCTGCTTGCAACTATGGATTTTTACTTCAGCTGTTCTGGAATCTTGCTTGAGACAATAAAGGGCCGATTTCCAAGAAGTTGTTATGTCTTGCTGTTATTGTGGGAGTAAGGATTTCATTAAAACAGATTAGTCAAGGAAGATACACAGACAGTGATTCCAGGCAAAACAATTTGTTATTTTAGAAGTCTATTTGTATCAGAAATCTTCTTGTGTAAATTGGAATAGCTATCCGGTTCTTATGCGTTCTTTCTTTTCCTCTGAAGTTGGCCCTACTCAGCTTTTTGGTTTCTTCTCCAGGGAAGTGCCATTTACAATTGTATCAACTAGTATCTAGGGGTTCTTAAGAAGGCATAGAGACATTAGTTCTACCTTCAGAGTGCTCTTTGTTCCAGTTAATTTTATGTAAAGATCATTTAAAACATGGGTAATTATTACACAAGCCAAAATTGTCTTCCTTTCACCTGTCTGAATCTGTAACTACAGACTTTTGAAGATTTTCTTTGGCAGTCATGAGATGGCCTTTGGGAGAAGCCATGAGCGTGAAGTTAGGATTTCAGGCTAGGACAAAGGAGGAGGGGTTGACAGGTTGGGTTAGATGTCTGTTTTGGTATCTTTGCAAGCTTATCCTCCCATAGGATCACATTCTCTTTTGACTCATTATTTTCCAAATCTAAAAAATATTATTTTTCCTTTCCATTTTTATTGTGATAACTCAGGGGATTACTATACGGTGCAGTGGTTAACAGCTTGGCTGCTAACCAAAAATCAGCAGTTAAAATCCATTAGCCACTCCTTGGAAACCCTTTGGGGGTTTCCTACTCTGTCTTGCAGGGTTGCTATGAGCCAGAATTGACTCAATGGCAATGGGTTTGGTTTTTTGGGGTTTGACACAATTCTCAAGGAAACGATACCCAAACTTCTTTCATGGTTAAAAAAAGTGTCCTCTCTTCCACAAGATAAGTCCAATAATGTTTTTTTCATGGCTTGTCAGCCAAAAAACATCAAAAACAATATTGCATGTATAAATATATAGGGAAGGAACTATGTCTAATTTATCACTTTATGCCCAGCATCTGGGTGGGGTTCAAGGTAGAGCAAGGGAAGAGAGAACCAATGCTTATCGATAGCCAACTCTGTGCTATGTGCTTTACATAAAGTGTTGTATTTAATAATGATAGTCATCCTTCTGAAGAAGGCGTTATCAACAGTTTAAAGCTGAGAAATAAGTCTGGCATGTGGCCTGCAAGCAACAAACCTTTGTTGTTAACAGTTGATTGAAAAGAATTTCATGCTCTGAGGGTTTCGTTTAACTGTTTAAGAACAAATCATTGAGCTTTTTGTTTAGCTAAACCTGAAGGATCTGATTTGAGAAGTTGAGACCATTCCCAGTAAAACCAGGTAGTTGGGAAGGAGAATGGTATGTTGCTTGAAAGAGGTCTTCATTAACTAACTTTGTGTAGGTTTTTGTTGTTTTTTTTTTTTAAATATCTTGGAAACACCCCTATTCAGGGAGTTGGCAAAGTATTCTAAGCTGAAAAAATAATAAGTACCTGACTCTTAAAGCACGTTATCTCAGGAAAGAAAAAAAAGAAAACATTCTTTACTTCTTTAATCTCAGGACTGAACGAAAATCCACTTTAAGAATGAGAACTATCTAAATTTCGCATGTATGTAACTCAATGCTTCTTATCAAACTCATTTAATATTTTAACAACTTTAGTTCTTGAAGTTGTCTTGGGGCAAATAAGCATATGTATTTCAATGTAAGGAATTTAAATTAAAGTATTTTCTATTCTTTATTCTTTTATCCTCTCACTGTATGAGTGAGTTGGCTCCAACTCATGACGACCCCATGTGTAACAGAACAAAACGTTGCCCAGTACTGCACCATCCTCACCATCATTGGTATGTTTAAGTCCATTGTTGCGATCACTATGTCAATCCATCCCACTAAGGATTTCCCTTGCCTTCACTGGCCTTCCACTTTACCAAAGATGATGTCTTTTCTCCAGCAATCAATCCCTCCTGATGACACATCCAAAGTAAGCAAGTCAAAGTCTCAGAGAATATTCTGTGATTCGTAGGGGTTTCACTGGCTAATTTTTGGAAGTAGATCACCAGGCCTTTCTTCCTAGTCTGTCTTAGTCTGGAAGCTCCACTGAAACCTGTCCACCATGGGTGGTTTTGCTGGTATTTGAAATACTGCTGGCATAGCTTCCAGCATCACAGTAACACAGCCCAACAAACTGACAGATGGGTGGTTGATCTTAACTTTAGGCTCCTATAATTTTTTTGGCAAAATCTATCACCACTCATCAATGTGATTGACTGTTGCTAGTTTATGCCCATTTCTAGGCATAGAGGCCAAGGGTTTTGATTTTGCTCTGTCCAAATGATCTGTAAAGGAAGAATTCACAGGCCTGAGCTGGAAGAAGTACTGTGAAAAAGAATGGAAAAGAACAATATTTCTTAGGCATTTACCTGTGTCAGTAATAGGGTTGCCAGATTTAGCAAATAAAAACAGAGAATGCCTAGTTAAATTTGAATTTCAGATTAACAAATATTGTATGGGACATACTTATACTAAAATATAGTCATTGTTTATCTGAAACATTGTTTATGGCAACCCTGGGAAGGCATTATGCTAGACACTTCAAAATTTTTTAATCCTAATATTTTAATCCCAATAGCGCCTTTATGGTAGAAAAAAGTACTATATCATTCTTTTATGAATAAGAAAACTGAGGCTCAGACACCACATATGCAAGTTTCAGTTAATAACAGTGCATCTGGGATTTTGAAGCCTAGGGTTGCCTGACTCCAATGCCTACTCATTTTCCATTCCCCATTCTGACTCCAAGAATGTTCCACTTCACCTCAAAAGAATGAGCAAGATTCTAAAATACATAACAAAAAATAGCAACAAGTCCCCAGTCCTCCAGAATGAAGCCAGTTTCACTTCATTCTTTCAATTAGATTTTACTATCCCGAATTCCTAAGAAATGCAGCTGATACATTATAAATCCAAGATATAATAAACCATCACAAGTCTTATCACACATGATGCTGAAAAGCCTGACTCTTAGAATGTTTATCAATCTCCATCCAAAGCCTAAGGTCAGATTTCCTCTCATGTGTAAATGTTTTGATGATTTCTTCCTCAGAGTTCGATACTTAGACTTGATAATAAATTTTCTTAAGAAAAAAGGAAACAAAACATTAAATGGAAGATAAACTTCATTGGAAAATATGAAAACCTAGAGTCCACTCTTAGCTCCATTAATCTTTACTTCTTTTCTTCAAAAGTGAGAACTGCTATTTATGTAGTAGAATCAGGAAGTAAAAAAAAAAAAGAAAAAAGTTGCTAAAAATTAAGATGCATTGTAAACATAGAATATTCTGTTATTCTCCACTCTGCCACTATGTGAGGCAGAATACTTTATATAATAACAGAGTCTCATTTTACTTGAGTTCAGACTAGATAACCTTTTATCATTTCAGCATATATAAGTAGTTAATTTAATACTGGATGCAGAATGTCTATTATATTTTCTTCTCCAAGAAAACACTCCTGCAACATCAGCCTTGGCTTCCTGGATGGCCCATAGTAAGGAGTATTTTTATTTTTTTATTTTTTATTTTTGTAGCCACTTATTTCAAATAATGGCTGTTTTTTCACTGAATGCACTGTGCTTTGACATCTGTTTTCAATATGCTTCTGTTTGTTCAAACATTTGGTATATACTCTGTGGATCTTCAGGCTGACCTGAGATGACGCTATATACCCATTTAAAGTTCTTGTCATACAATTAAATTTTGGGGTCTCTTACTTTAAACCTTGTGAACATTCTCCAAATTTTTCTTCATATTCACTTGCTTTAAACGAATTTCTCTTCTTTGTCTTTGACATAATTAAATTTATTATTTTAAAATTGTGCTGGATGGACTAAAAAACCCTGAACATGCTCTTGTAAGAAACAGCCACTAGCACGTATCTCTTAAATCATTTTTTTGTAGTGGGTCAGAGTTATTTTTACTGGAGAAGCATCTGACATTTTCTTTCTTTTTTTTTTGTTCCCTTTTTTGTTTTATTTTTAGACATCTTTTAACTTGTGGTCACTTTTGAGAGGTATTTATAGTAATTTATTTCTTCCAATGCTTGTCAAACTTCTTTCCACAAGCATCTTTTCACAATTTAGTTTGTAATTTAAAAAAACAACAACTTGTAATGGAAGTAGTTTCACATATTTAGAAAAGTTGTGAAAGTAAAACAGAGAACTCCTGAAACATCCTTTACTCAGATTCATCAATTGTTATTGTTCTCTCAGATAGATAGATGGATGGATAGATTCATAGATAGATAAGATAGATAGATAGATATCCCTGGGTAGTGCAAACGGTTTGTGCTCAACTACTAATCTAAAGACTGGCTGTTGAAATCCACCCAGCAGCAACTTGGAGGAAAGGCCTGGCAGTCTGCTTCCATAAAGATTACACCAAGAAAACCCTATGGAGCAGTTCTCCTCTGTAACACATGGGGTCACTATGAGTCAGAATCAACTCAAAGACAATGTTTTTTTATACATGTATATAAATATATATGTACATTTATAAATACATGTGTATATATAAATATATAAAAATATATTTATCATATATATGTAAATATACTATATAATTTAACGTATGTGTCTATCTTTGTATCCATCATCATCTATCTTTCTTTGATTTTTGCATTTTACTGAGAATGGAAAATAATATTTTGAAAGAAAGAAGTTTCAATATCGTACTTGCTCTTATTTTTTCCAGAATTGTTTGGTTTTTGCGTGTTTTACTTTTTTTTTCATAGATCAATATGTTGTCATTACTGCCTTTTACTCTCCTTACTCAGACTTGCACGAGAAAATAGCTCTCTAGACTTAATGCATACCAATAAACAGGCTATGCTTTGTTCGCTTTGAGGTGGTCAAACCTGCACAATACATTAAGTTGCATAGCCTAATCTAATCCTTAGGCTATAGAAAGCTTCCATCAAGTGAAGTTCTCTAAATTTTAAGTTGGGTTTTTAATTCTTTAATTACTAATATTTAAAAATTATTTAATTATTATTGAAATTTCTGATGTTGAAACAATAAAAGACTTGTAGAACTATAATTCTTAATGTGCTACACTACCACAACTCTTCCTGTTCTACTTCTATTAGAGCACTTTTCTGGGGAAGACTACCCTTCTCAAAATGAACTACAACACTCTTGATCTTCCAATTTCTTCCTCAGTTGTTTTTCTGAGCATGGAGGTTTCCAAATCAATGAAGAGAGACATTGATGATGGAGGAACTCCATTCTGGCTGTCATAGAAAGTAACGGTCATGTTTTTGAGGTACAGGGCTTAATGTTCTGGTTGGTACCCCTCTGAGAATGTGATGAAGAGTGCTTCTAACTACTTGAAGATGTACTGGTTTTGTCTGTTTGTGGTGGCATAATATGGATGCTGCATTAATTGCCCTTTTAATACAGTTCCATCTATTACTGATATTAGCGGTGGTGAATCCAAGATTCTGTTGATGCTCAATTCTACTTGACAATATGAGAATAGAAACAGTGCTGCTACTTCTGGGCTGAACCATTTATGACTCATGATATTTTAAATTTCAATCAGGTAATATTTATTATTTTAATAGTTAAATTCAAGACACAATTGAACTCTTACTTTAAAGCTCATTTAGATCATGTAAAGTGCATGACAGTAGAATACGTGATAGATATTCATTTGTGTATTTTCTCATTTATTCATTTTGAAGGGCTGGGTAGCATAGTGCTTAAGAGAGCATAGACTCTGGGCTTTAAACATAAATTTAGATTCAAATTCAAGGTCTAATTTTGGTGATTTTGTAACCACTTATCAGTTTCTTTACTTTCATAGGTCCCCTACCTGTTATATCTAAATTAGAAGTACTACCTATTTTAAAAGTAGTTGTGAAGATTAAAGTGATATTAAAAATCTACATTTCCTGACATTGTATGTGGAATGTAGTAGGTGCTCTGTATACAGAAGTTATTATTGTTTTTATATTATATAATTTTTATTCCTAGGAAAAATCACCTATTTGTCTACACAGCATAGCCAGATGGCACTGTTTTCCTGATGACAACTACCTCAGTTAGCAGATAAAATCTCTATAACATGCAAATCTAATTCTGTAAAAAGACATCATAGAAGGAGATGAATCCTTGTATTTTACAGTAAGTTACTTTTTCAATTTATTATATAGATCTAGCATTTTTTTTTAAGGAAACTTGGCACAGCAGTTAAGTGCCTGCTAACAGGAAGGTCGGTGGTTCGAACCAACCAGGTGTTCTGTGGGAGAAAGATGTGGCAATCTGCTTCCATGAAGATTATATCCTAGGAAACTCTATGGGTCAGTTCTACTCTGTCCTATAGGGTTGCTGTGAGTTGAAATTGACTCAACGGCACACAACGACAACAACGTATTCTTTACATATTCCAATCTTGCCAGTAAACTAGTTGCCACTGAGTCGATTCCTACCCATGGAGACTTCATGTGTGTCAGAGTAGAACTCTGTTTCATAGAGTTTGCAATGTTTGATTTTTCAGAAGTGGAATGCCAGGCCTTTCTTCCAAGGTACACTTGGATAGATTCTAATGCCAACTTTTTAGTTAGCAGTGAAGTGCATTAAACTTTTGCAGCACCCAGGGACTCCATTCCAAGGCTAGGTTACAAATATTAATAAGTAACATGGACCACTGGCTGACCTCATGCTGCCGCACTCTACTCTCCTGATAACAAGGCCACTCAGCCTTGAACTGCCCCAATCTTATGTGGTAGAAGGTTTAACAATTTTATTAACCCCATTGTAGGATTCAACACGAAAGTATTTTAGTTTTACTGCTGTTCCAACCTTGGATTCCAGGCTCACTCTGTGTCCCTGGTCATACACCTGGGTTTTTTTTACCTGTTAACCTTGGTACCTCTCTGCTTCTCTTGGTAATGCTATTAAGTCTTATTTTCAAAACGACGTGTGGTTGTGAATTCAGTCTGATTGCTGAGGCTCTGATATTTGCATACCCATTTCCTCCGTGCAAATGGCATATGTGTTGGCATTTGTTTTACCTGATCTTGTATTTTTTTTTTTTCCTACATGAATATTGCATTGGTATGGAGGCAGTAGTGGTTCAGTGGTAAAATTCTCGGCTTTCATACAGGAGACTGGGGTTCTATTCTCAGCCAATGCACATTATGCAAAGCCACCACCTGTCAGTGGAGGCTTGTGTATTACTGTGATGCTCAACAGGTTTTAGGGGAGCTTCCACACTAAGACTGACTAGAAAGATAGGCCTGACAATCTACTTCTGAAAATCAGCCAATGAAAACTCTATGGATCGCAATGATCCCATGCTCAACTGATCATATGGGCATGGCACAGGACCTGGCAGTGTTTAGTTCCATTGTGCATAGGGTCTCCATGAGTCTGGGGCTGACTCGACAGCAGCAAATAACAACAACATCATTGCATTGGTAACTCTGTGGCTTTATGTGAGATTTCCTGATGCTCACTGCATTCCATAGTCTCTGGTGAACATCTCCTTTCTGCTAGACTGAATTTCTCAGCAACCACAACTGGGAATATCTCCTTACCACTTGCCCCTCTCCAAAGGGGTAGGCCAGCCCTAGGTGCTGGCTTTTCTCAAACTACCCCATGCTGTAACATTTAATAGGGCCACACTTAGCCAGGGGCCCTGGTGGCACAGTGGTTAAGTGCTATGACTGCTAACCAGCTGCGCCTTGGAAGACTTATGGGGCAGTTCTACTCTGTTCTACAGGGTCATTATAAGCCAGAGTCGACTTGATGGCAATGTATTTTTTTGTTTGTTTTTTTTTAATACTTAGCCAAGTTCCAAGCTAGGAAAAATCAACTTTTGATATTTGGACAATGCAAAATTGTTCTAAGGTTTTTATAAATTATATTTGGATAAAGAATTTATTCTCATTCAATTGGTTTACTTGAGAGAAGCAATGCTTCTATTACTTAAATATTGCTTCATATAAAATTATATTTTCTTAAGGGGAATAAGAAAATCAAGGTTTTTTTTTTTTTTTTCTTTTTTGGTCTTGTTCATAATGGAAAGCCAGATTAAACTATATAATACAAATAAATAGAAACAACGTTTAGTGGGCTTGTCATCTTGAACAATGGCCTAGCAAATGCAAAATTGAATTTTAATGCATTTTTAAAAGATTAGGAAGGGATAATCATACATAAAGATATGAGTATAGAAAGTATTAATCATTTTTATAAGAATATTAATAATTTACCATTAAACAGGTACAATGAAAAATCATTGTAAAAACTTTGGAGCAAATATCTTGAAAAATAAGTTAGTAATGTACAAGCAGACTGTCAAACAAGATCTTTTAGTTTGAAAATAAATTTGAAAATGCATTCTTTTCTTAGGGGGAGTTAGTTTGTCCAGGCTATTTTTTAAAAGATGAAAGAATTGGGTAAAATAAATAGCACTATGTCCAAAGGATTGTACATGTTATAGTATTTACCATCATTGGTTTTTATTCTTCCACAGGAGAAAAGATGTGGCAGTCTGTGTCTATAAAGATTTACAGCCTTGGAGACTCTATGGGGCAGTTCTACTCTGTCTTCCAGAGTTACCAGGAGTTAGAATTAATTTGATGACAGTGGGTTTGGTTTGGTTTTGGTTTTGTATTTTATTCTTGCCTAGCTCTCAATGCCTTTCCTTGCCTTGGTTGTGTTGTACTGACTTCCCCCATACTGTGTACTACATTTCCATTTACCAAAGTTAGCGTGTGTCTACTATCTAGATAGTTAATTTTCCCTCCCTCTTCCTCCCATCCCTGGTAACCATCAAAAAATGTATCTTTCTGGTTGTAAATCTTTTCTTAACTATTCTTAGTAGTGGTCTCATACAATAGTCATCCTTTTGTGATTGACTTATTTCATTCAGCATAATGTCCTCCAGATTCATCCATGTTGTGAGATGTTTCAAAGAGTAATCATTATTCTTTATTGTTGCATAGTATTTCATTGTGTGTATGTACCACAGTTTGTTTATCCATTCATCCGATGATGGGCACTTAGGATGTTTCTATCTTTTTGCTATTGTGAATAGTGCTGCAATGAACACAGGTGTGCAAGTGTCTATTAGTGTGACGGCTCTTATTTCTCTAGGATATTTGCCTAGGAGTAGGATTGCTGGATCATATGGTATTTCTATTTCTAGCTTTTTAAGGATGCACCATGCCATTTTCCATAGTGGTTGTACCATTTTACACTCCCACCATCGGTGTATAAGAGTTCCTATCTCCCCACAACCTCACCAGCATTTGTCGTTTTCTGTTTTTTTGGTGAGTACCATTATTGCTGGTATTTCCTTGCAGTGTTGATTCACATGTCTCTAATGGCTAATGATTGCAAGCATCTCTTCATGTGTTTTTTAGCTGCCTTGATGTCTTATTTGGTGACTTTTCTGTTCACTTTCTTTAACCATTGTTTTAATTGGGTTATTGGTCTTTTTGTTGTTGAGGTGTTGAAGTTTTCTACAAATTTTAGGGAATATACCTTTGTCAGATACATCATAGCTAAAAATTTTCCTCAGTCTGTAAGTTCTCTTTTTACTATTTTGGTGAAGTCTTTTGATGAGCATAAGTGTTTAATTTTTAGAAGATCCCAGCTATTTAGTTTATCTTCTTCTGTTTGTGCAATTTTAGTTATGTTTGGTATTCTATTTATGCCGTATATTAGGGCCTCTAGTGTTGTCCCTATTTTTATTTCCATGATCTTTATAGTTTTGATTTTACATTTAGGTCTTTGATCCATTTTGAGTTAGTTTTTGTGTATGGTGTGAGTTATGGATCTTGTTTCATTTTCTGCAAATCTATATCCAGTTTTACCAGCACCATTTGTTAAAGAGACTTTCTCTTCCCCATTTAATAAACTTTAACCCTTTGTCAAAGATCATCTGTCCATAGGTGGATGGATTTACTTCTGAGTTCTCAATTCTGTTCCATTGGTGTATGTATCTGTCATGGTACCAGTACCAGCCTATTTTGACTACCGTGGCTGTATAGTAGGTTCTGTGATGTGTAACACTCTTTAAAAGAAGAAGAAGAAGAAGAAAACTCACATACTTAACAACATAATGTTTATAATATCCAGCATACAGGAAAAATTTATCGACATGCAAAGAAGCTGGAAAAGGTACTCATTAACCAAGAGAAAATCAGTCAATAGAAGCAGTCTCAGAAATGACAGAAATGATAGAATTAGCATTAAAACAGCTATTATAACTAAGCATTTAAGGTAAACATGAACATAATGAGGAGAGAAATAAAAATACTAAAAAGACCCAAATGGAATTTCTAGAGATGAAAAATACAGTATTTTAAAATGAAAAATTCACTCAATGGTCTTAAGATTAGGCATTTAATAACAAAAGGTAAGTGAGTTTGAAGACATTGTAATAGAAAATATAGACACTAGCACAGAGAGGAAAAAAAGCCCGGAAACAGAGCCCCAGTGATGTGTGGGTAATATTAAGCAAACTAAAAACATGTACTTAGTTTTGCAGAAGAAAGGAAGGTCCAAAATAAATTTTTAAAAAGTAGTGACTGAAAAGTGTTCTAAATTTGATTTCAACAATCAAATCACACATCTAAGGAGCTCCACAAACCCCAGTAGTATAACTACAGAGCAAAGCAAAGACACATCAAAATCAAATCACTGAAAATGAATAATAAAGAGAAAATTTTAAAAGCAGAGGGAGAGGCACTTTATATACATGGAAACATAGATAAAAATTACTAAATTTCTCATCAGAAAATAAAGTAAGCCAGAAGATAATAGGACAATTTCATTAACATTCTGGAAAAAAAAGTCAACATAGAATTCTATTTCATTGACAATACTATAAAAAATAATGACAAAATAAAAACTTTTTCATACAACCAAACATGAATTTCTCACCCACAGATGTGTATTTTAAGAAATATTAGAGGGAATTCTTTTGGCTGAAGGAAAATGATACTATGAAAAGGAATAAAGTGGGTCAGTAAAGGTAAATATAAAAGAACTTTCTCTCTCTTTCTTTTATTAGTATCTTTTTACCTAATAAAAAAGATGATTAAGAATATCAATGATACTTGAGGTTAGGCAAAGTGTTTATAGATATGACAGTAAAAGAATGACCAGTAAAAATGAATTAGTTGTGTTTCATCAATGATTAATATACTTTGCTCGATGAAGGGCACTCTTGAAAGAATCAAAACACAAGATACGGACTGGGAGAAATTATATGCAAATCATGTATCTGACAAAGAACTTTGATCCAGAATAAATAGACAATTCCCAAAACTCAATAATAAGAAAACATATAAACTAATAAAAAATTAGGCAGAAAAGATAAATAAGACACTTCACCAAAGAGGATATAAAGATGACAAAAACACATGAAAAGATGCTTAAAATCATTATTGTTAGATGCTGTGGAGGTGGTTCCAACTCACAGTGACCTACGTACAATCGAACAAAAACCTGTCCTGTCCTGCACCACCCTCACAATCACTGCTCTGTTTGAACCCATTGTTGCAGCCACTGTGTCAATCCATCTCCTTGATGGTCTTCCTCTTTTTCTCTGACCCTGTCCTTTACCAATCATCAGACTGGTCCCTCCTGATAATATGTCCAAAGTAAGATGAAGTCTCACCATCCTAGCCTCTAAGGAGCATTCTTGCTTTACTTCTTCCAAGACAGATTTGTCTGTTTTTCTAGAATCCATGGTATATTCAGTATTTTTCACCAACCCTATAATTCAAAGGCATCAATTCTTCTTCGGTCTTCCTTATTCATTGTCCAGCTTTCACATGCATAGGAGGCAATTGAAAATACCATTGTCTTGGGTCAGGCGCACCTTAGTCCTCAGAGTGACATCTTTGTTTTTTAATACTTTAAAGAGGGCTTTTGCAGCAAATTTGCCCAATGCAATATGTTGTTTGATTTCTTCACTGCTGCTTCCATGGGCGTCGATGGCGGATCCAAGTAAAATGAAATCCTTGACAACTTCAATCTTTTCTCCATTTATTGTTATGTTGCTTATTGGTACAGTTGTGAAGATTTTTGTTTTCTTTATGTTGATGTCTGATCCATACTTTGGCTGTAGCCTTTGATCTTCATGAATAAATGCTTCAAGTCCTCTTCACTTTCAGCAAGCAAGGTTGTGTCATCCACACAGGGGCCGATTAACCAATAAGCAAATAAACACATGCTTAGGGCATCAACAAAACAGGGGTACCAGTTGTCCAAAGCAAAGACCCATAGATGCCAAGCAGATAGTACACAAGGAAAAGTGAGCACCATAGTGGAAGGAAACTGTCAGGGCACTAAATGAAACTGATACCGGCTCCACTGCAAAAGAATGTGCCAGCCAGAAATAACGTTCATGCAGGGTCACGAGGACACCCACAGGCAAGGTTGCTTACACTCTGAGGCCCCTACCACTTCAACACCTCCACTGACATCTGTCTCCTACAGTCCCCTCTGTGTGATTAAAACTCCTTATCTTGGTGTGTCTCTTGGGAGTATACTATTTCTTTCTAACAAACAAGACATCAGGGGGGATAGTAAAGTCTAACTCTTGCTACGTTCAGCCAATATGCAACCGGATGCAACATGAGTGGTTACCGGGCGAGGATGGATTATATCAGTAGATAACAGGCCTCTGATCCATTTTGAGAGAACCGTCTTGTACATTCATGTCTACTGATGCAACAACTCCAGCCAGGAGGGTCAGCAAATGGAATTTCTTGCTCATGTGCTAGTAAACAACCGACGAGAACTTCAATCCCAGATGATGTGAAAAGTGAGGGAACTTGAATAAGTCGACCATTGCAATGAATTCAATCAAGTTACATTTTAACTTTATAGCATTTATGTACAGAGTTATGTCTTAAGTTTTGTAAACAATAATATTTATAACTTTAACTTTAAAATATGTTTGGCATACATGTGGACACAATCCAGCATACATTTAATATAATACTAACATGGCTAATAATATAATACTAACATAGCAAATGTCAAAAAAAAAATACTGAAAATATTAATATTTACCTAACAGGACAAGTTTTAATTTATGTATCAAGTGAGTTTCATTTTTTATTGTCTGTTGTGTGGGGCACAATGTTTGATATTACTTCATATATGTTAATAAATGAGGTATTAGGTACATTAAGAGGACACAAAATTCAATATTTATTTATCATGCAAAATATGTTTCTGTTTTGCAACAATGAGTGTGTTTCTAAATTCGTCTCCCAAGAAAGCAACGAAGGAAGTTTATCAGAACATTACATTTATATTTTATCAGAATATTTATGTATCTCTGTGTAAAGATTGAACAATTCCTTGAGGAAATAAATTGAATGAATATTTAGATAATAAAAATTATATAAATGTATCGTATTTTCCATTTCCCTTCAGACTGACTGTCTTTTAAGAAATTGATTGATATTATGACTTGCAAAACAGACTTGCTCATTGAGAAGTGGTGCTATTGTCATATCAATTATGTATGTATCCCCAAATATGGGAGTTGAACAATTCCACAAATAAATAAAATGTACAGTTTATAAATTTTGTGTATGATAATTATATTTTCCTTTGCATTTTGTACTGAGTATAACTTCACACTTAGTTCTCTCCCATCGACCACATAAGAACGTGCCAGTGGCAATATAATTACATGACTCCTGACATATCTGGTCCTATCCTGCACAGAGCAAACCAAAACACATCTTCAGATTGAGCATACCCTTGTATTTGTATTATGTATCGTGTTCTTTGCCATTGCTCTTGCCCAGCAGTAGTCCAATGAACTGTGAAGACACAGCAGCAAAGAACAGAACGTGAGTGCACAAGTTTTTAAGTATTATTTCAAGATGACAATAACTCATGGAGATCTGTGAAGGGCTCACCAACAAACATCGTATGACGAACAAATGGAATTATTTCTGAATGCTTTGTAGTTGCTATTTCTTTTCACTATCTCAAACCTGAAGAACAAAACTATATGTTCCAAATCAATTTTTTTCTGACTAATTTTCAAATATAAATTTTTGTGTTAACATCCAAATTTTAACGTAAATTTTATTTTATAAATTTTACTTGTTTTGTAAAATTTATTTTCAATTATTCAAATTTACTTGCTTGGTAAAACCAAATTTAAAAAGTGATATAATTTTATACCCAGGTAAAATCAAACAGCAACAGCTAAGTGGAGCACAAAAACAAAAGTGCTCTGAAGAAAAAAAGAAACAGATCTGTGACTCCCTAAAGACAATTCCAAAATTAACTTCCTTTTTAAAATGTAATGAATCAGGAGACATTTCTTCCATTGAATGCTCGAGTTTAATAGGTGCAAATCTTTGTCCTAGTACTGCTAGTGCTGAAATTACTAATAGCAATATGAATATAACAGCATTTGTTCCTAATTCTGCATCCATTCCTTGCTGTAGTAAAAAAATTATTAACGTGGTAGAAAGTGAAAATATTTTAGAATCTGAAATTGTCACCTCTGCAGACCCCATAAATAACAGATATACAGATCCTGATTTATGAATAGTTTTTCTTCTAATGATGCAAATTATTGGATCAAAAGAGTTCCAAGTTATTGTCAACATCACAGTGGACCATTTGAAAATCCATGTTGAAAATGTCTGAATGGTAAACAAACAAGGTTCTGTAGCCAGAATGTATTTCTAGGGTACAAAGTTAATGACAAAAATTATAAGAGGAAGTGGCTACTGTATTCTCCATCAGTTGGCTCTGTATATTTTTTTGTTTGCAAACCATTCAGTCCTAAATCATTTAACTCTCGATTTGTTATGGATGGTTTTAGCCACTGGCACAACTCACATATGATAGATAAACATGAAAACCAGTTCAATTCACAGAGACTTATGTTGTCATATCTAAACCTAAGACATGGTTTTGGCTTAACTTATGAACTGGAAACACAAATTAATGAAGAACATTAGTAGTGGAAAGCCATTTTGCAGTGCATGGTTCCTGTCATTATAACAACTGCTGAACATGGACTATCTTTTCCAGAAACAAATGAAGTGTTTGGGACTCCACAAAACAGAAATTTTACTCAGTTTGATCCATTTTTAGCAGGTCACATCTCAAAATATGATAACATAGGAAAGGGCAACTCATCTTTTATGTCTAAAACAGTTTGTGAAGAATTAAGCTTTATAAGTGATAAATTTCAGTCAATTATTTTCAGTAAAATAAGTATAGCTTGATATTTCTGTTTGTCTGTAGATTCCACTCCTGATCTTTCTCATACAGATCAACTAATTATTTTTTTAAGATATGCATCTCCAACAGATGGAAAATCTGTCAAGCAATTTATCACATTTACTGGCTTAAAAAGTCATACTGGAGGAGGCGAGGCCAAGATAGTGGAGTAGTCAGACGCTACCAGTGGTCCCTCTTACAACAAAGACCCAAAAAAACAAGTGAATCAATTATGTATGAAATCTAGGAGCCCTAAACATCAAAGGCAAAGTTGAGGAATCAGACTGAGTGGCGGGGGAGAGAGAGATGTTTCAGAAGCAGCAAGGAGTAGCCAGGCTTGACCTGGGGGGAATTGGAGTCCATCAAGATGGATCAGCAAGTGACGTGCAGTGAGGCAAGCAGCAGTGCTCAGGAGGTGTATTACACATCGGGAAAGACCCAGCGACAGAGAGTCTACTCTGGCATCCAGAACCAGTGAGAAGCAGCCCCTGATCGTTGAAAGATAAGTATTTGCATCTGGCCTAACATGCGGATCAAAAACCCTCCCTTTCGGGAAAAACCTCTCTCCCATTTCCCTTCCCACTCTCTGCTCTGCACTAGGTCTGGGATGGCTTCAGTGACTGCCATGTCCGCTGGGCCAGAAGTAGGACCTGTCACATGCCCTGAGCCATTTTCCCAGCCTTGAAGAGTGAACAAATTAACAAGCTGGGGAAAAAATAATCTGCCAGCTTCTTTAAGCCAGGAACTCAGCGTAGGTACAGCTCCTTTGCCTAGGCACAGGCATAAGGGGTCTACGGACTTTGAGTGCCTTTCCCCCTGCAGAGACTTGGGTGGGTGCATTTCAATAGCATAGGCCTTCATTACTGCAGTACAACAGAGTATATACCTGAAGTCTGTTTCAGATGTGAAGTGGCAGGTTCAAGACATTTGACACTGCTCTGTCCATTAAGCAAGGTCTTTACCCACATCAGGGGCCTGAGGACTGGTGGCTCCACCCACGCCACCTAGCCACCTGCAACATCTGCCCCTAGAATAAGTGGTGCCCCTCAGTGCTTACATCAAAAAGCACTGGGTGCTCATAGTCTGGCTGAAATACCCAACCACCTACATGCTCTAGGAAACAGAGACACGCTTTCCTCCCAAACACTCAGGGGCAGCCTTCAGCCCCCTGCCTTGTTCAGCGTGTGAGCCCCTTCTGCAGCTGGATGCCTGTGCCTACACCAATCATCCATGCCTGTCTAGGACTATAGGTGAGAGCCTGCACCACACATTTGGTGGATAACTACCTGGACACTTGAGTTGAATCCATACAGGAGGAGTGGGCCAACTCCTGGGCTCACATACTTAGTGGTAGGTCTAGCCACCTGGTGGCAGGATGTTGGAGCTTCAGGGGTGCCAGTTATCAGAGTAGCTCACAGGAACAGCCTATTTGGGCATATCAAAACAAAGCAAGAAGCTAGGACACAGTAAGGAAACATAAAATAAATAAATATAATAACTTATTGATGGCTCAGAGACAACTGTCAATATCAATGGGATGACACATAAAGAGGCAGACCATGATGGCTTCAGCAAGCTCCCAAAATAAAGAATCAAGAAATTTTCCAGACTAAGATAAATTTCTTGCAATTACTGGAGGCAGAATACAAAAGATTAATATACAGAAGTCTTCAAGAGATCAGGAAGGAGATCAGGCAAAATGCAGAAAAAGCCAAGGTATACACAATAAAAGCAATAGAAGGACTTAAGAAAGCTATTCAAGAGCATAATGATAAATTTAATAGGCTACAAGAATCTATAGAGAGACAGCAATCAGAAAACCAGAAGAAGAACAATAAAATTTCAGAATTAAACAACTCAATAGAAAGTCATAGGTGTAGAGCTGAGGCAGTAGAAGTCAGAACTAGTGAGACTGAAGATAAAGCACTTGACACTAACTTATCTGAGGAAAACTCAGATAAAAGAATTTAAAAAAAAATGAAGAAACTCTAAGAATTATGTGGGACTCTATCAAGAGAAATAACCTGTGAGTGGTTGGAGTACCAGAACAGGAGGTGATAACAGAAAACACAGAGAGAATTATTGAAGATTTGTTGTCAGAAAACTTCTCTGATATTGTGAAAGATGAAAAGATATCTATCCAGGATGCTCACTGAACCCCACATAAGGTAGATCCCAAAAGAAAGTCACAAAGACATATTATAATCAAACTTGCCAAAACCAAAGATAAAGAGAGAATTTTAAGAGCAGCTAGGGATAAATGAAAAGTCATCTACAAAGGAGAGTCAGTAAGACTAAGCTTGGACAACTCAGCAGAAACCTTGAAGGCAAGAAGGCAATGGGATGACATATATAAAGCTGTGAAGGAAAAAAATTGCCAGCTGTCATGGTTTGAATTATGTCCCCCCAAAAATGTGTGTATCAATTTGGCTGGGCCATGATTCCCAGAACTGTGTGGTTATTTTCCATTTTGTGATTGTAATTTTATGTTAAAGAGGATTAGGGTGGGATTGTAACACCACCCTTACCTAGGTCACATCCCTGATCCAGGGTAAAGGGAGTTTCCCTAGGGTGTGGTTGCACCACCTTTTACTTTACAAGAGATAAAAGGAAAGGGAAGCAAGCAAAGAATGGGGGACCTCATACCACCAAGAAAGCAGTGCCAGGAGCAGAGCGCGTCCTTTGGACCCAGGGTCCCGGCGTGGAGAAGCTCCTAGTCTGAAGGAATGTCGATGAGAAGGCCAACAGAGAGAGAAAGACTTCCCCTGGAGCTGACACCATGAATTTTGACTTTTAGCCTACTTTACTGTGAGGGAAAAAACTTAAACTTCTCTTTGTTAAAGCCATCTACTTGTGCTATTTCTGTTAGAGCAGCACTAGATAACTAAGACACTAGCCAAGAATTATAAACCCAGCATATCTGTCTCTCAAATATTAGGGCATTTCCAGATAAACAGAAGTTTAGGGAATTTGCAAAAACCAAACCAAAATTACAAGAAATACTAAAGGGAATCCTCCAGTTAGAAAATCAATAACATCAGATAACATCCCAAGACTAGAACACAGGACAAAGCAACCAGATATCAACCCAGATAGGGAAGTCACAAAAAGAAATCAAAGCGAAAACACTGAAAATAGGGAAAGAGATGTCAATATGTAAAAGATGACAACATTAAAACAAAAAAGAGGGACTTAAAAATGTAGACATAGATTTTTTCATATGCAGAGGAAGTCAAGGTGATATAAAGAAATAAAAGAAGGGTATAAATTTAGAAAAATAGGGGTAAATATTAAGGTAGCCACAAAGGAAACTAACAACACTACAAGTCAAAATAAAAAAAAAACTAGAAAAATATAAAGACTGCCCCTAGAATAAAATCAACAAATCAACAACAATGAAAAAGATAAAAAGAAAATATGTAAAGAAAAACAACTCAGCACAGAAAATTAAGTGGAACAAAGAAACTGAACAATACACCAAAAAAGACATCAAAATGGCGCTCTAAGCAGAGGCACCATGCCGTCCCTCCACAGCAAAGATCTGAAAAACTAAGCCAAACAGAGAATACAGCAATCCTGAAACCCTAAAACATCAAATGAAGAGATAAAGAACTCAGCTAAGCACCAAATGGAGTGAGAAAACTGACAGAGAATGGAGAGTGAGGAGAGATTCATGCAGAGGTCCCCTACCAGCTAACGCAGCACGGATCCACCATCTTGGACTCCTATCAGAGACCAGTAAATGGGGGTACGAGAAAGCAGCCTCACGGAGCATCCAGTGGGAGAAAAAACAACCGGTAATTTGCAGTGGGCGCTTTCCCACCCCCCACACCTCTTCGCCCCGGCTCGGCCTCCTCTGCTTCCTGCGGCCATGGTCTCTTGACCAGGAAGCGCTGGATGCTTGGATTCCACACACCCAAGCGGGCAGCTCTCTGGGTGCCATTTGTTGGCTGCTAGTGTTGCTTTTTTTTTTCTGCTTCTTTTGATTTCTCACTTGCTTCTCGCTACCTCTCCCTCCTTTCACTCGAGTGCCTGGCTATGTGCACCACCTTTGCTTCTTCCTAAGGGGTTGCAGAGCGCCGGCAATTTGTGATATATGCTTTCCCGCTCTCCACCCTTCTTCACCCACACTCAGCCTCCTCTGCTTCCCGCGGACACAGTCTCTTGTACAGAAACACCAGCCCGCACTGGCTGACTCTCTGAGTGCCATTTGTTGGCTGCTGGAGTTGCTTTTTTTTTCCCCCCTGCTTCTTTTGATTTCTTGCTTGCCTTTCGCTGCCTCCCCCTCCTTTCGCCTGAGTGCCTGGCTCAGTGCGCCATTTTTGCTTTATCCTGAGGGGCTGTGGAGCTCCATTTGAGTGTGCAGCTGCTTCCTGGTCTGGGCTACCACGCTGGTGGGATCCCAGGGCTTTTGTTCGTTTGTTCGTTTTGAATTGTTTGTTTGTTTTCTTTTCCTTTTCTTGAGTTGGGAGCCCTTTCTAGCCAGGCGGAGCTGCGTGGCAAGGAACTCCCCTTCAGCTTCCACAGACGTGAAGAGGGATCCCTGTGGACATTTCTTTTACCGTTGGTTTTTTTTTTTCCCCTGTTTTTTTGGGGGGACTTTCTTGTTCTTTTTTTTTTTTTAATTTGTTTCATTTTCTTTTCCTTTTTTCCCCCTTTTTGTGTTTCTTCATTGCTCAATTTCTTGTCTCTCTATATCTTCCTTCTCTTTCTGATCCCTGAATACCAGGCATTGTATACCTCCACGTGTTCTAGCCAGACTGTACTGAAACACCTGAGAGTGACTTCCCCAGATCTCATAGCTGCATTGGTGGGATCTCTGGGAACTTTGCGGTTCTTTAACCTTTCTTATTTTTTTTATTTTTATTTTTATTATTTATTCATTCTTTTCTTTTCTTCCTCTTCCTCTTTCTGTTTTTCTCCATTTCATAGTCTCTCATCTCTCCATTCCAATGGCAAGCTCCCCTAGCATTCTTTTTTGTTTGTTTGTATGTTTGTTTGTATGTTCCTCTCTCCTCTCTCCCATATCCATTTTAGCTCCACACGTAACAATCTCCCTGCTTCATCCTGCCTACCTGCACCGTGCACTTGACATCACACCACCAAGCAGTACAGGCACAGCCTACTGGAACCTGCCCAGCACGGATTACCACCCTGCCCTGGTGGCTGTAGTAAGTGCCACAAACAACCCATCCCAGTAACTCCTCTTCAGCTAGACCTGCCCTGCTGTACCATATATGAGTGACAGACCCTGCCAGTTGGAGAAGGAGGAGAAAAGTATTGAGCACACAGATGAGCAAACAACAAAGAGCACACAGTCCGCCTACTCAGATATAGTCAATTTTTTTTAAAAGGGATGAAACAAACAAATCTACAATCAATAAACAAGAAAAATAACTACTGAATGCCCCGAAAACAATGGACAATATCAAAACATTTACAAAATCAGGACAGGATGGTTCCAGTAGCCGTCCAAATTAAAACACCAGGTGACTCTCCTGTGGAAGAAAATGCACTAGAAGTACCTGATAGGGAATTCAAATCTCTAATACTCGGAATTTTCTGAGAACTGCGGCAAAAAGCTGACAAACATGAGGAAAAAATAGACAAATTCATGGAAAATACAGACAAAAAATTGGAAGAATTCAGGAAGATGATGCAGGAACAAAACGCCAAAATAAATTTGCAACTAGAAATTATACAAACACAACAATTATAAATCCAAAAGATAAACAACAAGATTTTAGAAATGGATGATGTCATAGAAGGGCTGAGAAGCCGATTTGAAACCGTGGAAGACAGGATCAGTGGAACTGAAGACAAACACTTGGATACAACTCTGTTTCAGGAAAAGTCAGAAAAAAGAACAAAGAAAAATGAAGAGACTCTGAGAGTTATGTGGTACACAATTAAAAGCAAAAATTTAAGAGTGATTGGCATTCCAGAAAAGGGGGAGAAAACAGAAAACACAGAGAGGATCATTGAGGAACTGCTGAAAGAAAACTTCCCCAATATCATGAAAGATTAAAAGCTGGCCAACCAAGAAGCTCAACGAACCCCATATAAAAGGACCCCAAAAGAAAATCACCAAGGCATATATTCACACTCGCCAAAACCAAAGACAAAGAATCCTGAGAGCAGCCTGTGAAAAACAAGAACTCACATACAGAGGAGAAGCAATAAGACTAAGCTCAGATTATTCAGCAGAACCATGCAGGCAAGAAGGCAATGAGATGACATATATAAAATCTTGAAAGAAAAAAATTGCCAGCCAAGAATAATATATCCTGCAAAACTCTCATTCAAATTTGATGGTGAAATTAAGTCACTTCCAGATAAACAGAAATTAAGGGAATATGTAAAAGTCAAACCAAAATTACAAGAATTATTAAAGGGAGTTCTTTGATCTGAGGACAAACAGCTTCAGCTCACGGGCAGAACCTAGGACGCAGGATCATACGAGCCACATACCAATCTAGGAAATGAACTCTCGAGGACTATACAAAACCAAAAGAAATACAACAGGGAATCAGAGCAGTTAATCGATGGATGACAACAACATCAAAAGAATGAAAGAGGGAACAAATGGCATAGGTATAGAACCTTCTAAAGGAGAGGAAGTCAAGGTGATACCAAGTAACGGTAGACTGCTTCAAACTTAGAAAGATAAGGGTAAAATTCATGATAACCACAAAGAATGTTAACAAACCAACTCAAAAAATAAAGACGAAAAACATAAAGTCTCACCAAAAACAAAACCTACAAAAATAAAAGAAATGAAAAAAAAAATCCACAAACAAAAGTAACTCAGCACAAGAGACTAAGAAGAACAAAAAAATCTTCAGCACCACAAAAAAAGGACTACAAAATGACAGCAATAAACTCACATCTATCAATACTTACACTGAATGTAAATGGACTCAATGCACCCATAAAGAGATGGAGAGTCACAGAATGGATGAGAACACAGGATCCATCAATATGCTATCTACAAGAGACACACCTTAGAAACAAAGATGTGAATTTATTAAAAGTCACAGATTGGAAAAAAATATATCAAGCTAACAACTACCAAAAAATTGCAGGAATGGCAATTCTAATCTCAGATAAAATAGACTTTAAAACAAAATCTACCATAAAAGACAAAGAAGGACACTATATAATGATTAAGGGGATGATCTATCATGAAGACATAACCGTGATAAACATCTACGCACCCAATGACAGGGCTCCAAAATACATAAAACAAACTCTAACAACACTGAAAAGAGAAATTGACAGTTCCACAATAATAGTAGGAGACTTCAACACACCACTCTCAGTAAAGGACAGAACAACTAAGAAGAAACTCAGCAAAGATACAGAAGACCTAAAGGGTACAATCAGCCAACTTGACCTCATAGACATATATAGAGCACTCCATCCAACCGCTGCAAAGTACACATTCTTTTCCAATGCACATGGAACGTTCTCCAGAAGAGACCACATCTTAGGCTACACAGCAATCCTTAACAAGATCCAAAACGTTGAGATAATTCAAAGTATCTTATCTGACCACAATGCCATCAAGGTAGAAATTAACACTAGAAAGAGCAAGGAAAAAAAATCAACTACATGGAAACTGAATACTACCCTGCTTACACATGAGTGGGTAAAAGAAGAAATCAGAATGGAATCAAAAAATATCTAGAATCAAATGAGAATGAAAACATATCATACCAAAACCATTGGGACACAGCAAAGACAGTACTCAGAGGACAATTTATAGCAATAGATGCACATATCAAAAAAGAAGAAAGAGACAAAATCAAAACATTAACTACAGAACTCAGACAAATAGAAAGACAACAGCAAAAAAGCCCACAACCACTGGAAGAAAGGAAATAGTAAAGATCAGAGCAGACATAAATGAAATAGAGAACAGAAAAACAATAGAAAGAATCCACCAAACCAAAAGTTGGTTTTTTGAAAGAATCAACAAAATCGACACACCACTGGCCAGAGTGACAAAAGAAAAAAGGAGAGGACACAAATAAGCCAAATAAGAAATGAAATGGGGGACATTACAACAGATCCAACTGAAATAAAAAGGATTATCACAGAATATTATGAAAAACTGGACTCCAACAAATTTGAAAAGCTAGAGGAAATGGATAAATTTCTAGAAACATACGGCCTATCCAAACTACAGCAAAGTGATGGTGAACATCTGAACAGACTGATAACAAGAGAAGAGATTGAAAAGGTAATAAAAAAACTCCCAACCTAAAAAAGCCCTGACCCAGATGGCTTCACTGGAGAATTCTACAAAACATTTACAGAAGAGCTTGTACCAGTACTACTCAAGCTATTTCAGAGCATAGAAGAGGAAGCAACACTTCCAAATTCATTCCATGACGCCACCATAACACTGATACCAAAATCAGGCAAAGACATCACAAAAAAAAAAAAAAGAAATTACAGAACAACATCTCTCATGAATATAGATGCAAAATTTCTCAACAAAATTCTAGCCGATAGAATTCAGCATCCTATCAAAAAAATAATACACCACGGCCAAGTAAGATTCATACCAGGTATGCAAGGATGGTTCAACATTAGAAAATCACTCAATGTAATCCACCACATAAATAAAAGGAAAGAAAAGAATCACATGATCATATCAATTGATGCAGAAAAGGCATTTGACAACGTCCACCTCAGATTCCTGATAAAAACTCTCAATCAAATAGGTATAGAAGGGAAATTTCTCAACATAATAAAGGGCATCTATGCAAAACCATGGCCAACATCATTCTTAATGGAGAGAGGCTAAAAACATTCCCCTTGAAAACAAGAACAAGACAAGGATGCCCTTTATCACCACTCCTATTTAACATTGTGCTGGAAGTTCTAGCTAGAGCAATAAGGCAAGAAAAAGAAATAAAGGGCATCCAAATTGGTAATGAAGAAGTTAAACTGTCCCTGTTTGCAGATGATATGATACTATACATAGAAAACCCTAAAGACTCTACATGAAATCTACTGGAACTAATAGAAAGATTCAGCAGAGTAGCAGGATACAAGATAAACATTCAAAAATCAGTTGGATTCGTATACACCAGTAAGGAGAACAATGAGAAGGAAATCAGAAAGACAATACCATTTTCAATATACCCTAAAAAGATAAAATACTTAGGAATAAATCTGACCAGGGATGTAAAAGACCTATACAAAGAAAACTACAAAACACTACCGCATGAAACCCAAAGGGATCTACATAAATGGAAAAACATACCATGCTCATGGATAGGCAGACTCAACATTGTGAAAATGGCAATTCTACCCAACGCAATTTACACATACAACGCAATCGCAATCCAAATACCAACAACATTTTTCAAAGAGATGGAAAAACTAATCATTAACTTTATATGGAAAGGGATGAAGCCACAAATAAGTAAAGCACTACTGAAGAAGAAGAATAAAGTTGGAGGACTCACACTACCTGACTTCAGAACCTACTATACAGCTACCGTAATCAAAACAGCCTGGTACTGGTACAACGACAGATACATTGACTAATGGATCAGAATTGAGAAGCCAGATGTAAATCCATCCACCTAGGGTCACCTGATCTTCGACAAGTGCCCAAAGTCCATCATATAGGGAAAAGACAGTCTTTTTAACAAATGGTGCTGGCAAAACTGGATATCCATTTGCAAAAAAATGAAACAGGACCCATAACTCACACCATATACAAAAACTACTTCAAAATGGATCAAAGACCGGAATATAAAACCTAAAACTATAAAGTTTATAGAAGAAAAGTAGGACCAACACTTCAGGACTTAATACATGGCATCAACAGGATACAAACCATAACCATCAAAGCACAAACCACAACAGATAAGGAAGATAACTGGGATCTTCTAAAAATCAAACACCTATGCTCTTCAAAAGACTTCACCAAAAGAGTGAAAAGGGAACCTACAGACTGGGAAAAAAATTTTGGACAGTACAAGTCAGACAAAGTCTAATCTCCATAATCTACAAGAAAATTGAACACCTATACAACAAAAAGACAAATAATCCTATTAAAAAATGGGCAAAGGAAATGAACAGACACTTCAACAAAGAAGACATTAAAATGGCCAACAGACACATGAGGAAATGCTCGCGATCACTAGCCATTTGAGAAATGCAAATTAAAACCACAATGAGATACCATCTCACCCCGGCTTTACTGGCACGAATGAAAAACACTGGAAATAACAAATATTTGAGGGGCTGAGGGGAGTTGGGAACTCTTATGCACTGCTGGTGGGAATGGAAAATGATACACCCATTTTGGAAAATGATATGGCGCTCCCTCTGAAAGTTAGAAATAGACATACCATTCGATCCAGCAATCCCACTTCTAGGAATATATCCTAGAGAAATAAGTGTTGTCACTCGAATAGACATATGCACACCTATGTTCATGGAAGCATTGTTCACAATAGCAAAACGATGGAAACAACGTAGGTGCGCATCAACAGATGAATGGATAAACAAACTATGGTACATACACACAATGGAGTAGTATGCAATAAGAAAGAACAACAATGAATCTCTGAAGTATCTCATAACATGGAGGAAACTGGAGGACATTATTCTGAATGAAATAAGTCAATCACAAAAGGACAAATATTGTATGAGACCTCTATTGTAAAAACCATGAAAAAGTTCACACACAAAACGTAACCATCTTTGTTGGTTACCAGGGATGGGAGGGGTGGGGGGGGGGGAGAAATACTAAATAGGCAATAGATAAGTGGTATCTTGGGTGAAGGATGAGACAGTACACATTACAGGGGAAACTAGCACAATGTGTACAAGAAACGGTCATGGAAAACCCATAGACACATCCAAACTCCCTGAGGGACTGAATTGCTGGATGGAGGGCTATGGGGACCATGGTCTCAGGGAACATCTAGCTCAATTGGCATGACACAGCTTATAAAGACAATGATCTACATTCTACCTTGGTGAGTAGTGTCTGGGGTCTTAAAAGCCTGTGAGCGGCCATCTAAGATACTCCACTGGTCTCATCCCTTCGGGAGCAAGGGAGAATGAAGAGAACAGGATACAAGGAAAAGATTAGTCCAAAGGACTAATTGTCCACAGCTACCAAGGCCTCCACCGGACTGAGTCCAGTACAGCTACATGGTGCCCGGCTATCACCACTGACTGCTCTGACCAGGATCACAACAGAGGGTTCTGGACAGAGCTGGAGAAGGATGTAGAACATAATTCTAACTCACAAAAAAAAAGACCAGATTTACTGGCCTAAAGGAGACTGGAGAAACCCCGAGAGTATGGCCCCCAGACACCCTTTTAGCTCAGTGGTGAAGTTACCTCCGAGGTTCACTGTTCAGCCTGGGAACGGACAGCCCCGTAAAACCAAATGAGACTAACTAGGTACAGGAGTCCAGTGCCAAGGGCCATAAGGCAGAAGGGGACAAGGAAGCTGGTGATAGGGAACCCACGGTTGAGTAAGGATATTGTTGATGTGTTGTGAGATTGTTAACCATTGTCATAGGGCAACATTTGTATTAACTGTTAAATGAGAAACTATTTTGTTCTGTAAGCCTTCATCTTAAGTGAGAATAACAGCACAATTGGAAGAGCATAGTCAATGTCACTGAACTGTGTATGTAGAAATTTTTGAAATGGTGTATCTTTGGCTATGTGTATTTTCACCAAAAAAAAAAAAAAAAAAAAGTTGAGAATTTAGAGGGTTAATATGTTGTGGGGTTGTTAACCAATGTCATAAAACAACAGGTGTACTACTGTTTCATGAGAAAGTATTTGTTCTGTAAGCCTTCACCTGAAGTACAATAAAATTAAAAAAAGAAAACAGGCTGGGACAGGGATATTGGATGAATGGACATGGGGAACCCAGGGTGTGAAGGGGAAGGGGAAAAGTGCTGACATATTGTGGGGATTGCAACAAATGTCACAAAACAATTTGTGTATAAATTTTTGAATGAGAAACTTATTTGCTCTGTAAACTTTCACCTAAAGCTCAATAAAATTAAAAAAAAAAAGACATCAAAATGACAGCACTAAACTCATATCTATCAACAATTATGTTGAATGTAAATTGACTAAATGCACCAATAAGGAGACAGAGAGTGGCATATTGGATAAAAAAACACAATCCCTCTATATGTTAAAAGAGACACACCTTAGACTTAAAGACACAAACAAGCGAAAACTCAAAGGATGGAAAAAAGTATGTCAAGCAAACAACACTCAAAAAAGAGCAGGAGTGGCAATATTAATCGCTAATAAAATAGACTTTAAAGTAAAATCCACCACAAAGGAAAAGGAGGGACACTATATAATGATTTAAGTGTCAGTACACCAGGAGGACATAACTATAATAAATATTCACCCACCCAATGACAGTGCTCCAAAATACATAAAACAAACTCAAACAGCACAAAAAATGAGAGATAGAGAGCACCAAAATAGTAGTCAGAAACTTCAGCACACCACTATCAGTGAAGGACAGAACATCCAGGAAGAAGCTCAACAAAGACACAGACACAGAAGAGCAATCAACCAACTTGATCTCATAGACTTACGCTGAATACTGCACCCAACAGCAGTCATGTATACTTTCTTTTCGCAAGCATGTGGAACATTCTCCAGAATAGACCACTTAGGCCATAAAGCAAGCCTTAACAAAATCCAAAACATCAAAATATTACAAAACATCTTTTCTGACCATAAAGCCATAAAAGTAGAAATCAACAACAGAAAAAGCAAGGAAAAAAAAATCAAACACATGGAAACTGAACAACACCTTACTCAAAAACTACTGGGTTAGAGAAGAAATTAAGGATGGAATAAAGAAATTCATAGAATCAAATGAGAATGAAAACACATCCTACCAGAACCTTTGGGACACAGCAAAAGCAGTGCACAGAGGTCAGTTTATAGCAATAAATGCACATATCCAAAAAGAAGAAAGGGCCATAATCAAAACATTAACCCTACAACTGGAACAAGTAGAAAGAGAGCAGCAAAGGAAGCCCTCGGACGCCAGAAGAAAGGAAATAATAAGAATTAGAGCAGAATTAAATGAAATAGAGAATGGAAAACAATTGAAGGAGTTAACAAGTCCAAAATCTGGTTCTTTGAAAAGATTAACAAAATCTATAAACCGTTGGCCAAACTGACAAAGGAAAACCAGGAAAGGAAGCAAATAACCCATGTAAGACATGAGATGGATGATATCACAACAGACCTAACTGAAATTAAAAGCATCATAACAGAATACTATGAAAAACTGTACTGTAACAAATTTGGAAACCTAGAGGAATAGGACAAATTTCTAGAAACTCATTACCTACCAAAATTAACACAAACAGAGGCAGAACAACTAAACAAACTCATAACAAAAGAAGAGATTGAAAAGGTTATTAGAAAACTCCTAACAACAACAACAAAAAAAAAGCCCAGGACCAGACGGTTTCACTGGATAATTCTAGCAAACTTCCAGAGAAGAGTTAACACCACTACTACTAAAGGTATTTCAGAAAATAGAAAAGGATGGAATAATCCCAAACTCATTCTATGAAGCCAGCATAACCTTGATACCAAAACCAGGTAAAGACAACACAAAAACAAAATTACACACCAATATCCCTCATGAACATAGACGTAAAAATCCTTAACAAAATTCTAGCCAATAGAATTCAGCAACATATCAGAAAATAATTCACCCGGATCAAGTGGATTTATACCAGGTATGCAGGGATGGTTCAACATTAGAAAAACACTCAGTGTAATCCATCACATTAATAAAACTAAAGACAAGAACCACATGATCTTATCAATCTGTGCAGAAAAGGCATTTGACAAAGTCCACCACCCATTCATGATAAAAACTCTCAACAAAATAGGAATAGAAGGGAAATTCCTCAACATAATTAAGGGTATTTATACAAAGCCAACATCCAACATCATCCTAAATGGAAAGCCTTTGAAATCATTCCCCTTGAACAGGAACCAGACAAGGATGCCCTTTATCACCACTCTTATTCAACAACGTGCTGGAGGTCCTAGCCAGAGCAATTAGGCTAGAAAAAGAAATAAAGGGCATCCAAATCGGTAGGGAAGAAGTCAAAGTATCTCAATTTGCAGATGATTTGATCTTACACACAGAAAACCCCAAAGAATCCACTAGAAAACTACTGGAACTAATAGAAGATTTTAGCAAAGTTTCAAGATACAAGATTAACATACAAAAATCAGTTGGATTCCTCTACAGAAACAAAGAGAACTTTGAAGAGGAAATCACCCAGTCAATACCATTTATAATAGCTCCCAAGAAGATAAAATACTTAGGAATAAATCTAACCAGATACGTAAAGGACCTATACAATGAAAACTACAAGACACTACTGCCAGAACCAAAAGAGACCTGCGTAAGTGGAAAAACATACCTTGCTCATGGATAGGAAGACTCCACATTATGAAAATGTCAATTCTACCCAAAGTGATCTACAGATACAATGCAGTCTCGATACAAATTTCAATGGAACCTTTTAATGAGATGGAGAAACAAATCACCAACTTCATATGGAAAGGGAAGAGGCCCCGGATAAGTAAAGCATTACTAAAAGAGAAGAACAAAGTGGGAAGCCTCACACTACCTGATTTTAGAACCTATTATGTTGCCATGGTAGTCAGAACAGCCTGGTACTGGTACAACAACAGGTACATAGACCAGTGGAACAGAATTGAGAATCCGGACATAAATTCATCCACCTAAGCGCAGCCGATATTTGACAAAGGTCCAAAGTCCATTAACTGGGGAAAAGTCAGTCTCTTTAACAAATGGTGCTGGCATAATAGGATATCCATCTGCAAAACAGTGAAACGAGACCCATACCTCACACCATGCACAAAAACTAACTCAAAATGGATCAAAGACCTAAGTATAAAATCAAAAATGATAAAGATCACAGAAAAAAAATAGGGGCAATGCTAGGAGCCCTAATACATGGCATAAACCAAATATAAACCATAACTAACAATGTGCAAACACCAGAAGAGAAACTAAATAACTGGGAGCTCCTAAAAATCAAACACTTATGCTCATCAAAAAACTTCACCAAAAGAGCCAAAAGGCAACCTACAAACTGGAAAAAAATTTTGGCTACGATAAATCCAAACAGTTTCTACTCTCTAAAATCTGCAAGATACTGCAAAATCTCAACAACAAAAATACAAATAACCCAGTTAAAAAATGGGCAAAGGACATGAACAGGTACATCACCAAAGAAGACATTCAGGCGGCTAATGAGGAAATGCTCACAATCATTAGCCATTAGAGAAATGCAAATCAAAACTACAATGAGATACCATCTCACCCCAACAAGGCTAGCATTAATCTAAAAAACACCAAATAATAAATGTTGGAGAGGTTGTGGAGAGACTGGAACACTTATACACTGTTGGTGGGAATGTAAATTGGTACTTCCACTTTTAAAATCGATTTGGTGGTTCCTTAAAAAGCTAGAAATAGAAGTACCATACGATCCAGTAATCCTGCTCCTTTGAATATATCCTAGAGAAATAAAGAGCCGTCACACGAATAGATATATGCACACCCATGTTCATTCCAGCACTGTTCACAATAGCAAAAAGATGGAAACAACCTAGGTGCCCATCAACAGATGAATGGATAAACAAATATGGTAAATAAACACAATGGAATACTATGCAACGATAAACAACCATGATGAATCAGTGAAACATCTTATAGCATGGAGGAATCTGGAAAGTATTATGCTGAGTGAATTTAGTCAGTCACAAAAGGACAAATATCATATAAGACCATGATTATAAGAACTCAAGAAAAGGTTTAAACACAGAATAAAACATTCCTCGATGGTTACAAGAGTCGGGGGTGAGGGTTATTCGCTAACTAGACAGTAGACAAGAGTTATCTTAGGTGAAGGGAAGGACAGCACACATTACAGGGGAAGTCAGCACAACTGGACTAAACCAAACCTAAGATGTTTCCTGAATACAACCCAACACTTCAAGGGACAGAGTAGCAGAGGCAGGGGTCTGGGGACTGCTTTCAGGGAACTCCTAGGTCAGTTGGCATAATAAAATTTATTAAGAAAATGTTCTGCATCCTACTTTGGTAAGTGGCATCTGGGGTCTTAAAAGCTAGCGAGCAGCCATTTAAGATGCATCAATTGGTCCCAACCTACCTGGAGTAAAGGAGAATGAAGAACACCAAAGTCACAAGGAAACTATCATCCCAAGAGACTGAAAGGGCCACGTAAAACAGAAATTTTATCAGCCTGAGACCAGAAGAACTTGATGGTGCCTGGCTACCACCAATGACTGCCCTGACAGGGAACACAACAGAGAGTCCCTAATGGTTCAGGAGAAAAGTGGGGTACAGAACACAAATTCTAGTGAAAAGACCCAACTCAATAGTCTGACTGAGACTGGAGGAATCCCAGAAAGCATTGCCCCCAGACTCCCTGTCAACCCAGAACAAAAACAATTCCCAAGGCCAACTCTTCAGACAAAGATTAGACTGGACTATTGGACATAAAATGATACTTGTGAAGATGGTGCTTCTTAGCTCAAGTAGATACATGAGACTAAATGGGCAGCTCCTGTCCGGAGTGAGATGAAAAGGCAAAGAGGGTCAGGAGCTGGTTGATTAGACACAGGAAATCAGGGGTGGCAAGGAGGAGTGTGCTGTCACGGTATAGGGAGAGCAATTAGGCTCACATAACAATGTATGTATACATTTTTGTATGAGAAGCTAACTTGAATTGTAAACTTTCACCTAAAGTAAAAAAACAGCATAAAAAATTGGCTCACACTACATATAGCATTTTGTAGGCTCTTTTTCTCCATCCATTGAACAGTATATTGTGACCATTTTTACAAGTCAATAAAAATTCTACAATAAATCAATAAAAAATTTTTTTAAAAAAAGTCATACCAATGAAGAAATTGCAAACCAAGTGCACTACCATTCATATGAAGTTTGCAAAATTTATTTTTCTAAAGGCAGAGACCCTCCTGTAAGAACGCTGCCAATATTTCAGGGTTATAAAGGCATGCAGCAGAAAATTTTAGAACACAATGAATATGCCATTTTCATACCATGTACTGTGTATTCACTTAATCTTGTAGGATGTAGCACAGTAGATTGTTGTCCAGAAGCAGCTGATTTTTTTCTACTGTTCAGTTACTCTACACATTTTTTGCCACCTCTACTCACTGATGGACAGTTCTTAAAACATATTTAGGCAATGATATAGTATTAAGATGTCTTTCTAATACACATTGGGAAGCACATGGTGAAGCAATGAGTGTAATCCTAGAATCATACACTCAGATTCCAGATGTCTTAGAAAATATTCCTGAAGACCAGACACAAAAAAGGAGATACCAAAAGAGAAACTGAAAACATTTCAACAAAATGTATGCAATGAAGTATGTATTTATGTTGGCTATGCGGAATAGTACATTGCAGCATTTTCATCGGAGGAGTCAAGCTCTCCATGATTCAGAAGTAAATTTAAAGACATGCACAGATCTCTACCAGTCATTATCAGGGTATTTACATACTTTCTGAGAAGATTTTGAAAACACAACAAAACAAATACTGACAAATACTGATTATCAAGCACTTTACCATCACAGAAGCATTAGAAAGAAACAAGTAAATGACAGAAATGCTCCAGAAGTACTGAGTGCCAGAGATCAATTTTGTGTAACCACATACTACATCATCATTGACACACTTGAATCTTACATGAAAAGTAGGGCACAAGTATATGAAGTTCTTTCAAATAGATTTTCCTTCTCAAGCAATGTGGACATACCTGACGAAGAATGCATGAAGGCATCTAAGAAATTAGTGCAGGCTTATCCTAATGACTTAAATACAAATCTTTGTAGAGAAGTGAAACAATTTCATTCTGACATTAGAATTAAGTTTACAGTTTCAGGATAGACAAATTTTACTCATGTAGGCATGTATGATTCCATAACAGAAGATAAAATACAATGCGTATTTCCCAATGCTGAAATTGCTTTACACATATTCCTAACTTTAACTATCACAAACTCCATAATAGAAACCTCATTTTCATCCCTAAAGAGATTCAAAATCTCAGTGTACAACAATGATTCAGGAAAGACTTGATTCATTATTCTTATTATGCATGGAAGTAGATATTGTTCGGCAACTCAATTGTGATGAAATCATTGAAGAATTTATAAGAACAAAGAAAAGGAAAAAATGTTTTTAAATATAACATGCTACAGATGAAAGATTTATCTAAAAATAAAACATAGTAATTTGTTGTAGCATTTGTTTTCTGATCATTAAATTTTCTTTCATGACATCTTTTCGTCTTATTCTTTTATAATTATAGCATTTATTATGAAACAAGCTTCAAAATTAGTAAGAGCCATTTGTTTTTGTTTTTATTTTTATTTTTTTTATTGTACTTCAGGTGAAGGTTTACAGAACAATAGTGTCTCATGAAACAGTAGTACACATATTCTTCTATGACTTTGGTTAACAACCCCACGACATGTCAACCCTCTCCCTTCTCGACCTTTTTTTTTGGTGAAAATATACATAGCCAAAGATACACCATTTCAAAAATTTCTACACGCACAGTTCAGTGACATCGACTATGCTCTTCCAGTTTTGCTGATATTCTCACTTTAGATGAAGGTTTACACAACAAAATAGTTTCACATTAAACAGTACACATGTTGCCCTACGACAATGGTTAACAACCTCACATCAACATTATCCTGATTCAAACTTGGGTTCCCTATCACCAGCTTTCCTGTCCCCTTCTGCCTTCTAGTCCTTGTCCCTGAACTGCTGTGCCTCATTAGTCCCATTTTGTTTTATGGGGCTGTCCACTCCCCAGCTGAACGGTGAACCTCAGCAGTGACTTCACCACTGAGCTAAAAGGGTGTCTGGGAGCCTTACTCTCGGGGTTTCTCCAGTCTCCTTTAGGCCAGTAAATCTGGTCTTTTTTTTTGTGAGTTAGAATTATGTTCTACATCCTTCTCCAGCTCTGTCCAGAAACCTCTGTTGTGGTCCTGGTCAGAGCAGTAAGTGGTGGTAGCCGGGCACCACGTAGTTGTACTGGACTCAGTCCGGTGGAGGCCTTGGTAGCTGTGGACCATTAGTCTTTCGGACTAATCTTTTCCTTGTATCCTGTTCTCTTCATTCTCCCTTGCTCCCGAAGGAACGAGACCAGTAGAGTATCTTAGATGGCTGCTCACAGGCTTTTAAGACCCCAGACACTACTCACCAAGGTAGAATGTAGAACGTTGTCTTTATAAGCTGTGTTATGGCAATTGAGCTAAATGTTCCCCGAGACCATGGTCCCCACAGCCCTCCGCCCAGCAATTCAGTCCTTCAGGGAGTTTGGATGTGTCTATGGGGCTTCCATGACCTTTCCTTGTAGACGTTGTGCTGGTTTCCCCAGTATTGTGTACTGTCTCATCCTTCACCCAAGAAACCACTTATCTATTGCCTATTTAGTATTCCCCCCCACCCCTCCCATCCCTGGTAACCAACAAAGATTGCTACATTTTGTGTGTGAACTTTTTCACGGGTTTTTACAATAGAGGTCTCATACAATATTTGTCCTTTCGTGATTCACTTATTTCACTCAGCATAATACCCTCCAGTTTCATCCTTGTTATGAGATGCTTCACAGATTCATCATTGTTCTTTCTCCTTGCATAGTACTCCATTGTGTGTATGTACCATAGTTTGTTTATCTATTCATATGTTGATGGGAATCTAGGTTGTTTCCATCTTTTCGATATTGTGATCAATGCTGCCATGAACATAGGTGTGCATATGTCTATTCGAGTAACGGCTCTTATTTCTCTAGGATATATTCCTAGGAGTGGGATTGCTGGATTGTATGGTATGTCTATGTTTAGCTTTCTAAGGATGCACCATCTCTTTTTCCAAAATGGTTGAATCATTTTGCATTCCAACCAGCAGTGAATAAGAGTTCCTATCTCCCTGCAGCCCTTCCAACATTTGTTATTTCCAGTGTTTTCGATTCCTGCCAGTAATGCTGGGGTGAGATGGTATCTCAATGTGGTTTTAATTTGCATTTCTCTAATGGCTAGTGATCGCGAGCATTTCCTCATGTGTCTGTTGGCTGCTTGAATGTCTCATTTGGTGAAGTGTCTGTTCATTTCCTTTGCCCATTTTTTAGTAGGATTATTTGTCTTTTTTTTTTGTAGAGGTGTTCGATTTTCTTGTAGATTATGGAGATTAGAACTTTGTCTGACTTGTACTGTCCGAAAATATTTTCCCAATCTGTAGGTTATCTTTTTACTCTTTTGGTGAAGTCTTTTGAAGAGCATAGGTGTTTGATTTTTAGAAAATCCCAGTTATCTAGCTTATCTTCTGGGTTTTGTGTGTTGATGGTAGTGGTTTTTATCCTGTTAATGCCATGTATTAAGGCCTGTAGCATTGGTCCTATTTTTTCTTCTATGAACTTTATAGTTTTGGGCTTTATATTCACGTCTTGGATCCATTTTGAATTAGCTTTTGTATATGGCATGAGGTATGGGTCCTGTTTCATTTTTTTGCAGATGGATATCCAGTTTTGCCAGCACCATTTGTTAAAAAGACTGTCTTTTCCCCATTTGATAGATTTAGGCCCTTGTCGAAGATCAGGTGAATGTAGGTGGATGGATTTACATCTGGGTTCTCAATTCTGTTCCATTGGTCAATGTATCTGTCATTGTACCACTACCAGGCTGTTTTGACTACCATAGTTGTATAGTAGGTTCTGAGGTCAGGTAGTGTGAGTCCTCCAACTTTATTCTTCTTCTTCAGTAGTGCTTTACTTATTCGGGGCTTCTTCCCTTTCCATATAAAGTTAATGATTAGTTTTTCCATCTCTTTGAAGTATGTTGCTGGTATTTGGATCGGGATTGCATTGTATTTGTAAATTGCTTTGGGTAGAATTGTCATTTTCATAATGTTGCGTCTACTTATCCATGAGCATGGTATGTTTTTCCATTTATGTAGATCCCTTTGGGTTTCTTGCAGTAGTGTTTTGTAGTTTTCTTCGTATAGGACTTTTACATCCCAGGTTAGATTTATTCCTGAGTATTTTATTTTTTAGGGGCTATTATAAATGGTATTGCTTTCCTGATTTCCTTTTCATCATTCTCCTTATTAGTGTATAGGAATCCAACTGATTTTTGTATGTTTATTTTATATCCTGCTACTCTGCTGAATCTATTTGTTCCAGAAGATTTCTCGTGGAGTCTTTAGGATTTTCTATGTATAGTATCACATCATCTGCAAATGAGGACAGTTTAACTTCTTCATTACCAATTTGGATTCCCTTTATTTCTTTTTATTGCCTTATTGCTCTAGCTAGAACTTCCAGCACAATGTTAAATAGGAGTGGTGATAAAGGGCATCCTTGTCTTGTTCCTGTTTTCAAGGGGAATGTTTTCAGCCTCTCTCCATTAAGAATGATGTTGGCAATTGGTTTTGCATAGATGCCCTTTATATGTTCAGAAATTTCCCTTCTAAACCTATTTTATTGAGAGTTTTTATCAAGAATGGCTGTTGGACTTTGTCGAATGCCTTTTCCGCATCAATTGAGATAATCATCTGATTCTTTTCTTTCCTTTTATTTAAGTGGTGGATTACACTGATTGATTTTCTAACATTGAACCATCTTTGCATACCTGGTATGAATCCTGCTTGGTTGTGGTGTATTATTTTTTTGATATGATGCTGAATTCTATTGGCTAGAATTTTGTTCAGAATTTTTGCATCTATATCGATGAGAGATATTGGTCTTTAATTTTCTTTTTTCATGGCATTTTTGAATGGTTTTGGTATCAGCGTTATGCTGGCTTCACAGAATGAATTTGGAATTGTTGCTTTGCTTTGTATGCTCTGAAATAGCTTGAGTAGTACTGGTACTAGCTCTTCTGTACATGTTTTGTAGAATTCTCCAGTGAAGCCATCTGGGCCAGGGCTTTTTTTTTTGTTGGGTGTTTTTTTATTACCTTTTCAGTCTCTTCTCTTGTTATGGGTCTGTTCATATTTTCAACATCACTGTGTGGTAGTGTGGGTAGGTAGTGTGTTTCAAGAAATTTATCCATTTCCTCTAGGTTTTCAAATTTTTTGGAATATAGTTTTTCATAATATTCTGTTATGATACTTTTTATTTCAGTTTGGGTCTGTTGTAATGTCCCCCATTTCATTTCTTACTTGGGTTATTTGTGTCCTGTCTTATTTTTCTTTTGTCAGTCTTGCTAGAGGTTTGTTGATTTTGTTGACTCTTTCAAAGAACCAACTTTTCGTTTTGTTGATTCTTTCTATTGTTTTTCTGTTCTCTATTTCATTAATTTCTGCTCTGATCTTTATGATATCCTTTCTTCTGGTGGTTGTGGGCTTTTTTTGCTATTCTCTTTCTGTTTGTTTGAGTTGTGTAGTTAATGTTTTGATTTTGCCCCTTTCTTCTTTTTGATGTGTGCATCTATTGCTATAAATTGTCCTCTGAAGACTGCTTTTGCTGTGTCCCAAAGGTTTTGGTATGATGTGTTTTCATTCTCATTTGATTCTAGGAATTTTTTGTTTCCATCTCTGATTTCTCTTATTATCCAGCGATGTGTAACCAGGGTATTATTCAGTTTCCATGTAATTGAGTTTTTTCCTTGCTCTTTCTGCTGTTAATTTCTACCTTGATGACACTGTGGTCAGAGAAGATACTCTGAATTATCTCAACATTTTGGATGTTCTTGAGGATTGCTCTGTGGCCTTAGATTGGTCTATTCTGGAGAATGTTCCATGTGCATTGGAAAAGAATGCATACTTTGCAGCTGTTGGATGGAGTGTTCTATATATGTCTATGAGGTCAAGTTGACTGATCGTGGCCTTTTGGTCTTCTGTATCTTTGCTGAGTTTCTTTTTAGTTGTTCTGTCCTTTACTGAGAGTGGTGTGTTGAAGTCTCCTACTATAATTGTGGAAATGTCAATTTCGCTTTTCAGTGCTGTCAGAGTTTGTTTTATGTATTTTGGAGCTCTGTCATTGGGTGCGTAGATGTTTATTATGGTTATGTCTTCATGATGGATCGTCCCCTTAATCAGTATGTAGTGTCCTTCTTTGTCTTTTATGGTGGATTTTGTTTTAAAGTCTGTTTTATCTGAGATTAGTATTGTCACTCCTGCTCTTTTTTGGTAGTTGTTAGCTTGATATATTTTTTCCAACCTTTGACTTTTAATAAATTCATCTCTTTGTTTCTAAGGTATGTCTCTTTTAGACAGCATATTGATGGATCCTGTTTTCTTATCCATTCTGTGACTCTCCGTCTCCTTATGGGTGCATTGAGTCCATTTACATTCAGTGTAATTATTGATAGATGTGAGTTTGTTGCTATCATTTTGTAGTGCTTTTTTTGTGGTGCTCATGTTTTCTTTGTTCTTCTTACACTTGTGTGGTGAGTTACTTTTATTTGTTGATTTTTCTTCATTTCTTTCATTTTTGTAGGTTTTATTTTTGCTGAAAGTTTATGTTTTTCCTCTATATATTTTGATTATGTTTATTAACTTTCTTTTTGGTTACCATGAAATTTACCCTTATCTTTCTATGTTTGAAGCAGTCTATTATTACTTGGTATCGCCTTGCCTTCTTCTACATTAGAAGGTTTTATACCTATACTGTTTAGTCCTTCTTTATTGTTCTGATGTTGTTCTCATTTACTGATTAACTGATCTGATTCCCTTTTGTATTTCTCTTGGTTTTGGACAGTCCTTGAGAGTTCATTTCTTAGATTGTTATCTGGCTGGTTCGATCCTGTAACCTAGATTCTTCCTGTGAGCTGAGGTTGTTTGTTTTCAGATCGAAGGACCCCCTTTAATAATTCTTGTAAGTTTGGTTTGGTTTTTACATATTCCCTTAATTTCTGTTTATCTGGAAATGTGCTAATTTCACCATCATATTTGAATGAGAGTTTTGCAGGATATGTTATCTTGGCTGGCAATTTTTTTTCCCAAAGTTTTATATATGTCATCCCATTGCCTTCTTGCCTGCATGGTTTCTGCCGAATAATCTGAGCTTAGTCTTATTTTTTATCCTCTGTATGTGACTTCTTGTTTTTCATGAGCTGCTCTCAGGATTCTTTATTTGTCTTTGGTTTTGGCAAGTGTGATTATGATATGCCTTGGTGATTTTCTTTTGGGGGTCTCTTCTATATGGGGTTCGTTGAGCTTCTTGGATGGCCAGCTTTTCACCTTTCATAATATTCGGGAAATTTTCTGTCAGCAGTTCTTCAATGATCCTCTCCGAGTTTTCTGTTTTCTCCCCTGTTCTGGAACTCTAATTACTCGTAAATTTTTGCTTTTGACTGTATCCCACATAACTCTTAGGGTCTCTTCATTTTTCTTTTTTCTGAGTTTTTCTCAAGCCAAGTTGTATCCAAGTGTTTGTCTTTAATTCCACTGATCCTGTCTTCCACTGTTTCAAATCTGCTTCTCAGCCCTTCTATGACACCATTTCTGAAATCTTGTTGTTTATCTTTTGGATTTCTAATTGTTGCTTTTGTATAATTTCTAGTTGTGAATTTATTTTGGTATTTTGTTCCTGCATTATTTTTCTGAATTCTTCCTATTTTTTGTCTGTATTTTCCATGAATTTGTCTATTTTTTACTCATTTTTTGCTTCACCTCTTGGACAATTCTGAATATTAGAGATTTGAATTCCCTATCAGGTAGTTCTAGTGTCTTTTCTTCCACTGGAAAGTCATCCGGTGTTTTATTTTGGATGCCTACTGGAAGCATCCTGTCCTGTTTTTGTAAATGTTTTGATATTGCCTGCTGTCTTTGGGGCATTCAGTATTTATTTTTCTCGTTTATTCATTGTGGATTTGTTTGTGTTGTCCTTTTTTTTTTTTTTTAAATTTGGCTATGTCAAGCAGGCCGGCTGTGTGTTCTTTGTTGTTTGATCATCTATGGGCACAATACTTTTCACCTCCTTCTGCAATTGGCAGGGTCAGTTGCTCCGATATGGTATAGCAGGAAAGGTCTAGCTGAAGAGGAGTTACTGGGATGGGTTGTTTGTGGCACTTACTATAGCTCCCAGGGCGGGTTGTTAATCAGTGCAGGGCAGATTCCAGTAGGCCCTGACTGTGCTGCTTGGTGGTGTGATGTTAAGCTCACAGTGCAGGTAGGTAGGATGTAGGGTGGATATTGTTATGTGTGGAGCTAAGATGGATATGGGAAAGAGGAGAGAGGAACAGGAGACAAAAACATACAAACAAACCAAAAAGAGTGCTAGGGGAGCTTGCTGTTGGAGTGGAGAGAGGAGACACTATGAGATGGAGAAAAACAAAAAGGGGAAGAAGAGGAAAAGAAAAGAAAAGAATTAATAAATAAAAATCAGAAAGGAAAAAGAATAGCAAAGCTCCCAGGGATTCCATCGGTGCAGCTATGCGGTCTGGGGAAGTTTTTCTCAGGTGTTGCAGTACAGCCTGGCTAGAAGGTGTAGAGGTATTTACTGCCAGGTATTCAGGGAAGAGAAAGAGAAGGAAGGTATAGAGAGATGAAAAACTGAGTAATGAAGAAAGACAAAAAGGGAAAAAGAGGGAAAAGAAAAGAAAACAAGTTTAAAAAAAACAAGAACAAGAAAAGCCCCCCAAAAAAACAGAAAAAAAAAAACCCCATGAGAAAAGAAATGCCCTCAGGGATCCCTCTGCACGTCTGTGCAAGCCGAGGGGGCAAGTTCCAAGCTGCGCAGCACCACCTGGCCGGAACGGTCTCCCAACTCAAGAAAAGGAAAAGAAAACACACAAACAGTTCAAACCAAACAAACAAACAAAAGCCCCGGGATCCCACCAGTGTGCCAGCCTCAAACAGAGATCCACAGCCCCTCAGGAAAAAGCAAAGATGGCGCATGGAGCCAGGTATTTGAGTGAAAGGAGGGGGAGGGGGTAAGAGGTAAGGAATAAATGAAAAAAAGTGAAAAAAAAGCAACAACAAATGGCATTCAGAGAGCCGTCCAGTGCGGGTGTGTGGAATCCAAGCAGTCGGTGCTTCCCGGCCAAGAGACTGGTGGTGAAGAAGGGTTGGGGGTGCGAAAGCATATATTGCAAATTACCAGTTGTTCTGTCTCCAGCTGGAAGCTCCATGAAGCTGCTTTCTCATACCCCGTTTGCTGGTCTCTGATAGGAGTCCAAGATGGTGGATCCACGCTGTGTTAGCGGGTAAGGGACCTCTGTATGAATCTCTCTTCGCTCTCCGTTCTCTGTCAGTTTTCTCACTCCATTTGGTGCTTGGCTGAGTTCTTTATCTCTTCATTTGATGTTTTAGGGTTTTAGGACTGTTGTTTTCTTTGTTTGGCTTAGTTTTTCGGATCTTTGCTGTGGAGGGACGGCGTAGTGCTTCTGCCTAGAGTGACATTTTTGTAGTAAGAGCCGTTTAAAGCAAAATTGGTGAAAGTCAATTTTTTGTTGTGGGGCATCAACAGAATTTTACATGGCTGTTGAAACAACTAAGTTCGCTGACTCATTTTCTTTGTTGCAGAATACGTGGAATATTCTTTTTGTAGAAAATGTGGCATATAGTAAAAATCTTAGTACCGCACATCCAGTAAAAATTTCATAATCCAGTTCATCTCATTTGACTAAAATGGCATAAACCACTTTTGCCTGCAATTACTAATATTCTAGTCACATTTAAAAAGAAGTTACATCATGGATAGCTAAGACACGCACACACACACACACACACACACACACACACATATATATACACATGTATATATATAAAACTCACGTAACCCGTTCGATCGCATGAGCAATCAGAGGAAGGGGCACCACAGACTATCAGTGTTCAGGGCCCTTACATGCCTTAACCCAGCCTTGCATCTGCATGTTGCAGGTTTTTAATGAGTCTTCCTCCAATCCTGATGCTGCGTTCTTCTTCATATAGTCTAGCTTCCTGAATTATTTGCTCAGCATGCAGATTGAATAAGTATAGTGAAAGGATACAACTCAAATTGAAAACATGGTGAGGTACCATTACTCATCTAATAGAATAGTTAAAATAAAAAAAAAAAATACTGAGAATGTCAGGTGCTGGAACATTCCTCCTCTGTCACTGAGAAAAAGTCAGCAGAAAAATCAGGAAAGGTATAGGAAACTTTAAAACCATTACTGACATGATCTAATTTATATTAATAGAACACAACAATAAGAGCAGAAAACCTTCTTTTCAAGTGACATGGAACATTAGAAAAGGTAGACTCTATTCAAGGCAATGAAACAAGATTCAACAAATTTAAAAGAAATTATATATAGCATGTGATCTGTTCACAAGAAAATTAAATTAGAAATTAAAACCAGAAAAGTATCAGGAAAACTGGGAAATATTTGGAGATTTAAAAAAAAAAAAGCACTCTTCTGAATAACTCATTGATTGAAGAGGAAATCACAAGAGAAATTAAAAAATATTTTCAACTGAATGGAAGTAAAGCACAACACAACAAAATACTTGGGATGAAGATAAACCAGTGCTTAGAGTGAAATTTATAGCATGTTATTGTCAAATGTCATTGAACTGCATACTTAAAATGGATAGATTTATTTTATGTTAATTATACCTCAATTGCTCAGAAACCATAGCTATTAAGTACTGAGGGAGAAAAGTCATTCCACCAATATGAGGGCTCAGAAATATTTTCTTGAATACCTCACTTTTAGTGACTATATCTAGAATTGTTCAGTACGCACTAAGCAATAATAATGGCATTTGTTCAGTGTCCAGTTGCTGAGGATGCCAATATGATTAATGTTGGTCTCTGCTGTCTTACCGCTTGACGTGTCACCTTGCAGGGCTGGAGCTGTGTGCTTGGTTATACAATACAAGATGATGCTGATGCCCCAGTTGTGTATTGCTCAAGAGCAATGTCATTAACAAACAAAATTGTGCACAAATGGATAGATAAGCACTTGTTATCACAGCAACCAAAAATGTCTGCAAATACATGTTCTCCTCTGATTTTTCCATGGATCCTGAGAATAGCACATGCTGTTTGTTTAGTTATAAAAAACAAAAAACAGAAAACCAAACCCACTGATGTAGAGTCGATTCTGACTTAGCAACTCTGCAGGAAAGAGTAGAACACAGGGTTTCCAAGGAGTGGCTGGCGGATTCAAACTGCCAACCTTTTTGTTTAGCAGCCGAGCTCTTAACCACCGTGCTACCAGGGATCTTCATTTAGTTATCACATCTAGAAAACTGGAATCTTACTTGATTTTGAAATGACCCTTGTCTTCAAGCAAAGGAACTTGAAGCCCACAAATCATATACCCCAGTGACTGATTCTAAGTCCGGACTTGTGTGACATGGTCGTGATGATTAACTTTGATAATATTACTCCAAGGAGGACCTGATAGCGATAGAATCAGCATCTTCAAAACCTAAATGCTGACCCAGATTATTGTAATTTTGACTTGTTTCCCACTGCCATTATTGATAGTCATAACTTTTTATTTTTAGTCAACTACTTCACTGTATTTGTATTTGAACACTTATCCAAAGCCACAGGATTTGCTTATCCCTCCCCGCATTGGGAGATTTCTAAATATGTTACTCAAATTTTAGCAGGCATACAGTGCCTAATAAATATGGATTAAAATGGGAATTAAAGATAAATATGTAAATTTTGTGTGATGATTCTTTTCATATGAATCAGATGGAAAAAAAAAAAACCATGGGAAATGTTAACACCTAGATGAGAGAGGTGAAAAAGATTTATTTTAAAATTAACATTAGAGTTTTCAAAGAAACATTTGACAGCTTATCTGTTATTAAAATGTTCTTCAGTAATAACTTGGTTTCGTAGGAAAAAAAGCGGTGAGAGATGAAAGTAAATTAGTTCAAAGAAAATAATGCAAATCATCTAGTTAAGCAATACCTATTTAAGGCATTTCTAAGTTTAGAAGATTTGGGAAGAGAAAATAAGTATGATGTGAATAAAACTAACAGATAAAACATCTATCTTGTTTGTTTTTTTTTTTCACTTTCAGCAATGCACATTCATTTTTAGAAAATCTGTAACAATAAGAATAAAAATAAAAAGCCAAGTATATAAAAGAAAAAATAAATGTTAACCACGATAATAAATCAGCAAAGCTATAGTTTTGCATTTTAATGCATGGACATCTATTATTAAATTAGTATTCCAAATGTGTTATGACCAGGATATGAACAATATTCTATTGTATGAATAAACTCTATTTTATTTAGATATTCTCTTATTTAGCTATTCCCATATTTTATACAGGTTGTTGTACCATTTCTCTAAAGTAAATAATACTGCAACCACATCTTTGTACATAAATCTGTGTGCCTATCTGATTACTTCCTTATGAGAGCTTCCTAGAACTGGAGTTATTTGATAAACAGAAATCAATATTTTAAAGAGTTTTAAATGTATTTCCATGTCCTTGCTAATATCTCACTTTGTCCTTGTTAATATTATGCATTAATTTTTTTTTCATATTTTGCTAACTTAAAATCTAATTGTTATTTTACTTTTCATTATATTATTAGCTGTGAAGATGAATTTTTTTTTTTTAGGTTATAAATCCTTTCCGGTTTTCAGATTAACCCTTGTCTGCTCCAGTGCTGTTCAGCAGAAATAAAAAGGGAGTCACATACGTAATTTTAAACTTTCTAGTAGTCACATTTTAAAAAAGTAAAAAGAAACAAGGAAAATTAATTTTAATAATAAAGTCTTATGCAATTTCAACATATAATCAATATAAAAATAACTAATGAGACATTTTGTATTTTTTTCCATACTAAGTCTTTGAAATCTGGTGTGTATCACACTTATAACACATCTCAATTAAGGCTAGCCACATTTTAAGTGCTAAGTAGTCACATGTGTCTGAGGGTTTCCTTATTGGATAGGACATCCTTAGAAGAGTGATGTTTTATTCTTTCTCAAGAATCCTCATTTCAAGTGTCTTTTGGAGACAACAAAATTGATTTAGAAATGCCCATAGAGCATCTGGTAAATAGTCAATCTCTGCTGGGTGTGGGGGGTAGGATTTTCGTATCTGACCCATGCCTCTGTTTATAAACAGATTTCTACATAAGTGGTAGAGTAACAGAAGAGGGAGTCCCACTTTGTACAGGAAGTAGAAGATGGAATCAGGAAGTAGAGCTTGAGCTCAGTCATGGCACACTAAGGACCCTCAGAAAAAAAAGAGACTGTTCTTCATCAGCTTTAGTATACAGGGCAATACAGCTATCCCAAGTCTCTAACCCATCCTGTACACCCAAATAATCCTTAACTGGGGAACAGGGAGAGAGGTTCACCTTAACAAAGTTTATCCTCACATAAGAATATTTAGAATTATATGTAGAAATAGCTCGTTTGTTTTGAATCACTTCTATGATTAGTGATTCTTGATTTTTCCCATCCACTTTTTAACATTCCACCAAAATTCCTATTGATCTCTCTATATTTTTAAAAATAACTAATTAAATCATTTTTGTTGAATACATACACACATGCACGCACACACACACACACACACACACACTGTATTTGAAATCTCTTTCTCTTTATAAATATGTATGTAAACTATGTATCATATATAAAATGGATTTATATATGGATTTATATATAATATATGCATAGTGGTTAAGTGTTTGGCTGCTAACCAAAAGGTCAGCAGTTCGAATCTATCAGTCGCTCCTTGGAAACCCTATGGGGCAGTTCTACTCTGTCCTATAGAGCTGCTATGAGTCAGAATTGACTCGACAGCAGCAGGTTTTTTTTGGTGTTATATATAACTAAAAATATATAAATTTGCATCTCCATATGTATAAATATATATTTATATGTGTATACAAATATAATGTGTATATATATATATATATATACATATATATATACACACACACAAACATGTATGTAATATCCTCATTAGCCAATCATGTAACAAATAGTTATGATGCTTATAGCATAATTATTAAAATGATAAGCTACAGAAATGAAACATTATATCATTTACTTACATGGGAGATGATAGGTTTTCTCAGTATGTTGTTGTTAGGTACCATTGAGCCAGTTTTAACTCAGAGCAACATCATATGACAGAGTAAAACTGCCCCACAGGGTTTTCTAGGCTGTAATCTTTATGGAAGTAGATCAAAAGGTCTTTCTCCTGCAAGGTCCTAAGAGTGTTCCAACCACCAACGTTTTGGTTAACATCTGAGGATGTAACTGTTGCGCCATCACGGCTCCTTCTTTGAGAGAACTTTGCTGCCTGGAAGGACTTGAGAACGTTTTATGACTGAAGACAGCACCTTGATGAGGCTGACCTAAGGTAACTGGCACTTAGCCCATGAAGGCATAGGAAGGAGATACCTTGGACATATTTTCTGATTCTTGAATCTTAAAATTTTCTGGGGATATCTGTCCCTGTTTCTGACCCTGCGTATAACTGTGGCCATTAGAGGCAATTTATTGGATGCAGAATGTGGCACTGGTCACTTTTCTTTGCTCTGGATAGGAAAAAAATCCCCAGAAATTTAGGAATGTCTGTTTGAAGTCTCCACGTAGGCCTGGAATTCCCCCTTGTGCTGATTTTCCTCCCAGGTATGAAGTTCAAGCTCATGTTCCAGTTTCTTCTCTAGGATCTAGTCAACTGCTGTCATGAGCTCCTGAGCTTCAGTAGCCCTACTGTGCATAAAGACAGCTCTGCTGTCATTTGGATTTGGGCTCTGCACAGAGGCAGACACTGACTTGATTTTCTGAAGGGGACCTTCCTTTCTTTTGCCCGTTTCCTGATATGAAGTCACTGAAAAGACCTGATCCATCATTTTCCAAAGTGACTTTCTGGATGAGCTTGTGCCATGACTGAGCTTAAGCTCTACTTCCTATAGCGCTGATCCCATCTTCTACTTTCTGTACAAAGTGGCACTTCCTCTTCAAAGTGGGATTCCTCTACTACTTACAGAGAAATCTATTTATACCTCTATTTTTGAAAAACAGAGGCATGGGCTAGGTAAGACAATCCTAGGCTAGGAAGCTGTCGTGTCCCTACTAATGGTCTGGGGATGGGACTGTCAGACGTTAGAAGTTAAGCTTCCTGAAGCAAGGAGCTTTTCAATGGGACGGCCCTGAGCCTGGATTTGAGACTCAACCCTCAGTCTGACTTAGTTAGATCCAAATTTTCTTGTGGGAGTTTCCCAGCTAACTGACTGTTAGGGTATTTCCTGGTTTTTACTGAGGAATGGGGACTTCTCAGTCTGACTCTCTCACTGGACTCTGACCTTGAAGGAATTTCTAAATTCATATCAAACATCATTTTTGTCTTGGGTATTGTTATTCCATGGCTGCATTCTCTTGCAGGGCAATCAATGCCTTTCATCCCTTGACTCAATATCTTCGATTGCTTAACCTGTCAGCTCTAGACTGCATCTGTCCCCAGGACAATTGTACTCACCAGAAACTGTTCAGGATGCCAGATGCAATGAACTGAAAAGTCAGTTTGCTATCTTTCCTAGCCTGAGTGGCCTCCTCTGTGAGTTTATAATCAATATTAGAGGTGACTGTCTTTTGGCCATCTGGACTTTCTCACCTATAGGTGAGAAGACAGGAAGAGAACTTTTCAGTATGGGGACAAAAATTTGAGGGGAATCATCTAGTCTCCTTGACTTGCCTGAGGATTTCCTCTAAGAAGCTGTCAAACTTATCTATGGAATCATCCCAGAACATGGGTGGCTGAGGAAGAAAAGATAGGCTGGTAAATGGTCCCAGACTGGGCCTCTCTCAACTTCCAAATAAAAATGGATTCAAGAACCTTAATGGGTAGGTCTTATGTCTTCTTTGCTTGACCTTATAATTCGAACTTCTAGTACTTGGCAAGTACCTGGATAAAGTAAGGAAAGCTGTGAAGAGGTATTCAAGAGCTATTCCCAACCCATAGAGGGTGCCAAATTTCTGGTTTTTAAGTGGATGTGGAATTTCCCAGGAGAAGGCAATGTATATAGATGACTGCAGTTTGCGAACACCACGTACATACCTACAATCCTATTGTGAATGCTCTGATTTCTTGTCCAAATGTACTTTTAAGGTATGTTCCAGCTGCTTCTAGTCCAGATATTCCTTTGAAACCTTTGATAAGTAATTCTCTGGGTCATTAGCTGAGTGGCTCACTAAGTTGCTTTTTGTCTCCTTCTCAATGTCAGTCCACAGACCCTTTACTAGGTTGGTTATCTGAGGTCATTCTTTGGGCCTCTCTTCAGGTTATATGCTTGACCCTTCCCCAGGTAATTTTGTAGCTGAAATTTTGCTTGGCCTTCTACAAGGAAGCTTTCTGGATGTCTTAGTCCAGTCTTCCTTAAATCTTTGCTGCTTTGGCTTTTCAAAACAGAGGACCATGAGAGTCCATGCCTGTTTTTTGCTGAGCTCATTGCTAAAAGGACAATCTCCTGAAAAATGGAGACTGGAGCATAACCTGAGAGGGCAGATTGCACTGGGGAAGTTTAGAAACTGGAAATTAAAGGCTTTCTGAGATCTTAGGAATACAAAGGGTAAACCTCACAAACTTTTCAGCTGGTTCTGCAACAAGTGTAATTACAGGTGATAAATTTTAAGCAGGATTAGAGATTGTACCTCATTCTGGGCTCTCTGAAAGATTCTCCACGGGGCGAAATTTGGATTGTTGAAGAAGGCAGTAGAAGGAGTAGAGAGAATTGAAAATGGGCCTGTGACTAACTAAACCTGAAGCAGGGGCTGGGATTGGGGTAGGGATGCAGGCAAGATTTGGGACTGACTGTGGTATAGGTCAGGGTCTAGAGCAGGACAAGCAATGGAGGCTCTATAGCCTGCATTTGGACTCAGGAGGCATTAGATATTACACTGAAAAAGACACAGAGAGCCTTTAGCGAGGGAACATCTTCCAGAGATCAAGACAGGAGCCACCAAGAACTCACTGTGCAGAGTGGAGAGACCCCAAAAGAGCTGGCTGTGTTTCTTCTGTAAATGGTCTCCCATAGCCTTGGGATATGGAAGCTGTTAAAGAATGTACTGAACAGAAGATTTCAAAGAGCAGCTCGAGAAGACAAAGTATTATAATGACATGTGCAAAGACCTGGAGTTAGAAAACCAAAAGGGAAAAACACACCCCTCATTTCTCAAGCTGAAGGAACTGAAGAAAAAAATCAAGCATTGAGTTGCAATATTGAAGGTTTCTATAGGTAAGATACTGAATAACGCAGGAAGCATCAAGGGATGATGGAAGGGATACACAGAGTCACTCTACAAAAAGAATTGGTCAACAGTCAACCATTTCAGTAGCTAGCACATGATCAAGAACTGATGGTACTGAAGGAAGAAGTCCAAGCTGCACTAAAAGCTTTGGTGAAAAACAAAGCTCCAGTAATAGACAGAATATCAACTGAAATGTTTTAACAAATGGATGCAACACTGGAGGTGTTCACTTGTCTATGCCAAAAAATTTGGAAGACAGCTACCTGGTCATCTAACAGAAAGAGATCCGTGTTTGTGCTCATTCCAAAGAAAGGTGATCCAACAGAATGTGGAAATTATCCAACAATATCATTAATACCACACACAAGTAAAATCTTGCTGAAGATCATTCAAAAGTTGTTGCAGCAGCATGTTGACAGGGAACTGCCAGAAATTCAAGCCAGATTCAGAAGAGGATGTGGAACAAGGGCTATCATTGCTAATGTCAGATGGATCTTGGCTGAAAGCAGAGAATACCAGAAAGATGTTTACCTGCTTTATTGACTATGCAAGTGCATTCGACTGTGTGGATCACAACAAATTATAGATAACATTGAGAAAATGGGGAATTCCTGAACACTTAATTCTGTTCATGAGGAACCTGTACATAGACCCAGAGGCAGTCATTCGAACAGAGCAAGAGGATACTGTGTGGTTTTAAGTCAGGAAATGTGTGCGTCAGGGTTGTATCCTTTCATCATACTTATTCAATCCATATGCTGAATAAATAATGTGAAAAGCTGGACTATATGAAGAAGAATGAAGCTTCAGGATTGGAGGAAGACTCATTAACAACCTGTGATATGCAAATGACACAGCCTTACTTGCTGAAAGTGAAGAGGACTTGACGCACTAACTGATGAAGATCAAAGACCAAAGCCTTCAGTATGTATTACACCTTAACATAAAGAAAACAAAAATCCTCACAACTGGACCAATAAGCAACATCATGATAAACGGAGAAAATATTGAAATTGTCAAGGATTTCATTTTACTTGTAGCCACAATCAACGCCCATGGAAGCAGCAGTGAAGAAATCGAATGACGCATTGCATTGGGCAAATCTGCTGCAAAAGACCCCTTTAAAGTGTTGAAAAGCAAAGATGTCACTTTAAGGACTAAGGTGCTCCTGGCCAAAGCCATAGTATTTTCAATTGCCTCACATGTATGCAAAAGCTGGATGACGAATAAGGTAGACCAAAGAAGAGTTGATGCCTTTGAATTATGGTGTTGGTGAAGAATACTGAATACACCATGGACTGCCAAAAGAATGAACAAATCTGTCTTGGAAGAAGTACCGCAAGAATGTTCCTTAAAAGGGAGGATGGCGAGACTTTGTTTCACATACTTTGGACGTGTTATCAGGAGGGGCTAGTCCCTGGAGAAGGACATCATGCTTGGTAAGGTACAGGGTCAGTGAAAAAGAGGAAGATTCTCAAGGAGATGGATTGACACAGTGGCTGCAACAATGGGCTCAAACATAGCAAAGATTGTGAGGATAGAACAGAACTGGGCAGTGTTTCATTCTGTTGTACGTAGGGTCGCTATGAGTCAGAATCCACTGGACAGCACCTAACAACAACAGCAACAAAGTTCGTACGTATACACTGGTTTTCCTTCTGTGTTCCAGAAGGGTTGAGGATCTTTGGTGTGCTGCTCATCAGCATGTGACTAACGTATTCCTTAAAGAATTCAGCTGGTAGTTGAGTCTCAATTGTTTGAGAAGGAAATGATACTTCTTCTCTTTCTCCTCCAAAATCTAGGTATCCACTCTCTTTTTGACTTGTCTCATCAAGAGCTGTTGGATATCACATCTGTGGAATTAAAGGCCACCAGCCTACACATGCCTGCTTACAGAACTTTCCTAGATATAGGCTTTGGATGGATGGGGGAAAGACACTTTTACTATCTGTCAGAATATAATGATATAGAAATGGGGAGCAAGTCTTAGCTGGTGCCTGCCACCAGAAGCCTGAAATTGACAGGACTTTGTGGTCAATTCCTAAAGTTTTTGGGACAGAAGAGGCAAACCAACTGGGGTTATCTGCAAGTGACTTCTCAGGGATAGCAGGATTGAAAATGAGTCAGAGTGAGGCAGAGTTAAAGTGTAATCTGTTATAGGTAGAGAAGTGAGGGTTGGTGTTTGGAACGACAAATGAGTTAGTGGAATTCATGGGGTGAGTCAAATTTGGTAAGGGGTTGATATCCAGAGAGAAGGCAAGTACAGATGAAAAGGTAGCATCCAGCAAAATTTGGAGTTCACTTGGAGAACAGAAGCTGGAGTTTGCGTGTGATCTGAGGGAAGGGAGGAAAAGGCAAGTGGAGGGGTGAAATGGTCCTTTATAAATATGGAATGAAGTGAAAAGCAGGGATCTGGCGGAAGAAACTGCCTAGTGGTGAGAGTGAAAGGAAGAAAACTGATGGGGTCTTCACTTCTGAAAGGCTGGAGTTCAGACATCGACAAGACCCCTGCAGAGGAATAGGTATTTCACCTTGTGGAGGCCAGAGTCAGAGATGAATCACTCACAGGAGCTGTGAAGGAGCATCATCTTCCACAGTTTCCCAAACAGCCACAGATCAGATTCAAAAGTCATTGCATTTCCCATTTCATAAAAAAGATTTGCCACAACAGTGTTCACAAGGTGCCATTATCTTATCTAGATGCTTGCCAGGTAGCTGCAGGAGGTAGAATGTCCAAGCTTAGGCCAGGAACAGAACAGGGACAAGAAGGCCTGGCAGTCCTGGTAAGAATAGGGACATCTGAACCTACACATCCATCCCCATCCCTACCTTCAGACACTCCTATGTCAACCCCGGGCTGCATAAGCTACGGTTGGAAGAGAAATACAGGAAGTATTTCAGAAGACAAAGTAGATTTTATGCTTCCTTCTATTCTTTCAGGAAAGCTGTCCAAACTGTGAATCTGTGAGTCTGGGTGACATGTAGTGAAGGTGAGAACATAAGGATTTTATAGGAGGGCTAATTTAGATATTTCTTTAAGGGATATCCTTGGAAAATTAGATCTTGGAGCTACAATAATTAGTATACAATGGTCAATAACAATATAGTAAGTGCTTTAGGAATTACAAAGTGCTTTCACATATATTATCCTATGTGACCCTCACCATAGCCCTATGAGGTATGGAGGACAGGTGCTCTCTCAAAGAGGAATATGAGCTTTATGGAAATTAAAAATGGATCTAAAGTCAGGGCCTGCACTGGTTTTGGAGGCAGAACCAGTTGGCAATTGTTTCAATACGTGTCTTAGTCATCTAGTGCTGCTGTAACAGAAATACCACAAGTGGATGGTTTTAACAAAGAGAAGTTTATGCTCTCACAGTCCAATAGGCTAGAAGTCCAAATTCAGGGCATCACTTCAAGGGAAGGCTTTCTGTGTCGGCTTTGGAGGAAGGTCCTTGTCATAAGTTTTCCCTTGGTCTGGGAGCATCTCAGAGCAGGAACCTCAGGTCCAAATAACGCGCTATGCTCCTGGCACTGCTTTCTTGGTGGTATGAAGTCCCTCTGTCTCTCTGCTCACTTCTCTCTTTTGTATCTCAAAAGAGATTGGCTTAAGATACTGCTAATGTTGTAGATCTCATCAATATAACTGCCACTAATCCATCTCATTTCATCATATTGATAGGATTTACAACACAGGGAAATCACATCAGATGACAAAATGGTAGATAATCATACTGAGCTAGCCAAGTTATCAGATATTTTTGGGGGACATTATTCAATCCATGACAGTACATCTCACATTTCCATCTGATTGGCAACCCCCATTGCCCAGCTCTATCATTCTCTCATTCGTTAGTTTATCAGAGCAGGAATCAGAGAAGTGTCCCAGGTTCTGATTTCCTTCCCATGAGCCACTCTTCTAAGGATTTTCTTTTCTGAAAGACAGTTATTCTAGCAAAAGATGTTCTCAGAGATTGTGTTTATAGGACTTCATGGACAGGACAGATTAAGATGAACTCTGGAAGACCTTGGGGTTGTATAGACAGAACTTTACCCTTTAATGTTTACTTTTTATCCACACACCTCTACATTGATGCAGAAGGACAAGAAAATAATGATGGGGGACAAGAAAATGATGATGAACTGGAACCCAATTCTCACTCACTCTCTGTAGGCAAGCTACAGTTATCCATTATTCATATGACTTTCTACACTATAGTATATCCTATAATGTATTTTATTTTTTAATAATATTTTATTGTATTTTCGGTGAACGTTTACACAGCAAATTAGGCTACCATTTGACAATTTCTATACATATTGTTCAGTGACATTTAGTTATGCTCTTCACAATGTGTCAACATTCTCTTTGTGTTCTGATTGTTCCACGTCCAGTACTGTAGTTTCACTGTCCGTTTATCTTCTCTTCTTTGCATTAGAGTAATTGCTGACCTTTTGGTCTCATATAGATGGTTTTCTTAATGGAGCACCATACTCACAAGTAATATCCTTTATTTTGTGTACCAATCTGTTATTTTGCTGAAAGGAGATCTCAGGGGATAGTTTCAGTTCAAAGTTTAAAGAGTATCTCAGGACAATAGTCTCAGAGAGTCCTCTAGTCTCAATTGGTCCAGTAAGTCTGGACTTTATAAGAATTTGAGTTCTCTTTTGCATTTTTCTCCCATTCTATCAGGGTCCATCTATTGTGGCCCTAATCAAAACAATCAGTAGTGGTAGCCAAGCACCATCTAGTTCTTCTGGTGTCAGAGTATGTCTTAGTTATCCAGTGCTGCTATAACAGAGATGCCATAAATGGGTGGCTTTAACAAACAGAAATTTATTTTCTTACACTGTAGGAAGCTAGATCCAAAGTCAGGATGCCGGCTCTAGGGAAAGGCTTTCTCTCTCTGTCATCAATAGGGGAAGGTCCTTGTCTCTTTAAGCTTCTGCTCCTGGGCTAGCTTCACGTGGCTTGGTATCTCTCTTCCTCCATCTCTGCTTCTTTTGCTTGCTTGTTTAATCTCTCATATTTCCAAAAGAGATTGACTTAAAACACACCCTACGCTAATCTTGTCTCCTTAACAGAACAAAGACAACACATTCCAAAATGAGATTATAACCACATATTTTGGGGGGACACAATTCAACCCATAACATTCCACCCTTTGGCCCCCCAAAATTTATGTCCTTGCCACATGCAAAACACATTCACCCCATCACATCATCCCAAAAGTCTTAAATCAACTCCAAGTCCAAAATCTCATCTTGTGAATCATTTAAACCAAATATGGGGAAGACTTTAGGCATATTTCATCCTTAGTCAAAATTCCTCTTCATCTGTGAACATGTGAAATCTAGACTACAAGTTATCTGTTTCCAATATACAATGGTGGAACAGGCACAAGGTAGACATTTCCATTACAAATGGAAGAAATTGGAAGGAAAGAAAGGAAAACAGGCACCAAGCAGGTCCAAATCCAAGTAGAACAAATTGCATTAGCTCTCAAGGCTTAAAAATAATCCTCTCCTCTCTGAGACCAACTGGGCAAAGGCGCTGCCCTCCAGACTCTGGGTGTTGGCCACATCCTCTGGATTCTGAGTGTTGGCCCCTCGGCCTGGGGCTTCAGCTCTGCCTTCCAGGCCCTCTGGGATGGCAATTCTGCTCCCTCAGCTTTAGGCAGCAGTCCCATCCTCCTAGTCCATCTGAGTAACAACCACACACCCTTGGCCCTGGCAGGCCCCATTCTTCAGCTCCTTGGTCATGGCAGACCCACCCCCTGTGCTTTGGGCAACGACCCCATCCCCCTGGAACATTTTAACAGCAACCCCACACTCTGGAACCGAGCTGGCAAAGATCTAACTCTTTTAAACCTAGGAGGCTGTGGCCCCACCCTTTGAAACTGAGAAGGTCTTGCTTCCCATGCTCCTTCCAACAGTTCTGCTGCTCTCTGAGCTGCTCCATGGATGATCTTCTTCTTTTATTGGAAGACAACAGATGTAGCTCCTTTGGCCTGTCTCCAGCCAGCAGGATTCAAGAGGCAGACAGTTTACCTCATTTTGTCCTGTCTCTGACCTCTTCTGTCTAGGCTGATGTGTTTTCTGCTATGGTAATTGGTTAGATCCATCAGTTACAGGCTTAATCTCAATAACAAATAATTGTGTAGCCACATTCTTGGTGAACGTTTTAGGACATGTGTCCTTAGTCTGAACAATAGAATTTCCCAAATCTTTAAGTGTTGTTTTCATTTTGCACAGTTCATTTTTTTTCATTTTATTTATTTTTGTTGTACTACAAGTGAAGGCTTACAGAACAAATAGTTTCTCATGAAACAGTAGTACACATATTGTTTTATGACATTGGTTAACAATCCCACAACACGTCAACCCTCTAACTTCTCAACCTTTTTTTTTTTTTTGGTGAAAATACACATAGCCAAAGATACACCATTTCAAAAATTTCTACATGCCCAGTTCAGTGACATTGACTATGCTCTTCCAATTGTGTTGCTATTCTCACTTAAGATGAAGGCTTACAGAACAAAATAGTTTCTCATATAATAGATACTACACACGTTGCCCTATGACAATGGTTAACGATCTCACAACACATCAACAATATCCTTACTCAACCTTGGGTTCCCTATCACCAGCTTCCTTGTCCCATTCTGCCTTCTGGCCCTTGTCAGTGGACTACTGTACCTCATTAGTCCCATTTGGTTTTAAGGGGCTGTCCACTCCCAGGCTGAATGGTGAACCTCAGAGAACTTCACCACTGAGCTAAAAGGGTGTCTGGGGGCCATACTCTTGGGGCTTCTCCAGTCTCCTTTAGGCCAGTAAATCTGGTCTTTTTTTTGTGAGTTAGAATTATGTTCTACATCCTTCTCCAGCTCTGTCCAGAACCCTCTGTTGTGATCCTGGTCAGACCAGTCAGTGGTGGTAGCCAAACACCATCTAGTTCTACCTGACTCAGTCTGGTGGAGGCCTTGGTAGCTGTGATCCATTAGTTCTTCGGAATAATCTTTTCCTTGTATCCTGTTTTCTTCATTCTCCCTTGCTTCCAAAGGGATGAGACCAGTGGAGTATCTCAGATGGCCGCTCACAGGCTTTTAAGACCCCAGACACTACTCACCAAGGTAGAATGTAAAACATTGTGTTTATAAACTGTGTTATGCCAATTGAGCTAGATGTTCCCTGAGACCATGGTCCCCACAGCCCTTCCCCCAGCAATTCAGTCCCTCAGGGTATTTGGATGTGTCTATGGGGCTTCCATGACCTTTTCTTGTACAGGTTGTGCTAGTTTCCCCTGTATTGTGTACTGTCTCACCCTTCACCCAAGAAACCACTTATCTACTGCCTATTTAGTATTCCCCCCACCGCCATCCCTGGTAACCAACAAAGATTGTTACATTTTGTGTGTGAACTTTTTCACGGGTTTTTACAATAGAGGTCTCATACAATATTTGTCCTTTTGTGATTGACTTATTTCACTCAGCATAATGTCCTCCAGTTTCATCCATGTTATGAGATGGTTCACAGATTCATTGTTGTTCTTTCTCGTTGCATAGTACTCCATTGTGTGTATGTACTATAGTTTGTTTATCCATTCATCTGTTGCTGGGCATCTAGGTTGTCTCCATCGTTTTGCTATTGTGAACAATGCTTCCATGAACATAGGTGTGCATATGTCTATTTGAGTGACGACTCTTATTTCTCTAGGATATATTCATAGGAGTGGGATTGCTGGATCCAATGGTATGTCTACTTCTAGCTTTCTGAGGAAGCACCATATCATTTTTCAAAATGGTTGTATCATTTTGCATTCCCACCAGCAGTGCATAAGACTTCCAATCTCCCTGCAGCCTCTCCAACATATGTTATTTCCAATGTTTTTGATTCGTGCCAGTAATGCCAGGGTGAGATGGTATCTCATTGTGGTTTTAATTTGCATTTCTCTAACGGTTAGTGATCGCAAGCATTTCCTCATGTGTCTCTTGGCCGCTTGAATGTCTTCTTTGGTTAAGTGTTTGTTTATTTCCTTTGCCTATTTTTTAATTGGATTTTTTGTCTTCCTGTTGTAGAGGTGTTTTATTTTCTTGCATATTTTAGAGATTAGACATTTGTATGACTTGTAATGTCCAAAAATTTTTCCCCAGTCTGTAGGTTCTCTTTTTTGATTTTTGTGAAGTCTTTTGATGAGCATTAGTGTTTCATTTTTAGAAGACCCCAGTAATCTAGCTTATGTTCTTGGGTTTATGTGCTGTTGGTTATGGTTTGTATCCAGTTAATGCCGTGCATTAGGGCCTCTAGAGTTGATCCTATTTTTTATTCTATGAACTTTATAGTTTTTGGCTTTATATTTAGGTCTTTGATCCAAATTGAATTAGTTTTTGTGTATGGTGTGAGATATGGAGATATGGGCCTTGTTTCATTTTTTTGGAGATGGATATCCCGTTTTGCCAGCACCGTTTGTTAAAAAGACTATCTTTTCCCATTCGATGGACTTTGGGCCCTTGTCAAAGATCAGGTGATGGTAAGTGTATGGATTTACATCTGGGTTCTAAATTCTGTTCCATTGGTCAATGTATCTGTCGTTGTACCAGTACCAGGCTATTTTGACTATCGTAGCTGTATAGTAGGTTCTGAAGTCAGGTAGTGTGAGTCTTTCTACTTTATTCTTCTCCTTCAATAGAGCTTTACTTATCTGGGGCTTCTCCCCTTTCCATATAAAGTTAATGATTAGTTTTTCCACTCTTTAAAGAATGTTGTTTGTATTTGAATCGGGATTGCATTGTATTTGTAATTGCTTTGGGTAGAATTCTCAACTTCACTATGTTGAGTCTATCTATCCATGAGCATGGTATGTTAATCCATTTATGTAGATCCCTTTGGGTCTCTTGCAGTAGTCTTTTGTAGTTTTCTTTGTATAGGTCTCTTAAATCCCTGGTTAGATTTATTCTTAAGTATTTTATTTTTTTAGGGGATATTGCAAATGGTATTGCTTTCCTGATTTCCTTTTCATCATTGTCTTTATTGGTGTAAAGGAGTCCAACTGATTTTTGTATGTTTATCTTGTATCCTACTACTCTGCTGAATCTATTAGTTCCAGAAGTTTTCTCATGGAATCTTTAGGGTTTTCTATGTATAATGTCATATCATCCACAAACAGGGAGAGTTTAACTTCTTCATTACCAGTTTGGATGTCCTTTATTTCTTTTTCCTGTTTTACTGCTCTAGCTAGGACTTCCAGCACAATGTTAAATAGGAGTGGAGATAAAGTGCATCCTTGTCTTGTTCTTGTTCTCAAGAGGAATGTTGTCAGCCTCTCTCCATTAAGAATGATGCTGGCCATTTGTTTTGCATAGACACCCTTTATTATGTTGAGAAATTTCCCTTCTAAACCTATTTTATTGAGAGTTTTTATCAGGAATTGGTGTTGGACTTTGCTGAATGCCTTTTCTGCGTCAGTTGAGATGATCATGTAACTCTTTTCTTTCCTTTTATTTATGTGGTGGATTACATTGATTGATTTTCTAAAGTTGAACCATCCTTGCATACCTGGTATGAATCCTACTTGGTCGTGGTGTTTTTTTTTTTTTTATATATGATGCTGAATTCTATTGGCTATAATTTTGTTGAGAACTTTTGCATCTATATTCATGAGAGATATGGGTCTGTAATTTTCTTTTTTTGTGGTATCTTTACCTGGTTTTGCTATCAGGGTTATGATGGCTTCATAGAATGAATTAGGAAGTGCTGGTTCCTTTTCTGTGCTCTGAAATAGCTTGAGAAGTACTGGTACAAGCTCTTCTATGAATGTTTTGTAGAATTCTCCAGTGAAGCCATCTGGGCCAGGGCTTTCTTTTTGGGGAGTATTTTTCTTACCTTTTCAATCTCTTCTCATGTTATGGGTCTGTTCAGATTTTCAACATCACTTTGTGGTAGCTTGTGTAGGTAGTGTGTGTCTACAAATTTATCCATTTCCTCTAGGTTTTCAAATTTGTGGGAGTACAGTTTTCCATAAAATTCTGTTATGATCCTTTTTGTTTCAGTTGGGTCTGTTGTAATGTCACCCATTTCATTTCTTATATGGGTTATTTTTGTCCTCTCCTGTTTTTCTTTTGTCAGTCTGGCCACTGGTTTTTCAATTTTGTTGATTCTTTCAAAGAACCAACTTTTGGTTTTGTTGATTCTTTCTATTGTTTTTCTATTCTCTATTTCATTTATTTCTGCTCTGATCTTTATTGTTTCCTTTTTTCTGGTGGCTGTGGGCTCTTTTTGCTCTTCTCTTTCCATTTGTTTGAGTTGTGTAGTTAATGTTTGATTTTGTCCCTTTCTTCTTTTTTGATGTGTGCATCTATTGCTATAAATTGTCCTCTGAGAACTGCCTTTGCTGTGTCCCAAAGGTTTTGGTGTGATGTGTTTTCATTCTGAGTCTAGGAATTGTTTGAGTCCATCTCTGATTTCTTCTATTACCCACTGATGTGTAAGCAGGGTGTTATTCAGTTTCCATGTAATTGATTTTTTTTCCTTACCCTTTCTGTTGTTAATTTCTACCTTGATGGCATTGTGGTCAGAGAAGATACTTTGTATTGTCTCAACGTTTTGGATTTTGTTGAGGATTGCTCTGCAGCCTAAGATGTGGTCTTTTCTGGAGAACGTTCCATGTGCATTGGAAATGAATGTGTACTTTGCAGCTGTTGGATGGAGTGTTCTATATGTCTACAAGGTCAAGTTGGCTGATTGTGCCCTTTAGGTCTTCTGTATCTTTGCTGAGATTCTTCTTAGTTGTTCTGTCCTTTACTGAGAGTGGTGTGTTGAAGTCTCCTAGTATAATTTTGGAAATCTCAATTTCTCTTTTCAGTGCTGTTAGAGTTTGTTTTATGTATTTTGGACCCCTGTCATTGGGTGTGTTATGTTTATTATGCTTATGTCTTCATGATGGATAGTCCCCTAATCATTATATAGTGTCCTTCTTTGTCTTTTATGGGGAATTTAGTTTTAAATTCTATTTTATCTGGGATTACTATTGCCACTCCTGCTCTTTTTTAGTAGTGTTTTGCTTGATATATTTTTTCCATCCTCTGATTTTTAATAAATTTACATTTTTGTTTCTAAGGTGTGTCTCTTGTAGACAGCATATTGATTAATCCTGTTTTCTTATCCATTCTGTCACTCTCCATCTCTTTATGAGTGCATTGAGTCCATTTACATTCAGTGTAATTATTGATAGATGTGAGTTTCTTGCTGTCATTTTGTAGTGCTTTTTTTGTGGTGCTGACGTTTTCTTTGTTATTCTTACTCCTCTGTGCTGAATTCCTTTTGTTTGTGGATTTTTTTTTTTTTCATTTCTTTAGTTTTTGTAGGTTTTGTTTTTACTGAGACTTTATGCTTGTCCTCTTTATTTTTATGTTTGTTATCTTTCTTTGTGGTTCCCATGAAATTTACCCTCATCTTTCTAAGTTCGAAGCAGTCTATTATCACTTGGTATCGCCTTGCCTTCCTCTCCATTAGAAGGTTCTATACCTACACCATTTATTCCCTCTTCTATTGTTCTGATGTTGTCATATACAGATTAACTGCTCTGATTCCCTGTCATATTTCTTTTGGTTTTAGATAGTCCTGGAGGGTTCATTTCCTAGATTGGTATCTGGGTGGTATGATCCTGTGTCCTAGATTCAGCCTGTGAGCTGAAGTTGTTTGTTCTCAGATCAAAGTACTCCCTGTAATAATCCTTGAAAGTTTGGTTTGGTTTTTACATAGTCCCTTTACTTCTGTTTATCTGGAAATGTCCTAATTTCACCATCATATTTGAATGAGAGTTTTACAGAGTATATTATTCTTGGCTGGCAATTTTTTTCTTTCAAGGTTTTATCTATGTCATCTCACTGCCTTCTTGCTTGCATGGTTTCTGCCGATTAATCTGAGGCTTATTGTTTCTCCTCTGTATGTGACTTCTTGTTTTTCATGAGCTGCTCTCAGGATTCTTTATTTGTCTTTGGTTTTGACAAGTGTCATTATGATATGCGTTGGTGATTTTCTCTTTTGGGGTCTACCCTATATAGGGTTCATTGAGCTTCTTGCAGGGCCTGCTTTTTATCTTTCACGATATTGGAGAAGTTTCTGTCAGCAGTTCTTCAATGATCCTCTCTGAGTTTTCTGTTTTCTCCCCCATTCTGAAACTCCAATCACTCGAAAATTTTTGCTTTTGTTTGTATCCCACATAACTCTCAGGGTCTTTTCATTTTTCTTTTTTCTGAGTTTTCCTCAGAGTTGTATCCAAGTGTTTGTCTTCAATTCCACTGATCCTGTCTTCCACCATTTCAAATCTGCTCCTCAGTCCTTCTATGACACTGTCCATCTCTGTAATCTTGTTTATCTTTTGGATTTCTAATTGTTGTTTTTGTATAATATCTACTTGTGAATTTATTTTGGCATTTTGTTCCCGCATTATTTTCTTGAATTCTTCCATTTTTTTTTGGTCTGTATTTTCCATGAATTTGTCTGCCTTTTTTATGAAGTTGTCTATTTTTTTCTCATTTCTGTCTACTTTTCACTTCAACTCTTGGATAATTCTGAGAATTAGAGATTTTAACTCTCTTTCAGGTAGTTCTTATGCCTTCTCTTCCACTGGAAAGTCATCTGGTGTTTTATTTTGGACACCTACCGGAACCATCCTGTCCTATTTTTGTAAATGTTTTGATATTGTCTGCAGTCTTCCGGGCATTCAGTACTTATTTTTATTGTTCATTGATTGTAGATTTGTTTGTTTCATCCTGTTTTTTTTTATTTGGGTATGTCTTAGCAGGCGTGTGGTCTCTTGTATGCTGACCTGTGGGCACAATACTTTTTGCCTCCTTTTCCAATTGGCAGGGTCAATCGCTCAGATATGGTACAGCAGAGCAGGTTTAGCTGAAGAGAAGTTGCTGGGATGGGTTGTTTTTGGCACTTACTACAGCCACTGGGGCAGGTCGGAAATCCGTGCAGGGTAGGTTCTGGTAGGCCATGCTTGTGCTGCTTGGTGGTGTGATGTTAAGCGCACAGTGCAGGTAGGCAGGATGGAGGGGGGAGATTGTGGTGTGTGGAGCTAAGATAGGTATGGGAGAGAGGAGAAAGGAACAGGGGCAAAAAACATACAAATAAAAAAGAGTGCTAGGGGAGTTTGCCGTTGGAGTGGAGAGATGAGAGACTATGAAATGGAGAAAAACAAAAAGGGGAAGAAGAAGAAAAAAAAGAAACGAATGAATAAATAAAAATTAGAATGAAGAAAGAACAGCAGATCTCCCAGGGATCTCACCGGTGCGACTACGAGTCTGGGGATGTTGTTCTCAGGTGTTGAAGTACAGCCTGGCTAGAAGGCATAGAGGTTTTCAGCTCCAGGTATTCAGGGGACAGGAAGAAAAGGAAAGTATAGAGAGATGAGAAACTGAGTAATGAAGAAAGACAAAAAGGGAAAAAGTGAGAAAGCAAAACAAATGTATAAAAAAAGAACAAGAAAAGCTCCCAAAAAACAGAAAAAAAAAAAAAAAACCATGAAAAAAGAAATGTCCTCAGGGATCCCTCTGCATGTCCGTGCAAGTTGAGGGGCTAGGTCCCAAGCCGCATAGCACTGCCCAGCCGGAATGAGCTCCCAACTCGAGAAAAGGAAAAGAAACTAAACACTTCAAAACAAACAAAAAAAGCCCTGGGATCCCACCAGTGTGGCGGCACAGACTGGGCAGCAGTTTCACACTCGAACAGAGCTCTGCAGCCCCTTAGAAAGAAGCAAATTTGGCGCACGGAGCCAGGTACTTGAAAGAAAGGAGGGGGAGGTGGCAAAAGGTAAGGAAGAAATCAAAAGAAGCAGAAAAAAGCAACACCAGCAGCAACAAATGGTACTCAGGGAGTCAGCCAGCTCCGGCAGGTGGAATCCAAGCAGCCAGTGCTTCCCAGCCAAGAGACTGTGGCCGCAGGGAGCAGAGGAGGCCCAGTGGGAGTGGAGAGGGGTTGGGGGTGGGAAAGTGTCTATCGCCTGTTAGTGGTTGTTCTGTCTCCTGCTGGAAGCTCCGTGAAGCTGCTTTCTCATACCCCATTTGATCTCCGATAGGAGTCCAAGATGGCAGTTCCGTACTGCGTTAGCTGATAAGGGACCTCTGCACCAATCTCTCCTTGCTCTTCATTCTGTCAGTTTCTCACTCCATTTGGTGCTTGGCTAAGCTCTTTACCTCTTCATTTGATGTTTTACGGTTTCAGGATTGCTGTTTTCTCTGTTTGGCTTAGTTTTTCTGATCTTTGCTGTGGAGGGATGGCATGGTGCTTCTGCCTAGAGCGTCATGTTGCCATGAGTCCCCCTGTAGATTTTTTAAATCTATTGTATTTTTTACAAATTCATTGAGATATAATTCGTATACCATAAAATTCATCCTTTAGAAGTTATAATTCAGTGACTTTTAGTATATTCACAGAGTTATGCAACCATCACTACTTTGCAGGAGAAAAACCTGGCAATTTGCCCAGATTACAGATTACAGCCTAGAATACCCTATGGGGCAGTTCTACTCTGTCACATGGGGTCACTATGAGTCGACATTGACTTTATGGTGCCTAACAACAACAAGAAGAGCAGCTGGGGGAACTTCCATCTTGGACCAGAGATTGGAGAACAGGGGATATGAGAAGGCAGCTTCACAGAGCTTCCAGCAGGAGACAGAACAACCAGTAACCAACGATATACACTTTCTCATCCCCCTCACTCAGCCTCCTCTGCTTCCTGCAGCCACAGTCTTTTGGCCAGGAAGCAATGGCTTCACCCCAGAGCCACTTGGATTCCACCAGCCCGCACTGGCCAGCTCCCTGAGTGCCATTTGTTGGCTGCTGGTGTTGCTTTTTTCCACTTCTTTAGATTTCTTCCTTACCTCTCACCACCTCCCCCTCCTTTCTCTCAAATACCTGGCTCCATGTGCCATCTTTGCTTCTTCCTGAAAGGCTAGGAAACACAGCTCGACTGGGAAACTGCTTCCTGGCCCGTGTCAACATGCTGGTGGGACCCCTGGGGCTTTGTCTGTTCGTTCTGATTTATTCTGTTTTAATTTGTTTGTCTGCTTTTTCTTTTCTTGGCTTGGGAGGCCCTTCTAGCCAGGCAGTACTGCGCGGCTTGGGAGCTACTCTGTTACTCTGTGCACATGCGCAGTGGCATCCCTGGGGGCATTTCTTTTTTCTTGTTCTTTTTTTGGGGGGATTTGTTTTTTTTTTGTTGTTTCTTTGTTCTATTTTCTTCTATTTTCCTTTTTGTCTTTCTTCATTTCTCAGTTTTTCATCTCTCTATACTTACATTCTCTTCCTGTCTCTTCTGTGACACCTCTACCGCTTCAAGCTAGGCTGTACTTCACGGCCTGGAAACAACTTCCCAAGTCCTTGCAGCTGCACCAGTGGGATCCCTGGGAGCTCTTTTTTTTTTTCCTCTAATTTTTATTTATTCATTTTTTTCATTTACCCTTTTTCTTTTTGTTTTTCTCCTTTTCTCAATCTCTCATTTCTCCACTCCAAAGGTAAGCTCCCTTAGCACTCTTTTTTGTTTGTGTGTATGTTTTTGGCTCCTGTTCCTCTCTCCTCTCTCTCCACTTTCCCATGCCCATCGTAGCTCCACACATCACAGCCTCCCCTCTCCTTCCTGCCTACCTGCACCCTGCACTGAACTTCACACCCCCAAGCAGCACAGACATGGCCTACTGGAACCTGCCCTGCCCTCATACCCGGCCCGTCCTGTCGGCTCTAGTAGGTGCCACAAACAACCCATCCCAGAAACTCCCCTTCAGCCAGACGTGCCATGCTGTACCTATCTGAGCAACTGACACTGTCTGTTGGAGAAGGAGGTGAACACTATCGTGCCTACAGATGAGCAAACAACAAGAATGTGCAGCCCGCCTGTTCAGACATAACCAAATATAACAAAAAAGCAAGATGAAACAAACAAATCTACAATCAATAAAGAAGGAAAATAACTACTGAATGCCCTGAAGACAGAAGACAATATCAAAACATATACAAAAGCAAGACAGGATGGTTCCAGTAGGCATCCAAAATAAAACACCAGGTGACTTTCCAGTAGAGGAAAAGGAACTAGAACTACCTGATAGGGAATTCAAACCTCTAATATTCAGAGCTATCCAAGAGTTTAACCAAAAACAGATAAAAATGAGGTAAAAATAGACAAATTCATTGAAAAAGCAGACAAATTAGTGGAAAATACAGACAAAAAATGGAAGAATTCAGGAAAATAATACAGGAACAAAATGCTAAAATAAATTCACAACTAGAAATCATACAAAAACAACAATTAGAGATCCAAAGAGAAACAATATTTCAGAAATGGACCGTGTCATAGAAGGGCTGAAGAGTGGGTCTGAAATGATGGAAGACAGGATCAGTGATTGGAACACAAGCACTGGATACAATTCTGAGGAAAAATTAGAAAAAAGAATGAAGGATACCTGGGAATTATGTGGGAAACAATCAAAAGTAAAAATTTGCAAGTTATCAGAGTTCCAGAACAGGGGGAGAAAACAGAAAATACTGAGGATCATTGAAGAACTGCTGACAGAAAAACTCCCCAATATCATGAAAGATGAAAAGCTGACCATCCAAGAAGCTCAACGAACCCTATATAGGATAGACCCCAAAAGAAAATCACCACGGCATATCATAATCAAAGTTGTTAAAATCAAAGTCAAACAAAGAATTCTGACAGCAACTTGAGAAAAACAAAAAGTCATATACAGAGGGGATACAATAAGACTAATCTCAGATTATCTGGTAGAAACCATGCAGGTAAGAAGGCATTGGGATGACATATATAAAACCCTGAAAAAAAACTGCCAGCCAAGAATAATATATCCTGCAAAACTCTCGTTCAAATATGATGGTGAAATTAGGACATTTCCAGATAAACAGAGATTAAGGGACTATATAAAAACAAAACCAAACTTACAAGACTTATTAAAGGGAGTCCTTCAGTCTGAGAAAAAACAACATCAGACCACAGGCTGAATCTAGGACACAAGATTGCACCAACCAGATACCAACCTAGGTAATGAACTCTCAAGGACTATCCAAAACTGAAAGATTTACAACAAGGAACTAGACAGGTTAATCTGTAAATGACAACAACATCAGAACAATAAAAGAGGGAGTAAACGTTGGAAGTGTAGAACCTTCTAACGGAGAGGAAGGCAAAGCAATAAAAAGTAATAATAGACTGCTTCAAACCTAGGAAGATGAGGGTAAATTCCAAGATGAGGGTAAACAAAAAGAAAGTTAACAAAAATACCATCAAATGAAGAAAAACATAAAATCTCAGTAAAAACAAAACCTACAAAAACAAAAGAAATGAAAAAAATCTACAAACAAAAGGAATTTGGCACAGAGGTGTAAGAAGAACAAAGAAAACGTCAGCACCACAAAAAAAGCACTACAAAATGACAGCAAGAAACTCACATCTATCAATAATTACACTGAATGTAAATGGACTCAATGCACCCATAAAGAGACGTAGAGTGACAGAATGGATAAAAAAACAGGATCCATCAATATGCTGTCTATAAGAGTCACACCTTACAAAGACGTAAATTTATTAAAAATCAAAGGACGGAAAAAATATATCAAGTGAACAGCTACCAAAAGAGAACAGGAGTGACAATACTAATCTCAGATAAAACATATTTTAAACAAAATCCCCCATAAAAGACAAAGAAGGACACTATATAATGATTAAGGGGAAAATACATCATGAAGACTTAACCATGATAAACATCTACGCACCCAATGACAGGGCTCCAAAATACATAAAATGAACTCTAACAGCACTGAAAAGAGAAATTGACATTTCCAAAATTATAGTAGGAGACTTGAACACACCACTCTCGGTAAAGGACAGAACATCCAGAAAGAAACTCAACAAAGATACAGAGGACCTAAGGGGCAAAATCAACCAACTTGACCTCACAGACATATATAGAACACTCCACCCAACAGCTGCAAATACACATTCTTTTCCAATGCACATGGAACGTTTTCAAGAACAGACCACATCTTAGGCCACAGAGCAATCCTCAACAAGATCCAAAACGTTGAGATAATTCAAAGTATATTCTCTGACCACAATGCCATCAAGGTAGAAATTAACAACCGGAAGAGCAAGGAAAACAACAACAACAACAAAAACAAAACAAAACAATTACATGGAAGCTGAATAACACCCTGCTTACACATCAGTGGGTAATAGAAGAAATCAGAGATGGAATCAAACAATTCCTAGACTCAAACGAGAATGAAAACACATCATACCAAAACCTTTGGGACACAGCAAAGGCAGTCCTCAGAGGACAATTTATAGCAATAGATGCACACATCAAAAAAGAAGGGACAAAAGCAAAACATTAACTACAGAACTGAAACAATCAGAAATAGAACAGCAAAAAAAAAAGCCCACAGCCACTAGAAGAAAGGAAATAATAAAGATCAGAGCAGAGATAAATGAAATAGAAAACAGAAATACAATAGAAAGGATCAACAAAACCAAAGGTTGGTTCTCTGAAAGGATCAACCAAATCAACAAACCACTGGCCAGACTGACAAAAGAAAAACAGGAGAGGATGCAAATAACCAAATAAAAAATGAAATGGGGGACATTACAACCAACCGAACTGTAATAAACAGGATCATAACAGAGTATTATGAAAAACTATACTCCAACAAATTTGAAAACCTAGAGGAAAATGTTAAATTTCCAGAAACACACTACCTACCCACACTACCATGAAGTGATGTTGAAAATCTGAACAGACCCATAACAAGAGAAGAGACTGAAAAGGTAATTAAAAAAACTCCCACCAAAAAAAAAAAAAAAACCCTGGCCCAGATGACTTCACTGGAGAATTCTACCAAACATTCAGAGAAGAGATTATACCAGTACTATTCAAACTATTTCAGAAGATAGAAAAGGAAGGGATCCTCCCGAATTCATTTTATGAAGCCAGCGTAAACCTGATACCAAAACCAGGCAAAGATGCCACAAAAAAAGGAAAATTACAGACCAATATCTCTTATGAATATAGACGCAAAAATTCTCAACAAAATTCTAGCCAACAGAATTCAGCATCACATCAGAAAAATAATACACCATGACCAAGCAGGATTCATATCAGGTTGCAAGGATGGTTCAACTTTAGATAATGTGTCAACATAATCCACCACATAAATAAAAGGAAAGAAAAGAATCACATGATCATCTCAATCGATACAGAAAAGGCATCTGACAAAGTGTAACTCCCATGCCTGTAAAGACTCTCAATAAAATAGGTATAGAAGGAAAATTCCTCAACATAATAAAGGGCATCTATACAAAACCAACAGCCAACATCATTCCTGATGGAGAGAGACTGAAAACATTCCCCTTGAGAACAGGAACAAGACAAGGATGCCCTTATCTCCACTCCTATTTAACACTGTACTGGAAGTCCTAGCTAGAGCAATAAGGCAAGAAAAAGAAATAAAGGGCATCCAAATACATAACAAAGAAGTTAAACTGTCCCTGTTTGTGGGTGATATGACACTGTACATAGAAAACTCTAAAGACTCCACGAGAGAACTACTGGAACTAACAGAAAGATTCAGCAGAGTAGCGGGATACGATTCCTATACCCCAATAAAAAGAACGATGAAAAGGCAATCAGGGAAACAATTTATAATATCCATTTATAATAGCCCCTAAAAAACTAAAATACTTAGGAATAAATCTAACCAGGGATGTAAAAGACCTATAAAAAGAAAACTACAAAACACTACTGCAAGAGACCCAAAGGGATCTACATAAATGGAAAAACATACCATGCTCACGGACAGGTAGACTCAACATCCTGAAAATGACAATTCTACTCCAGGGAATTTAAAATACAGTGCAGCCCCAATCCAAATACCAACATTCTTTAAAGAGATGGAAAAACTAATCATTAACTTTATATGGAAAGGGAAGAAGCCCCAGATAAGCAAAGCACTATTGAAGAAGAAGAAAAAAGTAGGAGGACTCACACTACCTGACCTCAGAACCTACTATTCAGTTATGGTAGTCAAAATAGTCTGGTACTGGTACAACAACAGATATATTGACCAATGAAATGTAATTGAGAACCCAGATGTAAATCCATACACCTACAGTCACCTGATCTTTGACAAGGGTCCAAAGTCCATTAAATGGGGAAAAGGCAGTCTTTTTAACAAATGGTGTTGGCAGAACTGGATGTCCATCTGCAAAAAAATGAAACAGGACCCATACCTCACGCAATACATAAATACTAATTCAAAATGGATCAAAGACCTAAATATAAAGCCAAAAACTATAAAGTTCATAGAAAAAAAATAGGATCAATTCTAGAGGCCCTAATGCATGGCATTAACCATAACCAACAACACAAAAACTCCAGAAGATAAGCTAGATAACTGGGATCTTCTAAAAATTAACACTGATGCTCATCAAAAGACTTCACCAAAATCATAAAAAGAGAACCTACAGAAGGGGAAAATATTTTTGGACATTACTTGTCAGACAAAGGTCTAATCTCTAAAATCTACAAGAAAATCGAACACCTCAACAACAAAAAGACAAATAATCCAAGCAAAAAAATGGGCCAAGGAAATGAACAGACATTTCACCAAAGAACACATTCAAGCGGCCAACAGACACATGAGGAAATGCTAGCAATCACTAGCCTTTATAGAAATGCAAATGACCACCACAAGGAGATACCATCTAACCCTGGCATTACTGGCACGAATCAAAAAAAAACTGGAAATAACAAATGTTGGAGAGGCTGCAGGGAGACTGGAATTCTTATGCACTGCTGGTGGGAATGCATAATGATACAACCATTTTGGTAAGTGATATGGCACTTCCTTAGAAAGCTAGAAATAGACATACCATATGATCCAGCAATCCCACTCCTAGGAATATATCGTAGAGAAATAAGAGCCATCACACGAATAGACATATGCACACCTATGTTCATTGCAGCATTGTTCACAATAGCAAAAAGATGGAAACCGAGATGCCCATCAACAGATGAATGGATAAACAAACTATGGTACATACACATAATTGAGTATTAAGCAACGATAAAGAACAATGATGAATCTGTGAAGCATCTCATAACATGGATGAAACTGGAGGACATTATGCTGAGTGAAATAAGTCAATCCCAAAAGGGCAAATATTGCATGAGATCTCTACTACAACAACTCATGAAAAAGTTTACACACAAAAAGAAACAATGTTGGTTATGAGGGATGACGGTGGGGAGAAACTAAATGGACAATAGATAAATGGTAACTTTGGTGAAGGGTAAGACAGTACACAATACTGGGAAAGCCAGCACCACTTGTACAAGGAAAGGTCATGGAAGCTCCATAGACACATCCAAACTCCCCGAGGGACTGAATTGATCTGTCGAGGGCTGTGGGGACCATGTTCTCAGGGAACATCTAGCTCAATTGGCATAAAACAGTTTATAAAGACAATATACGTCATTTTACCTTGGTAAGTAGCATCTGGGGTCTTAAAAGCCTGTGAGCAGCCATCTAAGATACTCCACTGGTCTCACCCCTTAGGGATCAAGGGAGAATGAAGAAAACAAGACACAAGGAAAAGATTAGTCCAAAGGACGAATGGACCACGGCTACCATGACCCCCACCAGACTGAGTCCAGTACAACTAGATGGTGCCTGGCTACCACCACTGAGTTCTCTGACCAGGATCACAACAGATGGTCCCAGACAGAGCTGGATAAAAATGTAGAACAAAATTCTAACTCACAAAAAAGACCAGACTTACTGGCCTGACAGAGACAGGAGAAACCCCGAGAGTATGGCCCCCGGACACCGTTTTAGCTCAGCAATGAAGTCACTACTGAGGTTCACTGTTCAGTCAAAGATTAGACGGCCCCAAAGAACAAAACCAGACAAATGGGGTACAACAGTCCAGGGACAAGGACTAGAATGCAGGAAGAGAGAGGAAAGCTGGTAATAGGGAACCCAAGGTTGAGAAGGGACAGTGTTGACATGTCGTGGGGTTGTTAACCATTGTCATTAAACAATATGTGTACTAACTTTTAATGAGAAACTATTTGTTTTGTAAACCTTCATCTAAAGTACAATAAAAAAAGAGAAAAAAAAAAGAATCAACGAAAAAAAGAGCAGCTGGAATTATATACATCAACATATACAATATATTTGTTTCAAATCATAACTGTGGTTACTGCCTCTATGAAAGGTTTCTTGATTTTTCCCATCTTTCTAGCTTTTCACTAAAATTTCTATTGGCCCATGTATAGTATTAAAATGATAAAGGATATCTTTTTCTTGATGGTTTCTATGTATCTGTTTTATCTCCCCATATTAGCCAGCCATATGGCAGAAGTGTAACACAGCTTTCATTATTAAGATTATAAATTGCTAAAACTAAGTACTGTATTATTTCCTTACTTTGCTTTCTTCCACCAGGGTACCCAATCCTTCCTACCCATATGGTGAGGCTTTACCAGACCTCAAAAATCCTTTCTTTCCCTGTCTTCTCCTATGTCAACAACTACTCCATAGTCCCCGATGTCCTTAGCATGTATACTTAAGTCCACACTTCCCCCATCTGCTCTTTCTTGACTTCAGGAGTTCTTTGTATTCATTCTACATATCCTTGAATCTCTTGTAATGTTCTTTATGGTCTGATTATGCACCTGACTGCCAGTAAAGGTCCCCAGGACTCACAGATGAAAAACACCCTATAATCTTGATACAAAAATAAGTTTCAGAAAAAGAATATCCATTGGGAGGGACAATAAAATGACCCATCAAATATATTCTCCAAAAATGTCAATATCATAAGAGACAAAGGCTGAAAAAGCTGATATTAAAGGAGACTAAAGATAAATGACAATTAAATGCAATATGTGATTTTAGACTTGCCCTGTCTAATATAGCAGCTACTAGCCATATTGCGACTTTTTTCAGTATCAGTTAGTGAAACTTTGAAGGTTGTTGCTCCACTGAGTTTTCTGAATAATGAAAATTTGTACTGAGAGAGGAGTGGAAGAACCCCCAATTACAGGGTGATATGGCATCCTTCTACAGCAGTCAACTAACCTTTTTCTAGAAACAGATTTTATAGAAACTGCAGGCATCATGGATTTTAGTTAAAAGAATCTGATAGGTAATTTGAATACAAATGTGATAATATCTTGGGGTCAATCGGCTTTATTTTGAATGTATGAAATTCAACAGAAGTATGTATGGATTATAGTATTGATTATACATTTTTTGTTGGGCATATAGTATGATGCCTATCATATAATAGTTGTTCAATAAATGCTGAGTGAGTAAATAAATCAATGAGTGTTTTTAAAGTGTGCTTTTGGATACGAAAATACACTCCAACTTAATATGCCTCTAGCAGCAATTTCAACAAAATACCACATGATGGGGTTGCTATTCTATCAAGAAAGGCTTTAAAAAAAAAAAAAAAAAGCCCTGCTGCATTTCTAAATGGGGTGAAATAATTCAAGGAAAATGAGAAAAAACTAAAAAGTTCTCAAAAGTGGCCACCGTCCATTTTTTTTCTCTCTTTTTTTTTTTAGCATGGTCCCCAGCCCTCAGCCCAGTAATTAGGTCCCCCAGGAAGTTTGGAGGTGTCTATGAAGCTTCCATGACCTTGCCTTAGTCAAGTTGTGCTGGCTTCCCCAGTATTGTGTATTGTCTTACCCTTCACCAAAGTTACCACATATCTATTGTCTATTTAGTGTTTTTCCCCTTCCTACTCCTCCCCTCCCTCGTAACCATCAAAGATTGTTTCTTTCTGTGTGTAAACCTTTTCATGAGTTTTTATAATAGTGGATCTGAAATTTCCACGCATCCCCTTTCATCGTACAGTGTTTGTCCTTTTGTGATTGACTTATTTCACTCAGCATAATGCCCTCCATTTTTTAAGGTTAAATATTGTTTAACTGTTTTAAAGCAGATGTCTGTTTTTTTGAACTAGAGCAGTGACTCTCAACTATGGATGATATCTGAATTAACCATGAGGTTTTTTTATTTAAAAAAAAAAAAAAGCTGACAGATCCCTTTGCCTCAACTTGGCCCTTCTGCTTCAGAAATGCTTGAGGTAGGTAGGGGAATTAATATTGAAAAACACCCCAAAAAACTCTAAGCCTCCTCAGCTGATTCTCATTCTCAGCTAGAATTGAGACTTTAATGTAGTAGAGTATACTATTAAATTTATTAAACTTTTGCCTATTACAAATGGTATGTTAGGTGGAAGTGAGGAATTGTTTGATAGCAAAGGAAAAAGACTTCTAAAAGAAGAAGAGACTAGAAGGAGATAGGCAAAGCAGATGCAGTAATTCAAAAGGAACACAATTAGGGGCCATTTAATGCATGGGCAATCAGTTCTACAACTCTGTGTGGTTCCTAAGATTATAATTTTTAATGTATATTACAGTCATTTACATTCATAATAATTCCACCTAGTCATTTGTTTCCAGAATACTGTGGAATACATTTTCAAAGATCTCTATTAAAAAACAAAACAAAACAACAACAAAACCAAAAAATAACCACATCAACAATGTTACCAGACTTCCAAGTCTCACTCAGAGCGACACTGAGACAAGAAAGGGGCCAAAGCATAGGAAGAAAACTCTATTTAGTTGGCCAAGCAAACCAGCACACTGGTACCTACGTCGCCAAATTGGGTCCTCCACTGGCGGGCACACGGGTTTATTTGGGGAGGAAACAAAGTAGGGGTGGGCTCTTCTTCGGGGCGTGTTCAGAGGCGTGTTCAGGGGCGTGATCCTTCAGGACTGGTGAACAGCTCCCCTGATGATGCCTACGTCATCCGGTGGGTGTTGCTGTATTGGGGACTTGGCGGAGAAAAATGACAGTTTACTTTCTCCCCTCCACTGTACGGCAGCCGCCCTTCTCAACAGTAAAAAAGAAAACATTCCAAGAGTCATTTCTTTTTCTCCCCAAGGCTGTAATTTACTGTGTGTAGCCTCCTTGTCTCCCACTGCTCTTTGAAATTTCTGGGGTAACTGTTGCTGCTTTCTACATTGATATTTGTTCATATATTTCTACACTAACTTATTATTGTTGTTATTCGTTGCCGTCGAGCTGATTCTTACTTATGGTGACCCTATAAACCAAAAAAAAAAAAAAAAAAAAAAAGCCAAACCCAATGCTGATGAGCTCGTAGGACCTTACAGTGCAGAGTGGAACTGCCCCATGGAATTTCCAAGGAGCGCCTGGTGGATTTGAACTGCTAACCTTTTTGTTAGCAGCAGTAGCGCTCAACCCCTGTGCCACCACGGTTTCCATGGTGGCCCTATGGGAAGAGTTTATATCTTACTTTCTCTTTATTTTTGAGTTTAACACAGTGTTTTACAAAAATAGATATTCCATTTCATTGTCTCAAATGGCTTGAAAATTTACTTATGTCTACTACCTTACTCTTCTTAAATATTCAAGATCTGGGAAATTATTTTATTTTTTTAAAAAATTATTTTATTTATTAATACTTTCTATGAAATATTTTCTAAAAATAAAATGTGTTTAGATAACATACAGTGTTTAGATTTATCAGTTGTGTGCAATAGATATATTACTTCCAAAAGGTGTCAGAGTAGGGTGAATTAAAAAAAAAAAAAAGACTTTCTAAATATATTCAAAGATACAAATAATACTTCGGAGGTTCTAAAAGGAACTAAATTATAATGTTCCTTGGAATTCAACAGTATGTTAATCCTACTTTGTTTTTTGACTAAAGCATGATGGGTGAAGGATCTGTACTCAGGGAGAGAAGGGAATCCAAAATATTTATTTTCATCTCCATTTTAGTTCTAATGATATTAAAATTTCATGGAGACAGAGAATTCAGCCAGAAGTTAAATTAACAGTCAGTGTAGGATTTATGCATGATTCATATTTTGCTCTGAAATAATTAGAAATAGAAAAAGAAATGAATATGCTACAGATGGAAATCATCCTGTAGATTTATGATTATTTTTTCCAAATAGTGCTGGGTAGTACATACTTTTTAGGTAAAAAAGAATTTCAAGTGACAAATTTAATTCCACTTATTATGTTGTGGACCTAAAATGTGATTTGTTCCAATACTTTGTCTCATTATTTTTAATTAAATTTTATTTTATGAAACTCAATGAGTCATTACCTTAGTAAGCAGAGGACTAAAATGATAGTGAAGTTTAGTTTAGCCCTTATAAAATCAACCCAACTGATGAGGGCTTTCCTATTTATTTATTTCATTGACAGTTTAGATAAAGCTTGAAAAAAATACTTTTGAGCAAACCTTAGGCGTGCATTATCTACAATTATGTACCACTGAAAGGATCTGCAAATATTTACAAAGATTAACTGTTTATTTTTTTATTGTAGTCTAAATACTTATATAGAGTCCCTGGGCACAAAAGATTAAGCACTGGACTACTAGCTGAAGAGCTGGCAGTTCAAACTGCTAAGAAGCACCTCAGAAGATAGACCTGGCAATCCTCTTCCAGAGGGTCACATTCTTGGAAACCTTATAGAGCAGTTCTACTCTGCACACATGGGGTCCACACGAGTCTGAATTGAATCAATGGCAACTAACAAAAACAAAATATTTATATAACACTAGTAAACATCTCCTGTTGAACTGTGGTTCCTTATTTAGCTTTAGAATAATTCTGTCTGGTTTCTTTTACTTGTGACTTAAAGGCAGTCTTTACAATATTGTGCTACTTTATTTAGAATTATTTCTTTATCAACTGAAACCATCTTTAGAATTCCTATCCGGTACCTTGAGAAAGTTGTGTCAGGACTCCCAATGCCTCTTCAATATTCATTGTTTAAGGCTTCTGGTCATTATGTGTAGAGATGTATACAAATTTTGAATTCTAAGAATGCAAAATAAATTGTATTAAACAATGGCATCTTTTACCACTATCTTCAAATGCAAAATGCTGAGACTGGAAGAATTGGGAGAGAAAAGTACAAAAAAAATCTTTCCATGCCCTTCTTTTTTTTTTTTCTTTTTCTTACAGTTCTTTTTTTTATATATAGTTCAGTGACATAGATAACATTGTTCAAGTTGTGCAACCATTCTCACCTTCCTTTTCTGAATTGTTCTTCCCCATTAGCATAAACTCCCTGCCCCCTAGGATTCCTATCTAATCTTTCAAGTTTCTGTTGTTATTTGATCCCATATAGATAGTTCTTAAAAAAGCATAATGCTCAAGGCAGATATTTTTTTCTTAGTTAAGCTAAACTATTGTTTTGATTAAAATGAAAAAGGATGTGCCAGTGAGAAAAGAAAGCCCCTGGGTGTCCTTCCTAAGGAGAAAAGATTGACTGGCAGCTCTATGACTACAGTCATTCACCCACTTATGTAGTCTGATTCATAGAGTTGATGAAGGCTATTATTGTTCTTGTTAGGCACTGTTGAGTCAAATTTATGACTCATAGCGACCCCGTGTGACAAAGCAGAAATGCCCCATAGGATTTTCTAAGAAGGAGCCCTGCTGGCACAATGGTTAGACACTCAGCTGTTAACCTCTGAGTTGGAGGTTTGAAGCCACCCAGCAACTCCACAGGAGAAAAGACCTGGCAACTGATTCTGTGTATTGGTCTTGTACCCTGTAACATTGCTAAATTTGTCTGTGAGTTCCAGAAGCTTTCTTGTGGAATCTTTAGGGTCTTCTGTGTATAGGATCATGTCATCTGCAAATATAGTTTTACTTCTTCCTTTCTGATTTGGATACATTTCATTTCTCCTTCTTGTCTTATTGCTCTGGCTAGGACTTCCACCACAATGCTGAATAAGAATGGTGATAATGGGCATCTTTGTCTCATTTCCGTTCTCAAAGGGAAGGCTTTCAGCTTTTCTCCATTGAGTATAATGTTGGCTGTTGATTTTGCATATATGCCCTTAATTATGTAGAGAAATTTCAATTCTATTCCTATTTTGCTGAGAATTTTTATCAGGAAACGTTTTGAATTTTATTAGAAGTATTTTCTTCATCAATTGATATAATTATATGGTTCTTTTCCTTTGTTTTATTTATATGGTGATTAATTTTCTAATGTTGAACCACCTTTGTAATCCTGGTATGAATCCCACTTGATCATGGTGTATGATTTTTTTTTTTATATGTTTCTAACATCTGTTGGCTAGAATTTTGTTAAAAAATTTTGCGTCTATGTTTATAAGGGATATTGGTTGTAATTTTTTTTTCTTTCTTTATGTCTGTCTGGTTTAGGTATCAGGGTTATGCTGGCTTCATAGAAAGAGTTTGGCAACATTCCTTCTTCTTTGATGTTTTTGAAGAGATTGAGTAGGATTAGTGTCAACTCTTCTCTGAATATTTGGTAGAATTCTCCAGGGTAGTCATCTAGTCCTGGGCTTTTTTTTTGGCAGCTTTTGATGACATCTTCAATCTCTTCCTTTGCAATGGGTCTGTTAAGTTTTTCTACCTGTTTGTGTTAGTTTGGGTAGGTAGTGTGTTTCTAGGAATTTATCCATTTTATCTAGGTTTTTAAATTTGTTGGTGTACAATTTTTCACACCCGTCAGGTATGATCTTTATTTTTGTTGGATTGGTTGTAATGTCGCCAATTTCATTTCTTAATTTGGTTATTTGCTTCTTCTGTTTTTTCGTTTTTTTCTTTTGTCAACATATCCAGTGCTTTCTCTATTTTATTGATCCTTTCAAAGAACCAACTTCTGGTTTTGTTGACTCTTTCCATTGTTTTTTCATTTTCTATTTCATTTATTTCTGCTCGGATTTTTATTATTTTCTTTTTTCTGGTAGCTTTTGGCTTCTTTTGTTCTTCCTTTTGTATTTGTTCAAGCTATCAGTTTAAGTTAATGATTTTGGTTCTTCTTTTTTTAATGTTGGCATTTATGGCTATGAATTTCCCTCTGAGTATTGCATTTTCTGTGTCTCAAAGGATTTGATGTGTTCTGTTTACATTTTCATTTGATTCTAGGAATTTTTTAATTTCACATTTGATTTCTTCTTTGACCTATTATTTTTTAGTAGTGTATTATTTAGTTTCTATGTATTTATTTATTTTTCCTGTTGTTGATTTCTAGCTTCATACCATTATGGTCAGAGAAGATGCTTTATGTGATTTCAGTCTTCTAAATTTTGTTGAGACTTGTTTTGTGTCCTAGCATATAGTCTATTCTGGAAAATGATTTATGTGCACTGAAGAAGAAAGTGTGTTGTTCTGATGCTGGGTGGAGTGTTCTATATATGTTCATTAGGTCCAAATGGCTTTTAGTTTTATTTAAGTTCTCAGTGTCCTTAGTGATCTTTTAAGGTGTTCTGTTTATAATTGAAAGTGGTGTATTGAAGTCCCCTACTATTATTGTGGAGTTGTCTACTTCTTCTTTCATATTAGTCAGTATTTGTTTCATGTATTTTAGAGCATTGCTGTTTTAGGTGCATATAGATTTATGATTGTTGTCTTCGTGCTGTATTGACCCTTTTGTTATTACATAATGTCCTTCTTTATCTCTTATAATAGATTTTGATTTAAAGTCTATTTTATCTGAAAGCAGTATGGCCACTTCTGCTGTTTTTTTTTTTTTTTTTTTTTTCTGGTTGCATGGAATAATTTTTCCATCCCTTTTTTTTCAGTCTGTGTGTGTCCTTATGTCTAAGGTGTGTTCTTGTAGAAAGAGTGTATCTTGTTTTTTTTAATCCATTCTGCCACTCTCGGCTTTTTGCATGGGGCGTTTAGACCACTTACATTTAAGGTTATTACTGAAAATGAAGTGTCTACTTCAGTCATTTTTCTGTTTGGTTTTGAGTATTACATATCTTCTTTTTTTTTTATTCTTATTTTTCTGTTTTTGTTTGTATTTGGCTGCTTTCTCATGATAAACCTTTTTGCTTTCTTCCTTCTGAATTTTTTTCTGTGATTTCTTAGTGGTTACCACATATATTACATTACACAACTTACAATTGCAACCATGTTTAGCATATGAACAACAGTTAACATACAAGCTTAGCATAATAAATCTATTCCTGATATGATCCTCCCTCCCCAATTTCTGCTGGTGTGTTCCCATTAACTTCAATATACAACCTGTATTTGATAAGTTTACTTTATACTTATTTCATACAAGCTTGATGTTGTATTGTTTGTGGGATTTAATTATTGAATTTATTCCCTGAAAATGTCAAATATTTGGTCCTCATGATTGCCTGTGTTGTTGCATTTTCTGGAGAACCCTCTGTCTTATTATTTATTTATTTTTCCCTTGTATAGATACAAGTATTTATTTAATGCTCTTGCCTTTCCATTTGGAGAGCTCCCTTGAGTAATTCTTGCAAAACTGGTCTGGGAATGGGGAATTCCCAGCTCTTCTGTTTGTTTGTAAATGTCTTGATTTCTCCTTCATTTCTGAATGACAACTTTGCTGGGTAAATAATTCTTGGTGCTAGTTGTTTTCGTTCACTATTTCATATATGCTGCTCCACTGTCTTCTGGCCTCTAGAGTTTCTGGGGAGAAATCCTCACTGATTCTTATGAAAGCCCCTTGGTAAGTTATAGTGCATTTCTGTCTTGCTGCTTTCAGAATTCTCTCCTGGTCTTTGGTTTTCAAGAATTTTGTTAGGATATGGCATGGATTTGATCTTTTTTGTCACTTCTAATTGGGGTTTGTGTAGCTTCTAGTTTTTGCAAGTTTGGTTCAGGTCTGGGAAATTCTCTCTGATTATCTCTTGGAGAATTGTTTTTGCCTTTATTGTCATGATGCTCTGGGATTCCAATAATTCTAACATTATATTTCTTAATTAAATCCTTTATTTCCATTTGCGTTTGTTCACTTTTCTTTGTTCTTTTCTGTTGTTTCTCTTGAGTCTTGATAAACTTAGTTATTTTGTCTTTCAGTTCATTTATTGTATTATCTGTTTGACTCTGTTATTGAGTGTTTATCTTGCTTTTTCTAATTCAATTGCTTTATACTTCAGTTCCAATAGTTCTCTCTCTTTTTTTTGTTGACGTTTTCAATTTCCTTATTGAGTCTCTCATTTGGTTCTCCCATTTGTTCCCTAATTCCCACTAGTTTGTTTTCTATGTGTCTTTTGCTTTCTTTAGACATATTTAGCACCACAGTCTGAAAATTATCAAATCTTTCCATTATTCTGGCCTCTATAGGAGAAATTTCCTCTTCTTCATGTTTTGCTTATGATTGGTCTTTCTTCTCTTGTGATTGTGTGTGTTTTACTATTTTGTAGAACTTGTTATTTTTGTATTTTTAATTTTTACTTTAAATTTTGCATTTTGGTTTTTGTGAGAAAATTTTCTGATTGAGTTCCCTGGTGGCCCAGTGGTCAAGTGCCCGCTGCCAACTGAAAGGCCTCCCTGCAGAAGAAAGATGTAGCAGCCTTCCTCGGCAAAGACTCACAGCCCTAGAAACCCCATGGGAGCAGCTCCATTCTGCCCCACAGGGTTTCTATGAGTCAGAATCAACCCTGCAGCAGGGGATGTGGTATCTTCTCCTGAGACCCACTAGAGGGCACTCTTATCCTTAGGTATTTTTCAGTGCATATTCAGGAGTTCTGGATGTTTGCTCTCTGGAATTCAATATGCATGTGCAGAGGGAGGGGGGATTTAGCCGGTTATAGATACTGGCTTAAGTGGTGGGGCTCATCTTTCCTGCGGTGAAGGTGGGGGGCTGTCTATGTCTTCCCCTCATGGATGCCCCTTCACAGGTTCTCCCAAGATATCCCTTTGTGGGCAGGGAGCCAGCTGTTTCCCTCCCTGTTGCCCATCTCTCCAAAGTATTGTCCTCACCCTGCTGCCTTTGCAGTTCCTCACAGTCCTAGTGTCTGTCTGTCTCGAGCCTCAGCGAGATTCAACAGCCGTCTCTCTCTTGCAGTGCCATTGTCTCCCTTTTCTCCCTCCCAACTGCATAGCCTATGGACTCCCATGGCCAATCTGCACCACCTTAAAAAATCGGGCTACAGCTTCCTCAGATGAGCTCCTTTTCTGTGTTCCCTGTTTGGGGTGTTGCCCAGCCACATCACAAAATGCCTATGATGAGACAGTGCTCCAGTTGTCAGCAGGTAGGTTCTCCCAGCTTCTGTGCATCCCCATTCCTCCTCTTCCCTGCTTCTGGACTCACTCCAACTCTCCAACACCTCTACTGCAGTCTGGAGTTCTGAAATCTTAGTCTGTACTTGTTTTTATTTGTTGTTCTGTGGGTTAGTTGTTTGAGAATTAAATGGGAGTGTCAACTCACTTTGCCATCTTGCTCCACCCTCCTAAGGAGACCAAATTTTAAATAAATTAATGAGATAGAATTTTCAAAAAGTTAACTGAATTTCTCTATTAATCCTTCTTCCTCTTTGGGGAGGGAGAGAAAAAAAATCAGTTTTAGTTTTTTTAAGACAGTACCTGATTAAGACTTTAGGATAGAAGGTGAAACCCTAAAGGGGAACATTAACAAATAAGTAAGCTAACCAATAACTGAACAATTTTGCCTTAAAAGTGAGTGGAAATGTGAATGTGGATAAAGAGAGCACTGAGACAGCAGAGCATTGCAGTGATTGGCTAAGGCATCTATCAAATATAAAATTTATTTTGGATTTTCTTATATTTCTGATGTTTAAAAAAAATTGTCACAATATGTCTATCTTCTATAGACTTCAGATTTTTGGAAAGCTTTATACATACACATATTATGTGTAATTTTAAAAACATGAACTAGATTTCTGTGACTCCAAGTAGTAGTAGAAAGTTCAGGGCAGCCATACAAGTCATGAAATAAATTATTTCAGTAAAGGGAGGACTCAGGACTACAGATAAGGTGATTATGTGTGTATAAGACTACTTGAAATACATAGAAAATTTGGGGAGGGATTTGGGGAGGCATAAAACTGCCTGGAATGTGACTTTACTTAGTTCTTAAAGATTACATAGACTACAGTTTATATTTGGTTGTTATAATAATAATAGACAGTTACTCAGTAATATAAATGCTCCACTCTCTACTGAGCACTTAACGTATATTATCACTTAATTTTCAAAAAATTACCTTATGAAATAGGCACTACAAACAAGGAAACTAAAGTTCAAAAAGGTTAAGACAGTTGCTCAAAATCATGTAGTTGTTACTGTGCAGCATCGAGTTAATTCTGACTCATAGTGACCCTATAGGACAGAGTAGAACTGCCCCATGGGGTTTCCTAGGCTGAAATATTTACAGGAGCAGACTGTCTTTTCTCTTGCAGAGCAGCTGGTGAATTTGAACCAGAGCTCTTTCAGTTAGCAGCCTATTGCTTAACCATTACGCCACCAGGGCTCCTTGCTCCAAGTTATACTGCCTGTTAAAACTTAGGTTCCAGCCTAAGTTTCAAAGTTATTCTTTCCTCTATATCACATATATGCATTCATTTAGAGTTAAAATAAATGTGTGATTTGAATTCATAAGTTATACATAGCAATTGTTGTTAAGTGCCATTGATTTGATTTCAATTCATAGTGACCCTGTGTAGTTTTCTAGGCTGTAATCTTTAAGGGAACAGATTGCCAGCTCTTTCTCCCATGGAGCAGCTGGGTGGATTTGAACTGCTAAGCTTTCAATTAGCAGCCGAGCACTTAATCATTGTGCCACCAGGGCTCCTTCATACATTGCAGTAGATAATAAAAAAACAATAAAGTTTCTAGTTTAGGACTAGGTAGGAAAGGGAGAGCTCATGGATATGTTGTTATTGAAAGAGGTTCAGAAATAGAGGAGATTGCCTGAGATTGGGGGAAAGGGCAACACATAATCTTGGAGTTGTGCCAAGACACTAGTAGTGATAGAAAGGAGAGGGTAATAAGGATAACCAAAAAAAAAAAAAAAAAAACCAAAACAAACAAACCTGTTGCCATCAAATTGATTTTGACTTATAGCAACTCTTGTACAGAGTAGAACTGCCACATAGGGTTTCCAAGGCTGTAAATCTTTATGGAAGCCAACTGCCACATCTTTCTCCCATGGAGCAACCGGTGAGTTCGAGCTGTTGACCTTTACAGTTAGCAGCCAAGTGCTTTCACCACTGTGCCATCATAATGAGTATTTAAAACAAACAAGCAAACAAAAACATTGCCTTCAAGTTGATTCCGACTCATAGTGACCCTACAGAACAGAGTAGACCTGTCCAATGGGGTTTCCAAGGAGCGGCTGGTGAATTTGAACTGCCAGCCTTTTGGTTGGCAGCCATAGCTCTTAACCACCGTGCCACCAGGGCTTCATAATGAAGATAGCAGGAACTAAAAAGTCAAGGGGTGGGCACCAAAATCGAACCTCATGGTTTGCTTAGGATCCGATCTTGCCTAGGTCTTGCCGAGTATTTTATGGTTTAATTCCCTTGCTGGTAAAGGATAGAAGCATTCAGTGACCTCTTATCCAGAGGTTCCCAGTTGAATTCATAATAGAGGATGTGAACCATAAAACATGTTGTTGTTAGGTGCCATTGCATTGGTTCCAATTCGTAGTGAACTTATGTATAACAGATCTAAACATTGCCTGGTCCTGTGCCATCCTCACAATTGTTGCTATGTTTGAGCCCACTGTTGAAGCCACTATGTCAGTCCATCTGGTTAAGGGTCTTCTTCACTTTTGTTAACCCTCTACTTTACCAAGCATGTTGTCCTTCTCCAAGGATTGGTCTTCTAATAACATGTCCAAAGTAAATGAGATGAAGTATTGCCATTCTTGCTTCTAGGTCTTGAAACTTACTTTATGGTTCAATTCTTTTACTGGTAAAGGATAGAACTCAGTGACCTCTTCTCAGGAGGTTCCCAGTTGAATTTATAATAGGCGATGTGAACCATAAAACAGAGATGATTTTCATTTATGTATTTATTTCCAAACTGACACAAAGATCTGGGATGCAAAGGTCAGCCTTTATTGTAGCAGCGAAAATGTTCCTATTTATGTTCAATTAGTTGGTTGAGAGACTGTGGGTGGTGATGAACGATTGCCCTTGAGAAGAGGGACTCTTAGACTCCCAAATACCCATCCTAAGCCCATTTAGATGAACAAGCCTTGGAGGTGACACCTATAGGGCAGGGTCATGACTGCTCACAGACCCTAAAAAACTGTCATGGCTTTCTTAAATGAGGCTACTTTCAATGGACAATGAAACAGGAACATGCTCTGCAATTTTTCATAAATCTATGTACACATCTAAACAATATACATTCCATATAAAGGACTATAATTTGATTTAAATGTAAAACTGCTAATTTCTAAAACAATTCCTTTTCCATTTAGCTAGAAATAGACAATTGAGACCAGTGGAGGACTTGTATAGCAAACAGAAATCTTAGAGAGTTACCAGTGATAACTGCCTGATATTTGAACCAATATAGGCTAAGTCCATAGTCTATTTCAGGTTCTATCTTGGAAGAAGAAGGGAAAGACATAGGAAGAGGAGGTAGCATATAAAAAGATTGGGAAATTGTTCAAAATTAATTTGAAGGGCTAATAAAGTGTAATTAATGAGTTGCCAGACCTGAATCAAAATGAAATTTTCTTTCTCCTACACCTCTCTAAACCTCCTCAGAGATTCTCTTCCAACGATTTAGGCTCATGTTGGCCATTACAGCTCATATAGTTGAATATAACTTATACTCGACTCCCTTAGGTAGGAGTCCTGGTTGAGCAACAGTATAGTCATAGAATCACAAAATCATAATGAAAGAGTCTTGGGAGGCCGTCCATTCACTCCTACCTAAACCATTTCAAAACTTACTATATATTGCTTTTAAATTCAATCAAATCTAACTATATGTTGACTTTTTTTCCGCAGTAGAACAAGTGTCTTGACCATTATGTCACCCAGGGATATATTCAGTATGTTTATATTATTATCTTCATTCCTGCTACACACATTTGCTTGTGCACTTGTTATTTGTCTCTGATAGTTAAGACCCTAAAAGGCATGGATTATATTTGCTAACTTACACTTCACCACACATAATGAAGAATTTTTCATATAAGCACTTCTCCACAGAGTGATAGTGTAGGAAAATAATTGCCTCAGCAATTCAGGTAGATCTTACCACAGTGATGTTACATAACAAATTATCCCAAATTCAGAGTAAACAACAGTATATGGCTGCTACTTCACTTCTGCCCTCCAGATTCTGAACAAATATGTGTCTCATGGCCAATCATAGCAGGATCTATATATAAGGAAAGGAAGCCTAAGAAACGTGGTTCAGACTTTGTAAAGTTAACACATTACAAAGCTGCCAAAGTCCACCCCTTGTTAACTTGGTTCCCCTGCATACCTCTTTAAAGTTTACTTGCTTTCCAAATATTGACATCCATGTGTCCTTTCTTCTTTCTTTAGCATAATAAAACTTTCTTACAGACAACCCAAAATATGCTAATCATTTCCCCAAAAGAGAATGTGAAGTCCCTTTTTTGTCTTTGGGTGATGTTCATTCTAGTTGATTCACATTTGACTTTCATACTCTGTAACTAAAATACTGAGATTAAAAAGATACATACTATTAGCGTATCATATGTTAGACAATAAGGGAGGGAAAAAAGGAGGTGAAGAAAACAAAAAATATTTGGTTAATATATGTAATAATACATAAAAATGAAAACTGAACCGATTGCCATGAGTTGATTCCAACTCATAGCGACACTATAGGACAGAGTAGAACTACATCATAGGGTTTCTAAGGCTGAATCTTTATGGAAGCTGACTGCCATATCTTTCTCCTACAGACAGGCTAGTGGATTCAAACTGCCAAACTTGCATTTTGCAACCGAGTGCTGAACGACTGTGCCACCAGTGCTCCTTTAATAAAACATATTCCTGTCAAAGTAAGGAATAAATATTTATAACTATTACAGTGCTCATTTCTGCACATGGTCATGTAGTTGTAGATATTGATGACTATTTTTCACCAGTACTCTTTCTATGTGTCCTCTGCCCTCAGAAAGTACTCCATCTGGTTATGGTAACTTGTCTGTCTAAAAAAAAAAAAAAAAACTGGAGGAGGAGCCAATATGGCAACTTAGTCAGACACACCATACTGTTCCTTTACAGCAAAGACCCGAGAAACCAAGTGAAATAGTTGCAGATGACAATCCTGGAACCCTGAACTCCAAAAGGAAGGATAAAGAATTAGGTCAGACATTAATTGGAAGAAGAAATTGAACAAAGGCAGTGAACGAGGAGTGATACAGAGCAGAGGTGGCCTGCCAGCCACCCTAGCACAATGTGGTCATCTTTAGACAAAGCAAGAAGTGATCTCAGGTGAGCAGCACAGGAGGGCAGCATCACAGAATTCCCCAAAAGAGACAGAGAAACTGTGTAGACATACCCAGAGTGAAGCAAGGTGAGTGGAACATGATCCAGACCTAAGGAGGAAAAGTACAGGAAGGAGGGTGAAAGCTCAAGGGACCCTGGCACTCACATTATAGGGAGGGAACTAGGATCCAGAGACAGCTTTAGTCACCAGTGGCAGTCCCAGAACATTCGGGTGGGTGGCACACATGAAGTAATAGACCCATAGAGTGTCAGTGGGAGGTCCCTGTCTTAGTTATCTAGTTCTGTTATAACAGATATACCACAGGTGGATGTCTTTAACAAACAGAAATTTATTCTCTCACATTTTAGGAGGCTAGAAGTCTGAATTCAGGCTCCAGCTCAAGGGGAAGGATTTCCTTCTGTGTCAGCTCTGGGAAAATTCCCTGTCATCAATCTTTCCCTCGTCTAGGAGCTTCTCAGCACAGAGGCCCTGGGTCCCAAGGATATGCTCCACTCAAGGCTCTTCTTGCTTGGTAGTAATGAGGTCCCTCTCCTCTCTGCTTGATTCTCTCTCTTATATCTCGAAAGAGATTGACTCAAGATACAAACTAATCCTGTAGATTGTGTCCTGCCTCGTTAACATAATTGCCTCTAATCCTGTTTCATTAGCATCGTAGAGATTAGGATTTACAACACATAGGATAATCACATCAGATCACAAAATTGTGGACAATCACACATATTGGGAATCATGGCCTAGTTAAATTGATACACATTTTGGGGAGACAAAATTCAATCCATACCATTCTTCTCTTTGGCCCCTAAAAATTCATGTCCTTGTCACATGTAAAACACATTCACCCCATCCTATCATCCCAAAAGTCTTAAATCAACTCCAGTCCAAATGCCATCCTGGGGAAAAATTCCTCTTCATCTGTGAAATCTAGAATACAAATTATCTGCTTCCAAAGTATAATGGTGGAACAGCCACAAGCTAGATACTTCCATTACAAATGGGAGAAACTGGAGGGAAAGACGGGATAATAGGCACCAAGCAAGTCAGCAGAACATTACATTAGCTCTCATGGCTTGAATATAATCCTCTGTTCTCTGAGACCATTTAGGTAATGGCCATGCCCTCCAGACTCTGGTGGTTGGCCACACTCTCCATATTCTGAGTGGGGGCCCCTCAGCCCTGGACTTCACCTCTGTATTCCAAGCCTACTGGGACAACAACTCAGATCCCTTGGATTTGGATGGGCCCATTCTCCTACTCTGTCTGAGTGGTGAAGCTATCCCCTCAACCCCAGCAGGCCTCTTTCTTCTGCCCCTTGGGCATGGCAGCCCTACCCCCTCAGCTTTGGGCAGAGGATCCAGCCCCAACTCCCTGACACTTGTGAATGGCAGCACAACTCTCTGGAACTGAATTGGTGAAGGTCTGACACTTGGAAACATAGGATGCCGTAGCCCCACCCTTTTAGACCCAGTAGGCCATGGTTTCACCCTCTGAGACCCCAGAGGTTGCGGCCCTGCCCTTTGAGACCACGGCAGCTCTGCTTCTTGTGCTCCTTGTCTCTTCAGCTTCTGATTCCTGGGTCCTTGGCCTCCTGATCCCTCAGGCCTCTTGGGCTGGCCTGCCATTTGCTCTGCTCTGGCGAGTGTTCCAAAGCTCTTTAGTTCTACCTATAAGTACCTGGAGGCAACACACTCTGCCAGTAAACCTCATCCAGAAGGCACTCAGCTCTCTTGCTCCATAGGTCTGCTCCCATGCTGTCTCAAGCTGGTCTTCTGGTTCTGCTGCTGCCGTTTCTCTGCTGCTGCTCCTCGCCATCTGTGCTATCTCTGATGTTACAGCTCTCCTCACTTACTTCTGATCCCTTACCAGAATTGTCTTTTATATCCACAAGGCAATCTAGGCCTTTACTGTTAGGCATCTTAAAATTCTTCCAGCCTCTACTCATTCACAGTTTCAAAACTGCTTCCACATTTTAGATATCTATTAGAGTAGCATCACACTCCTGGTACCAAATTCTGTCTTAGTGATCTAGTGCTGCTATAACAAAAATACCACAAGTGGATGACTTTAACAAATTTATTCTCTCACAGTCTAGGAGGCTAGAAGTACAAATGCAGGGCATTGGCTCCCAGGGAAGGCTTTCTCTTTCTGTCGGCTCCCAGGGAGGGTCCTTGTTATCACTCTTCCCATGGTCTAGGAGCTTCTCAGCACAGGGACCCCGGGTCCAAAGGATGTGCTCTGCTCCTGGCTCTTTTTGCTTGATGGTAATGATGACCTTCTCCTTTCTGCTTGAGTCTCTCTTTTATATCTCAAAAGAGACTGACTCAAGATACAACCTAATCTTGTACACTGAGTCCTGTCTCATTAACATAACTGCCTCTAATCCTGCCTCATTAACATCATAGTGGTTAGGATAATCACATCATATCAAAACGATGGTGGACCACCATACAATACTGAGAATCATGGCCTAGCCAAATTTGATACACATTTTGCAGGGGACACAATTCAATCCATAACCGTCTTGCACATGATTGGACTCATTGCAGCCCCTTTTCCTTGCTCTTGGTCAGAGTCAGGCCCTGATTGCTGGCTGCAGCCAACGGGAAGCATCCAGGCACCCACATCTATTGACAAGAGAAGCACACTCCCCCCATCCACCTAATCATTAATGGAAGAAACCCCATACCCCTGCCACCCTGCCTGCCTGGGGACAACAACTCAAGACACTGGTCCCCCTTCACCCAGCCCCATCTGCTACCCCCTACCCAACCACTCACCTGCTACACAGCCACACTTGTTGACCCAGAAAGTGCATTCTCATGCCCCTGCTCACCCACCACTCACCCCCACACCAACCCAGCTAGTGGCAGAGAGCACACTTCTGCACTCCCACTACCTACCTCTGCTCCCCAACCCTGTGAGCAGTGTAGAATGCACTCCTGTGTACCCATTCACATGCCACCTGTCCCCCACTGACCTGGTGAGCAGAGGAGTGTGTGCTCCTGCATCCTCACTTGCCCACCACTCCTGACTGCCTACCAACCAAGTGAGCAACAGAGAGCACGCTCCCACACTCCCCTTCACCCAGTACACCCACTACACCCACTACACCTGTTGCCCCATCCACCAAGCAAGTGCCATCACCCACTTCTGCAATGCTGGACTGACAACAGGTGACAGTCAACACCCACTCAGCCCACCCTCAGCCTCCCCACACGGCCAGTGAACAGAGACTTGCACTCACACTGCCAGCCACTGTCCCGCCTACACAGAGATAGGTGGTGAGACCTCCCATGCCACCAGACTAGCGACCAGCAGAGCACTTCCATCCAGAACACCCTGATATAACAAAACAAAAAACCAGAATGAAGCAAACAAGCATACTGTCATGGATAGAATTATGTTCCCCCAAAAATGTGTGTATCAGTTTGGCTGGGCCATGATTCACTGTAGTGTGTGATTTTCCTATATGCTGTAAATCCTGCCTCTGTGATGCTAATGAGGGAGGATGGGTGGCAGTTCTGTTAGTGAGGCAAAACTCAATCTACAAGATTGGACTGTGTCCTGAGGCAATCTCTTGAGATATAAAAGACAGAAGTGAGCAGTGAGACAGGCGGACCTCATACCATCAAGAAAGCAGTGCCAGGAGCAGAGCGTGTCCTTTGGACCAGGGTCCCTGTGCTGAGAAGCTCCTAGTCGGGGAGAACACTGATGAGAAGGCCGAGAGAGAGAAAGCCTTCCCCTGGAGCTGACACCTTGAATTTGGACTTTTAGCCTACTTTACTGTAAGGAAATAAACTTCTCTTGGTTAAAACCATCCACTTGTGGTATTTCTTTTATAGCAGCACTAGATAACTAAGACCCATACCATCAATCAATAAATAAAATAACACCTTAATACCTCAGAGACAGCAGACAATATGAAATCATATAAAGAAGTAAGACAAGATAGCTCAAGCAAATGACCAAAATAAAGGGGTGGAAAACCTTTGTGAGGAAGAAATGATAATGCAACTACCTGATAAGGAATTTAAAAGACTTATATATAGGATTCTCAAAGAGATAAAGAAAAACACAGACAAAACTAAGGAAAACACAACCAAAACCCTAGAAGAATTAATGAAAACAATGCAAGAATAAAACTAAAAAAACAGACAATTAGAAACCATACAAAAACAGTAACTAGAAATTCAGAAGATTAACCATAAAATATCAAAAATAGATAAGTCAATGAATGGGCATAGAAGTAGAATTGAATCATAGAAGAAAGAAAGTGAAATAGAGGACAAATTCCTTAATAATAATTTGTCTGAGAAAAAATCAGAAAAGAGAATGAAGAAAAATGAGAAGGAATTTTACACATGATTGGAATTTCATAACAGGAGTCGTCAAAACAACAATGACACAGAGAGAATTTTTGAAGTTTTGCTGACAGAAAACTTCCCTCATATCATGAAAGATGAGAAGGATTCCATCCAAGAAGCTCAACAAACCCCATACAGGAGAGACCCCAAATCATAACAAAATCAAAATGTCCAAAACCAAAGACAAAGAAAGAATTCCAAGAACAGTTTGAGAAAAAAGTGATATCACCTACAAAGGGGCACCAGTAAGACTAAGCTCTGTTTTCTTAGATAGAAACCACACAGGCAAGAAGGCAATAGGATGATATATATAAAACCCTGAAAGAAAAGAATTGCCAACCAAAAATCATATATCCAGCAAAATTGTCTGTCAAAATGATGGTGAAACTAGAACATTCCCAGATAAACAGAAATCATGGGAATTTGTAAAAACCAGACTAATCTTACAAGAAATATTAAATGGAGTCCTTCCGACAGAGAACCAATGACATCAGACAACAACCTGAAATTAAGACACACGACAGCATCAACCAGATACCAACCCAGATAAAGAAATCTAAAAAATAAACTATAGCTAAAAAACTGAAAATGGGGAACAAGAGATGTCAATTTGTAAACAATGACAACTTAAAGACAAAAAAGGGGGAATAAATGGTGTAGTTATAGAACTTCTATGAAGAGGAGGTCAAGACAACATCAAGAAATAACAGACTATTTTCAACTTAGGAAGATAAAGGTAAATTTCAGAGTAACCACAAAGAAAATTAATAAACCTACTTATCAAAAGAAAAAACAAAACAAAAAACCACAGACTCAGTAAACACAAAATTGACAATAACAAAGGAAATGAAAAGAAAATCCATACACAAAAACAACTCAGCACAAAAAATTAAGAGGAACAAAGGAACCATCAACATCACACAAAAAAATAAAAGTAACAAAATAACAATAGTAAATTCATATCTATTTATAAGCACACTTAATGTAAATGCTTTAAGTGCACCAGTCAAGAGACAGAGATTGGCAGAATGGATTAAAAAAAAATGATGCATCAACATGTTGCCTACTAGAGACACACCAGAGACACAAAGACATAAATCTGTTAAAAATCATAGGATGCAAAAAAATACATCAAGCAAACAGTAAGCAAAAAAGGGCAGGAATAGCAATATTAATTTCTGATAAAATAGACTTTAAGTCAAAATCCACTGTAAGAGACAAGGAAGAGCATTATATAACGATTAAAGGGTCAATCCACCAAGAGGACAAAACCGTAATAAATACGTGCACACTCAATGATAGAGCTCCAAAATACATTAAAAACAATCTAATGGTATTGAAAAGATAAATAGACAGTTCCACAATAATAGTAGGAGACTTTAAAACACCACTTTCAATGAAGAACAGAATAACTAGAAAGAAACTAAAAAAGGTATAGAAGATCCAAATAATACAATCAACCAACTTGACCTCATAAACATATACAGGACATTCCACCCAACAGCAGTACAGTACACATTCTACTCTGACACACATGAATCATTCTCTGGAATAGATCATATTTTATGTCACAAAGCAAGCCTCAATAAATTTAAAAACATCAAAATAATACAAAGCATCCTCTCTGATCACAATGCTATAAGACTAGAAATCAACCAAAAGAAGAACAAGGAAATACAACAAATACATTGAAACTGAATAAGACCATGCTTAAAAACCAATGAGTAATAGAAAAAGTTAAAAATGAAACAACAACAACTAAAAATTCCTAGAATCAAACACAACACACCAAAGCCATCAGGACACAGCAAAAGCAGTGCTCAGAGGAGAATTTATAGCAATAAATGCACATGTCAAAAGAGAAGAAAAGACAAAATCAATAGCTTAACCCTACAACTCGAGCAAATAGAAAAAGAGTAGCAAAAGAAGGCCACAGTCACAAGAAGAAAGAAAATAATAAAGATTGGGGCAGAAATAAATGAAACAGAAAAATGAAAGAGTCAACAAAACTAGAAGTTAGTTCTTTGAGAGGATCAACAAAGTTGACAAATCACTGGCCAGATTGAGAAAGGAAAAGAATAAGATGCAAATAACCAAAATAAGTAATGAAATGGGTGACATCATAACAAAAACAACTGAGATAAAGAGGATCATAAGAGAATATTATGAAAAATTGTACTCCAATAAACTTGAAAACCTAGAAGAAATAGACAAATTTCCAGAAATACACTACCTACCTAAACTAACACAAACTGAGGTATAAAATTTGAACAGATCCATAACAAAGTAAGAAGTTGAAGAGGTCATAAAAAAAACTCCCAACAACAACAAAAAAGCCCTGACCGAGATCGCTTCACTGGAGAATGCTACCAAACATTCAGAGAAAAATTGACATCAATTCTACTCGAACTATTCCAGAACATACAAAATGGTGGAATACTCCCTAATTCATTCAATGAAGCCAGCATAGCCCTGATAAAAAAGCTAGGCAAAGACACCACTAAAAAAAAAGATTACGGACCAATATCCCTCATGAATATAGATGCAAAAATTCTCAACAAAATTCTAAGAGAATTCAACAGCATATCACAAAAAAAAAAAAATCATAATCAAGTGGGATTCTTACGAGGGATGCAAGGATGGTTCAACATCAGAAAATCAATCAATGTAATTTACCACATAAATAAAACAAAGGAAAAGAATCACATGATCATCTCAATTAATGCAGAAAAGGCATTTCATAAAATCCAACACCCTTTCCTGATTAAAAACTCTCAACAAAATAGGAATAGAAGGGAAATTCCTCCACATAATAAAGGGCATATATACAAAACCAACAGCCAACATTACTCTCAATGGAGAGAGACTGAAAGCATTCCCAATGAGAACAGAAACCAGACGAGGATGCCTTTATCACCACTCTTATTTAATATTGTACTGTAAGTCCTAGCAAGAGCAATAAGGCAAGAAAGGGAAATAAAGGGCATCCAAATTGGCAAGGAAGAAATAAAACTATCCCTGTTTGCGGATGACATGATCCTATACATAGAAAATTCCAGAGACTCCACAAGAAAGTTACTGGATCTAATAGAAGTGTTCAGCAAAGTGTCAGGCTACAAGGTCAACAGACAAAAATCAGTTGAATTCCTCTACACTAATAAAGAGAACCGAAGAGCAAATCAGGAAAACTATACCATTTATAATAGCCCTCAAAAGGATAAAATACTGGGGAGGGGGCAAGATGGCGCTCTAGGCAGAAACACCACGCCGTCCCTCCACAGCAAAGATCCGAAAAACTAAGCCTAACAGAGAATCAACAATCCTGAAACCCTAGAACACCAAATGAAGAGATAAAGAACTCAGCCAAACACCAAACGGAGTGAGAATACTAAAAGAGAACGGAGAGCGAGGAGAGACTCAGGCAGAGATTCCTTACCAGCTAACGCAGCGCGGATCCACCATCTTGGATTCCTATCGGAGACCAGCAAACAGGAGAGCAGCCTTGCAGAGCATCTGGTCGGAGACAGAACGACCGGTAAACTGCGGTGCGTGCTCTCCCACCACCCACCCCTCTCCGCCTCAGCTGGGGATCCCCTGCTTTCCGTGGCCAGGGTCTCTGGGCTGGGGGGTGCTGGTGCTTGGATTCCGTGCGCCTGGGCTGGCGGCTTTCTGGGAGCCGTTTGCTGGCAGCTAGCGAACCTTTTTCTGCCGCCTCCCCCTCCTTTTGCCTGGGTGCCTGGTTCCGAGTGCCGTCTCTGCTCTCTCCTGCGGGGCTGTAGGGCTGCGTGCGGGCGTGTGGCTGTTTCTAGGTCTGGGCTCCCGCGTGGGTGGGATCCCGGGGCCTTTGTTCGTTCGCCCCTCTGCTTTCCGTGGCCGGAGTCCCTGAGCAGGGGGGCACCGGTGCTTGGATTCCGCGCGCCCGGGCTGGAGGCTTTCTGGGAGCCATTTGCTGGCACCTAGCGAAACATTTTCTGCCGCCTCCCCCTCATTTTGCCTGGGTGCCTGGTTCCGAGTGCTGTCTCTGCTCTCTCCTGCGGGGCTGTAGGACTGCGTGCGGGCGTGTGGCTGTTTCTAGGTCTGGGCTCCCGCGTGGGTGGGATCCCGGGGCCTTTGTTTGTTCGCCCCTCTGCTTTCCGTGGCCGGAGTCCCTGAGCTGGGGGGCGCCGGTGCTTGGATTCCGCGCCCGGGCGGGGGGCTTTCTGGGAGCCATTTGCCGGCCGCTAGCGAGACTTTTTCTGCCGCCTCCCCCTCCTTTTGCCTGGGTGCCTGGTTCCGAGTGCCGTCTCTGCTCTCTCCTGCGGGGCTGTAGGGCTGCGTTCGGGCGTGTGGCTGTTTCCAGGTCTGGGCTCCCGCGCGGGTGGGATCCTGGGGCCTTTGTTCGTTGGCCCCTCTGCTTCCCGTGGCCACGGTCACTTAACCCCGAGACTACCGGCTTCTTGGAATTCGCGCCCCTGAGTGGGGGCTCTCTGGGTCCCATTTGTAGGCACTGACTGCTGGTGTTGCCCTTTTTTTTTTTTTCTCTCAATTTTATTTTTCTTCCTTTTTTGATTAGTTTTGTCATCTTTTACCTCTTTTTCTCTTTTGTCTTTCTTCATTGCTTAATTTCTTGTCTCTCTATCTCTTCCTTCTCTTTCTGATCCCTGAATTCCAGGCGATGTATGCCTCTGTACCTTCTGGCCAGGCTGAGCTGTGAAAATTGAGACCGACTCCCCCAGACCTCATAGCTGCATCGGTGGGATCCCCGGGAACTTTGCAGTTCTTTAACTTTTCTGATTTCTATTTGGTCATTCTTTCCTTTTCTTTCTCTTCCCCCTTCTGGTTTCCTCCATCCCATAGTCTCTCTTCTGTACATTCCAACGACAAGCTCCCCTAGCATTCTTTTATGTTTGTACACTTTTTGCTCCTCCTCCTCTCTCCTCTCTCCCATATCCAGCTTAGCTCCACACATAACCATCTTCCCGCTGCACCCTACCTACCTGCACCGTGCACTAGACATCACATCACCAAGCGGTGCAGGCACGCCCTATTGGAACCTGCCCAGCACTGACTACCGACCGTCCTGGTGGCTGCGGTGAGTGCCACAAGCAACCCATCCCAGTGGCTCCTCCTCAACTAGATCTGCCCAGCTGTACCACAAGAACGAAAAAAAAAAAAATCTACAATCAATAAACGAGAGAAATATCTACTGAATGCCCCGAAAACAGCAAACAATATCAAAACATTTACAAAAACAAGACAAGATGGCTCCAATAGGCGTCCAAATTAAAACACCAGATAACTCTCCTGTGGAAGAAAATGCACTAGAAGTACCTGATACGGAACTCAAATCACTAATACTCGGAATTTTCCAAGAACTGAGGCAAAAAGCTGACAAACATGAGGAAAAAATAGACAAATTTATGGAAAATACAGACAAAAAATTGGAAGAATTCAGGAAGATGATGCAAGAACAAAATGCCAAAATAAATTCACAACTCGAAATTATACAAAAACAACAATTAGAAATCCAAAAGATAAACAACAAGATTTCAGAAATGGACGGTGTCATAGAAGGGCTGAGAAGTAGATTTGAAACCATGGAAGACAGGATCAGTGGAACTGAAGACAAACACTTGGATACAACTCTGTTTCAGGAAAACTCAGAAAAAAGAACAAAGAAAAATGAAGAGACCCTGAGAGTTATGTGGGACACAATTAAAAGCAAAAACTTACGAGTGATTGGCATACCAGAACAGGGGGAGAAAACAGAAAACACAGAGAGGATCATTGAGGAACTGCTGACAGAAAACTTTCCCAATATCATGAAAGATGAAAAGCTGGTCATCCAAGAAGCTCAACGAACCCCATATAGAAGAGACCCCAAAAGAAAATCACCAAGACATATCATATTCACACTCGCTAAAACTAAAGACAAACAAAGAATCCTGAGAGCAGCTCGTGAAAAACAAGAAGTCACATACAGAGGAGAAACAATAAGACTAAGCTCAGATTATTCAGCAGAAACCATGCAGGCAAGAAGGCAATGGGATGACATATATAAAATCTTGAAAGAAAAAAATTGTCAGCCAAGAATAATATATCCTGCAAAACTCTCATTCAGATTTGATGGTGAAATTAGGTCATTTCCAGATAAACAGAAACTAAAGGAATATGCAAAAGTCAAACCAAACTTACAAGAATTATTAAAGGGAGTTCTTCGATCTGAGGACAAACAGCTTAAGCCCTCAGGCAGGACCTAGGACCTAGGACGCAGGTTAACATGAACCAGATACCATTCTAGGAACTGAACTACAGACGACTTTCCAAAAACAAAAGATATACAACAGGGAATCAGAGAAATCAATCAAAGGATGACAACAACATCAAAACAATGAAAGAGGGAACAAACGGCATAGGTATAGAACCTTCTAAAGGAGAAGAAGGCAAGGCGATACCAAGTAACGGTAGACTGCTTCAAAATTATAAAGATAAGGGTAAAATTCATGGTAACCACAAAAAAAGTTAACAAACCAACTCATAAAAATAAAGACGAAAAACATAAAGTCTCAACAAAAACAAAACCTACAAAAACAAAAGAAATGAACACAAAATCCACAAACAAAAGGAACTCAGCACAAGAGAGTAAGAAGAACAAAGAAAACTTCAGCATCACAAAAAAAAGCACTACAAAATGACAGCAACAAATTCACATCTATCAATAATTACACTGAACGTAAATGGACTCAATGCACCCATAAAGCGACGGAGAGTGGCAGAATGGATAAGAAAACAGGATCCATCTATTTGCTGTCTACAAGAGACACATCTTAGAAACAAAGATGTGAATTTATTAAAAATCAAAGGTTGGAAAAAAATATATCAAGCTAACAACTACCAAAAAAGAGCAGGAGTGGCAATTCTAATCTCAGATAAAATAGACTTTAAAACAAAATCTACCATAAAAGACAAAGAAGGACACTATATAATGATTAAGGGGATGATCCATCATGAAGACATAACCATAATAAATATCTATGCACCCAATGACAGGGCTCCAAAATACATTAAAAAAACTCTAACAGCACTGAAAAGAGAAATTGACAGTTCCACAATAATAGTAGGAGACTTCAACACACCACTCTCAGTAAAGGACAGAACAACTAAAAAGAAACTCAGCAAAGATACAGAAGACCTAAAGGACACAATCAGCCAACTGGACCTCATAGACATATATAGAACAATCCATCCAACCGCTGCAAAGTACACATTCTTTTCCAATGCACATGGAACGTTCTCCACAATAGACCACATCTTAGGCCACAGAGCAATCCTCAACAAGATCCAAAATGCTGAGATAATTCACAGTATCTTCTCTGACCACAATGCCATCAAGGTAGAAATTAACACTAGAAAGAGCAAGGAAAAAAAATCAAACACATGCAAACTGAATAATAATCTGCTTACACATCAATGGGTAATAGAAGAAATCAGAGATGGAATTAAAAAATTCCTAGAATCAAATGAAAATGAAAACACATCATACCAAAACCTTTGGGACACAGCAAAGGCAGTCCTCAGAGGACAATTTATAGCAATAGATGCACATATCAAAAAAGAAGAAAGGGACAAAATCAAAACATTAACTACAGAACTCAAACAAATAGAAAGAGAACAACAAAAAAAGCCTACAACCACTCGAAGAAAGGAAATAGTAAAGATCAGAGCAGAAATCAATGAAATAGAGAACAGAAAAACAATAGAAAGAATCAACAAAACCAAAAGTTGGTTCTTTGAAAGAATCAACAAAATCGGCAAACCACTGGCCAGACTGACAAAAGAAAAACAGCAGAGGGCACAAATAACCCAAATAAGAAATGAAATGGGGGACATTACAACAGACCCAACTGAAATAAAAAGGATTATAACAGAATATTATGAAAAACTATATTCCAACAAATTTGAAAACATAGAGGAAATGGATAAATTTCTAGAAACACACGGCCTACCCAAACTAGAACAAAGTGATGTTGAAAACCTGAACAGACCCATAACAAGAGAAGAGATTGAAAAGGTAATAAAAAAACTCCCAACCAAAAAAAGCCCTGGCCCAGATGGCTTCACTGGAGAATTCTACAAAACATTTACAGAAGAGCTCGTACCAGTTCTACTCAAGTTATTTCAGAGCATAGAAGAGGAAGCAACACTTCCAAATTCATTCTATGAAGCCAGCATAACGCTGATACCAAAACCAGGCAAAGACATCACAAAAAAAGAAAATTACAGACCAATATCTCTCATGAATATAGATGCAAAAATTCTGAACAAAATTCTAGCCAATAGAATTCAGTATCATATCAAAAAAATAATACACCACGACCAAGTAGGATTTATACCAGGTATGCAAGGATGGTTTAACATTAGAAAATCCATCAACGTAATCCACCACATAAATAAAAGGAAAGAAAAAAATCACATGATTATCTCAATTGATGCAGAAAAGGCATTTGACAAAGTCCAACACCCATTCCTGATAAAAGCTCTCAATAAAATAGGTATAGAAGGGAAATTTCTCAACATAATAAAGGGCATCTATGCAAAACCAACAGCCAACATCATTCTTAATGGAGAAAGGCTGAAAACATTCCCCCTGAAAACAGGAACAAGACAAGGATGCCCTTTATCACCACTCCTATTTAACATTGTGCTGGAAGTTCTAGCTAGAGCAGTAAGGCAAGAGAAAGAAATAAAGGGCATCCAAATTGGTAATGAAGAAGTTAAACTCTCCCTGTTTGCAGATGATATGATACTATACATAGAAAACCCTAAAGACTCCACGAGAAATTTACTGGAAGTAATAGAAAGATTCAGCAGAGTAGCAGGATACAAGATAAACATTCAAAAATCAGTAGGATTCCTATACACCGGTAAAGAGAACGATGAAAAGGAGATCAGGAAATCAATACCATTTTCAATAGCCCCTAAAACGATAAAATACTTAGGAATAAATCTGACCAGGAATATAAAAGACCTATACAAAGAAAACTACAAAACACTGCTGCATGAAACCCAAAGGGATCTACATAAATGGAAAAACATACCATGCTCATGGATAGGCAGACTCAACATTGTGAAAATGGCAATTCTACCTAAAGCAATCTACAAATACAATGCAATCCCGATACAAATACCAACAACATTCTTCAAAGAGATGGAAAAACTAATTATTAACTTTATATGGAAAGGGAAGAAACCCCGAATAAGTAAAGCACTACTGAAGAAGAAGAATAAAGTTGGAGGACTCACACTACCTGACTTGAGAACCTACTATACAGCTACAGTACTCAAAACAGCCTGGTACTGGTACAACAACAGAGACATTGACCAATGGAACAGAATTGAGAACTCAGATGTAAATCCATCCACCTACGGTCACCTGATTTTTGACAAGGGCCCAAAATCCATCAAATGGGGAAAAGACAGTCTTTTTAACAAATGGTGCTGGCAAAACTGGATATCCATTTGTAGAAAAATGAAACAGGACCCATACCTCACACCATATACAAAAACTACTTCAAAATGGATCAAAGACCTGAATATAAAGCCTCAAACTATAAAATTCATAGAAGAAAAAATAGGACCAACACTTCAGGCCTTAATACATGGCATTAACAGGATACAAACCATAAACATCAACACAAAAAACCCAACAGATAAACTAGATAATTGGGATCTTCTAAAAATCAAACATCTATGCTCTTCAAAAGATTTCACCAAAAGAGTTAAAAGAGAACCTACAGACTGGGAAAAAATTTTTGGACAGTACAAGTCAGACAAAGGTCTAATCTCCATAATCTACAAGAAAATCCAACACCTCTACAACAAAAAGACAACCAATCCTATCAAAAAATGGGCAAAGGAAATGAACAGACACTTCACCAAGGAAGACATTCAAATGGCCAACAGACACATGAGGAAATGCTCGCGATCACTAGCCATTAGAGAAATGCAAATTAAAACCACAATGAGATACCATCTCACCCCGGCATTACTGGCACGAATCAAAAACACTGGAAATAACAAATGTTGGAGGGGCTGCGGGGAGACGGGAACTCTTATACACTGCTGGTGGGAATGCAAAATGATACAGCCATTTTGGAAAATGATATGGCGTTTCCTCAGAAAGCTAGAAATAGACGTACCATTCGATCCAGCAATCCCACTCCTAGGAATATATCCTAGAGAAATAAGAGTCATCACTCGAATAGACATATGCACACCTATGTTCATGGCAGCATTATTCACAATAGCAAAACGATGGAAACAACCTCGATGCCCATCAACAGACGAATGGATACACAAACTATGGTACATACACACAATGGAGTACTATGCAATGAGAAAGAACAATGAATCGGTGAACCATCTCATAACATGGATGAAACTGGAGGACATCATGCTGAGTGAAATAAGTCAATCACAAAAGGACAAATATTGTATGAGACCTCTATTGTAAAAACCCATGAAAAAATTCACATGCAAAATGTAACAATCCTTGTTGGTTACCAGGGATGGGAGGGGGGGGAGGATACTAAATAGGTAATAGGTAAGTGGTAACTTGGGTGAGAGATGAGATAGTACATAGTACAGCGGAAACTAACACAACCTGCACAAGGAAAGGTCATGAAGGCCCTATAGACACATCCAAACCCCCCGAGGGACTGAGTTGTTGGACGGAGGGCTCTGGGGACCATGATCTCGGGGAACATCTAGCTCAATTGGCATGACACTACTTATAAAGATAATGCTCTACATTCTACCTTGGTGAGTAGTGTCTGGGGTCTTAAAAGCCTATGAGCGGCCATCTAAGATACTCCACTGATCTCATCCCTTCAGGAACAAGGGAGAATGAAGAGAACAGGATACAAGGAAAAGATTAGTCCGAAGGACTAATGGTCCACAGCTACCAAGGCCTCCACGGGACTGAGCCCAGTACAGCTGGATGGTGCCCGGCTACCACCAATGACTCCTTTGACCAGGCTCACAACAGAGGGTTCTGGGCAGAGCTGGAGTAGGATGTAGAGCATAATTTTAACTCCCAAAAAAAAAAAAAAAAAAAAAAGAAGACCAGATATACTGGCCTAAAGAATACTAGAGAAACCTCGAGAGTGTGGCCCCCAGACACCCTTTCAGCTCAGAGGGGAAGTTACCTTCAAGGTTCGATGTTAAGCCTGGGAATGGACACCCCAGTAAAACTAAATGGGACTAACGATGTACAGGAGTCCGGTGACAAGGGCCAGAAGGCAGAGGGAGAGTAGGAAACTGATGATAAGGAACACAAATTGAATAAGGACACTGTCGATGTATTGTGAGATTGTTGACCACTGCTATGGGGCAACATTTGTAGTAACTATTAAATGGGAGGCTGTTTTGTCCTGTAAGCCTTCATCTTGGGCGAGAATGGCAGCACAATTGGAAGAGCATAGTCAATATCACTTAAATGTGTAAGTAAAAAGTTTTGAAATGGTGTTTAAATAAAATAAAAATAAATAAATAAATAAACAAACAAAGGAGACTAAAGAGGTACAATAGTCCACTGACAAGGTCCAGAAGACAGAAGGGGACAAGGAAGCCCCCTGGTGATAGGGAACACAAGGTGGAGTAAGGATATTCTTGATGTGCTGTGAGATTGTTAACCATTGTCATAGGGCAACATGTGTAGTAACTGTTAAATGAAAAATTATTTTGTTCTGTAAGCCTTCATCTTAAGTGAGAATAACAGCACAGTTGGAAGAGCGTAGTCAATGTCACTGAACTGTGAATGTAGAAAATTTTGAAACGGTGTATCTTTGGCCATCTGTAATTTTCATCAAAAAAAAAGGTTGAGAATTTAGAGGCTTAATACGTTGTTGGGTTGTTAACCAATGTCAAAAAAAACAACATGTGTACTACTATTTCATGAGAAACTATTTGCTCTGTAAGCTTTCACCTGAAGTACAATAAAATATATATAAAAAAAAAAAAAAAAAAAAGGATAAAATACTTAGGAATATTTCTAACTAGGAACACAAAACACTTATACAAAGAAAACTACAAAACACTACTTCAAGAAACCAAAAGAGACTTACATAAATGGAAAAACATACCATACTCATGGAGAAGACTTAACATTATGAAAATGTCAATACTACCCAAAGCGATCTATAGATATAATGCAATCCCAATATAAATTCCAAAAGCATTCTTTAATGAAATGGAACAACTAATCTCCAACTTTATATGGAAAAGAAAGAGTCCTTGGACAGCCGAAGAATTATTGAAGAATAAGAACAAAGTGAAAGGCCTCACACTTCCTCCATCAGAACCTACTACACAGCCACAGTAGTCGAAACAGCCTGGTACTGGTAAGATGACAGACACATAGACCAATGGAACAGAATTGAGAATCTAGAAAGAAATCCAACCAGGTATGGACAGCTGATCTTTGACAAAGGATCTAAGTCCATTAAATGGGGAAGAGATGGTCTCTTTAACAAGTAGTGCTGGCAAAACTGGATATCCATTTGCAGAAAAATGAAACAGAATCCATACCTCACACCATACACAAAAACTAACTCAAAATGGATCAAAGATCTAAATGTTAAACCTAAAATTATAAAGTTTATGGAAGAAAATATAGGGACAAAGCTAGGGACTCTAATTTATGGCATAAATAGACTATCAAACATAACTAAAAATACAAAAAAACTAGATAACTGGGACCTCCTAAAAATTAAATACTTATGCTCATCAAAAGACTTCACCAGAAAAGTAAAAAGAGAACCTACAGACTGGGGAAAAAAAATTGGCAATGACGTATCTGACAAGGGTCTAATCTCTAAAATTTACAGAAAACATTAACACCTCAAGAACAAAAAGACAACCCAGTTAAAAAATGGGCAAAGTACACAAACAGACACTTCACAAAAGAAGACATTCAGATGGCTAACAAACACAAAGAGATGCTGGAGATCATTAGCCATTAGAGAGATGCAAATCAAAACTACAATGAGATACCATCTCACCCCAGCAATAATAGCACTGATCAAAAAAACAGAAAACAACACTGCTAGTGGGACTGTAAAATGGTACAATCACTATGGAAAATGGCATGGGGCTTCCTTAAAAAGCTAGAAATAGAAACAACATATGATCCAGCAATCCCACTCCTAGAGAAATAGGAACTGTGACACAAATAGACATATGCACCATGTTCATTGCAGCATTATTTACAATAGCAAAAAAATGGAAACAACCTAAGTGTCCATCAACGGATTAATGGATAAACAAATTGTGGTATACACATACAATACTATGCAAAGATAAAGAACAATGATGAATCTGCAAAACATGTCACATAATGGATGAATTTGGGATTATGCTGAGTGAAACAAGTCAATCTCGGACAAACATTATATGAGACCTCTATTATAAAACGTCAAAAATAGGTTTACACACAGAAACATTCTGTGATGGTTACCAGGGATGGAAGGGGGAAGAAGGGAGATCATCACTAAATACGTAGTAGACACGTGTTAATTCTGGTGAAGGGAAAGACAATAGACAATCCAGGGGAAGTCAGCACAACATGACCGAAGCAAAGGAAGACACTGAGAGGTATGCAACAATAAAGGGCAATACTATAACATATACAGTCCTGCAACAACAGTAATAACAAACAATAATTTGTGAGTGGCTACATAGGTAGAAATGTATGTTGAATAGGTGTGGGACATGATGTCAGAGTACACCCACACGCATATATAAGATGGTTGTGTATATTTCTAAATACATATTTGTGTATGCTGCATGTATACTCAAATATATGATAGAGGACATAGAGGGCACAGGTACAGAAACTTCTTAAACATAAACACCTCACAGGACTGAGCTACTGGACTTGAACACTAAGGTCAATAGTCTTGGGGAAAATCTATGTCAATTGGCATAACAGAGTTCATAAAGATAATTTTCTAAATCCTAGTTGGTGAGTAGCTTCTGATGTCTTAAAAGCTTGTGAATAGCCATCTAAGATACAACTATTGGTCTCTTCCTGCCAGGAGCGAAGGAGAGTGAAGAAAACCAAAGACTCAAGGAAGCAATTAGTCCAAAGGACTAATGGCCCATATGAACCACAGCCTTCTCTAGCCTGAGACCAGAAGAACTAAATGGTGCCCAGCTACCACTACTGACCACTCTGACCAGGAACACAAGAGAATGTCCCGGTTAGAATGGGTGAAAAATGTAGAACAAAATTAAAATTCATAAAAAAGAACAGACTTACTGGTCTGATAGAGACTAGAGGATCCCTTGAGACTATTGCCTTGAGATACCCTTCTAACTTGGAACTGAAGCCACTCCCGGAGGCCACTTTTCAGCCAAATAATAGACTGGCCTATAAAATGAACAGTAACATCTATGAGGAAAGTGCTCCTTAGAATAATCAATTATATGAGACCAAAAGGGCAATATTCGTCCAAAAGCAAAGATGAGAAGGCAGGGAAAATGGACAAATGGAATGAGCAACCCAGGGTGGAAATGAAGAGAGTGCTGGCATATTGTGAGGATTGTAACCAATGTAACGAAAAAATTTGTGTATGAAATATCGAATGGAAAACTAATTTACTGTGCAAGCTTTCACCTAAAAGCACAATAAAATGTTAAAAACAATAACAACAACAAAAAACCCAAACCAAACTTGTTGCCGTCAAGTCAATTCCAACTCATCGTGACCCTATAGACAGAGTAGAACTGCCCCATAAGGTTTCTAAGACTGTAATCTCTATGGAAGCAGACTGCCACATCTTTCTCCCGTGGAGCAGCTCGTGGGTTCCAACTGCTGACTTAGTAGCTGAGCCCTTTAACCACTATGCCACCAGGGCTCCTTCCTTGCCTGGTGGGGTGTCCCAAACCTTCATTCCTGAATGGTTTGAGCCTTTAATAGTCCTGACAGAATTTGGCTGCTGTGGTTTTTCGCTGACATTAATCACAGGATGTGGAAGTACTAAGAGGTGTCCCAGGGAGTCTCCCAGACATACTTGTCCTTCCCTGGGTGTTTAACTATAGAGACCAAGAGGGAGCTCCTAGTAGTCTGCATGAAACATGGGAAACAATGGCAGATGTGGAGGGACTAGCAGCTGCTGAACAAAGAGCAGATGCAGTGAATTACTTCATCAAGAAGGTGAAGCAGATGTCCTCTACCGTCAAAACCTGACAGCGAGATAAGCCCCCTGGACGTTCGATCACAGCCAGGCACAGGAGAAAGGTAAGGGAGGGTAATAGGCCTGAGAATTGAGTAGACAGAGAAATGACTTGCTTACCTGCATGTTACTAGACTAAGTGCTCTGCAATGAATTAAAACGGAGTTCAAGAATTAAGCCCAGTTCAACTACTGAGACATTTAAAGAGTTTCATATTTGATCTGAAGTTTTTTTTTTTTTTTTTTAAATATTATGCAGTGATGCTCTGATAGTGTATAACAGGGTGCATAGTGGTAAGAGAAGGCTTGCAGAAGCAGGGAGTGGTAAGAAGTTTCAAATAGTGAGTAGAAGTTGATTGGACCAAAGGGAGAGGGTTGGCACATTCCAGCAGAGGAGAAAGGACTTGCTAAGGTATTGATTCTAGAAGGAGCTTGACTCATGGGAGATTGCAGAGTAGGCCAGGCAGCCTCAAGATTTGTAATCGAGGGGTAGATTACATTAAGGAATTCAGTGTTTACTTGTTTTTATTTTCCTTTGAAAATTAGACAGTCACTGAATGTCTTTAAGTGGACCAGAGATATGACTGGATTTTCATTTTATATAAATAATGCTAGCTGTTCTGTGGAGAATGGATTAAAGGTGGGCAGGTAAAAGAGCTCGTTACTTTGTGAAAAATAAACTAAAGAGAGGAAAGAAAAATTGTGGGGAGAACAATTAGTAGATTATTTATGTAGTCCAGGCAGCAGGTGATAGTGTTTGGATATTTCTGGGGCAAAGATTAGAAAGCCAAAGACCATGGTGATTTAAAAAAATTAAATTAAATTAAATTCCTGTATTTCTGGTAGAGAGAACTTAAGCAACTTTCGGACTTTTTAACCAGTAGGGTGTCCCAGGGAGTGCAAATGGTTAAAGCCCTAGGCTGCTAACCAAAAGTTTTGAGGTTTCATCCACCCAGAGGTACATTAGAAGAAAGACCTGGTGATTCACTTCCGAAAGATCACAGCCATTGAAAACCCTATGGAGCACAGTTCTACCCTGACATGCTTGAAGTCACTATGTGTCAGAACTGACACCACGGCAGCTGATTTTTTGCTTTTGTTTTTTTAGGACTAGCAGAGTTCCTATTCTCTTCATTCACCCTTTGATCTCTCTGCAAAATTGTGATGAAGTCATTAATGCATATTCAATTCATGGTAACAGTATATAGAAGTTTCAATTTCCACACTTCCATCATATAAGAGGTTGTCTCTTTTTCTGCTGATGTATGTGCAATTAGTGTATTAATAAAGACAATCTTATATGAATCTGCCACAAAGTGGGGACATTTGACTGAAATGTTATAATAGAGGAATTGTTATTATCTTTTAACCAGGATTGGCTTTTCTTTGGATAAATTGGGGTCAGAATTTTGAACTGATCTTGAACTTAGTGGTGTATAAATTAGTTTCCTCTTGGTTATATATGACTACATTTTTTTTTTCCCAAGAAAAACAATTTTGAAAGCCTTGGAAAAAACCTCAAAAGCCTCTTACTATATCAAATATCTCTTGCAAAACAATTCTTTGACGTTCAGTGTGAAAGCATCAGAAACATGGAGATTAAATTTCCACTGGAATATTTCTACATGAACGGAAAAAATGCTTAGTAAGGCAAGTTTTGTGTTTTGCCTATTCCAAAAAGAAAACACGCATTTAACAAATCCAAGAGCAGTTAACTTTCTACATCCTTTACACAGGCATATTGTGTTACTTAATTTCTTTTCCAGTTCCTTTAGTTTGATTCTTTTAATATATTTGGATTTTTAAATTTTTATCTACTGAGTTTTAGTTTTGGATGAATGTTTTCAAATGGGACCAACAGAATGGACAGAGATAACTGGCAATGAAAATGCTCCTCTGAGAAATTTCTGAAGGAATGTCTTCCCTTTAAGGTACAACATTTGTCCCTGTGTACAACCATGCCTACCTCATTAAACGAGACTCTCAGTCAGTGAGGTCAACACTATCCCTGGGCGACAATGGGATATAGTCAAAATTTCTTGGCCATGAGTAAAGTTGGCCCTGCTTAAAATGCACCAACAAAGTACTGTGCCTTTCTCAAAGAATTAGTGTTGTTTCTCTGAGCTCTACTATTGTTCAATGGCTTTGAAAACTCTGTTGGTTTCTATGATGCTCTTATCTTTTAGAGAAAAGAAGTGTCTACGAGGAAGGAAACTAGCACTTGCTGAGTGTCCAATTTGTAGGATGCACTGAGCTAAGCAGTTTATATAATATGCATTATATTAATATTTTCTTTAACCTGGTGAGATAGGAATTAATTTCCCCAGTTAATAGATGAGCAAACAATCACAGTGTTAATATTCATATTAGTATTCATATCCAGGAAGTAACACTGAATTTTGGCACTTCTTTTCCACTTGTCAAAGTTGTTGCTCTTTCTATATTTCTGGCTTTTTTTTTTTTCTTCTTCCCCTCCCATCATTTAAAATGACTTTTCCTAACGATCTGCTTTTGGCCTTCTTCTAGCTACATTTTCTCCCTCTATAATGAAAGCAGTCTCAGGTTTTCACCTAGTACTTCTGTATAGATGACTCCTCTGCCTCTGTGCCCTTTCTATCATCACCCATCTAAGTCAGGTCCTCACTGAATTCAAATTTAATGTTACAAAAATTTTACTTAAGTATATAGATCACTTTGAATAATTCTGAATATTTAAAACAATATCTCCAGTGGTAATATGTAAGTTCTCTAGTAGCAATACTCCTATATTTAAAAAACGGTCTTATACTCACACTTATGTGAAAGTTTGGATGTTTCCCTGGCACACGATTAATAAGAAATCAGTTGTCATCAAGTTGATTCTGGCTCATGCCAACCCCATGTGTGTCAGAGTAGAACTGTGCTGCACAGGGTTTTTAATGCTGATTTTTCAGAAGTAGATTGCCAGGCCTTTCTTCTGAGGCACCTCTGGGTAGACTTGAACCTCCAACCTTTTCGTTAGTAGCTAAATGTGTTAATCATTTACACCACCTAGGGATTCCACACAATTGATAGTAGATATAAGTCTTGCTAGAGCAGATGTGCTAAAATCTTGATTTCACATTCTTATATGGGAACATTTTACTTTTATACCCTAATATTGAAAAGTATTCTAAGATGAAAGTGTTCTGAATTTACTCTTTCATTTTAACCTTTACCCTCATATATTACACGTAGATATGCATGCTTATAATGAAGGTGTCTTTTGACTCTTTTATTGAAACAGCATCCTACAGAGCATCTTTTTTCTGATACATGAGATTCTTTGGTGAGAGTACAGCTGGATTTTCTCAGTTTACTATATCTCCTATGAGACCAACAGGAGAAAAAAATTGGTGGCAGTTCATTTTCCCAGTTGGCATGCTTCCTTTTCAATATTTCAAATGTGTGTTTCCTTGTAAAATCTCATACTGACCTTTCATTATATTCTTGAAACATTTACTTCCTTTCCATTTCTATTATGGGTTGTAATAAAACATCACATTATAGTTATCTGAGCACTCACTCCTCAACCAGTGCTACTAGAAATCATCATACACCTTGCGTTAAGCTTCACACGTAAACAATGACGACACTAGTCTTAAACCTCCAGGTAATTTGACCAAATTTCTCTAATTATCTTCAAGGTTATATCACTACTGTCATTTTTAACTGTGTTTATTAATGTAATAGTTTCTTCAATAGAATTTAATAAAACAATAAGTACCTATTTATTATGAAATCACTATGGGCACTTTTGAATTTTTAACACAAGTCATGGGTAATGCAGAAGACTCAAATCATTTTCCTTTTAGTGGTTCACATATTTAATTTATTTTCAGACTACAGGTAGTTGATTTCAGTTTTGCCTTTTTCAGAATATCATATAAACGAAATCATACAGTACGAAGCTTTTCCAGACTAGCTTCTTTCACTTAGAAATATGCATTTAATATTCATCCATCCATGTCTTTATAACTCATGCCTTGTATTGCTAAGTAGTATTCCATTGTATGGATGTATCACACTTGGTTTATGCATTTACTTACTGAAGGACATCTTGCTTGCTTCCTGTTTTTGGTGATTATGAAAAAACCTGCTATAAACATTCATATGAAGATTTTGGTATGGACATAAGGTTTTAGATCCGTTAGGTAAATACCAAGGAGCACGATTGCAGGATCCTATAGTTAGACTATGTGTAGCTTTATAGGAAATTGCCAAACTGTCTTCCAAAGTGACTGTTCCGTTTTGCAATGAATGAAAGTTCCTACTGCTTCGTATCCTTGCCAGGAAGTGGTATTGTCTTTTGAACTTTAGCCATTCTGATAGGCATGTAGTAGTTTTTTTTTTTTTTAATTTTCATTTCCCTAAGTGACAAATAATGTTGAGCATCTTTTAATATGTTTATTTGCAAACTGGGTGGTGCAAAGTGTTAAGTTCTCCACTACTAGTCAAAAGGTTGGCTGTTCGAACCAATCCAGAGGCCTTGGAAGACAGGTCTGGCGATCTGTTTCCAAAAGATCACAGCCTTGAAAATCCTATGGACCTGTTCTAATCTGCACACATGGGGTCATCATGAGTCAAAGTCGACTTGATGGCAACTATCGACAACAGCAGATCTTCTTTGGTAAGAAGTCCTGGCCTTTGTCCTTTGAATTAGGTTGTTTTTTTTTTTTTCTGATTGTTGAGTTTTAATATTTAAAATTTTAAACTTTGTTGAGTTTTAATATTTAAAATATCAAACTAAAAACTATTTTTTTGCAGTTTGGCATTCTGAGATATTGTGTCATATCTCTTTACCCTTCCGATACATTTTAAATGTCCTTCAAATCACATTTATCTTGATTTAACTTTTGTGTTAGAAACTCCATTTTTAACAGGCTAAAACTGAACTGATACTTTTAAGTCTTTCTTGGAGCTAGGTGGAGATAATGTTACTACCCAATGGGATGTCACTGGAAGTGTTCTGTGACTTCCAGGAATCATCCTGTATCCCTTTCTCCTTCTCATTGGCTGGAATGTGGATATGATGACTATAACCTGAGTAGCCTTGAGGTTGCACTCTAAGGATGGTATAGCAGTAAGACAGAAAAGACTTGCTCCCTCATGAATTCATGGAGCATTGCTGCACAACTGCCTTCCTTCAGATGATTACATGAAAGAGAAATACATTCCTGACTTGATTAAATCACTATTATTCTCCGTCTTTGTTACTTGACCCAAACCTAATCCTAACTGAACCAGAACCTGTCTTTAAGCCTATAGACTTTTTTAGTTGTGCCTCCTAGGTGTTCTCATAGCACAGTATGCTTTTCCTATTGTGATGCTTCTAATTTTTTATAGAAATTCCACATTTCATTGTTTTTCTCCCTTGTTAGTTAGGCCACAAGTTCCATGATGATAAGAATCCTGCTTGTCCTTTTTTACTCTCAGATCCACAGTGCCTGGAAAATGGTTGCTGTTGTTTTTAGGTGCTGTCATAGTTATCTAGGGCTGCTATAACTGAAATACTACAAGTGGATGGCTTTAACAAACAAATTTATTCTCTCACAATCTAGGATGCTAGAAGTCCAGATTCAGGATGCCAGCTCCAGGAGAAGGCTTTCTCTATCAGCTCTGGGGGAATATCATTGTTATCAATCTTCCCTCGATCTACGAGCTTCTCAGAGCAAGGACTCTGGGTCCACCTCTTGGTGGTATGAGGTCCACCTGTCTCTGCTGTCGTCTCTCTTTTATATTAAAAACAGTCTGACTTAAGACACAACCTAATCTTGTAGAGTGAGTTCTGCCTCATTAACATAACTGCCACTAATCCCACCTCATTAACATCTTAGAAGTAGGATTTACAACACATAGAAAAATCACATCAGATGACAAAATGGTGGACAATCACACAATACTGGGAATCATGGCCTTGCAAAGTTGACACACAAATTTTTGGGGGACACAATTCAATTCATAACAGGCGCTGTTGAGTCAGTTCCAACTCATAGCCACCCTGTGTACAACAGAATGAAACACTGGCCAGTCCTGTACCATCCTCACAATCGTTGTTATGCTTGAGCTCATTGTTGCAGCCACTGTGTCAATCCATCTCAATGAGGGTGGGGTTCTTTTTCACTGATTTTCTACTTTACCAAGCATGATGTCCTTCTCCATGGACTGATCCCTCCTGAAAACATGTCCAAAGTATGTGAGACAAAGTCTCACCATCCTTGCTTCTAAGGAACATTCTGGTTGTGCTTCTTCCAAGACACAGTTGTTTATTCTTTTGGCAGTCTGTAGTATATTCAAGATTCTTCGTCAACACCATAATTCAAAGGCTTCAATTCTTCTTCGGTCTTCCCTGTTCATAGTCCAGCTTTCAGATGCACATGAGGCCATTAAAAACACCATGGCTTGGGTCAGGCGCACCTTAGTTTTCAAGCTGACATCTTTCCTTTTTAACACTTTAAGAGGTCTTTTGCAGCAGATTTGCCCAATGCAATGAGTCTTTTGGTTTCTTGACTGCTGCTTTCATGAGTGTTGATAGTGGATTCAAGTAAAATGAAACCCTTGACAACTTCAATAATTTCTCCATTTATCATAATGTTGCTTACTGGTCCATTTGTAAGGATTTTTGTTTTCTTTTTATTGAGGTGTAAGCCATACTGAAGGCTGTGGTGTTTGATCTTCATCAGTAAGTGCTTCAAGACGTCTTCACTTTCAGCAAGCAAGGTTGTGTAGTCTGCATAACGCAAGGTGTTAATGAGTTTTCCTCCAATCTTGATGCCCCATTCTTCTTATATAGTTCAGCTTCTAGAATTGTTTGCTCAGCATACAGATTGAATAAGTATGGTGGAAGGATACAACCCTGACACAACTTTCCGGATTTTAAGCCATGCACTGTTCCCTTGATCTGTTCCAACCACCGCTTCTTGATCTGTGTACAGGTTCCTCATGAGCACAATTAAGTTCTCTGGAATTCCCATTCTTTGCAATGCTATCCTAATTTGTTATGATCCACACAGTCTTTGCACTGTCAATAAAACACAGGTGTTTTCTGGTGTTCTCTGCTTTCAGCCATGATCCATCGGACATCAGCAACAATATTCCTGGTTCCACGTCTCCTTCTGAATCTGGCTTGAATTTCTGGCAGCTCTCAGTTGATATACTACTGCAGCCCCTTGAAAGATCTTCAGCAAAATTTTACTTGTATGTGCCATTAATGATATTGTTCAATAATTTCCTCATTCTGTTGGATCACCTTTCTTTGGAATAGGCATAAATATGCATGTCTTCCAGTTGGCTGGCCAGGTAGCTGTCTTCTAAATTTCTTGGTACAGATAATTGAGCACTTCCAGTGCTGCATCCATTTGTTGAAACATCTCAGTTGGTATTCTGTAAATTCCAGGAGCCTTATTTTTCACCAATTCCTTCAGTACAACTTGGACTTCTTCCTTCAGTACTGTTGGTTCCTGATCATATGCTACCTCCTGAAATGGCTGAATGTTGACCAATTCTTTTTGGTATGGTGACTCTGTGTATTCCTTCCATCTTCTTTTGATGCTTCCTGTGTTGTTTAATATTTTCCCTGTAGAATCCTTCAGTATTGAAACTTGAGGCTTGATTTTTTTTCTTCAGTTCTTTCAGCTTGAGAAATGAGGGGCATATTCTTCTCTTTTGGTTTTCTAACTCCAGGTCTTTGCAAATTTCATTATAATACTTAACTTTGTCCTCTCTGGCCACTCTTTGAAATCTTCTATTCAGCTCTTTTACTTCATCATTTCTTCTGTTTGCTTTAGCTACTTGATGTTCAGGAGCAACTTTCAGAGTCTCTTGTGACATTCATTTTGGTCTTTTCCTTCTTTTCTGTCTTTTTAATGACCTCTTGCTTTCTTCATGTATGATGTCCTTCCACAACTCCTATGGTCTTTGGTCATTACGGTTCAATGCATCAAATCTATTTTTGATATGGTCTCTAAATTCAGGTAGGATATAATCAAGGTTGTACATTGGCTCTGATGGACTTTGTCTAATTTTCTTCAGGTTCAACTTGAACTTGCATATGAGCAATTGATGGTCTGTTCTGCAGTTGGCCCCTGGCCTTGTTTTGACTGATGATATTAAGCTTTTCCATCGTCTCTTTCTGCAGATATAGTTAACTTGATTTCTGTGTACTCCATCTGGTGAGGTCCATAGGAAGAGTCACCGTTTATGTTGGTGAAAAAAGGTATTTGCAATGAAGAAGTCACTGGTCTTGCAAAATTCTGTCATATGATCTCTGACATCATTTCTATCACCAAGGCCATATTTTCCAACTACCAATCTTTCTTCTTTGTTTCCAACTTTCTCATTCCAATCACCAGTAATTATCAATGCTTCTTTATTGCATGTTCGATCAATTTGAGACTGCACAGGTTGGTTAAAATCTTCAATTTCTTCATCTTTGGTCTTAGTAGTTGGTGCATAAATTTGAATAATAGTCATATCAACTGGTCTTCCTTGTAGGGGTATGGATATTATCCTATCACTGAAAGCATTGTACTTGCAAATTGATCTTGAAATGTTCTTTTTGATGATGAATGCAATGGTGTTCCTCTTCAAGTTGTCATTCTTGGCATAGTAGACCATATGATTGTCTGATTCAAAATGGCCAATACCAGTCCATTTCAGCTCACTAATGCATAGGATATCAATGTTTATGGGTTCCATTTAATTTTGATGATTTCCAATTTTCCTAGATTCATACTTCATACATTTCACTTTCTGATTATTAACGGGTGTTTGAAGCTCTTTCTTCGCATTTTGAGTCGTGCCACATCAGCAAATGAAGGTCCTGAAAGCTTGACTCCAACCATGTCATTAAGGTTGACTCTACTTTCTGGAGGCAGCTCTTCCCAAGTCATCTTTTGAGTGCCTTCCAACTGAGAGGCTCATCTTCTGGCACTATATCAGACAGTGTTCTGCTGCTATTCATAGGTTCTCACTGGCTAATTCTTTTCACAAGTAGATTGCCAGGTCCTTCTTCCTAGTTTGTCTTAGTCTGGAAGTGCGGCTGAAACCTTTCAGCCATAGGTGACCCCGCTGGTATCTGAATACTGGTGGCATAGCTTCCAGCATCACAGCAACATGCAAGCCCCACAGTATGACAAACTGACAGGTGCATGGTGGTTACAATGGTAGGAATTTTCTAAATTTTTGTTGAATCAGTCGATGATTTACTAAATAACTACCATACAATTGGAACTTTTGTGTGACCATCTAAAATTCTTTTTCTGTCTTCTCAATAATTTTAAGAGCCTCCAGGACAGGGGCCATGATTTATAGCGTAAGGATTAGCAAAGATTTTCAGTAAACACTTGATGATAGCACCACACTACTAAACCAAGTAAATTAAAAGTTACATTAACAAAAAAAAAAGCATGCAATGAAGCTCTAACTGGGAAAATTGCAAGTATACACAAATTAAACAACATTTTGTTTTTATCTTTATAGTTGTTGGGAATTCAACACAAATGAGATGAGGTTCTTGCCCTTAGAAAGATCAGCATTTGGTAGAAGAATTCAGGAAAATCAGTGTAGCCTGGGACTTGACCTTTGTCTGCTTCATGTAGAGAGGAGAGAAGATGCACATGACATATTCGGGAAAAGCAGAGTTGATTATAACCAGTACATAGCACACCAAGGCCAGTTGGAGAATAGGCCTTATGGTGAAATGCAGAAAGGTCAGAAAGAGGTAAATCCTGGAATATTCAGTTATGTATGCTTTATCAATCACTGCTACTCTTAATGTTGTCCTATTTCAAAACTGTTTCGTATATCTCATTTATAACTTATCACAAATTTTTGTTTAGTATGAGAGCTTGTTGATTTATGATATAACTATTCTCTGGCTTCAAACTTTGAAAATGACTTAGCATTTAAGACTGCATATATATATATATATATAGCTGTGTCTCATTGCAAATACATTTAAATATATCACTATTAGAGAAAACTCTTGCTTCTCTTTGTTTCATGCTTATCTATAATAACATAGTCAATTGCAGTGATGAGAGGGAAGGAAATCCTAGGCAGATGGGTGAGCAGGAAAGAATGCATGGAGGAGAGAAAGAGTCTAGAACAGCTTGTAGTAAATTACAGATGTTTTGTGTGGTTATATGAAAAGTTTAAGGCAGAGAGTGGCAAGCATTTAGAGTTGGGAAGATTAGGCAGGGCACTGATCATGAAAGGTCTTAGATGTTATGTTTAAGAGAATATATTGAGAGTTCCGGCAACATGGCACTTTAGGCAGAAGCACCACGCCATCCCTCCACAGCAAAGATCTGAAAAACCAAGCCAGAGAAAACATCAGTCCTGAAACCCTGAACATCAAATGAAGAGATAAAGAACTCAGCCAAGCACCAAATGGAATAAGAAACTTACAGAGAACAGAGAGCAAGGAGCATACATGCAGAGGTCCCCTATCAGCTAATGCAGCACAGATCCACCATCTTGGACTCCTATCAGAGACCAACAAATAGGGGGTGCAAGAAAGCAGATTCAGGGAGCTTCCAGCATGAGACAGAACAACCAGTAACTGGCGATATATGCTTTCCCACCCTCCCACCCTTCTTCACTCCCACTCAGCCTCGTCTGCTTCCTGAGGCCACAGTTTCTTGGCCAGGAAGCATGGCTGCTTGGATTCCACCTGCCTGCACTGGCAGACTCCCTGAGTGCCATATGTTGGCTGCTGGTGTTGCTTTTTTCTGCTGCTTTTGATTTCTTCCTTACCATTCACCACCTCCCCCTCTTTTGGCTCAAATACCTGGCTCCGTGTGCCATATTTGCTTCTTCCTGAGGGGCTGTGGAGCTCTGCTCTAGTGTGGAACCGCTTCCCAGTCTGTGCCACTGGTGGGATCTTGGGGCCTTTTTTTGTTTGTTGGTTTTGAATTGTTTGTTTTCTTTTTTTTTTTCATGAATTGGGAGCTCTTTCTGGCCAGGAAATGCTACGTGGCTTGGAACCTACCCCCTAAGCTTGTGCAGACATGCAGAGGGATCCCTGAGGGCATTTATTTTTTCATGGATTTTTTTTCTTTTTTAGGGGATGGATTTCTTGTTTTTTTTCTTTTAATTCGTTTTGTTTTCTTTTCCTTCTTTTTCCCTTTTTTGTCTTTCTTCATTACTCAGTTCCTCATCTCTCTATAGCTTCCGTCTCTTCCTGTCCCCTGAATACCTGATGCTGAGTGACACCTCTATGCCTTCTAGCCAGGCTGTACTTCAACACCTGGGAACAACTTCCCCAGACCTCAAACTGCACTGGAGAGATCCATGGGAACTTTGCTTTTCTTTTTTCATTCTAATTTTTATTTATCCATTCTTTTCTTTTCTTTTCCTTTCATCTTCTTCGTTTTTTGTTTTTCTCCATTTCATAGACTCTCATCTCTCTACTCCAACAGCAAGCTCCCCTATCACTCTTTTTTGTTTATTTGTATGCTTTTGGCTCCTGTTCCTGTCCCCTGTCTCTCCCATACCCATTGTAGCTCCACACATCACAATCTCCCCCCTCCATCCTGCCTACTTACACTTTGCACTTAACCTTACATCATCAAGCAGCACAGGCATGGCCTACCGGAACCTTCCCTGCACTTATTACCGACTCACCCTGGTGGCTGTAGTAAGTGCCACAAACAAACCATCCCAGCAACTCCTTTTCAGCTAGACCTGCCCTGCTATACTATATCTGAGTGACTGACCCTGCCAGTTGGAGAAGGAGGTGAAAAGTATCATGCCCACAGATTAGCAAACAACAAAGAACACACAGCCCGCATGCTCAGACATAGCCAAATAAGAAAAAAGCGTGAAACAAACAAATCTACAATCAATAAATGAGAAAAATAACTACTGAATGCCCCAAAGACAGCAGACAATATCAAAACATTTACAAAAACAGGACAGGATGGTTCCAGTAGGTGTCCAAAATAAAACAACATATGACTTTCCAGTATAAGAAAAGGCACTAGAACTCAAATCTCTAATATGCAGAATTATCCAAGAGAAGAAGCAAAAAGAAGACAAAAATGAGGAAAAAATAGACAAATTCATGGAAAAGGCAGATAAATTCATGAAGAATACAGACAAAAAATGGAAAAATTCTGGAAAATAATGCATGAACAAAATGCAAAAATAAATTCACAACTAGAAATCATACAAAAACAACAATTAGAAATCCAAAAGATAAACAACAAGATTTCAGAAATAGACAGTGTCACAGAAGGGCTGAGGAACAGATTTGAAACGGCAAAAGACAGGATCAGCAGAATTCAAGACAAACATTTGGATACAACTCTGTTCATGGAAAACTCAGAAAAAAGAATGAAGAGAAGTGAAGAGACCCTGAGAATTTTGAGGGATGCAATCAAAAGCAAAACTCTATGAGTGATCGGAGTTCCAGAAAAGGGGAAGAAAACAGAAAACACAAAGAAGATCATTGAAGAACTGCTGACAGAAAACGTTCCCAATATCATGAAATATGAAAAGCTGGCCATCCAAGAAGTTCAATGAACCCCATATAGGATAGACCCCAAAGGAAATCACCAAGGCATATCATAATCACATTCACCAAAACCAAGACAAAAAATTCTGAGAGCAGCTCATGAAAAACAAGAAGTCACATAGAGAGGAGGAACAATAAGACTATAATAAGATTATTCGTCAGAAACCATGCAAGCAAGAAGTCAATGGGATGACATATATAAAAACCTGAAATAAAAAAAATTGCCAGCCAAGAATAACATATCTTGAAAAACTCTCATTCAAAAATGATGGTGAAATTAGGACATTTCCAGATAAACAGAAATCAAGGAAATATGTAAAAACCAAACCAAACTTACAAGAACTATTAAAGGGAGTCCTTCAATCTGAGAACAAACAACTTCAGCTCACAGGCTGAATCTAGGACACAGGATTATACCAGCCAATGACAATGTAGAAAATGAACCCTCCAGGACTATCTAAAACCAGAGGAAATACGACAGGGAATCAGAGCAGTTAATCTGTATATGACGACAACATCAGAATAATAGAAGAGGGAATAAATGATGTAGATATAGAACCTTCTAATGGAAAGGAAGGCAAGGTGATACCAAGTAATAATAGACTGCTTCAAACTTAGAAAGATAAGGGTAAATTTCACGGTAAACACAAAGAAAGTTATCAAACATACTCATAAAAAATAAACAGGACAAACACAAAGTCTCAGTAAAAACAAAACCTACAAAAACAAAGAAATGAAAAAAAATCTACAAACAAAAGGAATTCAGCACAGGAGAGTAAGAAGTGCAAAGAAAACGTCAGCGCCACAAAAAAAAAGCACAACAAAATGACAGCAATAAACTCATATCTATCAATAATTACACTGAATGTAAATGGACTCAATGCACTCATAAAAAGATGGAGAGTGAAGGAATGGATTAAAAAAAAGCATGATCCATAAATATGTTGTGTACAAGAGACACACCTTAGAAACAAATTTGTGAATATATTAAAAATCAAACGTTGGGAAAAAATATATCAAGCTAACAACTACCAAGAAAGAGCAGGAGTGGCAATACTAATCTCATATAAAATAGACTTTAAAAAGTCTACTATAAAAGACAAAGAAGGACACTATATAATGATTAAGGGGATGATCCATCATGAAGACATAATCAGAATAAAAATCTATGCACCCAATGACTGGGCTCTAAAATACATAAAACAAACTCCAACAGTACTGAAAAGACAAATTGACAGTTCCACAATAATAGTAGGAGACTTCAACACACCACTCTTGGTAGAGGACAGAACATCTAAACAGAAATTCTGCAAAGATACAGAAGACCTAAAGGGCACAATCAACCAAATTTACCTCATAGACATATATAGAACACGCCATCCAACAGCTGCAAAGTACACATTCTTTTCCAAAGCACATAGAACGTTCACCAGAATAGACCACATCTTAGACCACAGAGCAATACTCAACAAGATCCAAAACGTTGAGATAATTCGAAGTATCTACTCCGACCACAATGCCATCAAGGTAAAAATTAACAATAGAAAGAGCAAGGGGAAAAAAATCAATTACATTGAAACTGAATAACACCCTGCTTACACATCACCAGGTAAGAGAAGAAATCAGAGAGGGAATCAAAAATCCCTAGAATCAAACGAGAATGAAAACATAACATTCCAAAACATTTGGGACACAGCAAAGGCAGTCCTCAGAGGACAATTTATACCAATAGATGGACATATTAAAAAAGAAGAAAGGGACAAAATCAAAACATTAACGACAGCACTCAAACAAATAGAGAACAGCAAAAAAAAAAAAAAGCCCACAACCACAGGAAGAAAGGAAATAGTAAAGATCAGAGCAGAAATAAATGAAATAGAGAGCAGAAAAACAATACAAAGAATCAACAAAACCAAAAGTTGGTTCTCTGAAAGAATCAACAAAATCGACAAACCACTGGCCAGACTGACAAAAGAAAAACAAGAGAGGACACAAATAACCCAAATAAGAAATGAAATGGGGGACATTACAACAGACCAACTGAAATGAAAAGGATTATAACAGAATATTATGAAAAACTATACTCCAACAAATTTGAAAACATAGAGGAAATGGATAAATTTCTAGAAACACACGGCCTACCCAAACTAGAACAAAGTGATGTTGAAAACCTGAACAGACCCATAACAAGAGAAGAGATTCAAAAGGTAATAAAAAATCTCCCAACCAAAAAAAACCCTGGCCCAGATGGCTTCACTGGAGAATTCTACAAAACATTTACAGAAGAGCTTGTACCAGTTCTACTCAAGCTATTTCAGAGCATAGAAGAGGAAGCAACACTTCCTAATCCATTCTATGAAGCCAGCATAACCCTGATATGAAAACCAGGCAAAGACGTCTCAAAAAAAGAAAATTACAGACCAATATCTCTCATCAATATAGATGCAAAAATTCTGAACAAAATTATAGCCAACAGAATTCAGCATCATATCAAAAAAATAATACACCACGACCAAGTAGGATTCATACCAGGTATGCAAAGATGGTTCAACATTAGAAAATCAATCAATGTAATCCACCACATAAATAAAAGGAAAGAAAAGAATAACATGATCATCTCAATTGATGCAGAAAAGGCATTTGACAAAGTCCAACATCCATTCCTGATAAAAGCTTTCAACAAAATAGGTATAGAAGGGAAATTTCTCAACATAATAAACAGCATCTATGCAAAACCAATGGCCAACAGCATTCTTAATGGAGAGAGGCTGAAAACATTCCCCTTGAAAACAGAACAAGACAAGGATGCCCTTTATCACCACTCCTATTTAGAAGTTGGAAGTTGTAGCTAGAGCAATAAGGCAAGAAAAAGAAATAAAGGGCATCCAAATTGGTAATGAAGAAGTTAAAGTGTCTCTGTTTGCAGATGATATGATACTATACATAGAAAACCCTAAAGAATACATGAGAAATCTACTGGAACTAATAGAAAGATTCAGCAGAGTACAGGATACAAGATAAACATTCAAAGATCAGTTGGATTCCTATACACCAGTAAGGAGAATGATGAAAAGGAAATCAGGAAATCAATACCATTGTCAATACCCCAAAAAAAGATAAAACACTTAGGAATAAATCTGACCAGGGATGTAAAAGACCTATACAAAGAAAACTATAAAACACTGCTGCATGAAACCCAAAGGGATATACATAAATGGAAAAATATACCATGCTCATGGATATGCAGACTCAACATTGTGAAAATGTCAATTCTACCCAAAGCAATTTACAAATACGATGCAATCCCGATCCAAATACCAGCAACATTCTTCAAAGAGATAGAAAGACTAATCATTAACTTTATATGGAAAGGGAAGAAGCCATTAATAAGTAAAGCACTACTGAAGAAAAAGAATAAAGTTGGAGCACTCACACTACCAGACTTCAGAACTTACTGTACAGCTACAGTAGTCAAAACAGCCTGGTACTGGTACAACGGCAGATACATTGACCAATGGAACAGAATTGAAAACCCAGATGTAAATCCATCCACCTGCAGTCACCTGATCTTCAACAAGGGCTCAAAGTCCATCAAATGGGGGAAAACACAGTCTTTTTAACAAATGGTGCTGGCAAAACTGAGTCTCTATCTGCAAAAAAAATGAAACAGGACCCATACCTCACACCGTATACAAAAACTACTTCCAAATGGATCAAAGACCTGAATATAAAGCCTAAAACTATAAAGTTCATAGAAGAAAAAATAGGACTAACACTTCAGGCCTTAACACATGGTATTAACAGGATACAAACCATAACCATCAATGCACAAACCACAACAGATAAGCTAGATAACTGGGATCTTCTAAAAATCAAACACCTATGCTCTTCAAAAGACTTCACCAAAAGAGTAAAAAGAGAACCTACACACTGGGAAAAAAATTTTGGACAGTACAAGCCAGACAAAGGTCTAATCTCCATAATCTACAAGAAAATCCAACACCTCTACAACAAAAAGACAAATAATCCTATTAAAAAATGGGCAAAGGAAATGAACAGACACTTCAACAAAGAAGACATTAAAATGGCCAACAGACACATAAGGAAATGCTCGCAATCACCAGCCATTAGAGAAATGCAAATTAAAACCACAATGAGATACCATCTCACCCCAGCATTACTGGCACGAATCAAAAACACTGGAAATAACAAATGTTGGAGGGGCTGCGGGGAGATGGGAACTCTTATGCACTGCTTGTGGGAATGCAAAATGATACAACCATTTTGGAAAATGATATGGCGCTTCCTCAGAAAGCTAGAAATAGACACACCATTCAATCCAGCAATCCCACTCCTAGGAATATATCCTAGAAAAATAAGAGTCATCACACGAATAGACATATGCACATCTATGTTCATGGCAGCATTGTTCACAATAGCAAAATGATGGAAACAACGTAGGTACCCATCAACAGATGAATGGATAAACAAACTATGGTACATACACACAATGGAGTACTATGCAACGAGAAAGAACAACAGTAAATCTGTGAACCATCTCATAACGTAGATTAAACTGGAGGAAATTATGATGAGTGAAATAAGTCAATCACAAAAGGGCAAATATTGTCTGAGACCTCTATTGTAAAAACCCATGAAAAAGTTCACACGCAAAATGTAACAATCTTTGTTGGTTAGGAGGGATGTGAGGGGTGGGGGGAGAAATACTAAATAGGCAATAGATAAGTGGTATCTTGGGTGAAGGGTGAGACAGTACACAATACGGGGGAAACTAGCACAACCTGTAGAAGGAAAGGTCATGGAAGCCCCATAGACACATCCAAACTCCTTGAGGGACTGAGTTGCTGGGTGGAGGGCTCTGGGGACCATGGTCTTGGGGAACATCTAGCTCAATTGGCATGACACAGCTTATAAAGACAATGCTCTACATTCTACCTTGGTGAGTAGTGTCTGGGGTCTTAAAAGCCTGTGAGCGGCCATCTAAGATACTCCACTGGTCTCATCCCTTTGGGAGCAAGGGAGAATGAAGAGAACATGATAGAAGGAAAAGATTAGTCCAAAGGACTAAATGTCCACAGCAGCCAAGGCCTGCACCGGACTGAGTCCAGTACAGCTAGATAGTGCCCAGCTACCACCACTGACTGTTCTGACCAGGATCACAACAGAGGGTTCTGGACAGAGCTGGAGAAGGATGTAGAGCATAATTCTAACTCACAAAAAAAAAAAAAAAAAAAAAAAAAGACCAGATTTACTGGCCTAAAGGAGACTGGAGAAAGCTCGAGAATATGGCCCCCAGACACCCTTTTAGCTCAGTGGTGAAGTTACCTCCGAGGTTCACTGTTCAGCCTGGGAGTGGACAGCCCCATAAAACCAAATGAGACTAACGAGGTACAGGAATCCAGTGACAAGGGCCAGAAGACAGAAGGGGACAAGGAAGCTGGTGATAGGGAACAGAAGACTGAGTAAGGATATTGTTGATGTGTTGTGAGATTGTTAACCATTGTCATAGGGCAATATTTGTAGTAACTGTTAAATGAGAAACTATTTTGTTCTGTAAGCCTTCATCTTAAGTGAGAATAACAGCACAATTGGATGAGCGTAGTCAATGTCAGTGAAATATGTTTGTAGAAATTTTTGAAACCGTCTATCTTTGACTGTGTGTATTTTCACCAAAAAGAAAAAAAAAAGGTTGAGAATTTAGAGGGTTAATATGTTGTGGGGTTGTTAACCAATGTCATAAAACAAGATGTGTACTACTGTTTCATGAGAAACTATTTGTTCTATAAGCCTTCACCTGAAGTACAATAAAATACTAAAAAAAAAAGCAGAAAGGAACAAAATAAAAACAATAACTACACAACTCAAACAAATAGAAAGAGAACAGCAAAAAAAGCCCACAGCCTCCAGAAGAAAGGAAATAATAAAGTTCATAGCAGAAATAAATGAAATAGACAACAGAAAAACAAAAGAAAGAATCAACAAAACCAAAAGTTGGTTCTTTGAAAGAATCAACAAAATCGACCATCCACTGGTCAGACTGACAAAAGAAAAACAGGAGAGGATACAAACAACCCAAATAAGAAATGAAATGGGTGACATTACAACAGACCCATCTGAAATAAAAAGGATCATAACACAATGTTATGAAAAAGTATACTCCAACAAATTTGAAAACCTAGAGGAAATGGATACATTTCTAGAAACACAGTACCTACCCAAACTACAACAAAGTGATGTTGAAAATCTGAACAGACCCATAACAAGAGAAGAGATTGAAAAAATAATAAAAAAAACTCCCAACAGGAAAAATCTCTGGCCCAGATGGCATCATTGGAGAATTTTACAAACCATTTACAGAATAGCTTGTACCAGTACTACTCAAACAATTTCAGGGCATACAAAAAGAAACAACACTTCCAAATTCATTCTATGAAGCCAGCATAACCCTGACACCAAAACCAGGCAAAGATGCCACAAAAAAAGGAAATTACAGACCAATATCTCATGAATATAGATGTAAAAAGTTCTCAACAAAATTCTAGCCAATAGAATTCAGCATCATATCAAAAAAAATAATGCACAAAGACCAAGTAGGATTCATACGAGGTATGCAAGGATGGTTCAACATTAGAAAATCAATCAATGTAATCCACCGCATAAATAAAATGGAAATAAATGAATCACATGATCATGTGAATTGATGCAGAAAAGACATTCGACAAAGTCCAACATGCATTCATGATAAAAACACTCAATAAAATAGGTATAGAAGGGAAATTTCTCAACATAATAAAGGGCATCTATGCAAAACGAACAACCAACATCATTCTTAATGGAGAGAGGCTGAAAACATTCCTCTTGAGAACAGGAACAAGACAAAGATGCCCTTTATCACCACTCCTATTTAACATTGTGTTGGAAGTTGTAGCTAGAGCAATAAGGCAAGAAAAAGAAATAAAGGGCATCCAAATTGGTAATGAAGAAGTTAAACTGTCCCTGTTTGCAGATGATATGATACTATGCATAGAAAACCCTAAAGACTCCACGAGAAATCTACTGGAACTAATAGAAAGACTCAGCAGAGTAGCAGGATTCAAGATAAAGCTACAAAAATCAGTTGGATTCCTATACACCAATAAAGAGAACAATGGAAAGGCAATCAGGTAAACAATACCATTTATAATAGCCCCTAAAAAATAAAATATGTAGGAATAAATCTAACCAGGTATGTAAAAGACCTATACAAAGAAAACTACAAAAAACTACTGCAAGAAACCAAAAGAGATCTATATAAATGGAAAAACATACCATGCTCATGGATAGGTAGACTCAACATAGTGAAAATGACAATACTACCCAAAGCAATTTACAAATACAATGCAATCCCAATCCAAATACTAACAACATTCTTCGAAGAGATGGAGAAACTAATGATTAACCTTAAATGGAAAGGGAAGAGACCTTGAATAAGTAAAGCAGTATTAAAGAAGAAGAATAAAGTTGGAGGACTGACACTACCTGACCTCAGAAACTAGTATACAGTCATGTTAGTCAAACCAGCCTGGTACTGGTACAACAACAGATACATTGGCCAATGGAACAGAATTGAGAACCCAGATCTAAATCCATCCACTGACCATCACCGGATCTTCGACAAGGGCCTGAAATTCCTCAAATGGGGAAAAGACAGTCTTTTTAACAAATGGTGCCGGCAAAACTGGATATCCATCTGCAAAAAAATGAAACAGGACCCATACCTCATGCCATATACAAAAACTAATTCAAATTGGATCAATGACCTAAATATAAAGCCAAAAACTATAAAGTTCATAGAAGAAAAAGTAGGACCAACGCTACAGGTCCTAATACAGGGCATTAACAGGATACAAACCATAACCATCAACACACAAACCTCAGAAGATAAGCTAGATAGCTGGGATTTTCGAAAAATCAAACACCTATGCTCTTCAAAAGACTTCACCAAAAGAGTAAAAAGAGAATCTACAGACTGGGAAAAAAGTTTTGGACAGTACAAGTCAGACAAAGTTCTAAACTCCATAATCTACAAGAAAATCCAACACCTCTACAACAAAAACACAAATAATCTTATTAAAAAATGGGCAAAGGAAATGAACAGATACTTCACCAAAGAAGACATTCAAGTGGCCAACAGACAAATGAGGAAATGCTCGCGATCAGTAGCCATTAGAGAAATGCAAATTAAAACCACAATGAGATACCATCTTACCCTGGCATTACTGGCACGAATCAAAAATACTGTAAATAACAAATGTTGGAGAGGCTGCGGGGAGATAGGAACTCTTATGCACTGCTGTGGGAATGCAAAACGATACAACCATTAGGAAAATGACATTGCACTTCCTTTGAAAGCTAGAAATAGAAATACCATACGATCCACAACTTCCACTCCTAGGAATATATCTTAGAGTAATAAGAGCCATCACACGAATAGACATATGCACACCCATGTTCATGGCAACATTGTTCACAATAGCACAAAGATGGAAACAACCTAGATGCCCATCAGCAGATGAATGGATAAACAAACTATGGTACGTACACACAATGGAATACTGTGCAACGAGAAAGAACAATGATGAAGCTGTGAAGCATCTCATAATACGGATGAAACTGGAGGACATTATGCTGAGTGAAATAAGTCAATCACAAAATGACAAATATTGTATGAGATCTCTATTGTAAAAACTCATGAAAAAGTTTACACACAAAAAGGAACAGTCTTTGTTGGTTACCAGGGATGGGAGGGGTGGGGCCAATACTGAAAAGGCAATAGGTAAGTGGTATCTTGGGTGAAGGGTGAGACAGTACACAATACTGGGGAAACCAGCACAACGTGTACAAGGAAAGGTCATGGAAGCTCCATAGACACATCCAAACTCCCTGAGGGACTGAATTGCTGGGTGGAGGGCTGTGGGGACCATGGTCTCTGGGAACATCTAGCTCAATTGGCATAACACAGTTTATAAAGAAAATGTTCCACATTCTACCTTGGTTAGTAGCGTCTGGGGTCTTAAAAGCCTGTCAGCAGCCATCTAAGATACTCCACTGGTCTCATTCCTTTGGGAACAAGGGAGAATGAAGAGAACAGGGTACAAGCAAAAGATTAGTCCAAAGGACTAATGGACCACAGCTACCAAGGCCTCCACAAGACTGAGTCCAGTACAGCTAGATGGTGCCCAGCTACCACCACTGACAGATATAACTGGGATCACAATAGAGAGTCCTGGACAGAGCTGGAAAAGGATGTAGAACAGAATTCTAACTCTGAAAAAGAAGACCAGATTTACTGGCCTGACAGACTGGAGAATCCCAGAGTATGGCCCCTGGAGACCTTTTCAGCTCAGTGGTGAAGCCACTCCCGAATTTTACCGCTCAGCCGGGGATTGGACAGCCTCATAAAACAAAACAGGACTAATGAGGCACAGTAGTCCAAGGACAAGGACTAGAAGGCAGGAGGGGACAGGAAAGCTGGTGATAGGGAACCCAAGGTTGAGAAGGGACAGAGTTGACATGTAGTGGGGTTGTTAACCACTGTCTTAGGGCAATATGTGTACTAACTGTTTAATGAGAAACTATTTGTTCTGCAAACCTTCATCTAAGGTACAAAAAAAAAAATTACCTATGTGAGATCAAATGGACAACAGCAACTCAAAAGGTTTGATGGGAAGCTTACGGGACAGTGAGTTGAAAATAATGGTGATGGAATAATTTGGAAAAGGATAGTGAGAATGGTGGCACAAGTGGTAGAATGTAATCCATGTCACTGAATTGTACATGTAGAAACTTTCAAAATGGTGTAATTTTGGCTATGTATATTTTTACCAAAAAAAAAAAAAATGGTTGAGGAGAGGTGACATGTTGTGGGGTTCTTAACCAATGTCATAAAACAATATGTGTACTGACTGTTTAATGAGAAACTATTTGTTCTGTAAACCTTCACCTAAAGCACAATAAAAAAACAAATAATAAGAGAGAGAATATATTGAGTCTAAGTAATGAACTGCAAGGGAGGGAAAAGTTTGCATTTCCCAGATGCTATGCTATGCCAAAATTAGGTAACTCCCCAAAGCCTACCTGTTAGATACCATTTTATTTTGGCAGGCAAATGGTTAAATGGATACATGTTTCTAAAGACTTTTTTTTTTAAACCACAAATATCTTACATTTAAACATAGCACACAGAGCAATAAAGATTCTTGCAGAAGGTCTTTCAGCAATGAGAGACAGAAGGACATGTAGTAAAAAGGTGCTAAGAATATGTAATGGTAAAGTTCTGCATCTACTGTTTCAAAGAATGTGCCTATCTACCTGTGTGTCTCAAACTATAGGCCTTGTCTTGGATTCTTCAGAACTAAGATGCTTGTGACATTCCAGTCCCCAAGTCTTACACCAACCCAGGGTTGCTTGTTGAAGATTAGTGTAACTCATAGATTTAATTTGTTTCTCTGTTAAGTTATAGAAAATAAGGTATCCTAGAAGTACCCATGAAGTTGCTGGATATCTTCTACTCTCAAGTTGCATCTGTTATCCCATATGGTATAGTAACTTAACATACTGCTTGTATAGATAAGGATGTAGAGTTATAAATTTCCTTTCTGTTCATTTTTCTCTTACCTAGTTTTAAACTCTACTCTGGGCTGAAGTTACCTCATACCGAAATTATCCCAATAAATGTTGTTGGTTGCTGTCAAGTCTATTCTGACTATAGATAGATATGGAATTGATTAGACAGCATTGGGTTTGATTCTTTTAATGTAGTTATGTAAATATAGTTATATATAGTTTTATATTTATAGTTATACATATAGTTGTATGTATATACATGTAGCTATATATATCTATATATATATAGATACAACAACAAAAAAAACCCGTTGCCATTGAGTCAATTTCAACTCATTTCCAAGGAGCGGCTGGTGGATTTGAATTGCTGACCTTTTGGTTAGTAGCCAAGCTCTTAACCAGTATGCCACCAGGATTCCAGATATAGATATAGTTATATATATATGTAGCTATATACATGTACCTGCTGCCATCGAGTTGATTTCAACTCATGGCTACCCTATAGGACAGAGTAAAACTGCTCCATAGGGTTTCCAAGGCTGTAAATCAGAAGATTGTCACATCTTTCTCCTGCAGAGAAGCTGGTGGGTTTGAACTGACAACCTTTTGGTCAGCAGCGAGGTCTTAACCATTGCACCACTAGGGCTCCTTAGCTATGTAGTTACATATGTAGAGTGTATACTTATATATACAGTTATACCTAGTTATATATTACTGTTATATATATTTAAAGAAAAAAAAAAAAACCTTTGCCGTTGAGTCGATTCCGACTCACAGTGACCTTATAGGACAGAGAAGAACTGCCCCATACAGTTTCCAAAGAGTGCCTGATGGATTCAAACTGCTGCTCTTTTGGTTAGCTGCCATAGCGCTTAACTACCACGCCACCAGGGTTTCAGTATATTATATATGATATACAAAATATGTCAAATATACATACTTGAGAACTAAAGAAGTACATCCCCGTAGTTTCTTTTTACACTGACTTTGACAGGTCTATACAATCAATAAATCATTTAGCTTCATGTCCGCGCTGCCTCATCAACTCCCCAGACATTGCTGCAGGCAGCAAATACACTGGGAAAGAATGAAAGCTCCTTGTACCTGTGCCCTCTGAGTTGGCCTGGGAATGGAGAAATCAAAGCAGTCTGTGGCTTACATTGGCCTCCTTCCCTTTATTAGGCTGGCTTAAAGTGGGATGTAGAACAGAGAGCCAACACCAGGCCTCACTGATCTAGCTTGCCTCTGATCCCTTATAGTAATTAACGTGCTATCATGCTGATTAGAAGCTAATTATATTCTCTCTCTAATTGTTTTTCTCACTCTTTTGATTGTACTGATTTTGGAGAACCTTGAGGGCAGAGATTAGTCCATTAGAAATGTTTCTGTTCTCTCAGTGTTTAACACCATGCTGAACACAAAGAGTGTGCACCACATGTTAACTGTTCCCAGCTTGTACATAAAGAAATGAGAAGTCCCGTGTGTTTAAGAATTTATTTTACTAAGAGATCATTTTAATAGTGCTATCACCAGTAATTCAGTTTTTATTTGAGGCAGTTAACTTTCCACTAGATAAAAATAACATTAATTGTGCACTTAATATGTGTAAAGTGTTTTCACATATGTTATTTAACTTAATCATCACAACCAGAGCCACATTACGAAGCCAGCATCTGCGCCCAGAGTACCATTTTGAAGGGCTGTAAAAATCGATGGGCACTTAAATACCACTGGAAGATAAAAAAAATTCATATTTCTCAGAAGTCCTCTGAGGTCTTGTTACTCAAAGTATGGTTTAAGGAGCAGCCACACCAGTATTACCTGGAACTTGTCAGAAATGGAGAATCTCAGGCACCCCAGACTTCCTAAACTAGAATATGCATTTCAACAAAACACCAAGGTCCATGTTAAAGTTTGAAAAAAGTATAAGTGATTGTACTTATGTGGTTAGAGGTACTACTTTTATAAACTGTTTGGGTGGAGATACATCCCTAACAGACATGCTCAAATAAAAAGAGTTGTGCACTAAACTGACTCTGGAGAGTGGGTCTAGGTAATTTCAGGATCTTGCTTTGCTAAAGGAGCCCTGGTGTCACAGTAGTTAAGCACTCAGCTGTTAACTGAAAGGTCGGTGGTTCGAACTGACCAGCTGTTTCGCTGGAGAAAAATGTGGCCGGCAGCTTCTGTAAAGTTTACAGCCTTTGCTCAAGTTACTAGCCTATTTAAACTTCAGTTAACTCATATGTGAAATGACACTTACAATAGTAGCTGCATCTACTTCATGGGGTTGTGAGACTATAAATTGGGGTAATGCATGAAAAGGCTTATTACAGAATCTGACGTATACTAAGTGCACCATATATCAATATATGAGTTTCAGAAAATTTAGACAGTAGGTGCTTGGGAGGATGAAAAACTGCCTTTATAATAGAAATACTGTTCAGACTGGGATAGCAGTGATAATGTATGGTATTCACAAAGAATTTAAAATACCTTTCAAAGAAATTTTACTATAATTCTCTTCTATATGGCAATGTATTTCTTTCATTTTATATTCAAGGAGAAAATAAATGTTTGCTGAGCTCCTTGTGCTTCTTTTCATTTTTTCCTTTTGCATGTCTCTTTTGGATTGCAATATATTAAAATAGGATATTTTATGTTTTTCCTCATCGCTTTTTGTTAAATTTTATTAAACTATAATATATATGATGTGCACAGATCTTAAATGTATAGCTTGATTAAATTTGCATCTGTATACATCTGCATAATAAAGATCCAAATCAGAATACATAACATGACCAGAAACCTAGAAGTTATCCTTATGTCACTACTCAATCAACTTTTTACAGGTGTTTAACTCATTGACAGCAATTACAATAATCATCTGTGTAACCTGGGTGGAGGAGGTGGGGAGAAAGTTTGTGGAGCACAGGAAGCCAAGGAGAGCGTGGTGGTCCTGTTTAGTTGAGAAAACAGGGATTGGGTTTTGGGGAAGGTGACTCAGCTGAAATTTGCATTACATAATATTATTGAGGGCTATGCAGACAGAATGTTCCAGGATTATGCATAGTTGTCTCCTTGAAACTTTGACTGAACGTTAAGCTGCATATACATAGGTTAAAACTACTTGAGACCAGGAAAAAAAGAATTACAAGGGAACTCAGGCAAAAATGAGAGGCATTCAAGTTCCAACAATGAGGACAAAGATTATGGAACTTAGATATAGGAACTTGAAATTATCTATTTTAAGTATGTTTAATGATTTAAAGGAAAATATGAATGAAATGAGAAGAAAAATGGAAAGTATAAACAAGAGCTAAATGAAATTTTTTGGAGCTGAAAAATATATCTGAAATTTAAAATCACACTGACTGGGTTTAAAAACTATAAATCCAGAGGCTAAAAAGCACAATGAACACGAAGCAGAAGAAAATGAAATAACTCCTTTAAAGTGCTGAAAATAAGAACTGTCCATATGGAATTCTATACCCAGCAAAAATATTTAAAATAGATAAAAGTAATAAAGTGACATTTTAAAACAACTGCAACAATAACAAAAATAGCTGAAAGCTTCCATCACTAACAGACCTATACAATGAGAAATGTGGAACTTCTTCAGGCTGAAGGAAAATTATAACAAATGAAACTTAAATCTAACCAATGAAAAGCTCTGAAAATGTTACATATTTATAAAAATATAACATTTCTTATTTTATCACATTCTGATTTCTTTAAAACATTGAGTTTTTAATTAAAAATAAAAGTACTGGGGGTTAATAACATCTTCAGAAGTAAAATATATGACAAAAATAGTACAAAGGAGAAATGGAGGGAAATGAAAGTATACTTTTGTAAGGTTCTTATGTTATACATGAAGTAGTATAATTTTATTTGAAGGTAGACAGTTATAAGATGTAACTTACAGAACAACTACTGAAAAATAAATAATCAGAAATCAATAAAGATAGAGTACGGATAGTACTTAGTGAACCCTACAAAGGCCGAAAAGAAGGAAAATGACCCAAAGGATTGATGAAACAAATGGAAAACCAACAGCAAAATAGTGTGTTTAAAACTAATCATATTTATAAATACATTAATATATATGTTCTAAACAGCTAATTAAAGTGTAGAGATTTTCAACTGGATAAAAATACAAGGTCAAACTCTGTGCTTCTACAAGAAAAACACTTTATATGTAAAGACCAGATAAGTTAAATATGAAATAATGAAAACCTATATCATGCAAGCAAGATTCATGAGAAAACTGAAATATCTATATTAATATCATACATGTAAACTTCAGGAGAATGAATGTTACCAGATGAAAAGGAATCATTTCATAATGATTAAAGAGTCAATTCATTAGCTAGACATAGCAGTTTTAAATGCGTATGCACCTATCAACAGAGCTTCTAAATACAGGGAAAAGCAGTAACAAAATAAAAAAACGAACTGAAAGGAAGAATAGAAATGCAAGTTAGAGTTGGAAATTTCAACATTCCTCTCTCAGTAATTTAATAGAACAAACAGACAGCAAGTAAGTAAGGATATGTTAATCTTGGAAAGTGCTATGAACCAAGTAGACCTAATTTATATCTATAGAACTCTGGAGCAAACAGAAGCAGAATAGACATTCTTTTTAAATGCACAAAAAAAATTAAAAAAGACGATATGTTGGAATATAAAACAAGTCTCAATAAATTTTAAAAGACTGACTACAATGAAATTAAACTAAAAACAGCAACAAAGAATATGAAAAATCAATTATACTACAATTTTTTAAATAACCAATAGTGAAATTAAAAAAATACAGAGGTAATTAGAACATATTTTGAACTGGATTACAGTTACGTAACAACATAAAATTTATGAAATGCATCTAAAGCAGTGCTCAGAGAAAAAATTATAATTTAAATTCTTATGATAGAATATAACACCAAAGTTCAAAAATCAATGAACACCCCACCTTGAGAAGATAGAAATAGAAAATATAATTAAATCTGAAGTTATTAATGATGTGAAATCATAGAATTAAAAACAAAAATCAATGAAATAGAAAGTAGATGAAAATAAGTAAAAATAAATTAAACCAAAAACTTTTTCTTTGAAAAGTTCAACAAAATTGATACCCCTCCAGTGACACTGATCAACTCAAAGTAGATGGAAGACATAAATTGCTAATATAAGGAATAAAAGTGGGGACACTTAATTAAGACATTTAATGAAGTCTTTTCATGATAACAGCATTACCATGATTTAAAACCAAGTAAAAGCATCACATGAAGCTAAACACCAATATTTCTCATGTTGTTGTTGTTGGGTGCCTTAGAGATGATTTTAACTAATAGCGAAACCATGTGAGAAAGTAGAACTACCCCACAGGGTTTTCTAGGCTGTAATCTTTACTTAAGTAGGTTGCCAGTTCTTTTTCCTGTGGAGCCAATGGCTGGGTTGGAACCACCAGCTTTTGGTTATGAGCTGAGCACTTAACCATTGCACCACCAGGACCCCTTCCCTCATGTACACAGATGCAAAAATCCTCAATATTGGCAAATTAAATCCAGCAATATATACAAAAAGATAATGCATCATGACTAAATGATGTTTATTCCAGAAATACAATACCAAATCAAAACCAAACCCGTTGCCATCAAGTTGATTCCAACTTATAGTGACCCTGCAGGACGAAGTAGAACTTCCCTACAGAGTTTCCAAGGAGTGGCTGGTGTATTCAGACTGCTGACCTTTTGGTTAGTAGCTGAGCTCTTAACCACTGCACTACCAGGGCTCCTGAAATACAATAATGGTTTAATATTTAAGATTCAATCAATTTAATTTCCTACATTAACAGAAGGAGAAAAGTTATACAATAACTTCATTATAGGTATAAAAGGCATTTGACAAAAATTTTAACATCTTTTATTAAAAAATAGAATTTAGGAATGGAAGGGAACTTGATTAATTGCATAAAATGTGTATTTGAAAAACTGTCACTAGTATCATATTTAATGGTGAAAGACTAAAGAGTTGCGCCTTAAGACTGGGTAAGGCAAAGATGTCTGCTCTCACTCTCACCACTTCCATTTGGTATTATTCTGGGAACCATTGTAATAATGAAAAAAAAAAAAAAGAAGAGGAGAGATATAAAATGCATACAGATAAGAAAAAAAGAAGCAAAACTCTCAATCCACTATGAGTCCGAATTGACTTGATGGCAATGGGTTTGGTTTTCTTTTGGACTTATATGTGTACACAGATTGTGTACATATAAAATTCTAAGGAATGTATAGGAAACTATTTAACTAATAGGTGAATTTTATAAGGCTTCAGGATACAAAAGCAATAATCAAAAATAAATTATATATATAAACAATTAAAATTGGAAATTAAAATGGAAAACATATTCACTTACAGTAGCATCTAGAATGTATGTAATACCTAGAGATACATTTAATAGTAGGTGCCTAAGAACTCTTCAATGAACTATACAAAATAATGCTAAGAGAAATTAAAAAGACTCTAAATAAATAGATAATATATTATGCTCATGGGTTGCAAGACTCAATGTTGTTAAGATGTCTGTTCTTCTCAAATTTATTTATAGGTTCTAAACTGTCCTAATCCAAAATTTAGTAAGCTTTTTAAAATAAAAATTATCAAGCTGATTCTAAAATTTATGTGGAAAGGCAAAGGATCTAGAATAGCCAAAACAATTACGAAGAAGGAGAAAGGACAAGGTTGACAGACTTATACTATCTGTTTACAAGAATTACTATAAAGACTATGAAATGATCAAGACAGTATATCATTGACATAAGAATAGACATATGGATCAATGAAACAAAACAGAATCTAGAAATAAATTTACACATTAATAGCGAATTGAATTTCAACATAGATACTAAGGTAATTAAATAGAAAAACAAAAGTCTTTTATTTTTACTTTATTTATTAAATAATTGAATGAAGTTTACATTTCAAGTTAGTCTCCCATAAAAAAATTTTTTTTTACATGTTGTCATGAGACCCCAACAGCTCACCCCATTCTGCGACAGCACATTCCTCCCCTCCGCCCCTGATTCACCATGAACATTCAACCAGCTCCTAATTCTCTCTGCCTTCCCATCTCACCTCTGGAAAGAAGCTGCCCTTTTGGTCTCTTGTATCTACGTGACTAAGAGGCACATCATTCACAAGTATCACTTTATGTCCCACACCCCAGTCCAATCGCTGTCTGAAGAGTTGACCTCGGAAATTGTTTAAGTTCTGGGGTGATGAGGAGACCAGAGGCCATGCTTTCCGGGGCGCCTCCAGTCTCAGTCAGACCATTAAGTCTGGTCTTCTTACTAGAATTTAAGATCTGCATCCCATCGTTCTACTGCTCCATCAGGGACCCTCAGTTGTGTTCCCTGTCAGGACGTTCATTGGTGGTAGCCAGGCACCATCTAGTTCTTCTGGTCTCAGGCTGTTATATGGCCCATTTTGTATATTGGGTCAATACTTTCCTTGTGTCTTTGGTGTTCTTCGTTCTCCTTTACTCCAAGTGGTTGGGACCAATTGATGCATCTTAGATGGCCGTTTGCAAGCTTTTAAGACCTCAGACACCACTCACCAAAGTAGAATGCAGATGCAGAACATTTTCTTAATAAGCTTTGTTATGCCAATTGACATAGATGTCCCCTGAAGGCATGGTCCCCAGACCCTGCATCCCTGCTCCTTTGTCTCTCAAAGTATTTGATTGTATTCAGGAAACTTCTTAGCTTTGGTTTAGTCCAGATGTGCCGGCTTCCCCTGTAGTATGTGCTGTCTTTCCCTTCACCTAAGATGATTCTTATCTGGTTAGTGAATAACCCTTTTCTTGAGTTCTTATAATAGTGGTCTTATACAGTATTTGTCCTTCCGTGACTGACTAAATTCACTCAGCATAATAAGTTCCAGCTTCCACCATGTTATATGATGTTTCACAGCTTCATCATTGTTCTTTAACGTTGTGTACTATTCCATTGTGTGGATATACCATACTTTCTTTATCCATTCGTCTGTTGATGGGAACCTAGGTTGCTTCCATCTTTTTGCTATTGTGAACAGTGCTGCGATGAACATGGGTGTGCATACATCTATTCGTGTGATGGCTCTTGTTTCTTTAGGATATATTCCAAGGAGTGGGATAGCTGGATCTTACGGTACTTCTATTTCTACCTTTTTAAGGAAGCACCAAATCAATTTCCAAAGTGGTTGTACCATTTTACATTCCCACCAACAGTGTATAAGTGTTCCAGTCTCTCCACAACCTCTCCAGCATTTGTTATTTTGTGTTTTTTGAATTAAAGCTAGCCTTGCTGGAGTCAGACAATATCTCATTGTGGTTATGATCTGCATTTCTCTAATGGCTAATGATCGTGAGCATTTCTTCATGTGTCTGTGAGCCGCCTGAATATCTTCTTTGGCGAAGTGCCTGTTCATATCCTTTGCCCATTTTTTAACTGGGTTGTCTTTTTGTTGTTGACGTTTTGCAGTATCTTGCAGATTTTAGAGATTAAACGCTGATTGGATTTGTTGTAGCCAAAAATTTTTTCCCAGTCTGTAGGTTGTCTTTTTACTCTTTTGGTGAAGTCCTTTGATGAGCATAAGTGTTTGATTTTTAGGAGCTCCCATTTATCTAGTCTCTCTTCTGGTGCTTGTGCCTTGTTACTTATGGTTCATATTGTGTTTATGCAATGTATTAGGGCTCCTAGTGTTGTTTCTATTTTTTCTTCCATGATCTTTATCATTTTTTATTTTATATTTAAGTCTTTGATCCTTTTTGAGTTAGTTTTTGTACATGGTGTGAGATATGGGTCTTGTTTCAGTTTTTTGCATATAGATATCCAGTTATGCCAGCACCATTTGTTAAAGAGACTGTCTTTTCCCCAATTAATGGACTTTGGGCCTTTGTCAAATATTAGCTGCTCATAGGTGGATGAACTTATATCTGGATTCTCAACTCTGTTCCATTGGTCTACGTATCTGTTGTTGTACCAGTACCAGGCTGTTTTGACTACCATGGCAGTATAATAGGTCCTAAAATCAGGTAGTATAAGGCCTCCCACTTTGTTCTTCTTCTTGAGTAGAGCTTTATTTATTCGGGGCCTCTTCCCTTTCCATATGAAGTTGGTGATTTGTTTCTCCATCTCATTAAAAAATGCTGCTGGAATTTGGATCGGGATTGCATTGTATCCGTGGATTGTTTTGGGTAGAATTGACCTTTTCACTATGTTGAGTCTACCTATCTATGAGCAAGGTATATTGTTCCACTTATGCAGGTATCTTTTAGTTTCTTGCAGTAGTGTCTTGTAGTTTTCTCTGTAAAGATATTTTACATCTCTGGTTAGATTTATTCCTAAGTATTTTGTCTTCTTGGGGGCTATTGTAAATGGAATTGATTTGGTGATTTCCTCTTCAAGGTTCTCTTTGTTGGTGAAAGGAATCCAATTGATTTTTGTATGTTTATCTTGTATCCTGAAACTTTGCTGAAATCCTCTATTAGTTCCAGTAGTTTTCTTGTGGATTCCTTGGGGTTTTCTGTGTATAAGATCATATCATCTGCAAATAGAGATACTTTGACTTCTTCCCTACCTATTTGGATGCCCTTTATTTGTTTCTCTGGCCTAACTGCTCTGACTAGGATCTCCAGCACTATGTTGAATAATAGTGGTGATAGAGGGCATCCTTGTCTGGTTCCTGTTCTCAAGGGGAATGCTTTCAGTCTCTCCATTTAGGATGATGTTGGCTGTTGGTTTTGTAGAAATGCCCTTAATTATATTGAGGAATTTCCTTTCTATTCCCATGCTGTTGAGAGTTTTTATCATGAACGGGTTGTGGACTTTGTCAAATGACTTTTCTTCGTCGATTGATAAGATCATGTGGTTCTTGTCTTTAGTTTTATTTATGTGATGGATTGCCTTGATTGTTTTTCTAATGTTGAACCATCCCTGCATACCTGGTGTAAATCCCACTGGGTCATGGTGAATTATTTTTTTGATATGCTGCTGAATTCTATTGGCTACAATTTTGTTGAGGATTTTTACATCTATGTTCATGAGGGATATTTGTGTGTAATTTTGTTTTTGTGTTGTCTTTACCTGGTTTTGGTATCAAGGTTATGCTGGCTTCATAGAATGAGTTTGGGAGTAGTCCATCCTTTTCTATGCTCTGAAATACCTTTAGTAGTAGTGGTGTTAACTCTTCTCTGAAAGTTGGGTAGAATTATCCAGTGAAATCGTCTGAGCCTGGGCTTTTTTTTTTTGTTAGGAGTTTTCTAATAACCTTTTCAATCTCTTCTTTTATTATGAGTTTATTTAGTTGTTCTGCCTCTGTTTGTGTTAGTTTTGGTAGGTAATGAGTTTCTAGAAATTTGTCCATTTCCTCTAGGTTTCCAAATTTGTTACAGTACAATTTTTCATAGTATTCTGTTATGATTCTTTTAATTTCAGTTAGGTCTGTTGTGATACCACCCATCTCATTTCTTACATGGGTTATTTGCTTCCTCTCCTGTTTTTCCTTTGTCAGTTTGGCAAATGGTTTACAGATTTTGTTGATCTTTTCAAAGAACCAGATTTGGACTTGTTAACTCTTTCAATTGTTTTCCATTCTCTATTTTATTTAATTCTGCTCTAATTCTTATTATTTCCTTTCTTCTGGTGTCCAAGGGCTTCCTTTGCTGCTCTCTTTCTACTTGTTCCAGTTGTAGTGTTAATGTTTTGATTATGGCCCTTTCTTCTTTTTGCATGTGTGCATTTATTGCTATAAAATGACCTTTGAGCACTGCTTTTGCTGTGTCCCAAAGGTTCTGGTAGGATGTGTTTTCATTCTCATTTGATTCTATGAATTTCTTTATTCCATCCTTAATTTCTTCTATAACCCAGTAGTTTTTGAGCAAGGTGTTGTTCAGTTTCCATGTGTATGATTTTTTTTTTCCTTGCTTTTTGTGTTGTTGATTTCCACTTTTATGGCTTTATGGTCAGAAAAGATGCTTTGTAGTATTTCAATGTTTTGGATTTTGTTAAGGCTTTCTTTATGGCCTAATATGTGGTCTGTTCTGGAGAATGTTCCATTTGCGTTGGAAAAGAAAGTATACCTGGCTGCTGTTGGGTGCAGAGTTTGGTATATGTCTATGAGATCAAAATGGTTGATTGTAGCATTTAGCTCTTCTGTGTCTTTGTTGAGCTTCTTCCTGGATGTTCTGTCCTTCACTGAAAGTGGTGTGTTGACGTCTCTGACTACTATTGTGGAGCTGTCTATCTCTCTCTTCAGAGCTGTTAAAGTTTGTTCTATGTATTTTGGAGCCCTGTTGTTGGGTTCGTAAATATTTACTGTAGTTATGTCCTCCTCGTGTATTGACCCATTAATCATTATATAGTGCCCTTCCTTATCCTTTGTGGTGGATTTTACTTTAAAGTCTATTTTATCAGAGATTAATATTGCCTCCCCTGCTGTTTTTTGAGTGTTGTTTGCTTGATATATTTTTTTCCATCCTTTAAGTTTCAACTTGTTTGTGTCTTTAAGTCTAAGGTGCATCTCTTTTAGGCAGCATATAAATGTATCATGCTTTTTTATCCAATCTGCCACTCTCTGTCTCTTTATTGGTGCAGTAAGTCCGTTTACATTCAGCATAATTATTGATAGGTATGAGTTTAGTGCTGTCTCCTGATATCAGTTTTTGTGTGTTGTTCATAGTTTCTTTGTTCTCCTCAATTTTCTGTGCTGAATCGTTTCTCTTTATTATCTGTTTTTCATCTTTTTCTTTGTTGTAGATTTTGTGTTTGCTGGGTCTTTATGTTTTTCTACTTTTTTATTTTGATTTGTAGGATTGTTAGATTCCTTTGTGATTACATTAATATTTACCCCTATTTTTCTAAGTTTATACCAGTCTTTTATTACTTTGTATTGCCTTAACTTCCACTCCATATGAAAAATCAATGTCTCCGTTTTTTAAGTACCTCTTTTTTGTTTTAATGTTGTCCCTTTTTACATCTTTTGATATGTTTCCCTATTTTCAATGTTATCTTTGATGAATTTTTGATATCCATATCTGAGTCAGTATCTGGTTGCTCTGTGCTTTGTTCTAGTCTTGCATTGTTAGCTGGTGTTATTGATTATCTAACTGTAGGACTCCCTTTAGTATTTCTTGTAATTTTGGTTTGTTTTTTGCAAATTCTCTGAACTTCTGTTAATCTGGAAATTCCCTAATTTAGCCATCATATCTGAGAGACAGTTTTACTGGATATGTAATTCTTGGCTGGCAGTTATTTTCCTTCAAGGCTTTATATATGTCATCCCATTGCCTTCTAGCCTGCATGGTTTCTGCCGAGTAGTCCAAGATTATTCTAATTGACTCTCCTTTGTAGATGAGTTTTCTTTTATCCCTAGCCATTCTTAAAATTCTCTCTTTATATTTGGTTTTGGTAAGTTTGATCATAATATGTTTTGGTGACTTACTTTTGGGATCTACCTTATGTGGGGTTTAATGAGCATCTTGGATAGGTATCTTCTCATCTTTCATGATATCACGGAAGTTTTCTGTGAACATATGTTCAACAATTTTCTCTGTATTTTCTGTTTTCTCCCCCTGTTTTGGTACTCTAATTACTCATAGGTTATTTCTCTTGTTAGAGTCCCACATAATTCTTAGAGTTTCTTCATTCTTTTTAATTCTTTTATCTGCTTTTTTCTCACATAAGTTGGCATCAAGAGCTTTATCTTCAGTGTCACTAATTCTAACTTCTACTGCCTCAATTCTGCTTCTATGACTTTCTGTTGAGTTGTCTAATTCTGAAATTTTATTGTTAATCTTCTGGATTTCTTATTGCTGTCTCTCTATGGATTCTTGTAGCTTATTAAGTTTGTCATCATGTTCTTGAATAACTTTTTTTAGTTCTGTTACTACTTTGTCTGTTCCCTGGATGTTTCTGCATTCTGTAGAAATCCCTTTCTAATTTCTAGAAGAGTTCTGTATATCAATCTTTTGTATTCTGCCTCTGGTAATTCCAAGAAGTTCTCTTCCTCCAGATAATTTATTGATTCTTTATTTTGGGAGCTTGCTGAAGCCATCATGGACTGCCTCTTTATGTGATTTGATATTGACTGTTGTCTCCGAGCCATCAATAATTTATTATAATTTTATTTTATACTTGTTTAGTGAGACCTAGCTTCTTGTTTTGTTTTGTTTTGATATCCCTTGATAGGCTGCTCATGCCAACTAGTTGATTTTTGACACCTTTGAATCTCTAATGTCCTGTCCCCAGGTGGTTAGTACTGTAAGTAAGTATGTGCACACTGGAGTCAGTTAAATTTTCCTATAGTGGTTCAGCTCCGGTGTCCAGGCAGTTGATCACTAAATGTGTGATGCAGGCTTTTACCCACAGTCCTAAAGAGGCATGGGTGATTGGTGCAGGCACTGGACTCTGGCTGTGGTAGGGGATCATGTGCTGAGCCAGGCAGGGGGCTGACGGCTGCCCCTGAGAGTCTGAAAGGAAAGCATGTCCCTATTCTCTAGGGTGAGTAGGTAGGTGAGTTTTGCAGCCGGACTATGAGCACCCCACTCTGTTGGCTGTAAAGACTCAAGGGCACCACTTTTTCTTGGACTCATGTAGCAAGTGTCTAGGAGCTTTTGGTGATACCACCAGTCCTCAAGCCCCTGCAGCAGATCGATAAAAGTGCCTACTTAAGGAGCAGGGCTGTTTTGAGAGTCACAAATCTAACAATTCACAGCTGAATCAGTTGAAGTTAAACTTCAGATGTTTGCCCTGTTGTACTGTGGTAGTGAGTGCTAACGCTGTTGAGATGGGTTCCCACAAGTCTATACAGGGGTGTAAGGCACTCAGAATCTGTGGACCCCTTATACCTGTGCCTAACAAAGGAGCTGTGCTTACCCTATGTTCCTGGCTTAGGGGAGCCAGTAGCTTATTTTTTCCCTCTCCAAGGCTGGGAGAATAGTTCAGGGCACCTTTTGGGATCTACTTCCAGCCCAGTGGACTCCTGGTGAAGAGCACAGAGAGAGGAGGTAAAAAGGGAAGAGGTTTTTCCCAAATGGGCTTTCTTTTTTTTTTTAATCCCTGCAAAATGCCACAAGCATGTGGTTATCTTAGCCACTTGGGAGCTGTTTTTCACTGGTTCAGAGTGTCCAAGCAGAATCTCTGCTGCCGGGTCTTTTTCAATGTGGAAACTGCTTCCCGAGTGCATGCACAGCACAACTGTTTGCCTGCTTCACTGCAGACCAACATGGCTGCAGAGCTGCAGGTTTGCTGCCGCAGCTCTGGTGCTCTTTGCTTCTTCCAAACTGTCTCCCTCTCCCCTGCCCCATCACTCAGTCCAGTTCCTCAACTTTGCCTTGTTCAGGGCTCCGAGATATTCATATAGAATCAAATCACTTGTTTTTCTAGGTCTTTGTTGTAAGAGGGATATAGGAAACGTCTAACTACTCCCCCATCTTGGCCACGCCACACAATAGTCTTTTCAACAAATGGTGTTGGGAACAACTGAATAGTCACATGAAAAAAAATTCAATACTTAATTCATACCATACAAAAATTTAATTTCAGAGAGGCAGGGCCAAGATGGCAGAGTAGTCAGACGCTTCGGGTGGACCCTCTTATGACAAAGACCAGAAAAAACAAGTGATTCAATTATTTATGGCAATCTGGGGGCTCTGAACATCAAAAGCAGAGTAGAGGATCTGGACTGAGTGGCAGGGGGAAGGAGAGACAGTTCAGAAGCAGCGAGGAGTTGCCAGACCTGACCCAGCAAGAGCCTGAGCCCTTTAAGCCTGATCAGCTCGGGGGTGAGCAGTGAGGCAGGCAAGTGGCAGAGTTCGGGAGAACTGTTTTTTTGCACTGGGAGACACCCAGCCCCAGAGAGTCTACACGGCCACCCAGAACCAGTGAGAAGCAGCCCTCATTGGTGAAAGATAAGTACTTGCATACAGCTTACCGCACAGATCAAAAACACCCCCATTAGGTAAAATCCTCTCTCCCATTTACCTCTCCGCTCCCTGCTCTGCACTGGGTCCTGTACCGGCTTTAGGAACTGTCAAATCCCCTGTGCTGGAAGTAGGATCTGTCACATGCCCAGAGCCATTCTCCCTGCCTTGGAGCGTGAACAAATTAACGAACAGGGGAAAAAATAAACTGTTGGCTCCCCTAATCCAGGAACCCAGGGTAGGCACATCTCCTTTACCTAGGCAGAGGCATAAGGGATCCACGGAATTTGAATGCCTTTCCCCCTGCATAGACTTGTGTGTGCCCATCTCAACAGCATAGGCCCTCATTACCACACTGCAACAGGGTATATACCGGAAGTGTAACTTCAACTATTTCAGCTGTGAAGTATCAGGTTCTTGAAATTTAACACTGCTCTACCCATTAAGCAGGGTCTTCACCTACACACATCAGGGGCCTGAGGACTGGTGGCTCCACCCACGCCACCTACCCACCTGCGATAGGAACCCATAAATATGAGGTGCCTCCCAGTCCTTAGAGCCAACAGCAATGGGTGCTCATAGTCCGGCTCCAAAACCCACCCACCTACATGCTCTAGGGAACAGGGACACACGTTCCTCCTGAACACTCAGGGTGGCCGTCAGCCCCCTGCCTTGCTCAAAGTGTGTCCCTCTGCTGCAGTCAAATGCCTGTGCCTACACCAATCACCCATGCTTCTCTAGGACTGTAAGGGAGAGCCTACACCACACACTTGGTGGGTATCTTCCTGGGCACCTGAGCTGAATCCATACAGGAGGAGTGGGCGGACTACTGAGCTCATATACCCGGTAACAGATCTAACCACCTGGTGACAGGATGTTAGAGCTTCAAAGAGGCCAAGAATAAAACTAGCTCATATGAGCAGCCTATTTGGGCATATCAAAACAAAACAAGAAGCTAGGACACAGTAAGCAAACATAAAATAAATAAATATAATAACTTATCGATGGCTCAGAGACAACAGTCAATATCAAGTCACATAAAGAGGCAATCCATGATGGCTTCAGCAAGCTCCCAAAATAAAGAATCTAGAAATTTTCCAGAGGAGGGAAATTTCTCGGAATTACCAGAGGCAGAATACAAAAGATTAATATACAGAACTGTTTAAGAAATGAGGAAGGAAATCAAGCAAAATGCAGAACACGCAATTGAGGAAATTAAAAAGATTAGAGAAGAGCATAATGATAAATTTAACAGGCTGCAAAAATCCATAGAGAGACAGCAATCAGAAATCCAGAGGATTAAAAATAAAATTTCAGAATTGGACAACTCAGTAGAAAGGTGTAGGAGCAGAATTGAGGCAATGGACGTCAGAATTAGTGAGACTGAAGATAAAACACTTAACACCAACTTATTTGAGGAAAAAGTAGATAAAAGGATTTAAAAAAATGAATAAACCCTAAGAATTATGTGGGACTCTATCAAGAGGAATAACCTACGAGTGACTGGAGTACCAGAATGGGGGGATAACAGAAAATACAGAAAGAATTGTTGAAGATTTGTTGGCAGAAAACTTCCCTGATATTGTGAAAGATGACGAGATATCTATCCAAGATGCTCATCGAACCCCACATAAAGTAGAACCCAAAAGAAAGTCACCACGACATATAATAATCAAACTTGCCAAAATCAAAGCTAAAGAGAGAATTTTAAGAGTGGCCAGGGATAAACGGAAAGTCATCTACACAGGACAGTCAATAAGAATAAGCTCGGACTACTCAGCAGAAACCATCCAGGCAAGAAGGCAATGGGATGACATATATAAAGCCTTGAAGGGAAAAAATTGCCAGCCAAGAATTATATATCCAGCAAAACTGTCTCTCAAATATGATGGTGAAATTAGGGCATTTCCAGATAAACAGAAGTTTAGGGAATTTGTAAAAACGAAACCAAAATTACAAGACATACGAAAATGAGGCTTCCAGTTAGAAAATCAGTAACGTCAGATAACAACCCAAGACTGGAACACAGGTGAGAGCTACCAGATATCAAACCAGACAGGGAAGTCACAAAAGTAAATCAAACCTAAAACACTGAAAATAGGGAAACAGGTGTCAGTATGTAAAAGATGACAACATTAAAACCAAAAAGAGGGACGTAAAAAATGTAGACATTGATTTTTCACATGGAGAGGTAGTCAAGAAATAAAAGTCTGGTATGAACTTAGAAAAATAGGGGCAAATATTAAGGTAACTACAAAGGAAACTAACAATTCCATAAGTCAAAATAAAACACTAGAAAGATATAAAGACTCAGCAAACACAAATTCAACAATGAAAAATATAAGTCAGCACAGAAAATTAAGTGGAACAAAGAAACTGTGAACAACACACACAAAAAAGACATCAAAATGACAGCACTAAACTCATACTATCAATAATTATGCTGAATGTAAATGGACTAAATGCACCAATAAAGAGACAGAGAGTGGCATATTGGACAAAAAAAAAAAAACACAATATGCTGCCTACAAGAGACACACCTTAGACTTAAAGACACACACAAACTAAAACTCAAAGGATGGAAAAAAATATATCAAGCAAACAACACTCAAAAAAGAGCAGGAGTGGCAATATTAATCTCTCACAAAATAGACTTTAAAGTAAATCCACCACAAAGGAAAAGGAGGGACACTATATAATGATTTAAGGGTCAATACACCAGGAGGACATAACTATAATAAATACTTACCCACCCAATGACAGTGCTCCAAAATACATAAAACAAACCTAACAGCACAAAAAGTGAGAGATAGACAGTTCCACAATAGTAGTCAGAGACTTCAACACACCACTATCAGTGAAGGACAGAACATCCAGAAAGAAGCTCAACAAAGACATGGAAGAGCTAAATGCTACAATCAACCAACTTGATCTCATAGACTTATGCCGAACACTGCACCCAACAGCAGCCAGGAATATTTTCTTTTCGCAAACACATGGAACATTCTCCAGAATAGACCACTTAGGCCATAAAGCAAGCCTTAACAAAATCCAAAACATCAAAATATTACAAAGCATCTTTTCTGACCATAAAGCCATAAAAGTAGAAATCAACAACACAAAAAGCAAGGAAAAAAAATCAAACACATGGAAACTGTACAACACCATGCTCAAACACTACTGGGTTATAGAAGAAATTAAAGATGGAATAAAGAAATTCATAGAATTAAACGAGAATGAAAGCACATCCTACCAGAACCTTTGGGACACAGCAAAAGCAGTGCTCAGAGGTCATTTTATAGCAATAAATGCACACATCCAAAAAGAAGAAGGGGTCATAATCAAAGCATTAACCTTACAACTGGAACAAATAGAAAGAGAACAGCAAAAAAAATGCCCTCAGTGCCAGAAGAAAGGCAATAAGAAATAGAGCAGAATTAAATGAAATAGAGAATAGAAAAACAATTGAAAGAGTTGACAAGACCAATAGTTGTTCTTTGAAAAGATCAACAAAATTGATAAACCATTGGCCAAACTGACAAAACAAAAACAGGAGAGGAAGCAGATAACCTGTATAAGAAATGAGATGGGTGATATCACAACAGATCCAACTAAAATAAAAAGAATCATACAGAATACTATGTATGAAAAATTGTACTCTGACAAATTTGAAAACCTAGAGGAAATGGACAAATTTCTAGAAAATCACTACCTACCTAAAGTAACACAAAAAGAGATAGAACAACTAAATAAACCCATAAATAAAGAAGAGATTGAAAAGGTAATTTAAAAACTCCCAACAGAAAAAGCCCCAGTCCAGATGACTTCACTGGAGAATTCTATCAAACTTTCAGAGAAGAGTTAACACCACTACTACTAAAGGTATTTCAGAGCATAGGAAAGGATGGAATATTCCCAAACTCATTCTATGAAGCCAGCATAACCCTGATACCAAAAGAAAATTAAAAACCAATATCCCTCATGAACTTTGACACAAAAATCCTGAAGAAAATTCTAGCCAATAGAATTCAGCAACATATCAAAAAAATAGTTCACCATGATCAAGTGGTATTTATGCCAGGTATGCAGGAATGGTTCAACATTAGAAAAACAATCAATGAATCCATCACATAAATAAAACAAAAGACAAGAACCACATGATCTTATCCATCGATGAAGAAAAGGCATTTGACAAAGTCCACCACCCATTCATGAGAAAAACTCTCAACAGCATGGGAATAGAAGGGAAACTCCTCAATATAATTAAGGGCATTTATACAAAGCCAACAGCTAACAACATCCTAAATGGAGAGACTTTGAAAGCATTCCCCTCGAACGGGAACCAGACAAGGATGCCCTTTATCACCACTCTTATTCAACATTGTGCTGGAGGTCCTAGCCAGAGCAGTTAGGCTAGAAAAAGAAATAAGGGGCATCCAAATTTGTAGGGAAGAAGTCAAAGTATCTCTCTTTGCAGATGATATGATCTTATACACAGAAAACTCTAAGGAATCCACAAGAAAACTACTGGAACTAATAGAAGATTTCAGCAAGTTTTCAGGATATAAGATAAACATACAGACATCAGTTGGATTCCTTTACACCAACAAAGAGAATCTCGAATAGGAAATCACCAAATCAATTCCATTTACAATAGCCCCCAAGAAGATAAAATACTTAGGAATAAATCTAACAAGAGACGTAAACGATCTATACAGAAAACTATAAGACACTACTTCAAGAAACCAAAAGAGACTTGCATAAGAGGAAAAATATACCTTGCTCATGGATAGGTAGACTCAACATAGTGAAAATGTCAATTCTACCCCAAGCGGTCTACAGATACAGTGCAATCCTGATACAAATTACGATGGCATTTTTTTTTTTAATTGTACTTCAGGTGAAGGTTTACAGAACAAATAGATTCTCATTAAACAGTAGTACACATATTGTTTTATGACATTTGTTAACAACCCCACGACATGTCAACCCTCTCCCTTCTTGACTTTTTTTTTTTGGTGAAATTATATATAGCCAAAATACACCATTTCAAAAATTTCTACATGCACAGTTCAGTGACAGTGACTACGCTCTTCCAATTGTGCTGCTATTCTCACTTTAGATGAAGGTTTATAGAATAAAATAGTTTCTTATTAAACTGTTAGTACACACGTTGCCCTGTGACAATGGTTAACAACCTCACATCAACATTATCCTTACTCAACCTTGGTTCCGTGTCACCAGCTTTCCTGTCCCCTTCTGCCTTCTAGTCCTTGTCCATGGACTGCTATGCCTCATTAGTCCCATTTGTTTTTATGGGGCTGTCCACTCCCCGGCTGAACGGTGAACCTCAGAAGTGACTTCACCACTGAGGTAAAAGGGTGTCTGGGGGCCATGCTCTCAGGGTTTCTCCAGTCTCCTTTAGGCCAGAAAATCTGGTCTTTTCTTTGTGAGTTAGAATTTTGTTCTACATCCTTCTCCAGCTCTGTCCAGAACCCTTTGTTGTGATCACGGTCAGAGCAGGAAGTGGTGGTAGCCAGACACCATCTAGTTGTACCTGACTCAGTCTGGTGGAGGCCTTGGTAGCTGTGGTACATTAGTTCTTCATACTAATCTTTTCCTTGTATCCTGTTGTCTTCATTCTCCCTTGCTCCCGAAGGGATGAGACCAGTGGAGTATCTTAGATGGCTGCTTACAGGTGTTTAAGACCCCAGATGCTACTTACCAAGGTAGAATGTAGAACATTGCCTTTATAAACTGTGTTATGCCAATTGAGCTAGATGTTCCCTGAGACCATGGTCCCAACAGCCCGCAGCCCAGCAATTTAGTCCCTCGGGGAGTTTGGATGTGTCTATGGAGCTTCCATGACCTTTCCTTGTACAAGTTGTGCTAGTTTCCCCAGTATTGTGTAGTGTCTCATCCCTCACCCAAGATAACACTTCCCCATTGCCTATTTAGTATTTCCCCCCCAGCCCTTCCATTCCTGGTAACCAACAAAGATCGTTAGTTTTTGTGTTTGAACTTTTTCATGGGCTTTTACAATAGAGGTCTCATATAATATTTGTCCTTTTGTGATTGACTTATTTCACTCAGCATAATGTCCTCCAATTTCATCCATGTTATGAGATGCTTCACAGATTCAGCATTGTTCTTTCTCCTTGCATAGTACTCCATTGTGTGTGTGTACCATAGTTTGTTTACCCATTCCTCTGTTGATGGGCATGTAGGTTGTTTCCATCATTTTGCTATTGTGAACAATGCTGCCATGAACATGGGTGTGCATATGTCTATCCGAGTGACGACCCTTATTTCTTTGTGATATATTCCTAGGAGTGGGATTGCTGGATCGAATGGTATGTCTATTTCTAGCTTTCTGAGGAAACGCCATATCACTTTCCAAAATGGTTGTATCATTTGGCATTCACACCAGCAGTGCATAAGAGTTCTGATCTCCCCGCAGCCCCTCCAACATTTGTTATTTCCAGTGTTTTTGATTCGTGCCAGTAATACCGGGTTGAGATGGTATCTCAAGGTGGTTTTAATTTGCATTTCTCTAATGGCTAGTGATCACAAGCGTTTCCTCATGTGTCTGTTGGTTGCTTGAATGTCTTCTTGGGTGAAGTGTCTGTTCATTTCTTTGCGCATTTTTAATAGGATTATCTGTCTTTTTGTTGTAGAGGTGTTGTATATTCTTGTAGATTATGGAGATTAGACCTTTGTCTGACTTGTACTGTCCAAAAATTTTATCCCAGTCTGTAGGTTCTTTTTTTACTGTTTTGGTGAAGTCTTTGAAGAGCATAGGTGTTTGATTTTTAGAAGATCCCAGTTATCTGGCTTATCTTCTGAGGTTTGTGTGTTGATGGCTACGGTTTGTATCCTGTTAATGCCGTGTATTAAGGCCTGTAGCGTTGGTCCTATTTTTGCTTCTATGATCTTTAGAGTTTTAGGCTTTATATTTAGGTCTTTGATCCATTTTGAATTAGTTTTTGTATATGGCGTGAGGTATGGGTCCTGTTTCATTTTTTTGCAGATGGGTATCCAGTTTTGCCCATTTGATGGACTTTGGGCCCTTGTCAAAGATCAGGTGACCATAGGTGGATGGATTTACATCTGGGTTCTCAGTTCTGTTCCATTGGTCAATGTATCTGTCGTTGTACCAGTAACAGGCTGTTTTGACTTCTGTAGCTGTATAGTAGATTCTGAAGTCAGGTAGTGTGAGTCCTCCTACTTTATTCTTCTTCTTCAGTAGTACTTTACTTATTAGGGGCTTCTTCCCTTTCCATAAAAAGTTAATTAGTTTTCCCATCTCTTTAAAGAATGTTGTTTGTATTTGGATCAGTATTGCATTGTATTTGTAAATTGCTTTGGGTAGAATTGTCATTTTTGCTATGTTGAGTCTATCTATCCATGAGCATGGTATGTTTTTCCATTTATGTAGATCCCTTTGGGTTTGTTGCAGTAGTGTTTTGTAGTTTTATTTGTATAGGTCTTTCACATCCCTGGTTAGATTTATTCCTAAGTATTTTATTTTATTAGAGGCTATTATAAATGGTACTGTTTTCCTGATTTCCTTTTCATCATTCTCCTTATTGGTGTATAGGAATCCAACTGATTTTTCAATGTTTATCTTGTATCCTGCTACTCTGCTGAATCTTTCTATTAGTTCCAGTAGATTTCTCAGGGAGTCTTTAGTGTTTTCTATTATAGTATCATATCATCAGCAAACAGTGACAGTTTAACTCATTCATTATGAATTTGGATGCCCTTTATTACTTTTTCTTGCCTGATTGCTCTAGCTAGAACTTCCAGCACAATGTTAAATAGGAGTGGTGATAAAGGTCATCCTTGTCTTGTTCCTGTTCTCGAGGGGAATGTTTTCAGCCTCTCTCCATTAAGAATGATGTTGACCATTGGTTTTGCATAGATAACCTTTATTATGTTGGGAAATTTCCCTTCTATACCTATTTTATTGAGAGTTTTTATCAGGAATGGGTGTTGAAATTTGTCAAATGCCTTTTCTGCATCAGTTGAGATGATCATGTGATTCTTTTCTTTCCTTTTATTTATGTGGTGGATTACACTGATTGATTTTCTAATGTTGAACTATCCTTGCATAACTGGTATGAATCCTAGTTGGTTGTAGTGTATTATTTTTAGATGTGATGCTGAATTCTATTTGCTAGAATTTTGTTGAGAAATTTTGCATCTGTATTCATGAGAGATATTGGTTTATAATTTTCTTTTTTTGTGGTGTCTTTGCCTGGTTTGGTATCGGCATTATGCTGGCTTTATAGAATGAATTAGGAAGTGTTGCTTCCTTTTCTAGGCTCTGAAATAGCTTGAGTAGCACTGGTACAAGCTCTTCTCTGAATGTTTTGTAGAATTCTCCAGTGAAGCCATCTGGGCCAGAGCTTTTTTTTTTTTAATTACCTTTTAAATCTCTTCTCTTGTTATGGATCTGTTCAGTTTTTCAATATTGCTTTGTTGTAGTTTCGGTAGGTAGTGTGTTTCTAGAAATTTATCCATTTCCTCTAGGTTTTCAAATATGTTGGAGTATAGTTTTTTATAATATTCTGTTATGATCCTTTTTATTTCAGTTGGGCTATTGTAATATCATCCATTTCATTTCTTATTTGGATTATTTGCAACCTCTCCTGTTTTTCTTTTGTCAGTCTGGCCAGTGGTTTGTCGATTTTGTTGTTTCTTTCAAAGAACCAACTTTTGGTTTTGTTGATTTTTTCTATTGTTTTTCTGTTCTCTATTTCATTTATTTCTTCTCTGATCTTTACTATTTCCTTTCCTCCTCCGGTAGCTGTGAGCTTTTGTCTGCTTTCAACTTGTTTGAATCATGTAGCTAATGTTTTGATTTTGTCCCTTTCTTCTTTTTTGATGTGTGCATCTATTGCTATAAATTGTCCTCTGAGGACTGCCTTTGCTGTCTCCCGAAGGTTTTGGTATGATGTGTTTTCATTCTCATTTGATTCTAGTTATTTTTTTTTTATATATATTTTATTGTACTTCAGGTGAAGGCTTACAGAACAAATATTTTCTTATGAAACAGTAGTACACATGTTGTTTTATGACATTGGTTAAAAAACCCACAGCATATTAACCTTCTAAATTCTCAATCTTTTTTTTTTTTTTTTGGTGAAAATACACATAGCCAAAGATACACCATTTCAAAAATTTCTACATACGCAGTTCAGTGACATTGACTACGCTCTGCCAATTGTGCTGTTATTCTCACATAACATACAGAACAAAATAGTTTCTCATTTAACAGTTCCTACACATGTTGCCCTATGACAATGGTTAACAATCTCACAACACATCACCAATATCTTTACTCAACTTTGGGTTCCCTATCATCAGCTTCCTTGCACTTCTTTCTGCCTTCTGGTTCTTGTCACTGGACTTCTGAACCTCGTTAGTCTCATTTGGTTTTACAGGGCTCTCCACTCTCAGGCTGAACAGTGAACCTCGGAGGTAACTTCACCACTGAGCTAAAAGGGTGTCTGGGGGCCATACTCTCGAGGTTTCTACAGTCTCCTTTAGGCCAGTAAATCTGGTCTTTTTTTTGTGTGTGTGAGTTAGAATTATGCTCTACATCCTTCTCCAGCTCTGTCCAGAACCCTCTGTTGTGATCCTGGTCAGAGAAGTCAGTGGTGGTAGCCAGGAACCATGTAGCTGTACTGGACTCAGTCCAGTGGAGGCCTTGGTAGCTGTGGACAATTAGTCCTTTGGACTAATCTTTTCTGTGTATCCTGGTCTCTTCATTGTCCCATGCTCCTGAAGTGATGAGACCAGTGGAGTATCTTAGATGGCCACTCACAGGCTTTTAAGACCCCAGACTCTAGTCACCACGGTAAAAGGTAGAGCATTGTCTTTATAAGCTGTGTCATGCCAATTGAGCTAGATGTTCCCTGAGACCATGGTACCCAGAGCCCTCCGCCCAGCAGTTCAGCCCATCAGGGAGATTGGATGTGTCTATGGGACTTCCATGACCTTTCCTTGTACAGGTTGTGTTAGTTTCCCCTGTATTGTGTACTGTCTCACCCTTCACCCAAGATACCACTTATCTATTGCCTATTTAGTATTTCCTCCCCACCCCTCCCATCCCTGGTAACAAACAAAGATTGTAACATTTTGTATGTGAACTTTTTCATGGGTTTTTACAATAGAGGTCTCATACAATATTTGTCCTTTTGTGATTGACTCATTTCACTCAGCATAATGTCCTCCAGTTTCATCCATGTTAGGAGATGCTTCACAGATTGATTGTTGTTCTTTCTCGTTGCGTAGTACTCCACTGTGTGTATGTACCATAGTTTATTTATCCATTCATCTGTTGCTGGGCATCTAGGTTGTTTCCATCGTTTTGCTATTGTGAACAATGCTGCCATGAACATAGGTGTGCACATGTCTTTTCGAGTGACGACTCTTATTTCTCTAGGATATATTCCTAGGAGTGGGATTGCTGGATCGAATGGTATGTCTATTTCTAGCTTTCTGAGGAAGTGCCATATCATTTTCCAAAATGGTTGTATCATTTTGCATTCTGACCAGCAGTACATAAGAGTTCCCATCTCCCCGCAGCCCCTCCAACATTTGTTATTTCCAGTGTTTTTGATTCGTGCCGGTAATGCTGGGGTGAGATGGTATCTCATTGTGGTTTTCATTTGCAATTCTCTAATGGCTAGTGATTGCAAGCATTTCCTCATGTGTCTGTTGGCCGTGTGAATGTCTTCTTTGTTAAAGTGTCTGTTCATTTCCTTTGCCAATTTTTTAATAGGATTATTTGTCTTTTTGTTGTAGAGGTGTTGGGTTTTCTTGTAGATTATGGAGATTAGACTTTGTCTGACTTGTACTGTCCAAAATTTTTTTCTCAGTCTGTAGGTTCCCTTTTCACTCTTTTGGTGAAGTCTTTTGAAGAGCATAGGTGTTTGATTTTTAGAAGATCCCAGTTATCTAGCTTATCTCTTGTGGTTTGTGCTTTGATGGTTATGGTTTGTATCCTGTTAATGCCATGTATTAAGGCCTGAAGTGTTGGTCGTGTTTTTCTTCTATAAACTTTATAGTTTTAGGCTTTATATTCAGGTCTTTGAACCATTTGGAAGTAGTTTTTGTATACAGTGTGAGGTATGGGTCCTGTTTCATTTTTTTGCAAATGGATATCCAGTTTTGCCAGCACCATTTGTTAAAAAGACTGTCTTTTCCCCATTTGATGGACTTTGGGCCCTTGTTGAAGATCAGGTGACCGTAGGTGGATGGGTTTACATTTGGGTTCTCAATTCTGTTCCATTGGTCAATGTATCTGTTGTTGTACCAGTAACAAACTGTTTTGACTACTGTAGCTGTATATAGTAGGTTCTGAAGTCAGGTAGTGTGAGTCCTCTGACTTTATTCTTCTTCTTCTATAGTGCTTTACTTATTCGGGGCTTCTTCCCTTTCCATATAAAGTTAATGATTAGTTTTTCCATCTCTTTGAAGAATGTTGTTGGTATTTGGATAGGTATTGCGTTGTATTTGTAAATTGCTTTGGGTAGAATTGCCATTTTCACAATGTTGAGTCTGCCTATCCATGAGCATGGTATGCTTTTCCATTTATGTAGATCCCTTTGGGTTTCATGCAGTAGTGTTTTATAGTTTTCTTTGTATAGGTCTTTTACATCCCTGGTCAGATTTATTCCTAAGTATTTTACCTTTTTAGGAGCTATTGAAAATGGTATTCTTTTCCTGATTTCCTTTTCATCATTCTCCTTACTGGTGTATAGGAATCCAACTGATTTTTGAATGTTTATCTTGTATCCTGTTACACTGCTGAATCTTTCTATTAGTTCCAGTAGACTTCTCAGGGAGTCTTTAGGGTTTTCTATGTATAGTATCATATCATCTGCAAACAGGGACAGTTTAACTTCTTCATTACCAATTTGGATGCCCTTTATTTCTTTTTCTTGCCTTAGTGCTCTAGCTAGAACTTCCAGCACAATGTTAAATAGGAGTGGTGATAAAGGGCATCCTTGTCTTTTTCCTGTTTTCAAGGGGAATGTTTTCAGCCTCTCTGCATTAAAAATGTTGTTAGCCTTTGGTTTTGCATAGATGCCCTTTATTATGTTGAGAAATTTCCCTTCTATGCATATTTGATTGAGAGTTTTTATCAGGAATGGGTGTTGGAATTTTTCAAATGCCTTTTCTGCATCAATTGAGATGATCATGTGATTTTTTTCTTTCCTTTTATTTATGTGGTGGATTACGTTGATTGATTTTCTAATGTTGAACCATCCTTGCATACCTGGTATGAATCCTACGTGGTCATTGTGTATTATTTTTTTGATATGATGCTGAAGTTTATTGGCTATAATTTTGTTCAGAATTTTTGCATCTATATTCATGAGAGATATTGGTCTGTAATTTTCTTTTTTTGTGACATCTTTGCCTGGTTTTGGTATCAGCGTTATGTTGGCTTCATAAAATGAATTTGGAAATGTTGCTTCCTCTTCTATGCTCTGAAATAGCTTGAGTAATACCGGTACAAGCTCTTTTGTAAATGTTTTGTAGAATTCTCCAGTGAAGCCATCTGGGCCAGGCCTTTTTTGGGTTGGGAGTTTTTTTTTATTACCTTTTCAATCTCTTCTCTTGTTATGGGTCTGTTCAGATTTTCAACATCTCTTTGATGTAGTTTGGGTATGTAGTGTGTTTCTAGAAATTTATCCATTTCCTCTAGGTTTTCAAGTTTGTTGGAGTATAGTTTTTCATAATATTCTGTTATAATCCATTATATTTCCGTTGGGTCTGTTGTAATGTCCCCCATTTCATTTCTTATTTGGGTTATTTGTGTTCTCTCCTGTTTTTCTTTTGTCAGTCTGGCCAGTGGTTTGTCAATTTTGTTGATTCTTTCAAAGAACCAACTTTTGGTTTTGTTGATTCTTTTTATTGTTTTTCTGCTCTCTATTTCATTTATTTCTGCTCTCATGTTTACTATTTCCTTTCTTCCAGTGGTTTTGGGCTTTTTTTGCTGTTCTCTTTCTGTTTGTTTGAGTTCTGTAGTTAATGTTTTGATTTTGTCCCTTTCTTCCTTTTTGATATGTGCATCTATTGCTATAAATTGTCCTCTTAGGACTGCCTTTGCTGAGTCCGAAAAGTTTCGGTATGATGTGTTTTCATTCTCATTTGATTCTAGGAATTTTTTGATTCCCTCTCTGATTTCTTCTATTACCCAGTGATGTGTAAGCAGAGTGTTATTCAGTTTCCACGTAATTTATTTTTTTTCCTTGCTCTTTCTGTTGTTAATTTGTACCTTGATGGCATTGTGGTCAGAGGGATACTTTGTATTATTTCAACGTTTTAGATCTTTTTGAGGATTGCTCTGTGGCCTAAGATGTGGTCTATTCTGGAGAATGTTCCAAGTGCTTTGGGGAAGAATGTGTACTTTGCAGCGGTTTGATGGAGTGTTGTATATACGTTTATATGGTCAAGCTGGCTGATTTTGCCGTTTAGATCTTCTGTAACTTTTCTGAGTTTATTTTTAGTTGTTCTGTCCTTTACTGAGAGTGGTGTGTTGAATTCTGCTACTATTATTGTGGAGCTATCAGTTTCTCTTTTCAGTGTTGTTAGAGTTTGTTTTATGTATTTTGGAGCCCTGTCAATGGGTGTGTAGATGTTTATTATGGTTATGTCTTCATAATGGATCATCCCCTTAATCATTATATAGTGTCCTTCTTTGTCTTTTATGATGGATTTTGTTTTAAAGTCTATTTTATCTGAGGTTAGTATTGCCACTCCTGCTCTTTTTTGTAGTTGTTAGCTTGGTATATTTTTTTCCAAACTTTGACTTTTAGTAAATTCACGTCTTTGTTTCTAAGGTGTGTCACTTGTAGACAGCATATTGATGGATCCTGTTTTGTTATCTAATCTATCACTGTCCGTCTCTTTATGGGTGCATTGAGTCCATTTACATTCAGTGTAATTATTGATAGATGTGAGTTTGTTTCTGTCATTTTGTAGTGCTTTTTTTTTTGTGGTGCTGAAGTTTTCTTTGTTCTTCTTACCCTCTTGTGCTGAGTTACTTTTGTTTGTGGATTTTCGTTTCATTTCTTTGGTTTTTGTAGGTTTTGTTATTGCTGAGACTTTAAGTTTTTCCTCTTTTTTTATGAGTATGTGTGTTAACTTTCTTTGTGTTTACTACAAATTTTACCCTTATCTTTCTAAGGTTGAAGCAGTCTACAATTACTTGGTATCGCCTTGCCTTCCTCTCCATTGGAAGTTTCTATACCTATGCTGTTTATTCCCTCTTTTATTGTTTAATATTGTTGTCATTTACTGATTAACTGCTCTGATTCCCTGTTGTATTTCTTTTGGTTTTGGATAGTCCTTGAGAGTTCATTGCCTAGATTTGTATCTGGCTGGTACGATCTTACATCCTAGATTCTGCCTGTGAACTGAAGCTGTTTGTCCTCAGATCGAAGAAGTCCCTTTAATAATTCTTGTAAGTTTGGTTTGACGTTTACATATTCCCTTAATTTCTGTTTATCTGGAAATATCCTAATTTCACGATCATATTTGAATGGGAGTTTTGCAGGATATGTTATTCTTGGCTGGTAATTTTTTTCTTTCAAAGTTTTATGTATGTCATCCCATTGCCTTCTTGTCTGCACGGTTTCTGACGAATAATCTGAGCTTAGTCTTATTGTTTCTCCTCTGTATGTGACTTCTTGTTTTTTTTTAAGAGCTGCTCTCAAGATTCTTTGGTTGTCTTTGTTTTTTGTGAGTGTAATTATGATATCCAATGGCATTTTTTCTGAGATGGAAAAACAAATCTCCAACTTAATATGGAAAGGGAAGAGGCATCAGACTAGTAAAGCATTACTCAAGAAGAATAACAAAGTGGGAGGCCTCACGCTACCTGATTTTAGAATCTATCATACCTCCACTTTAGTCAAAACAGCCTGGTAGTGGTACAACAACAGATACATAGACCAATGGAACAGAATTGAGAATTCAGACATACAGTCATCCACCTATGAGCAGCTGATATTTGACAAAGGCCCAAAGTCTGTTAATTGGGGAAAAGAGAATCTCTTTAACAAACAGTGCTTGCATAACTGGATGTACATCAGCAAAAAACTGAAGCAAGACCCATACCTCACACCATGCACAAAAACTAACAAAAAATGGATCAAAGACTTAAATGTAAATTAAAAACAATAAATATCATGGATGAAAAAATAGGTATAAATTTAGGAGCCCTAATACATGGCATAAACACAATACGAACCATAAGTAACAGTGTGCAAGCACCAGAAGAGAGACTAGATAAATGGGAACTCCTAAAAATCAAACACTTATGCTCATCCAAAGACTTCACCAGAAGAGTAAAAAGACAACCTACAGAGTTCGAAAAAATTTTTGGCTATGACAAATCTGATCAGCATTTAATCTCTAAAATCTACAAGATACTGAAAAACCTCAACAGCAAAAAGACAAATAACCCAATTAAAAAGTGGGCAAAGGATATGAACAGACACTTCACCAAAGAAGATATTCAGGCAGCTAACAGACACATGCAGAAATGCTCATGTTCATTAGCCATTAGAGACATGCAGATGGAAACTACATTGAGATATCATCTGATTCCAACAAGGCTAGCATTAATCAAAAAAAAAAAAAAAAAAACCCATAAAATAATAAATGCTGGAGAGGTTGTGGAGAGACTGGAACACTTATACACTGTTGGTGGGATTATAAAATGGTGCAACCACTTTGGAAATTGATTTGATGCTTCCTTAAAATGCTAGAAATAGAAGTACCATAAGATCCAGCTATCCTGCTCCTTGGAATATACCCTAGAGAAAAAAAAGCCATCACACTAATAGATATATGCACACCCATGTTCATCGCAGCACTGTTCACAATAGCAAAAAGATGGAAACAACCTAGGTGCCCATCAACAGATGAATGGGTAAACAAAGTATGGTATGTCCACACAATGGAATACTATGCAATGATAAAGAGCAATGATGAAACTGTGAAAGATCTTATAACACGGAGGAAGCTGAAGATCATTATGCTGAGTGAATTTAGTCAGGCACAGAAGGACAAATATTGTATAAGACCACCATTATAAGAACTCAATAAAAGGTTTAAACACAGAAGAAAACATTCTTTGATGGTTAGGAGGGTGGGGAGGGAGGGTGAGGGTTATTTACTAACTAGATAGTAGATAAGAATTATCCTAGGTGAAGGGAAGGACAGCACAATTGGACTAAACCAAAGCTAAGTAGTTTCCTGAATACAATCAAACACTTTGAGGGATAGAGTAGCAGGGATAGGTGTCTGGGGACCGTGCTTTCAGGGGCATAACAAACCTTGTTAGAAAATGTTCTACATGCTACTTTGGTGAGTGGCATCTGGGGTCTTAAAAGCTTGCAAGTGGCCATCTAAGATGTATGAATTGGTCCCAACCACCTGGAGTAAAAGAGAATGAAGAACACCAAAGGCACAAGGAAAGTATTAGCACAAGAGACAGAAAGGGCCACATAAACCAGAGATGTCATCAGCGTGAGACCAGAAGAAAGAGATGGTGCCCAGCTACCACCAATGCCCACCCTGACTGAGAACACAATAGAAGGTCCAGGATGGAGCAGGAGAAAGGTGTGGTGGGGGAGGGCAGAACTGAGACTGGAGGAACCTGGAAATCATGGCCCCTGGATTCACTATCAGCCCAGAACTGAAACAATTTCTGAGGCCAACTCTTCAGACAGGGATTGGACTGGACTGTGGGATGTAAAGTGATACTCGTGAGGAGTGTGCCGCTTAGGTCAAGTAGATACAAGAGACTAAATGAGTGGCTTCTGTCTGGAGATGAGACGGGAAGGCAGAGATGGTTAGGAGCTGGTTGAATGGACATGGAGACTTGGGGGTAGAGAGGAGGAGTGTGCTGTCACAATGTGGGGAGAGCGATTAGAGTCACATAACAATGTATGTATAAATTTTTGTATTGGGAAAAATTTAAAAAAAGAAAAAATTTAGTTTAAAAATGAATTATCTAATTAAAATGAAAAATAAAAATTTGGAGTAACAGAAAAATTGTGACCGTGTTTGTCTTAGGTTAGGTTCTCTAGAGATGCAAAACCAGTGCAGCAATTTATTATCAAGAGATTTATTATCAAGGAAATGGCTCATGAGGTTGAAGATGCTGGAAATTCCCAAGTCCAAAGGTCAGGCTGGAGTGTTCCCCTGACTCACGTAGCTGCAGGGGCTGGTGAATCCAAGATTAGAAGGTCAGACAGCCGGGCCTCTGGCTCACAGGCTGTGTAGGCTGACGAATCCCAAGATCAGCAGGTAAGATGCAGGTAAGCTCCTATCTTAAGTCCCAAGAATCAGAGGGCAGATGAACAAGAACCAGCTGTAGGATCCAGAGTTAGCAAAAGCCCACGAGCCTTGCCAGAAAGTCCACGTATATTGGATGCAGTCCACACCCCCAAGGAAACTGATTGGCTATTCACAGAAGATCCCATCATGGAGGTGATCACATCATTGTACAATTGCCAAACTACAAAACTGCCAAATCACTGAGAGTCATGGCTCAGTCAAGTTGACTCACAGCCTTAACAATAGAAATGTCATAGGCAAATTAGATACAAACCATAAGTACTAGCCATGAAAGAAAACAAAATTAATAAATTGAATTTCATTAAATTATGAAATCCTGCTGTTTGAAAGACACCATTAAGTTAATGAAAAAGTAAGGATCCTACTGGGAGAAGTCATTATCAACACATACACCTGACAAGGGACTTCATTAAGATTATATAAGGAACTTTCACAACTCAGTGGTAAGAAGCTAAATAACCCAGCAGAAAATGAGAAAGGAATTTCTTCAGAAAAGAAGCTATATGAATGGTCAATAAGCACATGATGAAATCCTCAACGTCATTAGTTATTAGAGAAATGCAGAGTAGGACCACATGAGATACCAGTAAACATTTCCTGGAATGACTTTAAAAAAAAAAAATTGAAACACAAAGTTTTGGCAAGAATGTGGAATAACTCTATCAAAGATTTTGAAAAACATTTGAACTTTTTATTGTATGGTTAACAAACTCTTACCAGGTGACATAGCATTTCCACTCCTAGATAATTACACAAGATATTTTTTTAAAGTTTTCATAAAAAAAGACTTGTATATGAATGTTCACAGAAGCTTTATTTATAATAACCCCAAACTGGTAACAACTCAAATATCCAACAAGAATTGAATGGAAAAACAAACTGATATATTCAGACAATGAAATATTGCCCCGCCAGCAATAAAAAGGAGCGCAGTAACAAAGGTAAGACCAAAGGAAGATGTATCATAATATTCTATTTATATGCAATTCTAGAACAGGCCAAACTAATCTGTAGTGGTTTCCTGGGAGTGAAGGTGCAATTTTCTGTGAAAGTCAAGAGGGAACTTATGGGCTGAAGGAAATTTTCCATTTCTTGAATTGTCATGATATGTATGCAATCATAAAAGCTCATCAAGAAATATAATTTAAGTTGTTACATAAATTAAAAAAGAAAAAAACCAAAAACTCGTTGCCGCCAAGTTGATTCCTGCTCATAGTGACACTATAAGACAGGGTAGAACTGCCCCATAGGGTTTTCAAGGAGCTGCTGGTGGATTCAAACTGCTGACATTTTGGTAGCAGTCGAGTTCTTAACCACTGCGCCACCAGGGCTCCTATATAAACTACACATCAATTATTTGCTTTAAATGTTTAATTTAATTATTTCTCAATGATTGAATAAAAACAATTTTAAATAATTTAAACATTTTTTAGTGTCTGTGGATGATATCTTTCTCAGAGTTGTTTATTCTTTTCACTGGCTCTTCCAGTTCTGTAATGGAAGTAATGGAAGATCACCTTAATCTAGCCAAGGCTGAATTTCAGGATTTGTTATGGCTGGCTTTTTTCCAGTTTGTCCTTACTCCGAATACATGGCACTTCATCTTAATTTGTTGCCTTTTGGAGGTCTCAATTTAAAGCTGTTTTGTTTAGCAGTTTACCAAAGGCCCACCGCCTAGGCTGGCCCAGAATTCCAACCTCTATCTCAGCAGTACTGCCAAAAACCAGATATTATTGAATGGACTTCAACTCATGTGATCCCATATGTGTCAGAGTGGAACTGTGTTCCATAGGGTTTTCAGTAACTGATTTTTTAAAAATAAGATTGCCAGGCCTCTCTTCTGAGGTGCCTCTGGGTAGACTCTAACTTCCAACCTTTCCACTAGCTACCAAGTGCATTAACCATTTGCACCACCCAGGAACACCTAGCAGTGTTGCAAGAATGCTAAAATTAGTGCTCAGCTCTTCAGTACCCCAGCAGCGCTTTCTCTTTGATTCTCTGTTGCCTCCCTCATGTATTTACAGCTTGAGAATCCGAAAATGCCATGATAGGGAATTCTAAACTAAACTATAGCCTCCCTTTTCTGCAGTTTCTTCTTTTCCAGCATTGTGCTTCTTTAAGTTCTGATTTTTTTTTTTTTTTTTTTGAGGGGGATTTGCTTTTAATCACTTTTAAACAAACATTGTTTGAGCACCGGTTATGTTTCTGGTACCATGGAATGTTCTTTAGGATTAAATAAAATGTTATTTTCTGCTCAAGTCTTTGGGGGTAGAGTTAGTAAAGAAGCAGAAAGGAGATACGATATAAAACTAGAGAACAATTTGGAATGATTTAAAGTAGTTCACAGTAAAATACTTAATTTAACATCATCAAATGTACGGAGCAGCCTGGAGGAGGAAAAATCAATTCTGACTGGAATTATAGAGGATAGATTTCATGGAGGGGGTGCTAGTTGAGCTGGATTTTGACTGAAGAGCTGGGGCTCTGCAACTGGGATTAAGCATGGGGTAGGTTCGAATCCACCCAACAGTGCCACAGAAGAAAGGCCTGGTGATTTGCTTCTGTAAAGATTACAGCCAAGAAAACCTTATGAAACAGTTCTACTCTGTAACACATGGGGTCATCATAAGTCGGAATCGACTCTATGGCAACACGTTTGGCTTTTTTTGGTTTTAGTAGAGGAATCAATAGCGACAACAATGGATTCAAACATACCAGTGATGATACGGGACAGGGCAACATTTTTTCTGTTGTATGTAAGGACACCATGTGTTGGAGCGGACTTGACAGCAGCTGACAACAGAAGAGGAATATGAGTAGATGGCCCTGCCTCCAGCAGAGAGTTCAGAATGGGCAGTAATCAAATCAGGATAGTCATACTCATGGAGCAGAGAGGAAAAGTATTTTTTGCCATTTTAACCAGGAGACACAGACTAACTAGATATCTTGTCATTAAAAAAAACCATTGTCAATCAAGTGGATTCCAACTCATAGCGACCCTATAGGACAGAGTAGAACTGCCCCATAGGGTTTCCAAGGAGCAGTTGGTGATTCGAACTGCCAGCCTTTTGGTTAGCAGTGGAATGCTTAATCTCTGTGCCATAAGTTACACATCTTATCATAGGTCACATAAATAGTGGCAGATGTAGGACTAAAGCAAAGTTGTCTGATTCTGCTCCAGTGTTCCATCCTCACAGGCACATTTTTTTCTGGTGCTTAGAAAGAGCCATAAAGAGTTACAACATTTCTTACCTGAGAAATTGAAAAGAAGTATTGCCTGGGCACCAAATCAACGGATGCATCTGGAAAATATACAGAGAAGAGCTGATGAATTTATTTATTTATTTTTCCAGGTCTGATGTGGAACATAAACAGACGATTATGGCCTATTCATGAGAGTGTTGACAACTGAATAAGAATGATATACTCAAGATGGAATCACACAAAGCTGGGAGATATGTCACCACTCAAATCATATTAAAATAATTTGTTTGCTACACACATATGTGCTCTGGTTACATATGTTTCCTGCCTCCTGATTCTCTGGAATTATCTGTGGTAAGATTACCCAGAATTCCTTGAGAGTAGGCTTTATGCCTTTCATATTCACCTTTGCATTTCTAGGGCCCAGCACAGTGCTTGGCTGATCGTTGGTTTTGAATAAATATCTGTTGAATTGAGTTATGTTAATTTTAGTCTGTTTGGTTGTGGAAGAAATGCTCACACAGTGAACAATGCATTAGCCATTTTTATATATTCCTCTTAGTTATGTAAATGGGTTCAATATTTTTGGAAAGATACTTAGCAATAAATGTAAAAGCTATACTATTGCATGTGCCTTTTTAAGTTATTAAAATCCAACTTCTAGACATCAATCTTGAGGAAATAATAAAAAAGAAGAGTATTATTAGTGAAAGTGTTCACAGAAGCTGTTGAAAATGAAAAAAAAAAAAATTGTGACAAATTAGAAGTAGCCATAATGTCTAACAATAGGGAGATATGCAAGAACTTATGCTAGCTTAGATATTAAAAAGATAACTGTGACAACTATACTTAGAACATGGAAAATTCATGCTATATATTAAATGAAAAAATTAAATGTAACATAATATGTTTTCTAAAATTACCTGCCCATTGCCCTAGATTCGATCTTGACTCATGGCAGCCCCACATATTTCAGAGTAGAACTGCACTCTCAATAGATAAATATGCTTTAAAAGAACAACAACAACAACAAACCTGTTGCTGTAGAGTCGATTCCAACTCATAGTGACCCTGTAGGACAGAGTAGAACTACCCTGTAGGGTTTCCTTGGCTGTAAATCTATGGAAGCAGACTGCCACATCTTTCTCCCGTGGAGCAACTGGTAGGTTTGAACCACCTACTTTTTGGTTAGCAGCTGAGTGCTCCTTGATAAATATGCTGGAAGGCCACAAACACAAGGTAATAGTTGTATAGGAAGAACAGTTTATAATTTCAGGTGGATGCTGAGCAGGTGGATTTCAATGGTCAGAGTGGTCATTGTGGTTTAGAAAGTGAGAGGAGATGGGTGAGGACTCCTAGAATCAAGATGCCATTTGCAGCTCAGAGTTCAGTAGACACAGGCAAATCTCAGTGTCTTCTTGGGTGAGATATATAGTATACTTTACCTAATTCAGTGTTTTTGTGAAGGTCAGACTAAAAAATAGAGGGAAGAAATCTTGAAACTGCAAAGCATAATGCAAATATTAACAATTATTATCACTGTCATTATTCATACTGATAATGGCAATGCCCTTGAATCTTGATGGTCATTAATACTGAAGCATCCTCTATCAACAAGTATGTAAACATGGGAGGCCACAGACCTTAAATGCTCTTCTCTAGCAGTTAATTCCAGTATCTGAATGTGGTGGAAATGAAACACGCTCTGAATGTTTCAGGGTTGGGGAAAAGGGCAGAGAGAAAGGGAGCTCTGATTCTGTGCTGCTACAATCATCTTCTACATGTCACAGTGTTCCCAAAGGGTCTTTTGTAAGTGTGAGTGTCACCTTTTATACATAACACAAGTCACTAGTTAGCATTTGCTAATCTTTTACTTTCTCTCCTCGGAAATTATTCTCCAAGTATCCAGTCTGAAAATAATTACATTTATACCATTTGCTACTACATTGTTATTTCATTTTTCTTTCTCTGCATTATTTGTGCCTTTAGGTGATAAACTCATTGGCGCAAGAGTTATTCCTTGTTTTGGCACAGTTTGTCCTACTTTTGTGCACTGGTTATAGAATTCTAGCAAGACTGAATACTAGAAGCAGGAATGCAGGGTAGAAATAACCCAAAACCTCCCAGGAGAACATGAGCTTATTAATGTATATTGAAGGATATAAAATTAGATTGTAGCTAAGGAAGGCTTAACTGTGTTTCTTGTGTTATTTTTGACTTTCTGCACAGCCTTGGAAAATTTACCTGTACTCTTTGCCGCAGTGCCACGCTGCTTCAGCCCTCTGGTTATTCGGTCCAGGATTCTATTGCTCGAATAGCTGAGTATGGGCATGGTGCTCTTCTCTGTCATTAACCATAAAGATTCACTAGAATTCAGCTGCTTATGGCAGCAATTTTAAGATTCCATCATTTGTAATTTGTTACCACCTTTTCTTAATAGAGTCCCTTGGTGATGCAAACAGTTAACATGCTTGGCTGCTAACTGAAAGGTTAGCAATTCAAGTCCACACAGAGGCACCTCAGAAGAAAGCCCTGGCGATCTACTTTCAAAAAATCAGCCATTGAAAACCCATTCGAGGAGTATAGTTCTACTTTGAAACACATGTTTTTTCTATAAGTTGACTGGTCTGACAACTGTTTTTTCTTAATAAAATTATATGACATGCCTATTCCACTTCTTGACATAACATGTTCCATTGTTTACTTTTTTGTTATGTAAAGAAAGATATTATTTTACTCATCCTAAATATGCTATTTACATTCTAAGAGTACTTTCTCATGTATTCAGGCCAATAACTATTCAATGTAAGTTTATGCTCAAATTATTTAAAAAAATGTACATTTCCTTATATAGAATTCACAAAAACTTTGCAAAGCACTTTCACATTTATACCTCATTGATATAAGGTAAGGGAAATTATCTATCAAAGAGTCTGTAATATCTATTCAATAAATTCAAGTTTCTTCCTTCTTTATCTGCCTTTTAGAACCCACTTGAACTGTAGGTAGACCATTTATTATCTTTATTTTACAAATTTAAAAAAGTGAAAGGTTCAGAGGGCCTAAACAGTCTAATTTTCCTATAGTCTAATAGCTAGTAAGCAGGGGTTGCTAGTCTCAAGGCTGTTAATTAATTAATTCATCTATTCAAAAACTAATATTTAAGAATCATCACTCACAGCTACTGTTCTAGGTACTAACAACTTACATTCTCGTCATTCTAAAAACTCCACATTGTACCATGTTCTCTAAAATGGATCATGATCTTGCCAATAAGAGTCTTCTAATCTATGTTGGTTGAATGAATGAATATTCCCTGTTCATATCATTCAGCTGTTCATTCACCAAAAAGAAACAAAAATAGCTGTTTCTATGTATAAAATAAAGTGGTAAATACTATATCAAAGCAAGAAAAATATTTCATCCAATTTTCTCCTCCATTAATTTGCATCAATTTGCATTTTTAACAAGGCCATTGTTAATGGAGGGACAAGGAGCATAAAGACTATTAAAGAAATTACATAAGCTTTGATATTAGAATTGAAATTAAGTATTGGCTCTTCCATTTATTGGTTGTATGAATCAGGTTATTTTCTTTTCTAGGTTTCAGTTGCCTCATTTGGTAAATTGGAAATAATCCCACTTTCACAGAGTTGTGAGGATCAGAGACATATAACTAACCTAGAATATAACCTGGAGTGTTCAATAAACTTAAGTTCTTTCTCTTTCCTTAATGGAAGTTGACATTCTGAAGAAACGGCCCCCTGGAAGCTGGCATTCCATGGAGCAAAACATTTAGGTCTGTGGCACCTTAACCCAGTGCCATTATGATGTCTTGGTTCCATGTTTACCACAATCACCACCAGAAGTGCCAGGCTTCCAGGCTACTGACCATCTCCTGCACACTATTGCTTATACAGTTCTGCATGACACCTGATCTGATGCAAATCTCTGCTTACGTGCTCCCCTCCTTGACAATCCTTTCCAAGGCACTCTCTGGATCATCGGTGATAGTTTACTTCTTGAAACACTCCTTTCCTCTTTGCTGTCTCCTGAGTCCTCGCCAAGTGTGGCTGCTTGTTTTCTTACACTCCATATCCTTCAGGACAGAAAGTGGCATTGGAGTCTGTCTTGCATTCTATCATCATTCAGATATTATCCGGTCCTCTTACCCCTGCAATGATCCCTGCTCCACTGAAGCCCATGCCTGCGGTGGCACTAACCTGTAAACCTGATTCTTGATGAATTCAACCATCCACCATCAACTCGCTTGCACTAGGGTTGCTGAATAAGAAAAATCAGTCAAATGGATAGTCTTCCCTTAAAAAAAAAAGAAAAACAACTATTTAAAAAGCTACTGTAGTACTCACCTTTCATTTTAGTCACCTGCCTGTTTCTCAACTCACCTGTATAGTAAACTTATCTAAATCATTGTCTACACACAGGTCTCCATTTAGTTACCTCCTATTCATGCTTTCTGAAGGAAAGAGAGCACAATGGTATTCTTGCTCTGTCTTAGTTTCCTAGTGCTGCTGTAACAGAAATACCACAAGTGAGTGGCTTTAAAGAACATAAATTTATTTTTTCGTGGTTTAGGAGTTTAGAAATTTGAATTCAGGGCACCTACAAAAGGCTTTCTCTCTGTCACCTCCAGGGGAAGATCCTCATCTCAGCTTCTGTAGCCCCAACATTCCTTGGTTCCTTGGCAATCTCCATGTGGCATCTATTTTCCCCCATTGGTGCTCTCTTGTCTCTGTGTATGCTATGCTGCTTCCTATAACTCAGAAGTGATTAGGTCTAGGCGACCCCTTATGCTGATATGGCCTCATTAACATAACAAAGAAAATCCTATTCCCAAATGGGAGTACATCCACAGGTACAGGGGTTGAGATTCCAACACGTATTTTGGGAGGATATGATTCAATCTGTAACAAACTCATTTATTTCTCAATAATTGATCTAGTCTTATACTCCCTTCTGAAGAGTAGTCAAGGAATGGGGTGGTGGGATTAAACTGGGACAGATTTGATTTAAAAGTTTTAATGAGCTAATCAATTCTACTGTCTCTTCGGGTTCTCCTCAGTTCCTTTGCATAATTGCTTAACCTTCTAATTAATCCCTCCCCTCCTCCTTCTCCTCTCTAAGACAGTAACTACAGTCATGTGTCACTTAATGTTCATGATACCTTCTGTGAAATAGGTTGTTACGTGATTTGGACGTTGTGTGGACAAGCTTTGTGCCTTAGCAGTGATCAGCAACGTGCTGAGAGGGATTCGATTTTGTGTTTGGTCCTCAATTCACATAATTAGCAATTTCTCCAATATCTGATATAGGCTCCTCTTGATTTTCGTTAGCCTTGTAGCTTTCAGCGAGCCAATCCTTTAACAGCATGGAGAATTTTTTCTTTGTTTTTGAGGATCGTTGTGATTGTGAGTGTGACATGCCTAAACCGTGAGCAATAGCATTCACTGATTTTCCACTTCATGTTGTTTAATAACCTTTTGTTTCACTTTGAATTGATACTTCTCCTTTGCCTCCTATTGCTGCTATCACTAGCACTGGTTTTGCTGTGTTTGGGAGCCAGGATGCACTTCATGGTAATATTTTTTAAAGGAAATTTAAAACAGAGAGAGAGGGCTGCAACACTCAAGAGACACGTGGAACACGAACATGTATGTGGTCAGACGTTGCCTGAACGGATGTTATGTGGTACATGAGCAAGGTTATATGAAGGGCTTTACAAGTCTGTATGACCTTGGTGGGGAAGGTCCCTGCACTCTGATGATACTGGTCTTTGAATGTGCCCTGACTGACAATTGCCAATAGTCGGTGGAGCCAGTCTTGTCTCTGATTGTTTTGCTGATGCCTTCTGTTACTGTCTGCAGCTGATGACTTCATGGTACAGTCAGTTCTGCTGTAAGCTTGTTTTGAAAGCACAATTGATATATTAGGAAACAATTTGAACACAAATTCTGTTTCTGTTTGCTTAAGCTCCATTTCATCAGCAAGAAACCCTAGGGGAATGTAGAAAGGTGCACCAGGCTAAACTGAGCCTGATAGGAAACCACAAAATGTTCACACACACACACTCAGGCATCGACCTCAGTTTACCCTGTGGGTTATGAGCTGCTTCCATCCACTTCTGGTGTTGCAACTTGCTGCCCTTCCACCACTTCACAAGCTGCAACCCTTTTGACGCTCACTTCCACAGGCAAACTTCCGATCTTTTTTGAGATAAAGTGCCATTATTGTAGCAGTTACGTATGTCTTAGCCATTTAATGTGTGCAAAACTGTGCTACCATTTTTATTAGGATCCTATCTTTTTTTTTTTTTTTTAATACGTCACTGATGAAGTTGTTAAGTATTGTGCATCAACCTCATTTTTCCAGTAAGCTCTGTGGTTTTTATTGTACTATTTTTTTGTACCATGATAACTTTTAGGAACACATACATCAAATTATAAGAGCAGACTGTATGTGCTATTTTGGCTAGGCCAGGGTCCAGCTGACATTTCCTTCTGACTTGCTTCCTTTCAGTTCTCATTGGGATTATAGATCACTTAAAGTTTATATCTTATCTTTTATACAAATCCTGGTCTAGACTTTTGACCTTATAGGGGTCCTCCACTCTTCCTTTCTCCCTTTCAACCTCACTGACCCTATGGCAGGTTCGCAAGCCCTAAACTCATTTTGTCCCAATGCTGGAGCTAAAAGAGGCCTGGGAGAAAAGCTAGACCCTCCCTGGGTCGCAACACCATTGACCATGTCCCCTGTAGATGGTGCGGGGTCACCTGCTACAGCTGTTGTTGTTGAGTGCCATAGAATCTATTTCAACTCATAGTGGCAGCAGCCTCCTCCAAAAACTCAATTAGGGCAGGATAAGAGTGCTTCTGACTCAGGTCTTCCTCTTATCTATGCACCTCCTCCCCTCTAGGGCTTCCAGGACCGAAGGTGAGGAGATAAGGACACATACCTGTCCCCTCTTCCTTCAATGTTTCACTTTCTGTTGTTCTTAGGCTCTGTCGAGTTGGTTCCCCCTCATAGTGACCCTATGTACAACAGAACAAAACACTGCCCATCCTCACAACCGTTGCTATGCTTGAGCCCATCGTTGCAGCCACTGTATCAGTCCATCTCATTGAAGGTCTTCCTCTTTTTCACTGACAGTCTACTTTACCAAGCATGATGTCCTTCTCCAGGGACTAGTCCCTCTTGATAACATGTCCAAAGTACATGAGATGAAGTCTCGCCATCCTCGCTTCTAAGTAGCTTTCTACCCTTTCCTATTCCGTGCTTAATGTATTTTCTATGCCAATATTCCCCTGAAACTTCTCTTGCCAATTTATCCAATACCTTCTCTTTTCCACAAGCTGTAAAATGTTCTCTGATAGAAAAGAGAATCTTTATAGTTTTTTGGGAAGCATCATAGAATTATTGATCAAAATTTAAAAATATATATGCATACACATGCATCTTTTACCCAGCAAGTTCACTACTAAGAATCTCTCACATAGAAATAAAAACATTAGTATATAATGAAGATATTTAAAAACATTGTTTATAGGTGCAAAAAATTGGTAATGAAGTGAAAGCCCATCTTTGGGGAAGGAATGTATAAATTTCAATACAATTCAATACAACCATATCATGAAAATTATTACACACTCAATTAAAAAATGAGTGAAATTTATACACATTAATTTGGAGAGATTTCCACAATGTGCAAAGCAAGGTGGAAAAAAAGTGTATCTAATATCGTCGTGTGTGTGTGTGCACACACATGCACGTGTGCACATGTATGAATGTTTCTATGTGATTACGGAGAAAAGTATCTTATTCAGGGTAATAAAATTTGGAGTGCGTTTTCACTTTTTTCCTTATTCTTTTTGTTGGATACACACATGCACGTACGTGCGCACACACACAGAGGCATGAATTATTCATGTAGTTTTACATAAAGCCTATTTTATTTACAAAAAACAAGAAAAGCCTCTTTCTCTTCCTCCTTTCCCCCCACCCCCTCCATCCCTTCTTCCACTTTCTCCATCTTGATTGCTGCCACCCTACCCAAGGCAGCACCATCTTTTTCAGCACCACTGCAATAGCCCTGTATCTTTCCCAACCCATTCTCTACCCAGCAGCTAGAGTAAATACAAACACATAAATCATACCTTCTCACTTTCCTGATTAGTTTTGCCCTTGCAATTAGAATAAAATCCAAGTAACTACCAAGGAACCCTGGTGGTGGAAAGGTCAAGGACTCAGCTGCTAACCAAAAGGTTGGAGGTTTGAACCCATGAGTGGCTCCACGGGAGAAAAGTCATGGCACTCAGCCTCCAAAAAGTTGACAGCCTAGGAAACCCTATGGGACAATTTTACTCTGTCATATATGGTCACTACGAGTGAAATCAACTTGACAGCAAACAATAGAAAAACATACAAAGGCACAGGAGGTTTGACCCCAGTTTAACTCCTCTCGTGCCACTCTCCCCATTTGCTCAATGCTCCAGCCAAGCTGGCTAAGGGGATTCTTGAAAATGCCGAGCTATTTTCTACCCCAGGGCATTCATTTACTCATAATTTCTCCTGCCTGAAATGCTCCTCCTTGCATCTTTTGCTAATTCATTTCACTGTAATTCTCTGGCTAAGATCATGTTCTAGGCCAGGCCTTTAATGAGTGACCTAGCTGGAATAGCCTCCTTTCTCACATTGTTCTCTATCACTGCACCCACTTTGTTTCCTTCCCAGGACATGTCAGAATATGTAAATCCTGTTTTGCTTCCACCACCCATCTGTCAGTTTATCGTAGTGTGGTGGTTTGTGTGTTGCTATGATCCTGGAAACTATGCTGCCAGCAGGGTCATTCATGCTAGACAGGTTTCAGCAGAGCTTTCAGACAGACTAGGAAGAGAGGCCTGGTGATCTACCAGTGAAAACTTTATGGATCATTTGAACTTTGCCCACTCACTTGCTTTGGACATGCCAGCAGGAGGGATCATCTGCTAGAGGAGGGTATCATGTTTGGTGAAACAGAAGGCCTATGAGGGCAAGGGAGACCCTTGGTGAGGTGGATTGGCACACAATAACCACAATGATGAACTCAGACATGCCAGCGATTGTGAGAATGAGGATGATGCAGGACCAGGCAATGCTTTGTTCTGTTGTAAATAAGGTTGCCATGAGTCGGATCGACTTGATGGCAGCTATCTGTTTGTCTGTCTATCTATCTCTCTGTCTATTGTTTGGTTATGCCTTGCCAATTCTACAAACTCTAGAGTGCAGGGATTTCTATCTTGCCATTACCCAGTTCCTCATACAATTCTTGACACATGGTAGGCTTCAAATAAATATTGGTTAGAAAAAATGAACAAGATAGTGAGTGAAGAAAGGAATATTTCCTTTCTGACAGAGCAGAGGAATATGTAAATGAATTGATATCCCTAAAACTATGTGTGTGTCTACATACATAAAAACACACACAAATAGTCTGTGTTATGTTTCATACATGGATGGAGGTAATTCTAAAAGATTAAATTAAGAAATGTTTTACTTACAGGTGCATTTTTCACAAAAAGGGGATGTTTTATGTTTAGGAGATGAATGATATATGGTGTAGTTTGTCTATAAGATAAAATAGCAAGTTAGAGCACTTGCAAATTAAATTTTCATACATACCATTGCAGCTCTCAAAGGTGAGAGGGGAGATATATTCTTTAACATTTTTTATTACTTCAAGAATTTCTTTCTGTCCATAGTATTGCATTTCACAAAACAACTATAAGTAAATAAAAGATCGAGTTAAGATTAAACTGGATCTGAAATGTCAGTTTGCCAAACCTCTAGAAAATCGATGACGTATTTCTGTCTGAAGGCTAGGATCAAACATGATCTCATCCACATCAACAACATTACTCATAAAACACCTAGACGCTTCCTGACCTCCAATAGAAGGGAATGATGCATAATCAGTAAGTGTTTTGCTGAAGCAAGGTTTTGGCTGAGAATACCTATAGGAAGTAATGTAAAATATGATATTTTCTAGCTGTTGTGTTTATTCTATCAACAACACTAACATTTACGATACATGTTTGCATTAGTACATCCCTCTTAACAAAGAAACACAAACAGATTTATCCTCTAGTTAATATTTTGTTATTCCTATAATGGGAACACATGCTTTAACAACCTAAAATTATAGTCAAGACACAAAGCAAACATTCCTTTGGCCAAATAATTCAACTCATAATGGAATATGTAAGCTGAAAGAACCAGGGTTTAGGAAACAGATTGATGTAGCATTGAACAGCTAGGCCACTTGCCAGCTACTTAAGTTTAGAAAAGTTATGTAATTTATGTGAGCCTGACTTTCTTCATTTGTAAAGTTGAGAAAACAATAACTTTTTATTATATTGTGGTTACAACCAAATTATAAAACATACATATATACATATATATATAAAATACCCTGTACAACATCTGCATATAGCAGGCACATGGCAAGACATTGTAGGTATTTAGCTTCTTTGGAGTTTATCTAATTAAATGCAGTCTTGTGTAATTGGAGGATTGTCAGGGTATGACTTAGCTAGAGTTTTTTTGTTTGTTATTTGCATGTTTTTTTGTTTTTTTTTTCCTTCAAGCTAAAAAAAGATCTGGCTTACATTTGAAGAAGAGTTTAATTAGAAGGATAAAAAGTAGCTTAGAGAATGGATAAGAATGCTGGGGAAACAGGCTTGGGGATATGCTGGACACAACAGAAGCCAATTTGGCTCAAGGTGTCTGGCCTTAGGAACCACTTGAGTCTTATTTGGGTTATATTATCAAGATGAATACACTTTACCACTGGTTTTTTTTTTGTTTGTTTGTTTTTGATCATCCAGTGTGACTCAGCTCAAAACTTGGAGACTCAAGAGAAATGTCTAATTGGCTTGGTCTGAGTTACTTGACCTATTTTTCAGGCACCTTGATTGCTGACCCTGCCACCGTTACTTGCAAAAGGGAAAATATAATTCCTCAAGCCAAAACTCATCCTGTTATAAAAGACAAAATTGTATTTGATAATTGATGGGCTAAAAGTAACTGTTAAAATTAAAATCAATTGATTAAAATTAAAATGCCACTATAGACACCCAAGTAGCCTACACTAGCTCTAGAGAAAAATGGACAACTGTTGAGTAAAATTATTTAGGGGATAAGAAAAGTTTCAGTACCAAAGTAGAGAACCGGGAGGTGTGCTAACACGGCAAATATGAGTCATAGGAGTAATTCAACTATGACCAGCTAAGCCCTAGGATTCCTTAGAGGTATCACATGGGTGGCTGGGGTGCTGGAGGAGGAAATGCAAGCCTCTGGGTCCTCCCTCCCATTTCAACTGGTTCAGCCTGCTTTATTCTATTTTTTTTTCTTTTTTTTTGTATAATGGCACTCCACCTAAGGTTTCACGTTTTAAGAAAGAGTTCTGCTACTCTAAAGCAAATATATAGGAGCAACAACAAAAATAGAACTTATTAAAAACTACAGAACAAAGGAATAGCATTCTAGCCAGGGAGTCTGCGTATTGTACAACATCACTGACATTGGGGAGGAAATGAGGTAAGGGGTAACCTTCAGGTTCACTGTGGAATAGTTTTTGTTTGATCATTTTTGTTAAATAAATGAAACTGACATGAAGTCAGCTTAATGCCATAAATGCTACATTTGCACTGGTATAGTACTTTTAAGCTTTGCAAGGACTGTCAATGTCCACTGGTTCATTTGATCTTTACTGGAGTCCTATGTGGAAGGCAAGCAACCTAGTGTTATCTCCACTTGCAGATGAAAAATTGAGGTGCAGACAGATGAAGACTCAGAGACAAGACTAGAATCTAGCTATCCTGACTCAGTATAGTACTTTCTAGCCCTAAAGTAGTATTTTTAGTTTAGTTTAATTCTTTTTTAAAATCTGTGGAATACTTTCCTCAAAAAAAAATTAAAATAAAATAAAACAACTAAACTGTAATGGAACTGCAATATTTGAACAGAAAGAATGGAGAAGCTGTGGTTGGATTGGGGTCAAGGGTTGGGGCTCCACTCAGCCCTTCTTCCTGAACATACCAATGTCTCCAGCACCTCTGAGAAAAGTGGTGCTCTGGGTTTCACAAATATGAACACTACTGCCTCATACTATGCCATCTTTATTTTTCAGAAGCGTTGAATCCACCTCCCTCCTTTTGCTCCACATCATGTAATGTTTGTTCTGTTTGGCTTGGATCACAGAAGTCAGCTCTAGTTAAGAAAACAGTGCATGTGGCATGGTTAGAAAAAGGCTGGGGACAAGAAAGCAAGATACTTCCTTGGCTTAGTTTTCCTGAAGTTGACATTGATTTATGATGGTGCCTAAAGCAAGGCATGGACCTCATATGCCACCATTTCTGTGTTATAAACAACACTAGAGGGCTTTTGTACAGTTTTTGTGTTAACTTAGAAAGTTCCCCAGGAGCTAAAGTACTCTCCTTCTGGCCATAACCACCACAACACTTGAAAGAACATCCATGATCCTGACTAAAATTTTTTTCACTATTGCACTAAACCTACATGGGTCCTTTCTACTATTGGAGTAGGACAGAATTACATAAACATTTTCATGTTTGCTTCATCTCAACAAGCCATATTATAGTACTCATGATATGACATTCAAATCCACCATACATACTGTGTTTTTACACAAATAACGCACACCTTCTATGTTTGTTTGCCAACTGCTCCCTCCACTCAAGAGGTATTTTTGTAAGCACTGCTATGCCAATTTTTTTTACATGTTGTTATTAAAAATAAAAAATAAAAAAGCTTATCACACTTAGAAAAAATCTCACCAGAGTCTTTACTGCAGACAACAGCTGAAATTTTAGTTAGGAGCTGGAGGGAGCTTAAAGGCAAGCATAGTTGGGGCAAATGGGCAGGTGGAAGGAGGAGAATGGAAAAAAAAAACAAAAAAGAAACTGAAAACACTTTATTTTGCAGTTCAGTCTAGGGATGACTTTGCCTCTCATATAACATCAGCAATCGATTACAAATTAAATTGATCAGATATTTTGTCATGTATGTTATGTTGTGTGTGTGTATGTGTGTGTGTATTCATGACAACTTTTATTAAATGTTATTTACCATCCATGTAATGTAGGTAGATCATGTTGACCATGTGTTAAAGAAAATGGAGGTTCTAGGAAGAAGACGAATGAAGATCCTAGAAAGAATAATGAGTTTTGGATGGGGATAGTAAAGATACGGAAGTGGAGACTATTTTAGGTTCCAGGAAGGATGATTAGTATCTTAGGAATATAAACATAAGTATTCTATGATTAGACTATGAGCAAGACATCTTAGCTTGATGAAGTACAGTCCCGATTGTGGACAATTTTACAAAGCATATCAGTACCTGGGGAAATTCTCCATGTGGTAGAAGCTCTGTTCTAGATTTTCCTCTTAAGACAATCTATGAGGTGTTGTATTTCACTTTGTGAATTCTAGTGTCTTTGTCTTTTATTTATTAATACAGTCATCATGTTTTATTTATCTCTCTATCCACAGAGTATAAAAGAGTGACTGGGTCATGGTAGGTGTTCAATAAATGCTTTTTGGTTACATTTTGAGTAAATTATAATTTGACAGTTTGCTGACAATTTCTTTCTTGGAAGGAGACTCATATGCTTGATTGTAAATTTTATAAAGTACATGAAGGAAGAGAGAGCCATTTTGTACAAAAGGATACCCTTGACTCAGGCTTTCTGATTGTCCCTCTTCCCTAATCACAAATACTTTCTATAACAAGGAACATCAGTGAAAAAAGGAGAAAATAAGACCAGTCTTATTTCACTGCACCTCTCTTTCCTTCATTTCTTTATTCCCCTCAGCCCAAACAAATACCCTCTGGAATTCTCCCTTATCTTTTGGTAATTGAAAATTGTCTTATATTTGTGGGCTGTGATACATCTTAGGATCAGGGAAGGTAGTGAGGTGAGTCAGATCTTTATCTGAAAAATGATAGTTAACTTAGCAGTAGTAAGGGGATATGATGTGCCTTCCTCCTCCTAATTTTGCCTTTCTCCTGACATATTAAAGTCTACTTTAGTTCAGGAAAGGAGACTGTCCCTTCAGAGTGGCTGTGTCTCTGACATTGTTGTACTGCTACCCAAGGTTCTCAGAAGGGCAGTCACTCTGGGGGAGCTATTAGGAGCAGTAAAGGACTAAAAGAAAATGCAATCACTGCACATCAAGAAGTTTAAGAAGGAGGGAGAAAAGAAAGTAACAGGTCAAGTATGATAATGCTTGTCATTGGATACAGGTTCTGGCTGTTAAACCAACAAAGTGAAATTGTTGAGTGGTTTCTCCTCATAGTTACTCCCTTCCAGCTCTGAAGTGAATGCAAATTTGTGAAGTGAGAAAGACTTGAAAAAGGCAGTCTGATTGCAGCACCATAGATTCTGTGGTTTTGCTTAGACTCCATTTTACTCATATTTCCTAATTTTCTCATATTCTGTTTTAGATGAGTTAATTTAGGCTGCATAAATAAATCATTGGACTAAAATGCTTGAGAAAGAAAAGCTTGAGAAAGAACCTGCTTTCCTCCCAACTTTTTTCTTAAAAATACACTCACATGCACTTGCACACACCAAAAGCAATTGCTCTAGATTGGATATACTTAAGGGTTCAAATTTATGTAAAGGTGATATAATTTTATGATTTTTTTTCTTTAAGGGGGGGGTGAGGGAGAGGGATCCGAAGTATAGCTGAATATATTACATTACTCTTGTCTGAGTCACAAATTTTCTCATGGTATTTTGTGTGCGAGCAAGATGGATAGGCACTCTTCAGTTGAGCAAATTCCCTAGAATATATAGAGCAGAAATCTACCAGTTGTCTTATAATTAAAGTTGCCTGCTGAGTGAGCTAATCTGGGCCTGAGTGCTGTACACCCTAGTATAAAGGATAGTTCTCACGGCTGCCCATAAATCAGCTCAGTCTGGTTTCCATTTCCAAGTTCTTATTTCTTGTTGTCTTCTGAGTTAAATTAAGCCTGCTTGTCTACTACTACTGAGGTAAGTTAACTTTATGGGTCATGAGTTTCCTTCCAGGCATCCTGCCAGAGGTGTCATGTATAAAGGATGAAAGACTGCAAATGAAGACGGGTGTGTGGGTGAAGAGGGGCAAATCTCAAAGACTCTAGCTGATGCAAGTCCGGAATTTTTAAGGCCATGAGTGATTCTGTGTCTTTTAAAGGGCAACGTGTAAACATAGACGTTTCTAGAAAACAGATACAGCTAGAATTCAAGGATGAAACCCATGAATAGCAAGCCATGATTTGTTGCTTTTACAGAATAAGATCAGCATGATTTCACTGTAATCCTGGGTGTACGCATTTCTTAAGAATCATCTATTATATTTTAGTACGTGAAGGAAAGTGGTTTCCAGAGATCATGGCTGGGAATTGGCAGCCCAATTATACATATCTTTATCACATATTATCACAACCAATCTTTAAGGTTACTGTTGCTGTTCTCATTTTATACATAAAAAAAATAAGGCTCATATAGGCTAAGAGACTTGCCCACAATAAATAAATGGTAGACCTAGAATTCAAATTCCATCTGCCTGACCCCAATGCCAAAGTCTTTACACCACACTGTTAATCTTTGCTTGGCTGAAAAGGATTTATTCCTCAAGTTGGTTTCAATGGTTATCTTTCTGTTTGGGGGAAAAATGTCATTGACCACAAAGCCTATAAATTATTAATCACATCAGTGTCCTTTCTATTGGCTCTACCACTCTGCCCTACTGTGATGAGCTAGGCTACCACTCATTCTTTGACTGAGGTTAAAGAAGTTGACTATCGGTGTACATGAAACCCACATTGGCAATGCTTGGTTACCCATTCCTTACCAGACTACAAGGTCATGGAGCTAAACCAGAGATTCAGCTCTGGCTTAACTTTAAAATCACATGTGAAACTTAAAAAAATACCTATGCCAGCCCCCCTCCTGCACCGAAATATATTCTGATTTATTTATTCTAGTGTATGTCCTGAGCATCAGTATTTTTTTTTTTTAGTTTCCTACATGATTCAAAAATGCTGTCAAGATTGAGTGAATTTTCTTTCACCTTGCCAAGTGCCATGTCTTATACTTAACCAACTAAACTAATAAATGAAAACTGGGTAAAAAGATGAAAAATCATTATTTTTTTTGACTCAAAGAGTAATTTTGAAAAACTATTATATATTAGTTACTGTCCATAAAAATTAATAAAGATTTGAAAATTTTATTCAAGAAATATTTCTAGGTGTCCTGGAGGATGCAAAAAGTAGTAAGATTCTCTTTCTTTAAGGAACTTAAAATCTAGTAGAGGGGATAAAATATGCACATACATAACTATACTTCTGTATAAACTCTGTCAAGCCTGTCAATAATTGTTTCATAATTACATTGTTGTCAGGAGAAGGAATAGAATGTGCAGATGATTAGTAGTATTAAAAAGCAAGGCACAGTTGGAAATAGCAGGTAAACCAGTATGTCTGGAGTACAGAGATCAAAGAAGAGAATGGTAGGGGCTGAGATTGGAAAGGAGTAAGACCTAGGACACCAAATACTTTTTTTTTTTTAATCTTCTCTCTAATACTTATCTCCAGAGACACACAGGTTTCTTTCTCTTCCTTTTATTTGGTCTCATTTTTTTCTCTTCCATCTTCTTTCACTTCCTATTTCTCTTTCTCTCTCTCCTTTGCTTGATTATAATAATTAAATCATTCACGTTAAGAACAGTAGCTTGTATTTTGGTTCTTTCTAAACAACAGTCACTATTTTAAGAACTTCAGGTGTATTATCTCATCATCTCACTTAACCCTCACAACAATCATAAGAATTAGGTAATATTATTTTTCTCATTTTACATATGAAGAACTCAAGGTCAAAACACAAAGCTGATCAGAAATAGAGCCGAGTAAGCAGGAAGCAGATCCAAGTGTTGGGGTATAGGAGGTGTGGAGCTTCAGGAATGAGGCAAAGTAGCCTAGGGAATTAAGAACTTGGGGGAGGGGAGGAGCAGTAGAACACTGTTTTGGTACTGGGATACAAAAACATTCTTTCTTCCGGCTTCCCTTTCCATCTGACTTCGTAGGTCACAGGAGAAATCAAAACATGGAGCTGGATTAAGCGCTTGCTGAAATAAGTCAGGTTTTCTTGTTTTTTTTTTTTAATATTTTATTATGTTTTAGGTGAAAGTTTACAGAGCAAGTCAGTTTCTCAGTCAACAAATTGTACACAAAGTGTTCCATGACATTGGTAGCAATCCACACACTGTGTCAGCATTCTCCCCATTTCTGCCCTGGGTTCCCTGTTTTCTTTCATCTGGTTTTCCTATCCCTTCCTGCCTTCTCGTCTTTAGTTTTCAGCAAATGCTGACATTTGTTTAGAATAATTTTTTGTTCTACAGAGCACATTTTTTTCAGGTGTTGCTGTTAATTATATAGGCCTGTCTATTGCTTGGCTGGAAGGTGGTTCCTGGGAAGGTGGTTCCAGGTCAGAGGGACGTCTTGGGGCCACAGTCTTGGGTGTTCCTCCAATCTCTATCAGGGCAGTAAGTCTGGTCTTTTGTTATGAATTTGATTTTTTGTTCAACAATTTTTCTCCCACTTTGTCTGGGACACTAATGTGATCCTGGTCAGAGTGCTAGGCAGTGGTAGCTGGGCCCTATCTAGTTCTAGTCTCAGAGTTGTGTAGGCTGTGGTGCATGTGGGCTGTCAGTCCTTTGACCTAATTGCTCTCTTGAGTCTTTGGTTTTTCTTCACTCCCCTTTACTCTGGATGGGAAGAGACCACAGTTGTATCTTAGATAGCCACTTGCAAGCTTTCAAGACCCCAGAAGCTACTAAACAAAGTAAGATGTAGAGCATTATTTTTATGCACTGTGTTATGACAATTGACATAGACGTCCCCAAGTCTATGGTCCTTAGCCTTCAAGCCCAGTATCTTCATTTCAGGAGGTGTCATGAGTCAGTTTTTTATTTGATATTTGATTTGAGAGTATATATCTATTTGTATTGTGTGTCTAGAAGGAGGAACAAATTTTAACTTTTATAGATGGCAATTAATAGAGACGAGTAATTTGAAAGTGTGTTGAGATAAGTTGCATTTGAATTAATGGTTGAAAAATTATTTTATTGGTTTTGATGTAGGAAGAATTTAAGGGTGTGGGGCTACCAGTTATCAACCTAGTACAATGAGTTAGAGCATAACCCTCTTAGTCAGGTAACCCTTGGGCTGAATGCCAACTCCAGCATTTACTAGCTGTTTGCTGATGACCAATTACTTAAGCTCATCAAACTTCATTTGTTTTCATCAGTAAAATGGAGATTATAGTGACTAAATTGACTGTTTTTCAGTCATTATGTCATAAGGTCACCAAGGATATCCATCTATGCAGAGATCAAGGAATTAAGGCACTGTTTATGTCATTGCCAAACTTTAAGGAAAGAAAATAACTGTACTGTTGATCCTCATGAGCAGCCACTATCCGTCTGTCATTGAAGGCTTGTGTGTTGCTGTGATGCTGAACAGGCTTCAGCAGAGCTTCCAGACTAAGACAGGCTAAGAAGAAAGGCCTGATGAGTTACTTCTGAAATTAGCCAAAGAAAATCTTAACGATCACAATGATTCACTCTCCAACCAATCATGGAGATGGCACAGGAAAAGGCAGCATTTTGTTCCATTGCGTATAGGGTCATCACGTTTCGGGAAGCAACTCGATGGAAGCTAATAACAATAGCAATTGCTTCCTAAACTCAAATCTCTAGACTACTTAACCTAAATTAGGATGAGTAGGGTGTCTGCAACTTTATGAAAGAAAGGAAACTCTAGAAGCCTTTTCTCCCTTTTGAGAAGGCTAAAATTAGGGCCACAGAAGAAAAAGCACCCTTGTCTTTTCCTCTCGTGAGCTCAGTTCCTCTAGTGAATTTGGCTCCAGACACTCCTTATAATGCTTCACAAATTAATTCCTCCTGACTGCAAATCAGCAACGCATACCCTCTGTGGATTAGTATCCTGGAGAAGTTCTAGAAAGAAGTGGTGTGCTTTCTTTTCTGAAAAAAAAGAAAGTTGACAAATGCCCTGGAAACACCCATGAAACTGTTGTAATCTTGGACCTCTGGTTGATTAACCCAAAAGCCTGCAAGAAATATGCCACACAGACTTCCAGATAACACGAGTGTGGAAAAATTTTTTAAAGATAGATGGATCTTACAAATTGTTACTTCAGAGTGGGCTTCTTTGTAATTGTATTATATTTTTATAATACTCTACAGTCTACAGAGGAGCCCTGGTGGAGCAGTGATTAAGTACTCAGCTACTAAACAGAAGTTCGGTGGTATGAACCCACCAGCCACTCTGCAAGAGAAAAGATGTGGCAGTCTGCTTCTGTAAAGATTACAGCTTTGAGGGAGGCGTGGTCAACATAGCAGAGTAGTTAGATGCTTCCTATATCCCTCTTACAACAAAGACCTGGAAAAACAAGTGATTTGATTCTTTGTGAACATCTGGCAGCCCTGAACAAGGCAAGGTTAAGAAATCCGTCTGAGTGATACAGGAAAGGAAGACCATTTGGAAGAGGTGAGGAGGGCTAGAGCTTCAGCGGGAAAACTGCAGAGCCACAGCCACGATGGCCCCCTGTGAAGCAGGCAAACAGCTGTGCTGGGCGCACATTCAGGAAGCAGTTTCCACATCGAGAGAGACCTGGCAGCAGAGATTCTGCTTGGACACTCTGAACCAGTGAAGAGCAGCTCCCAAGAGGCTAGGATAAGTACATGGGTGCATCCTTCCACAGGGATTAAAAAAAAAAAAAAGCCCATTCAGGAAAAACCTCTCTACCTTTTACCTCCTCCCTCCACGCTCTGCACCAGGGTCCACTGGGACAGAAGTAGATCCCAAAAGGCATCCTGACCCATTCTCCTGGATTTGGAGAGGGAACAAATCAGCTGCTGGCTCCCCTACACCAGGAACACAGGGTCGGCACAGCTCCTTTGCGGGCCACAGCTATCAGGGATCCGCAGACTCTGAGTGCCTTACACCCCTGTATAGACTTGTGGGGACCCATCTCAACAGTGTTAGCCCTCGTTGCCACAGTACAACAGGGCAAACATCTGAAGTTAACTTCAACTGCTTCAGCTGTGAAGGGGCAGATCTGTGACCCGTGAAACAGCCCTGCCCCTTAAGTAGACACTTTTATCTATCTACTGCAGGGTCTGGAGGACGGTGGTAACATCTAAAGTGCCTAGTCACCTGCTACAGGAGTTCAAGAAAAAGTGGTGCCCTCGAGTATTACAGCCAACAGAGTGGGGTGCTCTTAGTCTGGCTGCAAAACTCACCTACCTATTCACCCTAGAGAATAGGGACATGCTTTCCTTTCAGACTCTCAGGGGCAGCCATCAGACCCCTGCCTGGCTCAGTGCATGATCCCCTACCACAGCCAGAGTCCAGTGCCTGACCAAACACCCATGCCTCTCCAGGACTGGGGGAGAGAGCCTGCATCACACACTTGATGACCGACTGCATGAACACCCAAGCTGAACCCATATAAGAAAATTTAACAGACTCCTGTGTGCACATACTTAGTTACAGAACTAACTACCTGGTGACAGGATGTTAGAGATCCAAAGGTGTCAAACATCAAACTAGTGCACACAAGCATCCTATTTGGCCATATCAAAGCAAAACAAAATAAGAAGCTAGGTCTCACTAAGCGAACACAAAATAAAATTATAATAAATTATTGATGTCTCAGAGACAACAGTCAATATGAAGTCACATAAAGAGGCAGTCCATGATGGCTTCAGCAAGCTCCCAAAATAAAGAATCAATAAATTCTCTGGAGGAAGAGAACTTTTTGGAATTACCAGAGGCAGAATACAAAAGATTAATATACAAACTCTTCTAGAAATAAGAAAGGAAATTTGACAGAGCACAGAAACATCCAGGGAACATACAGACACAGTAGTAGTGGAACTTAAAAAAGTTATTCAAGAACATAATGACAAATTTAATAGGCTGCAGGACTCCATAGAGAGACAGCAATCAGAAATCCGGAAGATTAACAATAAAATTTCAGAATTAGACAACTCAATAGAAAGTCATAGGAGCAGAATTGAGGCAGTAGAAGTTAGAATTAGTGACATTGAAGACAAAGCTCTTGACACCAACTTATGTGAGAAAAAAGCAGATAAAAGAATTAAAAAGAATGAAGAAAATCTAAGAGTCATGTGGGACTCTATCAAGAGAAATAACCTACGAGTGATCGGAGTACCAGAACAGTGGGAGATAACAGAAAATACAGAGAAAATTGTTGAAGATTTGTTGACAGAAAGCTTCCCTGATATCATGAAAGGTGAGAAGATGTCTATCCAAGATGCTCATCCAACCCCACATAAGGTAACACGCAACAGAAAGTCACCAAGACATATTATAATCAAACTTACCAAAACCAAAGATAAAGAGAGAATTTTAAGAGTGGTTAGGGATAAAAGAAAAGTCATCTACAAAGGAGAGTCAATTAGAATAATCTCGGACTACTCAGCAGAAACCATGAAGGCTAGAAGGCAATGGGATGACATATTTAAAGCCTTGAAGGAAAATAACTGTCAGTCAAGAGTTACTATCCAGCAAAATTGTCTCTCAAATATGATGGTGAAATTAGGGCATTTCCAAATAAACAGAAGGTCAGGGAATTTGCAAAAACCAAACCAAAATTACAAAAAATACTAAAGGGAGTCCTACAGTTAGATAATCAATAACAGCAGCTAACAACGCAAGACTAGAACACAGGACAGAGCAACCAGATATTGACTCAGATAAGGAAATTGAAATCACATCAAAGCTAAAACATTGAAAATAGGGAAACAGATATCAATATGTAAAAAAAAAAGATAATATTAAAACAAAAAAAGACGGACTTAAAAAATAGAGACATTGATTTTGTATATGGAGGGGAAGTTAAGGCAATATCAAGTAATAAAAGACTGGTATAAACTTAGAAAAATAGGGGTAAATATTAAGGTAACCACAAAGGAATCTAACAATCCTAAAAATCAAAATAAAAAAGTAGAAAAACATAAAGACCCAGCAAACAGAAAATCTACAACAAAGAAAAAGATAGAAAAAAAATACATAAAGAAAAATGACTTAACACAGAAAATTGAGAACAAAGAAACTGTGAACAACACACAAAATGAGATATCAGGATGACAGCACTAAACTCATACCTATCAATAATTACACTGAATGTAAATGGACTTAATGCAACAATAAAGAGACGGAGAGTGGCAGATTAGATAAAAAAGCATGATCCATTTATATGCTGCCTACAAGAGATGCACCTTAGTCTTAAAGACACAAACAGGCTAAAACTCAAAGGATGGAAAAAAATATATCAAGCAAACAACACTCAAAAAAGAGCAGGAGAGGCAATGTTAATCGCTGATAAAATAGACTGTAAAGTAAAATCCACCACAAAGGATAAGGAAGGACACTATATAATGATTAATGGATCAATACACCAGGAGGACATAACTATAATAAATATTTACAAACCCAACAACAGGGCTCCAAAATACATAAAACAAACTCTAACAGCTCTGAAGAGAGAGATAGACAGCTCCACAATAATAGTTGGAGACTTCAACACGACACTTTCGGTGAAGGACAGACCATCCATAAAGAAGCTCAACAAAGACACAGATGAGCTGAATGTTACAATCAACCATCTTGATCTCATAGACATATACCAAACTCTGCACCCAACAGCAGCCAAGTATACTTTCTTTTCCAATGCAAATGGAACATTCTCCAGAACAGACCACATATTAGTCCATAAAGCAAGCCTTAACAAAATCCAAAACATCAAAACACTACAAAATATCTTTTCTGACCATAAAGCCATAAAAGTGGAAATCAACAACACAAAAAGCAAGGAAAAAAATCAAACACATGGAAACTGAATAACACCTTGCTCAAAAACTACTGGGTTATAGAAAAAATTAAGGATGGAATAAAGACATTCATAGAATCAAATGAGAATGAAAACATCCTACCAGAACCTTTGGGACACAGCAAAAGCAGTGCTCAGAGGTCAGTTGATAGCAATAAATGCACACATCCAAAAACAAGAAAGGCTCATACTCAAAGCATTAACCCTACAACTGGAACAAGTAGAAAGAGAGCAGCAAAAGAAGCCTACAGGTGTCAGAAGAAAGGAAATAATAAGAATTAGAGCAGAATTAAAAGAAATAGAAAATAGAAAAACAATTGAAAGTGTTAACAAGTCCAAAAGCTGGTTCTTTGAAAAGATCAACAAAATTGATAAACCGTTGGCCAAACTGACAAAAGAAAAACAGGAGAGGAAGCAGATAACCCGTATAAGAAATGAGATGGGTGATATCACAACAGACCCAACTTAAATTAAAAGAATCATAACAAAATACTATGAAAAACTGTACTCTGACAAATTTGAAAACCTATAGGAAATGGACAAATTTCTAGAAACTCACTACCTACCTAAATTAACACAAACAGAGGTAGAACAACTAAAGAAACCTATAACAAAAGAAGAGATTGACAAGGTTATTAAAAAAAACTGCCAACAAAAAAATGCCCTGGCCTGGATGGCTTCACTGGAGAATTCTACCAAACTTTCAGAGAAGAGGTAACACCACTTCTACTAAAGGTATTTCAGAGTATAGAAAAGGATGGAATACTCCCAAACTCATTCTATGAAGCCAGCATACCCCTCATACCAAAACCAGGTAAAGACACAACAAAAATAGGAAATTAAAGACCAATATCCCTCTTGAACATTAACGCAAAAATCCTCAACAAAATTGTAGCCAATAGAATTCAGCAACATATCAAAAAAATAATTCACCATGACCAAGTGGGATTTATACCAGGTATGCAGGGATGGTTCAACATTACAAAAACAATCATCATGATCCATCACACAAATAAAACAAATGACAAGAACAACATGATCTTATCAATCGATGCAGAAAAGGCATTTGACAAAGTCTAACACCCATTCATGATAAAAAACTCTAAAAAAATAGGAATAGAAGGGAAATTCCTCAGTATAATTAAGGGCATTTATACAAAACCAATAGCCGACATCATCCTGAATAGAGAGACTTTGAAAGCATTCTCCTTGAGAACAGGAACCAGACAAGGATGCCCTTTATCACCACTATTATTCAACATTGTGCTGGAGGTCCTAGCCAGAGCAGTTAGGCTAGAAAAAGAAATAAAGGGCATCCAGATAGGTAGGGAAGAAGTCAAAGTATCTCTATTCCCAGGTGATATGACCTTATACACAGAAAACCCCAAGGAATCCACAAGAAAACTTCTGGAACTGATACAAGAATTCAGCAAAGTTTCAGGATACAAGATAAACATACAAAAATCAACTGCATTCCTTTACACCAACAAAGAGAACCTTTAAGTGGAAATGACCAAATCAATACCATTTACAATAGCCCCCAAGAAGATAAAATACTTAGGAATAAATCTAACCAGAGATGTAAAAGATCTTTACAGAGAAAACTACAAGATGCTACTGCAAGAAACTAAAAGAGACCTGCATAAGTGGAAAAATATACCTTGCTCATGGATAGGTGGACTCAATAGTGAAAATGTCAATTCTACCCAAAGCAGTCTACAGATACAATGCAATCCCGATCCAAATTCCAGCAGCATTTTTTAATGAGATGGAGCAACAAATCACCAACTTCATATGGAAAGGGAAGAGGCGCCGAATAAATAAAGCACTACTCAAGAAGAACAAAGTGGGAAGCCTTACACTACCTGATTTTAAGACCTATTATACTGCCATGGTAGTCAAGACAGCCTGGTACTGGTACAACAACGGATACATAGAGTAATGGAATAGAGCTGAGAATCCAGATATAAGCTCATCCACCTATGAGCAGCTAATATGTGACCAAGGCCCAAAGTCCATTAATTGGGGAAAAGACAGTCTCTTTAACAAATGGTGCTGGCATAATTGGATATCTATATGCAAAAAACTGAAACAAGATCCATATCTCACACCATGTACAAAAACTAACTCAAAATGGATCAAACACTTAAATATAAAATTGAAAACGATAAAGATCATGAAAATAAAAATAGGAACAACAGTAGGAGCCCTAATACATGGAATAAAAACAATATGAACTATAAGTAACAATGCACAAGCACCAGAAGAGAGTCTAGAGAAATGGGAGCTCCTAAAAATCAAACACTTATGCTCATCCAAAGACTTCACCAGAAGAGTGAAAAACAACCTACAGACTTTGAAAAATTTTTGGCTACGACAAATCCGATCAGCGTTTAATCTCTAAAATCTACAAGATACTGCAAAACCTCAACAGCAAAAAGACAAATAACCCAATTAAAAAGTGGGCAAAGGATATGAACAGACACTTCATCAAAGATATTCAGGCAGCTAACAGACACATGAAGAAATGCTCATGATCATTAGCCATTAGAGAAATGCAGATCAAAACTACAATGAGATATCATTTCACCCCAGCAAGGCTAGCGTTAATCCAAAAAACACAAAATAACAAATGCTGGAGAGGTTGTGGAGAAACTGGAGCATTTATACACTGTTGGTGGGAATGTAAAATGGTATAACCACTTTGGAAATTGATTTGGCACTTCCTTAAAAAGTTAGAAATAGAAGTACCATATGATCCAGCTATCCGCTCCTTCAAATATATCCTAGAGAAACAAGAGCCGTCACATGAATAGATATGTGCACACCCATGTTCATCGCAGCACTGTTCACAATAGCAAAAAGATGGAAGCAACCTAGGTGCCCATCAACAGACGAATGGATAAAGAAAGTATGGTATATCCACACAATGGAATATTATGCAACGATAAAGAACAATGATGAAGCTGTGAAACATGGTATAACATGGTGGAAGCTGGAACTTATTTTGCTGAGTGAATTTAGTCAGTCACAGAAGGACAAATACTGTATAAGACTACTATTATAAGAACTCAAGAAAAGGTTTAAACACAGAAGAAAACATTCTTTGATGGTTACGGGGTTGGGGAAGGAGGGTGAGGGTTATTCACTAACTAGATAGTAGATAAGAATCATCTTAGGTGAAGGGAAGGACAGCACACACTACAGCGGAAGCCAGCACAACTGGACTAAACCAAGGCTAAGAAGTTTCCTGAATACAATCACATACTTTGAGAGACAGTGTAGCAGGGTTGCGGGGTTTGGGGACCATGCTTTCAGGGGACATTTATGTCAATTGGCTTAACAAAGCCTATTAAGAAAATGTTCTGCATCCTACTTTGGTGAGTGGCATCTGGGGTCTTAAAAGCTTGTAAGTGGCCATCTAAGATGCATCAGTTAGTTCCAACCACTTGGAGTAAAGGAGAACAAAGAACACCAAAGGCAAAAGGAAAGTATTGGCCCAAGAGTCAGAATGGGCCACATAAACCAGAGATTTCATCATCCTGAGACCAGAAGAACTAGATGGTGCCTGGCTACCTCCAATGAACATCCTGATAGGGAACACAACAGTGGTTCCCTGATGGAGCAGTAGAAGGATGGGATGCAGAACTCAAATTCTAGTAAGAAGACCAGACTTAATGGTCTGACTAAGACTGGAGGCACCCTGGAAAGCATGGCCCCTGGTCTCTCCATTACACCAGAACTTAAACAATTTCCAAGGCCAACTGTTAAGACAGGGATTGGACTGGACTGTGGGACATAAAGTGATACTTGTGAAGAATGTGCCTCTTAGACAGGTAGATACAAGAGACCAAAGGGGCAGCTTCTGTCCAGAGATGAGATGGGAAGGCAGAGAGAGTTAGGAGCTGGTTGAATGTTCATGGTGAATCAGGGGCAGAGGGGAGGAATGTGCTGTCGCAGAATGGGGTGAGTGGTTGGGGTTTCATAACAATGTATGTAAAAAAAAAAATTCTGTATGGGAGACTAACTTGAAATGTAAACTTCATTTAATTACAATAAAAAGAAAAAAAGATTACAGCTTTGGAAACTCCGTGGGATAGTTCTATTCTTTACTACAGTGTCACTATTAGTCAACAGCAGTGGGTACATTCTATGGGGCCAATAGTGATTCAGTGGTAGAATCTTGCCTTCCTTGCAGGAAACCTGGATTTGATTCTTGGCCAATGTTTCTCACGCACAGCTGCCACTCTCCTGTCAGTGGAAGCTTGCATGTTGCTATGAGGGTTTCCGTAGAGCTTCCAGACTGAGACAGACTAGGAAGAAAGACCTGGTGATCTACTTCAGAAAATCAGCCAGTGAAAACCCTATAGATCACAACAGTCCAATCGAACAACCGATCATGGGGATGGTGCAGGACTGGGCAGTGTTTCTTTCCATTGTGTGTGGAGTTCCCATGAGTTAGAGGCCAACAACAATGACAACAGCAACTACAATTTACAAAAGGCCTGGGTATACACTATTTAATCCTCCTCCCCAAATTTATATGAGAAAGGTAGATATCTTCTTTTCAGATGAGGACAAAAAGATGAGGGAGATTAACTGGTCTTTCTAAGGTGACTAAGCTAGTCCCTATCTAAGGGAGATTGCCATGAATCTCTCTTATGGTATAACACCAATTGTTTTTATGTAACTGTATGCCTTACATAACCTAACAGTTTATAAATCAAAATAGAACAAAGCACACTAATTTTGCTGTATTTGTGCTAGAAACTGAAAATAAGAAGCAGGTTAATTTGTTTTGATTGAATTCATTGAAATTCAATACGCCAAATGATCAGTTTATTGATTTTTACCAATATATCAACTGTGCTTTTCATGTAAACATTTTAAGATGAAGTAAGTAAAACTTTAAAGTATATTTTCTAAACATTAACAAGAATTATATTTATAAGCTATCCAGAGAATTTGGTCAAAGGAACACAAAAATGTGAATATATTAACCTAACACAAATACATTAAAAAAATAAAAATTTCCCATATCTAATGCTATTTTTCACACCTTGATTTTAACATTTATAGGGAATGGAAATATTTGAGCTACATCCAGCAAATTAAAATTTAGTAAAAGTATAGAGTATATAGTTTATGTTCACAGTTATCTGAAAGAAATCAGAATCTCACTTAAATGAAATATAAATTTTCAGCAGATAAACATAGAGCTCTAGAGATACAATAAATGAGCTTAGTCCTTGCTTTCATGGCCCTAACAGTCTAGTAGGAGAGGAAAATCTTAATCAAATAATCACACTGGTGAATGTATAAGAATAAAGAAAAGAAAGGAAGTAACAAAGGGACATAAAGTGACAAGAGGATCAAGACAGGTGTGATCATTAATGTTATACGTCAACTTGACTAGGCCATGATTCTTAGTTATGATGTAGTTTGGGAGTTGTATAATGATGTAATCACTTCCATGATGAGATCTCTGATATAACGTGATCACCTTCATGATGGGATCTGCTGTGAGTAGCCAGTCAGTTGAAAGAGAGTTTCTTTGGAGGTGTGGCCTGCATTCAATGTACGTAGACTTTCTGACAAGGCTCCTGGGCTTTTGCTCACTCTGGATCCTACAGCTGGGTCTTGTTCATCTGACCTCCGGCTCTTGGGACTTAAGCCGGCAACTTACCTGCCAGTTTATCTGCCGATCTTGAGATTCATTGGCCTCCACAGCCTATGAACCAGAGGCCTATTGTCTGACCTTCCGATCTTGGATTCATCAGCCTCTGCGGCTATATGAGTCAAGAGAAGCCTCCAGCCTGACCCACGGACTGGGGACTTCCCAGTCTTTACAACCATATGAGCCATTTCCTTGATATAAATCTCTGTATATATATTTATACACTGCACTGGTTTTGCTTTCTCTAGAGAACCCAAACAATGCAAGAGGTTTCCCCGCAAAAGTGACAGAATGGAGATTTGAAGGGTGTGCAAAAGTTAACATAGGAACTCTAGAAATATATCCGTAGCATAAGTTTTAGTACTTTTTTTCCCCTTTTACTAGCAGAATCTGGAAGTTTCCCTGCCACATTTATTTGTATTCATAACGAATGTGATACTTTCCATTTTGGCCAACACCCCATGGTTTTTAATTTTCTTTTCACCCAGAATCCCGAAATGTAAATTCACTAATCATATTCTTAGAAATCATTTGCATATCAACTTGTAGGTTTTTCAGAGGATTGTGTGGTAGCTTGTTTACTGGGCTTCAGTTATTATTAAGGGGCAGACTGAACACATCCATTTGACTGAATTAGATGCTGAAGTTTGAGAATTACCAGTTCTACCACTAGTTTCTTAAAACTATACTCAAGCATTGTAACTTCATTGTATTCCTATTTCTCACTTAAAGAATAGGGTTAAATACATTTTTCCTTCCAAATTTATGAAGATGATGAAACAACAATATATTGGTGTGGTGAGATGAGTTCCTTTATGTGGCTTTTTGCCTTGATTCTTTGGAAAAAACAGCTTGGGAGATTTTTTTTTTTCCCTAAGCCCTGAGAAGTTACTTTTGCCCTAATTCTTTAGATAAGCAACTTGAGGGGAGGGGCTTGCAGGTTGTTTTCTACCTCAGAGGGTTTGTTACTTTTGTCTATGTTAATTGACATTTCCTGGGTTAGCTGTAAACAACTTGATGGTTTGATGATTTTTCTCTAGCCCTGGGCTGCAGTCTGCCTTGTGATTGGTCTAGTTTATGCACTTTGCAGGGATTGGTCAGTTTACTGTGCAAATTGAGTGACTCACCAAGGAGATTGGTCAGTTTGTGGTCCTACTGTGAAGACCATGACTTGAAATTGACAGGAGTTTTCTTATATAAGCAGCCAACCCTACAGAGGTTTTTAGAGGCAAGTAGAGAGAAGAGAGAAGTAGAAGCAGAGAGAGGGAGAGAGTTTGAACTCATTGAAATTTGAAATTTTGTCTCATATTCTTTACTTGTGTAAATAAAGAATATTAATAGCACAACAACCAGAATGGAGAGAGCTCTTTACTCACAATAGTTGGAAATTGCTAATTATGCAGGAGAGGTGGCACACACCTGCTTTATAAATGCAGAAATATTAGTTATAAGTGAAAAAAAAAATATGAATTGCTCGGGAGATTGATTAAAATATAAAGGACTACGTACAGTGAATAATATAGTAATATTTTTACTACTGTTGGAATAATTTAACGAAAGTGTTTCATAAAAGTCACACCATAGAATCAAGATGTTATACCTCATTTATTGCCAGCATATTCAGTGACATTTTATAATGTACATCTGTCAGCCAGAGTCATAAATGAATGAGGTGAACCATACAGTTTACTTTCAGAAAGTTCCATTAGAGCCCCCAAAGTATAATATTTATGAGGTCAGAATCAATTAATCAGATAACTGTCTTTGCTTTTCAGCTCAGCAGGCTCTCTGTTCCACCAAACTGCTGCTTTTGAAAGTCTTTCATATTTGGTAAAAGAGTGAGTTTGTATGTGCTACATAAAAGCTGTTTTGTAAATCAATTACTATAGTAACACAGTAGTAATTCCTGGCCTAAGTGGAGAAATGCAAAATATGTTCTTATCAGAAATGTTTTATCACAGTAGGAGACCTAAATATTCTTTATGAGCTACGGTAGTCTTACCTATCCCAAAGTTAGTGAAAGAAAGGCAATTATGAAAAAAAAACAAAACAAAAAAAACAGACAATGCTTGTTCAGCAAGGTAATTCAACCTTTGGGTGCAGTACAGCCATAAGGAGATTGTGGCAGAAACAGGGCATACGTTGTTGTCAAAAACAACCCAAGTGCTCACTGGACAGAAATAGACAAAGACCATAAGGATTTTATAGTAGGAAAGCTGTTGTTAGGTGCCGTTGAGTCAGTTCCGACTCATAGTGACCCTACGTACAACAGAACGAAACTCTGCTCAGTCCTGCACCATCCTCACAGTCATTGCAGTTTGAGCCCATTGTTGCAGCCACTGGGTCAATCCATCTCGTTGAAGCTCTTCCTCTTTTTCGCTGACCGTCTACTTTACCAAGCATGATGTCCCTCTCCAGGAACTGATTCTTCCTGATAACATGTTCAAAGTATGAGAGATGAAGTCTCACCATCCTCGTTTTTAAGGAGCATTCTGGAGTAATGCCCCTAAACCACAATCTCTAGTCATGGCTTTTTTTATAGGATTGTTTAGTCTGAGTATGTCTTGTAGCTGAGATTATTTAGAGGCAGGGCATATGGAAAATTACAGATTTTTTTTTTTTTTTTTTTGAGAACTGTAGTAGTGGGACATGGAAGGAATGCTTATTCCTCATTCCTGGTGTTTTCTTCCATGTACCTCAATCACTTCTTGCTTGTGGCAAGGTGACTGAGTTTGGAAGGAGAAAGCTGGCATACATAGCCCAGCTCTCTCCTCTTGCATTCTACCCTTAGGAGTAGACTGGCTGTAAAATGCAGGCATCTTCTGCTCCTTAATGCCACAAGTCTTACCCAGAAGCACCAGCTTTCCCTCCCTACTGGGGAGGCCTGCTCCAGGCCAGCCTTGCCTGTGACTTCATGGAAGTCTTATGCTGTGATTCAATATTAGTACTTTTCCAAAAATAAAAACCATGTCCTATAGCCTATCCTTTAATAATAACAATATTTCAATGATTAGAAGGTGTACTTTTTCACATTTACCTTTTCTGAAATTGCATAGCATCTTACAATCCATGCAGTATTACATTTTTTGATATCTAATATTTTGTTCTCTCTTCTGTCACCTCTTTGTCTGATTTTATAATTTGTTCGGTTCCTGAGTAGTAAAGAAGACTGATTGTTGCTTGAGTCCTGATAATCCAAACATGTAGGTAAAAAGAGAGTGAAATGCTAATTAGAGAAGCCAAAGAATTTAACCTGAAGAATGTTTTTATTCCTAGACGGAGAACATCCCAAAGTAGGGACTGTGTTTCAGCCACCAATTTGCAAGAAAGTTTGAATTAAGACTGACATAGCAATGAAAAATACGTTAGGAAACACTAGAAGAAACCTGGCATAAATAGACGTATTAAACAAATCTATGGGGTTAAAAGGTATTGCTTACCAATGAAATGTCTGTTGTTAAGATTATGTTACTCTTTGGAAGACTGAATTGAGAAGTTTATATTTTATGTGGTTTAGTAAGTAGATTACAATGATAGGGGATCGTTTTGTTTTTCTATTACATCAAACTAATAATGTAGCCAAGTATTATGGTGAAAAAAGAAAAGGACACGTGGAGAAAAATCATACATATATAGATATGTATGTGTTTGTGATTGTGTGCAATTTCTTCTCAATGCTTTAAACAGCTTCCAAAAATAAGGAATTACCAAATGCAATATATGAGCAAAGCTACTCTCAGCTACTAACTGAAAAGTTGGTGATTCAAACTCACCCAGTGGTGGAAGAAAGACCTGAGAGTCTGCTTCCAGGAGGATTACTGCCAAGAAAACCCTGTGGAGCTCAGTTCTACTCTGACACACATACGATATGCTCACCATGAGTTGGAATCAACTCTACAACAATGGGTTTGGCTACAGGTTTTTGGAAGTGCACATGCAAGGTTGTAATGTGTGTGGAGGGGAGGAGTAGGATGTCATTAATGACAGAAAATCAGGCATCCGGCCTGGTAGAAGCTGCATCAAATTCCAACATCTGACAGTAACAAGTACAATATTTGAAGTTGATATCCAAATCAATAACAAATATTAAAGTAATGCAGGTATGTACTCCTCTGGGATGTCGCTAATTAATTTCAGAGAGGAGTCTAGAATCTAAGTCTTCCTGCTTCCAATACCTGATTTTTCTCTTGCACTCCAAAGTCAGTTAGTCTTTGTCTCCAAAGGAAAGTCCCTCATGGAAGAGTGAAAACACAGACAAGCTCAGCCACTAACATTTTTTGCCAAAGAGCAGGGCTAATTCTCTTGAATTCTGAAGTAAAAACAGGGCTAAGAGGATGTGAATCATTCATTAAATTTGTAAAACACATCAAAGTTTACAGAGAACACAAAAAAATCTCCCTTGGTCTTGAAAACAAATCACTGGATCATCCTCCCCATTTCATGGTTTAGAAAACTGAGGCTGGGCATGGTAAGGGACAGGGATTTAACAATATGTCACAAAGTAGTATGTGAACCTGAACTGAAACTCAGGTTTCTTGACTCCAGAAAAAAGGCACAATTACATCTCAGCTCCTTGGACCAAGTATCGTAGTTTCTGGAATGTTAACTCAATTGAAAATACTTGGTTCTCTAAGCAAGGAATTTGGCTTTCTACTGAAAGAGGAGATAAGAAATCTTACATCTCTCATTGCTGTTGAGTTCATTCTGACTCATAACTGACACTTTAGGACAGACTAGAACTGCCCTATAGGGTTTCCAAGGCTGTAAATCTTTACAGAAGCAGACTGCCACATCTTTTTTCCACGGAGGAGCTGGTGAGTTAGAACCACCAACCTTTTGGTTAGCAGCTGAGTAGTTAACTGTCGTGCCACCAGGGTTCGCGTATGGTAACTCTCATAGCTAGGGGACCAACCATCCCAATTTGCCTGGGACTGGCTCTGAAGTTTCCTGAAATATGGACTTCAAGTGCAAAAACTGGGAAAATCTTGGGAAAACTGGGAAGAGTAGATCACCATAATCATACACTACTTTTTCGATAACTTCTGGAGTGATAGCCAGTTTCTAAAGTTCTCTGACTTGGTCAAAAACAGATCATCAGTCATACATTTTGGTTTGGGAACATCAGCTTGAAGGAAATCCTCAACCCTGTAGTTCTCGTGCTAAGCTGATGTCAGGATAGGTTCTAGTCGTTTACCAGCTGTGCTGAGAGCTCTGCTGTGAATTTAGTTTTTTGTTTTTTCGTTCCTTCCTCCCTTGCTGTTGAAGACTTTTGGCCTTCCAAGAAACGATGTAACCAAAGTAATTTTTCATTAGAACTTCTCCTTCTTATCTGGAAGAAACTATCCAGTCAGTCTGTCCTCTACTTTTTCAAGCAATGATTACATTTTGCAAACACAGACTATTGAATAAATTATAATCGTACAGAAAAGTCGAGTGACCTGTTAACATAATAAAATTAGATACTGCCAGAGATAAGGGTAGAATAAAGTCTCAGGTTCTCTAAGTCAGGCATCCTTGAGTGGTGCAAATGGTTAAGTGCTTGGCTGAGAATTGAAACTTCGGTGGTTCAAGTGTACCCAGAGGTGCCTCAGAAGAAATGTCTGGTGATCTACTTCTGAAAAATCAACCATTGAAAACCATATGGAGCACCGTTCTACTCTGACACACATGGGGTTTTCATGAGTCAGAGTTGTCTCAAAGGCAACTGGTACTAACTCGTTGCCATCAAGTCAATTCCAATTCATAGCGACCTATAAGACAGAGTAGAACTGCCCCATTGAGTTTCCAAAGAGCAGCTGGTGGATTCGAACTGCCGACCTTTTGGATAGCAGCCAAGCTCTTAACCACTATGCCACCAGGGCTCAACCCCCTAATATCAAATGATGAAAAGAAAAAAAAAAAGTGAACATTGTATGCACTTGCTAAGCTTGATATCTTGCAATAAACACGCTTGATATCTTGCAATAAACACAGGATGCTAGCACACATGAAAGGAAGACATTTAGCATAGGAGGTAGCATATGGAACCCTTGAAAGAATTACTGTGGGGTAGATAAACTCTGAATTTTCTTTATTCTTAATTTACATACTTTAAACTTGCCAGTAGCTCATTTATATTTGTAACATTTCATGTATCTTGAAATATTGTTAACATAATCTACATCTGAGGGAAAAGGAGAGTGCTTTTTAAATATCTTTTATCCAACTTTGTTATCTTTTTCTCTGAGAAAGTCAGATATGAGATTAGCCTAGTCAGATAGAGCATGATGTGCTGCTGATGTTTTCTGTGTTTAACAGTTATTCTGTCAAGCCCATTTTAAAGGTATTAGTGGTCATTTTCAGAACATGAAACACACACAATGATTGGAAAAGGGTGAAGTTATGTAAATAAGGGTGGCAATTAGAAAAGTCACTGTTCTTAATATTCGACAGCTTTCTTCATTTTGGTATATTTCAGTGCCACCTAATGAATAAACAGGTTTTAAGAAGAGAAAGTATGTGGTGGGCATAGATGGATATGCTTTGCTTCTCCAGCCGGAAAACTATACTAGTGAGGGTCATCAATGTCAGATGATCAGATGGATGGTCTTTTTAAAGGACTACAATGTATTAGTCTCAGTTAAAACAGCAGAAAGGATGGAAGGGCACTTAGCATTGTACTTGCCCATGGCAGACACTTAATAGAGGACACAAGCTATAACAATCTTTAGTTTAAGGCAAAATACTTGAAAATGCTTGTTTTTCTTAGTAAGTTAGAAGAGTTGACATGGGGATTGAAGAAAATAAATACATTTTATCCTAATCAATTGATTTCATATCTGTCCACATAATTTTTAAAAATAACAATAACAAGGGAAAATGACTAAAGAACCCAACATCAGAACAAACAAGATGTGTCTAAGGCAACTATGTCAGTCCATGAAAATGTATTATGAATTTATATACAGAGAATATATATAACTTGTAATGACTTTTCTCTTGGTTACCTAGTGCTGCTATAACAGAAATACCACAAGTGGGTGGCTGTAGTGAACAGAAATTTATTTTCTCACAGTTTAGGAGGCTAGAAGTCCAAAATTCAGGGTGCTGGCTCTAGGGGAAGGCTCTCTCGTCTGTGTCTGCTCTGGGGTAAAGTCCTTGTCTCTTTTCATCTACTAGTCCTAGATTCCTTGGTAATCATGTGGCGTGATCCATTTGTGCTTGGTTGCTTGCTTAATCTGCTCTTTTATATCTCAAAGGAGACTGACTTAAAACACACCTTACACTAATACTGACTCATTAATATAACCAAGAAAAAAAAATTCCCAAATGGGATTATAACCACAAGTATATTGTTGTTGTTGTTGTTAGGTGCCTTCAAGTTAGTTCCGACTCATAGCAACCCTATGTACAACAGAATGAAACAGTGCCTGGTCCTGCACCATCCTCACAATCGTTGTTATGCTTGAGCCCATTGTTGCAGCTACTGCAAACATCCTCTTGAGGGTCTTCTTCTTTTTCACCGACCCTCTACTTTACCAAGCATGCTGTCCTTCTCCAGGGACTAATCCCTCCTGGTAGCATGTCCAAAGTATGTGAGACGTAGTCTCATCATCTTGGCTTCTAACGAGCGTTCTGGTTGTACTTCTTCCAAGACAAATTTGTTCGTTCTTTTGGCAGCCCATGGTATATTCAATATTCTTCACCAACACCACTATTCAAAGGCATCAGTTCTTCTCGGTCTTCCTTATTCATCCTCCAGCTTTTGCATGCATATGAGACAATTGAAAACACCATGGTTTGGGTCAGGCGCACCTTAGTCTTCAAGGTGACATCTTTGCTTTTCAACACTTTACAGAGGTCTTTTGCAGCAGATTTGCCCAATGCAATGCATCGTTTGATTTCTTGACTGCTGCTTCCATGAGTGTCGATTGTGGATCCAAATCATCACTATTAGAAACATACATCCATGGGTGCTCAAGTGGATTCATTTTAATATCATTTTTTATGAAATAGAATTATTCCTTTTTCACAAACTGCTTAAAAATAATATAATGATTTGAGATTTAAATAATTTAGGTTTTAAAATATTTGATAATAAAAATACCTACAAATGCTTGGCAGTTTATTTAGAGACATTATAAAAACAATATGTAAACCTTATGTTAAGTTTTTTGTTCTATCTTTCTACTCTGTCACATGGGGTCTCTATGAGTCAAAATCAACTCAATGGCACCTAACAGCAACAACAACAAGGTATTTGCCCATTGCACTTTCCTGATTGTTCTGTAACTGAATATTCCTTATACTAGACCATATATGTGCAAAAAGACAGGCCTTGGGTGGACCAAATAGAAGTTCCTACATTCTCTAGTAGGTTAAAAAATGGTTTCCTCCACAAAATGATAAAACTTTATTATTTGTGGAGTTTTAAATGTCTTTTCTACCTTAGTTTCAGCTATTTAAAAGCATACTCAAGGAAGAAATATTAGCAGACATTTCTTGAAATGTACATTAAGTTTCTGTCTTCAAAATTTGATACAGTAAGAAAATTATATATAGCATAGTGTTTATTTTGAATATGTCTTTATTTAAAGGTCAGAATAATTGCATATTATAATTTAAAACCATCTCACAAATCATTTAATTTTACAGAGGCTTATTAATATTAAATTACATGCTTAAGCATATAAGCTAGTTAATGTCAGAGCTGGGAGTAAATTTCAAGTTTTCTTAGGCTTTAATGCAATGCTTTTCCCACTAGATGTGATTTGTACCTGTTAATATTTGTACTTCCTTAAGGAAAAATTCTTTTTTTTTTAATTTTTTTTTTTTATTGTACTTTAGGTGAAGGTTTACAGAGCAAATAGTTTCTCATTAAACAGTCAGTACACATATTGTTTTATGACATTGGTTAACAAACCCACGATATGTCCACACTCTCCCTTCTTGGCCTTGGAGGACCTTTCTCTTTTTTTTTTTTGGTGAAAATATACATAGCCAAAGATAAACCATTTAAAAAATTTCTACATGTACAATTCAGTGACATTGATTACGTTCTTCCAGTTGTGCTGCTATTCTCACTTTAGATGAAGGTTTACAGAACAAAATGGTTTCTCATTAAACAGTTAGTACATACATTGCCCTGGGACAATGGTTAACAGCCCCACTACATGTCAACACTGTCATTACTCAACTTTGGGTTCGCTACCACCGGCTTTCCTGTCCCCTTCTGCCTTCTAGTCCTTGTCCTTGGACTGCTGTGCCTCATTAGTCCTGTTTTGTTTTATGGGGCTGTCCAATCCCTGACTGAATGGTGAACCTCGGGAGTGACTTCACCACTGAACTTAAAGGGTGTGCGGGGGCCATACTCTCGGGGTTTCTGCAGTCTCTGTCAGGCCAGTAAATCTGTTTTTTTGTGTGTGTGTGTTAGAATTTTGTTCTACATCCTTCTCCAGCTCTGTCCAGAACCCTCTGTTGTGATCCTGGTCAGAGCAGTCAGTGGTGGTAGCTGAGCACCATCTAGCTGTACTGGACTCAGTCTGGTGGAGGCCTTGGTAGCTGTGGCCCATTAATCCTTTAGACTAATCTTTTCCTTGTATCTAGTTCTCTTCATTCTCCCTTGCTCCCAAAGGGGTGAGACCAGTGGAGTATCTTAGATGGCTACTCACAGGCCTTTAAGACCACAGACGCTACTGACCAAGGTAGAATGTAGAACATTGCCCTTATAAACTGTGTTATGCCACTTGAGCTAGATGTTCCCTGAGACCATGGTCTCCACAGCCCTCTGCCCAGCAATTCAGTCCCTCAGGGAGTTTGGATGTGTCTGTGGAGCTTCCATGACCTTTCCTTGTGCAAGTTGTACTGGCTTCCCCAGTATTGTGTACTGTCTTACCCTTCTCCAAAGTTACCACTTATCTATTGTCTATTTAGTATTTAAGGAAAAATTCTTGACTCTGCTGATGACTGAACAAGAGAGGCTTATTGAGAGAGAGAGAATTTACAACTGGTTGGGGAAACACACAGCAAAAAGGCTTTGCAGGGTGCTCTGAGGAACTGTCATTCACATAGGCTTATAAAGGCAAAAACCACAACAGGGCCAGTAGCAAGGGTACAGTGTTTGATTGGTGGACACTCACAGAGGTAGCAGCTGGCTGACTGCAGGGATATAGCTAAAACACTTTTGACTGGTTGACATTTACAGAGTGGTTGGCAGGGTTTAAGGGGGGGAATAGATTCTCCTTTTGGGTTTAGGATGGAAAAGTACAAGGTATCATAAGGGGGTCAGAAAAACATTTTTTGAAGGGGAGCTAAGGGGCATCTTCCGAGATCAGTTTAACCACTAAAGTCATGTGTTTAACACCTATGCAAGCTAAATGATTCCTATTGCAATTACTAACCTACTACCTTGTTAGGAAACTTTCCAAGAATTACAGGCAGAGGGAAATTCTGAGAAATATTCAAGCTAACGAAATGGTGTCAGGCCTACATTTCAGCCAGAAACTTCAGTCATGTTTAGTGACTTAAATATTAAAATTATCTTTGCCACTACCCCCTTCTGATCAAGAATTTCAATCATTCACTGATCACCATTATAAAAGTGCCTTCTTCCATATGGACTTACTAGTTCTTCTTCTTGCTATATGTGGTCTCTCATTTTTAGGGCAAGCAGGTATGATGTCTCCCACAAAGGAGTAACTCTTCTCCTGAAAGGACTTTAGTGGATTTTAGATGAACTTTCTCAGGCCTTTAAAACCCTAGACGCTATAGTTGGGCTTCATCTAATTATGTCTCTTGATGATGCCATGGCTTGAACACTCTAAATGATCCTCTGTACTGGGGACATGAACAGAGCAAGGCTGAATTGGAAGGAACACTTTGATAGACAGGTGGTTTCCAACTAAAATGTAGGGTCAAAACTCCTCTGGGTAGGTGTTCTCTTTAAAGAACATAGTTTGCTGCATAGCTGAAGTGGATATTGTGTGGATACAATTTTTGAAGAATCATGTGATCAAACATTTCTTTTTCTAAGTATGATAATAATAATAAGCAACAAAACTAATCCAGTTTGGATGACAGAGTATAGCCAAAAGCTAATACCTTTTCAGAGCCAACTAAGGATATCTAAGAGATTAAAGGGACAGGAATTAGTTTCAGGGTTGTTAATGTGTGGTAATTACTTGGCCAGCTTAAGGACTTAGATCAGGGTTCAGGTTAATCTACAGAGGTCTTCATACATGTATGGTTTGTTTAAACATAATGTTGAAGTTAATGGTAGTAGGGGGCACAGAGTGGTAGTTTAGAATGGGAGAAGCTAATGGTTCTGAATCTTTCTACATGGTTGTTGGAGTGGAAAGACAGACCCAACAGTCCAAAAGATTTCCAGCATTAGTTGCTGATTGAGCTAACTTAACAAATGTATCATTTTTCCAAGTGTTAATAGGAATTATTGAAAACAGAAATATAAAACTTAAAAAGAATTTCATAATGCAAAACGATTACCAGGGAGAGAAAATTAATCAATATAACAAAACTAATTTAAAGGCAATAAGGATTATGCAAACAGTAATTACTTAATTAACTTGCATTAAAAATGAGGGATTAGGTTTACAAGAAATAAAAAAGTTAAAGCAAGACATAATACCAAAGCAATGCAGTAACACAATAAAAAAATATAATGATTATGAGTACAAAGCAAATTGAAAAAATATTGTCTGTATGAGAACAATAGTGAAGCTCCTTTAAGTAAAGTCCAGCTTGGTTAATCCCCCACCAAAAAAAACCCTACAAAACCTGTTGCCATTGAGTCGGTTCTGACTCATACGGACCCTATCCAGTCCTGATTCTGTGGTCTTGGGAAGAGCTATCTACTTCAGGTATCATCTGTTTCTGATCTCCAGGTTGTCAGAATTTGACTTTGAATCCTTCCGTGGGTTGGACAGTCCAGATAGGGGCTGCAGTTTTATTAATTTGATTTAATTTGTCTGAGATAGGTGGATCCAGGTCTTAAAGAAGGATCAAGGTAAGGCCTTCTCCAGAGAGATTCTAATATATCTTTTAGTTGATGTCCTTTGCGATTTACGTATTTTCCTGGGGCAATGTTAGGAAGACTCTAGGAGTCTAATTTCTGCTTGCAAAAAGCTGTTTCTAACCTGTGAAAGATATCCTGTAGCCTTCAAAGCATTATCAGCTATTGAAATAGCTGATTCCTATATTAAAAGAGGGAAGGAAAGAAGAAAAAAATAGTTTCATATACGTAGAAAACAACATTGAACATTAAAAATATTCTCACGTAAACTTTACAGTAATTCTTTGTTCAGTTTTATGCAGATAATTTTGGTTACATGTAATTCTCAATCACTAGCAGCCTGAAAAATTATCAGTTTTCTATGAGAGTGTTATAAATCTTGATTTAGTCCAATTATATACATATGTGAATTATTATAAAACTTTTCACAAATTTGATATAGTCCATTTTTGTTTAAATATTTTAGTTAAGCATTTTTAGTGAACTGGAAAAGTAGAATTTTTCTGTAGAAAAATTAATAATAAATTTTTAAAAGTAAAAGATTTGATAGGAATTTAAAAAAGTAAAATCTAATAAAAGTCAATAAAAAACTTTAGATAAAATATCTCTAAACATAATGATTAATCCTATTTTTAAAGTGTCAGATACAAAACATAATAATCTTGAGACATAATACTAAATAGGGTATACTAAGTTTACATTATCAATTCTTTAAATATCTGAATAGTAAAAAAAAAAATCCATGTTTAACAATACGAGTTTCCTTGCTAAACTATTGACGTTCATGATACTAGATTCAAAGGAAATAAAGTTGTGATCAAGTTAGCAATTGCTTATGTAATTCATAACTTATTAAATAAACCCCTTCTAGTGTTTTTCTTCTTTATAAAATATAAACAATATTTGAGTTTTTTTAAAAAGAATTTATTGTACTTTAGATAAAGGTTTACAGAACAAATTAGATTCTCATTAAAGAGTTAGTACGCATATTGTTTTATGACATTCGTTAACAATCCCACAACATGTCAACACTCTCCTTTCTCGACCTTGGGTTCCCTATCACCAGCTTTCCTGTCCCCTTCTTCCTTCTAGTCCTTGTCCCTGGACTGTTGTGCCCCATTAGTCTCATTTTGTTTTATGAGCCTGTCTAATCTTTGGCTGAAATTTGAACCTCAGGAGTGACTTCATTACTGAGCTAAAAGGGTGTTCAATGGCCATATTCTCAGGGTTTCTTCAGTCTCTGTCAGGCCAGTAAGTCTGGTCTTCTTTTGTAACTTAGAATTATGTTCTACATTTTTCTCCAGCTCTGCCTGGGACCCTCTATTGTGATCTGTTACAACATTCAGTAGTGGTAGCCGGGCACTATCCAGTTCTACTGTACTCAGTCTAGTGGTAGCCATGGTAGTGGTGATCCAACACTCCTTTGGACTAATCTTTCCCTTGTATCTTGCTTTCTTCATTCTTAGTTGGTCCTGAAGGTGTAAGATCAGTGCAGCATCTTAGATGGCTGCTCACAGGCTTTTAAGACCCCAGACACTACTCACCAAGGTAGACTGTAGAACCTTTTCTTTATAAATTATGGTATGCCAGTTGAGCTAGATGTTCCTCGAGACCATGGGCCCCACAGCCCTTAGCTCAGCAATTCGGTCCCTCGGGGAGTTTGGATGTGTCTGTGGAGCTTCCATGACCTTTCCTTGTACAAGTTGTGCTGGCTTCCCCAGTATTGTGTACTGTCTTACCCTTCACCCAAGATACCATTTATCTATTGTCTACTTAGTGTTCCCCCTCACCCATTCCCTCCCTCCTAACCATCAAAGATTGTTTCTTTTTGTGTATAAACCGTTTCATGAGTTTTTACAGTAGTGGTCTCATACAATAATTGTCCTTTTGTAATTGACTTATTTCACTTAGCATAATGTCCTCCAGATTCATCCATGCTATGAGATGAATTGCAGACTCATCATTGTTTTATATCATTGCATAATATTCCATTCTGTGTAAGTACTGTAGTTTGTTTATCCATTCATCTGTTGATGGGCATCTAGGTTGTTTCCATCTTTTTGCTATTGTGAACAATGCTGCAATGAACATGGGTGTGCATATGTCTATTTCTGCGACAGCTCTTATTGCTTTAAGATATATTCCTAGGAGTGGGATTGCTGGATCATATGGCATTTGTATTTCTAGTTTTCTAAGGAAGTGCCGTATCAATTTCCAAAATGATTGTATCATTTTGCATTCCCACCAGCAGTGCATAAGAATTCTGATCTGCCTCTCCAACATTTGTTAGTTCCAGTTTTTTTGATTCATGCCAGTAATGCCAGGGTTAGATGGTATCTCACTGCGGTTTTGATTTGCATTTCTCTAATGGCTAGTGATCACTAACATTTCCTCATGTGTCTGTTGGCCGCTTGAATGTCTTCCTTGGTGAAGTGTCTGTTCATTTCCTTTGCCCACTTTTTAATAGGATTATCTGTCTTTTTGTTTTAGAGGTGTTGGATTTTCTTGTAGATTTTAGATGTTAGACCTTTGTCTGACATGTAATGTCCAAAAATTTTTTCCCAGTTTGTAGATTCTCTTTTTACACTTCTGGTGAAATCTTTTGATGAGCGTAAGTGTTTAAGGTTTAGAAGATCCCAGTTATCTAGCTTATCTTCTGGAGTTTGTGTGTTGATGGGTACGGTTTGTATTCTGTTAATGCTGTGTATTAGGGTCTGTAGTGTTGGTCCTATTTTTTCTTATATGAACTTTACAGTTTTTGGCTTTATATTTAGGTCTTGGATCCATTTTGAATTAGTTTTTGTATATGGTGTGACATATGGGTCCTGTTTCATTTTTTTGCAGATGGATATCCAGTTTTGCCAGCACAATTTGTTAAAAAGACTGTCTTTTCCCCATTTGATGGATTTCGGGCCCTTGTCAAAGATCAGGTGACCATACGTGGATGGATTTCCATCTGGGTTCTCAATTCTGTTCCATTCATCAATGTATCTGTCGTTGTACCAGTACCAGGCTGTTTTGACTACTGTAGCTGTATAGTAGGTTCTGAAGTCAGGTAGTGTGAGTCCTCCAACTTTATTCTTCTTCTTCAGTACTGCTTTACTTATTCGGGGCTTCTTCCCTTTCCATATAAAGTTAATGATTAGTTTTTCCATCTCTTTGAAGAATGTTGTTGGTATTTGGATCGGGATTGCATTGTATTTGTAAATTGCTTTGGTTAGAATTGTCATTTTCACAATTTTGAGTCTGCCTATCCATGAGCGTGTTATGTTTTTCCATTTATATAGATCCCTTTGGGTTTCATGCAGTAGTGTTTTATAGTTTTCTTTGTATAGGTCTTTTACATCCCTGGTCAGATTTATTCATAAGTATTTTACCTTTTTAGGAGCTATTGAAAATGGTATTGTTTTTCTGATTTCCTTTTCATCATTCTCCTTACTGGTGTATAGGAATCCAACTGATTTTTGAATGTTTATCTTGTATCCTGCTATGCTGCTGACTTCTATTAGTTCCAGTAGACTTCTCAGGGAGTCTTTAGGGTTTTCTATGTATAGTATCATATCATCTGCAAACAGGGACAGTTTAACTTCTTCATTACCAATTTGGATGCCCTTTATTTCTTTCTCTTTCCTTATTGCTCTAGCTAGAACTTCCAGCACAATGTTAAATAGGAGTGGTGATAAAGGGCATCCTTGTCTTGTTCCTTTTTCAAGGGGAATGTTTTCAGCCTCTCTGCATTAAGAATGTTGTTAGCCATTGGCTTTGCATAGATTCCCTTTATTATGTTGAGAAATGTCCCTTCTATGCATATTTGATTGAGAGTTTTTATCAGGAATGGGTGTTGGAATTTTTCAAATGCCTTTTCTGTGTCAATTGAGATGATCATGTGATTCTTTTCTTTCCTTTTATTTATGTGGTGGATTACGTTGATTGATTTTCTAATGTTGAACCATCCTTGCATACCTGGTATGAATCCTATGTGGTCGTTGTGTATTATTTTTTTGATATGATGCTGAAGTCTATTGGCTAGAATTTTGTTCAAAAATTTTGCGTCTTTATTCATGAGAGATATTGGTCTGTAATTTTCTTTTTTTGTGATGTCTATGCCTGGTTTTGGTATCAGCGTTATGCTGGCTTCATAAAATGAATTTGGAAGTGTTGCTTCCTCTTTTATGCTCTGAAATAGCTTGAGTAATACTGGTAAAATCTCTTTTGTAAATGTTTTGTAGAATTCTCCAGTGAAGCCATCGAGGCCAGGTATTTTTTTGGTTGGGAGTTTTTTTTTATTACCTTTTCAGTCTCTTCTCTTGTTATGGGTCTGTTCAGATTTTCAACATCACTTTGTTGTAGTTTGGGTAGGCCGTGTGTTTTTAGAAATTTATCCATTTTCTCTAGGTTTTCAAATTTGTTGGAGTATACTTTTTCATAATATTTTGTTATAATCCTTTTAGTTTAACTTGGGTCCATTGTAATGTCCCCCATTTCATTTCTTCTTTGCAGTATTTGTGTCCTCTCCTGTTTTTCTTTTGTCAGTCTGGCCAGTGGTTTGTCGATTTTGTTGATTCTTTCAAAGAACCAACTTTTGGTTTTGTTGATTCTTTCTATTATTTTTCTGCTCTCTATTTCATTTATTTCTGCTCTGATCTTTACTATTTCCTTTCTTCTGGTGGTTGTGGGCTTTTTTGATGTTCCCTTTCTATTTGTTTGAGTTCTGTAGTTAATGTTTTTATTTTGTCCCTTTCTTCTTTTTTGATATGAGCATCTATTGGTATAAATTGTCCCCTGAGGACTGCCTTTGCTGTGTCCCAAAGGTTTTGGTATGTTGTGTTTTCATTCTCATTTGATTCTAGGAATTTTTTGATTCCATCTCTGATTTCTTCTGTTACCCACTGATGTGTAAGCAGGGTATTATTCAGTTTCCATGTAATTGATGTTTTTCCCTTGCTCTTTGTAGTGTTAATTTCTACCTTGATGGCATTGTGGTCAGAGAAGATACTTTGAATTATCTCAACATTTTGGATCTTGTTAAGGATTGCTCTGTTGCCTAAGATGTGGTCTATTCTGGAGAACGTTCCATGTGCATTGGAAAAGAATGTGTACTTTGCAGCGGTTGGATGGAGTGTTCTGTATATGTCTATGAGGTCAAGTTGGCTGATTGTGCCCTGTAGGTCCTCTGTATCTTTGCTGAGTTTCTTCTTAGTTGTTCTGTCCTTTATTGAGAGTGGTGTGTTGAAGTCTCCTACTATTATTGTGGAACTGTCAATTTCTCTTTTCACTGTTGTTAGAGTTTGTTTTATGTATTTTGGAGCCCTGACATTGGGTGCGTAGATGTTTATCATGGTTAAGTCTTCATGACTGATCGTCACCTTAATCATTATATAGTGTCCTTCTTTATCTTTTATGGTAGATTTCGTTTTAAAGTCTGTTTTATCTGAGATTAGAATTGCCACTCCTGCTCTTTTTTAGTAGTTGTTAGCTTGATATATTTTTTTCCAACCTTTGACTTTTAATAAATTCACATCTTTGTTTCTAAGGTGTGTCTGTTGTAGACAGCATATTGATGGATCCTGTTTTCTTATCTAATTTATCACTCTCCGTCTCTTTATGGGTGCATTGAGTCCATTTACATTCAGTGTAATTACTGACAGATGTGTGTTTGTTGCTTTCATTTTTTAGTGCTTTTTTTTGTGGTGCTGAAATTTTCTTTGTTCTTCTTACTCTCTTGTGCTGAGTTACTATTTTTTGTGGATTTTTTTTCCATTTCTTTTGTTTTTGTAGTTTTTGTTTTTGCTGAGACTTTATGTTTTTCCTCTTTCTTTTTTTATGAGTAGGTTTGTTAACTTTCTTTGTGGTTACCATGAATTTTACCCTTATCTTTCTAAGTTTGAAGCAGTCTACCATTACTTGGTATCGCCTTGTATTCTTCTCCATTAGAAGGTTCTATACCTATGCCGTTTATTCCCTCTTTTGTTGTTTTGATGTTGTTTTCAATTACTGATTAACTGCTCTGATTACCTGTTGTATTTCTTTTGGTTTTGGATAGTCCTCGAGAGGTCATTTCCTAGATAGGTATCTGGCTGCTTTGATCCTGCATTTAGATTCTGCCTGTGAGGTGAAGTTGTTTGTCCTCAGAGCAAAGAAGTCCCTTTAATAATTCTTGTAAGTTTGGTTTGACTTTTACATAGTCCCTTAATTTCTGTTTATCTGGAAATGACCTAATTTCACCATCAAATGTGAACGAGAGTTTTGCAGGATATATTACTCTTGGTTGGCAATTTTTTTCTTTCAAGATTTTATATATGTCATCCCATTTACTTCTTGTCTGCATGGTTTCAGCCGAATAATCTGAGCTTAGTTTTATTGTTTCTCCTCTGTATGTGACTTCTTGTTTTTTGTGAGCTGCTCTCAGGATTCTTTGTTTGTCTTTGGTTTTGGCGAGTGTGATTATGATATGCCTCGGTGATTTTCTTTTGGGGTCTCTCCTATATGGGGTTCGTTGAGCTTCTTGGATGGCCAGCTTTTCATCTTTCATGATATTGCGGAAGTTTTCTGTCAGCAGTTCTTCAATGATGCTCTCTGTGTTTTCTGTTTTCTCCCCCTGTTCTGGAATTCCAATCACTCGTAAATTTTTGCTTTTAATTGTGTCCCACATAACTCTCAGGGTCTCTTCATTTTTCTTTGTTTTTTTTTTTTCCCCCGAGTTTTCCTGAAACAGAGTTCTATCCAAGTGTTTGTCTTCAGTTCCACTGATCCTGTCTTCCATGGTTTCAAATATGCTTCTCAGCCCTTCTATGACATCATCCATTTCTGAAATCTGGTTGTTTATCTTTTGGATTTTTAATTGTTTTTGTATAATTTCTAGTTGTGAATTTATTTTGGCATTTTGTTCCTGCATCATCTTCCTGAATTCTTCCAATTTTTTGCCTGTATTATTCATGACTGTCTATTTTTTCTTCATGTTTGTCAGTTTTTTGCTTCAGTTCTTAGAGAACTGTGAATAGTAGAGATTTGAAATCCCTATGAGGTAGTTCTAGTGTATTTTCTTCCACAAGAGAGTCATCTGGTGTTTTATTTTGGACCCCTACTGGAACCATCCTATCTTGTTTTTGTAAATGTTTAGATATTGTCTGCTGTTTTGGGGGCATTCAGTAGTTATTTTTCTCATTTATTGATTGTAGATTTGTTTCTTTTGTCCCTTTTTTTTAAAAAAAATTTAACTATGTCTGAGCTGGTAGACTGTATGTTCTTTGTTGTTTGCTCATCTGTGCGCTCAGTACTTTTTGCCTTCTTCTCCAACTGGCAGGGTCAGTCAGTCAGATGTGGTACAGAAGGGCATGTCTAGCTGAAGAGGAGTTACTGTTTGTGGCGCTTACTACAGCCACCAGCGTGGGTCAGTAATCAGTGCAGGGCAAATTCCAGTTGGCCGTGTCTGTGCTGCTTGGTGGTGTGATGTCAAGCGCATGGTGCAGGTAGGCAGGATGTAGCAGGGAGAGTGTTATTTGTGGAGCTAATATGGATATGGGAGAGAGGAGAGAGGAACTGGAGCCAAAAACATACAAACAAACAAAAAAGAATGCTAGAGAGCTTGCCATTGGAATGGAGAGATGAGAGACTATGAAATGGAGAGAAACAGAAAGGGAAAAGGAAGAAAAGAAAAGAATGAATTAATAAAAATCAGAAAGGTTAAAGAACCGCAAAGTTCCCAGGGATCCCACTGGTGTAGCTATGAGGTCTGGGGAAGTCCCTCTCAGGTGCTGCAATACAGCCTGGCTAGAAGGCATAGAGGTATACAACGCCTGGTATACAGGGATCAGAAAGAGAAGGAAGATATAGAGGGACGAGAAACTGAGCAAAGAAGAAAGACAAAAAGGGGAAAAGAGGGAAAAGAAAACAAAACAAATTAAAAAAAAAAGAACAAGAAAGGCCACCCCAAAAAAACAGAAAAAAAAAAACAACGAGGAAAGAAATGCCCTCAGGGATCCCTTTGCATATCTGTGGAAGCCGAAGGGGAATTCCTTGCCACGCAGCTCCGCCTGGCCAGAAAGGGCTCCCAACTCAAGAAAAGGAAAAGAAAGCAAACTAACAATTCAAAACGAACAAACGAACAAAAGCCCCGGGATCTCACCAGCACGGTAGCCCAGACCAGGAAGCAGCTCCACACTCGAATGGAGCTCCACAGCCCCTCAGGAAGAAGCAAAGATGGCACACGGAGACAGGCAGTAGAGCAAAAGAAGGGGGAGGCGGCAAGAGGCAAGCAAGAAATCAAAAGAAGCAGGAAAAAAAAAGAAAAGCAACACCAGCAGCCAACAAATGGCACTCAGAGAGCCAGTCAGTGCGTGCTGGTGTTTCTGGACAAGAGACTGTGTCCATGGGAAGCAGAGGAGCCCGAGTGTGGTTGAAGAAGGGTGGAGAGTGGGAAAGCATATATCACAAATTGCCGGCGCTCTGCAGCCCCTCAGGAAGAAGCAAAGATGGTGCACGGAGCAAGGCACTCAAGTGAAAGGAGGGGGGGATGGCCAGAGGCAAGGAAGAAATCAAAAGAAGTGGAAAAAAGCAACTCCAACAGCCAACAAATGGCACCCAGAGAGCCGCCCGCTTGGGTGTGTGGAATCCAAGCAGCCGGCACTTCCCGGTCAAGAGACCATAGCCGCGGGAAGCAGAGGAGGCCGAGTCGGGGTGAAGAGGGGTGGGGAGTGAGAAAGCACACATTGCAAATTACTGGTTGTTTTGTCTCCTGCTGGACACTCCGTGAGACTGCTTTCTCATACCCCTGTTTGCTGGTCTCCGATACGAGTCCAAGATGGTGGATTTGTGCTGCGTTAGCTGGTAGGGGACCTCTGCATGACTCTCTCCTCGCTCTCCGTTCTCTGTCAGTTTTCTCACTCCATTTGGTGCTTGGCTGAGTTCTTTATTTCTTCTTTTGATGTTTTAGGGTTTCAGGATTGTTGTATTCTCTGTTCAGCTTAGTTTTTCAGATCTTTGCTTTGGACGGAAGGCGTGGTGCTTCTGCCTAGAGCAACATTTTGCCGGAACTCCTCCATTATGCTTTTCTTTAATCTTTTTAATTTCCTCTATTGTGTGTTCTTCATTTTGCTTAATTTCTTTCCTAAATTTTGAAGAGTTCTGTATATTAGTCTTTTCTATTCTACCTCTGGTATTTCCAATAAATTTTCCTCATCTGGAAAATTTCTAGTTTCTTTATTTTGGGAGCTTTCTGAAGCCGTCATGGATTGTCTCTTTATGTGATTTGATATTGACTGGTGTCTCTGAGCCATCAATAAGTTATTATATTTATTTATTTTATATTTGCTTACTGTGTTCTAGCTTCTTGTTTGGATATGCCCAAAGAGGCTGCATGTATTAGCTAGTTTGATTGTTAGCTAGTTTGATTTGAAGCTGTAATGTCCTGTCACCAGGTGGTTAGATCTGTTACTAGGTATGTGAACTCAGGAGTCCACCCACTCCTCCTGTATGGATTCAGGTTAGGTGCCCAGGTAGGTAACCACCAAGTGTGTGGTGTAGGCTCTAACTTACAGTCCTAGAGAAGCATGAGTGATAGGTGTAGGCACAGGCATTTGGCTGCAGCAGGGGACATACTCTGAGCAAGGCAGGGAGCTGATGGTCACCCCTGAGTGTCTATGAGGATGTTTGTCCCTGTTCCCTAGAGTGTGTAGGTGGATGGGTTTTGCAGTCAGACTACGAGCACCTAATGCTGTTGGCTGTAAGGACTGGGGGGCACCTCCCACTCACGGTCCTTCATCACAGTTGGCTAGGTGACATGAGTGGAGCCACCAGTCCTTAGGCCCCTGATGTATGTAGGTGAAGACCATGCTAAATGCACAAAGCAGTATCAAATGTCATGAACCTGCCACTTCACAGCTGAAACAGTTGAAGTTAGATTTCTGGTTTATATTGTGTTTTACTGTGGCAATGAGGGCTTACGCTGTTGAAAGTGGCCCACACAAGTCCATGCAGGGAGAAAGACACTCAAACTCCATGGATCCCCCATGCCTGTTCCCAGGCAAAGGAGATGTGCCCACCCTGGATACCCGGCCTAGAGGAGCTGGCAGTCCATTTTTTCCCATTTGTTAATTTGGTTACTCTCCAAGGCAGGGAGAATGACTCTGGGCTTGTGACAGATCCTACTTCAAGCCCAGGGGACTCAGCAGTGCTGATGCCAGTCTGGGGCCCAGTGCAGAGCAGGGATCCAGGAGGTAAATGGGAGAGAGTTCTTTCCACAAAGGGGGTGTTTTTGATCCATGCAGTAATCCGTATGCAAATACTTATCTTTTGCCTATCCAGGGCTGCCTGTCACTGGTTATGTGCAGCCATGTAGACTGTCTGGCGCTGGGTCTCTCATGGTGCAGAATGTGCACCTCCCAAAGAGAGCTGCTTGCCTGCCTCACTGGCCACCCCAGAGCTGATCAGGCCTGAAGCTCCTTGCTGCTTCCAAACCTCTCCCTCCCCCTGCAACTCAGTCTGATTCCTGAACTCTGTCTTTGATGTTCAGGGCCCCCAGATTGCCATATATAACCGATTCACTTGTTTCTTAGGGTCTTTGTTGTAAGAGGGTCTCCTGGAAGTGTATGACTCCTCCACCATCTTGGCCCCGCCTCCTCATCTTGCTTTTTAGTTTTATGTGGTTATGTCTGAGCAGGTGGCCTGGGTGTTCTTTGTTGTTTGTCTATGGAGACTATACTTTTCACCTCCTTGTTCAATGGGCAGGTTCAGTCACTCAGGTGTGGTTTATCTGGGCAGGTCCAGCTGAAGGCGAGTGGCTGGGATGGGTTGTTTGTAGCATGTACTAGGGCCAACAGGGAGGGCTGGGAATCAGTGCAGGGCAGGTTCCAGTAGGCCATTCCTGTGCTGCTCAGGCATATAATGTTCAGCACACTGTGCATGTAGGCAGGAAGGAGAGGGGAGATTGTGATAGGCAGAGCTAAAATGGGTATGGGAAACAGGAGAGAGAGGAGAGAGAAACAGGAGCCAAAAACAAACAAACAAATAAAAAAGAGTGCTAAGGGAGCTTGCCTTTGAAGTGGAGAGATGGGTGACCTAGAAATGGGAAAAAGAAAAAGAAAAAGGGTAAAAGAAAAATAAAAATAAAAATTAGAAAAGAAAAGAAAAGTCCCCAGGAATCCCACCATTGCAGCTGCGAAGACTGGGGAAGTGGCTCCCAGGCCATGAAGTATAGCTGGGCTAGAAGGGGTGAGGTGTCACACAGCACCAGGTATTCAGGAGACAGGAAGAGAAGGTAAGTTTAGAAGGAAGAGAAACCAAAAAATGAATAAAGACAAAAGAGTAAAAGAGAGAAAAGAAAACAAAAACAACAACAAAGAAACAAAAAAAAGAAGTGCTCCCAGGGATCGCACAGTGTGACTGCACAGACTGAGGGAGTAGCTCCCAAACCTCGTTATATAGTCTACTAGAATTTGCTCCGAAGCCAATAAAAGAAAAAGAAAACAAACAAACAAATCAAAACAGAAGATATCAAAACAAACAACAACAAAAAATTCCCAAGGATCCCCCCAGTGTGGTAGCGTGGCCCAGGAAGGCAGTCCACAGTCGAGCGTCATTTCACAGCCTTTCAAGAAGAAGCAAAGATGGCAGATGGAGCCAGGTATTTGATATATAGGAGGAGTAGGTGGTGAGAGGTATGGAAGACACCAAAAGAAGCTGAAAAAAGCAACACCAGCAACAAATCTCACTCAGGCAGCTGGCCCATGTGGGCAGCTGGAATCCAAGTGGCACAGGGCTAAAGTCAGTGTGTCCTGGCCAAAAGACTGTGGCTGCAGGAGGCAGAGGAGGCCGAGTAGGGGTGAAGAAGGGTAGGGGGTGGAAGAGCATATATTACTGGTTACCAGTTTTTCTGTCTCCTGCTTGGAGCTTTGTGAAGCTGCTTTCCCGTACTCCCTGTTGACTGATCTCCAACAGGAGTCCAAGATTGTGAATCCATGCTGTGTTATCTCTTAGGGGACCTCTGCACATATCTTTCCTTGCTCCCTCTTCTCTGTTGGTTTCTTATTCCATTTGATGCTTAACTGAGTTCTTTATCTCTTCATTGATGCTTAGGATTTCATGATTGATGTTTGTCTCTGTTGGACTTATTTTTTTTGGGTCTTTGCTGTAGAGGGACAGCATGGTGCTTCTGTCTATAGTGCCATGTTGCCAGGAAATCATACTTGAATTATTTAACCAAAAGCTTAAAGATAAAAACTGTAAGTTTTTCTAAACCCGTGTGGCTTGGTTTTTGATTAACGAATTTATTTTGTCAAACACTTGCCTTCAAGGCTCATGGGATAAAGAATAAAATTAACTTTTCACCTGGTACCCAAAAAAAATTTTGTTACCTTAACAGCTAGAAATTCTTTGTTATTTGACATTAAATCTTTTAAATTTTTTTTTATAAATTAACTTATCAAACTTCTGGCCATAGCAAATAAGAACTTTGACAAAATCAAATAAATTCTCTTGTAATACACCTTTTAAATTTCTTGACTTTATTGCATATTCTTTATAGTACAACCTTTTAAGTGACAAAAATGAGCATACTCATTACTAGACTTAAATATGTATAACATTTTTCTATGACATAAAAATTAAGAACTTGTAAATTCAAATTATAATGAATATCTACTAACTTTATTTAATATCAGTAAGTCACCCAAAAATCTTGAAAATTGATTTAAGTCTGTATATAACAAAACATAATTATTGCTAAAGTTTTTTAAACAATTTATTTTTTAAAGTAAAGTAAAAATATTCTATATTTTTATTCAAATGTTTATTGTTTCTTATAAAGAAATATGTATAATCTAACTTAATAATACCATCTGGAGGTAGGAAATTCTTACATTTTCATAACCCTGTCTTTTGCATGCTTTATAAGATTCTTTAGAGAAGCAATATTAGAATAATTTGTCTCTTTAAGGCCTTGTTATCCTAATTAAATAAACAACCCATCCTTTTTTTGGTGTACTTTACAAGTAGATCAATTTACATCAAAGTTTTTCAGAGATATTAAAAGTCCAGATTATAAAACTGGAGTAAACAGTGCTTTTTTCTGGAAAAGAAACAAACAAACAAAAAACTAAGACTTAAAAAAGGTTATCTCATGAGAGGAAAAAGAAAACACCAATGACTGTCAGTCATGGCTTCCTGAGAAGAGATGGAAACTCAGACACAAAATGAAACAGAAAAGCCACATGTATTGTTAAGAATTCAAGCAAAACTTTAAGCATATGCTGCAAACTACATTTGAGAGTTACCATTTTCTCTGATATCTTTTTATGAAAAAAGAAATCCTGAAAACAAATACTAGTTTCTAATTCTTGTTAGTTCATACAAGCATCTAGAATACATTTAGATGTTTTAATTCAAGAATAGCGACAATTTCCTTTAAAAAAAAAAAAAAAAGCTAAATTTCAACTGTACAGAAGATAAAACTAGCAAAACAAGATAGGAAACTCAAAAAAGAGAAATCTTATCCTTGTGAATTGAGTGCCACCATAGGAAAAACCCCTTTGTTATCCCTGAAGCTGAGTCAGGTTTGTTTAGTGACTACTTAGCAAATGGTAAAAAACCAGTTTTATTTTTTTGCTTAAAAAGTATTCCCCTTTGAAGCTGATAATGGGGAACCCAAGGTCGAGAAGTGGAGAGTGTTGACATGTCGTTTGGTTGGTACTCAATGTCACAAAACAATATGTGTATTAATTGTTTAATGAGAAACTAATTTGCTCTGTAAACCTTCATCTAAAGCACAATAAAATGAATGAATGAGTGAATAAAGAAAGGAAGTATTCCCGTTTGAAATGTCTGGGTTTCTCACAATAATAGCAAGTGCTGGACATATGGTTAAAAGATTTGTTTTTTAAATTTTGATTTGAAGACTGCAGCTGTTGTAGCTGAAAGGCCATGAGATCAGGGGGTCCCCTGGGTACCTCAGAGACACCTTAAAATGTGTTTCTGGTAAGGGGTGGGTTTCTTTCTCAAAGTTTTCCAATGGCCAGGTTTTTGCAATAATAGCACTTGGTGTGCCCAGGTTGTTCACAATAATAACAAACAGTAGTCCTGGTTACCTTAAAGGACATTTCAGGAAAAGCAGCAGTAATGAGTCAGCCAGCATAGGAGCAGAGGGAACAGGAGTAGGACGAATGGGAGTAGGCACCTGGCAATGTATTTCTTTCAGTTGTCTAGTTAATTTGGAAATGCGTTCTTGCTTGGAGGAGCAAATGGTTAAGAGCTTGGCTGCTAACCAGAAAGTTGGCAACTTGAATCCAACAGTCGCTCCTTGGGAACCCTTTGGGGCAGTTCTACTCTGTCCTATAGGGTTGCTATAAGTTGGAATCGACTTGATGGCAACAGGTTGGTTTGCTGGTTGGTTTGTTAGTTGTTTTGGTTCTTGCTTGGAAGCCATTTTATTGGTTATTTTATTTTCTTGCTGTCTTTTTGAAGTTTCTAAATATCAATCAAAATATGTACTTTGTTGAGGCTATTTGACTTTGGAGCCTCGTTTTTCTAATTTACTGAGTAAAAAGGTTAACAGAAAATGTAAAGAATCCCCATAGTAGCCACATATTATCCATACTGTCCTTGTCAAGGTTATACTATTTTAAATTCTAACTTACATGAGAGATATCTTTACACAAACCTCTGAGCTAAAACAAAACTAACAACAGCAACAAAAAAAACCTTGACTATATTCGAAAGTGCTCTCACTACTTTAGAATACCAGGACAATTTCCTCAGGTGAAGTCCAAGTAGAGGTTGAGCACAAAGCTCATATTTAATTTGAAGGTGGTCTCACCACTCAAGAACTAAATTACCAAATTCAAAAATGCTCTCACCATCTTAGAACCAAATTAAATTCAACAGTGTATCATAGAACATAGAAGCAAAGAAGAGAAAGTAAAAGAAACAACAAACCTTGGAAAACTTCAATGCTGTCAAGGCAGATATTTAAATTTGAGAGGGTTTTTACCTGGCGGCAACTCCCAAGAGTTCCGTGGAAACTAAGGGTCCAAACAACAAAGCTGACACAATGTCCGAGTCCTTGACAATCTGGGGGTCAGCCACAGGCAATACACCTTCAGATCCTTTTGCTGCTACCAATCTGCTAAAGAGAAAAATCTTTGTACTTCTTTAAGGAAAAATTCTTGACTCTTGAAGATTAAACAAGAGAAGTTTACTGAGAGAGAAAGAATTTACAACTTGTTGGGGAAACACAGCAAAAAGGCTTTGCAGGGGGTCTGAGGAGCTGTCATTCACATAGGTTTATAAAGGCAAAAACCACAAGGGGGCCAGTAACAAGAGTACAATGTTTGATTGGTGGACTTACAGTGCTAGCAGCTGGCTGTACACAGGGATATAGCTAAAACACTTTTGATTGGTTAACATTTACAGGGTGGTTGGCAGGGTTTAGGGTGTGGGGGAATAGACTCTTCTTTCGGGTTTAGGTTAGAAAAGTACAAGGTATCATAAGGGAGGGGTCAGAAAAACATTTTTTGAAGGGGAGCTAATGGGCATCTTCCGAGAATCAACTTAACTACTAAAGTCTTAGTTTAATACCCATGCAGGGTAAGTGATTCTTATTTCAACTAATAATCCACTACCTAGTTAGTAAACTTTCTGAGAATTAAAAGCAGAGGGAAATTCTAAGAAATAGTCAAGCTGACAAAATGATGTCAGGCCTACATTTCAGCCAGGAGCCTCCGTCATGTCAAGTGCCTTAAATATTAGAATGCTTTTTGTCATACCAAAATTCAAAAGTGCACTTATGTATTTAACAATTTGAGATGATTGAGATTAATTGTAAACTGGTCCTTGTCCATATAATGAAAGCAGAAGATAATGAATTTTTTCAGTAATAGAAATTGAGTAAACTAAAGTATGTAGGCAATAGATTTGGCTCTAAGTTTATTGGCAGCTAAAGTCGAGAAGAAAATTACATCAGATTACAGAGTTGTTGTTTCATGACAACAGAAAGCTTAAACATTCATCTATAGAGATAATTTTTTTTTTCTTGGAACTGAATTAAAAGTAGAAGATATTAGAAAAATTGAAAGAGAACTCAGATTTTCAGAGCACCTACTATCTTGCAGGCATTGTATCAGTTATTCTATTTATATCATGTCATTTAATTTTCACGAACACTGCTCAATGTAAGTATCACCACATTTTATAGATGAAGAAACTGAGCCTCAGGAGGTTAAATTAACTGCCAGTTACTGCCTCCCTCCACCACCCTACCCTCCACCCATGCTTCTTCAATGCTCGTAAAGGCCATGTTCAAATCTTTAAAGCCATGATTTGAACTCAAGCTGGTCTGAGGTGAGCAATGGAAGGGGGGCAGGGAGTTAGGTACTGTGAAGCTTTTACAAACAGTCCTCTATATAATCAATTTGTACAATCGTATCATCTATTTGTAGACAAAATAAACTTTATGCCTTACAAATATATGTACTATTATCTTTTTAATGCTGTTTGGTTTAATAAAATACGTATTCTTTAAGTACATTATTTATTTTTAGTAGATTTTTTATCATTATGCATTTTCACAATCAAGGATATTAAACATACACTTATATAGAAGGTCATGAGACTTTTTGATGCACCAAAGGAGTCCTCACAGATTAGAAGCAATTCACAAACATTAATCAATTATTGATAAGTTTTTAGACACCTATTGAACTTTACTAAGCATTGTGGGCAAAATAGAATAAAAACTATGTGAGACCTATTTCCTCAACAAAAGGAAATTTAACATCTAGTTGGACAGATAATAGTAATATACATAAACATCTTTGAGAATATTACCAGAAAACATATAATCAATATATAATCAATACTAAGCTGTGTGCTGTTGCTTTTAGCTGCTGTTGAGTTGGCCTCCGACTCATGGTTACCCCACGCACAACAGGTTTGGACTGCTGTGATTCATAGGGTTTTCATTGACTGATTTTTTGGCCTTTCTTCATAGTTTGTCTTAGTCTGGAAGCTCCACTGAAACCTGTTCAACATTATAGCAACATGCAAGCCTCCACTGACAGATGGGTGGTGGCTGCACATAAGGTGCATTGGCTGGGAATTGAACCTGGGTATACTGCATGGAAGGGGAGAATTCCACCACTTAACCAGCCCTGCCCCCTGAACTGTGGGGTACTGATTAGAAATTTAATTAAAATGTGAAAAGGGGGGAGAACAATGTGGACTAGCACATTTGGGAAAAGAGGCTTATTGAGAAAGGGTCAGGGTGAGAAAGAAAGAAGATTTTTTAAGTACCGGAAGCTACTTGACTGGAGATATGGAGATAAGGCTGGATATGAAATGCAAAGGAGTATACAGAAAATGAGTATTTATTAAACCCAACCATGTTTACTGAGGGGAATGCATGTGCAATTTGGAAAAGGTGAAGATTAAGAGAACTGAAATTTGAATCTTTGTACCTCCTCTCTGGTAGCCAAGGCAAATAAGGCCATTCCAGAGTAGCCATCCACAGGGCTGCGCCATGTCGCCACAACTGGACCTCTGCCAATCAGATGTTTAAGTGTTAACTAAAGCATTTAGGTGCCTGAGACTTATTTAATGGCAGGCCTGATTTGATTCTGGGTTATCTAATTTCCAGCTGCCAAGTGGATATTTGTAAATTCAATGATAATTACATCAGGGAGTGTTTTGGTTATTATTATTATTATTTTTTCTTTTAAGTATAACTGCAATGGTGGCTAATTATGAATGATAAAATTGGCATTTATTGGGGTGTCATTCACCATACAACACTTACTATAGATCACAAGCATTGGGATTATGTGTAGTCTTTTGGATTTTTCTTTTTGACAGCATCAGAATAGCACAAAGAAGTAAAATTTCACGGACGTTTTCCCCCAAGGAATTATGGTTTTGTAGTAGTGCTGATTTATCATCCAGTTCATAAAATAAAAATGTAATAAAATATAATGGGAAATGGTTTTTCCTCAACCCTCCACATCATTCTTATTAACATTAATGGGAATTGTACGTGAGTTTGGAAAGAAAAGGAGGCTCAGTGTTTCCAAAGCCTTTATATTTAGACAAATTCAATGCGAGGGTTGTATGTGCTTTATTCAAGCACAGTATAGAATAAGGGGAGGGATATAGGGCCCCTCTTTGGAGAATACTGTGCTTTTCATTGGGGCAATTTGATTTATTTTCTTGTTCATAAGTGTAGAGTGTAGCAGCGGAACCACATGCAGGAGTGAGAAAAGGGTGTTATTTTATTATTAAACCAAATATACTGTAAATAAGTTTACTTATATAATAATTTCAAAACATATCCTTTTAAAATAAATCTATTTCTTCTTAATTTTGCATTTCATGTGGTAGATTTTACTCTACCCTCAACTCTGACGACATGTAAAAAAACCTCTGTGAGGAAAAAAAAGTAATTATTTTTTTTTTTCTTAATTGAATCAGATCTATAAGTCTCTCTGAATTGCAGCAATTGCCCTGGGCAATGGCTTTTCTTCACTTTATGAGTGTTGTCTATGAGGTTGTAAGTGTTGCTAAGCAGGTAGGACTCTTAAGTTTATTTTTCTATTATTAAAAATATATATAACATGTTTTCATGGTGCAATATTTTAAAAACTATAAGAAAGTATAAAAAAAATTAAAATTGCCTATAATCTCATTGGAGGCCTGGTGGTGTAATGGTAAAGAGCTGGGCTGCTAACCAAAAGGTCGGCAATTCACATCCACGAGCCGCCCCTTGGAAACCCTATGGGGCAGTTCTGCTCTGTCCTATAGGGTCACTGTGAGTTGGAAGTGACTCGATGGCACCTAACAGCAACAACAACATAATCTCATTTTCTAAAAATGCTGTTCTATTGCTCTGTCTGTCTCAGTCTCTCTCTGTCTATACACATGTGTGTGCATATGTATGTATATGCATATATATTACATATGTTTTAAGAAACTGATACTGTATATAGATTTTTATATGTTGCTTTAGAAAATTATTTTATGATGACTTTTTCTCAATGTCTTTATACAATCTTTGAAAATATGGTTTTAATGGGTGAATAATTGTCTATTCATTGAATCATCCTCCTAATGTGGGACGCTTAGAATGTTTCTAAATTTCTTCTATTAGCATACATGACTCTTGTATACATTTTTGTGCAGGCAATTGACAGTTGGCATTATAACTTTAATACTATTTGCTATTTTGATAGGTAAAAAATATTTTACTGCTGTTTTAACTTTCATTAGTTTGTTTAATAGAGCAGCTGAGCAGTTATCAAATGTCTATTTTGCCATGCAGTCTTTATTTGGTGATTCAATAGCTAGTATTTAATAATGCTCTGCTAGTCCTCACGTCTGAGGCTGGGATTCATTTTGAGTTGTATTTAAGTATTAGCTGTGAGCAAATGCTTTAGGGCTGAAAGTTGCAGATTCTGTTATAGAACACTTAGGAACAGCTTGGTTAAAAGACAGATGTAATTATTCATGGATTAGGAAAGAAATTGCCGTGTCTGTGTCCCAAAATATCTGTAAAATCTGTAGGCCAGGGGCAAAACCCATGTTTTCTTAGCATTTTGAAAGTGAATATAATGTCTTAATAGTTTGGGTCTGTTGGGTATAGGGTAACGCTGTAGCCAAGTTCCACTGTGAAGCCTGCTATGGGCCCTGCTTGAATGACAACAGTTCTGTCTAAATTTAATGCAGCAAAACTTAAAGGCTGAAAACCTGCCTTTTGGAAAATTCAGATGACAGTGAATGTTATCTCTAGACAAATGGAATAGGATAGATGTTTGCCTTTTCAGGGACTCTGGCAGAATCGACTGGATGACAATGGACAATGGGGTATTCTCTATCCCATTTCCTCGTCTTACTCTCCTTCAGTAGTATATTCTAAACTTGTAGTGACTTCCAAATCCGACAGTAATAGAATCTTCTGATGAGCTTTGCACAAATGTGGATCTGAATCAGAAACTTTTGGAGTTTGGGGGTGAAATTATTACACAGTGTTTTCATTATTTTCTTGTTATATGGATGTACATATATATATATATATATATATATATATATATATATGAGGGCTGCTAACCAAAATGTCAGCAGTTCAAATCTGCCAGTAGCTCCTTGGAAACCCTATGGGGTAGTTCTACTCTGTCTTGTAGGGTTGCTATGAGTCAGAATCAACTCAGTGGCAATGGGTTTGGTTTGGTTTGGTTTTTCAAACAGTGTTATATGAAGGACGATAACAAAAGCAACAACATCAATATCTGGCTTCCCAAAAGCAACCACTGTCATTTTTGTTAGCTGTTTATTTTCTAGCATTTACCTCATATCTCTAAAAATACATGTTTACAGCTATTTCTTTATTTTTTAATGTTAATCTGCTTATTATTCTATAATAGGATTTATTTTTTCTTACATCCTCATATACTACTATTATTTTTATACATTTTCTGATTATACTTAATTTATTTAAATTTTTCCTGTAGAGAATATCTTTTTTTTTTTTTTTTTAATGTCCTCCTTATTATTTCTTCCACTAAGCTCTGACAGGACTGTCCCTTCTTCTTCTTGGAAACAATTTTTTTTTCCTATGAATCTATCTTCTCTTTATTTTTTTGGGTTTTGACTTTTTTCTTTCTTTACTGTCATGATAGAGCAGTTTAGGGATGGTGGTAGGAGGGAGGTATATATTGACGCTCAATTCTCCACATCTGATGGTTTAATTGAATATCTCTCAAGACTGATTTTGACAAGAGAAGGTCACACAGAGTTGTAATATTAGAGGTGGTCCTTTATAGTGACTTAAATTTGCACAGAGAGGTGGAGTCAGAAGGAAATCCACTTAAAGGAAATCCCAAAGCCTGGATGGAGGAAAGGGCCTGGCCCCACTCATGTGGCAGAGGAAAAGGGGGCATAGAGAGGTAAAGGTGTACCTGTAGGCAGGGCTCAACCAGGGAGGGCTTTTAATAACCTGGTAAATAGTGAAGGGGGCCCCTGGGTGGTGCAATGCACTCAGTGGTGCATGCGCTCAGCTGCTAACCAAAAGATTGGAGGTTTGAGCCCACCCAGAGATGCCTTGGAAGAAAGACCTGGCAATCTGCTTCCAAAAATTCAGACATTCAAAACCTTGTGGAGCACAGTCCTACTCCAACCTACAAGAGATGGCCATGAGTTGGATGTCTCCTTGGCAACTGATAAAATTTAAGGAGCCAATGATGGTCTTATCATTGATTTAAAGCATTTATTAGATGAGTCACTAGATGTGAAAGTGAGGCAGCTTCTCTGAGGGTGGAAAGTAAGCTTTTATCATGTTATTAAATATAGTAGCTTTTACTTTTGACTAAGACTCTTCAATTGTTTCATCAATGTTTGTCTGAATAATTATAAGGATGATTTGATTAGCTTTCAAAGGAGTACATCTGACTCTCAGAGGCATATCGTACCTCAGAAATAGTTAAATTACTTTACAGTGAAGCCTGTTTTTCTAGGAAAGTCTTGCTCAGTGTATCCTAAATGCAGAAAAGGCCTCTTTCTCCCTCCCCATGTTGATGTGCCAAAAGCCCCACTGCCACCCTTCTCTCTGAGGAGGGCAGCAGAGTCCCACAAATCACGCTGCCTTTCAATCTCTTTGTTTTCCCCCCTGATTATTCTTACTAGATTTTCCTTCTTTACCCAAATTCTTACATAATTTGCATAATTCTATCTCCCATTCTCAGGAGAATGATGGTATCTATAAGGAATTCCTCAATGTCCATTAACTTTGCACACTTGTCTGTAAAATCCTAGAGTCAAAAATATAGAATATAAGGGCTGAAAGGTGCCTTAGAGATCAGCTTACACACAGCCCTTGCCTTTTTCAGAAACTGAAAACCTTAAAGGAGACGACTTGCTCAAGGTCTCAAGTTAGGTATTAGTATCGCTGGGATAGAAACCATGTCTCCAAACTGTATGATTTTACCATCCTCTTGGCATCTGGCACTCACACTGTTTTTAACCAACAACAAAGAGCACAATTCATCATCATGAAATTAAAATGTTTGCTTAAGTTTAATGTTGTCATTTCTACCCCATTTCAACTGTGCACCAAAACTGAAGTAGGATTTTTTTTCTCCCCTCATCAGAAGATTTATTTATGTTTCTTAATATTTGTCACATATTGTATACCATGTTAGCCTCTGTGAGGCATATAAAAAAGAGAAAAATATAATGTCTATCTGGAGAGATAAGATACAAACAAAAAAATTACAAAACAAGTTAAGAATAATAGAAACTCATAAAGCAAGGCCTATTACAAAGTCATTATACTTGGTTGCTAGGTAAATGATCTACACTATAAGAACTCTGTGTTTGCTTGGGAAAGAATTTGCTGAGGTGAGAAGTGGGATTTTGACACAGACCTTAAAGGATGGGTTAATTTGATATTTGGAGGAAAGGTAGAGCGTACATTCCAGGTAGAAGAATGATTCATTTGTGGTGCTGATGTTCTCCTGTGCCAAATACCGGCCTAGCGCTAGGCAGGCAGACATGGTCTCAAGGAGTTTAAGATCAGCCAGCACACTGAGAACATAACCTGCACTGTGGAGCTGTCAGAGGGGCAGGTTTAAATGTGTTGGAATCCTAAAGAATAGTAATAACAAATCACAGCTTGTTGATTATATATGAAATACAATTTTACCCTTGGAAGTAAGTCATTATTATCACTGATTTACAGGTGAGCAGAATTGAGGTTTCAAACTATAGTCTGAACTATAAGCACACATATGAAGAGAATCATATGAAGTCCTTTTCTAAAAGTACCTACACCAAAACCCCAGTTTGAACCTACCCAAAGTCACCTCAGAAAAAAGGCCTGGCAATCTACTTCTGAAAGATCACAGCCTTGAAAACCCCATGGAGCACAATTCTACTCTGACACACATGGAGTCACTATGAGTTGGAACTGACTCTATGGCACCTGCTTTGGCCTTTTTTTTTTTTTTTTTTTGTTACACCAGTACTCCACATTTAGCTGTTCTGGTTTCAGGAGGCTGGAGTAGGATCTGAGCATTAGTCGGGTTGTTGTGGTTGTTATTGTTGTTTATGCCTCTAGGTGACTTTGATCTGGTCAAGTTTGAGAACAGGTGTCTGACTTTAACCCTTATCATTACACCAGATTACCTCTAGAAGGATGGAGCAGCTCAACATCAGACAGCATTATTAACAGTGCGGGGAGGATGGAGGACACACAGAAAATGTGTATTCAGAGGGTTGTAGTACTATAGTCTGGGACAAAATGTTGCTTGGTCCTGCACCATCTTTATAACTGTTGATGTGCTTGAGTCCATTGGTGTGACTGTTATGTAGTGACTTCCAACCTAGGAGGCTCATCTTCCAGCATGGTATTGGACAATATTGTGATTCACAGGGTTTTCACTGGCTAATTTTCTGATGCAGATCATGAGACCTTTCTTCCTAGTCTGTCTTAGTCTGGAAACTCCACTGAAACCTCTCCACCATGGGTGACCCTGCTGGTATTTGAAATACCAGTGGCATAGCTTCCAGCATCACAGCAACATGTAAGCTGCTACAGTACGACAAACTGACAGATGAGTGCAAGAGCCAATATAACGCCTCAGAAATGGAAGAAATGCACAGCTAGTCAGTATTCAGGCCACTGGTGATGCCAGGACTATAATCCTGAGAACACTCTGATTAAGTAACCTGTGAGTGATTAGACCAATGTCTAGATTGTTGATCCTAAAAGGCTGAGCTCAGGGTTTTGCTGTACATAAATCTTTTTGAAATGGAAGAGAAGAGACATAACTGAAGCCAAGGGAATAAGCCAGATAAGCTTCCAGTCCCATTCCATACCTCTGACTGTGTGGATTAGAATGATCCCATCGTGGCCACTCAGCACGTCACAGAATGGACTGTGTCAGTTTATTGGCTAAATTGTCATGATTGTAAACTCCCTAATGACACAAAGACAAGACTGCCAGAGCCTCTGAGTCACTTTTCAAACAAAGAAAATGGAGCTTAATTAACATAGGACCCCGTGCTAGGTTCTCTGCTGTTAAAGCCACACTGAAGGAGTGATATGAGACCACTAGCTTCATTTTAAGGCTGAGAGAGTTCACAGATGAGCAAAGGGAGAATTAATGAGGTTCTCTGACAGCATCCTGAAGCACAACTGAAGCTGAGGTAGAGCCATGGTAGGAGCTGATTCTGTATTAATAAGGATACATTTCCAGGGGCCTCCTGGGTTGACTATTCTTTGTTCCTCCTGACCCAAAATTCCCTATCTTGATTAATGTTACTCACCTTTACGCAACATCTTTGCACACCGCAAGTCCCCCTCTTCCCTTCTTACTTGCCTTTCCTCCCTGATGCCCTATTGGGAACTCACACATAAACCATCTGGGAAGGGTGGGAATGCTGCTCTTACTCACAGCTTCTGTGAAGTGATGGTGGAGTGTGTGGTTTGCCTATAATAGGTCTTTGGAAAAGAATGCATTGATTTCTCTGCAGATTTTTTTTTTTTAAAGGCTCTGCGACATGACTGAGAGAAGGGCTAATTACTGTTTATGACTGTTTCATTCAGAGCTAATTGCTGGAGCTGCTGCAGACACTGGGGCCTGCACTGCTGCTCTGTACCAAATGTGCAAACAGTAATAAAATGGTCAATGGGGGCCAACACTTTGCACAACCGCTCCTGAAACCACTCTGTGTGTATGTGCATATATGTAAGTAAGCCGGTCTGAATGGAATCTTGGGTGGTGCAAATGGTTAATGCACTTGGCTGTTAACCAAAAGATTGGAGGCTCAAGTCTACCTAGAGGAGTCTCAGGAGAAAAGTCTGGTGATCTACATCTGAAAAATCAGCCATTAAAAACCCTGTGGAGTACAATTTTACCAGATATGCATGGGATCACCATGAGTCAGAATTGACCCTACAGAAACTGTTTGGTAATGTGTGTGTATACACACACACACACACATACACACACAATGTGCAGTTTAAGAAGAGTCCAGAGGTAATTCTTGAAAACTTTCTATTTCTAATAGGTCACAGATACACAGTAGAGTCAGTTTATCAAGGTGCAATTAATAAAGCCCATCACCCGTTTGTCAGTTTGTCCTACTGTGGTGGCTTGCATGTTGTTGTGATGCCGGAAGCTATACCAGCAGTATTTCAAATACCAGCAGGGTCACCCATGGTAGACAGGTTGGTTTCACTGAAGCTTCCATACTAAGACAGATTAGGAAGAAAGGTCTGGTGATCTACTTCTGAAAATTAGCTAATGAAAACCCTACGGATCACAATAGAATACTGTCTGATATAGTGCTGGAAAATAAGCCAGACTGCTAGGTTGGATGGCACTCAAAATACAAAATAGCTGCAACAATAGACTCAAATAAACCAATGATCCTGCAAATGCCACAGGACCAGGCAACGTTTTGTTTTGTTGTACATAAGGCTGCCGTGAGTCAGAGATGACTTCACAGCAGCTAACGACAACAACAGCAATTAATAAATCTGGACTTGTTTGAGAAATGAAACAACTAAGGGATCTTATGCTATTTTTTTCTTGGGTTGGTTGAATGAGCAGGGAAAGCGAGTGGTATGGAAAAGTTAGCTGAATTCATAAAAGTTTGATTAAAGGAAAAGTATAGAAATATTAAATGGAGACTGTAGGGGTTTCCCTAAATTATGCGTTGGCTTTCCTCTAATTGATTTTCCCACTTAACGTGAACCCAGAGTTGCCACCATTAATATGCATGTGTTCATGGATGTGGCGCAAGCAGAGCTGCACACATCTGGTGAGCACCTTTAGATATGGCCATGAAAGATGTTCTCAATGTGGGTCCAGCCCCAAGCACTTCCCTTCCCTACAAGTCTGTGATATGGAAACTGAAGACCAGGATGGCTGACAGCATTCCAAGTTCCTTCTGCTTCTTAATGTAAATCCATCTCACAGTCTGATAAAATAGTCCAGACAATTCTCTGTAGTCTCCACTCTGTGACCAAGGCAGGTCAGCTTTGTGTGTTTGTGTGTGTGTGTGTGTGTGTGTTTGTGTGTGTGTGTGTGTATGTGTGTATTAAATGAGAAGTCCCTGGGTGGTGCAAATGATTAATGCACTCTACAGCTAACCAAAAGTTTGGATATTTGAATCTACCCAGAGGCACCTCGGAAGAAAGGACTGGCATTCTACTTCTGAAAAATCAGCCACTGAAAACCCTATGGACCACAGTTCTACTCTGACACACGTGGGGTTGCCATGAGTTGAAATCAGCTTCATGGCAACTAGTGATGGTGTTAAATGAGAGTGTATGCCAGAGTTTCACTAACTGATAGATTACCAATTTAATATTTGTGAAAATATTGGTTTGTTTAGTGGTTAGAGCTGTAAATATATACAAAACATGTAACAGGGTGAATTAATAAGCAAATAATTGGTGGGAACCAGTCTTCCTTCTGACTTATCTCTCAGAGAATGGGAGACTGACCTTGGTTTTGGAGAGAAATTCTGCAGGATTGTCTCTTTAGGGCTAAGACAGGAAAGTGGAGTGGTGAGAACTGAGCAGAAGCAGCTGGCTGGCCCTGGTTTTCTGTAAAAGGCCTACCAGGGAACCTGGCACCCTACTCCTTGCCAGGACCTTAGGCAGTAGATTGATGTGGAGTGTATTCACAGAGATTAGATTCCATGCTCCTGACAAAATCTCTCCTGTTCAGCAATGACACAGATGCACTGTGCTGCCTTCTTCTAAGGAACCTTTGGGATTGGGTGTGAGCAGCTCAAAGGTGACCATAACAGGCAGATACTGGGGCCTGTGCTCATTTTAGGGCAATTCCCATTCTCATCCCCATCTTTGGTGACCCTATGACAGTGGAGGCATTCTTTAAACCTGAATGCAATTGAGTTTCTCTCCTTCATTGAGACAAGGTTTTAGAGTTAGAAATAAGTCTATTTAGAAAATAAAGTAATGTAATATAGGGCTGCTATGATTTAGAATCCACTAGACAGCACACAACAACAACAATATATGTTTCACTGGAGTGCGATAGGCTCAAATTTCTGTACTCATTGTAGCTGTTGAGAATTTAAACGGCAGCAACAGGAGATACACGCACAGGCAGGCATGGTTTAGTGTCACAGGTTAACTGAAATAATGCTGATTTGTTGCTGGTCAGGTTCCTGGTAATGGTCATTCTCATATTTCATTTATCACCAACTTTTTGGTTCTGTTCTTGCTGTAAGCATTATAAAGATGTGGACTCCTAGTAAAGAAATGCTTCTTTCCAAAAAATTATTTTCACAAATTCTCTTTTTTCTCTTTCTAATATCTTTTTATACCCTTTATCTGTTGGCTAGGCCTAAGACTTCTGATGTGTTCCTTTGTAAACTTGCATATGTATCTGATAATTATTGGATGATGCCCCATTAGATACTTCAACTTTAATATTATATTATATTTATATTATGCAGAGTTTTAAAATCTCTTGCATTACAAATACTCTAGAAAACTGTTCAGCATTCTCTACCAGAGTTGGACACATGCATAACCTATGATGCAGCAACTTCACATCTAGGTGTATATCCAACAAATATGCATGTATATGTATACCAAAGCCATGCACAAGGATGTTCAAATAAGCACTATTGATGATAGTCATAACTGGAAACTACTCAAATATTCATCACATCAAAATGGGAAAGTAACTCATAATATGTTTATACAATAGAATGCTACACATCAATGACAATGAACAATCTGTAACTCCAACCAACGGCATGGATTTTTCACAAATATAATGTAGAGTGAAAGAATACATATTATGTTACTCTATTTCTATAACGTTACAACAGCTGGCAAAAATAATCTATGTTGTTAGTAGTGAGGATAGTAGTCTGCTCTGCAGGGGGCGGGGGAGTGGTGGGCAGTAATAATGGGAAAGAGGCCCAACTGACACTTCTGGGGTGCTGGCAGTGTTGAGTTTCTTGATTGGTGTATTAGTTATACCAATGAGTTTTGTTTGTAAAATCTCATCAAGCTACGCACTTATGATATGCCTGCTTTTTTCTCCAATAACAAAGTTGAAACAGAGGCCTTATATAATCACTCCTATCACTTATTCTTTATTCATAAAGCATCTTAAAATGTATTAGCATTTGTCAATCTCAACAATCTTATTAGATAGAAAGATAGGTTATAACATCCACGTTTGAAAAATGAGGAAATTGAAGGCCAGAGTAAAGAAGTAACTTGCACAAGTATAGATGGCAGCTAAGTTGAAACAGTGCTGGGGCTAGAAACAAAGTTCTCTGACTATGTGCAAATACTTAATGGTTTTCAGTGGGGATCACTCCACACTGGGAAGGGGTGATCCAACCAAAACAAAACCCATTGCCATCAAGTCGATTCCAACTCACAGAGACCCTATAGGACAGAGTAGAACTACCCCATATAGGGTTTCTGCGGCTGTAATCTTTACAGAAGCAGACTGCCACATCTTTCTCCTGCAAAGCAGCTGGGGGCTTCGAACCACCCACCTTTTGGTTAGCCCCTGAGCACTTAAGCACTGCACCACCAGGCCTCCTTGGGAAGGGGTAGTAGATGTGGGGAAAGTGTCAGGACAGGGAATATGTGGTTTGAAAACCAGCACATTTTCCAAATATTTTGATTTGCTTTTCATTGCATTAGTGGTATTTCAAATAAAGGAGGCTGTGAGATCTTTATATTTTTCAACAGGGTGCATGGGCAAAAAAAAAAGGTAAGGGAAACTACACTCCAGTTCTTCTCCTTCACCAATCCTGTTGTGTTCACTCTGTTCCTACAGTGTGCCTGGGTTAAGACACGGTGACTGAATGTAACACACCTTACCAAGATGACATTTTTACTGAGATAACAAGTAAATTTCTTATTCCTATTTAGTTTTTTTTTTTTAATCGTCAGAATAAATGGTACTTTAAAATTAGAGTTAATGAAGGTATAAAACTTAAAATAACCCAGGAAGTTGCCTATAAAAAAGCAAAAATATAAACCATAAACATGAACTCTTCCTCCTCCTGCTCCCTCCCTTACTCAGACCCTCTGATATTTCTGGTTTATTTTAAGCCCACACAGAACAAAACCCTTGCTGTTCCTTAACAAGTGAGAATGACTTGCCCAGACACACAATAAAACATTTGTGACAGGCGAGTGTGCACGCCCTTAATCCAGATCTCGCGCAGCACAAAGTCCTCTCTGCTGCCAGGTTCAACAAAGGACCTTCTGTTCCTGCTCTTTGCCAAGGCAGAATGCCAGTTGTCCTAGATCTGATTGCTCCTGGAACCCCAGTCCCTTGTGGATGGATGACAGTGCCACCCAGAATACCAGGACCATTATGCTAAGCAAAGTGAAGATACAATTTTAAATCGGGTTTTCTTAAGCCTTTGCTCTTTGGAAATTTTAGGTGTATCCTTATTCTTGCTCTGATTCTCTCCAAGCCCTCAACTGCAAGTGTTCACCTCATTCTACTCCTTTACCTAAAGCAGCTGCCTTTTCCACCTGGTCATGCCATGTTACCTTTGACAAAGATGTCACTAGTTGGAGCCAGCCTTGTTTCTGTTGACTCTCCATCCTAGGGACACACCATTGTTCAGTGCAATAAAAGTTGTATAGTCAATATGAAGCAATATACCTGGACATAAACAGATTGAAGAATGCTATGGAGAGGAGAAAAGGGAAAATAGATTGAGGAGGAATTGCTGAGAGTTATTGCTTTAAAAGAGGATAAAAATGTGGCCTTCTGGTAAGCCCTTGATAGAACATTTCCAAATTTAAAAATTTTGCATGGGTCATCCTGTACCGTTGCCACTCATTTTTTTTTAAACTAGAATAACTTATTTGTCATTATGAAAGCAATATATGTTCATTGTAGGAAAAAAATTTAATACATAAAACTACAAAGAAGACATGAAACAAAACCCACAATTGGGGAATATATAATTCAAGATTCCTCTCGCTCTCCTTCTCACTCTGTCTCATACACACACACTCTCTCTCTCACACACACATACACACACACACACACAAAGTAAATTTTATTTAATAAACTTTGAGTTTTTCTTTAATAATATACTATGAACAAATTTTGTTAATAACAAATATTTTAATATCTGCCTGGAATTTTATATGGTTGTATCAAAATGTATTTAAACAATCCCCTAAGATTGATTCTTTTGGGTGTCAAGAATTTTTAGATATTTTGAATAACACTGTGATGGCAATATTTGTAGCTATATCCTAAATTTTATGGAAATAACTAATAGTGGAATTTTTAAGTACAAGTCAATGTACATTTTAAAATATTTTGATATTTATTGTGGTCTAGGAAAATTATTCCTCCTCCGTACATAACCTTGTACAGTGTAATAAAAAACACCTTCAACCTCATGTTCATCATAAAGACTGCTTTGAATGAACAGAGCTATTCTTACACACTGTTTATCCTAATGCAACTTCATTAAGCCACTAATTTAAACTTTTTTAACCCCTAATTTAAACTTTTGTACATAGAGAGTACAAATAAGAGAATGTTCTTCTGTGCTTATGCTGGAAGATATTCATGTGTTTGACTTATATTTCTGTTTCCATTATTTCACGTGAAAATGTTTCCATGGTCAGTTCAATGTTATACTCTTAGTGGGGAGTCAGTAACTTTTCTGCTGTGGATTTCATTCATCTGGAGAATAGCATACAGACCGCTAACGAAGAAACTCTTGGACATATTTCATTTTGAAATTCTATGTATTCTTCTTGGAAATGTTTATCTTTAAAGAAGCTAGATGTTGTTATCTTCACAGCAGAGTCATTATTCTGCTGGGAATGAATGAAATCATCTGGTTATTTGTAAGAGAGGTCTTAAAATTGTATTTTGTTAAGTTATTTAGCTCTAGGGGAGTTATGGCTATTTCTAAATTAAGTTTTTCTTTCCTGAAAGATTTTTTTCCTCGGCCAGACACTGTGTTTTGTCATACAATAACCATCACTGATTTCTTAATCGCACTCTTGATTCTTACTTAGCAAAATAAGGCAGCAAATTTGATTGGATCATTATAGCTGGGTTGTCTGAATGTTTTATGTCAGTGCAAGTAGGTTCTTCTTTTCCAGTTTGCAGGCCGAGGACAAGTAATTCAACCTCCTGAGACTGTCATTCACTGGCTTCTCCCCTCCCTGCCTGGAAGCATAAGGCCGTCAGGAATGATTAGCCAATCTTCTTCTATCTTTGCTTAGTACAAATAACTATATTTCTTTTTCAGGGTATAGAATAACAACTGTAAGTAAATATTGGTCTAGTCTGAGACAGATGTCTTGAAGTACTGTCTCTCATCTTTTATTCTTTGGCTAAATAAACCAAAGAAGTAGAATGACAGAGCTTAAAGGTAGCTATTAGCTAAATTTACATGCCAGAAAGGCAGGTGTTTTAAGCCAATCCTCAATACCTAACTATTGCATTCAATAAACTAGTTTATCAGATTTAGTAAACATTTGCACAGCAGTTGACCAGTTGTCCTTAAATTGAGGCAACAGATATGGTATGATATTGTGGGACCTCACAGTAGAAGGGACTAGAAAAGAATTTCTAACAGCATCATTAGTAGCATTGTTTATTATTTACACGTATAAACAGATACACTCATGAAAAAATAATCAGTCCATGCTTCAAAACCTTAAGTTCCCATATTAACCCCAGGATGAAGATAACATTACCAATCCTAATCCATGTGAACCAATCTGAATCCAAGTTGTTTTCTTTTGCATTTTTTTCTAGAAGGAATTTTTTTTCCCCCCACAAAGTATTCTTCTAGTTATATTTGAGCATTTTAATTCCCTAACTAGAATGAGGTCTGATCTTTCCTGAGCATTTCCTTCATAGATTGATAAATTTACAGGAAAAACAAATCACCCTGTTATGTGACTTTTTAAGAGGGAAAAGTAATATTCATGGAACTTATTCATAAATTTTAAATAATAGAATGAGCTGTATATCACTTAGAGTTCAACCAAACCAAAAAATCTAAACCATTGTCATGAGTAGATTCCAATTCAAGGTGACCTATTTAGCCAGGGAAGCAAAATCACTGTGGTTATGTGGCATAAGGGATTTATTATTTTTTTCCCTAATGAGTTTTTTATTGTGGTAAATGTATGTGTAACAAAACATTTGCCATTTCAATATTCTTCACATGTACAATTCAGTGACTTTGAGAGGTTTATTTTAGAGATTAGATCTTACATAATTTTGGGAGCTGGTGAAAAAGTCAATGGAAAGCTGTTGCATCTGTATCTGGTGGTGAGGCTGAAGTCACTCTAGATCAGTGACAGAAACCTGGACATGTTGTGGGGTAGAGCAAGGGTGAAATGGAACCCATGAGGTTAAACTGGAACCTGAATGTGTTTCTCACTGCATCCAATCTTGACAAAGAAGATGACCTCCAGGAGGAGGCTGAGGCCCTTTGCACATGCACCTGATGCAGGGTTAGGACAACCTAAAGGAGCAGATCTGGCAGGAGCTGCAGGAGCTGCAGGAGCTGCAGGCCTGGGGGCCACCCATGGCAAGAAGATGAGCCAACAGATAAGCAACCACATACACAAGCTACAGTAGCAGCTAGCACCCTAACCCAACTTCAGAGCCTACTGGATTCCTTCTTATTTCTGCTTTCCAAATCACGTACAAATTTCTCTTGTGGTCAAGCTTAACCTATAACCATCAGAGATGAGAATTCTGGGAAATGCTGTTCCAGCCTAATCCAGTTGATATTGTACCAAACCAACACACACATTGATGACGTTTTTAGACTTGTTTACCACCTGACCTTAAACTTCATATCTGAGAAATCACCAGACTACTTGTTGCACTTTACCTCATACTATTTTCACATTCCTATTTCTTTTTATTTTTCATGACTTCTAATTCAAGTGTCCTTCCCTATGTTTTCTACCTGGTAAACTTATAATTCTCTTATAAGAACAGCTTCTCTACTCTGTGAAATTTTCTTCATCCTCACAGGCAAGGCTATTATTCTTGTCTTTTAAAATACCAAGCACTTTGTATTATGATTAAATATTTATATTACTGTCTCTCCCACTAGACAAGAAGTTCTTTCATAGCAGGGACTTTAGATCCCTCATTGTTCAGCATACTACATAAAAGACAATTGTATTTGTAATAGATTAAAAGATAATCTGAGTTTATTATGTATGGTGGAATGAACATGTATGTTTTGTTATCACTATAGATTTTTCAAAAATTGCTGCAAGATCATACTTAGAAGAAGACAAGTCATTAATTTGTGTTGAAGAGATATTTTCTACAGCAGCAAAGAACTGGAGTAAACTAATAAGAATCATCAATTAAACAAATATTTTGAGATATCAAAGCAAAAGGAAAGGCAACCAGCAATATGAGCTGTCCCAGAAGAGGTTGCTATAGCTTTATCGTATAGTCTACAAACTCCCTATGAGCCAGATAGATAGCTACACTGATATGCATGTTCTAGGTGTAGCTGCCACCTCTCGTCTGTCAGTTTGTTGTACTGTGGTGGCTTGAGTGTTGGCCATGATGCTGAAAGCTATGACACTGGTATTTCAAAAGCCATCAGGGCCATCCCTGATGGAAAGCTTTCAGTGGAGCTTTCAGACTAAGACAGACTAGGAAGAAAGGCCTGGTGATTTACTTCTAAAAATTAGCCAATGAAAACCCTGTGAATCACAACAGAACATTGTTTGATACAGTGCTTGATGATGAGCCTCCTAAGCTGTAACACACTACCCAATGGTAGTAACAATGGCTTCAGACATTCATGAAGATAGCACAGGACTGGGGAACATTTCATTCTATTGTACTTACATAAGGCCATTATGAGACAGGGCTGACTCAATAAACCCAGCTTATATCTTGTTTCCTTCTAATAACTCCAAAAATGCAATTTAAAGTGCATTGTTCAATACAGCATTTGTCTAGTTTATAAATAAAAAATATGCTTTTCAATAATAAAGATAAAAAATGTTTCTGAAATAAGTTTGTACATAAAATCATTACTGTACAAAGAGAATTGGTATTTATACAGGACCATTAGTCACTGGTCAAAGATTTAAATTTTTTGAAGTATTTAATTTATTTTAGGTCGAGGAACTTAAATAATTTATAAATATTTGCAACAATAATAATAATGGTATCATTTTTTCTATCTCTTTCATTGCTCTGTTAACAATAGAGCTAAACAGGATAAATTATCTCAATGAGCATTCTGATTAATACTTTTTGTGCTGATATTAGTGTAGCAAAGAGTACCTGAAGGTGTATGTTTCAGAGTTCTGAAAATAAGGTGGTGCATTTTTTGTTTGTTTTTTAAATAACCTATCATTTTTTTTCTCTGTTTGCTTAGCTTCTAGGAAGCTCAAAACTAAACTGGGTACTTTATTTCAATAACTAAATTAGCCCTGGTTTCTAGCACAATTATCTCCCTTCTTTTTCATATTACTTTAAGTTTTTCTTTTGTACACTTTATAAACTCATCTTTGTATATATATTAGTCTAAACCCAATGAAATTACACTTTTTTAGGTCAAAATGGCTTAATATTAGTAAATTGACATGGCCAAATGCTGGCAATTTCATATGGTAAGCATATTGTAGGCCAGCTTGATTCATTCTGGATACAAGTAGGCAAAAATCATAAATAAGAAAAATATGTAATTGCCTTATTGACAAGACTTTTCCCTAACTAATGTGCAGCACATAGGAATAGAGAAGGAGATGGTGATTTTAGGAAACAAGATAAATAACAACAACAAATAAAACTTTTTATATATGGTAACAATTATGAAAAAACATATAGTTGATGTATTCAATTCAGAATGTTTGGCATTATTTACCATAAAATGGAAAAGAGGAGATGAAAGTTGTTTATTTCTTAGATTTTAATAAACTTAACAAAAGCAAATGTAGTTTTCTTTTCCTTTTGATGGAACTTGCAATTGGCGTTACCAAAATGCATTTTTCTCGTCAAACAGAAAATTGCTGCACAACTTGTATAAGATAAAATGGCTGGGCCAAAATGGGCAGAGAATGAGGAATAATGGCTCATTGGTGTAATACAAGCACAAACAATATAAGCACCTTTCCCAATTCATATTTTTAAAATATGAAAAATCTAACTTTTATTTCTAGCAACAGAAATAAAATACATATTTAGAAAGATGAAGATGGAGTTTGTTGTTGTTAGGTGATTTTGAGTCAATTTTTGACTCATAGGGACCACATGTGACAGAGTAGAAATGTCTCATAGGGCTTTCTAGGCTGTAGTCTTTACAGGAGCAGATCACCAGGTCTTTCTCCCATGGAGCTGCTTGGTGGGTTTGAACCACCAACCTTTCTGTTAGCAACTGAGCACTTAACAGTCTAGCCACCAGGCATCCTTTTAACCAGGTTAATTGCCAACAAGTTTAGCAGGAATCATTAATCGTTTCTAGAAGTAGGTAACACCTGCAAATAAGAATTTGTTTACAAAAATTATCCAAATTTGTGGTTAAAATAACATTACCAACACCACATGGCTCTTGCATAGGAAAATACAACATCATAGATTTATTTATCTGTCTAAATGAATTTATTAACTTAATGCAATCTTAATAAAAATACCTCCCTAGTTTTCTGGAGACAGACAAGTTAAATGTGAAGTTTACTTGGAAAATTAAACAAGCAAGAAAAGCTAGGAAAACCCTTAAAAGAAGAGCTATGGTGGGTGAGTGGGGTCATTTAGTCCTGTCAGAATTTAGCACATATGACAAACTTCTATAATTAAAAGAGTTGGGTATTAGTGCAGGAATAGACAAAGGAATGAATGGATCAGGAGAGAAAATCAGAAGTAGTTTCATCTGCATATGAGATGTAGTATCTTGGCTTCTAAACTATATTCTACAATAAATGAAACCAGCGCTCTTCAGAGAAAAAAAAAATCCAGCACTAAGCAGTGATAGTACAACATGAGCATGAAATATTTCGTTATGCCAGAAAATTTAAGAAAGTTCCTAAATACTGATGAAGACCTATCAAAGGGGCACACAGCTTAATGGGGCTCCCACAGGCCAAATCTGGGACAGTTTAAGAATCAAAATAATAATGAAAGCAATAGGTTACAACCCATTATATAAAATGAGAATTCATGAGTTCAGACTGATACAAATAAATGAATATATAAGTAAAAGGGGAGGGAACAGGTAAAGCTCCTTGTTACAGAAGAAGGCCAACTAATAAATGAAGAAGGACTGATACAGTTAGAAAATCACCAATGGATGTTAATCCTAATGGTTAAAAAGTTTGATTAGAAACAGTATATGGTCTTAAATTATCTCTCCCAGAATAACTTAATAATTATAAAGGGAAAATAATAATTTTATAGTGGAGAAAACTGGCAGACACTACCTTAATCAACTCATCACTTAAGTGATCAAAGTTAACACCTACAATTTTAGGACAAACCAATATCATGTAGCTCATGATATGATTCACTAAGAAGAATGCAAAATTACTTTTAGGATATCCCTTTAAAAATTGCATGACCTAGAATTAATCATGATAAAACATGAGACAAACCCAAAGTGAGGAATGTTTTACCAAATAACTGGCTTATGCCCTTCAAATACATCAAGACCAAGAAAGACACAGACTGAAAACAGTTCCACATTAAAAAAAACTGAAGAGACATTGCAGTTAAAGGCAGTGAGTGATCTTGGACTGGACTCTGGATTGTGGAAAAACAAATTATATTATTTGAACAATTGATACAGATTGAATATGAGTTAGATAATAGTATTATATAAATGTTAAAATTTCTGATATTGATACCAGTACTGTGGTTATGAAAGGGAATATCCTTTTTCTTAGTAATTACACATTGAAGTTTTATTAGAAAAAGGGCATGGTGTCTCCAACTTGCTCTCAGATTATTCAGAAATAAAATTATGCTTGAATGGGGAAGGTGAATAAAGCAAATAGTGCAAAATGTGAGCAATTGGTGAATATAGATAAAGATATCAAGAATCCTTTAATTATTCTTACAACTTCCTATAAATCTGAAATTATATAAAAATAAAAAGAAGAGTCCTTAAGTTTTAAAGATATATGCTGAAATATTAACAAAAAAATTGACATAATACCTGGGATTTGCTTCAAATTAATCTAAAGTGGGGGAAATATGTGGGGATATAGGTTGAAAAAGAATGGATAATTGGCCATGAGTTGAATTACATGTATATGGAAGTTCTTTATATTATTTTATTTATTTTGCTATATGTTTGAATATTTCACTAACAAAATATTTTTTTAGAGCAAGATCTCAGTGATATGGCTAAACATTCAGATGCTTTATTTGTTTGGTTCTAAAATTATGGCCACTTAAGATTATATTTAAACAGAATAACCAGAATGGAAATAATGAGAATGGCCACACATTGTGAAGAAAGTAACCAGTGTCAGTGAACAATTTGTGTAGAAATCGTTGAATGTGAAACAAAACTGTTGTGTAAACCTTCACCGAAAACACAATAAAATATCATTAAAAAAATTCTCATGGAATCCAGATATTCTGGAGCTATGAAGATTGGATGAAGCACTGAAACTATTGCCCTGAGATAATCTTTAAACCTTAAACCCAAAAATCTCCTCTTAAGTCTTCTCAAAACTAAAAAACAGTTTAGCTTAACTAGTAAAGAATGTCTGCCTTAATCATGGAGCTCTTTTAAGATCTATCTATATGGGATCGCATTGACAAGAGCCACTTGAAAGATGCGGTCGGAAACTTAGTGGGCAGTAAGTTTATGTTATTAGGGGAGGAATGACTTGGAGAGTGAAAATGGAAGCACAATTTTAAGATTGTAATCAATGTCACTGAATTGTACTTGTAGAAATTGTTGAATTGAGGTATGTTCTGCTATGTATATTTTTACCAACAACAAAACATACTATTAAAAAAAAAATTGTCCTCCATCTAGCTCAATTGCCATAACATAGTTTATAAAGAAAATGTCTAGTACAACTATAGATGGTGCCTGGCTACCACCACTGACTGGTCTGACAGGGATCACAACAGAGGGTTCTGGACAGAACTAGAGAAAAATGTAGAACTAAATTCTAACTTACAAAAAAAGACCAGACTTACTGGCCTGACAGAGACTGGAGAAACCCTAAGAGTATGGCCCTCAGACACTCTTTTAGCTCAGTAATGAAGTCACTCCTGAGGTTCACACTTCATCCAAAGATTAGACAGGCCCATAAAACAAAACGAGACTAAAGGGGCACACCAGCCCAGGGGCAAGGACTAGACGGCAGGAGGGGGCAGGAAACCTGGTACGGGAAACCAAGGTAGAAAAGGGAGAGTGTTGACATGTCATGGGATTGTTAACCAATGTCATAAAACAATATGTGTACTAACTGTTTAGTGAGAAGCTAGTTTGTTCTATAAACCTTCATCTAAAGTAAAATTTAAAAAAAACTGTTCCAGATTACATGAGGATTTAAATGTAGGAGTTTTAGCACAGCATGGCTAATGACAAAGAAAGGCTAGAAACATCTTGATATACAGTAATGGGGATTCCTTAAATAATTTATAGGACATCCAAAGAACATAATGTTATGTAGCATTTAAGTACTTTAGAAAAATATTTATTTTAAAATGTCAAGTAAAAAGAAAAAGATGTACCAAAAAAAATTAAACAGTTCATATTTAAACATGTTGTTATTAGGTGCTGTAGAGTTGATTCTGACTCATAGTGGCCCTATGTACAACAAAATGAAACACTGCCTGATCCTGTGCCATGCTCACAATCCTTGCAACGCTTGAGACCCTTGTTGCAGCCACTATGCCAATCCATCTCATTGAAGGTATTCATCTTTTTTGGTGACCCTCTACCTTACCAAGCATGATGTCCTTTTCCATGGACTAGTCTGTCCTGATAACAGGTCCAAAGTACCCGAGATGAAATCTCGCCACCCTTGCTTCCAAGGAACACTCTGGCTGTATTTCTTCCGAGACAGACTTGTTTGTTCTTCTGGCAATCCATGATATATTCAATATTCTTCTCCAACACCATGATTCAAAGGAATCAGTTCTTCTTTGGACTTCTATATTCATTGTCCAGCTTTCACATACATATAAGGCAATTGAAAATATCAAGCCTTGGGTGAGGTGCACTTTAGTCCTCAAAGTGACACCTTTGCTTTTGAATATTTTTGTTTGTTGATGTTTTATTTTTTATTTTATTTATTTATTTTTTAATTGTACTTCAGGAGAAAGTTTACAGAACAAGTAGTTTCTCATGAAACAGTTAGTACACATGTTGCCCTATGATAATGGTTAACAACCTCACAACATACAAAAACTATCCTTACTCAACCTTGGATTCCCTATCACCAGCTTTCCTGTCCCCTTCTGCCTTCTAGTCCTTGTCCCTGGACTGTTGTGCCTCATTAGTCCCATTTGGTTTTATGGGGCTGTGCACTCCTCGGCTGAACAGTGAACCTCGAAAGTGACTTCACCACTGAGCTAAAAGGGTGTCTGGGGGCCATACTCTCGGGGTTTCTGCAGTCTCCTTTAGGCCAGTAAATCTGGTCTTTTATTTTGTGAGTTAGAATTTTGTTATACATCCTTCTCCAGCTCTGTCCAGAACCCTCTGTTGTGATCCTGTTCAGAGCAGTCAGTGGTGGTAGCCAGGCACCATCTAGCTGGTGGAGGCCTCGGTAGCTGTGGTCCATTAGTCCTTCAGACTAATCTTTCCCTTGTATCCTGTTCTCTTCACACTCCCTTGCTCCCGAAGGGATGAGACCAGTGGAGTATCTTAAATGGCTGCTCACAGGCTTTTAAGACCTCAGACACTACTCACCAAGGTAGAATGTAGAATGTAGAACATTGTCTTTATAAACTGTGTTATGCTAATTGAGCTAGATGTTCCCTGAGACCATGGTCCCCAGAGCCCTCTGCCCAGCAATTCAGTCCCTCAGGGAGTTTGGATGTGTCTATGGAGCTTCCATGACCTTTCCTTGTACAAGTTGTGCTGGTTTCCCCAGTATTGTGTACTGTCTCACCCTTCACTAAAGATACCGCTTATCTATTGCCTATTTAGTATTTCCTCCACACCCCTCCCATCGCTGGTAACCAACAAAGATTGTCACCTTTTGTGTGTGAACTTTTTCACGGGTTTTTACAATAGAGGTCTCATACAATATTGGTCCTTTCGTGATTCACTTGTTTCACTCAGCATAATGTCCTCCAGTTTCATCCATGTTATGAGATGCTTCACAGATTCACTGTTGTTCTTTTCTGTTGCATAGTACTCCATTATGTGTACGTACCATAGTTTGTTTATCCATTCATCTGCTGATGGGCATCTAGGTTGTTTCCATCTTTGTGCTATTGTGAACAATGTTGCCATGAACATGGGTGTGCATATGTCTATTCGTGTGTTGGCTCTTATTTCTCTAAGATATATTCCTAGGAGTGGGATTGCTGGATCATATGGTATGTCTATTTCTAGCTTTCTAAGTGAGCGCCATATCATTTTACAAAATGGTTGTATCATTTTGCATTCCCACCAGCAGTGCATAAGTGTTCCAATCTCCCCGCAGCCCCTCCCACATTTGTTATTTCCAGTGTTTTTGATTCGTGCCAGTAAGGCTGGGGTGAGATGGTATCTCATTGTGGTTTTAATTTGCATTTCTCTAATGGCTAGTGATCACGAGCATTTCCTAATGTATCTGTTGGCCATTTGGATGTCTTCTTTGGTGAAGTGTCTGTTCATTTCCTTTGCCCATTTTTTAATAGGATTATTTGTCATTTTGTTGTTGATGTATTGGATTTTCTTGTAGATTATGAAGATTAGAACTTTGTCTGACTTGTACTGTCCAAAATTTTTTCCCCAGTCTGTAGGTTCTCTTTTGACTCTTTTGGTGAAGTCTTTTGAAGAGTATGGGTGTTTGGTTTTTAGAAGATCCTGGTTATCTAGCTTATCTTCTGAGGTTTGTGTGTTGATGGTTATAGTTTATATCCCGTTGATGCCATGTATTAAGGCCTGTAGTGTTGGTCCTATTTTTTCTTCTATGAACTTCGTAGTTTTTGGCTTTATATTTAGGTCCTGGATCCATTTTGAATTAGTTTTTTGTATATGGCATGAGGTATGGGTCCTATTTCATTGTTTTACTGATGGATATCCAGTTTTGCCAGCACCATTTATTAAAAAGACTGTCTTTTCCCCATTTGATGGACTTTGGGCTCTTGTTGAAGATCAGGTGACCGTAGGTGGATGAGTTTACATCTGGGTTCTCAATTCTGTTCCATTGGTCAATTTATCTGTTGTTGTACCAGTATCAGGCTGTTTTGACTATCTTAGCTGTATAGTAGGTTCTGAGGTCAGGTAGTGTGAGTCCTCCAACTTTATTCTTCTTCTTTAGTAGTGCTTTACTTATTTGGGGCTTCTTCCCTTTCCTTATAAAATTAATGATTAGATTTTCCACATCTTTGAAGAATGTTGTTGGTATTTGGATTGGGATTGCATTGTGTTGTAAGTTGCTTTGGGCAGAATTGTCATTTTCACAATGTTGAGTCTAACTATCCATAAGCATGGTATGTTTTTCCATTTATGTAGATCCCTTTGGGTTTCTTGCAGTAGTGTTTTATAGTTTTCTTTGTATAGGTCTTTTACATCCCTGGTTAGATTTATTCCTAAGTATTTGATCTTCTTAGGGGCTATTATAAATGGTATTGTTTTCCTGATTTCCTTTTCATCATTCCGCTTATTGGTGTATAGGAATCCAACTGATTTTTGTATGTTTATCTTGTATCCTGCTACTCTGCTGAATCTATCTATTAGTTTCAGTAGACTTCTCGTGGAGTCTTTAGTGTTTTCTACGTATAGTATCGTATCATCCACAAACAGGGACAGTTTAACTTCTTCATTACCAATTTGCCTTATTGCTCTAGCTAGAACTTCCAGCACAATGTTAAATAGGTGTGGTGATAAAGGCCATCCTTGTCTTGTTCCTGTTCTCAGGGGGAATATTTTCAGCCTCTCTCCATTAAGAATGATGTTGGCCATTGGTTTTGCATAGATACCGGTTATTATGTTGAGCAATTTCCCTTCTATACCTATTTTATTGAGAGTTTTTATCAGGAATGGGTGTTGGACTTTGTTGAATGCCTTTTCTGTGTCAATTTTGATGATCATGTGATTCTTTTCTTTCCTTTTATTTCAGTGGTGGATTACATTGATTGGTTTACTAATGTTGAACCATCCTTGCATACTTGGTATGAATCATACTTGATCGTGGTGTATTATTTTTTTGATATGATGCTGAATTCTATTGGCTAGAATTTTGTTGAGAATTCTTGCATCTATATTCGTGCAAGATATTGGTCTGTAATTTTCTTTTTATGTGGCCTCTTTGCCTGTTTTTCGCATCAGTGTTTTGCTGGCTTTACAGAATAAATTTGGAAGTGTAGCTTGCTTTTCTATGCTCTGAAATAGCTTGAGTAGTACTGGTACAAGCTCTTCTGTGAACGTTTTGGAGAATTCTCCAGTGAAGCCAGCTGGGCCAGGGTTTTTTTTTTTTAAATTACCTTTTCAATCTCTTCTCTTTGTATGAGTCCTTTCAGATTTTCAACATCACTTTGTTGTAGTTTGGATACTTAGTGTGATTCTAGAAATTTATCCATTTCCTTTATGTTTTCAAATTTGTTGGAGTATAGTTTTTCATAATATTCTGTTATGATCCTTTTTATTTCAGTTGGGTCTGTTGTAATGTCACCCAGTTCATTTTTTATTTAGGTTATTTGTGTCCTCTCCTGTTTTTCTTTTGTTAGTCTGGCCAGAGGTTGGTCGATTTTGTTGATTTTTTCAAAGAACCCACTTTTGGTTTTGTTGATTCTTTCCATTGTTTTTCTGTTCTCTATTTCATTTATTTCTGCTCTGATCCTTATTATTTCCTTTGTTTTGGTCGCTGTGGGCTTTATTTATTTATTTTTTTGCTGTTCTCTATTTGTTTGAGTTGTGTAGTTAATGTTTTGATTTTGTCCCTTTCTTCTTTTTTGATGTGTGCATCTATTTCTATAAATTGTCCTCTGAGGACTACCTTTGCTGTGTCCCAAAGGTTTTGGTATGATGTGTTTTCATTCTCATTTGATTCTAGGAATTTTTTGTTTCCATTTCTGATTTCTTCTTTTGCCCAGTGTTGTGTAAGCAAGGTATTATTCAGTTTCCATGTAATTGATGTTTTTTCCTTGCTCTTTCTGTTGTTGATTTCCACCTTGATGGCATTGTGGTCAGAGAAGATACTTTGAATTATCTCAACCTTTTGGATCTTGTTGAGGATTTCTCTGTAGCCTAAGATGTGGTCTATTCTGGAGAATTTTCCATGTGCATTGGAAAAGAATGCGTACTTTGTAGTTATTGGATGGAGTATTGCATATATGTCTATGAGGTCAAGTTGGCCGATTATGCCCTTTAGTCTTCTGTATCTTTGCTGAGTTCCTTTTTAGTTGTTCTGTCCTTTACTGAGAGTGGTGTGTTGATGTCTCCTACTATTATTGTGGAACTGTCAATTTCTCCTTTCAGTGTTGTTAGAGTTTGTTTTATGTATTTTGGAGCCCTGTTATTTGTTGTGTAGATGTTTATCATGGTTATGTCTTCATGATGGATCATCCCCTTAATTATTATATAGTGTCCTTGTTTGCCTTTTATGGTGGATTTTTTTTTAAGTCTATTTTATCTGAGATTAGAATCACCACTCCAGCTCTTTTTTGGTATTTGTTAGTTGATAATTTTTTTCCAACCTTTGACTTTTAATAAATTCACATCTATATTTCTAAGGTGTGTGTCTTGTAGGCAGCATATTGATGGATCCAGTTTTATTATCCATTCTGTGATTCTGTGTCTCTTTATGGGTGCATTGAGTCCATTTACATTCAGTGCAATTATTGATAGATGTGAGTTTGTTGCTGTCATTTTGTAGTGCTTTTTGTTGTGGTGCTGACGTTTTCTTTGCTCCGCTTACTTTCTTGTGCTGAGTTTCTTTCTTTTGTTTGTGAATTTTTTTTCATTTCTTTTGTTTTTGTAAGTTTTGTTTTTACTGAGACTTTATGTTTTTCCGTTTATTTTTATGAGTATGTTTATTAACTTTCTTTTTGGTTACCATGAAACTTACCCTTATCTTTCTATGTTTGAATCAGTGTATTATTACTTGGTTTCACCTTGCCTTCTTCTCCATTAGAAGGTTCTATACCTACACCGTTTATTCCCTCTTTTATTGTTCTGGTGTTGTTGTCATTTACTGATTAACTGCTCTGATTCCCTGTTGTATCACTTTTGGTTTTGGCTAGTCCTTGAGAGTTCATTTCCTAAATTGGTATCTGGCTGGTACAATCCTATGTCCTAGATTCCTCCTGTGAGCTGAAGTTGTTTGTCCTCGGGATCGAAGAACTCCCTTTAATAATTCTTGTAAGTTTGTTTTTATTTTTATGTATTCCCTTAATTTCTGTTTATCTGGAAATGTCCTAATTTCACCATCATATCTGAATGAGAGTTTTGCAGGATATATTATTCTTGGTTGGCATTTTTTTTCTTTCAAGATTTTATATATATCATCCCATTGCCTTCTTGCCTGCATGGTTTTTGGTGAATAATCTGAATTTAGTCTTATTGTTTCTCCTCTGTATGTGACTTCTTGTTTTTCATGAGCTGCTCTCAGAATTCTTTGTTTGTGTTTGTTTTGGTGAGTGTGATTATGATATGCCTTGGTGATTTTCTTTTGGGGTCTTTCCTATATGGGATTTGTTGAGCTTCTTGGATGGCCAACTTTTCAACTTTCATGACATTGGGGAATTTTTGTCAGCAGTTCCTCAATGATCCTCTCTGTGTTTTCTGTTTTCTCCCCCTGTTCTTGAACTCCAATCACTCACAAATTTTTGCTTTTGATTTTAACCCACATAAATCTCACAGTCTCTTTATTTTTCTTTGTTCTTTTTTATGAGTTTTCCTCAAACAGAGTTGTATCTAAGTGTTTGTCTGAAGTTCCACTGATCCTGTCTTCCACCTTTTCAGATCTGCTCCTCAGCCCTTCTATGACACCATCCATTTCTGAAATCTTTCTGTTTATCTTTGGATTTCTAATTGCTGTTTTTTTTACAATTTCTAGTTGTGAATTTGTTTTGCAATTTTGTTCCTGCATTATTTTCCTGAATTCTTCCATGAATTTGTCTGCCTTTTCCATCAATTTTTCTATTTTTTCCTCATTTTTGTCTGCTTTTTGCTTCAGCTTTTGGAGAATTCTGAGTATTAGAGATTTGAATTCCCTATCAGGTAGTTCTAGTGCCTTTTCTTCCACTGGAAACTCACCTGGTGTTTTACTTTGGATGCCTACTGGAACCATCCTGTCCTGTTTTTGCAAATGTTTTGATATTGTCTGCTGTCTTTGGGGAAGTCAGTAGTTATTTTACTTGTTTGTTGATTGTAGATTTGTTTGTTTCATCCTTTTTTTATATTTGGCTATGTCTGAGCAGGTGGGCTGTGTGTTCTTTCTTGTTTGCTCATCTGTGGGCACAATACTTTTTGCCTCGTTCTCCAATTGGCAGGGTTAGTGGCTCCGATATGGTACAGCAGGGCAGGTCTAGCTGAAGAGTTACTGGGACTGGTTGTTTGTGGCACTTACTATAGCCACCAGGGTATGTCAGTAATCAGTGCAGGGCAGGTTCCAGTAGGCCATGCCTGTTCTGCTTGGGGGTGTGATGTTAAGCTCACAATGCAGGTAGGCAGGATGCAGGTGGAAGATTGTTATGTGTGGAGCTAAGATGGATATGGGAGAGAGGAGACAGGAACAGGAGCCAAAAACATACACACAAACTAAAAACAATGCTAGGGGGAGCTTGCTGTTTGAGTGGAGTGATGAGAGACTATGAAATGGAGAAAAACAAAAAGGGGAAGCAGAAGAAAAAAAAAAGAAAAGAATGAATAAATAAAAATCAGAAAGGAAAAAGAAGAGCAAAGCTCTCAGAGATGCTACCCGTGTAGCTATGTGGTCTGGGGATGTTGTTCTCAGGTGTTGCAGTACAGCCTGGCTAGAAGGCATAGAGGTATTCAGCACCAGGTATTCAGGGAACAGAAAGAGAAGGAAGGTATAGAGAGACAAGAAACTGAGTAATTAAGAAAGACAAAAAGGGAAAAAGAGGTAAAAGTAAACAAAACAATTTAAAACAACAACAACAACAAGAGAAGCCCCCCAAAAAACAGAAAAAAATAACCCACAAAAAAAGAAATGCCCTCAGGGATAAGTCTGGGCATCTGTGCAAGCCTGGGTGGTAGGCTCCAAGCTGCACAGCACCGCCTAGCCAGAACGGGCTTCCAACTCAAGAAAAGGAAAAGAAAACACACAAACAATTCAAAACAAACAAACAAACAAAAGCCCTGGGATCCCACCAATGTGGCAGCCTGGTCTGGGAAGCAGATCCACACTCGAACGGAGCTCCACAGTCCTTCAGGAAGAAGCAAAGATGGTGCACGGAGCCAGGTATTTGAGTGAAAGGAGGGGGAGGTGGTGAGAGGTAAGGAAGAAATCAAAAGAAGTGGAAAAAAGCAACAATAAATGGCACTGAGAGAGCCAGCCAGTGCGGGTGGGTGGAATCTAAGCAGCTGGTGCTTCCTGGACAAGAGACTGTCACCACGGGAAGCAGAGGAGGCCGAGTGGGGGTGAAGAAGGGTTAGGGGTGAGGAAGCATATATTGCAAATTACTGGAGCTCCGCAGCCCCTCAGGAAGAAGGAAAGATGGTGCACGGAGCCAGGTATTTGAGCGAAAGGAGGGGGAGGTGGTGAGAGGAAAGGAAGAAAACAAAAGAAGCTGCAAAAAAGCAACACCAGCAGCCTACAAATGGCCCTCAGAGAGCCAGCAAGTGTGGGCAGGTGGAATCCAAGCAGCCGGTGCTTCCTGGACAAGAGACTGTGGCCGCATGAAGCAGAGGAGGCTGAGTGGGGGTGAAAAAGGGTGGGGAGGGGGGTGGGAAAGCATATGTCGCAAATTACCAGCTGTTCTGTCTCTTGCTGGAAGCTCCGTGAAGCGGCTTTCTCATACCCCCTATTTGCTGGTCTTTGATAGGAGTCTGCTTTTGAATATTTTAAAGAGGTCTTTTCCAGCAGACTTGCCCAATGCAATAAGTTGCTTGATTTCGTGACTGGTACTTCCATGGGTGTTGATTGTGGATCCAAGTAAAATGAAACCCTTGACAACTTCAATATTTTCTCTGTTTATCATGATATTGCTTATTGGTCCAGTTGTGAGGATTTCTGTTTTCTTTATGTTGAAAAGCTGTAGTCTTTGATCTTCATTAATAAATACTTCAAGTCCTCTTTGTTTTCAGCAAGCCAGGATATGTCAACTGCATATTGCAGGTTGTTAACAAGTCTTCCACCAATTTAATTCTTCATATAGTCCAGCTTCTCAGCTTATTTTCTCAGCATACAGATTGAATAAGTATGGTGAATGGATACAACCCTAATGCACGCTTTTCCTGATTTTAAACCATACAGTATCCCATTGTTGCATTCGAATGACTACTTCTTGGTCTGCATATAGGTTCTTCATGAGCTCAGTTAAGTGTCCTGGAATTCCCATTCTTCGCAATGAAAAGCAGAATTTGTTATGATCCACACAATCGAATGTCTTTGCATAGTCAATAAAACAGGTAAATTTATCTTTCTGGTATTCTCTGATTTCAGCCAAGATCCATCTGACATCAGCAATGTTATTGTTCCACGTCCTTTCTGAACCTGGCTTGAATTTCTGGCAGTCCCCTGTTGATGTACTGCTGCAACCGCTTTTGAATCATCTTTTTCAGCAAAATTTTACTTACATATGATGTTACGATACTATTCGATAATTTCTGCATTTTTTTTGGATCACCTTTCTTTGAAACGGGCACACTTATGGATCTTTTTCAGTCCATTGGCCAGGTAACTGTCTTCCAAATTTCTTGGCATAGACAAATAAGCACGTCCAGAGCTGCATCTGTTTGTTGAAACATCTCAATTGGTATTCCGTTAGTTCCTGAAGCCTTGTTTTTCAACAGTGTCTTCAGTGCAGCTTGGACTTCTTCCTTCAGTACCATTAGCTCTTTATCTTATGCTGTCTCCTGAAATGGCTGAACATCAGCCAGTTCTTTTTGGTAGTTACTGTGTTTTCCTTCCATCTTCTTTTGCTGCTTCCTGGGTTGTTCAATATTTTGCCCATAAAATCCTTCAAAACTGCAACTCAAGGCTTGAATCTTTTCTTCAGTTCTTTCAGCTTGAGAAATGCTGAGCGCGTTGTTCTCTTTTGGTTTTCTAACTCTAGGTCTTTGCACAAGTCATTATAATACTTTACTTTTCAAATTAAAGTTTTTCCTTTTGAAAAATTTATGAGACAAAGATAAATTTATGAGACAATGTCTTAGCTATATTCCAAGATCAGTTTGGTACCATATATGCAATAGTTGAGGCAGTAGTGGTTCAGGTGAGTGGATTTATCTCCTTCCATGTGGGAGACCAGAATTTGAGTCCCAGGCAATGAACCTCATGTGCAGTCACCACCTGTCATTGGAGGCTTGTGCATTGTCATGATACTGAACAAGTTTCAGTAGTGCTTCCAGACTAACACACACTAGAAATGTTTGGAAAACTACTTCTGAAAATTAGCCATTGAAAACCCTATGGATCGTAACAGTCCAGTCTGCAACCAATCATGGAGATGACTCAGGACCAAGAAGTATTTCATTCAGTATTCCATGGGGTTGCCATGAGTTGGGAGCTGATTTGAACACAGCTAACAACAACAACATGCAGAAGTTAGAATAATCTTTAGGTGCAGAAGAATGTATGCATCTACCAGCAAATATGATATTCTTTGTAGAATAAAATGTCAGTGACATAATATTACAAGACCATGTACAGTGAGTTTGTTTTTCAGTATCAGGGATGAGCTTGAGCTGTATCATCTATATGTTTTAGCTTAGAAACAGTGCGAGGTACTAATGAGACTGTTTTCCAGAGTTTTCAGTGGAGATCTGTAGTGATCAAATGCAGTCAATTGACCTCTAACAGAATCAAACCCAAATCAAATGATCTGAAGTTTTCCTCAAATTTCTAATTTGATAACCATAAATGTGTACAGTCTAATATGTCAAGAAAAACATAGACTTTGGATGTTACATTTATAGATAATGGCTAAATATAATCACAATGATCAAAGAGTGGTTAAGCAAGGGAGGTTGATGTTAATATTTGCCTAATCAGAGAATACGTTAAACCGTAATAGATAAAGCAAATTGATTAAAAAACACACAAAAAATGCACTCATGAAGATATGAGAAAATTATACAGAAAAAATATATATCTTTTTTTTTTTTAACTTAAAAGGAAACTTTGACATCTGGAGCTTAATTAAGTATTTGGCAAAGACCTTAATTAAAAAGGGATTCTTCAGACATTGATGACCATATATCACTGGGCTGTGAAAATATTCTGCAAGAACAATTTTCAGTAATAGGGAAGATGGGTTGATGCATTTTCTATGGCTTTGCATACACCTACTCCTACATTTTGCCTTTTAGCTCTCTACTGCCACGTCACCCCCAGCTTGCTATTTGAACACAAAGTAATGAGCCCATGCTAAATAGCCGAATGGCAGCTGAATGTGATTAATATGCAGAGAATCCCTGAAATAAATTCTACGTTTGCATATTCCTTTCAGTGATTGGTTGCCTCCCCATAATGACACAATCTGTTATTTTCTCTGCTCCAAATCTGTTCTGAATCTGAGTTCGCCTGGTAATGCAACAACAAGGAAATCCCTAAGCAAACAGTTCATGGCACAGAGCTCAGCAATTCCTCCAAGTATGCTGTGTCAGTTAAAAGCTGCTCTTTTAAATTGTGGTTATTTTTTGAATGACTTTTCTAAGGTACTACCCCAGAAAGTGGGTGAATTTTCTAAAAAAAATTCAGCTAAGCAAGGTGATTTCATTTTATCTCTAAACTTATTTTTTCTTAAGAAATTCGCCTTGCTTGAGATATCAGGAAGTGTGATAGTTTCATATTTATCTTTTGTGTAATTTGAGGACTTAATACCACCTCTCTACTGTCTTATAACTGAGAAATAAAGATCCTGACTTTACATCTGCTTTTTAAGTAAATTTATACTTCAAATGGTAAGAAATTCTACCCCAACAGTCTAGGTTCTGCTGCTGAACACAGGAAAGTGAGTTCTGTCCAGTGTGCTCAGATCTGCCAATAATCTGCCAATAATATTCTTTGAGAAAGAGAAAGTAACTTTATTGCAATGTGCAGAGCAAGGAACAGGGAGGAAGTTCCTCAGATCTGACACCCTGAGCTATAGGGAAGCAGGGCTTATATATGATCTGGGCAGCAAGATGGCAGCTGCAAAGGCATACTGGGGAGGGAAGATGCTGCAGGAATTATGGAGGCCAGGAGACAGGAGGTGACGTGGTTCTTGTCGTACTTCTTACTTCAGAATGGGGTCTGGGTGGTGATTTTCCTTCTGATGCGTTCCACCTGTTGTTACGCCCTCTGTTGAGGTCAATTAACGGCCACAGCTGGCCCTTCTGTGCATGCAGGGTGGGCCAAATCTGACTTGGGCTAGTTTAAGGACTAATGGAAATTTACTGGCATTTGTAGGGTCAGGTTACAGTTCTGGGTCTGAAGAATACCTGGAGAGATGGATTAGCAAATTGAGTTTGTGGAAGTATGGGAGTGAGAGAAGCAAAAAAAAAAAAAAAAAAGACTAAAGGAAAGTTTATAAGAAATAAATTAAGGGAGATACGTATGAAAATAATAGATAAAAATAAGGGAAAAAAGGACTTCCATACTAAGACAGACTAGGAAGAAAGGCCTGGAGATCTACTTCTGAAAAACCAGCCATGAAAACCTTATGGTTCACAACAGAATATTGTCAATATCGTGCTGGAAAATTAGTTACCTAGGTTGAAAAGCATTAAAAATACACAGTGGCTGTAACACTGGACAACATATCAATGATTGTGATCAGGGCCAGGCAACGTTTCATTCTGTTCTACGTGGGGTCGTCATAAGTTGGGGTTGCCATGAATCAGGGCTGACTTGATGACAGCTAATAACAACAGCGACATCTTCAAATACAAGCAATTGTGTGTTGAGGGATGTGATGTGGGTCACATGAACTGTTATTTCCTGGCTCTGGTCCCTCAAGGCTCTTCTTGCAAATATTACCCGATACACTCCAAGAATGCTATGAGCATCATAGGTGATTGCCACCCTATGGGGAGATCACATGTTCTGGTTGCCTGGGACAACCTGTGTTTATGCATGCTGATCCATCATAGTTATTAATAGTATGCCATTTCACTATTAAAAAATGTCTTTGTAATAAGTTGTATGGTTACTTTACACATGTTGCATTACTTTTTTATTGTTTTATTGTTTGTTGTACGTCTGTGTGTGTATGGAGGAAACAAGTAGAACTTTCTTAATATATCCCTAAGAATATTATTTTATCTTAGTAGTTAGTGCCACTGGATTTCTCATGTGTTTTTCCCTCTTATATAACTTTGTGAGGGAATGACTCAGGTAGGAAAAGGGCTCTAGTTTACAAAGTTAGTATAACTCTGTCCCTTCTTGACTCTTCTTCCTTCTTCTCTGGCTCTGGAGCTGATCCAGTCTCATTGTCTCTTACTAAGTGAGCACAAGGAGTCCATTGACCTACTCTCTAAATGTGTCCCAATATAGACACATTTCATCCTTTCCCTTCACTAATGCAATATTTAGGTTTCTGGCTGTACTTCCGCCAAGACAGATTTGCTCATTCTTCTGGCAGTCCATGTCCAATATTCTTCTCCAACACCACAATTCAAATGCATCAATTCTTCTTTGGTTTTCTTTCTTCATCGTCCAACATTCACATGCATATGAAGCAACTGAAAATATCATGGCTTGGGTCAGGTGCACCTTAGTCATCAAATTGACATCTTTGCTTTTGAACACTTTAAAGAGGTCTTTTGCAGCAGATTTGCCGAATGCAATACATTGTTTGATTTCTTGACTGAAGTTTCCATAGATGTTGATTGTTGATCCAAGAATGAAATCCTTGACAACTTCAATTTCTTCTCCATTTATCATGATATTGTTTATTGGTCCAGTTGTAAGGATGTTTGTTTTCTTTATGCTGGGGTGTAATCCATACTGAAGGCTGTAGTCTTTGATCTTCATTAGTAAGTGCATCAAGCTTTCTGCAAGCAAGGATGTGTCATCTGCATATCTCAGGTTGTTAATGAGTCTTCCTCCAATCCTGATGCCATGTTCTTCATATTGTCCAGATTCTGAGATTATTTGCCCAGTATACAGATTGAATATGTATGGTGAAAGAATATAACTCTGCCTCACACCTTTTCTGATTTTAAACCACACAGTATCTGCTTGTTCTGATTGTATGACTGCCTCTTTATCTACGTATATGTTCTACATGGACACAGTTATGTGTTCTGAATTCCCACTCTTCACAATGTCCATAATTTGTTATGATACGCACAGTCAAATGCCTCTTTAAAAGTACTAGCAGAATGCCTTTGTTCCAGATGTAGAAGCCTGATATTCCTTGATATCTGGTATGCACCTAGAAGCATATTGTGTTCAGTTTACAGAGCCAATAATATACCTTTACTGTTCTATTGTAGAGCTGTATCAGTCCTCCAGCCCTCTGTCATAATCCCATCCACAGGGATAATTGATCACATCTCCATCCAACAAGACATCATAACACACCACCACATTAACATCAGCATGATAGGACTTGGTGAGCAGGAAGTAGCAACTATGTTGGACATCTTGGAAAGAAGCAAGTATTCCAAAGAGGAGAAATAAATCCCACTAAAATTGAAGGGTCTGTCACGCTGGTAAAATTTCTAGGGGGATATTATTATATCCTTTACAAGGTGAAGGAGAAGTTGTTGCATCTGACCTTTCAAATTCTAAGAAAGAGACTATGAGTAGTGAGCCTTTTCAGACTTCAAAAGCAACATAGACACATTTATGGAGTAAAATAAAAAATTGCCCTTTTTGAGTAGGACCTCAATCAAAAGAAGACTTTGTAATTGGTCCAGGTTGCTGTATAAGATGTTCTATCACTTGGGCTGCATGACCTAGCTGACTCTATGGTTCTTGAAGTGTCTGTGGCAAATAGGTATGCTGTATGGTACCTTTGAAAAGTCCTTATAACTGAATAACTGTACAGGCTTAGGATTTTGAAATGAAGCCATGGCAGCTTCTATAGATAACTATTCTCCTTTTGTAAAACAGCTTCTAGCTTACCAGTGGGCCCTAAAAGGGAAAGAACACTTGTCTATGGGCCCCTAAGTTTCTCTGAGACCCTAGATGCCCATTATGAACTGGCTGTTGTGTGATCTACCAAGTCATAAGATTGAGTGAGCACAGCAACACTCTATTATCAAGTTAATATATGAGACTTAGTTTGAGCATGCTCTGAAGGCACAAGAAATTGTACGAGAAAATGGCTCATATTCTCATGACTCATACTCTTGCTACATTGCCTCTGTCTCTCACCCATCACCTATGGCCTCATGGATAGTCCCCTGGGGTGAGTTGGCAAAGGAAGCAAAAAAATTTACAGACGATTCTGCATGATATATTGGAATATGCAAAAGTGGATATTTGAACCACTTATAGCCATACTCCAAGGAGGCCCTGAAGAATAGAAAAGAAGGGAAGTCTTTCTGATGAGAAGAACTTTGAGTATTACCCATGGATACTCATTTTACTTGGAAGAGTGGACGTGCAGAGATATGGACCTACGCTAATTAATAGGCAGTGGTTAACAATATGATGAAATGGTCAGAGATTAGGAAGAAACATGATTGAAAAACTAGTGACAAGAAAACTTAAGGGAAAATTATGTGACTGTATTTCTCTAAATGAGCTTAGATTGTGAAGATATTTGTGCCCATTGTAAACGCTCATCAATGGAAACTTCAACAGAATAGAATCTTAATAAAATGTTGGACAAAATGACTCATTCTGTCAATGTCAGTCAGCCTCTTTTCCCAGCCATCCTTCTCCTTGCACAAAAGGCTCATGAAGACAGTGGCCACGGAAACAGGAATGGAGGTTATGCATGCACTCAACAATATGAACCTACGTGCAACAAGACTGTGCTGACCAGAGCACTGGGGAGTGCCCAGTTGGCCAGTGGCAGAGACCAAGCCTGGGCATCCAGAGAGGAGTTAGCCAGATATCTGGTTTCAAGTTGGTTACATTGGATGATTTCAATCATGGAGGGACAGCATTTGTTCTCACTAGAATAGATTCTTACTCTGGACATTGTTTTGCATTTCTTTTCACAATACTTCTTCCAAAGCAATTATCCATGGATTTACAGAATACATTATTCCCTGCCATCATATTCCACACAATGTTTCTGACCAGCAGCTGTCCAAAAGGGTTTACTTTATTCAAAAACCAAACCTGTTGCCATCGAGTTGATTCTGTCTTATAGCGACCTTGTAGGACAGAGTAGAACTGCCCCATAGGGTTTCCAAGGAGCAGCTGGTAGATTTGAACTGCAGAACTTTAGGTTAGCAGCCATAGCTCCTAACCATTGCACCACAAGGGATCCTACCTTTACTCAGTACCACTAAAAAATGCTCTTCAACCCTTTGAAGGTTTACTCTCATTTTCCCTGACATGTACTGAAATGCACGAATGCAAATGATGGGCCCAGATTAAATTTCTAATATCAATGTTTATCAGACTATAAATCCTAACATTCCTTGTGTACTATCATTAGGTTTAGAGTAGCCAGGTACTCTGTTTTCAGTTACTTTACATTGTGCTTGATGCTATATAAACAGAATAAGTCTGTACCTGTATGTTTATATAAAATTAATAACTAAACAGTTAATAATATCAGATTGTAATTTCACACATTGAAAACACCAATGCCTTCATTTCATTCATCTGAGGTGACAAGACAAAAAATATCAAAACAGATATTTTGCTTTTACGAATAGAATATTCCTGTTACATAGTGATATATACCACTATGCAATAAATAGTACTCCCCCCAATATAGCAGAAAAAATAACTTTATTCTCTCTGTTTTATTATTATTATCTGAAAGGCTGGCATTCCAGTTTTCCTATCAGGACAGAAAAAAAATTGCAACCTAGTTTCACCTAGTATAACCTAGTTCACTTTTTTCTTTCTGAGGTCTAAAAATAAAACTTCCTTCTTTCAAGATTCATCAGAATAATTTATCATTTATTATTAAAATTCTTCTTCATTCACTGAGTGTAGAAAACACAAGATCAGAAGAACTGAAATCTCCCAGTTCCTCTCTCATTCTTTAAATGCTAGAGAACCAAGGGTACGACTAGATAAATAGTGGCATTATTTTAAAACTTCCAGTGAATAATGGCTCTTAATTGGGCATCCAGACAAGAGTCATAGAGGCTTAGAAGAGACTTAGCCTTCTGTGGAAAGCTGCTTTGGCACAGTGGGTGGCTGAGAGTTTTAAGGTTTGTGTCTCCGTTGTGTAGTCCAGGTGTCCTCTGAGTTGAAGAAGGACCTTTTTGTCCATATTTCTTTCAGTACTTTCTTCTCCCCTCCAGTCGAACCATGGGTCAGACCCTCCAAATAAAGAAAGAAAACCGCTTTTCTATGGGATCATAGAATTTTCTTCACAATGGGAATACACTCGCTGAAGAGGTCAAGCCAACACTGAAAAACCAAATGAAGGCCTTCAGAAATATAAACTCGAAGTTATGGGGCTTTGTCACCTGCAGCCGCTCTTGCATCTAATAATAGAGTAATTGCTAATTCATGATGATAAGCCAAAAGGAGGATTATTATGCATGTGCCTGTATAATGGTAAGAAGTGGCACTTTGTTTCACGTGGCTGCCACTCAACAAAGGCAGCAGTGAGAGAAACGGGATCTGGTTACCCTCGTAGCCATGGTGCTGGAGCCGGCCATCCTGGCATCACTCCGACTGGGGTTGTCTTTGTACTCACAGACTGCCAGTGCCCTCCTATTGAAGAGATGAATATTGGAGCCTTTACACAACATCGAGGCTTAAGTTAGTTGGATACATGGGGCCTCTTGCAGCACCTGCTCCCGTTCTCAAATTCCAGCTCTGTTGGGAATTATTATCTAGCCCCCTTCTTCACTCTCCCTCTCCCTGGGTAATTATGTTTAATCCCACAGACACCTGCCTTGGCTTTGGGGGACTACTGATAACAACGGATGAAAAGACCTTTTATCCCCATTTGTATCAAAATCTACCAAAGAAACACAACAGGCCCTGGCTAATTAAACATGTCCAAGGGGAAGGTGTGAGAAACCTCCCATGAATAAGACTGGATGCACACTCTTATCCAGTTCTGTGAGTCATCCTTACCCAGCTTCAAATTCAGAAAAAAATATTATAAACCATATTTAAAACCTTCCATCCTCAAAGCTTTCAATGGAACTTCTGCTTAGATTCTCTGTGGTGTTTTGGTTTTCAGTAAAACTATATTTGGAAAGCATTGTATTCTTCATTTTCTTGACTGGGTTAGACAAGTAAATGACAGTGTCATTTGTGGTAGAAATATCTCTGAATAGGAGAGTTTTCCCTTTAACATGTCTTTCACTTCTCACTCATCCAAATTTAAAATTACCTTATTGAAATTACTTTTAGATCAAAATTACTTTTATATTGAAAATACAACAGAAATCTTAGTCTATCATCCTCAGAAATATCAGTGTTTGAGATTAAACAAGTTAGAAAAGTGCTTAAGTTGTGATTTTTCTTCAGCATGCTGTATAGTTTATTATAGAAACAAATACTGTTTGTTTTTGTCTCTGAACAGTTAAGGAATAAAAGAATACTATGGTATTCACTGTGCTTTAATGAAACTTAACTTGAGATTTGAGGGGAAAAGAGTTTGAAGGAACTGCACAGGGAATGCAACAAGGCTGGAAATAATTTCAAATTGTACAAAAAATTTACTGGACCACACAATATTTCTTTCCCTTTTCCACCCTGAAGGTTAATGTAATCAATAATAAACCTGACAGAGGCTGGAACACTACATTTTCAGCTCTGTGGCACATGGTTTCCATTTGTATTAAAAGTCTTACTAGTAACTGGCAGAAACAGCCTTTCTTTTTGAGTCTTCGAGTTTGTAGATACCTGAGGGTTTATGCGACTGCAGCTGAGTATTATTTAGAATCATCTTCATGTGTAGATCAAATGGAATATTTTTGTTGTTGTTGTTTAGGACCAAATAAAGGAAGAGCAATGTAAATATTCAAACAAGTTTATAGTCCAAACACAAAATCATATGGGTAAAAAAAATTCTGCTGAAATAACACATGACGGTGTATAGCAAATTGTCATCATGTAATTTTTCATGTTAAAACTCAGATTATAAAGTCATACATACATATGCATTTATGCATTTGAAATTTCCTTTTTATTATATTTGGAATTAAAATCTCATATTAAGACATTTTATTGACCTGAGAGCAAATAACAACAACAACACTATAATATATGCTGATTTAATCTGGCACTCTCTTCCATACGTTTTCTGGATGCCTCAATGCATTATAGAGCAGGGGAGGTATTGGGAGAGAGAATTTATCCCCCACAGAGGGGCTGCTAGTGGTATCCACCCTCAGTTGTTTGCTTTCAAAACTGCATGATGCAATTTGCACGTCCTTAGTTAGATGGGGGAGCCCTGTGGTGCAGTGGTTAAGAGCTTGGCTGCTAACCAAAAGGTTGACAGTTCAAATCTACCTCCTTGGAAATCCTATGTGGCAGTTTTACTCTGCCCTATAAGGTCAGTGTGAGTTGGAATTGAGTCAGTGGATTCACAACAACAATAACAGCAATTAAATGGGATTTTACATATTATCTACACCCTCTCCTCAGTTATCAAAATGGTTAGGTTCCAAAGACCAGGTTGTTACGTGAAAATTGGCATTCTGCAAAAATGGAGGATGACTACATGAGATCACAAAATGGAGAATGACTACATCATTATATAGCTGCAAAATTATATCATTATATAACTGCTAAACCACTGAGAATTATGGCCTAGCCAAGTTGACACATAACCTTAACCATCAAATCCAGCATTAGTCTCACCTTGAAACTTGGTGTTCGATACCATCAGATGTACATCATTAATGTGCAAAATAGTCAGATAGCAGATTTTTTTACTCTTGTCATAAATGCTAAATGTCGGATAATGAGATAGTTGATAAATGAAGAGAAGTTGTAGTTTTAACTAAACTAAACCTTTACAAAATGGGCAAATGGCTTAAAAGAGTCATGAAAGATAAGTCTGAGTTGAAGATAATACAACTCATGTAATTGTAGCAAACAATAAGAGATGGTAGAGCCATACATCTCTACCTAGTATAAGCTCTTCATCAGCTCTTTAGGAGGTGAAAAGAATGATGATATAATAAGATCTGACAAAAAATCAAATCAAAATAATTAAAAGTATGAAGACGATTATTATGATATAGGTATGTATCCATCAAGGTTAATGATGAATTTTTCCTTAAATATATTCTGCCTTGAGATATTAGGTAAGACTAGTGAAGCTACCACAGTTAGTAAGGTATTTTTAAATGTCATCCCTTTCATTTTTCTGATCCTTTAAATTTTTCTATATGTTTGTATATTTAGTAATGCATATAATGCATTAGAACATTATTATGTGTGTATACTGTATATTATATCATCTTATCTAAGAGTCTTGCATTTGATTGTCAGTTCTATTCTATGCTCTGTGTGCTGTTGACTCAGTCACATAATCTCCCTGGGTGTCAGTTATCCCAACTAGAAAATGGTGCTCATTTACCATATCCAAGTTAATTATTAGAGTTGGTAAAGACTTAATGATGCCTAGCCTCCAGAAGCTGCTGCCAAGGTTTTAAAGAAAAGTGAAAAAGACCCTTATGCTCTTTCCCAGAATCCTTAACCAATAGCTATTTGCTAGACTTTGCTTCACAAAAAGAAATCCATTGATTGAGATCTCATAACTTAAAGAAAGTTATCTTAGGGATCTGGCTGAAAAAAATACATACGTAGGTACGGTTTCCAAGGTAGTGTTGCTACCAACTGTATGTATATATATACACACATATTTAGGAAATCTGCCTGAACTTTGGATGACCTGGACTCTACTAGCACACATTATAGACAGAGACATCTGGTGGTCAATAAACTTTTTAATTTATTTATTTGTTTTACATGGAGCAGCTGTACTTGAGCAGATGACCAGGGGCTGTGCAATCAGAGTGTGAATAGCTGAATTAGTAAATCATATTAGGCTTCTTAGGCACTTGTTTAAGGGATGTATGTGCCTTTTTAATTTTCTTTTATTAAGGTCGGCCCCAAATATATCAGTGTTAGCAGTACGGTTATTAGTGACTTATTTGCTTCATTAAAATTTATGGCACATTTTACACCCACCATCTGGGGCAATGTCTCCCCACCTCACTGTTAAAATGTAACTTAAAACCATGCTTGGCACTGATAGTTCCTGGGGGAAAAATACTTTATAGATGAAATTCTTTTTTTCTAATGCCAGGATTATCCTGCCAGGAACGCAATACACAAACACCATAACAGCAAGGGCAATATTTCCAGTCCAACCACACTTAATCACAGCTAGGGATACAAAGTCTTATTTAAGTTTTTGCTGTAAGTTTCTTGTTTATAGATAAAGAAAAAAATAGGGGAACGTGTTGTTATTTTAAAAGTTGCTAACCCTGTGGAAAAATGGAAAAAACTTAACATGCCTTCAGCTGAATAGTACATGTCTTCATCTCCTGCAGTTTAATTCAGGGATATTTGAGTTTAGGAGGTTGCAATTACATAAATGACAGGATAAATTTAAAGTAAAAAGTTGAGGTATTTAAAAGTTTGTGGACTTTCAGCACCTGTCTGATTCACCAAATTATCTGATTATGTTTTGAGAAAAATATTAGCAATTAGGTGTTTGCTTCCAAGCTTAACCTCTGTTCAAAAGTCTAGAATGGAAATCCTTAAGGTGAGAATGAAAGAATATTGAATATAGATTCTGAGATCCCTTTCACACTAAGGTCTATGAGGTGGGAAGAAGGATATTTGAATGACACTTTGTAAATCCATGTCATTTGGGGCATTACCAGTTGCCGTGAAGTCTACTTCAACTCATGTTGACCCCGTGTGTGTCAGAGAAGAACTGTGGTCCATAGGATTTCCAATGGCTAACTTTTGAGAAGTAGATCACCAGGTGTTTCTTCCAAGGGGCCTTTGGGTGGACTCAAATTACCAACCTTTCAGTTAGCAGCGAAGTGCATTAACCATTTGCAATGCCTTGGGACTCCATTTGGGGCATAAATTCTTATCATTAACATTTTTTTGTTCAAAATATATCTATATATAAGTGGTAACTTTGGTGAAGGGTAAGACAGTACACAATACTGGGGAAGCCAGCACAACTTGTACAAGGAAAGGTCATGGAAGCTCCATAAACACATCCAAACTCCCTGAGGGACTGAATTGCTGGGCAGAGGGCTGTGGGGACCATGGTCCTGGGGAAAGTCTAGCTCAACTGGAATCACATGGTTTATGAAGAAAATGTTCTACATTCTACCTTGGTGAGTAGCGTCTGGGGTCTTAAAAGCCTGTGAGCAGCCATCTAAGATACTCCACTGGTCTCACCCCTTTGGGAGCAAGGGAGAATTAAGAAAACTAAAGATACAAGGAAAATATTAGTCTAAAGGACTAATGGACCACAACTACCACAGCCTCCATCAGACTAAGTCCAGTACAACTAGATGGTACCTTGCTACCACCAGTGACTGCTCTGACTGGGGTCACAACAGAGGGTCCCAGACAGAGCTGGAGAAAAATGTAGAACAAAATTCTAACTCACAAAAAAAGATCAGATTTACTGGACTAGAAGGCAGGAGAGGACAGGAAAGCTGGTAATAGGGAACCCAAGATCAAGAAGGGAGAGTGATGACATGCCGTGGGGTTGTTAACCAATGCCATAAAACAATATGTGTACTAACTGTTTAATGAGAAACTATTCTGTAACCTTTCATCTAAAGTACAATAAAAAAATATTAAATTTCTGCTGAAACATTGTGCAAAAATTTTATATAGTCATTTTGGTGTCACCCCCTCTGACAGTGTTACCCAGTGTGGTCCACATGCCCAGTATGCCCTAGTGATGCCACTGGCCTTGGAAGCCCTATAGGGCAGTTCTACTCTGTTCTACAGTGTCACTACGAGTTGAGATCAACTCGATGACAGTGGGTTTGATTTGGTTTGGAAGTACTGAAACCTTAACTCTGATTTTTGGATACAGTTTCAGAAGAACTTGGAGATTTATGATGATAATATAAGGATTTATGGAAAATTATTGAATCCATTCTCTAGTGATGGAAATTACATTCACTTTAGAATTCACATTCAATTCAATACTCTGTCAAAATAAATGGGAGAATTCCAGATGGAGACTGTTCTGGCAGCCTGGATCCCAGTGTGAAAATAAACTTGAGCAGATCTGTTGCCTTCCTATGATAGACATGTAGTGTGAGTGTTGTTTAGAGTCAATAATATTTTTGGAGTTATTTGTTATCACAATGCAACATGGCCTACCCTTACTGATATAGATACCGACTGCTTTTGATGTAAACAGAAAAAATATAAGCTTAAATGCAAATGTTAAAAATTTATGCAGATTTCTATTTATATTAAGGATGAAGAGTGCCACAACAGAACATCACCCCCACCCTAACAATAAGAAAAAGACACAATCTAAAAAAGCCTTTTTTTTTTTTTCCAGGCCATTACAGAGCTCAAATCACAAGTAATCAGGTAAACAGAATTCCAAAGGATGATAAGGCCCTATGAGGAAAATGAGCTAGATGAGTTGTGTCAGCTTTGGCAGAACAAGGGAAGATGAGGCATCTGCCATAGAAGTGGTCAAGGGAAATACAACTAAATTACTAAGAAATTGCTAAACATTGCATGTGGGTTTAAATGAGAAGCAGAAAGAAGGCAATAATAAGGAGAAGAACAAAAATCAGTAAAATAAAATATAGATAAACGATGTAAATTCTAAGCAAGGAAAGCTGCTCCTGAAAAGATCAATGCAATTCAAAATCTCTAGCCAGATTAGTCAAGAAAAAAAGGGAAAAGACACAAAAAACCATAAAAGAAATGAAAGTGATCACTACAGATACTACTCTCTCCTCTCCATCTGAGACTCCAATTGCATATTTGGTAGCTCTTTTGAATTTTCTCACAAGTCCCTGAGACTCTGTTCATTTTGGGTCTTTTTTTTTTTCTTTTTGTTCTTTATTCCTCTTGAACTGTCTTCAAATTCATGGACTCTTTCCAATGTCATCTCCAATACAACCAGTAATTTCGTTTTTTAATTTTAGATACTATGTTTTTCAGTTCTAGAATTTCCATTAGCTTTTTTTTTTTTTTTTTTTACTGTTTCTATTTCTCTCCTGAGATTTTCTTTCAATAAAAGCAGGTTGTCCTTTACAGCTGTGAGCATATTTGCAATAGCTGTTTTAAAAATTTTTATGTGCTAATTTCAACATCTGGGTCATCTTCGGGTTGATCTCTGTTCATTGTCTTTTCTGTATTGAATAGCTTATGTTTTCCTATGTCTTCTTATGTTGAGTCATTTTGATTGTATCCTAGACGTTGTGAATGGCATCTCATAGAAACACTGGACTTACTATGCTCCTCTAAAGAGATTTTGGTTTGCTTTGCAGGGCATTAACTTGGTATAACTCAAACTGAATATTATGTTTTGTTTACCTTGCAGTTAGTGACAGCTCAAATTGCAGTTTAGTTCTTTTAGTCTTACCCGGGCTGCTTGTAGTTTTCACAATGCATGTATGGTTCAAGGGTCAGCCAGAGATTTAGGAAGAGTGTACATACAGAATTAGAGGCTCCCCTTCTCTGATGCTCTCCTTTCTGCAAAAGTTACACCCTCACTGTCCAAAGGATGTGGTTGCCCCAAACTCTGTTCTAATTCATCAAGCCAGCAATGTTGAGATTTTTCTGTTGGAATTGTAGCTATTTCATATGGCATACTGAAAACTATCATCAGGCTAAAAGTCATAAGTTAGAAAACTCAGACACTATATTCCCTTCTTCCAAATGTTTCTTCTCCAATCTTTGTCTTTTCTTTCACTCTCTGGTAACTTCAAGTTGTTGTTTATATTTTGCCCAGAGTTTACTATTAACTATAGAAGGTTCGTTGTATAGGAGCTACTGGACCATACTTGAAATGAAATCCCCTCTCTCTCTCTGTCTCTCTCTTTTTTTTCTCTCTCTCTCTCTCAACTGCACAAATGCAAAATCCAGGTCCCTGCGACTTTGGATAGAAGATTTGTAATTCTACTGGATTTAAGTCCAAACAATTCTCAACTGTTTAATATATGCTTCCTCCTCAATCACAAGATTGTTTCATTCTCTAAGAAAATAAATAAAACAGACAAAATATGAAATGGAAAATGACTTGACTTTGTCCTGTTTGTCTTATATCTTTTGTGATTTTTTTTTTTTAACCTCAATTTAAAATCAGGTAATGGAATACGACCATAAACACACCTATTTCTTAAAGGCTAAATGCCCTCCCCTCCTCCCCTCAAAAAAAAAAAAAAAAAATCAACAAACAAAAAGAAAATTACATGTTTGATTTAAAAGACAGAAAACCAGACATAAGAATTCTCTACTAATAAATACTCATGATTTTTATGGAGTTGCTTCACTGTTTGAATCTCAGTTTCTATGTCCACATGCGGGTTGTGAGGATGCAATATACATCATTGACTTACAATGTGTAGCACTTCCAAACAGAAATAGATCTTGTTTACCAGAATTTAGCCTTACATTGTCATTCACATTTTTCTCATTTCCCTTTAATAAATTTTGATGAAACTTATAAAAATTAAAATATCATAAATAAAGCAAAATAATGAGTTAAGATTAATGGACTCCACACAATATAGCACTTGGAATGCTCACTGGTTTTCATCTGGGATTGGCCCCTGGAAGCTGCCTTTGAATAACCTTTGAATCATTGTGCTACTGATAGTGAGCAAGTACATGCATAGGATTCTGGATAGTGCTCTCCAAAAATATTAGATTTTTTTCTCTTTTAATCTTTCAAAGCCTCGGATTATGTGCCACTATCGTCTCTGTAAATTCTGCCTTCATAAGAAATATAGCACGTACTCTGTTAATTTGAGTATTCAAGATTTATAAGTATAGATTGACACCTTTTTTTTTTTTAATATCCCTAGGTAGTAACTTTGCTGTGCCTACAACATGGATAATAACAAGTGCCTTATGCATGCTTCTGAGAAATGCAAGGAGAGTTAATTAGAAAATGTCAAGAAAGCTCTCCAAGATCCTTGTGGGGAGGAACATCGTGTGACTACAATGTATCATTGGTATAAAATAAAATCATTCTCAATCCCATAGCTCTTAAAGGGTCTTTACACATTGCTAGTGCATTTAAGAACTAAAATTATAGACTTGCTGAACTGGAAAGACCCTCATGAAGCCATAGAGTCCATTTCCTGCTTCAGGAGATGCTACAGACCTACCATCCCGAATAATTCCTGACCTATTTTTAAGACTTTTGAATCAAAATATTCCAAAACTTCATTTGACAATTTGTTTCTATTACTTCATAAATCTCATCTATTCAAAACTGGGAGCCCTGGTGGTGCAAATGGTTAAGTGCTCAGCTGCTAACCAAAAGGTTAGCAGTTCAAATCCACCAGTTGCTCCTTGGAAGGAAACCCTATGGGGCAGCTCTACTCTGTCTTATAGGGGCGCTCTGAGTCAGAATCAACCCAAAGGCATTTTTTTTTTTTTTTTTGTATACAAAACTGTTTTTGTAACCTACTTTTAGGAAATCCAATGAAATCTAATTGAAGGGATATGACTCAAGACATAAACTGGAATTCCTTAGTCAAGAATCACTGACTTCCTCACACCAGTGTGACTCAAACTATTTCAGAGCATAGAAAAGGAAGGGATACTTCCAAATTCATTCTATGAAGCCAGCCTAAACCTGAGAACAAAACGAAGCAAAGACACCACAATAAAGAAAATTACAGGCTACTATTTCTCATGAATACAGATGCAAAAATTCTCCACAAAATTCTAGCCAGTAGAATTCAGTATCATACCAAAAAATAATACACCACAAGCAAGTGGGATTCATACCAGGTATGCTAGGATAGTTCAATGTTAGAAAATCAATCAGTGTAATCCATCACACAAATAGAACAAAAGAAAAGAATCACACAATTATATCAATTAATGTAAAAAAAACATTTGATAAAGTCCAACATCTATTTATGATAAAAACTCTCAGCAAAATAGGAAAAGAAGGGAAATTCCTCAATATAATAAAGGGAATTTATACAAACCCAAAAGCCAACATCATTCTCAATGGAATGATGCTGAAAGCATTCTGCCTGAGAATGGAAACAAGATAAGGATGCCGTTTATCACCACTCCTACTTAACATTGTACTGTGAGTCCTAGCTAGAGCAATAAGGCAATAAAAAGAAATAAAGGACATCTAAATTGGAAAGGAAGAAGTAAAACTATCCCTGTTGACAGATGATATGATACTATACATGGAGAACCCCAATGATTCCACATGAAAACTACCAGAACTAATAGAAAGATTTAGCAGAGTAGCAGGATAAAAGATAAACATACAAAAATCAATTGGATTCCTATACACCAATAAACAGAACGATGAAAAGGAAATCAGGAAAACAATGCCATTTATAATAACCCCTAAAAAGGTAAAATATTTAGGAATAAATCTAACCCAAGATTTAAAAGACTTACATAAGAAAACTACGAAACACTTTTTCCAGAAACCAAAAGCGATGTACATAAATGGGAAAACATACCATGCTCATGGATATGTAGATGCAATATTGTGAAAATGTCAATTCTACCCAAAGTGATCTATAGATATAATGCAATACCGATCCAAATCTCAACTGCATTCTTTATTGAGACGGATAAACTAATCACCAACTTTATATGGAAAGGAAAGAGACCCCGGATAATCAAATTATTATTGAAAAAGAATAATGTTAGAGGCCTCATACTGCCTGATCTTGAAAACTACTATACAGCCATGGTAGTCAAAACAGCCTTGTACTGGTGCAATGACAGACACATAGACCAATGGGACAGAATGGAGAAACCAGATGTAAATCCATCCATTTGTGGTCAGCTGATCTTTGACAACGGACCAAAATCCATTAAATAGGAAAAAGATAGTCTTTTTAACAAATAGTGCTGGCAAAACTAGAAGTCCATCTGTAAAAAAATGAAACAGGACCTATACACCAAAAACTAACTCAAAATGGATCAAAGACCTAAATATAAAACAATAAACAGCATGGAAGAAAAAATAGAGACAATGCTATGGGCTCTAATACATGGCATAAATACAACAAAACCCATAACTAACAATGCACAAACACCAGAAGAGAAACTAGATAACTGGAGGCTCCTAAAAGTTAAAACTTAGGCTCATCAAAAGACTTCACCAAAAGAGTAAAGAGAGAAACTACAGACTAGGGAAAAAAAATTGGCTAAGACATATCTGACAAGGGACTAAACTCTAAAATCTGTAGAATATTTCATCACCTCAACAACAGAAATACAAATAATCCAATTTAAAAATGATCAAAGAATATGAACAGACACTTGACTAAAGAAGACATTCAGGCAGCTAACAGACATATGAGGAAATGTTCACAATTATTAGCCATTAGAGAAATACAAATCAAAACTATAATAAGATGCCCTCTCACTCTGATATTACTGGCACGAATAAAAAAGAAAAACAGAAAATAACAAATGTTAGAAGTTGTGGGGAGATTGGAACTCTTGTGCAATGCTGGTGGGAATGTAACATGGCACAGTCACTATGGAAAATGATATGGCTCCTCCTTAAAAAGCTAGAAATAGAAATAGCATACAATCCAGCAATCCCACTCCTAGGAATATATACTAGGGAAATAAGAGCCATCACAGGAATAGACATATGCACACCCATGTTCATTGCAGCATTATTTACAATAGCAAAAAGGTGGAAAAAGTGCCCATCAACAGATGAATGGATAAACAAATTACGGTGTATATACACGTAATGGAATACTACACAACAATAAAGAGCAATGATGAATCCTTGAAACATCTCGCAACATGGATGAATCTGGAGGGCAATCTGCTGAGTGAAATAAGTCAATCACAAAATGGTAAATATTGTAGGAGTCCACTATTATGTAAAACTTAAGAAAAAGTTTACATACAGAGAAAAACAATCTTTGATGGTAACGAGGGAGGGGAGAGGTGGAGAGGCGAAATCATTCATTAGATAGTAGACAAGTGTTGACTTTGGTGAAGGGAAAGACATTACACAGTACTGTGGAAGTCAGCACAACTTGGCCAAGGCAAAGTCATAGAAGTTTCCTAGTCATCATGATAAATTAAGAAAATATTGAAATTGTCAAGGATTTTACTTTACTTGGATCCACAAGCAATACCTATGAAAATAGCAGTCAAGAAATCAAAGACATATTGCATTGGGCCCATCTGTTGCAAAAACCTCTTTCAAGTGTTAAAAGGCAAAGATGTCAACACACAATATAGGGGAAGTCAGCAAAACTTGATGAAGGCAAAGTCATTGAAGCTTCCTAGACACATCCAAACATCTTGAGGTACCAAGTTACTGGGGCTGAAAGCTGAGGACTGTAGTCTCGGGGGACATCTATGTCAACAGGTGTAACACATTTCATAAAAAAAAATTCTACATTCTACTTTGGTGAGTAATGTCTGGGGTCTTAAAAGCTTGCAGGCAGCAATCTAAGATGCAACGATTGGTCTCATCCTATCTGGAGCAAAGGAGAATGAAGAAAACCAAAGATACAAAGAAAATATTAGTCCAAAGGACTAATGGACCACACGAACCACAGCCTCCACCAGCCTGAGCCCAGATGAACTAGACAATGCCTGGTTACAACCATTGACAGCTCTGACAGGGATCACAGTAAAGGGTCCTGGACAGAGCAGAAGAAAAATGTACAACAAAATTCAAATTCACAAAAAAAAAAAAAAAAAAAACAGTCTTACTGGTCTGACAGACTGGAGGAACCCCTGAGACTATGGTCCCTGGACACCCTGCTAACTCAGAACTGAAGCCTTTCATGAAGTTCACCTCTCAGCCAAAGATTAGACAGGCCTATAAAACAAATAATAACACAGGTGAGGAATGTGATTCTTATTTCAATCAAATATAGGAGAACAAATGGGCAGCACCTGCCCCAAAACAAAGAAAGCAGAAAGGGACAGGAAAACTGGACAAATGGACACAGGGAAACCCAGGGTGGAAAGGGGGAGAGTACTGGCACATTGCAGGGATTGCAACCAACTTCACAAAACAATTTGTGCATAAATTTTTGAATGAGAAACTAATTTGCGCTGTAAACTTTCCCCTAAAGATCAATATAATTAAAAAAAAAAAAAAACTGAGGCATTCAGTGGTTGGACACCCTTGGGTTGGTGTGGGGATCACTGACTTCAACTCTACTTACACAAGTAAAGTTAGTGTTGGAAATAAGTGAGAGGGAAGGATGGAATTTACCTTAAAATCAAGTCCATGTTTTGATTATAAATATTTTATTTAAAATTTACTTTCTGATAAATGTTAGGAATCTGCTTGCCACATGTATTTGCAAAAGATGGGCTTCTTCTTCAGACTGTTTTCCATTTAAACTACATTTGTGATATGACAGACTAAAATCGTCAGACTTAAAGAAGAAGTCATGATTGAATGAGAGCTAAAAAAAATTAGGAAAAAAAAATTGCCAAAGCCTAAAAAAGTTTATATTGCTTCAATATTTTCTCTAGTAAAAGTCAGGATTATTACCTGTGGATATTCACAACAGCTTCCCTAGGCTACTTTCTAGTCTAGCTTGGGATTCAGGATAATGTATACACTGACCAAATGGATTTATTTGATGAAAAGTAGTGTTTGCTGCACAGATTTATTTATAAACATTATTTTATATAATGTATATCTGAAAAGCATATATGATTAAATATTTTTTGATTTACAAATTTTGAAGAAACTAGCTGGTTAGTATTCAACAATACTAAACGAGTGTTAAAGGAACTCATTTGAATGTTCCTGCAAACCAGGTAATGACCTTCTTCCTTTTATTAAGATGCTTGGTGTATTCCCTTCACTATGTTCAGGTCTCTGAGATCTTGTTTTCTTTCTACCTCTTTCTCTTTCTTTGTTCTTCAGTCAGTTTTACAATGCTTCTGAGCTCCATTTCTCTTTGGACCTGTTCAATTTAAGAAATCCATAATTTATCTGAGAGATGTCAAGCAGTGTTATGGATTGAATTGTGTCCCCCCCCCCCCCCCCCCCAGAATGTGTTGTAAACCCTAACCCCTATATTTGTGAAAAGGATCCCTGGTTTTGTAGTGGTTAAAGCACTTGGCTGCTAACCAAAAGGTTGGTGGTTCCAACTCACTGGCTGCTCCGAAGAAGAAAGATGTGGCAGTCTGCTCCCGTAAAGATTACAGCCTTGGAAATCCTATGGGGCAGTTCTACTTTGTCCTGTAAGGTTACTATGAGTCAGAATTGACAGCAACAGGTTTGGTGTTTGGTACACTTGTGGATGTAATCCCAGTTGGGAATAGGGTTTTCTTTGTTATGTTAATGAAGCCATGTCAACTTAAGGGTGTGATTTAAACCAATCACTTTTCAGATACAAAAAGAGCAGATTAGGCACAGATAGGGAAAGATACAGACTATGCCACATGAAGATTGCCAAGTAACTAAGGAACAGAAGCTGAAAAGAGACAAGGATCTTCCCCTACAGCCAACAGAGAGAGCCTTCTATAGAGCTGGTGTTCTGATTGCAGACTTACAGTCTCCTAAACTGTGAGAAAATAAATTTTTGTTTGTTAAAGCTAATCAACTGTGTTATTTATGTTATCGCAAAACTAAGAAACTAAAACAAACAGTTTCAAAAAGCTTCAAAATTCATTAATTCAGCAAAAATAATGGAACTTCTTATAGCTCTACATCAATAACAGTGCTTTGTGGTATCAGAATTCTGTTACAAGAAATACAATTATCACACACTTCAACATAACCAACTATATTCAAGACTTAGTAATAGGGGGCTGCTTTTTATCAATTTGAGGTCAGAAATAAATCCAATACTACAAATTATAGAAGTTTCTTGGGGTTTATATGAATGAGATATGACCTTAAATGGAATATTTGATCCCAGCTCTTCACCTTCTATACCAAATTTGGGTTACAAGGGCATTTATTCAGAGGATCCATATATTTACTTATTTCCATGCACCCTGATCCTCTAAACAAAACACACATTGGAAACAAAAGAAATGAAGTAATTAAAAGCAGCTAATCAATATGATTTCTTTTCCATGATCTAGACCTGAGTTCTTGCCCAAAAGGACATCAAAACTAATGTCAAACTTTTTCCAGTAGCAGTGAGTTAAACAAACATGTGTAGGACTTATTTTTAGATATAAAGGTACACAGCCAGAGGTTTTATTCGGGATTGCTATTAAATAAACTCCTCTCAGAATATGTAAAAGTCAAACCAAACTTACAAGAATTATTAAAGGGAGTTCTTTGATCTGAGGGCAAACAGCTTCAGCTCACAGGTAGAATCTAGGACGCAGGATCGTACCAGCCAGATACCAATCTAGGAAATGGACTTTCAAGGACTATCCAATACCAAAAGAAATACAACAGGTAATCAGAGCAGTTAATCAGTAAATGACAACAACATCAGAACAATAAAAGAGGGAATAAATGGCATAGGTATAGAACCTTCTAAAGGAGAGGAAGGAAGGAGATACCAAGTAATAGTAGACTGCTTCAAACTTAGAAAGATAAGGGTAAAATTCATGGTAACCACAAAGAAAGTTAACAAACATACTCATAAAAAAAAGAGGAGAAACATAAAGTCTCAGCAAAAACAAAACCAGCAAAAACAAAAGACATGAAAAAAGAAAAAATCCACAAACAAAGGCAACTCAGCACAAGAGAGGAAGAAGAACAAAGAAAACTTCAGCATCACCAACCAAAAAAAAAAAAAAAATTACAAAATGACAGCAACAAACTCACATCTATCAATAATTACACTGAACGTAAATGGACTCAATGCACCCATAAGCAGACGGAGAGTGACATAATGGATAAGAAAACAGGATCCAACAATGTGCTGTCTACAAGAGACACACCTTAGAAACAAAGATGTGAATTTCGTAAAAGTCAAAGGTTGGAAAAAAATATATCAAGTTAACAACTACCAAAAAAGAGCAGGAGTGGCAAATCTAATCTCAGATAAAATAGACTTTAAAACAAAATCTACCATAAAAGACAAAGAAGAACACTATAAAATGATTAAGGGGATGATCCATCATGAAGACATAACCATGATAAACATCTATGCACCCAATGACAGCGCTCCAAAATACACAAAACAAACTCTAACAACACTGAAAAGAGAAATGGAGAATTCTACAATAATAGTAGGAGATGTCAACACACCACTCTCAGTAAAGGACAGAACAACTAAGAAGAAACTCAGCAAAGATACAGAAGACCTAAAGGGCACAATCAGCCAACTTCACCTCATAGACATATATAGAACTCTTCATCCAACCACTGCAAAGTACACATTCTTTTCCAATGCACATGGAACGTTCTCCAGAATAGACCACACCTTAGGCCACAGAGCAATCCTCAACAAGATCCAAAAGGCTGAGATAATTCAAAGTATCTTCTCTGACCACAATGCCATCAAAGTAGAAATTAACACTAGAAAGAGCAAGGAAAAAACATCAATTACATGGAAACTAAATAATACCCTGCTTACACATCAGTGGGTAACAGAAGAAATCAGAGACAGAATCAAAAAATTCCTAGAATCAAATGAGAATGAAAACACATCATACCAAAACCTTTGGGACACAGCAAAGGCAGTCCTCAGAGGACAGTTTATAGCAATAGATGCACATACCAAAAAAGAAGAAAGGGACAAAATCAAAACATTAACTACAGAACTCAAACAATTAGAAAAAGAACAGCAAAAAAAGGCCACAACCATGGGAAGAAAGGAAATAGTAAAGATCAGAGCAGAAATAAATGAAATAGAGAACAGAAAAACAATAGAGAGAATCAACAAAACCAAAAGTTGGTTCTTTGAAAGAATCAACAAAATCGACAAACCACTGGCCAGACTGACAAAAGAAAAACAGGAGAAGACACAAATAACCCAAAGAAGAAATGAAATGGGGGACATTACAACAGACCCAACTGAAATAAAAAGGATTATAACAGAATATTATGAAAAACTATACTCCAACAAATTTGAAAACCTAAAGGAAATGGATAAACATCTAGAAACACACAGCCTACACAAACTACAACAAAGTGATATTGAAAAACTGAACAGACCCATACAAAAGAAGAGATTGAAAAGGTGATAAAAATACTCCTAACCAAAAAAACGCCTTGCCCAGGTGGCTTCACTGGAGAATTCTACAAAACATTTAAAGAAGAGCTTGTACCAGTACTACTCAAGCTATTTCAGAGCGTAGAAGAGGAAGCAACACTTCCAAATTCATTCTATGAAGCCACCATAACCAAAACCAGGCAAAGGTATCACAAAAAAAGAAAATTACACACCAATATCTCATGAACATAGATGCAAAAATTCTCAACAAAATTCTAGCCAATAGAATTCAGCATCATATAAAAAAAAATACACCATGACCAAGTAGGATTCATACCAGGTATGCAAGGATGGTTCAACATTAGAAAATCAATCAACGTAATCCACCACATAAATAAAGGAAAGAAAAGAATCACATGATAATCTCAATTGACACAGAAAAGGCATTCGACAAAGTCCAACACCCATTCCTGATAAAAACTCTCAATCAAATAGGTATAGAAGGGAAATTTCTCAACATAATAAAGGGCATCTATGCAACACCAACGGCCAACATCATACGTAATGGAGAGAGGCTGAAAACATTCCCCTTGAAAACAGCAACAAGACAAGGATGCCCTTTATCACCACTCCTATTTAACATTGTGCTGGAAGTTCTAGCTAGAGCAATAAGGCAAGAAAAAGAAATAAAGGGCATCCTAATTGGTAATAAAGAAGTTCAACTGTCCCTGTTTGCAGATGATATGATACTATACATAGAATACCCTAAAGATTCCATGAGAAAGCTACCAGAACTAACAGAAAGATTCAGCAGAGTAGCAGGATACAAGATAAACATTCAAAAATCAGTTGGATTCCTATACACCAATAAGGAGAACGATGAAAAGGAAATCAGGAAAATAATACCATTTATAATAGCCCCTAAAAAGATAAAATACTTAAGAATAAATCTGACCAGGGATGTAAAAGACCTATACAAAGAAAACTATAAAACACTAGTGCATGAAACACAGAGGGATCTACATAAATGGAAAAACATACTATGCTCATGGATAGGCAGACTCAACATTGTGAAAATGACAATGTTGCTCAAAGCAATTTACAAATACAATGCAATCCTGATCCAAATACCAACAACATTCTTCAAAGAGATGGAAAAACTAATCATTAACTTTATATGGTAAGGGAAGAATCCCCAAATAAGTAAAGCACTATTGAAGAAGAAGAAGAAAATTAGAGGACTCACTCTACCTGACTTCAGAACCTACTATACAGCTACAGTAGTCAAAACAGCCTGGTGCTAGTACAATGACAGATATATTGACCAATGGAACAGAATTGAGAACCCAGATGTAAATCCATCCACCTATGGTCAGCTGATCTTCGACAAGGGCCCAAAGTCCATCAAGTGGGGAAAAGACAGTCTTTTTAACAAATGGTGCTGGCAAAACTGAATATCCATCTGCAAAATAATGAAACAGGACACATACCTCATGCCGTATACAAAAGCTACTTCAAAATGGATCAAAGACCTGAATATAAAGCCTAAAACTATAAATTTCATAGAAGAAAAAATAGGACCAACACTGCAGGCCTTAATACGTGGCATTAACAGGTTACAAACCATAACCATCAATGCACAAACCCCAATAGATAAGCTAGATAACTGGGATCTTCTAAAAATCAAACACCTATGCTCTTCAAAAGATTTCCCCAAAAGAGTAACAAGAGAACCTACAGAATGGGAAATAAGTTTTGGAGAGTACAAGTCAGACAAAGGTCTAATCTCCATAATCTACAAGAAAATCCAACACCTCTACAGCAAAAAGACAAACAATCCTATCAAAAAATGGGCAAAGGAAATGAACAGACACTTCACCAAAGAAGAGATTCAAGTGGCCAACAGACACATGAGGAAATGCTCGCGATCACTAGCCATTAGAGAAATGCAAATTAAAACCACAATGAGATACCATCTCACCCCAGCATTACTGGCACGAATCAAAAACACTGGAAATAACAAATGTGGGAGGGGCTGCGGGGAGATCGGAACGCTTATGCACTTCTCATGGGAATGCAAAATGATACAACTATTTTGGAAAATGATATGGTGCTTCCTCAGAAAGCTAAAAATAGATATGCCATTCAATCCAGCAATCCCACTCCTAGGAATATATCCTAGAGAAATAAGAGTCGTCACTCGAATAGACATATGCACACCTATGTTCCTCGCAGCATTGTTCACAATAGCAAAACGATGGAAACAACCTAGATGCCCATCAACAGATGAACGGATAAACAAACTGTGGTACATACACACAATGGTCTACTATACAACGAGAAAGAACAACAATGAATCTGTGAAGCATCTCGTAAGATGGATGAAACTGGAGGACATTATGCTGAGTGAAATAAGTCAATCACAAAAGGACTAATATTGTACGAGACCTCTATTGTAAAAACCCTTGAAAAAGTTTACATACAAAATGTAACAATCTTTGTTGGTTACCAGGGATGGGAGGGGTGGGGGTGAAATACTAAACAGGCAACAAATAAGTGATATCTTGGGTGAAGGGTGAGACAGTACACAATACAGGGGAAACTAGCACAACTTGTACAAGAAAAGGTCATGGAATCCCCATAGACACATCCAAACTCCCTGAGGGACTGAATTGCTGGGCGGAGGGCTGTGGGGACCATGGTCTCAGGGAACGTCTAGCTTAGTTGGCATAACACAGTTTATAAAGACAATGTTCTACATTCTATCTTGGTGAGTAGTGTCTGGGGTCTTAAGAGCCTGTGAGCTGCCATCTAAGGTACTCCACTGGTCTCATCCCTTCAGGAGCAAGAGAATGTGAAGGGAACAGGATACAAGGAAAAGATTAGTCTGGAGTGCTAATTGTCCACAGCTACCAAGGCGTTCACCGGACTGAGTCCAGTACAGCTAGAAGGTGCCCGGCTACCACCACTGACTGCTCTGACCAGGATCACAACAGAGGGCTCCGGACAGAGCTGGAGAAGGATATAGAGCATAATTCTAACTCACAAAAAAAAAGACCAGATTTACTGGCCTAAAGGAGCCTGGAGAAACCCCGAGAGTATGGCCCCCAGACACCCTTTTAACTCAGTGGTGAAGTTATCTCCGAGGTTCACCGTTCATCCTGGAAGTGGACAGCCCCGTAAAACCAAATGAGACTAATGAGGTACAGTAGTCCAGTGACAAGGGCCAGAAGGCAGAAGGGGCAAGGAAGCTGATGATAGGGAACCCAAGGCTGAGTAAGGATATTGTTGATGTGTTGTGAGATTGTTAACCGTTGTCATAGGGCAACATTTGTAGTTAACTGTTAAATGAGAAACTATTTTGTTCTCTAAGCCTTCATCTTAGGTGAGAATAACAGCACAATTGGAAGAGCATAGTCAATGTCACTGCACTGTGCATGTAGAAATTTTTGAAATGATGTATCTTTGGCTATGTGTATTTTCACCAAAAAAAAGGTTGAGAAGTTAGAGGGTTAACGTGTTGTGGGGTTGTTAACCAATGTCATAAAACAATATGTGTACTACTGTTTCATGAGAAACTATTTGTTCTGTAAGCCTTCACCTGAAGTACAATTTAAAAAAAAGTTAAAAAAATTAATAAATGTGTTACAGTAATATAAATGCTTCCTTAAAAACACAGTAAATAAAAAGATCTAGCAAAAGGGGGAAAAAAAATAAACTCCTCTCAAGGCCTTGTAAAAGATAGTGTTTGAATTATAAGGAGACATATTGCATTTTCTACTTCCTGCAACCGCTGAGGATTTCTCACTGCCTAGATTGTGGCAGGGGAAATACCCTCTTTTGTATTTCAATTGAGCCCTGTCTCTATAGTAATTAGGATTTTGGGAGAACATTAAAAGTCTGATTTTTTTTTCTTCTTGAGTACATAAGACTGCATTTGAAGCTTTGTGGCTGATCAACAGCATGTTCTAAAAGCCTTTTGATGTATACATGGCTCATTAAGTAAAGATCAAAATTGGACAATGTCCTGTTAATTTCCTTCTGCTAGAGAAGTCAATATCTGCATCAACATTCATTAAATTTGACAGAAGCTAAGAAAGATGTGAAATGTAAATCAGTACTTACTCCTGATAGGATTAGCTTGCTGTACAGAGAGTATAAAACATCAATTCTTTATACATATTGTTCAATCCAGCACTCCACTCTGACTTTAGGGAGACTTAATTTTGCCTTTTTGGCCTTCAGCCCTAATCTGGTTTTGGATTTCTGTCAGCTTGAGCTAGTTATTCTATCCTTGGACAAATTTTACATCCTTTTAATAAACCTGATCTTTTCTCCTGTGTTATTAAGTTTGCAACTTGTTAAGGCTAAATCATGCCCCCTTACCACCAAAAACAAAAAACCCTAAGTATTTTAAAGTTTTAGAATCTATTTTATTTTCATATGCAATTTACTAATTAAAAAAGTTTCATTTTCCGCCTCTAGCAGTTATCAGCAGAGCTTTTGATAATCTATGAATCCCAGAGGAATAAGTTTAAAAAGCTCAATTTATTTACAGTCTGAGGAGTTTGGTTTTTTGTTGTTTTCTCTGAGGTTGTGAGCTGTGTGACAAAGCATTTACATGAGCCCAGCCCTATTTTGGTTGACACTGATGTCCATATTTATAACTATGTGCTATTGCAAGATTCTGAGACACCTTTTGAAATGAAGAATATTAAATGATGTGCATTATAGTAGCAGGCTTTGGTGGATTTTGTTGCATTTTCATTATTTGGAAGTGGAAAATTTATATATGGTAGCCATTCACCCCCACACTAGAATTAGCTAAGAATCTCTGGGAACGTCAAATTTGCCTGGAAGTCTTAACAAGAAATTAATGCTTTCTCCCTCCAAATAAATTTGGATTTGCCAAAATTCCCAACAAGACAGTCTCTTCATCACCCACTGGTTCTCTAGCCACCCAGAAATTTCTCCATACTATCAGAACTGGACTTGGTTTTCAATAGGACAAAATCCAGGCTAGAGAAAACTGGATTCCAGAGACTGAGTGGTCTCATTATGTTGAGGGAGGTTATCTAGAAAGAGTATATATAACACCTAGGTATCAGAAATACAAAGAGGGGTGTTGCTATTTTTTGCACAAAAGTTTAGAGTGATTATTTTAAAAAATAAGATTACATCATTTAGCTGCTTAAACACATTCAATGACTTCCTAGGCAATTAAAATAAAGTCCCTATTTCTTAATTTGGTCTCTAAAGCTCTATGTAACCTGACACACTGCCTCCTTCTCCACACTTTTCTCCTGTCACTTCAGGCATCATTCGCTATGTTTAATCTTATTTCTGTTCCTGAAATGTACCAGGGTCAGGGATTTTGCATTTGCTGTTCCTCCTGTCTGAAACACTGTTCCCTTACACAGTTGTGTGGCTGGCTCTTTTGTCAGTCTGGTATTGGCTTAGTGTCACCTCTCCACTGACACCTTTCCTGATCATCAGCCTAGGGAAAGTTTTCTCCCCACTCTGGACATGATTTATTCTATCACCATTGTTTTCTTCATAACATTTATCACTGTCTATAATTATCTAATCAGTTTAATCTTATTTTTATGCCTTCTCACCAGAATATGAACTACATGTGCTAGGGAATTTGTACCTGAATGTTGACATAATAAGCATGCAATAAATACTTTTGAGTGATAAGTAATTAATAAATCAATAAATCCATTGTCCAGTGTAGCTACGGAAATAGGATGCTAGGTAGGTTCAAGAGACAGAGATTCAGGTGTAGGAGACTTGTGGACTAAAATTTGTCCCCACATTTACATTGTACTACAGTTTTGTTAGCAGAGTCCCACCTACTTCCCCGTATCAGACTGCCTGTCCTGGGATGAAAATCTCTGCAGATTAGAGGCCTCATTGTTCCCAAATTCCAACCATGTGCCTCCATTCTTCTTTGTTCTACTAACAGACTTACCTGACTTTATGCTCTGTTCTGCTGCCTAGGCACTAACAACTCATTCACAGACCTTCTGAGACCCGCCAGATATCAGTATATCTTTGAGAACCTCTGCCTACTGCTTGTTTCATCTAGAATCTCCAGCTGTTGAATCTCCCCTGGCAAGACCTTCCATTCTTCCATTTATCTTCACTATAAATTTCCCACAAGTTGTCCCAGAAGATCTAGCTAGTTCCCCAGGTCACAGATCGGCCTGGCTTTGTCTGTGTGTTAATGAAATAGAACTTCCCAAGTTCCCCCTGATAGGATCAGAATTAGCCAGAGAAATCTATTGCTTGGAGCCTCCACTGATTTCAATTTCAAAAATGAAAAATGAGTACTTATCAACAAGACTGGTTGGCATACTTGAAAAGTCAATAAATCTGTCACATTTGGATTGAGAGTTCTGGAATGACCTCAGTATAGAGCTTCCAAACATATTATGAAATTAGAAGAAAATCTACTGCAAAACTAAAGAAGCTTAAATTTCAAGGCCTGTCCCTTACATCAGACCCTTCTGCAGCTACAGAAGATTCCAAGAAATTTGCTAACATGGTCACATATTCATGTAAAATCTGAGAAAGTATGATACTACCATTCTGAATCACCTTCCCCTCATGTTGGTTGGTGTTGGAGTGGCAGTGGGCATTTTTTTTGGGATCTAGCTAAGAGGAAGTTAATTTGGGAATGCATGTATTGTGGATTTATCAGAATATATTTATGTGATATGCAATTAATTCCATGTACACTGAAGTTATTGCCAGCCATACTGACAATGATACAAGTGTTCTTCCAAATGAGATATTCTCATTGGTTACTTAATGTTAATACCAGTACTTTTTATCTTAAAGAAACAACAGACTTAATACATGGTACGACACATATGAACCTTGAAAACATTATGCTGAGTGGTGTAAGCCAGTCATAAAAGGGCAAATATTGTATGATCTCACCTAAATGAAATACCTAGAATAGGCAAATGTATAGAGACCAAAGTTTATATGTAGTTACCAGGTGTAGGGGTGGGGGGAAAGGGGAAATTATTATTTAGGAGGCATTGAGTTTCTGCTTATAGTGACGGAAAATTTGGCAATGGATATTGGTAATGGTAACACAGCATGACTGGTGTAATTGGTGTCACCGAACTGTACACATGAAAGATGTTGAATTGATAAATGCTATGTTGTTCGTATTTTCACAACAATAAAAAAATGAAGAAATAAACAATTAAAATATCGAACTTGGCTTTGTTTTAGAAATGTGCCTGCTGCTGGCATACATGGTTCTGTAGGTGGTGTGATCCACATAATAGCAGAAGAGCGATCTTGTGTTTGACTGTGGCTGTGTGTCTTTTCACTGTCTTTCCATAGAAGATTAGAGATGGAGGCATGAGACACAGGGGCTTTACTACATTTTGTGTGAAAATTAGTCATTTTCCATTTACTACTGTCTAATGTGTGAACTAAGAAAACACCAAGTATTGATTTCTAAATAATTTTTGTAAAATCATCTCTCTTTAATAGAGAAAATTGTCTCATTCAAAAACGAAATTTGAACTATGAAGTATAAGAGGATAACGGATTTTTTGCTTGATCAAAATAGCACGCTGGGTAGACTTGTTTGTGGTTTCGTTATTGATATTGGACAAAAGAAATGGCAAAGGAGTAAGAAATATGCTGCTGTGTGTATCTTTGATTTGGGCTTGATTAGGGTGGGGGGAGCACAGACTTTTATAGCCTGTCTTGCAGCAGGTTGATGAGTGGGTTTAGTACTGAATTAAACCATAGCTCTGTGAGAATGCTCACCCACCCTCACAACTGGTACTAATTGGGGCTGTGCTGCCTGGACTAAGACAACACACAAAGAGGCAGACTGCACTTGATTTTGGGCCGAATTGCTCCAAGCCAGGGACAGAGGCTGGGGTCCTGCTGACCCATGCTGTGCTAACCCTTTGGTGATTCAGCCCATCTCTGTCTCTTGAGCTATCAGGCTCACATCTTACAAGATCATTATTTCATTAAAAACATTGTACAGAAAAATATTGTGACAGCATACATGATCCCCAGACCAGAAGAAGTAGATGGTGCCCAGCTACCACTACTGACCACTCTGACTGGGATCACAACAGAGGGTGCCAGACAGGGGAGGAGAAAAACTGTAGAACAAAAAATAAAATTTACAAAAAAGATCAGATTTACTGGCTTAACATAGGCTGCAGCAGGAACCCCTGAGACTATGGCCCTAAGACACCCTTCTCACTTGGAACTGAAGCCCTTCCCGGAGACCACCTTCCAGCCAAACAATAGACAAGCCCATAAAATAAACAATAACACCCAAGAGGAGTGTACTCCTTAGAACAATCAATTATATGAGATCAAAAGGGCAATATTTGCCAAAGTAAAGATGAGAAGGCAGAAAGGGGCAGAAAATCAGGACAAAAGAAAACAGGAAACCCAGAGCAGAAACAAGGAGAGTGCTGACACATTGTGGAGAATGAAGCCAAGGCCATGAAACACTATGTACAAACTATTGAATGGGAATCTAATTTGCTCTGTAAACTTTCACCTAATGCACAATTAAAAAATATGTAGACACACAGATATATATATATAGCTTTTCTTTCTATTGTCTGGCTTACATGACTTTGAGCCTTCAGAAAGATGCTGAAATTCCCAGCGTAATAAAAAAGAGTCTCACTCAGTACTGTTACACAGCCAAAGTTTTTATTCTTGATGCTAATAGATCTTTGACTTAAAATTGTCCAATGCTTCAGGAAAAAGAGATTTTGTACTTTGAAGCAAGATAAAGGCTTTGCATCTTGAAAGAGAAGTCAGAGATAGCCAGACCAAAAAAAAAAACCAACAGTGGAAGGAAAGGCAATCTGTACAAAGGGGAGAAAAAAAGTTGCTGTCAATTCCAACTCATGGAAACATCATGTGTGTCACAGTAGAATTATGTGCCATAGGATTTTCAACAGGTGATTTTTCAGAAGTTGATAGCCAGGATTTTCTTCCAAAGCACATCTGGGTAAACTCAAACTACCAACCTTTCAGTTAGCAGACAAGTGTGTTAAGAGTTCGCACCACCCAGAGACTCCATATAAAGGGGTAAGCAGGTAAAAAAAAGCATGAGAGGGCAAGAATATTCAGAGAAAGACAAAGAGTTGACAAAGAACACAGAACTTTTTTTAGTACTCAAGTACAGATGAAACTAAGGTGGAAAAACTATAATTTTTTTGCCAACTTCGGTACATGTTTAGCAGAATCATTTATGTCTTGCCCATTGTTAGAAGATACAACTTCTTTTTAAACAAAGTGAAAGAACATACTCTAAAGTAATAAGAAGTTCTGTAGCTGAAATATAAACTGAAAGAACCAGAGGTCCACGTTCCAGGCCTATTATCATAATGGCATTTATTTGATTTCCAGTGTTAAAGCAAAGCATATTTTCTTCCTGCTCTAACTTGATCCTGTGGGATGAAAAATTCTGAAGCTTAATGAGTTCTTGATGACCTAGTTACTGCTTAATTATTGAGACATGTGTTAATAATCATCTTCAACGTCTCTGAATGAAAAAGTTTCAAACCTTTGCCAAGCAAATATGCATTTTATCCATCCTAACAAATAGAGGAGAGACATTAAACTAATGACAATGATAAAATGGAGCACAGCAATCATATCATGCTTATATTAAGAGACTTCAGGAAAAATGTCTTGCTATCTTTGTGGGAAATTTTAAAAATCCAGAGTGAAAGCAGTTGATTTTTCCCATCAGCTCTGTAGTGGAGTGTTGTGTTCCACAGGATGGAGATGAAAATAATCTGTACTTTCAAAATGGCTGCACTTTTAGTCCCACACAGATTGTTCAGTAACTAAGAGTGACCCCTTGAATGATTGTGTTTTTGACATTGCAAAAGACAGTGTATACCTTCTTGTGTTCCCAACCTCTTATTCTTTGCTTTAGGGCATTTGAAATTGGATATGGGGGAAATTATGATGTTCTTTCCATTATTGTAAAATGAGTTCTTGGAAAGCTTGAGGGGCTCTGCTAGCAATTGTTTCTTGAGGTTTTATTAACCTAGGATACTACCCTACGGACTAATAGCATAGTAAAATAGATGTATTCCCAGGTCTCACTTGTTTTATTAATAGTGCAGCAGGGAAGTATGCAAGGCTCTGGGGAATGGAAATGGCCAGGTGAATGGGCTATACAACTTTTCCTTCCAGATCAGTGATTCACCTGGTTCATGTTAGATATGGCACAAATAGTACATCACAATTATTGAGTCAGTCCTCCTAGATTGTTTTCTGCTGTAAATGGCAGCCTTTCTTTATAATCTAATTAGTTAACTTTAATTCCGTATTATGAGTTCATGGTGACATTACCATTTGGAAAAAGAAAGTAATTACTACTTTTAGGACCTCAAGATTTAAAAAAGAGACAGACTAAATAGCCACCATTCTAGGTTTTCCAGTTTTTATGGTTTTCACATTTAGACATGATTTTGTGTGTTTCCTGTCTTTGGGAATTTAACAAGGTCAGAAAATGTCTAGGAAAAGAGAAAGGAGTACTAAAAGGTGTTTGAATGCTAGGGTTAAGGAAGCAAATATGATTCATATTGGAAATAAGGAGAGGACTGCAAATCATAGACAAAGGTGGAGCCAGCCGAGTCAAGAAGTGTAGCCATCCAGGGGTCCGACACAGCACGCGCATGTTCGTTTCCTTTCAATGTTCTGTGTGTCCTCCAATAAAAGACATTAACCTTGGTTGAAGGTTTTCATGGAAAAGAGACACTCCTCAACCAGCTAAGCTGAAAATTACAAAAAATGGTGCAATAGACAACCACCCTTCTGGTTCTGATTTTGGCCCCCCTGCCCCTAGACTGAATTTTCTATGCCGTTCGGTATTGTCAATGTTTGGTTCTTACCTACCCTTTGCAGACTTGGGCCATGACTATGTAATGATCTGCTCTGAAGAACCAGATAGAACCCAGTAACTTGCAATTGCTCACTGATAAACAAATAGACATTCCAGAAGTGTGTAAAATTTGCAGTCACTGCTGCCTAGTAAGAATTTGAATTGGTGGACAATTTGGATGCAGGGATATTTCTACGTGTTTAAATATCATTTATCCTGGGAAATGCACATTACTGAAATGAACAGAAGACCCCATGGGGACTTAATTAGAGAAAGCTGCACTGGGAAGTGACAGTTTCCATGGTGTTTTGGAGCTGTGCACTAGCCCTTGTTCCTATCTCCTGCAGTAATACAATTAATATCCTGTATCTAGTTTTAATAGAGGCAGTAACTCTTAATAAGACACATTATTGCCTCTTGGCCCAAAGAGAAATGTTCATATATTTCTCTCCTTGCTGTTATTTGTCAAGCCGACTGGCCGCGTCTGTACCCTGAGACATTACACATTCAGAAAAGCACTTGTTTCCATATGTCTTGTGGGAAAACTATCATTTTTCAGAGAGGCATGAGGTGCATGGAACATTTTTTGTACTCGCTTTCCCTCTGCATATATCAGGTGGTAGCCATTATAGCAATCCCAGTACGTACCGCTGACATGAGAACTGGAGCTTCTATAGCCAACAGTTTGTATTTCTTTCATTGGGAGACAGAGTTATAAAGCTACTTCCTGACATACAGCAACAGCTGCTAAGCATCTGTCCACTAATCTTAAGAAAGAATTCTGTGGGAGCAAGAAAAAATTGATTAAGGACTGCTACTAGGAAACTAAACTGTCATCTGAAAAGTAAATTAATGACTAAGTTCTCAGTATTCTGTCTTTATCAAAAGTAGAGAATGAGGATGATATTACTTTTTCATTTAATTTATGCAAGCAACACAGCTTACTCTAAAAATATCATAGGCATAAGGACTTATGCTTATAGTGATGACTTTAATCATGTGAAGATATGTCTACAACCCAAGGAACACCAAGAAATGCCCAGGGCCGCCAGAAGCTGAAAGAGACAAAGAAGGATCTTTCCCTAGAGTTGACAGAGAAAGCATAGCCATACATATGGCCTGAATTTGGACTTCTAGCCTCCAGAACTGGGAGAAAATTAATTTTTGTTTGTTCTTTAAACTCACACACTCTTTGGTATTTTGTTATGGCAGCCCTAGGCAACTAAGACAGCCTTAGTGCCTTTTCTTATCTCTTTTTACTCTCTCTGGAAGTGAACTCATTGCCATAACTTAGATAGCTACTGTTCCATAAAATATAACAACAAAATCTCAGGGACCTAAATCTTGCCTATGCATCTGCAGGTCAGTCAGAATTCAACTAATCTAGACTGAGCTTGACTTAGCTTGTCTCAAGCTGCAAATTGGGTCCAGGTCTGCTCATGTCTCTCATGGTCCTTGGACTAACAGCTTACTAAGGCTGGTGAAAGGCTAGAGTGCAATAGGGCAAGCCTAATTGTCAACGCACATTTTATGCCTTTGACGGTGACATTTGGTAGCATTCCATTGGCCAAAGCTAGTCACATGAAAAGCCCAAAGTATAGGATCAGGGAAGTGAAGCCCTCTCCTAGAAGTGGGGAAGGAAGTGGACAGATGTTTTGTAAACATTGATCCAATCTTCTACATTAGTCATATACATATATACGTACAGCTAATAACTCTTAATATTGATATCTTTACCTCAGTATTATAACTCTTAACCTATATATGGAACTGTCTTCTTCATAGCTCTGGTTGTTTTTTCACAGAATTTCAATATCAACATGTTCAAGACTCATCATCTTCCTTGCGCCAGACCTAATTTTCCTCCATGGCTCCCTAGCTCAATGAATAGTACCATCATTCTCCAAGTTATATAAATTAGACAACTAGGAGTATCCTCAACACCTCTTTCTTCTAACTAGTCCCCAGAAAATATAATTATTCAACAATTTGCATCCATTTAACCCCTAAATATCTTTTTATTTATCTCACATACCAGTTCAAGCTACCATCATCTCTTGCCTGGACTATAGCAATAGACTCCTGACTGTTAACCCCACATCAATAATGTCCTTCCAAACCTAAATCCATTCTCAACAATGTGCCCTGAATTGTTTTTTTTTAATGGAATTCTAATCACTGTTCCTACCTACCAAACACACACACACACACACACACATACACACTAGATCCCTTCAACAACTTCATCAGCCTTCTCAAGTGCCTCTTTCTCGCATTTTCTCTGTGTTCCATCAATACTATTCTTTCTTCTGTTTCATGAAACGTTTATGTTTCTTCCCACCTCATAGCCTTTTCCGTTTCATCTTTTAGAATGTAGAACTGAGGTGAAGTGATACCCTTCAAAAATGAGGTGCCATCTGGATACAGAATACAACCTACATCAACAACCATTATATTGTGCTGTGTCCACAATAGGTAGAATTTATGAGTTCAGAAATAAAGAGCTAGAAGTAGGAGTGGCCTCATTTATCATCAGTTTCAGTGAGACTGGGTAATTTGTGCTCCCCATCTCTGCAATTATGCTCTGAAGAAGTAAAAGTCCTCGCTTTCAGAGAGAGAAATTCTACCAGGAAATGCATCAACATTTCCATTAAACTCTAAGGTAGGCTGCCTGCTATCACTTAGGACCTTTGTGCTGAGAAGCCAGCAGGCAAGAGAATGAGTTACTACCCTGGCAGGAGTACTTGACCCCGATCATCAGGAAAAGGTAGGGCCACTGGTATACAATACAGGCAGGAAGGAATAAGTTTGGCATCAACATAATCTATGGGAGTATTTCAGGGTATTTTCCTGACCAATTTTGAAAGTAAATGGAGAGCCCAGCAGCCAAACTGAGAAGGATATGGTGCCCAGGGTCTCAGACCCACCCAGAGATGAGATTCTGGACCATCTCAGGAAGTAAGCCACCTTAGAAGAGCATAGATGTTACTACTATGAGTCAAGGGTGAGGGGAATCTAGGATAGGGAGTAGAGGAAGGAGATGATGAGTATCAATTGTGTTCCTGAAATCAGTTGTAGCAGCAGGGACTTCATTTCATTCTACTGAGCTCCTTCTTGTCAAAATCTTCAGGAAAAGAGACCAACATGAATTCAGAGGTGCAATTTCAAGATGCATTGAAATTATACAAAGCAAATGGATCCAAGGAGCCCAGGGATGGACTAAGTGAAGGTTGCTGTCTGCCACCTGGGTTCCCTCTTTAGGACCGAGACACTCTTTTCCCAAGCTGCTAAGAGTGTCATCTGTTGCCTTAGGTCCAAAGAGGGCTGCCTACCTACTGATCAGGAACACCTTATGGCCAGTGACTGGTCAGTGCAAGGGTTCAAAGTCTCAACCCCCTCAATTTGGGCCATGTCTAAAGGGCTATTACAGGTTTAACACTTTCTGTAGTATCAAGTGAGGCCTCTGTCTCAACTGTATTAAAGTTTTTGGTTTGTTTTTTCTGCCTAATCCTTCTTCTGTCACTCCCTGACAGGTATTATTCCAGAACACCTGTCCTAATAAACTGTTTGCAGCCAAATCTCCATCTCTGAGTCAATTTCCCGAGGAATCCAATTAAGATAGATGCTGTCTTAGTTATCTAGTGCTGCTATAGCAGAAATACCAAAAGTGGATGGCTTTAACAAACAATTTATTTTTTCACAGTTTAGGAGGCTAGAAGTCCAAATTCAGGGTGCCAGCTCTACGAGAAGGCTCTCTCTCTGTCAGCTATGGAAAAATGTCCTTGTCTCTTTTAGCTTCTGCTCCTGGGCAATCTTCATGTGGCTTATCATCTCTCTTCTCCCATCTCTACTTACTAGCTTGAGTTTAATCTCTTTTATATCTCAAAAGAGATTGACTTAAGATACACCCTACACTAACACTGTATGATTAACATAACAATGGCAACCCATTCACAAATGGGATTATAAACACAGGCACAGAGGTTAAGATATACAACACATATTTTGGGGGAACATAGCTCAATCCATAACAGGTGCTATATCATTAAAGAACAGTAATTTGCCACTAGTGATTTATTTTCCTGGTTGTCCTTTTACTCCAGTGATTTATACTACGGTTTTCTCCCAACAGTTTTGCTCTAGATGGTTATGGACACAGTTGGTTTTTTCCAGGCTTTCTCTAGTAAATATTTTTAACAGTGATTTCTATTGTTTGTTTGCATGCTGGCAAATAACGTTTGAAATACAGAGATTCTCAGGCATAGTCCTTGCTGTTGGAGTTGCTTCTGACTCATAGCAACCCTAATGTACAACAGAACGAAACACTGCCTGGTCCTGTGCCATATTCACAATCATTGTTTTGCTTGAGTGCATTGTTGCAGCCACTGTGTCAATCATCTCATTGAGGGTCTTCCTCTCTTTCACTGATCCTCTACTTTAACAAGCATGATGTACTTCTCCAGGGACAGATTCCTCCTGACTGATCCAAAGTATGTGAGACATAGTCTCACCATCTTTCCCTGAAACTCTATGTCTAAATTTTAGAAGTTATTACCAGGTAGTACTGATGGTGGTGGTGGTGTGGTAGTGTGGGTGTGGGGCTGTAGGAGATGGAGGGTGGAGGGTTGAGCAAAGTGAGAACTTAATTCAGAAGTAAAGAAGAAAGGTAATGGAGATAAAACACAAACCAGAAAACTATGGGGAAAGACAGCAACAAAAAACTCTTTCTACACATCAATGTCTTTCTTTTATCCAACGATGTTGCTATTGTTAGGTGCTGTCCAGTTGGTTTCGAATCAACAGAATGAAATATATCTGGTAACAATACATTACCAAAATGCTAACAGAAATATGAGAATACTTCAGGTTGTATACTGCTGTAAACATAAGAAAATCGTGCATTAATCAGGAGGGAGCTATAAAATAATATTTTAACAAGACAAAAACTAAATACTATTTCTCTTGTTATCAATTGCCATTTAAGCTAATATAATTTTTTTTTTTTTATTGCACTTCAGGTGAAGGCTTACAGAACAAATAGTTTCTCATGAAACAGTAGTACACATGTTGTTTTATGACATTGGTTAACAACCCCACAACATATCAACCCTCTAACTTCTCAACCTTTTTTTTTTTTTTTTGGTGAAAATACACATAGCCAAAGATACACCATTTCAAAAATTTCTGCACACACAGTGCAGTGACATTGACTACGCTCTTCCAATTGTGCTGTTATTCTCACTTAAGATGAAGGCTTAGAGAACAAAATAGCTTCTCATTTAACAGTTACTACAAATGTTGCCCTATGACAATGGTTAACAATCTCACAACACATCAACAATATCCTTACTCAACCTTGGGTTCCCTATCACCAACTTCCTAGTCCCCTTCTGCCTTCTGGCCCTTGTCACTGGACTACTGTACTTAGTTAGTCTCATTTAGTTTTACGGGGATTTCCAATCCCAACCTGAAGTGAACCTTGGAGGTAGCTTCACCACTCAGCTAAAAGGGTGTCTGGGGGCCATACTCTCGGGGTTTCTCCAGTCTCCTTTAGGCCAGTAAATCTGGTCTTTTTTCTGTGAGTTAGAATTATGCTCTGTATGCTTCTCCAGCTCTGCTCAGAACCCTCTGTTGTGATCCTGGTCAGAGCAGTCAGTGGTGGTAGCTGGGCACCATCTAGCTGTACTGGACTCAGTCCGGTAGAGGTCTTGGTAGCTGTGGACTATTAGTCCTTCGGACTCATCTTTCCCTTGTATCCTGTTCCCTTCACACTCCCTTGCTCCTGAAAGGATGAGACCAGTGGAGTACCTTAGATGGCTTCTCACAGGCTTTTAAGACCCCAGACACTACTCACCAAGGTAGAATGTAGAGCATTGTCTTTATAAGCTGTGTCATGCCAATTGAGCTAGATGTTCCCCTAGAACATGGTCCCCACAGCCCTCCGCCCAGCAATTGAGTCCCTCAGGGAGTTTGGATGTGTCTATCGGGCTTCCATGAACTTTCCTTGTACAAGTTGTGCTAGTTTCCCCTGTATTGTGTACTGTTTCAACCTTCACCCAAGATACCACTTATCTATTGCCTATTTAGTATTCTCCCCCACCCCTCCCATCCCTGGTAACCAACAAAGATTGTTACACTTTGTGTGTGAACTTTTTCATGGGTTTTGACAGTAGAGGTCTCATACAATATTTGTCCTTTTGTGATTGACTTATTTCACTCAGCATACTGTCCTCCAGTTTCATCCACGTTATGAGATGCTTCACAGATTCATTGTGTTCTTTCTCATTGCATAGTATTCCATTGTGTGTATGAACCATAATTTGTTTATCCATTCATCTGTTGATGGGCATCTAGGTTGTTTCCATCATTTTGCTATTGTGAACAATGCTGCCGAGAACATAGGTGTGCATATGTCTATTCGAGTGATGACTCTTATTTCTCTAGGACATGTTCTTGGAGTGGGATTGCTGGATCATATGGTATGTCTATTTCTAGCTTTCTGAGGAAGTGCCATATCATTTTCCAGAATGGTTGTATCATTTTGCATTCCCACCAGCAGTGCATAAGCGTTCCGATCTCCCCACAACCCCTCCCACATTTCTTATTTCCAGTGTTTTTGATTCGTGCCACTAATGCCGGAGTGAGATAGTATCTCATTGTGGTTTTAATTAGCATTTCTCTAATGCCTAGTGATTGTGAGCATTTCCTCATGTGTTGGTTGGTCATTTGGATGTCTTCTTTGGTGAAGTGTCTGTTCTTTTCCTTTGCCCATTTTTTAATAGGATTATTTGTCTTTTTGTTGTAGAGGTGTTGGATTTTCTTGTAGATTATGGAGATTTAGACCTTTGTCTGACTTGTACTGTCCAAAACTTATTTCCCAGTCCGTACTCTTGTTACTCTTTTGGGGAAATCTTTTGAAGAGCATAGGTGTTTGATTTTTAGAAGATCCCCATTATCTAGCTTATCTATTGGGGTTTGTGCATTGATGGTTATGGTTTGTAACCTGTTAATGCCACGTATTAAGGCCTGCAGTGTTGGTCCTATTTTTTCTTCTATGAACTTTATAGTTTTAGGCTTTATATTCAGGTCTTTGATCCATTTTGAAGTAGCTTTTGTATACGGCATGAGGTATGTGTCCTGTTTCATTTTTTTGCAGATGGATATCCAGTTTTGCCGGCACCATTTGTTAAAACGACTCTCTTTTCCCCATTTGATGGACTTTGGGCCCTTGTCGAAGATCAGCTGACCATAGGTGGATGGATTTACATCTGGGTTCTCAATTCTGTTCCATTGGTCAATATATCTGTCGTTGTACTAGTACCAGACTGTTTTGACTACTGTAGCTCTATAGTAGGTTCTGAAGTCAGGTAGTGTGAGTCTCCAACTTTATTCTTCTTCTTCAGTGGTGCTTTACTTATTCAGGGCTTCTTCCCTTTTCATATAAAGTTAATGATTAGTTTTTCCATCTCTTTGAAGAATGTTGTTGGTATTTGGATTGGGATTGCATTGTATTTGTAAATTGCTTTGGGTAGAATTGTCATTTTCACAATGTTGAGTCTGTCTATCCATGAGCATGGTATGTTTTCCCATTTATGTAGATCCCTTTGGGTTTCATGCGGTAGTGTTTTATAGTTTTCTTTGTATAGGTCTTTTACATCGCTGGTCAGATTTATTCTTAAGTATTTTATCTTTTTAGGGACTATTATACATGGCATTGTTTCCCTGATTTCCTTTTCATCATTCTCCTTATTGGTGTATAGAAATCCAACTGAGTTTTGAATGTTTATCTTGTATCCTGCTGCTCTGCTCAATCTTTCTATTAGTTCCAGTAGATTTCTCATGGAGTCTTTAGGGTTTTCTATGTATAGTATCATATCATTTGCAAACAAGGACAGTTGAACTTTTCATTACCAATTTGGATGCCCTTTATTTCTTTTTCTTGCATTATTGCTCTAGCTAGAACTTCCAGCACAATGTTAAATAGGAGTGGTGATAAAGGGCATCCTTGTCTTGTTCCTGTTTTCAAGGGGAATGTTTTCAGCCTCTCTCCATTAAGAATGATGTTTGCCATTGGTTTTGCATAGATGCCCTTTATTATGTTGAGAAATTTCCCTTCTATACCTATTTGATTGAGAGTTTTTATCAGGAATGGGTGTTGGACTTTGTCGAATGCCTTTTCTGTGTCAATTGAGATGATTATGTGATTCTTTTCTTTCCTTTTAATTATGTGGTGGATTATATTGATTCATTTACTAATGTTGAACCATCCTTGCATACCTAGTATGAATCCTACTTGGTCATGAAGTATTATTTTTTTGATATGATGCTTAATTCTATTGGCTAGAATTTTGTTGAAAATTTTTGCATCTATATTCATGAGAGATATTGGTCTGTAATTTTCTTTTTTTGTGATACCTTTGCCTGGTTTTGGTATCAGAGTTATGGTGGCTTCATAGAATGAATTTGGAAGTGTTGCTTCCTCTTCTACGCTTTGAAATAGCTTGAGTAGTACTGGTACAAGCTCTTCTGTAAATGTTTTGTAGAATTCTCCAGTGAAGCCACCTGGGCAAGGCGTTTTTTTGGTTAGGAGTATTTTTATCACCTTTTCAATCTCTTCTTTTGTATGGGTCTGTTCAGTTTTTCAATATCACTTTGTTGTAGTTTGTGTAGGCTGTGTGTTTCTAGATGTTTATCCATTTCCTTTAGGTTTTCAAATTTGTTGGAGTATAGTTTTTCATAATATTCTGTTATAATCCTTTTTATTTCAGTTGGGTCTGTTGTAATGTCCCCCATTTCATTTCTTCTTTGGGTTATTTGTGTCCTCTCCTGTTTTTCTTTTGTCAGTCTGGCCAGTGGTTTGTCGATTTTGTTGATTCTTTCAAAGAACCAACTTTTGGTTTTGTTGATTCTCTCTATTGTTTTTCTGTTCTCTATTTCATTTATTTCTGCTCTGATCTTTACTATTTCCTTTCTTCCCATGGTTGTGGCCTTTTTTTGCTGTTCTTTTTCTAATTGTTTGAGTTCCGTAGTTGATGTTTTGATTTTGTCCCTTTCTTCTTTTTTGGTATGTGCATCTATTGCTATAAACTGTCCTCTGAGGACTGCCTTTGCTGTGTCCCAAAGGTTTTGGTATGATGTGTTTTCATTTTCATTTGATTCTAGGAATTTTTTGATTCTGTCTCTGATTTCTTCTGTTACCCACTGATGTGTAAGCAGAGTATGATTCAGTTTCCATGTAATTGATGTTTTTTCCTTGTTCTTTCTAGTGTTAATTTCTACTTTGATGGAATTGTGGTCAGAGAAGATACTTTGAATTATCTCAGCTTTTTGGATCTTGTTGAGGATTGCTCTGTGGCCTAAGGTGTGGTCTATTCTGGAGAACATTCCATGTGCATTGGAAAAGAATGTGTACTTTGCAGTGGTTGGATGAAGAGTTCTATATATGTCTATGAGGTGAAGTTGGATGATTGTGCCCTTTAGGTCTTCTGTATCTTTGCTGAGTTTCTTCTTAGTTGTTCTGTCCTTTACTGAGAGTGGTGTGTTGAAGTCTCCTACTATTATTGTGGAACTGTCCATTTCTCTTTTCAGTGTTGTTAGAGTTTGTTTTGTGTATTTTGGAGCCCTGTCATTGGGTGCATATACGTTTATCATGGTTATGTCTTCATGATGGATCATCCACTTAATCATTATATAGTGTCCTTCTTTGTCTTTTATGGTAGATTTTGTTTTAAAGTCTATTTTATCTGAGATTCGAATTGCCACTCCTGCTCTTTTTTTGGTAGTTGTTAGCTTGATATTTTTTTTTCCAACCTTTGTCTTTTAATGAATTCACGTCTTTGATTCTAAGGTGTGTCTCTTGAGATAGCATATTGATGGATCCTGTTTTTTTATCCTTTCTGTCACTCTCTAGTCTCTTTATGGGTGCATTGAGTCCATTTACATTCAGTGTAATTATTGATAGATGTGAGTTTGTTGGTGTCATTTTATACAAAGTGATTTTTTTGTGGTGTTGAAGTTTTCTTTGTTCTTCTTACTCTCTTGTGCTGAGTTACTTGTGTTTGTGTTTTTTTTTTATTTCCTTTGTTTCTGTAGGTTTTGTTTTTGCTGAGACTTTGTGTTTTTCCTTTTCTTTTTATGAGTATGTTTGTTAACTTTATATGTGGTTACCATGAATTTTACCCTTATCTTTCTAAGTTTGAAGCAGTCTACCATTACTTGGTATCGCCTTGCCTTCCTCTCCATTAGAAGTTTCTATACCAATGCCATTTATTCCCTCTTTTATTGTTTTAATGATTTTGTCATTTACTAATTAACTGCTCTGATTCCCTGTTGTATTTCTTTTCGTTTTGGATAGTCTTTGAGAGTTCATTTCCTAGATTGGTATCTGGCTCGTATGATCCTGTGTCCTAGATTCTGCTTGTGAGCTGAAGTTGTTTGTCCTCAGATCGAAGAACTTCCTTTAATTATTCTTGTAAGTTTGGTCTGACTTTTACATATTCCCTTAGTTTCTGTTTATCTGGAAATGACCTAATTTCACCATCAAATTTGAACAAGAGTTTTGCATGTTATATTATTCTTGGCTGGCATTTTTTTCTTTCAAGATTTTATATATCTCTTCCCATTTCTCTCTTGCGTGCATGGTTTCTGCTGAATAATCTGAGCTTAGTCTTATTATTTCTCCTCTGTATGTGACTTCTTGTTTTTCACGAGCTGCTCTCAGGATTCTTTGTTTGTCTTCGGTTTTGGCGAGTGTGATTATGATATGCCTTGGTGATTTTCTTTTGGGGTCTATCCTATATGGGGCTCGTTGAGCTTCTTGGATGGCCAGCTTTTCATCTTTCATGATATTGGGGAATTTTTCTGTCAGCAGTTCCTCAATGATCCTCTCTGTGTTTTCTGTTTTGTCCCCCTTTCTGGAATTCCAATCGCTCGTAAATTTTTGCTCTTGATTTTGTCCCATGTAACTCTCAGGGTCTCTTCATTTTTCTTTGTTCTTTTTTCTGAGTTTTCCTGAAACAGGGTTGTATCCAAGTGCTTGTCTTCAATTCCACTGGTCCTGTCTTCCACCGTTTCAAATCTGTTTCTCAGCCCTTCTATGACACTGTCTATTTCTGAAATCTTGTTGTTTATCTTTTGGATTTCTAATTGTTGTTTTTGTATAATTTCTAGTTGTGAATTTATTTTGACATTTTGTTCCTGCATTATTTTCCTGAATTCTTCCAATTTTTTGCCTGTATTTTCCTTGAATTTGTTTGTTTTTCCCCCATGTTTGTCATCTTTTTGCCTCAGCTTCTGGAGAATTCAAAGTATTAGAGATTTAAATTCCCTATCAGGTAGTTCTACTGCCTTTTTTTCCACTGGAAAGTCATCTGGTGTTTTAATTTGGACGTCTACTGGAACCATCCTTTCCTTTTTTTGTGAATGTTTTCATATTGTCTTTTGTCTTCGGGGCATTCAGTAGTTATTTTTCTCATTTATTGATTGTAGATTTGTTTGTTTTGTCCCTTTTTTAAAAAATTTGACTATGTCTGAGTAGGCTGACTGTGTGTTCTTTGTTGTTTGCTCATCTGTGGGCACAATACTTTTCACCTCTTTCTCCAATTGGCAGGGTCAGTCACTCAGATATGGTACGGCTGGGTAGGTCTAGCTGAAGAGGAGTTACTGGGACGGGTTTTTTGTGGCACTTACTACAGCCACTAGGGCGGGTCAGTAATCAGTGCAGGGCAGGTTCCAGTAGGCCGTGCCTGTGCAGCTTGGTGTTGTGATGTTAACCACATGGTGTAGGTAGGCAGGATGTAGCGGGGAGATTGTTATGTGTGGAGCTAAGATGGATATGGGAGAGAAGAGAGAGGAACAGAAGCCAAAAACGTACAAACAAACAAAAAAGAATGCTAGGGGATCTTGCCGTTGGAGTGAGAGATGAGAGACTATGAAGTGGAGAAAAAAAGAAGGGGGAAGAGGAAGAAAAGAAAAGAAAAGAATGAATAAATAAAAATCGGAAAGGTTAAAGAACTGCAAAGTTCCCAGGGATCCCACCGGTGCAGCTATGATGTCTGGGGAAGTCGCTCTCAGGTGTTGCGGTACAGTCTGCCTGGAAGGCATAGAGGTATAGAACACCAGGTATTCAGTGAACAGAAAGAGAAGAAAGATCTAGAGACATGAGAAACTGTGTGATGAAGAAAGACAAAAAGGGAAAAAGAGGGTAAAGAAAAAAAAAAAAAGAGAGAGAGAACTAGAAAAGCACCCAAAAAGACAGAAAAAAAAAAAAAAGAAAGGCCCTCAGGGAATCTTCTGCATGTCTGTGCAAGTCGAGGGGGTAGTCTCCTTGCCGCACAGCACCGCCTGGCCAGTAAGGGTTCCCCACTCAAGAAAAGGAAAAGAAAACAAACAAATAATTCAGAACAAACAAATCAACAATAGCCCCAGGATCCCACCAGCACAGCAGTCCAGACCGGAAGCAGCTCCACACTCGAACGGAGCTCCACAGACCCTCAGGAAGAATTAAAGATGGTGCTCGGAGCCAGGTATTTGAGTGAAAGGAGGGGGAGGTGGTGAGCGGTAAGAAAGAAATCAAAAGAAGTGGAAAAAAGCAACACCAGCAGCCAACAAATGGCACTCAGAGAGCCGGCCCGTTTGGGTGTGTTCAATCCAAGCAGCCGGTGTTTCCCGGACAAGAGATTGTGGCTCTGGGAAGCGGAGGAGGCCGAGTGGGGGTGAAGAAGGGTGGGGGGTGGGAAAGCGTATATCGCAGATTACCGGTTGTTTTGTCTCCCGCTGGAAGCTCCGTGAAGCTGCTTTCTCATACCCCCTGTTTGCTGGTCTCCGATAGGAATCCAAGATGGCGGCTCCGCGCTGTTTTAGCTGGTAGGGGATCTCTGCATGAATCTCTCCTCGCTCTCCTTTCTCTGTCAGTTTTCTCACTCCATTTGGTGCTTGGCTGAGTTCTTTATCTCTTCATTTGATGTTTTAGGGTTTCAGGATTGTTGTTTTCTCTGTTCGGCTTAGTTTTTTGGATCTTTGCTGTGGAGGAACGGCATGATGCTTCTGCCTAGAGCGCCATTTTGCTGCAATGCCCCTGTTTCCACCTTTTGGCTGTTGTAAATAGTGCTGCAATGAACATTCATTCATGTACAAGTCTCTGAATTTCTGCCTTCAAATCTAGGAGTGGAATTGCTGGGCCATATAGTAGTTCTATTTTTAGCTTTTTTGAGAAATCACCACACTGTTCTCCTCTATGGCTGTACCATTTCGCATTCCCACCAGCAATGAATGGGTAAGAGTTCCAATTTCCCCACATCCTTGCCAACATTTGTTATCTTGCTTTTTAAATCTCAGCCATCCTTTGTTGTTGTTGTTAGGTGCTATTGAGACAGTTCTGACTCGTAGTGACCCGATGTACAGCAGAATGAAACACTGCCTGGTCCTGAACCATCCTCGCAGTCATTTCTATGTTTGAAGCCATTGTTGCAGCCACTGCATCAATCCATCTTGTTGAAAGTCTTCCTCTTTTTCATTGACCGTTTACTTTACCGAGCATGATGTCCTTCTCCAGGGCCTGCCCCCTCCTGATAACATGTCCAAAGTATGTGAGACAAAGCCTCATCGTCCTTGCTTTTAAGGAGCATTCTGGTTGGACTTCTTCCAAGACAGATTTGTTCGTTCTTTTGGCAGTCCGTGGTGTATTCAATATTCCTCTCTGACACCATAATTCAACTGCATCAATTCTTCTTTGATCTTCCTTGTTTATTGTTCAGCTTTCGCATGTATATGAAGCGATTGAAAATACCATGGCTTGGGTCAGGTGAACCTTAGTCCTCAGAGTGACATCTTTGCTTTTTAATGCTTTAAAGAGGTCTTTTGCAATGGATTTTCCCAATGCAATACATCCTTTGATTTCTTGACTGCTGCTTCCATGGGTGTTGATTGTGGATCCAAGTGAAATTGACAACTTCAATCTTTTCTCCATTTATCATGATGTAGCTTATTAGTTCAGTTGTGAGGATTTTTGTTTTCCCACAATGGAGCTGCTGGCTTGAAGGGTATATGTATTTTAATTTTAATTGATGCTTTCAGATTGTTTTCCATAGCTATAACACTGCTCATTTCCCTCACTACGGCAAGAAAATATCCCTTTCCTAACATTCCTAGCAGCAATAGGAGTCACTCTTTATAATTGTTTTTGGTCTGATTGATAGAGAATTAGCACCTAGAAGAGGTTAGAAGACCTCACACAGTTCAGCTGACTGTGCTGAACATACAGAACAAGAGTAAAAATAAGGCAAGGGAAAGGAAGTGAGCCAGAAGGTAGCAGATGTTTAGTGAAACTGGGAATGAGGTGCTGCTTTCTAAGAAGGCGTTAACAAAGAGGAACAAAATTCAAACAGAAATATGGCAGATTCACTTTAGTTGATGAATTCATTTAAAATTAATCTGGTGGCATAGTGGTTAAGAGTTCAACTGCTAACCAAAAGATCAGCAGTTCGAATCTACCAACAGCTTGGAAACCCTACCCTGTTCTACCCTGTCCTACAGGGTCACTATGAGTTGGAATCGACTCAATGGCAATGGGTTTGGTTTGATTTTGGTTTAGCTTCTACCAAACACCCAATACTAGTTGTATAAAGGGGATACTACTATGAATAAGTTAGACAATTCCATGAACTGAAGAAGCATATAGAGCAGCTGGACATTCAAATGTACGTAAGCATCCAAGACTCAAAGGGGTCCAATCTGGGAAAATATTTGGTGGATACAGCTTGCACACTGTGTCTTATAATACAGTCAATTTGAAATGAGAAAGCCAGAAAGGCAGTAAAACCCAGTTCCACAGCAAATGGTGGCCAACAGGAGTAGAGCAGAAAGCAGGCCCCAGGTGGCTAGGATACAGGGTAGGGTTTACTATTAGACCTCAGTGTTTGTGAGATGAGGACAGAGAAACTTCAAGAACCCTGCAGACCTGAACCAGAGGGGGTCAATTAGAGAAATCATCACCACAAACCAAAACCAAACTTACTTGCTGTCGAGTCAATCCTGACTCACAGTGACCCCACAGGGTTTCCAAGGCTGTAAATCTCTGCGGAAGCAGACTGCCACATCTTTCTCCCATGGAACTTCTGGTGGTTTCGAACCACCCACCTTTTGGTTAGCAGTCGATTGCTTTAACCACTGTGCTACCAGGGCTCCTTAGTCTTTACCACAGGGCTATTTAATTAGAAATAGGAAAGTTGCTGCCTAATAGAAGTGCCTAATACTTATCCTTTTGGGTATAGCACAAAATAGAACTATTTCCAAATTCTATGGATTTTGTGGCAAATGATTTTGATATACTGATCAGCTAAGTTTTACTGTTTTTTTCAGGAAAGAAGAGAAACAACCTGGAGATAATTGATACTCATTTCAAGGAGGTGTCGCTAAGGCATGCTCTACTATGACAGTTCTACAGTGCAGTGCATGAGGCCAGAGGAGGATTTCCATAGTGAATATTGTCAAGTGCTCATCAGAGATCCAGGAAGTGATACAGGAAAATGCTTATGGATTTAGCAATTAGAAAATAATTGATGAGCTTGGAAAACAGTTATATTAGAATCTTAAGGGCAGAAGGCAGATTTTAGGGAGACTTACAGAGCAAAGGAAACCCTGGTGGCAAAGTGGGTAAGAGCTCTGGCTGCTAATCAAAAGGTCAGCAGTGTGAATCCAGCAGGTGCTCCTTGGAAACCCTACAGGGCAGTTCTACTCTGTCCTGAAGGATCGCTATGAGTTGGAATCAACTCAACGGCAATGGGTTTTGTTTGTTTGTTTGTTTTTTTGGTTACAGAGCAAATTAGTTGTGGGAAAGTGGAGATCAAAAATGTAAATTAAATGTTCTAGAGTTCTTGTAGTCAAAGGAAGAAAAGTGATAAAATAGCAGGTAGGAGTATTGATTCAAGGGAAAATGTCCTTTTGATTTTTCCTTAAAGGAAAAGTGAGGTCTAAGTGTAAAAATATGTAGAAAGAAAGACGACGTTAATTATTAATGAAGCTTAATATCAAAGGGAGGTGGAGCAGGCCCAAAGGCAACCATCAGGTAAAAGTTTGAATCATGGACAGGGGTAGAAGGCTTAGTCTGAGATGGTCAGAGAGGAACTTCTCCTAGAAGTCTAGGTAAAGAAAGTGGTTTAAAAAAAAAGAAAAAGAAACACATACACCTCAAAATCCTGAAAGTAATATCACTGAAAAAAATTGTTTCCAAAAAGTAGTCTGTATATCCACCACCACCAGTTGCCCTGGAGTCATTCTGACACGTGGCAAACCCATGTGTGTCAGAGTAGAACTGTATTTCATAGAGTTTTCAATAGGCTGACTTTTCAGAAGTAGATCGCCAAGCCTTTCACCTTTTAGAGGTACCTATGAGTGAACTGGAACCTCCAAGCTTTCCGTCAGCAGCTAAGCACTTTAACCAGTTGCACCACCCAAGGACTCCATTTATATAAACATTTCTTGGTAATAGGAAGGATTTTAGATCCTATTTAAATGCTATGAGAAGCCATGGGAGGGTTTTGAGCATGAAAGTCGCATAATCTGACTTATCTTTGAACAGGATCACTCTGGCTCTGTGTGCAGAATAGAAAGTCGAGTGTGTGAGAGGAGGCTGGGGGACCAGGTAGGAGGCTATTGGAGCCACAGTCAGTGTGAGAGGTGATGGTTCTGGTGGTAGAGGGGTTCAAAGGTGACTGAATTCAACAACAACAACAACTATTTGCTTATTGGGACCTGATTATTCACTATGGTTAGATTTTTCCCCTTACAATGAGAATGTATTATTTTTATAATTTAAGTCAAAAAACCTAAGCAGTATCATACCCACCGCGGTCAAGGCAATTCCGACTCATAGTGACCCCATAGGAATTCCAAGGGTGTAATCTTTACAGAAGCAGACTGCCACGTCTTTCTCCCTCGGAGCTGCTGTTGGTTTCAAACCGCTGACCTTTCAGTTAGCAATCAAGCGCTTTAACCATTGCATCACCAGGGTTCCTTAAGCAGTATTATAACATTGCTAAATACCAAGCTGGCCGGCAAAGTCAGGTTAATTGCATATTATAAAACAAATAAATAAATAACAACATGCACACACACACACAAAGTGTAAGCCAAAACCGGTGTTCTTCTAATTATGAAATGATAGGCAACACGTTTATTATCCAAAAAATGTTGAGGTTAAAGTTGAAAGCTTAGTTACTCAAATTCTAGGAATCAAAGGAGGACCTCAGAGTACTAAGGTATTTTCTCTGTAATCCCCACAGAGTGTTGTAATGAAATTATGGCTGTGTTTTCCAAAGAAACTGCAGCAAGGTTCTTAGATCCTTAATCAAATCAAAATTATCTCTGTGCAGACAATTATGGGTTTTGTTTTTTGTATGCAAATCATTTGGGTTGTTTTTGAACTTTAGACCCATTAAAACCAACATCTGGGTGGTCATTGCTAGTGAACTTTCTGGGGTCTAAGTATACATTCAGTTTCCAGCTTATCTATGTAATTTGAGATCAGGGAGAGGAAGAAAAAGAAAAAGGACAGAGTTAACATTAAAAAAACTTATGCTGTCAACAGAACAATTACAAAACTTCTGCTGACCAATCAGGAAAAAAAATTAAAAAGTTTGCTATTTTTTTTTTTTCTGTCCTGACTTAAACTTTCCATTTGAACATTGCTAACAGATTGATTTCCTCCCTGTTTGCTGGATGAAAGCAGGGGAGTGTTCTACCCATTATAGGCAAACTGCTGCTGACATTATAGTTTGACCTTTGGCTTGCTAGTGGAGCAGTATTCCCCTGACATGGCTTTGTTAAACTCTCCTTTTCCTTTTGCAGGTCTCAAGACAGGACACAATGTGCCAGGCAAAGTTTTCCAAAACTCCTGCAAAGGACATGCTGACAACTATTTAGTAATTTGTGGTTGTAGAAAACGAGTTGTTGTTGCTATGTATCATTGAGTTGATTCCAACTCCTAGTAACCCCATGTGACAGAGTAGAACTGCCCCATAGGGTGTCCTGAGCTGTAAAGTTTATGGGAGGAGATCACTAAGTCTTTTCTTCTGTGGAGCTTCCGTTGGGTTCAAATCTCCAAACTTTCGGTTAGCAGCCGAGCATTTAACCATTGCACTACTAGGGCTCCTTCAGAAAATGAAGAGGAGATATATAAGGGTGCGTGAAACTTTCTAAGGCAATGCATTATGTATGTATTCCTTTCTGAAATGGAAATCTCTTTCTTGAGGTGTATATGGATATATTTCAAGCCTCAGTTTGATGATTTGTATCCTGGACTTGCTAATTTAAAATGCAATAATGTAATAATTCAGATGCTTTTCATACTTCCTTTTATAGATTGAAAAATTGAACCTCTGCCATTATCATATACTGATCTTTGGTATCTTTTTTTTTTTTCTTTTATTTGAATCTGCTACCAAATAAGTTTAATCTCACAGCTAAGCCTTAAAGCCAACTCTAAAAATCTGTGCGTTTACCAGTGCCAACCCACTCATTCCCCACTTTATGGGGAAAAAATATCGTGGTCAGGGCTCCGTTTTAGGCTTACTCATGCATTTTATGGAGCCTGAACCAATGTTCATTTTTAAACCAAAAGGACTAGGCCACCTTTCCTGTCAGAGATGAGCATTGTTGGAACTCCATGTTCTTATAAATGGGGAGATTTTAATTTAGGGTTTTTTATTGTTTGTTTAGTTTTGTTATATTTGCCAGTACCTTCCTCTGCATTTGCTATAGGATGAATTGTGTCTCCCAAAAGATATGCTGAAGCCCTAACTTCTATACCTGTGAATGTGACCTTATTTGGAAATTGTATCTTTGCATATATAATTAGTTAACAAGAGGTCATATTGAAGTAGGGTAAGCCCTAATCCAATATGACAAGTGTTCTTATAAAAAGAGACGAGACAGAGACAGACACAGAGGGAAGATGGCCATGTGAAGATGGAGGCAGAGATTGGACTGATGCTGCCACAAGCCAAGGAATGCCTAGGACCACAAGAAGCTCAAAGAGGCAAGGAAAGATTCTTCCCCTAGACTCCCCAGAGAGCATGTCTCTGCTGACACCTTGAGTTTAGCCTTCTAGCCTCCACAACTCTAAGAGAATTCATTTCTGGTACCTTGTTATGGCAGCTCCAGCAGACTAATACACACCTCCTTTCTTTCTTTTCCTAGACCCTGTCTCTGCAATTAGCACTTACTGAGTGTTTCTATGGGACACATTCTGGGAAAATGGCTTTGTAAGCATTATCTTTTTTAAACGTTGTACCAGCCTAATGACAGCTGACAGGTATTATCACTATCCTCAATTTTATCTACAAAGAAACTGAATATCTGAGACAGCTGGTGAGGATGAAAAGCTGAGTTTGAACTCAGACCTGCCTCTGATGCTTCTCTTCCATTACTCCACACTTCTGCTTTGATTCAGAAACTTTTATTTCCCCCCAGAGTGAATTTTGTTTGATTAGTTTAAGAAGGCAATATTTCAATCTTTAAATCAAGGAGTTTGGACAACAACATCATCTTCCCCTATTTCATCATTTAATATATCAAACTTCTCCTAGGTAACTTATGCCTCCCTTCCTTAAACTTGAAGTTGCAGCTAAATCTCTGACCCAACAAGCATGAAAAAATAATGATTATGGCTCTCCAAGCCACCAAACCTCCCCTCTAATTTTATTTTCCTCCCATGTGATCTTCCTTGCATTTGACTTGACCAAAAAATATGAAATTGCTGGGTTATAAAATCTGTATAACAAAGTTTAATCTTTGATGTGGGTCTTGTTACTCATTGAGAAGGTGGATAGTGTGCATGCAAAAATATGCATGCTCAGACACACACACATACTCACATACCACACACAAACACCATACACACATATATCACACACTCACATATCACACACGAACACCACACACACACACCGTATATTCACACACAACAGACACCACACATATACACTCACACACTGTGTACAAACACCACACACCACACATACACACATACACCACACAATACACCACACAAACACCACACACACATACTTATACCATATATACTCACACACCACTCACACCACACTTACACATCACATACACCACACACACACCACACACACACACACACTTATACCGTACACACTCACACACCACACACGCTCACATACGCACACACATTATTATTTTTTTTGTATTTTAATCTGATAAATTAGATTAAGAGCAAAAACCTTGTTTAGTGGGCTGGTGTGGCCATTGTCCCAGCCTCCTTGCAGGGTGATCATCTTGAGGAAAAGACTCATGACTGTTTTACAATCCATATACCTTATTTGTGGAAAGTGGATACACACTTGCAGGAAGGAGTCCAAGAATATATTTTGGTTTCGTTTATTTTTTTTTCCCAAGGGGGAATAAGCCTCGTGTTTTTCTTGGTACAAGTGTGGTACTTAAAATTATTTAATATATGTATAAATGAATGAGTGGATATAACAATATAGACAATCTTAAGGAAAATATCTTCAATGTATTTTATTATTAAAGGTTTTTCATAGTGATATCTGGATCTTCCAGTTAGCATACAAATGAATAATTATTGAAATGTATGTTTAATAAACAAAAGTATTCTGAATTATTCTGCAATCTCAGTATTTATATTCAGAGGAATAAAAATGTTATCACAGACACATTTGATGATATTGTACACCATTTAACATAGGAATTAAAGACAGGTGGCAAACTTTAGTTTCAGACTCTTAGTGACACGTTTCATGTGACTATCATGTTTAGTGAATTCCGGTTTAAACTTAAATGGCCTACTATAGAAATTTGTTCTGGACTTTACCTTAATAGAAATAATTATAATGGATTGGTTAGCTGTTCACGATGTGGTCTCTTATGCAATCAGAATGATTTGACTTCATTGACTTAGTTATGTAGTAGTTAACCTACATTTCAAATGATATGCTGTTCTATAACATAAGAATAGATTTTCAACTTTATGGTAACTTTGCTTAACAGAACTCTTCCGTTCTAGCTGGTGATATATGAGAGCTCTTTCTTTTCTGGTATAATACCTTTTTTTTTTCTCTCTGACCAAACCATTGCCTCTGTGAATTTCCAATCATGTTGGTTAGTTCCGAGATTCAACCGCCTGTACTTAGACTTCTTTTACTCTAATTCATCCTGTCTGGGTGGTCCTATTAAATAATGTTCTGAGTCGGAATCGACTCAATGGCACACAACAGCAACAATGTGCTTTGATCATTTTTATTGTCAGAATCTATCCCTTTGTGAATGGAATAAAGTACAACTTCCTTCAGCTTATTTGATATTGAAGACTTCCACAATCTAACTTTTCTATCCTTATTTTCTATACCTTGATAAAGTACTCATTGCTCAGAATGACTTGCCATTCCCTGTTTTAATCTTCAAGTTTCCATTCTCTGAGTCATTGACTAAAACCCTTCCCCCTTATCTCTGCTAAAATAATTAAAACGTCAAGTTACAAAAGGTATAGTTATAAGGTTTTAAACTCAGTGAATGATTACAGATGGCCTAGAAGGAGTTTAGGTGTCTCTAGGGGTGGCACAAATGGTTAAGCCCTCAGCTACAAGTCTAAAGGTTGGCAGTTTGAACCCACCCAGCTGCACCTCAGAAGAAAGACCTGGCAATCTGCTTCTGAAAGGTCACAGCCTTGAAAACCCTATGGAGCACAGTTCTACTCTGCACACATGGGGTTGCCATGAGTCAGAATCAACTCAATGACAACTGACTTAAGATAAAATTGGCTAGGAGAGGCTATCATTCCCTAGGTCATCTTGATTTATATAAGCCAGAGTGGTGGGCTCAAACCAAATTTAGCTAGAGAGAGGAGACGGCAAAATACCAAATAGACAAAATGTGAACACACATTCCAATAGCGTTGAGGCAGAATTGGATTCAGATGGAAAAGTCAAGTGTGTCTGTGTGGAGAGATATGGAATCAGATCATAATACGTCAGGAAAGCAGAAAATGTCTAAGGCAGCACTGTGCAATAGAAGTTTCCACTATGAGGAAAATCTTGTAGGGATCCCAAGGCCCAATTGCTTTTTTCTGTTTGAGGGTGTAGTAGGCTAACTCAAAGATCTGGAAGTGTAGTGGGTAAAATATTTCATGATTCAAGTTGTCATCTGTGCTTGCTTATTCTGGATTTTTTTGGTGAATTGTTTTTCAAGTGACTCTCATAAGATTATCATTGTTAGTTGCCATCTAGTTGATTCTGACTCACGGTGATCCCATGTGTATGGAGTAGAAATGCACATAAAAAACATTTAGTAACCATACGATCCAGCAATCCCACTCCTAGGAATATATCCTAGAGAAATAAGAGCCATCACACGAATGACATATGGACACCCATGTCCATTGCAGCATTGTTCACAATAGCAAAAAGATGGAAACAACCTAGATGCCCTTCAACAGATGAATGGATAAACTATGGTACATACATACAATGGAGTATTATGCAACAATAAAGAACAATGATGAATCTGTGAAGCATCTCATAACATGCATGAAACTGGAGGACATTATGCTGAGTGAAATAAGTCAATCACAAAAGGACAAATATTGTATGAGACCACTACAGTAAAAATTCATGAAAAAGTTTACACACAAACAGAAACAATCTCTGATGGTTACAAGGGATGGGAAGGGGTGGTGGTGGGGGAATACTAAATAGACAATAGATAAATGGTAACTTTGGTGAATGGTAAGACAGTACACAATACTGGGGAAGCCAGCACAACTTGTACAAGGAAAGGTCATGGAAGCTCCATAGACACATCCAAACTCCCTGAGGGACAAAATTGCTGGGCTGAGGGCTGTGGGGACCATGGTCTCAGGGAACATCTAGCTCAATTGGCATAATATAGTTTATAAAGAAAATGTTCTACATTCTACCTTAGTGAGTAGCATCTGGGGTCTTAAAAGCCTGTGAGTAGCCATCTAAGATACTTCACTGGTCTCACCCTTTTGAGAGCATGGGAGAATGAAGAAAACAAGATATGAGGGAAAGATTAGTCTAAAGGACTAATGGACCACAACTACCATGGCCTCCACCAGACTGAGTCCAGTACAACTAGCTGGTGCCTGGCTACCACCACTGACTGCTCTGACAGGGATCACAACAGAGGGTCCCGGACAGGACTGGAGAAAAATGTAGAACAAAATTTTAGCTCACACAGAAAGACCAGACTTACTGGCCTCACAGAGACTGGAGAAAACCCAAGAGTATGGCTCCTGGACACCCTTTTAGCTCAGTAATGAAGTCACTCCCAAGGTTCACCCTTCAGCCAAAGATTAGTCGAGCCCATAAAACAAAATGAGACTAATGGAGTACAACAGCCCAGGGACAAGGACTAGAAGGCAGAAGGGAACAGGAAAGGGGGTAATAGGGAACCCAAGGTTGAGAAGGGAGAGTGTTGACATGTTGTGGAGTTGTCAGCCAATGTCATAAAACAGTACGTGTACTAACTTTTTAATGAGAAACTATTTGTTCTGTAAACCTTCATCTAAAGTACAAGAAAAAAAATTAATAAATGTTAAAGATGAAGCTGGGTAAAGCAATTGATCCCTAAGGACTTCAAAATCTTCTGCAAAGTAAGAATCATTGATTATAGTGCTACACAATAATAGCTAAAAACAGCAGCCAACATTTATTAAATATTTTTATATATAAGGTATTATTAAGTGACTTACTTGTATGATCTCATTTCAGTATCACAACAACTCAGTGTTAAGTAGATAATGTTATTAATTGGAGTCCCTGGCTGGTACAAATTGTTAAGCACTTGGCTGCTAGCCAAAATTGTGGGATGTCTGCTCATTCTTTTTTTTTTTCATTACCGAGAAGGAGGTGTTTTTAGATGTAGAATAAACAGATGCATATGTAAGATAGCTTTAGGAATTCCCAAAGAACTAATTTTGCAAAGAAGATTTGAGTTGGCATTTGCCTGAATGTTCTAGACTATAAATCATAGCACATTAATGAAATGTTACATTTTACACTACATCAAAGATGGTATAGGTATGGCAAAGAAACACATGAAAAGATGGTTAACATCATTAGCCATTAGGAAAACACAAATTAAATCTTAATAAGAAAATATTACATACTATTGGAATGGCCAAAATCCAAAAAACAAGACTAAATACAAAAAACCCTGACAATACTAAGTGCTAACATGGATGCAGAACAACCGAAACTCTCGTATATTGCTGATGAGAATTCAAAATGGTACAGCTTACTCTGGAAATGCTTTGGCAGGTTTTTATAAAGTATGATCTAGCAATTTTACTTCTGTGTATCTACCCTCAGAGAAATGAAAATTTCTGTTCACATAGAAACCTATACATGAATGCTTATAGCAGCATGATTCACAATCATGAAGAAGTGGAAACATCCCAAATGTCTTTCAGGGGATGAATGGATAAACAGACTGTTTTACAGATTTCCAATTGCACAAACATGTATGTGTGTCTGTGTGAGAGAAAGAGAGTCTCTGCCCTCCTCCCATCCCCTAACTGCCTTGGGCCAGAAGTGATATATCATTGCAACTCATCCACCATTGCCATTGAACTGTTGAGAGAGATTTACAGAGAGTATGTATCCACCCCCCTCACAACCTGTGGAACACAGAATTTAAATTTACCCTAAGAATTTGGCCTTTGTCCTTGGTTCCTGAGAGAGAACCTCTAAAAGCTTGGAATTTCCCCAGTGACTAATATGTCTTTGATGAGGTCTCAAGACCACATTTATCTAACAGGTTATACTTAATGAGATTACTCTTGGGTAGGGGCTGGCCAGGCCAGAAAGACCCACTGTGTGGTACCAGCTGACCTCAGGGGAGGGAGGCATGATTCAATCAATCATTTCTATGTGAAAGAACCCCAATAAGTCTCTGAACAGGGAAGCTCCAAGGACTTCCTAGTTGATGAAAGACATTGATGCATGTGGGAGGGTAGCGAGTATCCTTTTCAGACATGCAAATTCTGAGTTGGAAACCCTCCCAGACCTCACCCTAGGGCATCTCTTCATTTGTATACTTTTTGATATAGTTTAATTTTAATTGTAAGTATAGTGCTTTCTTTAGTTCTGTGAGTTGTTCTAGCAAATTATTGAACCCAAGGGAGTAGCGGGAGCCAGCAGGTCAGAAGTGGCAGGGGAAGCCCTGGGGACCCCTGAGCTTATTGCTAGCTTCCTGAAGAGGTAGTGGGAAAACCTCAGAAGTGATGGTGTAGTGGGAACTCCAAGCTTGCAGCTGGTGTCTGAGGACTTGGGCTGACTTGGCAGTCTGAAGGACTGTGCTCTTTAACTTGTGAGCTCTGACCTAGCTCCAGGTGGTTAGTTTCAGAGGAAGAAGTGATATGTGTGCAGCTGGTTTCAGAACAGAACAGCAACAGAGAGCAGTGGAACAGATGATAAATTGATTTAATTTATCCTTACATTCGGTATCAGAGAAGTGGGATTTAATTTTCCCTATACATCCCTTAACTGCCTTGAATCTGAAATGATATATATTTTCAACTCAGAATTCAAATCCAGACCTCATTACCTCCTGTGAATAGGTCACAGAACTTTCTGGTCTTCTACTAACTTATTTGTAAAATGGGGTTACTACTAATACCCAAGGAGCCCTAGTGGAGCAGTGGTTAAGTGCTCCATGGGAGAAAGATGTGACAGTCTGCTTCTGTAAAGATTTATAGCCTTGGAAACTGTATCAGGCAGTTCTACTCTGTCACATGGGTAGTTATGAGTCAAAATTGACTCAACGGCACCTAACAACAACAATAATACCAACCTCACATTTAGCTGTGAGGATTACAGGAGATGCTGAATGACAAAGCAGTTGGTAAGTTATAAAGTGCTAAGTACATACTATAGCATCTTTTTACTATGATTTTGTTTTCTTACTGGAGAAACAACAATGACTTTTTGGTTGCCTTTTTTTTTTTTTTTGTAGTTGTTGTAAAAATATATACCACAATATTTGCTAATTCAACTTTTTTTATGTGTACAGATCAGTGACACTGGTTACATCAATCCTGTTGTGCAACCATCATCAATATCCATTGCCAAACAATCACTTCTTAAAATGACTAGTTAGTGGGGCAAAAATTAGTTCAAAATGGAAATAACATTTAAAGCATATCATTATAGCATGGGTAAGATAGACCTAAAGATGAAGAGACTATCTAAAGTTTATGCGTAAATTAGGAATACTGCCATTTCAAGAAGGGAAGGAGAATTTCAGAAAGCAAATAGAAAGTCAAGGAAAAGTGTTACCTGCCTTTTCAGGCACAACTCCTCTTCCTCTCAGAGCCACCATGTATAGTTGTCCAGTCATTTACTGAAAAAAAGTGCCTGGACAAGTGTAAGAAAGGAATCTTAAAATCCAGCCTATGCTCAGTTTGACAAGCCACACATCCTGGGGTTGCAGCTGCTTAGAGGAAGGGCACCTCTTCCAAAAGAGCACAGAGACACTGAATGGACTATTCCTAGGCCTGTGCTTTTGGGCTCAGATGACCTCAGGTGATTTCTCTCATATGAAAGCCTACAGTTCCTATAACCTGCACTGCTCATGAGACACTGTCATATGATATATTGTTAGTATTATTTTATGTTGTCATAATCTTTCAATAAAGTTCTTGTTATACAATAGACATTTATTGAGCATCTGCAAATGTGGGCTCAGGAACTAGATGTGGATGTATTTATAACTGATTTCTCAAACAACCTAAAACACATCTTGTGCGTAGGGATAGTTAGAGTTCCTTGGATCTATTTGAGCCTCTTGTGCAATGCTCTGTTTAGCTGCTGAGTTTTTTCTTTTTTTAAGGAGATTTACTGATTGATTGAATGATTGATTGATTGGGGTCAAAATAGTTTGAAGAAAGTCAAATGGCAGTGATAGTAGACAGTGAAAAATAAAGATGTAAAGTAATTGCTAAAATTGGAAGTGTAAATGTGGTTTGTCAGAGGTGAAAAACTAAAGTCAAATCATGAAAGCTTAAATGTGTTACTTCCACCTCCTCATCTGCTGATCATCATATTTTAGCTTCAGTATTTTTATCTTCTTACTTTTTCTGGGATGTTAACATTTAATTTTAAAATTGGTTTGGGATTGGAAATGTACTGAGAATGACTTTCACATATTATTAAATGTGACTTTATATTTTCAAATAAATGGATAAGAAAATCAAATATATTATACTAAAGTTTAGTTTATAGTTAGTTTTTGAGGAGTATATCTATCTTGTATATGGAGATGTTGAAGGGAAAATATTATTCTAATGAAGACTCTTCAGACATTTCTTTATGTGACCCCAAAGTTATCATTTTTCAAACATTTTTTTAAATTGTAAAATAATATATACTATTATAAAGGATTTGGAAAAATATAAAGGACAAAAAAGAAAATTAAAATCTCTCATAATATAACTGTTGTTACCATTTTCATATATTTCTTTCACACACGCATAAAAGCAAGACTGGGATCATACTGCGTAAACAAATTTACATCCTTTGGAAAATTTCTCCAAGTCAAAAAAACATTTTTCAAAACATAATTTCCAATGACCAAATAATATTTTATTAATGTATCATGATAATTTTTGGATGTGCATTCTAAATTTTCACTAGAAAAAAAAACTTTTTACATGCATTTTTGACTACATTTCTGATTGTTTTTTAAAATGTACTATAAAGAGGAAGTATTGGGTCATAGGTATGGATTCTACATCTTCTATCAAGACACATCGGCCATTTACCAAAATAAGCAATAATGTATTTCATGAAATCTAAGTTGCCATCAATGCTAAGAAGTATCATGATTTCAAGTACTAGTTAGAAAGAAATTTCCAATTAAGGCATGACACAATGCTTTATTGTTATAATTTTGATATGTCTAATTAAAGGGATTTTGGACTTATTTATGTATGATTTTATCACATTTTGTTCTTCCTTAGTTATAAAAAGGAAAATTCAAGTGAAATGAATCAGTTAAATTATTCTCTCAAATATTTTACATTCAGAGTTGAACTCTTTTGAATGACTTTTTTTTACTCAGAATCATCTCTGTTCATTTTTTTTTTTTCCCACATGATGCCATTCTCTGCACCATCAAATGCTTTGGTTATACAGCACTTCTTAAAAGAGCTTTACTATTACCTCCAAAACTTCTTTCAACCCACTGACATCTATTCTTCGAATTTTGATGCCAGTGTTTTCTAATTGGCAAGTGATATGAAATTCTTTTGCATATACTCAGTAACAAATTGTAATTCTGCTTTATCTATTTTCTTTCATATTTTCTCAAGGCATTGAATTCTCAAAGCATTAAGCTTTACAAAAAAGTACAGAATTATGTTAATTTATTTACCAACAAATATTTTCTTTATTGATAACACTTTTAGTTCCCTCTGCTCTGTTTCCATGCCTTTCTGCATATCCAATAACTTTTTGTATCAATAAAAAATCATAGCATAATCTTTTGGAAAACATTTGAAATGTTAATTAAACCCAGCATGTTTAGTGCCAACCATGAACCATGCACAACTGAATTTCAACAATATGAACACTGAGGACCAAATCCTTGTATTCACAGGTCAACTCTATTAAGACTGCTGCCTGGAGATCATTATTTTATAATGCCATTCATTGTCAGACAGATTCTGATTTCAGAGATTTTGAAATGAGACAATTGAATGTCTTACACTTGATGCAATATGGTAATGGATGAGAAGCAGGCTTCATTGTGTGCAGATAGTTGGGGATGGAAGGATGTGCTCAGTTTGGCAGAGGTTGAGTTTAAAGTGTCGAAGACCTCATCCTGGACTCGAACTAGATTTAGGTGTGAGTGAGAATGACAGAGTCAGGAAGATGAAATGGTTGGTTTACAGCTAAAAGGGAACATGCGGATGAGAAGGAAGCCCAAGTGACAAGCAGAAGGAAGCGAGGTATGTTCCCAATGATGTGGTTGTGTAAGGGTCTTGTGTGCTTTAGGTAGTGTGACACCCAGCCCCACATCCACACATACACGTGGATTTGTTAAGACTGCTCAGGCAAGCTAAATAAACTTTGTTATACCCCTCACAAACCCCCCACAAGAAGTTAACTACTTCTCCTTAAAGGACAAAGCAGAATTCAAGGTTAAATTCAACAGTTCCCACTGTAGTACGTGTACGAAATGATGAAAAAGGAAAATATATTGTTCTATAATGAAAATAATAAGGGAGAATAAACCAGTCTTCTCTATATAGGTAAAGGAAAGATTAAAACGCAACACAAAAAAACCTTGATGGTTATACAACTGAGTATTTGTTTTTAATTGTGCTGCTTTTCCCTTTGCCCTCTGGTTTTACAGAGCATAGTTTGTTTTCTCCTACACAGACATATCAAAGGCAGTAGTTGTATTCTTTGCCTATAACCTGGGGAAATGCATTAAAATAGCTTTAATGAGAATGCAGCTCAAAGCAAGGGTATTTACAAAGGGTAGTTATGGCTCAGATTATGAATATCAACTTCATATGGATATAACCAAAGCAGTACGGTTTCCTGAGGCATTATATAAGGGTTGCCATTCAAAGTAAACCTCCAACAGAACTCAATTTACTCTTATCTCTGCTTGGAATCAAATTATATGGGCTATCCTTCAACAGGGAGGAGTGTAAATCTGTGAATGAGAAACTATGCAGATTTTCTCCCACTTGGGCTAAATGAGAATAAGCTGGTTTATCTGTGTGGAATGTGGCCGGAGGCTAGTGAGGAGTAGGCGAACTGAACAATGGTGGGATGGTCTGAAGTAAAAGAAAGAAATTGTGTTCCCTTCTGGGGTGGAGGGAACTCTGTATGTCTGTATATTTCTCCCCACAGCCTTCAGGTTAATTCTTAACTGCATGACATAGAAAGCCCTTTATAATCTAGCTTTTCAAATTTCACTTTACACCATTTTCTCCCATGTTCTTTTATAGTCCAGCAATTCATTCTTTAAACAAAATTTTATTGTCAGTCATGTGATACTTCTTGCAGGCGAAGTTTTTTTCTAAAAACTCCTGACCCTCCCTCTCCAACTAGAATAACTATTACAGATTCTTTCCCTACTGCCTTCGATCTGACTCCTAGTGACCCTACAGGACAGGGTAGAACTGCCCCACAGGGTTTCCAAAGCTGTAATCTTTATGGAAGCAGACTGCCACATCTTCCTCCCACAGAGCAGCTGGTGAGTTCAAACCACTGACCTATCAGTTCAGCCAAATGCTTAACCACTGTGCCACTAGGTCTTCTTTGTATACGTACCTCATCTAGAAAGCTTTCCTGACACCTCAAGAACATGTAGATTCATTTCTTTGTTTTCTAACATCATGCTGTGTTTACAGTTGCCATAACCCTTAACAATTATTTGTTGACCTTACATGTTTCCTCAATAATACTGTAAATTATAAAGGGGAGGGAACATTCTTTGGCAGAGGCTGATAATTGTTGAGTAAAATCTATTCTTCCTTTGTTTCATAGTAATAGATGGCTAGCTCTCTTAAAAAAAAACCAAAAATTCTTCTCTTCTTCTATAATGATAGAATTGTATCTGGAACATAGTTGCCCTGTCTACAATATCCCTTTCCACTCTGTGTGACCATATGATGAGTAGGTTTTGGCAACAAATTTGAACTAAATGTAATGTTTCATTTTACAGACCTATCTCTCATATGTTGCATGCCCTTTCCCCTCCACATGAACTGGAATATGGACATACCTGAAACTCAGCTTTGACAGTCACTCTTTCACATGCAGAGAAAACAAGACAGAAAGGACCAGGGTCCTTGACTGATTATATGGAACAGAGCCACCATCCACCTAGAACTCTTACTTTTGGCTGTATTGTGTAAGAGAAATAAACCTCTATCTTCAAGCTGCTGAATTAACTTGTAGTCACTTTGTTAGAGCAGCTGATCCTTATCCTGACTAATAAAGAAATGAGTAGCTTGAATTGGACAATGCCACAATAAACCTCAAATGTATTTCCTTCACTTAGTTGTTAGGCTGCGGGTGGCAGAGATGCACTGCAGCCTATAAAGTTGGTAACCCTTTTATGCTATGGAAATATATTTAATAAAACTTTCTTCTCCAATAAGTAGGAATGTAGACACTAGACTTAAACAACCTTGGACCTATGGGAAGCACTTTAGGGTATATTGTTAGTATACAGGAGCCCTGGTGGTGCAGTAATTAAGAGCTCAGCTGCTAAAAAAAGGTTAGCAGTTCGAATCCACCAGTTGCTCCTTGGAAACCATATGGAGCAGTTCTACTCTGTTCTATAGAGTTGGAGTCAGAATCAACTCGATGGCAACGAGTTTGGGTCTTGGGTGTTAGTATATATTATGTCTTCTTTGCAGATTTTGTCAAGAAATTATAAGATTGATGAGCTCAGGCAATAACTAGCTGGTTTGAAAAAAGCAGTCAAACTAATAGGGACAATGTAAAAATTGGGGTTCCTGCAGTGTTGGAAAAGCCAATTATTTCTTTTTAGAAAACAATTTGATACGAGACTGTTGGTTTTCAGAACCTTTCTCAAAGCCATCCCATCAGACCAACAAGGAACTAACTCAACATTCCTAGGTCAGGGATCCTTCACAATTCCCATGATTCAGTATTTGAAATTTGTCACTAGTCTACTGTGTTTGTTTTCATACTTTACTTTTCTGTATGGGAGTTGTGATAGTTAAGGTTATGCGTCAACTTCGCTGGGCCATGATTCTCAGTAGATTGGCAGTTATGTAATGATGTAATATGGCAATTATATAATGATCTCATCATCCTCCATGATGTGATCTGATGTGATCTTCCAATCAGTTGTCAGAAAAGTTTCCTCAGGCATGTGTCCTACGTCTAATATATATATGGACATTCTGACACAGCTTGCTTGCTTGCTTTGGATTCTGCATCCAGCTCATCAAATCTGACCTCTGGTTCTTGGGACTTGAACCAGCAACCTGTTGTATTGCCTACTGATCTTGGGATTTGTCAGCCTCCACAGCCTGTGAGCCAGTAGCCTGCAGTCTTACCTGCCAATCTTGGATTCATTAGCCTCTGCAGCCCATGAGCCAGTGGCTGCTGTCTGACTTGATGATCTTGGATTTTTCAGCCCCTGCAGCTACATGAGTCAGGAGAAATCTCCAACCTGAAGTCTGACCCACGGACTTGGAACTTGCCAGCCTCTACAACTGCACGAGCCATTTCCCTTCAGATAAATTTATCTCTGTGTCTCTATATACATACACTTCACTGGTTTTACTTCTCTAGAGAACCCAGCCTAAGACAGGAGTTTTTATCAAAGTAGTTTTTGTATATTGTGAGCCACATACAAATCTGAAAGGGGACTGAAATCATCCAGAGAATCTAGAAATTAACAGGATAAATTAACTGGGTGGAATTTTTAGTATTTAGACTGTATTTTAATCTGTGGGGAAAAGTTCATATATAAATTTGGTGATAAGATTGACAGCTGGTGGTGGAGACTACTATCTATTGTTGAAAAGTATGTCTTCTTCCCTTCTTTCATGGTGATTAAACTATACTGGGACATACTTTTCCATCCTACGACTACATATCCCAGGCCTCACTGTAGCACTCTGTGAATATGTAATTTCTCTCATCAATAGAATGCGGGAAGTGATAGGTGCCACTTTTCACGCCTCTCTTCCTTGCTCATCACTCATCTGTCCATACAGACTTCCACTGAGTCATTCATTGCTTTGTCTGGTCTTTTGTCAACTATCTATGCTATCATGACTCCTAATGTCCCTCTCATGACATCCTTACACATGTGGGAACCATTTTGCTATTTTTTTCACCATGCTGGGGCACTGGAAACCCCTGAAATGCTGTGTACAGATCTTTACCCATAGATAACAGTGGTCAGCATTTGCTCTCTCTGGGCTCTTACCACTTCCTTAGGATTGTACCCAAGAAGTAAGATTTAAATCTCATCTTTCCTCACATCTCCAAAGCTATCTAATATGTTTCTTCCCTAAGTCTCAGCCTAGAAAGCTGTGCCATGCCAATCCCCTTCTTTGAGTGCCTACCTTGGGTACACACCAATTCTCTTTTTCTTCCATTTTGAGTGTCCTACCTCTTCTTATGTATATACAGAGCCCTGGTGGCGCGGTGGCTAAGAGCTCAGCTGCTAACCAAAAGGTTGGCCGTTTGAATCCACCAGCCACTCCTTGGAAACTCTATGGGACAGTTTTATTCTGTCCTGTAGAGTCACTATGAGTCGGAATTGGCTTGACCGCAATGGGAACCTCTTCTTAAGAAGGAACACTGGTGGCGCAGGGGTTAAGCCCTTGAAAGGTCAGTGGTTCAAACCTACAAGTCACTCTAGGGGAGAACAATGAGGCAGTCTGCTACCACAAAGATTACAGCCTTGGAATCCCTATGGGCAGTTCTACTCTGTCCTATAGGATTGCTAAGAGTAGGAATTGACTAGATGGCAATGGTTTGGTTTTGATTTTTGGACCTCTTTTTAGTCCAAGAAATCCTTTCCTAGTCTTGGAAGAGGGGAAGAAAATATTAACCTAACGCCCTTTTCCCCCAAAAATGGCTGTTAAGGCTGTAAGTCTTTTTAATTACCCTATGAGCAGAGGATTTTGAAATTCATCCTGGATGCTTTTCTCTCTTTTTTTCTCCCTGTCTTCTGTAACCACACATACTTTTCCTGATGCAATAAGCACAGAAAAGACTTACTAACTACATAGAGAAAAGGGTCAAGAGAGGAAAGGAAATGCTAAGGAAAATATCATTGGTTAATATTTCAAGTTTTATAGGGCAAGTTGCATGATGCATACTTATTTGAGAATCTAAAGTTGGTTCTAATCAAACCCGTTATAATATAACAAGAAATGTTCCAGATTTTAATTATACATGGCTTGATTTCAAACAGAGCAAAACAGATCATGAAAATTGCATAGAGAGACATAAATTGCCCATCAACTGTGGGCACTCTGGCATTCCAGGATAGACCATTAGAAATCCTATTTGTCTGAAGACTTGACTGGTCTCCCAGAAGTTGTCTTCAGAAATAATAGTCAAAACTTAGGGCCCTAGGATGAAGACTACTATTTTAAAATCAGGGAGGAAGATAGCGTGTTACTTTGCTAAGGCTGCCATACATAACAAAATACCACTTACCAGGTAGCTTATCCCAAAAACCAAACCCATTGCCATCAAGTCAATTCCAACTCATAGTGACCCTATAGGATAGAGTAGAACTGCCCCATAGGGTTTCCAAGGAGTGGCTGGTAGATTCGAACTGCTGACCCTTTGGTTACCAGCTGAGCTCTTAACCACTGAACCATCAGGGCTCCCTGAGTGGTTTATAAGAACAAATTTATTATTTCACAGTTCAGTAGACCAGAAGTCCAAATCAACAGTTTGGCCTGGCCATGTTCCTGCTGATGTCTCTGGCAGAAGACCCTTTCTTGTGTCTCCCTGCTTCTGGTAGCACCATGCACTCCTTAGCTTGTAGATGCATCTTCACATGACTGTCATCCTCCTGTGTATCTCTCTATGTCTTTATTCCTCTTTTATAAGGAAAACCACTCAGATTGGATTGTACCCACCCTACTCCAGTATGACCTCATGTTCACTTAACTGATAACATCTTTAAAAACCCTATTTCTAAATAAGGTCATGTTCATAGGTATCAGCGTTTAGGACTTCAGCAAAACTTTTTGGAGACACAATTCAATCCATTACAGTAGGGGAAAAGGGCAGCTGATAGGCAGAAGATATTTTGATGCTCAAGCTACCTTGTTAGCTGGGTGTTGAGAAGAAGTGTGGCATTAGGGTGTCACCCAGAGTTGTGTCCTCCAACCCAGAAGCACATCTTTTAAGAAGAGATTGTAGAATCCCAGTGATTCCCCTTGGTGGAAGCTGGGACCAAAAGCTATCTTTGTTACCATTGTGACCAATATTCTTAGTTGTCTTCCCATAGATTGCTGTAACTGAGAAAGACAGATTATAAATTGCCAACCACAAGCCTATGCAGAAAGAAATAGGTAGCTCGGTACAATCTCATTCCTTTCTCTGGAAGACAACAAGGAACTTCAAGGAGTCTGTGCCAGGGAATGCTAGTTTCCCTCAATATCTTACAATAAAGGGAAACGGTTAATTTTAGAAGCTAAAAAAAGATACTATGTATCATAGGTATTATTTTACCGATTAGTGCAAGCGATCAAGACCCAATGACAGAGAAAGATAGAGAGGATCAGTTGGCTGTGGGCATTTGAGTACTATGATTTTCAAAATACTTTGATGACCTAAATGTGGTCTCCTGCCTGAGGGCTGCCAGAAAGGGAGCTGCCTGCTCACTTGGTGGGGGTGGAAGGAGTTTGTCCAAAGTGCACAGCAGGAAGGCATGGCCTGAGGCATGTGAGTAGAGAGCAAAGGTGGATTTAATTAGGTTTGCTCTAATCTAATCTGTTTTATAAGGATACCAGGTGGTACAATGGTTTAAGTGCTTACCGCAGCAGTATGAACCAGGGCTTTGAACTGGTTCATTCAGGTTTGAACCCCTGCTGAGAATTGGCATTTCTAACAAGTTCCCAGGAAGTTATACATAAGAATCACCTGTAAATCTTGTTAAAATGTAGATTCTGATTGAGTATATCTGGGGTGGAGATGCAAATTCTCAGTGGGAAACTTATTAGAAATGTAAATTCTCAGCAGGGGTTTGAACCAGAATAAGCCTATTCCAATCCCTGGTAGGAATACACCCAGCGACTCTGCAGGACAAAAGACCTGGTGAATTGTTCCTGTGGAGATTACAGCCTAAGAAACCCTATGGGGCAGTTCTATTTTGTCACAAAGGGAAGCTGTGAGTTGAACAGCAGCAGCAATCTGTTTCTTCCCAAGCATTATTTCATTCTCCCCACATCAAACTTCTCACCTATTTTGAATCCCTAAGATTGGAATTTTAAATTTTAAGAGACAGAGAGTCCATCTATGCTGCCTTCTTTACCTGCCTCATTCATATCAAAAAGAACACTAGTAGTTTTTTGAGTGCCTGGCAGCTCTGGTGGTGTAGTGGTTAAGAGCTCAGCTGCTAATCAAAAGGTCAGCAGTTCGAATCCACCATCCACAGTTCTATGCCGTCCTATAGGGTCACTGTGAGTCAGAATTGACTTGACGGAAATGGGTTTGATTTTTTTTTTTCTTAGTTATCTAGTGCTGCTACAACAGAAATACCACAAGTAGGTGGCTATAAAGAACAGAAATGCATTTTTTCATAGTTCTGGTGCAATAAGTCCAAATCAGGGTCTTGGCCCTGTTCATTCCTTCTGTGAGCCTTTCTTAATTTCTCATAACTGTCAGCGTTCCTTGGCATTCCCTGGTGTTCATGTGAAGAAGAATTCCTTGGTTTTTGTCTTCCCTCTGTGTATCTCTGTGTCTAGTCTGCCCTTTTTATAACTCAGAAGTGATTAAGTTTAGGGTTTCCCCTACTCTGGTATGGCTTCATTAACATACCAAAAGAAAACCCCTATTTCCAAACAGGGTCACATTTACAGGTATAGCTTAAGATTTCAACACATATTCTTCATAGGACACAATTCAATCCATAACAGTGCCTGTTATCTTCTGGAGCATGTGACAAGTTCTAGGGGTACAAATGTGAATACTGATTGATTCCTTCCAAGAGTAGCTGATAAGTTATAAAGAAAAAATAGAAATAAGAATCACTGCGTATAACACCACCAGTTGCCTGTTGAGTTGACTCCTGCTCTTAGCAACCCTCTGTGTGTCATGGTAGAACTATGCTCCATAGGGTTTTCAGTAGCTGATTTTTCAGAAGTAGATCACCAGGCCTTTCTTCTTGGGTGCCTCTGGGTGGACTTGAACCTCCGAGTTGTGGTTAGCAGCTAAGCGTGTTAATCTTTTGCACCACCTAGGGACTCCACTCGCTATAATGTAATGTGGTAAGTTTTGTAAAAGAGCTATTGGCTAATTTCTATGACAGCACAAAGAATGATACAAACATTCTACCTAGAGAAACCTAGAGGGACTTCACAGATTCGTGTGAGTATCATATATCTATATCTATGTCTATATCTGTATCTGTATCATCTCTCTCTCTCTATCTAGTAGCTAATTAGGTGCCATTTCCCAGGGGAAGCAGTGCAGTGCTGGAAGATAAGAAAACAATGGAGAATATACATGGAAACTACATTTTAAGGAGTTGGAAAAAGAGGCAAGGTACTGGGGAAAAAAAGTGACAAAAAACAGAGAGATACAAGAAGAAACTGGAGGCAGGTCTCTCAGGGATGAGGAAAGTGAGTTTCAGGAAGTGTTCAACTTCAAACAGTGTAGAAAAGTGTGGTAGAATTGCATAAAAGAGGCCTTTGGGTTTAGCACTCAAGATGGACTGCTAATAAATCTCTCCTTCTACCAGCTCCTTAAAATATAAGTTTTTCCCTACATTCTGCACTCTGTTCTCTTATCTTCTAGCCGTGTACTGCTTCCTTTGGAAAATGTCACCTACTTTTAGCTATCATGTATATATTGAGGATTGTTGCTGCGGTGTGCTGTCAAGTCGATTCCAACTTATAGAGACCCTGTAGAACTGCCCCCCAAAGGGTTTCCTAGGCTGTAATCTTCATGGGAGTAGATTGCCAGGTCTTTTCTCCCATAGAGCTACTGGTGGGTTTGAACCACTTGGTTAGGAGCCAAGTGTTTAACAATTGCGCCACCAGGGCTCATCTATACTGAGCCTACCCACCCAAATCTAGGACGTACTTCCAGGTTTCTCTAGAATACTCACACCTTCTTTTGCGCTGTCACTAAAATTTGCCCATAGCTCTCTGAAGCCAGGTAAAGCCTCCATTCATTCACTCTTCTGTAACTAGATGCAAGTATAGCACCTAGCATGTAATGAGTATTCAGTGGATATGAATAAATAAATGCACAAACGAATGAATGAATGTTTATCTACACGTACATAATTATGAATTACCCTTTAGTGCAGGTCTTCTTCGGTCAATTTAAAACTCCACAAGTTTCAGTAATGAATCCATGCAAATTTCTGAACACACTTGTTTAGATGCCTTATCCTCAGCCCATCTTCTCCATCAAGTAACTTTCTATTCAGTTTATTTAAAAAAAAAAAAAAAAATGAAGACCTTGGTTGTTACAACACATCTTAACACTGAAAATGTTTTAAGATAATGGAAGGAAATAGCTAAATACAAAAACAGTTTTCTAAAAAAATGAACCTAAATACTAAAAATGTACTTTAGTATATTAATCTTGAATATACAATGCACAGATAGGCTGAAAGAGAAGTCATTACTTTCTATATACTTTTTTGGTTTTGCTGACCATTACTTACATGCCGACATATTACAAAAGTTACAACTAAAACCAATCTGAAAAGTGATGAGGAACGATAGACTGAGACACAAAATACAAAATTTCAAAATGAAAGCTGCCCTTTTGCTAACTTACATTGCGGTGGTAATTTGTTTACCTTCAATGAATAGACCAATAGTCCGTTTATGTTAATACTAACATTTTGAAATATCATAGGATTATTACCATGTCATTTGCAAGTGTCATTTGTTGACTTTTTCCTAAGAATCGTAGATATTTCCAGGCTTTGGGGAAATCAACAAATCATCTTGTCCAGTTCCCTGCCTTTAGACAGGCAAGGTGTTAATATTCCCATCTTAGAAAGTAAGGCCACCAAAGCCCTGAGAAATTGAATGACTTGACCAAAGTTATTTGGTAAGTGGTGGAATTCTAGATTTCACTCCTTCCAAATGCAGTGCTTTTTTACTATTTTGTATTGCTGATTTGTGTCTGCAGCATGCACTACACTGCATTAACTTTATAAAATGCTATTATGATATAACTTATTAAGAGGCCCACTGTGGTGAGACTCAAGAAAGAAAACACATGAAGACTTTACAGAACCAAAAGAAAGAAAAGGAGAAGTAATTTTTAGGCTTGACTTTTACACTATCAAGACTTTGGACACAAAGCAAACAAACACAATCCTCTAATTAAAAAAAAATATATATAATATGTATTATATATATAATATATGTAACCTTTAATGGTTATATTTTAAGCGTAAAATAAGGATAGGAGAAAGAGAGTTCTTAATTCTTTCTTTTTATCCTTTTTACTACCCAGAATGCTGTGAATAACAAATAGATTCCTCTCATTATTCAATTTGAACTATGCCCATATGGAAAGAAGAAAGTAAGGAGAGCAAAATCCATTGTAAGGATGTTTTGATACATGCCATCCCCTATTGATATCTTAGAGAAAGGAATTTATAGAAAGCATCTGTAAATAATGTAAATCAATGCAATAATGTAAATGATTGCCTTTGTGTGGTAAAGAATAATTCAGGCCCTTGAGAAGCTTCTTTCTGAAACTCAACAGAAAGCAACCGTTTACTTTGAACATGTTATCAGGAGGGACCAGTCACTGGAAAAGGACTTCATGCTTGGTAAAGTAGAGGGTCAGCAAAAAAGAGGAAGACCATCAATGAAATGGACTGATAAAGTGACTACATAAGTGGGCTCCAACATAGCAGTGATTGTGAGTATGCACAGGACCAGGCAGTTTCGTTCTGTTGAACATAGGGAACCGACTGGATGTCACCTAAGAACAACAACAACCTTTCTTCTGCCACTGGAAAAAACAAAAAACAAAAAACAAACCCAAACCTGTTGCCATGGAGTCGATTCCTACTCACAACAACCCTATAGGATAGAGTAGAACTGCCACATAGGGATTCCAAGGAGTGGCTGTTGGATTCAAACTGCTGACCTTTTTGTTAGCATCTGAACCCTTAATCACTGTGCAACCAGGGCTTGTTAATCTGGTATTATAGAGCTCCTGTCTTTGGAAACCAGTTACATCTATCCTCTTCAGAAACAATCCCATATTCATAACTTATTATCTTTTTTCCTATTATACCTTCACTATCTCAATTCCTATTTCTATATAAGCCTAGTATAGTGCACCCAGTGGTTGTCATCACAGAAACCACCCATCTGTTCCTCAAAGCTGTTACATTTCTGGTCTTTTTGTAGGCCACAATTGTTCCCAGCCTATCAGAATAGTCCATCCTCTTGGCTATGATGACTGGCTCAGGGAAGGACATCTATTGGAATTTGATCCAATAAGAGTGAATCTCAGGGCTTTGCTTAGCGGTAGGGTAAAAAGGTGATCTCTCTTGCTCTTAATGGTGCAGTATATGGATACATAAAGAGTCCTGGTGGCGCGATGGTTAAGCTGTTGGCTGCTAACCAAAAAGTCAGCAGTTCAAGCCCACCAGCCGCTCTGTGGGACAAAGGACTTGGAGATCTGCTCCTGTGAAGCCTAGGAAACCCTATTGGGGAAATTCTACTAATACTAATTCATATAAGGTTGCTATGAGTTGGAATTGACTTGATGGCATACAACGTGTACATATGAAGCCTGCAAAGGCCCTGGCCATTCCAATTACGATGAGAAAGACATCCTGAGTTGACATGGAGAATAAGGGAAAGATGCGAGAATCACACAGAAACAATGCAATGACCAAACCATACTTGAAGCTTGGTTACTCTCTTTACCGTTCACTTACAAAAGCCAAAATTTGAGGTAAATACAGAGGCAACAAGCCAGCGTGAGTTATTCTTTTACTTATAACTGAAAGAATTGAAGAGTTATCTGGGAAAAGGAATGGTGTATTACAACATATTATTCAATATGGAACTGGATAGGTGAGTTAAGGATGCAGGATCCACAGCAACAAGAACGTCACTCTGCCGGAAAGAAAACTGACAAATCTTTGTTTTGTATCATCTCACGAAAGGTGTGTGTTTTAAGGTATAAATAACTAGTAGCAAAATTGTGTAATTTCATGACATAACTCTTCTAAATTATTTGCACTCTTAGGAAAGTGTTTTTATCCCCAAGGGAGTGATTGTCTATATTAGAGTTCAATAGAGAAACACATCTAATAAGATATACAGAGATATTTATTGTAAGAAATTGGCTCACATGATTGTGGTCACTGGTGACACGCTGGGAACTCCGGCAGTCTTGTGTCCGAAATTGGTAAGCCAGGTGGAAATTCTGGCAATGTAGCTATGCTGTGATCTTGAGGCAGAATCCTTCTCCTGCGGGAAACTTCTGTTTTTGCTCTTATGGTCTTAAACTGATGGAAGAAGACCCACCCACATTATGGAGGGTAATCTGCTCTACTTAAGGTCAACTGATTTAACGTTAATCACATGCAAATGCCTTCCTAACAATATCCAGACTAGTATTTGACCAAACAACTGGGAACCACATCCTAGCCAAGTGACACATAAAATTAACCATCACATTGATTTATGCTGCAATTTCTATAAGTCGATTTAGGTGCAGGCAACATTTCCTATTTGCCTGTCAAATGATACAAACTACTCTTTTTGCCCATGACACATGTCGGGTGAACAAAAACAAATATGACCTTACTATTAATTTAGTTAACAGAGGGAGTGTCTTTTCTTTATGCAATAAATTTTTTAACGTCTCTGTATCATTGCCGTTTTTCCTGAGTACCCTACTATTTTGAAACTTTTGCTTATTTTATAATTAAGAAACATATATGGTGTCAGGAGACGCTAGGTGGTGCAAATGGTTAATGCTTTCAGCTGCTAACCAAAAGGATGGCAGTATGAGTCCACCCAAAGGTACCTCAGAAGAAAGGCCTGGTAGTCTAATTCAGAAAAATCAGCCATTGAAAACTCCATGGAGCACAGTTCTACTCTTGATGTACACGAAGTCACTGTGAGTCCAGACCAACTGGACAGCAACTGGTTTTAATATGGTATTAATAGCATTTTGGATATTCCCAAACCTCAAGTTTTTCTCAGCAGTTTTATTATTTTTTTTCTTTTCTGCTAGCATGCATTCTTTCATTTAAAATTTTCTTTTGGTGGGGATCAAAAATGACTGAATTGCTACATAGGACATGGTCACACAGAATTTCAGTCACAACTACATAAGCAAGGAAGATGCAGTATCTGCTACACATTCTGAATAAACATTCTGTAGCTTCTCAAGCAAATATAAACTCAAGGAGCCCTGTTCTTCTTCCCAGACCTTTGGCTGGCCTCCAGGAGACCTGGTGAACAATCTGTCTATTCAAATTTATATTGAATTGTCGAAGACGTACTTGACGCTGCCTCATTTTCTCCTGTTTACAAACATGGCCCATTGTGCACTAGGAAGACCCCTGGCCTGGGAGTAAAGAATGCTTGGGTCTAGTCACACTGTGTCTACATAGCAGTGTAACCTTAGACAGAAGCTTTCATCGCTCATGGTTCTTTTTCTCAGTTATAAATCATGAGGGCGGATTCGTTGTTCTCTGAGATGCCTTCCACATTCTATGAAGACTTTTTCTTCATGGCAAAATAAAATCTCCTTTCTCTGTACAGTGTCACAGGGCCTGAATGTTGTTGTTGGGTGTAATAGAGTTTATTTTCAACTCATTGCAACCCCATGTGACAGAAATAAAACTGCCCCTAGGGTTTTCTAGCCTGTCATCTTTACCAAAACAGATCACCGGGTCTTTCTCCTGAGGAGCCACTGGGTGGGTTCAAACCACTAACCTTTCGGTTAGCAGCCAAGTTCTTAACCACTGCACCACTGGGGCTCGTTACAGGACCTGAGTACTCAGCCTTAACTGAAATCTTTCAGAGACTGACAAAATAAATTTAGACTAATGAGGAAGTCATGTGGACTTAACCCATGCTGATGGCTTCAATAAATAACCAATCTAATAGACATTCCTTTAGCATAGCAGACCACTCATCCATTCATCCATCTGTCTGTCCATCGGTCCATCCGTCCATCCATCTATCCAACATATCTTGAGCTCTCACAGTAAGAGGAACTCCTGTATTTGCTGTGTGAATAGGGAGGAGTATCAGGAATGTGCAGGAAGTACATACATGAAAGGTCATTTCCTTGTGCTCAAGAACGAAGCTTACAATCTAGTGAGAGGACAGACATATAAATCAGCAATAAATTACTAAATACCTTTGTGGGTTGGGTACCAGATATCAGAAAGTGAAGGTGAGTAAGGAGACCAAAGAAGAAAAGACTCAAAAGAAAAGTAAACTTTGGATGCTTCGGAAAGATTCTTTTCCTTTTCTTACTTTTTCCCACTGCAATTAGAAAACTATCTGAAATAAATTTATCCCATAATTGTAAGAATCTAATTAAGAAATATATACGATTAAATATGCCCTGTGTAAATCGATTTACCAGATAAACGTGAGCTCATTGAACATTGGAATTATGACTGGATTTTTCATGCTTCATTCCCTACAATTTGTATACAGCTTAACATATAGCAGACACTCAGTAAATGCTTACTGAGTGACTTTCATATAAGTTAACTCAAACTAATTCTAATTAACACGATGTGTTTTTTTTTTTTATCAATTATTAGATAAAATATGCAATTTTTCAATGTTTATGAAAGGGATTAGTCTAATACATGAAGAACAAGAAAAATATTGTGACCTCACTTCTGTGAAATTACTAAGGTAATGATGAGTACATTCTTTTGAATGATTTTAATACTGAAAGTTAATGCTTAGAGAACATTGGATAATTATAGAGATCTAATAACCGCATCTAACACAGAATCTGCTAATCCCTAATTCCAGAATGCATGAGAAAGTTGGATAATAGAAAAAAGAAGACAAAAGAATTGATGCATTCGAACCGTTGTGTTGACAAAGAATATTGAATATACTGTAGACTGCCAGAAGAACGAACAAATCAGTCTTAGAAGAAATACAACCAAAATTTTCCTTATAAGTGAGGGTGGCAAGACTGACTTGCTTACTTTGGATACATCATTGGGAAAGACCTATTGCTGGAGAAAGATATCATGCCTGGCAAAGTAGCCAACCAAAAACTTAAGCTCATTGCTGTTGAATCGATTCTGACTCATAGCGAACAGAGTAGAACTGCGCCATAGAGTTTCCAAGGAATGGCTGGTGGATTTGAACTGCTGACCTTTTGATTAATAGCCAAGCTCTTAACCACTGTGCCACCAGGGTTCCTAGCAAAGTAGAGGGTCATTGAAAATGAGGGAAACTCTCAACGAGGTGGATTGAAACAGTAGCCTGTCAAACCTAAATGCTTAGAGAAATACCAAAAAATAGTGTGACAGAATGTATTTATTGTGAGTAGATACGATTTGAATTGGGCATTGACAACTCAAGTATTGGGAAGGCACTCTGAAGAGGGGGCAGTGATAGCGGGTTATATAGATCATTGTTATTTTAATTTCTCAGAAGATAACATCAAAGCACAAGCAGGGTTTCAAGATCCAACCTTTACAGAAAAAGAATCACCAAGGACACATCATACATCCTAAAACACAGCCTCTAGTAAGACCCTGGACTTCCTGCTTCTCAAAGCAGGCTGCACGTAGATAATTTTCCAAAAGAACCCAATACCTATGGCCAAAAAAGTCTCCACTAAGCTCCTTACTAAACTATTGTTTGACCTGAAGGTGACTCCAAACAGTTCCTTCAAGGTTCAAAAGGACACCTAAGGGCAGATGGCTTGGGTGGGTCACCTCATTTTCTTGAACCCAGAAATCTGGATTCCAGGAGAACGAAAATGATTTTGTCAAGCCTCAACAATGGCCTGAAACATACCAATGATCATGAAGATGGCCCAGGACTGGGCAACATTTTGTTCTGTTATACACAATGTCTGCATGAGTTGGGAGCAGACTTGACAGCAACTAAAACAACATTTCCAGAGCCCCAAGCAGTTGGATGATCCCTCTTAGTGCACTGCAATCAGAGCCAGGGTGGCCAATTTTGAGCAACAATTTAAGCAGCTGGAAAACAAACATGTAGCATTTCATCCTCTGATAAACCAAACAAACCAAACCCACTGCCACCAAATCAATTCCAACTCATAGCCACCGTATAGGACAGAGTAGAACTGCCCCATAGAGTTTTCAGGGAGCAGCTACTGGATTCGTAGTGCCAGTCTTTTGGTTAGCAGCCAAGTTCTTAACCATTATGCCACCAGGGCTCCTCACCCTGTGATAGGATGTGGAAATTGCAGCTTCAGCCATACAGCAAAAGTGGTTAGTGTGTGGCTCTGTGACCATCCTCCTAACCCTGAGCCTTCCATCATTACCCAAAGAGCAACAGCAATAACGTTACCAAGATTGTAGCAACCACTATCACCATTTTTTTTTTTTCAAAGAAGCCAATATACATTGGAAGTCCTTAAATTTTATTTATATACAATACAACTCATTTTGGACTCAAACCATTGCTTTTATGTAATTTTTACTGATGCACCTATTCTTTTGGAAAAGGAAATCACAGGCCTGAACCTTCTCAAGTGAAAATAATTTGAGCTTTTATAGTAGCTACAGAGTAATTTAAAGCAGTGTGTGGGTGGGGGGGGATCTTAATTACTAAAGACAGATATTTTCCGGTATGTATGTGGGCTGATGGAGCAGAGGCTCGGTCAGGTGTGTGGGGATAGGATAGAGTCAAGTGATCAGAAGCTTCCAGAACATTCTGTGGCTTCAAGGGAAAAGCTTTCAAATCTTTTAAAATTGCTCTGCACTAAGGCATTTCAGAGCCCACTTCCCTTTCAGATTCAACTATTAGAAAAACGGGAATCATCGCAATCATTCCAAATGGGCACAGTGTGCAGAAGGTAAGAGGAGAATTAGGGGTATTAGAGCACTTTATACTGCTCTGGGATCCCTCAGTCACTCAGCTAATCTACTGGCAGTGATTCTAAAACAGTAAAGCTACATGGGTGTAATCTCTTGATAGGGAAAAAAAAAACCTAAAGGAAAAGATATTTGAGAAAGAAAGATTGAAGCTGAGTAAGATTAAAGTGCTAACATATCCCCTACCCTCTTACTGGTATGGACAATTCTCTAGTGACCTTCTGAATGAAGTTTGCTGAGGAAAGAGGCAGCTTGGCCTTTAAGAGTTAACTGGTTAGTATCTGCTCCCACCTAACTTGACACTCTCTTTGAGTTGCTGAATAGGAACCTTTTCTTTCCTGAAGGAAACTGGAATAGTTGTTTTACAAATTAGGTAATAGTAGCTCATTTTATGTTTAACTCACTGGACTGCTAACCAAAATGTTGGTGGTTCAAGTCCACCCAGAGTTGCCATGGAAGAAAGGCCTGGTGATCTACTTCTAAAAAATCAGCCATTGAAAACCCTATGGAGGACAGTTCTTTTTTTTTTCTTTTTTCTTTATTAGTTCTTAGTCCAGATAGAAGCTGAGGTTCTGAAGAGACCGGATGGACCTACACAGAGATCATCTGTGGTAGTACATTATCTCAGATTTTCAAGGTTTTTTTTTCTGTGCTTTACGTGAAGGTTTACAGAGCAAATTAGCTTCTCATTAAACAATTAATACATGTATTGTTTTGTGACATTGGTTGCCAACCACGAAATGTGTCAACACTTTCCTCTTCTTCACCTTGGGTTGGTTCCTCATTTCCGTTCAGCCAGCCTTCCTGTTCCCTCCTGCCTTTTCGTCCTTGCACCAGGGCTGGTGTGCCCATTAGGTGTCATATACATGGTTGAGCTACATGTATTATTGTTTGTTTTATAGTCCTGTCTAATCTTTGGCTGAAGGGTGAACCTCAGGAGTAACTTCAGTACTGAGTTAAAAGGGTGTCCAGGGGCCATACTCTCGGGGTTTCTCCAGTCTCTGTCAGACCAGTAAGTCTGGTTTTTTTTTTTGTGAGTTAGAATTTTGTTCTACACTTTTCTTCAGCTCTGTCTGGGACCCTCTATTGTGAACCCTGTCAGAGGAGTTGGTGGTGGTAGCTGGGTACCATCTAGTTGTGCCAGACTCTGTCTGGCAGAGGTTGTGGTCCATTAGTCCTTTAGACTAATCTTTCCCTTGTGTCTTTGGTTTGTCATTTTCCCTTGCTCCAGATGGGGTGGGACCAGTGGAGTATCCTAGACGGCCACTCACAAGCTTTTAAGACCCCAGACACTATTCACCAAAGTAGGATGTACAACATTTGCTTTATAAACTATGTTGCCAGTTGAGCTAGATGCCTCGAGACCAGCCCTCAGCCCAGTAATTCCATCTTCGGAAAGTTTGGATGTGTATCTGAATCTTCTATGACTTTGCCTTGGTCAAGTTGTACTGATTTCCCCAGTATTGTCTAGCTAGTGTTTTTTCCTCCCCATTCCTCTCCTCCCTTGTAACCATCAAAGAATGTTTCTTTCTAGAGCAGTTCTTTTCTGACACCCATGAGATCTCCATGAGTTGGAGTTGACTCAGTGGCAAATGTTTAATTTTTTTTTATATATATATATTTTATTGTACTTCAGGTGAAAGCTTACAGAGCAAATAGTTTCTCATGAAATAGTAGTACACATGTTGTTTTTTTTGACATTGGTTAACAACCCCACAACGTATTAAGCCTCTAAATTCTCAACCTTTTTTTTTGATGAAAATTACAGATGGCCAAAGATACACCGTTTCAAAATTTTCTACATTCACAGTTCAGTGACATTGACTACGCTCTTCCACTGTGCTGTTATTCTCACTTAAGATGAAGGCTTACAGAACAAAATAGTTTTTCATTTAACAGTTACTACACATGTGGCCCTATGACAATGGTTAACAATCTCACAGCACATCAAGAATATCCTTACTCCACCTTGTGTTCCATATCACCAGGGGGCTTCCTTGTCCCCTTCTGTCTTCTGGACCTTGTCAGTGGACTATTGTACCTCTTTAGTCTCATTTGTTTATTTATTTATTTATTTATTTTTATTTTATTTAAACACCATTTCAAAACTTTTTACTTACACATTTAAGTGATATTGACTATGCTCTTCCAATTGTGCTGCCATTCTCGCCCAAGATGAAGGCTTACAGGACAAAACAGCCTCCCATTTAATAGTTACTACAAATGTTGCCCTATAGCAGTGGTCAACAATCTCACAATACATCGACAGTGTCCTTATTCAATTTGTGTTCCTTATCATCAGTTTCCTACTCTCCCTCTGCCTTCTGGCCCTTGTCACCGGACTCCTGTACATCGTTAGTCCCATTTAGTTTTGCTGGGGTGTCCATTCCCAGGCTTAACATCGAACCTTGAAGGTAACTTCCCCTCTGAGCTGAAAGGGTGTCTGGGGGCCACACTCTCGAGGTTTCTCTAGTATTCTTTAGGCCAGTATATCTGGTCTTCTTATTTTTTTTTTTTTTTGGGAGTTAAAATTATGCTCTACATCCTACTCCAGCTCTGCCCAGAACCCTCTGTTGTGATCCTGGTCAGAGGAGTCATTGGTGGTAGCCGGGCACCATCCAGCTGTACTGGGCTCAGTCCCGTGGAGGCCTTGGTAGCTGTGGACCATTAGTCCTTCGGACTGATCTTTTCCTTGTATCCTGTTCTCTTCGTTCTCCCTTGTTCCCGAAGGGATGAGATCAGTGGAGTATCTTAGATGGCCGCTCATAGGCTTTTAAGACCCCAGACACTACTCACCAAGGTAGAATGTAGAGCATTATCTTTATAAGTAGTGTCATGCCAATTGAGCTAGATGTTCCCTGAGATCATGGTCCCCAGAGCCCTCCGTCCAACAACTCAGTCCCTCGGGGGGTTTGGATGTGTCTATAGGGCCTCCATGACCTTTCCTTGTGCAGGTTGTGTTAGTTTCCCCTGTACTATGTACTATCTCATCTCTCACCCAAGTTACCACTTACCTATTACCTATTTAGTATCCCCCCCCCCCCCCATCCCTGGTAACCAACAAGGATTGTTACATTTTGCATGTGAATTTTTTCATGGGTTTTTACAATAGAGGTCTCATACAATATTTGTCCTTTTGTGATTGACTTATTTCACTCAGCATGATGTCCTCCAGTTTCATCCATGTTATGAGATGGTTCACCGATTCATTGTTCTTTCTCGTTGCATAGTACTCCATTGTGTGTATGTACCATAGTTTGTGTATCCATTCGTCTGTTGATGGACATCGAGGTTGTTTCCATCGTTTTGCTATTGTGAATAATGCTGCCATGAACATAGGTGTGCATATGTCTATTCAAGTGATGACTCTTATTTCTCTAGGATATATTCCTAGGAGTGGGATTGCTGGATCGAATGGTACGTCTATTTCTAGCTTTCTGAGGAAATGCCATATCATTTTCCAAAATGGCTGTATCATTTTGCATTCCCACCAGCAGTGTATAAGAGTTCCCGTCTCCCCGCAGCCCCTCCAACATTTGTTATTTCCAGTGTTTTTGATTCGTGCCAGTAATGCCGGGGTGAGATGGTATCTCATTGTGGTTTTAATTTGCATTTCTCTAATGGCTAGTGATCGCGAGCATTTCCTCATGTGTCTGTTGGCCATTTGAATGTCTTCCTTGGTGAAGTGTCTGTTCATTTCCTTTGCCCATTTTTTGATAGGATTGGTTGTCTTTTTGTTGTAGAGGTGTTGGATTTTCTTGTAGATTATGGAGATTAGACCTTTGTCTGACTTGTACTGTCCAAAAATTTTTTCCCAGTCTGTAGGTTCTCTTTTAACTCTTTTGGTGAAATCTTTTGAAGAGCATAGATGTTTGATTTTTAGAAGATCCCAATTATCTAGTTTATCTGTTGGGTTTTTTGTGTTGATGTTTATGGTTTGTATCCTGTTAATGCCATGTATTAAGGTCTGAAGTGTTGGTCCTATTTTTTCTTCTATGAATTTTATAGTTTGAGGCTTTATATTCAGGTCTTTGATCCATTTTGAAGTAGTTTTTGTATATGGTGTGAGGTATGGGTCCTGTTTCATTTTTCTACAAATGGATATCCAGTTTTGCCAGCACCATTTGTTAAAAAGACTGTCTTTTCCCCATTTGATGGATTTTGGGCCCTTGTCAAAAATCAGGTGACCGTAGGTGGATGGATTTACATCTGAGTTCTCAATTCTGTTCCATTGGTCAATGTCTCTGTTGTTGTACCAGTACCAGGCTGTTTTGAGTACTGTAGCTGTATAGTAGGTTCTCAAGTCAGGTAGTGTGAGTCCTCCAACTTTATTCTTCTTCTTCAGTAGTGCTTTACTTATTCGAGGTTTCTTCCCTTTCCATATAAAGTTAATAATTAGTTTTTCCATCTCTTTGAAGAATGTTGTTGGTATTTGTATCGGAATTGCATTGTATTTGTAGATTGCTTTAGGTAGAATTGCCATTTTCACAATGTTGAGTCTGCCTATCCATGAGCAAGGTATGTTTTTCCATTTATGTAGATCCCTTTGTGTTTCATGCAGCAGTGTTTTGTAGTTTTCTTTGTATAGGTCTTTTATATTCCTGGTCAGATTTATTCCTAAGTATTTTATCTTTTTAGGGGCTATTGAAAATGGTATTGATTTCCTGATCTCCTTTTCATCGTTCTCTTTACTGGTGTATAGGAATCCAACTGATTTTTGAATGTTTATCTTGTATCCTGCTACTCTGCTGAATCTTTCTATTACTTCCAGTAAATTTCTCGTGGAGTCTTTAGGGTTTTCTATGTATAGTATCATATCATCTGCAAACAGGGAGAGTTTAACTTCTTCATTACCAATTTGGATGCCCTTTATTTCTTTTTCTTGCCTTACTGCTCTAGCTAGAACTTCCAGCACAATGTTAAATAGGAGTGGTGATAAAGGGCATCCTTGTCTTGTTCCTGTTTTCAGGGGGAATGTTTTCAGCCTTTCTCCATTAAGAATGATGTTGGCTGTTGGTTTTGCATAGATGCCCTTTATTATGTTGAGAAATTTCCCTTCTATACCTATTTTATTGAGCGCTTTTAACAGGAATGGGTGTTGGACTTTGTCAAATGCCTTTTCTGCATCAATTGAGATAATCATGTGATTTTTTTCTTTCCTTTTATTTATGTGGTGGATTACGTTGATGTATTTTCTACTGTTAAACCAACCTTGCATACCTGGTATGAATCCTATTTGGTCGTGGTGTATTATTTTTTTGATATGATACTGAATTCTATTGGCTAGAATTTTGTTCAGAATTTTTGCATCTATATTCATGAGAGATATTGGTCTGTAATTTTCTTTTTTTGTGATGTCTTTGCCTGGTTTTGGTATGAGCGTTATGCTGGCTTCATAGAATGAATTTGGAAGTGTCGCTTCCTCTTCTATACTCTGAAATAACTTGAGTAGAACTGGTAGAAGCTCTTCTGTAAATGTTTTGTAGAATTCTCCAGTGAAGCCATCTGGGCCAGGGCTTTTTTTGGTTGGGAGTTTTTTTATTACCTTTTCAATCTCTTCTCTTGTTATGGGTCTGTTCAGATTTTCAATATCACTTTGTTGTAGTTTGGGTAGGCCGTATGTTTCTAGAAATTTATCCATTTCCTCTAGGTTTTCAAATTTGTTGGAATATAGTTTTTCATAATATTCTGTTATAATCCTTTTTATTTCAGTTGGGTCTGTTGTAATGTCCCCCATTTCATTTCTTATTTGGGTTATTTGTGCCCTCTGCTCTTTTTCTTTTGTCAGTCTGGCCAGTGGTTTGTCGATTTTGTTGATTCTTTCAAAGAACCAACTTTTGGTTTTGTTGATTCTTTCTATTGTTTTTCTGTTCTCTATTTCATTGATTTCTGCTCTGATCTTTACTATTTCCTTTCTTCCGGTGGTTGTAGGCTTTTTTTGTTGTTCTCTTTCTATTTGTTTGAGTTCTGTAGTTAATGTTTTGATTTTGTCCCTTTCTTCTTTTTTGATATGTGCCTCTATTGCTATAAATTGTCCTCTGAGGACTGCCTTTGCTGTGTCCCAAAGGTTTTGGTATGATGTGTTTTCATTTTCATTTGATTCTAGGAATTTTTTAATTCCATCTCTGATTTCTTCTATTACCCATTGATGTGTAAGCAGATTATTATTCAGTTTGCATGTGTTTGATTTTTTTTCCTTGCTCTTTCTAGTGTTAATTTCTACCTTGATGGCATTGTGGTCAGAGAAGATACTGTGAATTATCTCAGCATTTTGGATCTTGTTGAGGATTGCTCTGTGGCCTAAGATGTGGTCTATTGTGGAGAACGTTCCATGTGCATTGGAAAAGAATGTGTACTTTGCAGCGGTTGGATGGATTGTTCTATATATGTCTATGAGGTCCAGTTGGCTGATTGTGTCCTTTAGGTCTTCTGTATCTTTGCTGAGTTTCTTTTTAGTTGTTCTGTCCTTTACTGAGAGTGGTGTGTTGAAGTCTCCTACTATTATTGTGGAACTGTCAATTTCTCTTTTCAGTGCTGTTAGAGTTTTTTTTATGTATTTTGGAGCCCTGTCATTGGGTGCATAGATATTTATTATGGTTATGTCTTCATGATGGATCATCCCCTTAATCATTATATAGTGTCCTTCTTTGTCTTTTATGGTAGATTTTGTTTTAAAGTCTATTTTATCTGAGATTAGAATTGCCACTCCTGCTCTTTTTTGGTAGTTGTTAGCTTGATATATTTTTTTCCAACCTTTGATTTTTAATAAATTCACATCTTTGTTTCTAAGATGTGTCTCTTGTAGACAGCAAATAGATGGATCCTGTTTTCTTATCCATTCTGCCACTCTCCGTCGCTTTATGGGTGCATTGAGTCCATTTACGTTCAGTGTAATTATTGATAGATGTGAATTTGTTGCTGTCATTTTGTAGTGCTTTTTTTTGTGATGCTGAAGTTTTCTTTGTTCTTCTTACTCTCTTGTGCTGAGTTCCTTTTGTTTGTGGATTTTGTGTTCATTTCTTTTGTTTTTGTATGTTTTGTTTTTGTTGAGACTTTATGTTTTTCGTCTTTAATTTTATGAGTTGGTTTGTTAACTTTTTTTGTGGTTACCATGAATTTTACCCTTATCTTTATAATTTTGAAGCAGTCTACCGTTACTTGGTATCGCCTTGCCTTCTTCTCCTTTAGAAGGTTCTATACCTATGCCGTTTGTTCCCTCTTTCATTGTTTTGATGTTGTTGTCATCCTTTGATTGATTTCTCTGATTCCCTGTTATATATCTTTTGTTTTTGGAAAGTCCTCTGTAGTTCAGTTCCTAGAATGGTATCTGGTTCATGTGAACCTGCGTCCTAGGTCCTAGGTCCTGCCTGAGGGCTGAAGCTGTTTGTCCTCAGATCGAAGAACTCCCTTTAATAATTCTTGTAAGTTTGGTTTGACTTTTGCATATTCCTTTAGTTTCTGTTTATCTGGAAATGACCTAATTTCACCATCAAATCTGAATGAGAGTTTTGCACGATATATTATTCTTGGCTGACAATTTTTTTCTTTCAAGATTTTATATATGTCATCCCATTGCCTTCTTGCCTGCATGGTTTCTGCTGAATAATCTGAGCTTAGTCTTATTGTTTCTCCTCTGTATGTGACTTCTTGTTTTTCACGAGCTGCTCTCAGGATTCTTTGTTTGTCTTTAGTTTTAGCGAGTGTGAATATGATATGTCTTGGTGATTTTCTTCTGGGGTCTCTTCTATATGGGGTTCGTTGAGCTTCTTGGATGGCCAGCTTTTAATTTTTCATGATATTGGGAAAGTTTTCTGTCAGCAGTTCGTCAATGATCCTCTCTGTGTTTTGTGTTTTCTCCCCCTGTTCTGGTATGCCAATCACTCGTAAGTTTTTGCTTTTAATTGTGTCCCACATAACTCTCAGGGTCTCTTCATTTTTCTTTGTTTTTTTTTCTGAGTTTTCCTGAAACAGAGTTGTATCCAAGTGTTTGTCTTCAGTTCCACTGATCCTGTCTTCCATGGTTTCAAATCTACTTCTCAGCCCTTCTATGACACCGTCCATTTCTGAAATCTTGTTGTTTATCTTTTGGATTTCTAATTGTTGTTTTTGTATAATTTCGAGTTGTGAATTTATTTTGGCATTCTGTTCTTGCATCATCTTCCTGAATTCTTCCAATTTTTTGTGTGTATTTTCCATAAATTTGTCTATTTTTTCCTCATGTTTGTCAGCTTTTTGCCTCAGTTCTTGGAAAATTCCGAGTATTAGTGATTTGAGTTCCGTATCAGGTACTTCTAGTGCATTTTCTTCCACAGGAGAGTTATCTGGTGTTTTAATTTGGACGCCTATTGGAGCCATCTTGTCTTGTTTTTGTAAATGTTTTGATATTGTTTGCTGTTTTCGGGGCATTCAGTAGATATTTCTCTCGTTTATTGATTGTAGATTTTTTTTTTTTTTTTTCGTTCTTTTGGTACAGCTGGGCAGATCTAGTTGAGGAGGAGCCACTGGGATGGGTTGCTTGTGGCACTCACCGCAGCCACCAGGACGGTCTGTAGTCAGTGCTGGGCAGGTTCCAATAGGGCGTGCCTGCACCGCTTGGTGATGTGATGTCTAGTGCACGGTGCAGGTAGGTAGGGTGCAGCGGGAAGATGGTTATGTGTGAAGCTAAGCTGGATATGGGAGAGAGGAGAGAGGAGGAGGAGTAAAAAGCGTACAAACATAAAAGAATGCTAGGGGAGCTTGTCGTTGGAATGTACAGATGAGAGACTATGGGATGGAGGAAACCAGAAGGGGGAAGAGAAAGAAAAGGAAAGAATGACCAAATAAAAATCAGAAAAGTTAAAGAACTGCAAAGTTCCCAGGGATCCCACCGATGCAGCTATGAGGTCTGGGGAAGTCGGTCTCAATTTTCACAGCTCAGCCTGGCCAGAAGGTACAGAGGCATACATCGCCTGGAATTCAGGGATCAGAAATAGAAGGAAGAGATAGAGAGACAAGAAATTAAGCAATGAAGAAAGACAAAAGAGAAAAAGAGGTAAAAGATGACAAAACTAATCAAAAAAGGAAGAAAAATAAAATTGAGAGAAAGAAAAAAAAAAAGGGGGGCAACACCAGCAGTCAGTGCCTACAAATGGGACCCAGAGAGCCCCCACTCAGGGGCGCGAATTCCAAGAAGCCGGTAGTCTCGGGGTTAAGTGACCGTGGCCACGGGAAGCAGAGGGGCCAACGAACAAAGGCCCCAGGATCCCACCCGCGCGGGAGCCCAGACCTAGAAACAGCCACACGCCCGAACGCAGCCCTACAGCCCCGCAGGAGAGAGCAGAGACGGCACTCGGAACCAGGCACCCAGGCAAATGGAGGGGGAGGCGGCAGAAAAAGGCTCGCTAGCGGCCGGCAAACGGCTCCCAGAAAGCCCCCAGCCCGGGCGCGCAGAATCCAAGCACCGGCGCCCCCCAGCTCAGGGACTCCGGCCACGGAAAGCAGAGGGGCGAACGAACAAAGGCCCCGGGATCCCACCCACGCGGGAGCCCAGACCTAGAAACAGCCACACGCCCGCACGCAGCCCTACAGCCCTGCAGGAGAGAGCAGAGACGGCACTCGGAACCAGGCACCCAGGCAAAAGGAGGGGGAGGCGGCAGAGAAAGGTTCGCTAGCTGCCAGCAAACGGCTCCTAGAAAGCCGCCAGCCCAGGCGCGCGGAATCCAAGCACCAGCACCCCCCAGCCCAGGGACCCTGGCCACGGAAAGCAGGGGATCCCCAGCTGAGGCGGAGAGGGGTGGGTGGTGGGAGAGCGCGCACCGCAGTTTACCGGTCGTTCTGTCTCCGACCAGATGCTCTGCAAGGCTGCTCTCCCGTTTGCTGGTCTCCGATAGGAATCCAAGATGGTGGATCCGCGCTGCGTTAGCTGGTAAGGAATCTCTGCCTGAGTCTCTCCTCGCTCTCCGTTCTCTTTTAGTATTCTCACTCCGTTTGGTGTTTGGCTGAGTTCTTTATCTCTTCATTTGGTGTTCTAGGGTTTCAGGATTGTTGATTCTCTGTTAGGCTTAGTTTTTCGGATCTTTGCTGTGGAGGGACGGCGTGGTGTTTCTGCCTAGAGCGCCATCTTGCCCCCTAAACCTAAACCTAATTTTTGTCTTAGCTCACTTTAGTATATTTCTGCTGCAGACACTGCTAGTTGCCTTCTCAGAGCTTCATAAACTTCACGGGCAGAGTTTGGATCCCCTTAGCACTCAGGGTGTCTGGGAAGAGCTTGGGTAGCTGGAGTAAATGGTTCAGTAGACCCTGCCTGCCAATAGTCATCCAGGTAGCAAAAACCTTTACGTCAGTGTGCCATAAAAATATTTTTCATGTTCACTTGACATTAAATATTTTAGGAAGTACTTGTTTCCTAAATAACTGTCTCCCCTTCTTTCTTATCTTAAGATAAGAATTCTGTTTATGTTTAGAGGAGCAATGTGCTCAATGAAAATTTTAATATCCTGGTTTCCTTGCAGATAGGGATATCTAGGTGACATATTTGCTGCCAATGAAATGCAAGCAGAATTTTACTACGTGGAGCTTCTTGGAAACCTAGAGGTTCCTATAGTGTTAATCCTCAAAGTGAAGTTCTTGGACCAAGGACCTCAACTCAAGTACTGGTTACTTGTTAAAGATATAGATTCTCACACTTTATCCCAAACCTACTAACTCAGAAGCTGTACCTTAGATCTGGAGTAGTAACCAACCAAGTAGTTACTGCAGAGTTGATTCTGACTCAGAATGACCCGTGTGTATCAGAGTATACACATGGGTGCTCCATAAGGTTTTCAGTGGCTGATTTTTTGAAAGAAAATCACCAGGCCTTTCTTCTGAGTCATCTCTGGGTAGCCAGTGCGTTAACCGCTTACACCACCCAGGGAATCCTAGATGTAGTGCAATCATTCTTAAACTTGGCTGAAAATTGAAATCACCTGGGAATCTATAAGAAAGACTGATACATGAGTACTATCCCCAGATATTATCGTTTTTTTAAGATAATATTTTATTGTGTTTTAGGTGAAAGTTTACACAGCAAATTGAGTTCCCATTTAACAATTTTTGTACAAATTGTTTCATGACATTGCTTGCAATTTTCACAATGTGTCAACATTCTCATTATTTCCATTCTGTTTGTTCTGTTTACATTGATCTAGCTTCCTTTCCCCTCCTTACTTTCTCATCTTTGCTTTTTTGGGTAAATGTTGACTGTTTGGTCTTATACAGTTGATTGTTTAAGGGAGCACATTACTCATGGGTGATACTGTTTATTTTATAAGCCAACCTATTATTTGGCTGAAAGGTAACCTCCAGAGATAGCTTCAGTTCCAAGTTCAAAGGGTATCTTAGGGCGTTCTTCTAGTCTCTATTGATCCAGAAGGTCTAGCTTTTTTTAGGAACTTGACTTTTGTTCTACAATTTTCTGCTATTCTTTCTGGAAGCTTTTATTGTGTCCCTGGTCAGAATAGTTGATGGTGGTAGCCAGGCACCATCTAGTTCTTCTGGTCTCAGGTTAGAAGAGGCTGGGGTTTGTATGGGCTATTAGTCTTGTGGACTAGTTTCTTGTTTGAGCCTTTGGTTTCCTTCACTCTCTTTTGCTCTATATGAGTTAATACTAATAGTAGTATCTTAGATGGCTGCTCTCAAGCTGTTAAGACCCCAGATGCTATTCACTAAACTAGGATGTAGAACATTATCTTTATAAACTAGGTCATGCCAGTTGATGAAGTTGTCCCCCTAGATTATGGTCCTAAGCCTCTTAACCCAGTAAACCAATTCCACGAGTTGTTTCGATATGTCTAGGAAGCCTCCCTAACTGTGCCTTTTATGTGCTTTGTTACAGATATGGATATATATATAAAGCACACACAAATGTGTATATACATATGCCTACAGATATACCTATACATGCACATGCATTTACTCACATATGCCTTCTTATACACATATATGCATCCATATCTTCTTATGTAACCACACACATATTTTTTGGTTGTTGTTACTGTTGTTGCAAAATTGTATATGTTATAGCATTTACCAAAATTGTCCCTTTTTTTGTGTGCTTCTTATTCTTATTAGGTGCCATCAAGTCAGCTCTGACTCATAGGGACCCTATGTACAACAGAACAAAACACTGCCTGGTCCTGTGCCATTCTCAAGATAGTTGTTATGCTTGAGCCCATTGTTGCAGCCACTGTGTCACTTCATCTCATTGAGAGTCTTTCCCTTTTCTGCTGATCCTCTACCAAGCATGATGTCCTTCTCCAGAGACTGGTCCCTCCTGATAACATGTCCAAAGTATGTGAGACACAGTGTTCTAAGGAGCATTCTGACTGTACTTCTTCCAAGACAGATGTGTTCATTCTTTTGGCAGTCCATGGTATATTCAATATTCTTCATCAACACCATAATTCAAACGCGTCAATTCTTCTTCAGGCTTCTTTAGTCATTGTCCAGCTTTTGCATGTGTATGAGGTGATTGAAAACACCATAGCTTGGGTCAGGTGCACCTTAGTCTTCAAGGTGACATCTTTGCTTTTTAACACTTTAAAGAGGTCTTCTGCAGCAGATTTGCCCAATGCAATGCATTGTTTAATTTCTTGACTGCTGCTTCCATGGGTGTTGATTGTGGATCCAAGTAAAATGAAATCCTTGACAACTTCAATCTTTTCTCCATTTATCATGATGTTGCTTATTGCTTCAGTTGTGAGGATTTTCGTTTTCTTTATGCTGAGGTGTAATCCATACTGAAGACTATAGTCTTTGATCTTCTTCAATCTTCTTTGTACTTCTTAGGGTCTTTGTTTATCTTGGTCAAGTTATGCTCACTTCATGCATATTTGGTATTGCCTTTCACATAATCAAAAATAACAAGTGTCTACTATTGTCTACTACCTAGAAAGCGTCTCCCCGTCTCTCTCCTTCCCATCGCTGGTAACTCTGTAAAAATGGTGTGGCAGAGGCATCTTATGTCCTCTAATTTCATGAAGTGGGGAGAAGAATCAAGATCAACAGCCCAAGACTGTTTCCTATAAGGCAGAAGTTAGAAATACTTCCTCTCTCCAACATTTTTACCAATTTTGACACGAGTCTTCCCTCTCACAGCACTCTACTTCTCTGTTGGATTTGATAATTCATTGCAATAGCCACACGGAACTCACAGACCATACAGTTATGGGGTTTATTAGGGAAGTAACAGGTTACAATTCAGGATCAGAAATGAATCAGCATTCAGTCTTTGGTGGGGACAGCCTCATTTCAGCTGTGCCTGCAGGCAGACCTTTCTCTGACCCTTACCCCTCAGCCTGGCCTCTGCCCTGCTTGGGCAACTGTTACAAAGCTCTTTAGCTCTGCCAATAAGTGGCTAGGGGAACCCCACTCCATGCATAAGCCTCGACCCAAAAACACTCAGCTGCCTTGCTCCATGGACTGGCAAGCCTAGCTTCTCCAAGTGCCTGGAGGCACCCCACTCTGCCAGTAGGCCTCCTGCCCAAAGGCAACTCAGCTGTCTCACTCCATGTTCCACCAAGTGATTGGAGGCACCTCACTTTGCCAGCAAACCTACTGCCTGAGGGTGCTCAGGTTTCTCGCTCCATGGGCTGGGAATCCCATCACATTGTCTCCTGCCAGTCTCCTGGTTCTGCAGCCTCTGTTGCCTCTATTTCTCTGCTGCTGCTTCTCGCCATCTCTTGCCATATACATTGTATGTATGTACCACGGTTTGTTTATCCATTCATCCATTGATGTTTCCTTTTTTTTTTTTTTTTTGGCTGCTGCGCACAATGCTTCAATGAACACAGTTGTGCCTACGTCTATTTGTGTCACTTCTCCTATCTTTTGGATTATATGTAGGAGTGGGATTGCCTGATCATAAGGTATTTCTATTTCTAGTGTTTTGAGGAAGTGCCATAGCATTTTCCATAGTGATTGTACCATATGATAATCACACCAGCAATATGTGAGAGTTCTGATCTCCCCATAACCTCACCAACATTTATTGTTTTCTGTTTTTTTGATCATTGCCATTTTTGCAGGGATGAGATGGTGTGATGATTAAGGACGTATGTTAACTTGGCTGGACCATGATTCTCAGTGGTTTGGCAGTTATGTAATGATGTAATTTGGCAGCTGTAATCTGATGTAATCACTTCCATGATGTAATATGATGTGATCAGCCAATCGGTTGTAAGCTGAGTTTCCTTCGGTATGTGGCTTGCATGCAATATATGTGGACGTTCCAGCAAAGCTCGCTGACTTTAGCTCGCTCTGTATCCTGAACTCCGGTTCGTGGGACTTGAGCCAGCAGCCTGCTCTATTGCTTGCTGATCTTGGGATTTGTCAGCCTCCATAGCCTATAAGCCAGCATCCTGCCATCTGTCCTGCCAATGTTGGGTTCGTCAGCCCCTGCAAGTACGTGAGTCAGGAGAAGACCCCAGCCAAATGCCTGACACACAGACTTGGGACTTGCCAGTCTTTACAGCCACATGAGCAATTTCCTTGAGATAAATGTCTCTAGATACATAGAGTTGCTTCATTGGTTTTGCTTCTCTAGAGAGCCCAGCCTAAAACGTTTGATACAGGGAGTGGTTCTAGAGAAACAAAATTGTAAGGATGAGTTTTCTAAATTGGTTCTCAAGTGTGGTTAGCCTTAAAGATGTTGATGACTGTGCTTCCAGTAGTAAAGAGGGCATTGCTAATCCATGGAATGATGTAGTAATAGAAATACACAGAAAGTCACCACCAATAGACCAAGTATTGGTGAGAGGTGAGGCTCTGGGTGATCACATATTTGATACTTTTCTACAATTTTGTTAGAATGAGAAATATAAGGAAGCTGGTTGATTGGTCCTACCTTCTTTTCCTTTTTTTAAAACTTTTTAATTGTACTTTAGATGAAGGTTTACAGAACAAATAGTTTCTCATTAAACAGTTAGTACACATATTGCTTTATGACACTGGTTAACAACCCCACGACATGTCAACACTCTCCCTTCTCAAACTTGAGGACCTTTTTTTTTGGTGAAAATATACATAGCCAAAGTTACACCATTTCAAAAGTTTCTATATGTACAATTCAGTGACATGGATTACATTGTTCCAGTTGTGCTGCTATTCTCACTATCCTTTTCCAAATTATTACAACACCATTATCTTCAACTCATTGTCCTCTAGGCTTCCCATCAAAACTTTTGAGTTGCTATGGTCAGTTTGATCTCACATAGGTAATTCTTTCTTTTGGACCTTAGATAAAGGTTTGCAGAACAAATAGTTTCTCATTAAACAGTTAGTACACATATTGCCCTATGATAATGGTTAACAACCCCATGACATATCATCACTGTCCCTTCTCAACCTCGGGTTCCCTATCACCAGCTTTCCTGTCCCCTCCTGCCTTCTAGTCTTTGTCCCTGGACTGTTGTGCCTCATTAGTCCCTTTTTGTTTTATGAGGCTGTCCAATCCCCGGCTGAATGGTAAACTTCAGGAGGGGATTCACCACTGAGGTAAAAAGGTGTCCAGAGGCCATACTCTCGGGTTTTCTCCAGTCTGTCAGGCCAGTAAATCTGGTCTTTTTTGTGTGAGTTAGAATACTGTTCTACATCCTTTTCCAGCTCTGTCCAGGACCCTTTACTGTGATCCCAGTCAGAGCAGTCAGTGGTGGTAGCCGGGCACCATCTAGTTATACTGAACTCAGTCTGGTGGAGGTCATGGTAGCTGTGGTCCATTAGTCCTTTGGATTAATCTTTTCCTTGTATATTGTTCTCTTCATTCTTCCTTGCTCCTGAAGGGTTGAGACCAGTGGAGTATCTTTGATGGCTGCTCACAGGCTTTTAAGACCCCAGACACTACTCTCCAAGGCAGAATGTAGAATGTTGTCTTTATAAACTGTGTTATGCCAGTTGAGCTAGATGTTCCCCGAGACCATGGTCCCTACAGCCCTCCACCCAGCAGTTCAGTCCCTCAGGGAGTTTGGAAGTGTCTATGGAGCTTCCATGACCTTTCCTTGTACAAGTTGTGCTGGCTTCCCCAGTAATGTTACTGTCTTACCCTCCACCAAAATTACCACTAATCTATTTAGTTCCCCCCTACCTCTCCCATCCCTAGTAACCAACAAAGATTGTTTCTTTTTGTGTGTAAACTTTTACATGAGTTATACAGTAGAGGTCTCATACAATATTTGTCCTTTTGTGATTGACTTATTTCACTCAGCATAATGTCCTCCAGTTTCATCCATGTTATGAGATGCTTCACAGATTCATCATTGTTCTTTATCCTTGTAAAATATTCCATTGTGTGTATATACCATAGGTTTTTTTATCCATTCATCTATTGATGGGCATCTAGGTTGCTTCCGTCTTTTTGTGATTGTAAACAATGCTTCAGTGAATATGGGTATGCATATGTCCATTAGCGTAACAGCTCTTATTTGTCTAGGATATATTCCTAGGAGTGGGATTGCATTTTGTACTGCTTTTTTTGGTGGTGCTGACATTTTCTTTGTTCCTCTTACTCTCCTGTGCTGAGTTCCTTTTGTCTGTGGATTTTTTATTCATTTCTTTTGTTTTTGTAGGTTTTGTTTTTACTGAGACTTTATGCTTTTCTTCTTTATTTTGATGAGTAGGTTTGTTAACTTTCTTTTTGGTTACCTTAAAATTTACCCTTATCTTACTAGATTTGAACCAGTCTATTATTACTTGGTATTGTTTGACTTCCTCTGCAACAGGAGGTTCTATATCTACACCGTTTATTCCCTCTTTTATTGTTCTGATGCTGTTGTCATTTACAGATTAACCTCTCTGGTTCCCTTTTGTAATTCTTTTGGTTTTGCATAGTCCTTAAGAGTTCATTTCCTAGGTTGGTATCTGGCTAGTACAATCCTGTGTCCTATATTCAGCCTGTGGTCTGATATTGTTTGCTATCAGATCAAAGGACTCCCTTTAATAAGTCTGGTAAATTTGGTTTGGTTTTTACATTGTCCCTTAATTTCTGTTTATCTGAAAATGACCTAATTTTACCATCATAGTTGAACGAGAGTTTTGCAGGATATATTATTCTTGGCTGGCAATTGTTTTCTTTCATCCCATTGCCTTCTTGCCTGCAAGGTTTCTCCCAAATAATCCGAGCTTTGTCTTATTGTTTCTACTCTGTATGTGACTTCCTGTGTTTCTTGAACTGCTATCAGGAGTCTTTGGTTTTAGCGAGTGTGATTATGGTATGCATTGGTGATTTTCTTTTGGGGTCTATCCTATATGGGGTTCATTGAGCTTCTTGGATGGTCAGCTTTTCATCTTTCCTGATATTGGGGAAGTCTTCTGTCAGCAATTCTTCAATGATCCTCTTTGTGTTTTCTGTTTTCTACCCCTGTTATGGAACTCCGATCACTTGCAGATTTTTGCTTTTGATTGTATCCCACATAATTCTCAGAGTGTCTTCATTTTTCTTTGTTCTTTTTTCTGATTTTTCCTCAGTTGTATCCATGTGTTTCTCTTCAATTTTGCTGATCCTATCTTCCATCATTTCAAACCTACTCCTTAGCCCTTCTATGACACTGTCCATTTCTGAAATCTTGTTGTTTATCTTTTGGATTTCTAATTGTTGTTTTTGTATGATTTCTAGTTGTGAATTTATTTTAGCATTTTCTTCCTGTATTATTTTCTTGACTTCTTCTATTTTTTGTCTGTATTTTCCATGAATTTGTCTATTTTTTCTTCATTTTTGCTGTTTTTTTTCTTCAACTCTTGGATAATACTGAATATTAGAGATTTGAATTCCCTATTGGTTAGGTCTAGTGCCTTTTCTTTTACTGGAAGGTCATCTGGTGTTTTATTTTGGACACCTACTGGAACCATCCTGTCCTGTTTTTGTAAATGATTTGATAGTGTCTACTCTCTTCAGGGTATTCAGTCGTTATTTCATTGTTTATTGATTGTTAATTGATTTGTTTATTTCATTCTGATTTTTGTTTTATTTAGTTATATCTGGGCAGGCAGGCTGTGAGTTCTTTATTGTTTGCTCATCTGTGGGCATGGTACTTTTCACCTCCTTCACCAATAGGCAGGGTCAGTCACCCAGGTATGGTACAGCATGGCAGGTCTGGCTGAAGGGGAGTTGCTGGGATAGGTTGTTTGTGGCATGTACCAGGGCTGACAGTGTGGACTGGGAATCAGTGCAAGGCAGGTTCTAGTAGGCCATGGCTGTGCTGCTTGGAAGTGTGATGTTCAGCGCACAGTGCAGGCAGGCAGGAAGGAGGGGGTAGATTGTGATGTGTGGAGCTAAGATGGGTATGGGAAAGATGAGAGACAGGAGAGAGGAACAGGAGCCAAAAACATACACACAAACAAAAAAGAGTGCTAAGTGAGCTTGCTATTGGAGTGGAGAGGAGACTGAGAAATGGGGAAAAACAAAGTTAAAAAAAAGAAAAAGGGGTAAGAGGAAAAAAATGACTAAATCGAGAAACTGAAAATGAAGAAAGACAAAAATGGAATAAGAGAGAGAAGAAAACTAAACAAAGAAATAAAAAAAAAAAACAAGAAAAAAGAAATGGGAGGCGTGGCTAAGATGGAGGAGTAGTCAGACGGCTTCCTATATCCCTTTTACAACAAAGACCTGGAAATACAAGTGATTTAATGGTATATGAAAATCTAGGAGACCTGAACAAGGCAAAGTTGAGGAACTGGACTGAGTGGTAGAGGGAGAGGGAGACAGTTGGCAAGATGTGAGGAGAGTGGCAGCAGGACTGTAGCTCTTCAGCCCTGAAGGGCTCTGGGGGCGCAGAGAAGCCAGTAAACAACTCTGCGCATTTGCTTGGGAGGGAGTTTCCACATCGAGAGATATCCAGCAGCAGAGATTCTGCTTGGACACTCCGAACCAGTGAAAAGCAGCTCTCAAGTGGCTAAAGATAAGTACATACATGTGGCCTTTGATGGGGATTAAAAAAAAAAAAGCCCATTTGGGAAAAACCTCTCTCCCTTTCACCTCCTCCTTCCCTGCTCTGCACCGGTTATGCCTTCTGAAGTCTCTGAGTCCTCTGGGCTGGAAGTAGATCCCAAAAGGCACCCTGACCCATTCTCCTGGCCCTGGAGAGGAAAGAAATAAGCTACTGGCTCCCCTAAGCCAGAAACTCAGGGTCAGCACAGCTCCTTTGCTAGGCACGGGCATAAGGGGTCTGCAGACTTTGAGTGCCTTCCGCCCCTGTATAGACTTGTGTGGACCCATCTCAAGAGCATAAGCCCTCACTACCACAGTACAACAGGGTATACACATAAAGTCTAACTTCAACTTTTTCAGCTGTGAAGTGGCAGATTTGTGACCCGTGACACTGCCCTGCCCTTTAAGCAGACACCTTTATGGGTCCATACCAGAGGCTTGAGGACTGGTGGTTCCACCTAGGTCACCTAGTCAACTGCTACAGGGGTCCAAGAGTAAGTAGTGCCCCCAAGTCCTTACAGCCAACAGAGTAGGGGGCTCATAGTCAGGCCACAAAACTCGCCTACCTACTCGCTGTAGGGAATAGGGACACGCTTTCCTTTCAGACTCTCAGGGGCAGCCGTCAGCCCCTTGCCTTGCTCAGCGTGTGACCCCCTACTGCAGTCAGATACCTGTGCCTACATCAATCACCCATGCCTCCCTAAGACTGTAGGTGAGAGCCTATGGCACACACTTGGTGACCGACTGCCTGGACACCTGACCTGAACCCATACAGCAAAATTTATCCTGTGTGCACATACTTAGTTACAGAACTGACTACCTGATGACAGGATGTTAGAGCTTCGAAGGTGCCAATAATCTAAGTAGTGCACACGAACAACCTATTTGGTCATACCAAAACAAAACAAGAAGCTAGGACTCACTAAACAAATATAAAATAAAATTATAATAACTTATTGATAGCTTGGAGACAACAGTCAATATCAAATCACATAAAGAAGCAGTCCATGATGGCTTCAGCAAGCTTGCAAAACAAACAATCAATAATTAATACACTGCAGGAAGAGAATTTCTTGGAATTACCAGAGGCATAATACAAAAGATTGATATACAGAACTCTTCTAGAAATTAGAAAGGAAATTCAACATAATGCAGAACTTCCAAAGAACATACAAATAGAGTAGCAGTGGAACTTAAAAAAGTTATTCAAGAACATAATGACAAATTTAATAGGCTGCAAGAATCCATAGACAGACAGCAATCAGAAATCCAGAAGATTAACAATAAAATTTCAGAATTAGACAACTCAGTAGAAAGTCATAGGAGCAGAACTGAAGCAGTAGAAGTTAGAATTAGTGACATTGAAGATTAAGCATCTGATGTCAACTTATTTGAGGAGAAATCAAATAAAAGAATTAAAAAGAGTGAAGAAATTCTAAGAGTTATGTGGGACTCTATCAAGAGAAATAACCTACGAGTGATTGAAATACCAGAATGGGCGGGGGGGAGGGGGGCGATAACAGAAAATACAGAGAAAATTGTTGAAGATTTGTTGACAGAAAACTTCCTGGATATCATGAAAGAGAGAAGATATCTATGATGGTTAAGATTGTGTGTCAATTTGGCTGGGCCATGATTCTCTGTGTTTTAATGTAATTACACCTGTGATTGAATATACTGTGAGTAGCCAGTCAGATGAAAAGGAGTCTCCTTGGGGGCGAGGCCCTCATCCGTATTTAAGCAGACATTCTGGCTTTTTGCTGTCTCTGGATCCTGCGGCTGCTTCCTGTCATCTCATCTCCTGTTCTTGGGACTTGAGCTGTCAGCTTATCTGCCAAACCTGGGATTCATCGATCTGCACAGCTTGTGAGTGGGAGCCCTGCTCTCTGACCTTCTGATCTTGGGCTTGCCAGCTTCTGCAGCTGTGTGACTTGGGAGAGGCCTCTACCCTGATCCATGGACTAGGGACATTCTAGCTTCTACAATCGTGTGAGCTGTGTCCTTGATATAATCTCTCTCTGTATATATTTATACACTTTACTGGTTTTGCTTCTCTAGAGAACCCAGCCTAAGACAATATCTATCCAAGATGCTTATTGAACCCCACATAAGGTATATCCCAAAAGCAATTCACCAAGACATATTATAATCAAACTTACCAAAATCGAACATAAAGAGAGAATTTTAAGAGCGGCTAGGGATAAAAGAAAAGTCATCTACAAAAGATAGTCAATTAGAATAAGCTCAGACTACTCAGCAGAAACCATATAGGCAAGAAGGCAATGGGATGACATATAGAAAGCCTTGAAGGAAAACAACTGTCAGACAAGAATTATATATTCAGCAAAACTGTCTCAAATATGATGGTGAAATTAGGGCATTTCCAGATAAACAGAAGTTTAGGGAATTTGCAAAAACCAAACCAAGATTACAAGAAATACTAAAGGGAGTCCTCCAGTTAGATAATCAATAACAACAGATAACAAGCTAAGACTAGAACACAGGACAGAGCAACCAGATATTGACTCAGATATGGAAGTCAAAAGTACATCAAACCTAAAACACTGAAAACTGGGATACAGAGATATCAATATGTAAAAAAGGACAACATTTAAAGAAAAAAGAGGGGCTTAAAAAAAGCAGACATAGATTTTTCATATGGAGGGGAAGTCAAGATGATATAAAGAAATAAAAGACTG